>OY743171.1:25961184-27443351 GCA_963555705.1 Ligustrum vulgare
TCCAATTAATCAATGAATTAGTGGTCTTTAATTCATGCATTGAATACAAAATAAAACCATACACATGCAATCAAACCGTAAAACTTAAGTAATGAAATTAAAAGCGTCAAACTATGCTACATCATTTGATCTCAATAAATAGTTTAGTTACTCATAGTATAAGAAATCAAAACGCAGTGAATAATTAAACTAAACATCAAAAACAATTTGAAGAGATACCAGAAGAACTCTTGCACCAAGAATTGTCTTCTACAACGTTATCTCCAAATTTCCTCGCCTTTGCCTCCAAGTGATGCTCCAAAATCCCCAAGCCTTAATGGTGAATTGTGCCTCTAGAATATGTGTGCAAAGGTCCTGAATTCGTGCCTCCTAGGTTTTATATATAGATGGAGAAGAGACCTAGTAAAAATAATGAGAAAATCCGTGCATGGGCCTGACTTCTCTGGGCCTCGGACAACTGGGCGACCGCACAGGGTAAACTTTGGTGGCCGCGTAGGTTGTCAAAATCAAGTTCTTTTAATTTGAAGATTTTAGAGCGGCCACCACATTGATAACCCGTGGCCGCCCAGTACAATTCTTCGCATTCAATTTCCATCTTTTTGGTATGTTTAAGTTGGCCCATGAACTTTATTTGCACATGAATCTTTCATTTTCTAATTGCTGCAATTAAGTCTTTGAACTTTCCAAACACTTTCAATTTTTCTTCCAAACTTCAATCCATCTTCAATTAAGCTCCTGGACCTTGATTTCTCCCATTTAACTCTCCTTGGAAATCCAGGGTGATGCCACCATCATCTATTTTGCTCATTTAAGCTTCAAATGACATTCAAATGTCTATTTTTCCACTTTAGTGTCTCATTTCCATGACTTTGGGAAGATTCCTACAATGCGAACAAATACAAAGCAATTATGCAGCAATTATTCAAGAATGACGATAATATTTCCTAATTTAGACATATAAATAAGTGTATAAAATGAAATTACCACTATGTTCAAAAGAGTAGAATATTACTAGACTTGTGTTAATTGCCGCAAAGTTCGATAGGGGATAGAAATATACCCCTATACTTTGTGTCATCCTTGAAAGTGTTTGGTCACTGAAATAGTGTACCGCAAGTGCACGGGTCACGTATAAGTAATAAAGTAGACTTTTTGAGTCCGAATTGTTGATCCTTCGAGAAATGTGTACTCTATTATACTCTAATTAATTTAATATTAACAAATAAAACACACAATTAAAAGTTGGTTTTGTAAAATAACTAAATGTCTACTAAAGAGGGAAATATAAAAAATACTTGAAAATCTTTGAGAAAAACGTTGTTGGAATTCATGGTTTCATTTAACCATCGCCTAATTAATTTCTCAACATGCAAATTAACAAATTACTTATTTACAATGTTAGACCAAAATTTTCAAGTTTAGCTAATTACCTCTCTCGAGTGAAATTAACCATAATAATTGGTTTAACCTATTATATCTCTATGTCGATTAAAACCCAATAAATTGTATTAACTCTTTGTGAAAATAGTTCAATGGGTCAACTTGGGATAGGAATATATCTCTATCTCCTAAATTAATACCTAGGACATTTGCTATAATTATATAATATCTCTCGATTATCATACAATCCACAAATTACATATTTGGTTATCAAAAAAACATATGGAATAATCTCAATAACAAATACACATGAAATTAAGCATTTAATCATCAAATAGCAAATATTGAAATTAATCCAAGCTAGGCTAAATTATTAGTACCATAAATTCCAACACAATAAATTAACCCATATTATATAAATAATACAAAGGAGACCATTTATAACAATACATTACAAATATGGCAAAATAATTGAGAAAATACAAAGTTATAGATAAAACCATTTTTGAAGCTTGGCTATGATTTTCCCAAATATTTCTTCACCTTAAATGTGTTCTCCTTGTACTCTTGATTAGTTCCCCAAAAATTATCAAGTAATTGAAAAGGAAAACAAAATAAAATAAAAAAGAAAATAAAAAAGAAACGAAAAAAGAAAAAGAAGAGAAGAAGACCCAGACTCAGCCAAGAGCAACAGATGAAGAAGACGTCCTCATCCTAATAATCTGGTACACAATCTCCCAAGAGCAAGTATCTTACATCGGATGCGTTAATTGCTTGTTTTCGGCATTTTAAGTAATTTCTAAACCTAATAAGTTTCGACGTATACAATTTATTGCCCGAATACAAACATTGTCCATTATAATGAATCTTTTAACAAATTTCACAACTTGAATGTTCTCCAAGCATGTATTCATCACCCATGTTGAGATTTTTCATTGCAATTCCTTTCCTATTTTACCAATGTTAGAATCAAATATGCTTAAAAAGAAAACCAAACACAAGAAAGATTAGAATTGTGGTGGTTAACCAAAGGTAACAAAATAAAACAAAAAACAAAAAATAATTACAAATTGTTAAAACTAAAATTAACTAAAGTAATAATCAAAGTAAAAACATTCCATGACAATGGCACCAAAAACTTGTTCGCTGAAATAGTGTACTACAAGCGCACGAGTAATGTATAAGTAATAAAGTAGATTTTTTGAGTTCGGATTATCGATCCCATGAGGAATTTATAATCTATTATACTCTAGTTTATCTAATCTTAACAAATAAAGCACACAATTAAAAGTTAATTTTAGAAAATAACTAAAAGTCTACTGAAGAGGGAAATATAAAAAATACTTGAAAATCTTTGAGGAAAACATTTTTGGGATCCATGGTTTCATTTAACCGTCGCCTAATTAATTTCTCAACATGCAAAATAAATTACTGATTTACAATGTTAGATCCGATTTTTCAAGTTTAGCTAATTACTTCTCTCGAGTAAAATTAACCCTAATTAATTGGTTTAACCTACTATATCTCTATGTCGATTAAAACTCAATCAATTGCATTAACTCTTTATGAAAATAGCTCAATGGATCACCTAGGAATAGGAATATATCTCTATCTCCTAAATTAATACCTAGGACATTTGTTATTTGATCTAAAATACACAACATCTCTCGATCATCATACACTCCACAAATCACATATCTGGAGATCAAACAAACTTATAGAATAGCCTCAATAACAAATACACATGAAATTAAGTATTTAATCATCAAATAGCAAATATTGAAATTAATCCAAGCTAGGTTAAATTAGTACCATAAATCTCAACAAAATAAATTAGCTCATGTTATATAAATAAAATATAAATGAGACCATTTATAACAATACATTACAAATATGGCAAAATAATTGAGAAAATACAAAGTTATAGATAAAACTCTTTTTGAAGTTTGGCTATGATTTTCCCAAATATTTTTCCACCTTAAATGTATTCTCCTTGTACTCTTGATTAGTTCCCCTAAAATTATCAAGTAGTTGAAAAGAAAAACAAAATAAAATAAAAATAAAATAAAAAAGAAACGAAAAAGAAAAAGAAGAGAAGAAGACCCAGACTCGGCTAGGAGCAAAAGATGAAGTAGACGTCCCCTGTTGAAGTCCAAAATCAGATTTTAATGCCTAAGTTGTTGAAAATTGTATCATTGGTCCTTGCCTTTTGGAAGGTGAGCAAAATAGTTTCAAAACATTTTTTTTCTCAATTTAAGGACCGACTTTCTGTCAAGAAGAACCAAGAAATCTTATTTTCAATTTGTTGCCAAGTCCCTTAGATATTTGCATGCCAAGTCCCTCAACTTTTATTTTGCAGCCCAAGTCCTAAACTTTTGGCACTTGTGCACTTTGGTCCCCAACTTCATTTTTGTATGATTTTGGTCTCTTTTCACTCCCTTTTGACATATTCTCATTCATTTTGTGATTTTGACCTACAAAAGTCGTAAATACATAATTGTGAGTAGAAATGTGCTCATTTTGTCAATTAAAGTGCTCATTTAGGAACTAAATAAGTGTGTAAAGCACACATATCAGTGTTCATAGATCTTTTAATGCTTTTTTATATGTTTAATTTTCATAGACATATAGTCAATTTGTATTTAGGAAAGAATTTTTATGCATCGCTCGAAAGGGGACTTAAATAACTTTAGGAACATGGATTTTCAAAACCCATGAATTGTATTTAAATGATTTGGTTAAAATATGGATGATAGAGTCAAAATGGATTTATAATTCTAATGCATTTGTTTTTCATACTTTAGATCAAAGTTTCTTGTTTTATTTAGTTTAGTTTTCAAAACAAAATTATCAAATTCAAAGTTTTCTTAGTTCCGATTAAGGATTCGTAATCTAAAATACAATTTGCTCAATCTCCGTGAGAACGATATTCGTACTCAGATCCACTTTATTACTTGTACGATCCATACACTTGCGGTTACCAAACAACATAGTTGGACAGTACCCTTAGTTATTCTCTTTTAAATTTGAACTAAGAATTTTCTTAAGTTTTTCCTTGGTTATTCTTTTAGTTATTTATTCTTTAAATTGTTTTGTTTGGATTTAGTTTAAATAAGTTTTGGTATTTCCACTGGTTGTTAATTTATTTCATATTTCATAAGCTGAAAAGCTATTGACTTTAAATTGTTATCGTTGAGGAGTTTGAGAATTGATGTTGAAGTGGTTTGGGTGATGTTGGATATCGTTTGAGTTATGATTGTTGTTTTAAATTTTTGTGTTGGTTATGATGTCCTTTTACAGATTGGCTAAGTATTATTTATAGGGGAGACTACCAAAATTTTCGTAAAATTTTACAATGGAAAATGATGATCTTAATATTTAAAAATGATTTATTTCTGCGTTAAAGTGAAAGAAAGTTAACACTTCTATGTTTAAGAGTTTTAAACTTGGGGTGTTACACCAAAATTCTGATTCATATGAACTATCTGAAGAAATTCACCCTCAAAACTTACACCCTCATGGCGAAGGACCGCCATAACCACTCTCTCGTAAAGAAACCTACTACTACAGGTCCCCAAACTCACTAATAAACCCTCCAAAATAAGGTTTATCAAGTCATCTCCCCATACAAACCTTCTCCAAAAACCACAAATCATCGGCTTGAAGTGTTGTGTGCTTGTAACAATGAGGCTTTGTCACATGAGTAAACATGAGGTGTAAAAGCCTCCTATGAAAAGGGAGTGCTGATGCATGCTCTGAAATATCCTTAAGTGTTGTATCCTCAAACACATACCAACATGCATCAACCTTATCAAAGGAAGGATCATAAATCTCACCAACTTACTCCATTCCAAATTCCTCAATTTTCGTAACATCAGCCCAAAAGGTTTTCCCTTTCACGATTGTTTTCAAAACACCATCACCTCGAGCCACCCGCTCCCTCTCAGTCTCATCATCACACCCATTTCTCAATTTAGCATTTGTATAGAATATTTGAATAAATCTCTCACATATCTTCTCCCCATTCCCTAAAAACGTATAGCAATCAAAACGCTAAAAATACAGCAAATATTCAAATCGAAATGAACGAAGGAAATAAATTTTTAACACTCTCCCTGGCACAATTGATAATTTTTTTAGTGCAAGAAATTGAGATTGGTTCTTCGCGCTTAGAAAGAAAGTGTTTGAAAAGTGGTTAATTCATTAAATTCATCCTCACTAGAATTGCTAGAGTCTACCACTTTTTCTTTACCTCTTCCCCTACCTCTACCTCTTGAATAAGAAGAGGAAGCCCTACCTCGAGAAACTGATCATCTACCACGTTGTGGAGGCCTTGGGTTTGGATCATGTTGACGTTTGGTCCTTGGTTCAAAAGATACAATTTCTTCCTCCGTAGATTCGGAATCTATAAAAGATTGAGTCTTTTTCTCCACAGATTTGGAAATGAATTCGAATTTCTCAATATATTTAGTCGAAGACTCGAAACCACTTAATGATTCCTCAAGATAAACACCTCTCCTGCTAACCTTGCTTGTAGCCGCATGTTTAGTTTTCCCCATTTTGATGAAATATTGAAAGAGAAATACCAAAATTGAAGTTTGAGGGAGTTGAGAGAGTTTTTAGGAAGATAAAAAGTGAACGGGTGCGTGGAAATGATATGAAATAACGACTGAAACCCTTTATATTCATGACTATGTATCGATAGATTGCTCACATGTATCGATACACTGAAGCCATAAAAAGTTTTCTGCTTTCTTCCATGTATCGATACATTAAGTATATATGTATCGATACATTGAGCAGTTTACTATTAAATTCTAATTGCTACATTTTTTAAAAAATTTAATATTATGCTTTTATAAATAAAGGTTAAATAACATGTCCCGCATGAGTTCATCTCGACCCTCAAAATCAATTACCTCCATAGATCGTTTAACTCGATTGGTGTGACACCAAGCTCGTCAAATCGAACAATTGATAAATCATAATGAAGAAAGTCAATCAAATCAAACCCCCAATGATGGTGGAGCAGTTACAGAAAGATTCTGACATTTGAAACCTCTAGTATTTGAAGAGGCTAAGGATCCGATTGAAGTTGAGAAATGGATTAGGACGATTGAACGAATATTTTTTGTACGCACATACTCCTAATGAAGAAAAAGTGAATTTTTCCCATTTATGTTATGTGAAAGCGCCGGGTTTTGGTGGGACACTTTAACTTAATTAGAAGGAGCCGCAACTTTTAACTAGGAACAACTTTGTAAAAAGTTTTGCAATAAATATTTCCCAGCTTCAGTGCAAATTTAGAAACTCAATGAATTCCTTCAGCTCAAGTAAGGATATTTGATGGTGACTGAGTATGTTAGGAAATTTGAAGAACTGTCCTGATTTTTCAAACATATGGTTAATCAACCACGATACAAAATTGATCATTTTATTGAGGGATTAAAGCCTAAACTGAGTAGATGTCTTGATGTCGTCCTCAAGCAAGGCTACTTTCTCAAGCATTGTAGAAAGAGCCTTAACAGTAGAGCAGGTGGAAACCAAAATCATAAAAGCTCAAGAAGTTTACAATCAAAATCCTCGATGGTCGATGAGTCGATGGAATAGTCGAAACATCAGAAACATTGGTAACAGATTTCCAAGACCACCTCATCCTCAATCTATGATTAAAAATCCAAATACCAAAAAATTTAGAAGTTAACCCACTTTTATGCTCAGCTTGTGGAAAACCACATAAAGGTCCTTGTCGAACTCAATTAGGGTTATGTTATAATTGTGGAGAAAAAGGTCATTTAGTGCGAGATTTCCCTAAATAGAAAGCTATTCAGGCAAAACATTTACCACAAGCCGTTCAAGTATATGCTATGATTCAACCTGAAGCATTGTAGAATAACAAAGTAATTATAGGTGCGACCTACCATTTTACTAAACAGCTTATACCTTGTTTGATTCTAGTACTACTCATTAGTTTGTATCCACACAATTTGTGCATTATCATCAAATACCAATTGAAAAATCATATAATCTGTGTGAAATATTTCTACCTGATTAAACAATAGATCAAACTCAAATTCATGTGCCAAAAGCCTAGATCCAAATCCAGATAGAAACTACACCATTGAATTTATTGTATTTGATACAAAATATTTGATGTCATTCTAGGAATTGGTTGGTTATCCAATTATGGGGTAATCTTAAACTATAAACTAAGTCTTTGTGCTTCCTTGAAAACAAATTTATATTGTTTCCACCTCTAGTAAAAACCTCAAAAATAGTCATTTCTTCAGTCAAAGCTAGTAAGTTATTATCTCAAAGACACACTAGATATTGGATCAGCTTACATCAGGTTAAAGCTGAAAAATTTCCTGAACTATCTATGATTCCCACTGTTCAAGATTTCCCTGACGTCTTTCCAAAAGATTTACCCGAATTACTCCTAGATAGGGAAATTGAATTTAATATCAAAATTAATCTGGGTACCCATCCCATATCTAAAACTCAATATTATATGGTCCCTACGAAACTAAAGGAATTGCGAACTCAAGTTAGATGAATTAATAGAAAAATGATTTATTTGACCAAGTACATCTCCTTGGGGTGCACCAGTACTATTCGTGAAAAAGAAAGACGGTTCGATTGGTTTTTTGCATTGATTATCGAAAATTAAACAAGGTTATAATCAACAAGAAATCTCATCTTCCTAGAATCGATGATTTATTAGATCAACTGTAAGGATCAACCATCTTTTCAAAGATTGATCTATGATCAAGTTACCATCAATTAAAGATCAAGACTGAGGATATTCCAAATTCTACGTTTTGAACTCGATATGGACATTTTGAGTTCTTGGTGATGCCATTCGAATTGACAAATGCCCCAGTAGTATTTATAGACTTGATGAAATGTGTCTTTCGAGAGTACTTAAATAAATTTGTTATTGTATTCATAGATGATATTTTAATTTATTCGATGGATCACCAACAACATGTGGAACATTTGATAATAGTATTGTAAGTCCTACAAGAAAAGAAGCTTTATGCTAAATTCTCCAAATGTGAGTTTTAGCTAGATAAAGTAGTCTTTTTGGGATGTGTAGTATCAAAAGAAGGGATTTCTGTAGATTCGAGTAAAATTGAAGTTGTATCTCGGTGGAACCAACCAACTATACCTACTAAAGTATGAAGTTTACTTGGCTTAGCTGGATATTATCAGAGATTTGTTCAAGATTTCTCCAAGATAGCAACATCATTAACTAGAATGACACAAAAACTTCTCTTTCAAATGGTCGGTAGAATGCAAGAAAAGCTTTCAGGGACTAAAGAAGAGATTGACTACAGCTCCAATATTGACAATTCCACAAGAGAATATAGAGATCATGATATATAGTGATGCTTTTAAGAATGGTATGGGATGCATATTGACGCAACAAGGAAAAGTGATTGCAAATGCCTCCCGATAGTCAAAACCTTATGAACAAAACTATACAACACATGATTTGGAACTTGTTGTCATAGATTTTTCCCTAAAAATTTGGCGACACTATTTATATGGTAAACATTGTGAAATCTACACCGACTATAAAAGCGTCAAGTATTTCTTTACCTAGAAGGAACTAAATATAAGGCAAAGGCGATGGTTGGAATCTGTGAAGGATTACGACTATGGAATCAACTATCATTCAGGAAAAGAAAATGTGGTAGCAGATTCCCTACGTAGAAAACTGCCAATAAAAGGAAACCAATCCAAGGAAATTCAGAAAGATATAAAGAAATTCCAACTCGAGATAGTAGATCCAGGAAAGGCCAAGATTAATACTCTAATCATACAACCTACATTGATGGAATTGATAAAGGAAGCTCAGAAATAGGATGCCTTTGCGGATTAAATACGAAAAAGTATAAATCAAGGACCTTCCGAATTCCATATTTTAGATGAAGGAATCTTGAGAATGAGATGTCAAAATCGAATTTACGTTCTATCAACACATGAAATTAGATAGAAAATTTTAGAAGAAGCTCATGAGACTACTCATTCTACCCTGAAAGTACGAAGATGTGCCAAGACATTCAGAATTAATATTGGTGGCCAAAAATGAGAAAAAATATTGCTAGTTTTGTGGCCAAGTGCTTAACTTGCCAACAAGTCAAGGTAGAGCATCAAAGACCTGTTGGTACCTTACAATCTTTACCAATATCAGAGTTGAAGTGGGATAACATTACCATGGATTTTGTGAAGGTCGACCCCAAGTTTCTAAAGGATTCGATGTTGTTTGGGTAATTGTTGATATGCTTACCAAATCGGCTCATTTCCTCGCAATTAAAATGACATTTATGATGGAACAGTTAGCCAATTTGTATATTCATGAAAATTCTCAATTGCATGGTGTACCCTTGTCCATTTCATTAGATCATGATCCTAGGTTCTCTCATGATTCTGGTAAGAACTACATAAAGAGTTGGGAACAATATTACACTTTAGTACCACTTTTCATCTGCTAATTGATGGACAATTTGAACACAATTCAAACATTGGAAGATATATTAAGAGCATGAGTATTAGATTTTAAACAAATTTGTGATCATTTTCTACCTTTGATCGCATTCTCTTACAACAACGGCTACCAAGCATCAATAGGAATGCCACCATATGAAGCATTGTAGGGAAAAAGTGTCGATCTCCACTAAAACGGCACGAAACTAGAGAACGTTCATTAATCAATTCTGATATGCTACAAGCAGTAAAAAAAAAGATTAAGATCTGTATGAAAGTTGCTTAAGATAGGCAAAAGAGCTATGATGACAAAAGAAGAAGACCACTTGAATTTGCAGTCGCTAATCAAGTCTTTGTGAAAATCTCTCCAATCAAAAGATTACAAGAAGTTGCTTGTAAGTTAGAACTTCCTGAACAACTACATTGGATGCACAATGTCTTCCCATGTTTCGATTCTTAAGAAATATATTCTCGATCCATCTCTTGTCTTGACTGCTACCCCAATTGAGATACAACTCGACCAAACATTTTAAGAAAAACCAATTCAAATCTTGATGATAGAGGTTAAAAAACATAGAAATAAAGAAGTTTTCTTAGTTCGAGTTTTGTGGAGAAGTACTGCGATTGAAGATGAAACTTGGGAACGAGTGGAAGAAATGAAGACTAAGTACCCTGAACTCTTTTTATAGGTAATTTCGAGGATGAAATTCTTTTAAGAGGGGAAGATTGTAACGATCTATAATTTCTCCATTTTCAAGAACTTAATTTTTATTAAAAAATCTAGATCATGTATCGATACGTGTCTTATAAGTATCAATACATGTAGGGGTTAGCTAATGTATCGATACATGTTCCATGCATCGATACATGCATGTGGTCCAACACATTTTTATAAATCTGTGATATCTGATTTGAACAACAAAGTAGCTAATTGAAGGCTACTACTTATCCCACGTGTATTAGGTTCTTACATGCAAGAATCCACCCCATGCTTGTAGAGTTTATGACTCTCTCAAGCTAGTTTAGGGAAATGATTACACACTAACCTTATTTTAATTCAAAATCGCCAACAATCTTGTTCTATAAGCAGGCTTCAATGCTGTGAAAGTGAACTATCAAGAAAAACTACAAAACACCCTCTTAAATCTCAATTTTCAAGTTATAAATGTGTTTTACTTTTTTTTATCTTAATTTCTGATTTAGTACATGTCAATACAATAACACGATCCTGAAAAGTTCTACTACATACTTGTAGAGATTCTGCATCATCTGTTTTGAGAAAACATTAAGTTCCAGCCATGATCAGAATATGTAATATAGGCCCTAATGAAATCATGGTTTTGAAAGTAAAACTTGTTACTTGCTAAATACACTGTATTCATGTTTTCCATGTTTTCAACTTGTAGATGTTGGAGTGTCAAGTCTTCAAAGCTATTTCAACTGAATAGAGGTTATTGGATGATGGATCAACTTATTTGTATGCAGAGGAAACTGAGAGTTGGAGTCACCCACCTGAGTACATGATGTTGTACCGCTATAAATATACTAAAGTAAAGACTGAATATTACAAAGCCGAACTTTTGAGTTGTTACATACCGATAGTTATAATTTTAATAATACTTAGTATATTGTAGAAATAGTGTCACGTGTTTATGTAATTGTTTTGTTAGTTTTGAAATCTCAAAATGTGGTATTTTTGTAATAAGGTATGTACGTGATGTTTAACTTTTATAAAACCCAAATATCATATGTAGTTTTTATCATAAGTATCGATAAGTACTGTTAAAATGTCTTTATATAGATTTAATGAACTTTGGCACCAATTTTAGAGAAACAAAAATTGAATACTGTCTTACGTCCATCGATACCATGCTACATAATAATAACTTATCAGAATTCTGTTTTAGACCATCAATCTCAATTCATAATTTAACCAATTATTTTTCATTAAAGTAACACTTAGTATATTTCCATCTTTTTAAATTGTATTATACTTTATCTAACAACTAGTATTTCTTCATTAAATTGTGTTCACCTTTATAATGTATGGATCACTACATGTATCGATACATATGTATGGATACATGCAGCAATATATTTGTAACACCCCAAGTTCAAAATCTTAAACCTAGGCGTGTTAACTTTTCTTTACTTGAATGCGGAAAAGAAATCATTTAAAACCTCAACATTTTCATTTTCTATTATGAAATTTTACAAAAATTTCGACAGAATCTCCTCTATAAATTGGACATAGCCAACCTGTAGAGGGACATCAAAATCATATTAAAGTACACATCTCAACTCATTCAGTCCCAAACATCATCCAAACCATTACAATAAGTCCAAAACTCCTCAACAATATAATTCCAAGTAAATAAACTTTAGCAAATGTAATAAGAGGTAATTTAACCTCTAATACTACCCATACTCATTCAAAATCTTATTTCAACCAAACAATTAACAATAATGAATGAATTAAGGAATAATTCATGAGAAACTTAAATAAATTCTAATTTAACTTTATTTTCAAAGATTTAGGATAGGTATAGCATGAGTCTGTCACCAAGTGCTCTCCTCGGATCACTTAACTTTCATCACCTGAAATGTTGGGGAGGGATTGGGGTGAGCTAAAGCTCAGTAAGTAAACTTTATGCATGTAATGCATGCTTATGATAATGAATGCTTTAAAAATTCCATATATGTATCCCCATTTACTTTACTTTCCAGAACATTCAAACTTTTCAAACTTTCACTTAACATTTCAAAACTTTCACTTCATTTCCATCGTGAGCTCACTTGGTGTATCTTCTAGTCAATCAGATAACAGTGGGCAATTCTTATTTGGAACCAGATTAACTTTCACATTTCCACCGCAAAGCGGCTCATTCACTTCATTCCACCGCAAAGCGGCTCATTCATTTCATTCCACCGCAAAGCGGCTCATTACATTCCACCGCAAAGCGGCTCATTACGTCCAGGTACGCAGGTCCCCCGCGGCCCATTTCCCATTCGCATCTTTCATGACATAGAAGTACACCCATTCTTTCTTGAAAAACTTGGGATACATAACTTTTTGACAAAAATTGCACTTTGACACATTCATTTCATTAAAATATTTGACTTTCCCATTTCGATGTCAATGCATGCTTGATGATGCAATGACATGTAACGTGCATGCTTGAACATTTTTCTTAATAACATATACTTGCATATCATAAATCAAATACATCAACATTGAGTAATTAACACGAAATCACTTACGCACATTAATTTCACATTAACTTTCTACTTTCATGAAAATAGGGGAAGTTTACTTACCTGTAGCCCTCAGTAGTTACTTTGCTTAATATGCAGGTGGAAGTCTTGGTTGTCCACGACGTCAATGTACCGTTTCTGCTAATTAATTTCCATTCATTAACAAAATATGGCTTTTAGTGGAAACCACATTTAACACTCTTAAATGAGGTTGAGACTTTCATGTTACTCATAATATAACAAACACATTTAACACCACATATAATATCATATTCGAAGTAATACATTAAGTTCAAGGACAAATTTGAAATCTTACTTATCAATTTTCACAAATCAAAGCTAGGCATTACTTATTCTAAAAAAATGATCTTGAACTAAAAATTTATAACTTTGAACATAAATTCACTTTAAACTAACTTGTTCCTTAAATGTTAAGGTTTACTCTTTTTATACTATTATCTCAAAGTTTCAAAATTACACATGTTGTTTAAATATTCATATACATATACATGATCATATATACATACACTCAACCTCAAATTTAATATTACAGCACATCAATTAAATCAAAATTTCATGAGTCCCACGTCTGAAAATTTTATTTTTATAGCCAAAATTTAAATATATACATAAGCCCACACAAAAATCCAAAATTTTCATATTTACATACACCTATACATACATAATAATATACACATTCCCATACATCAATACTCACACACATAAACATCATTAAATCCTTAATTCATGGTAAAATTCGAAAATTAAACAAAATTACAAATCTGAAATTAACCTATAAAAATCTGAATTTTTATATCGAAATATGTATGTGTGTGTGCGTGGAAGTGTGTGAACCCGTGTGTGTATGTGCCCGGTTTTGTGTGTGTGTGTGCGTGTGCGAGGGGAAGGGGAAGGGGGAAAAAGGGGCTTACGGTGAGAGGGAGGTGCACGGTGGTGGTGGTGGCCGGCTGCGCGAGGAAGGAGATGCCGAGAGAGAGAGAGAGAGAGAGAGAGAGAGAGAGAGAGAGAGAGAGAGAGAGAGAGAGAGAGAGAGAGAGAGAGAGAGAGAGAGAGACGAATCTGAGGTGGGTTTAGGTTTAGGATTAAGATTTTAATCTTTCGAAATTTTGCAAATTACTCCCTCAAGTCTCCTCCTCTATCTAATTAAGCCCATAAGTTTTATTTACTCTCCAATTGTGACAAAACTTTCTCCCAATTTTCCATTTAACACAATTAAATAGAAAATAGCATGTTTAGGCAATAAAACAATTTATCACATAAAATTACACATAAACTATTAAAATAAACAATTGATAAACTTTTAATTGGTACATTGATCGAGACGGCGTCCAAGTTCTTCCACTGCAAAATAATTAAAATTATAGACATTAAAAATTATCAATTTAAAATTTATAACAACACTAACATAAATATCACGTGGGATTTCAGAATTGTCCATAAAATGAAAAGCGGTCTTACAATATTTGTAAAATAATTTTACATTATCCAGTCTGTTAAATCCGCAGTATACTTATATATTTAAAAATGAAAAATTTTATAAATGAAATCATGTGCCACATCTTGTGCAAGAACTATATCTCGAATGGACTAGAAAACATACTATACGATGTTTATAATGCTATGAAGCTCGCAAAAAACTTTGGGAATCCATGGAAAAAAAGTACAAAATGGAGAATGCAGGCATGAAGAAATATATAGTGGGAAATTTCTCAACTACAAAATGAAAACAGTTCTCAGTCAAGTCTAAGAAATGTAGGCTCTCCTTCATGATATACATACTGAAAATATGACTTCGAGTGAGTCATTCCAAGTCGCTGCAATCATTGAGAAACTCCCTCCGTTGAATAGGGTTCTTAGGTATCTTAGATATACCTTAAAATCTGGATTATGTTGTATAAGATATCCAGCAGTATTTAGAAGAATATTGTGATGCGAGTTAGGTATCAGAGATGAAAGATTCTAAATCTATTAGTGGTTATTTTTTTACTATTGTTGGTCCACCCACATCTTGGAAGTCCTCAAAACAACCCTAAATAGCTCGATAAAAAATGGAATCAGAGTTTATAGCTTTAGATAAAGCTAGAGAAGAAGCAAAATAACTTCATAACTTCCTAGAGGACATTTCAAGTTAGCTTAAGCTAGTGCCTACAATAAGTATACATTGTGATAGTCAATCGATTATTGGGAGGGTACAAAGTCGCATGTATAATGGTAAGTCTAGAAACATACATCGTAGATACAACACATTAAGTAGTTGATTTCAAGTGATATTATTTCTATTGATTACTTAATATCAAAGGAGAATTTTGAGGATTCACTTACAAAAGATTTACCAAGAAATCAAATATGCTGCCTATCAAAAGGAATGAGATTAAAGCCTATTACGCATCAATCCATGTAAAGGTAATCCAACCTTGTTGAGTGAAGATCTCAAGATCTTGGTTCAAAGGGACAACTAAGTGATAAAGGTTTAGTTGAACACTTAGGAGAAAATCTCCTACCCATTTATTTAATGAAGAAAAGTAGCTTTTTGCAGAATGTATAAGGTTAAGTTATGCTTTTAATGATTCCTATACGTTGAATAAATCAACTAGAGTAGAGGAGAATACTCTTAATACGAGATAATCTATGTAAGCACGAAGTGAAGCCCCTTCTATGAGAATGTTTCAAGGCTTGAATTTTCTAAAGCAGTTATGAACCCAAGAGTTGTTCAGGGCCTAAATGAACACAATCATGAGAATCGAAATTTTTAGAGAAGATATTGTGTGAGTGCTATTGTCTTGGTTTGCACAAATAGTTGAACAGTTCAAGACATATTCACTAATTAGCCAAGTAAATCTGGTGGTATTTCACTAAGGCATGTTCAAAGCTAGAAGCTACATCTCCTGATGCAATAGATTTTTGCATGTCCTCTCTATTAGTGTCTATATTATCATTTGTCTACATTATCATTTGCATTTTTTGTAACTTTCATTCATGTGGGAGATTGTTGAAAGTGGTTTTCAAATGGGTCAACTTTGACCACTTATTTGGGTAGGTCTCGATATCCATTTCATACATATGAGGAGTTCAAATTATTTTAGACTGAATGTAGATGGTCGTTAGAGGTGAACACGATTTGGTTTGAGCGGCTTTTAGAAAAATGCCAAATTAAACCGTTTAAAACGGTTTGAATTTTTTTCAAACCAAATCAAACCATTTCACTTCCTGAATCAAACCAAACCAATCCATTTTTTGTGGTTAGATGCAGTTTGAAATTGTTGTTTGCCAAAAATTAAATTAGTAGATTCCAAACGAGCTCAAATATACATATTCGTCTAAAATTTCGAGTTAAAATGTGCACTTTATGTTTTGTAGGATTTCAACAAGCTACTTCGATCAGATTATTGAGTGACACTATGGCGATGGTGTTTTGTCCATAAGATAATTTGACAACAAGAAGCTTTTGTAACTTAGTGTCCATTCTGGTACCCAAAATGGAATGTTTGTTTATCGATGGAAACTGGCTGGGCTACATTTGAGGACAGAATTGACATACTAGTGGCTCTACAATTTACAGATCCTGGGACTAACAGTGATGGAGTGGGTTAAGCCAAATCTAGGTTATTAGAATTCTTGTATGGTAACATCTCCCTTAGCAGGCTGAATCTTTTCTTCCTTTCCTTATATTGAGAGTGTAAGAACATGCTCCTGTACCTTGTACTTTTAATAGTTTCTTCCTTCCTTCTGTGACATTACATGTTTCGAACCTAATGTTAAGGTTTTATTGTTGAAATCCCACTAAAGCTCAAAGATGTTGCATTTTTAAAAAAAAATGGACATCTACCTTTATTTTCTATTTTTTTATAAAAGTTTTTTTAAACTTTTGAAAATTTTAACTTAAACAAAACCTTTTAAAGTGGTTTGTAATTTTTCCAAACAAAATCAAACATCTAAATTTGAAATCGAGCAAAATCAAACCATTTGTTACTATTTGGTGATTTATTTGTTCATTCCTAATGATCGTGATATATCCGGATTCGTAAAACCATTTTTGAATGAATCAGAAAATGATGGATATAAGTGAGATGTCTACATAAGCTTACTTGGAATAAAATGAATACATTTAACTTTGTTCCACATAGGAAAAAGAGGAAAAGTTTGGCTAATTTATTACCTTCAACTTGGACACAGAGGTTTGTGCCCCAAGGGGTACCAATAATGTTTAATGGAGTGAGGACTCAGATCCTATTGGATTCCATCTAAAGCCCATATGTGTCCGTTGTCATCTGTCCGACCAAGTCAGCTAGACTAGGCACGAGCATGGGAACTGGTCATGGGTTGTGAACCAGCTTATGTATATTATTTTTTGGGGAAATTAAGTAAATAATTATTTAATTTTTTATTTAATTAAAATCAGGATTCCAATGTTAAGCTGACCGTTCAAGCGACTTTCAAGCAGGATTGGAGAGTTTTAATTCTAAAAAACACGCTTTAGCAGACCTCGAGCGTGATTCGAGCGGTGTCTGAAAATTGAAAAGTCATGGTCGTTCATGACAAGAGAAATATTTGGGGCATGTCTTTCCGGCAACATCACTTCAGCATTTTTAAATAGGATTCCTTATGATGGTTTTATTCATTTCAATATCATATAATCATTCCATATTCATACTTCGCGGTATTTCAAGGGTTTGCATAAAAGTCCATTTCGTAAAGGGTGCAAAATCATTTCGAGTTCGTTGTTTATTTCATTTGAAGTGCTTCTATTGCAAGAAGAAGCCCGTTATATTTTGTGAGATGATTGTCAAATCACTGTGAACACCCAGGCGGGACAAATTCATCTTAAAGACAAGAAATGAACTCTAGCCTCGGTCTACCATTTTATTTGTTACGTTTTCATTCTTCATATTTACCTTTGTGATATCAATTAAGTATTTTTGTTGTTTATGTATAGGCTATAATTTTACAATGTACACACTACACACCAACATTTTCTTGAGGCTGTTGCTTCTTTATTTTCTTCATTTCTTCTTCTTTATATCTCTTGGTGGATTTGTGGTGATATAGGAGATTGCAATGGTCAGACAGAAGCCTGGAAACTATAGATCTGGATTACGCTGTAGAAGAAAGGTTGGAGAGATGAGGAGAATATTATGGGGTGATGGATGGAGATGATTCAGGCATTAGCCCAATAGTAACTGACCAAGAGGGGATGGTGGGTGAATTGGTTTATAAAACTTTTTCAATAAATAATCTCAAATTTGAAATCTATAAGTACAAGCATAAACACTTAGTATAACAAGAGATGTAAAGTAACTTAACTATCAATGTAGAGTACTATAAAAATGCAAACTTAATTAATATAGCAAGTATAACACTTAGAGATAGTATTGCACAATATAGATTGATAGGCAAGAGTAAGTACAATATAAGTACGTAAAAGAGAATAGAGGATGAAAACGGTATTTTAAGGAGGTTCAATAAAAAAAACTTATCTACGCCTTTGTTACAAAGCTCTCTGTCACGAGTAAGGTCAAATTCACTATAGTGATAACTTACAACAAGGAATACCAATCCTTAAGTAATTTATAACAAGAAGCACTTATCCTCAAGTGACTTATAACAATGAGCAATTATCCTTAGATGACTTACAACATGGAGCACATATCTTTTAACAACAATCGAGCTTTAAAGGGACCTCGAAATGACCCAAATACAATGAATTGATATTAAAATTGAAATAACTCTCTTGAAAAATGATATACTCAAATTAAGTCTCAAGAGAGTTAGACTAACACATTAATATGTTGCAATCAATGAAACTCGAGTGTTAAGAGAAAAAAAAATGATGCAAATGATAATGAAAGGTTTAATACAATCAAACAAAAGTTTTTCAAAGAATATAATCTCATGTTAAATGATAGAATCAAATTAAGTATCAAGAGATGCTAACACTTGAATAATTAACAATAAGTTAAGATCAAAATGTTTAGACAATGGAACTTTGATGAATCAAATGATAATGAAAATTATAATGCAATTAATCAAAATTCTTCAACAGAAATTCTCTCTTTAAAAGATTGAAACATGTTTAGAATGAAAGAGACTAATACCTCAATTCCAAGATTTGATGTGAAGATGTTGAGAAATTGTATACAAAGTAAAATCAATGATCTTCACAAAACCTTCTTTCAAAACTTTGATAAGTTTGATAAAAATAAATTTGGATCAATCAAAGTTTTCTAATCAAGATAGATGAATATACACTAAGTAAGATTGATGAATTTCTCAACAAAATGCTTTCTTAAAATATCATGTAAATGCTTGGAATTTGAATGTGGAAAGAAAGCTTATTTATAGAAGAAAGAATAAGTTCTCAGCAACTTTCAGTTGACTACTTTCAGTCGACCACTTTCAGTCGACCGAAACGCTCAAAATCCTACCGTTTGAAACTAGCCGTTGGATTTTCGGTCGAGGAAAAATGAAGTTTCGGTTGACCGAAAGATACAAAATTTGGAAAATCTTGTTCATGTCAACGTGTGTCTTTTGCTTAAATCCATTTTATATTTTGAAACAAAATATTCTTATGCAAGTGGTGATTAATGTAAATCATTTAAAAGTAATATTGACTTTGATAAAAAAAATTATGCAAGTGTTGAAATGTGTTTGATGCATAAAAATAATTTTCGATCTCGTTGGAATTCATCTGTAAAGATTGAGAGCATTATACCTTTACACAGGTATACTCAACTTAAAATCAATCTCTAATCTTGTGTGCTTGAATTCTTGATCTTCATGTAATGCTTTTCATCTTGAATATCTTCAATTATATCTTGATCTTGAATGACTTTGATAGTTGCATCTTGTGTACTTGATCACATAGTTTTGATCTATATATATTTGAGAGATGATTTGAACATTGAATGCTTTGAAGAATATAATAGATGAAACACTTGAAGCATATGTGTCAACAACACAAGATAATCTTGTTTGTTATAATCAAAACAATAAAGTTAAAGTTCACCATAGGTCAACATCAGGTGTCGCTGCCTACTTAACGAAGTTGGTTATAGCCAGAGGAAGGATTAAGGAGAATGTTATATGACGTAGATGGGGACGACTTGGGTGTTGTTGCCTACATAATGAAGTTGTTTGTTGTGTTGTTGGTGGAGGATTTTTTCTGCAAAAGCTCGGAATGAATTGAACCTTCGGTCGATGCACGATGACAATGCTGCAGTGGCAATGACACTGTAGGAATGAGGCCGTAGATTTGAAGGTTTCTTGGAAATGGTGCTACAGTTATTAGTGGTTCGGGGACTAGTAGATTTGGAAGTGAGGGATGTGATAGTGTGGGTATGGTGATCTGGCGAGTATTCCTTCTCAGCATTTCAGGGTGAAGCCCTCATCTAGGAGGGCCCACCCTGCCTTGTCATGGGCCTTGGTGGAGGACGTAAATCGCGGGATATGCTTCAACTGGCCAGTGACTGAGAGTTTGGCCACTAATTAAATTCTCAAGAAAGCCAAGTCCAAAGCGTTGTTACCAGGATTCAAACTCTCCACCCAGTGGATTGTCAGGGAAATTGACATTATGTTCCCTTAGCCTTTGCCAGTTGAGCTGTGCCCTAGGGGCTCCTTCTCAGCATTTCTCTTTTATGTTGGGGTGGTTGCAAGCGATGGTGGGTTGGGGTGAGGTGGAGTGGAGTGGAGTGGAGTGGAGTGGAGTGGATTAGATTGGAGTGAGAATAACAATAATTATAACAGTTAATTGTTTAGCCTCAGTTTGTTAAAACAAGAAATGTGATGTTTTGGAGGTAAAATATATTGTTGAAAAGTGGTTTGGAAAAATATTTTATTTATAAACTTGTTTATAAAAAGTTTACAGAACAGGTGCTTAATTTGTGACTAATAAATAATTTGTGTTCTATTTTTTTTTTTTTTATTATTGAAATGTAAATATATAGATAAAATTTGAGATACAAAATCCCTGGGCGTACTCGGACGAAAGACAAAGTACTTGCCAACACAATACCCAAGTAATGGACCAAAACAATAAAACTTGGATGCAGCTAAGAAGAAATAGACATGAAACCTAACAAAGACCCAGGAAAACATACATTAAACACATCGGGCATACCCAGTCTGAAATATCCTCTTAGTTCCAAAAGAAAATTCGAGCAAACAAATACATCAAACATACTCGAGAAAATATTGCAAACGTGGCAAAAAGAAGTTCTGAATTGAATATAAATAAGTACAAATTTGTCGGCCATTCCCGGGAAGAAACAAAGAAGCCTATCTAGAAGTGGAACAAAAGATAAGAAAGATACGTGGTCCGATGAAACACAGGTGGAACCCGGGAAATCCCAAAAAAAAAAAAAAAAAAAAAAAAAAAAAACACCAACGCTTTTGGCTGAAAACCAAGCTAAACTGAAAAAAGCTAGCCACCTTCCCCTCCCTACTGTTACCCAGACCTCTCTTCTACGATTAGATGTTTAGATTCATTGGTATTTTAATGCTTTTTGGCCCACTTTTTTTTGTTTTTGTCATCCATTTCAAGGCATTAGTAATTGTGGTCATAGATTTCGCAATGCTCATTGCTCACCCATTCTTTGATTAGGTTCCAAATATCATGGTTGAAGTTGCATTGGAAAAATAGACACCCAAATGATTCCATTTGGAAATGACTGAAACTGCAGTCGGTAATAATGTCTAGGAAGTCCAGTTTGTCTTCCGTAAGCTATCTCAACCAAAGGATGAAAGAATGTTTAGGAGCATTATGTCACGGACTTGCTAATTTCCTCCAAGAACCGTGCGGCCTTAGTGTCTTCAACTTCCGCCCCCGTGGTTATTACACTAAGTCAGCCTCCCGATTGGCGTTGATGTCTTAGAAAGGCACTAAGTAGAACACCTTAAGAAAGGGACAATGAAGGAACACAAGAACTTACAAAGAAAGCTTTGTATTGAATAAAGACACTCTTTACAACACTCTTTACAAGTTCACTCTCTTGATGCCTACAAATGAATCCTACCAAGTTATTTATAGTAGTAGCCTCCTCAAATGGATGGCTAGGATCATTTCTATCCAATGGTCTAGATTACACTTTTAGAATTATCTATACAAATATCTACATTAAAATATTTATGAACTTGTAGGAGTTCTAGAATATTCCGGTTAGCCTCAAGTCGTCACCATTTTAAATTTCTCGATCTTCTTGTGCCAAAATCGAGCGAGTCGTGACATTCTCCCCCGCCTATTTGGGCGACGCCCTCGTCGCCGCGTAATGCTTTAGCTTGTCTTCGAACTGCCACAAGTCTTCTTGACTTTCCCACGTTGCTTCGGACTCGGGCAATCCCTTCCACTTTATCAAAAATTGTTGGCAAGGAGGCACTCCACGCCGTCGAACAATGCGATCTGCTAGAACCTCATCAACCTCCTTGTCAAATGACTTAGTCACAAACGGAGGTGCCCGTTGTGACTCCCCTCGGCTAGGGTCTTCCATGTCTTCATGATATGGCTTCAACATGCTCACATGGAAGACAGGATGAATCTTTAAAGTGCTAGGTAGGTCAAGGCGATAAGATACCTTACCAACCTTGGCTACCACCGGGAACGGCCCTTCATATCTCCGTACCAAGCCTTTGTGCACATTTCAGTACGCCTTGAATTGTTGAGGTAATATTTTCACAAGGACTTGGTCGCCAACTTTAAATTCCAAAGGCCATCTCTTCTTATCGGCCCACTTCTTCATGCGCCTCCGTGCTTTGTTTAAACAAGATCGTGCTAAGTCGGCATGCTCCTCCCATGACTTAGCCATTTTGTATGCTCCGGGGCTTTTCCCTCCTTCAATAGAAGTGGACAAAGTGTGGGGCATTAGTGGTTGTTGTCCCGTCGCCAACTCGAATGGACTCCGCCCCGTGGCTTCACTCCTTTGTAAATTGTAGGAAAATTGTGTAATATCTAGGAGCTTGGCCCAATCCCTCTGATTGGCACTTACAAAGTGCCGGAGATAGCACTCAAACAAAGCATTCACCCTTTCTGTTTGTCCATCCGTCTGAGGGTGAAAGCTTGTAGAGAAGTGTAGGTCCGAGCCTAGGAGTTTGAACAACTCCGTCCATAGCTGACCCGTGAATCGGGGATCACGATCACTTATTAGGCTCCGCGGTAACCCCCAATACTTCACAACATTCTTAAAGAATAGCCTTGCTGCTTCCTCTGTTGTGCAATTCTTGGTGGCAGGAATGAAGGTTCCATACTTAGAGAATCGATCAACTACCACCATTATTGACCCGAACCCTTCGGATTTAGGCAAGGCACTAATGAAGTCCATGGTGATAGAGTCCCATGGACGCTCCGGGACTGGTAGAGGCTCCAACAAACCCGCTGGTGACCTTGTTTCCACCTTGTCTTGTTGGCACACAAGACAAGTCTTTACATAGAGCTCTACCATGTCTTTCATTTGCGGCCAATAGTAAACTCGTTCAAGTAGTGCCAATGTGCGTTTCTGCCCGGGATGACCAGCCCACTTGGTGTCATGGCACTCCTTGATGATATCTCGCCGCAAGTTGTTCCATTTAGGAACATAGATACGCTGCCCCGTAGTGTAGAGTAAGCCGTCCTCGACCCAAAATTGTCGCGTCTTTCCTTCTTGGGCAACTTTTACCAACTCCTTAGCCAAGGGATCATGATTCATGCCTTCCCAAATCAAATCAAGCAACGTCCCTTTGGCTTGGCTTATGGTTGCAAGCTCCGCCTTCCTGCTTAACGCATCGGCTACAACATTCGCCTTACCCGGCTTGTATTCCATCACATAGTCGAACTCCGCTAAGAAATCTTGCCATCGTGCTTGCTTGGGAGTTAGCTTCTTTTGTGATTGGAAATAACTAGTAGCGACATTATCCGTCTTGATGATGAATTTTGAGCCCAACAAGTAATGACGCCATACCTGTAGGCAATGAACAATAGCCGTCATTTCCTTTTCTTGCACCGTATACCGACGCTCGGTGTCATTGAGCTTGCGGCTTTCAAAGGCAATAGGATGCCCATCTTGCATTAAGACTCCCCCGATAGCAAAATCCGAGGCATCCGTTTGTACTTCAAAGGTCTTGGTGAAATCTGGCAATGCCAAGATCGGTTCCTCCACCACGGCCGCCTTCAAATCATCAAAGGCCGTTTGACATTTCTCGGACCAGTCCCATGTCTTATTCTTCTTTAATAGGTCCGTTAGTGGGGCTGCCCTCGCTGAGTAGCCCTGGATAAACCTCCGATAATAATTGACTAGACCAAGGAAAGAACGAAGTTCGGTTACCTTGTTTGGTGCTTCCCACTCCTTGATTGCTTTTACTTTTTCCTCATCCATCTTCAAGCGCCCGTGGCCAATGATATGTCCAAGGAAGTGCACCTCCTCCTTGGCAAAGGAACATTTCTCCTTTTTGATGTATAGCTCATTCTCCCGCAATGCTTGAAACACCGTTCGGAGATGTTTTGCATGATCCTCCAAGTTGTCGCTATAGATGACAATGTCATCCAAGTATACCACCACGAACTTGTCCAAGTAAGGTTGGAAAATCCTATTCATCAATGTGCAAAATGTGGCTGGGGCGTTGGTTAAGCCAAAAGGCATTACCAACCATTCGAATGAGCCATATCGAGTGATGCATGCTGTCTTAGGCTCATCTCCTTCTGAAATCTATACTTGGTAATATCCCTTTTGTAGATCCACCTTAGTGTAATATTTTGCACTACCAAGTCTATCAAATAAATCAGCAATCAAAGGAATAGGATATTTGTTCTTAATAGTTACCTTGTTGAGCGCCCGGTAATCTACGCACATGCGTAACGAACCATCCTGCTTCTTTTGGAACAAGACCGGTGCGCCATAAGGTGCCTTCGAAGGTCGTATCCTCCCCGTGTCAAGAAACTCCGTTAATTGCCTTCGAAGTTCTTCTAGCTCTGGCGGTGTCATCCGATAGGGTGCCACGGCCGGTGGTTTGGCACCCGGCTCCAATTCGATCTTATGATCCACCTCCCTCCTAGGTGGTAATTTCTTAGGTAACTCCGGTGGCATTACGTCCTTATTTTCTTCAAGGACATCCTTGATGACCTTGGGCACGTCATCATTTCCCGCAACTTCATCAACTTGGTCCTCCATTTTGAGTGCTGCCAAGTACGTTACCTCCCCTTTCTTTAGCCCTTTTGCTAGTTGCATGGCCGAAAGCTGCCCCCTTGCTTTCGTCCTAGCTACCGTAGGAACCATGCATGGAGATCCCCTCTCCAAGATGCAAACCGAGCCAAATGAAGGCATGGGAATAGCATTGACCTTCCTCATGAAGTCCAACCCGAGAACCAAGCGAAAATCATCCATTGTAGCCACCGAGAAATCCACTTGTCCATGCCAAGTGCCTAATTGAATTTCCACTTCTCGAACTAGGCCACCAAGGGGAGTGGATGGAGAATTCACAGCTTTCATAAGACCACCACCTTTAGTGATTGTGAGGCCCAACCTTCTAGCTTCATCTTCAGTAATGAAGTTGTTGGTAGCTCCCGTATCCACCATTGCTAGTGCAGGCCGACTATTTACTTGAACTTCCACATACATTAATCCCCGTTCATTATTGGAAGCCGGAACGACCTTAGCATTGAGGGCGTTAAGAAGTTGCAATAAACTAAAATGTTCAGCCCTTTGATCTTGGCAAGAGGATGAATCCCGTTCCTCCGCCATAGCCGCCAAGGTGCCAAGTTTAGGGCAATCACGCATTAAATGTGGCCCCTTGCACACGAAGCATCCACTTTGAGAACCCGTCGAGGCCTTCTTTTCCTCATAATTTCTTCGCAAGGGGGAAGGTTTGTAAGTGTTACCACCTTTGAAGAATGATGGCTTATGGTAATCTTTCTTCTCTCCCCCGCCTTTAGCCGAGTTGCTCTTAAAGCTTTTAGAAGATTTTGATGAATCTGTGCTCCTTTGGAACTCGGTTAAAGATTCGGCCACCACAATAGCCTCGTCTACTGTCTTCACTCCCCGACGTTGAAGCTCTTGCTTCGCCCAATTTTGCAACCCATCGGTAAAGTGAAACAATAGATCTTCATCGGACATGCTCGGGATTTGAAGCACAAGGGTAGTAAACTCTTTGACATAATCGCGAATAGTGCCCTTATGTTTCAACTCCCTAAGCTTTTTACGGGCCTCATATACTACATTTTCGGGATAAAATTGGCGTTTCAATTCCTTCTTGAAATCATCCCAACTATCTATTCTACAAGCACCCTTTTCTATGTCGGCGTGCTTACGTCGCCACCATAGAGCCGCGGTGTCCGTAAGATACATAGTCGAAGTATGTACCTTAATAGCTTCATCCACAATGTTCACGCCCTCAAAATATATCTCCAATCGCCATAGGAAATCATCTAGCTCTTTTGCATCTCGCTTTCCATCGAACTCCCTAGGCTTTGGATAGTCGATCCTTGGAGCTGCTAGGATCGTGCTAGTACCCGCACTAGTTGACGCCTTCTTACAAGCGTCTAGGACACTTTGCATATCCGCGCAAAGCTTGTTCACTTGGTTTTGGATCGCTTTGACAGCATCCATGACCTTGGCCTCCAACCTCGTATATTCTTCCCTTAAGGCGCCTTGGTCTTCCTTGAGATCATCAAGTTGTTCCAAGGTGTGAGCTTCAAGGGTTGAGAGTGAATTATCCACTACTTCAATGCGTTCCCCCATATTGAGAAATACTTCCTCAAGAGATCCACCGGTAGGGGCCGGTGGTCGGCTCTTGCTTCGAGTTTGTCGAGTTTTCTTACTCGTGGTTTGGGGTTCGACCTCTCGACCCCGCTCCTCATGTTCTACCTCCGAAATTCCGGAACCCACAACATCTTTTTCCGCCATGCCAACGATAGTAAGTGAGCAAACCTAGGCTCTGATACCAACTGTTACGGACTTGCTAATTTCCTCCAAGAACCGTGCGGCCTTAGTGTCTTCAACTTCCGCCCCCGCGGTTATTACACTAAGTCAGTCTCCCGATTGGCGTTGATGTCTTAGAAAGGCACTAAGTAGAACACCTTAAGAAATAGACAATGAAGGAACACAAGAACTTACAAAGAAAGCTTTGTATTGAATAAAGACACTCTTTACAACACTCTTTACAAGTTCACTCTCTTGATGCCTACAAATGAATCCTACCAAGCTATTTATAGTAGTAGCCTCCTCAAATGGATGGCTAGGATCATTTCTATCCAATGGTCTAGATTACACTTTTAGAATTATCTATACAAATATCTACATTAAAATATTTATGAATTAAACTAGGATGATCTAGAATAATCCACCAAGTGAGGAGCTTGAAGGCTTCTAGAATGTTCCACCATATTTTAGCAATCTTCATGCACTTGTAGGAGTTCTAGAATATTCCGGTTAGCCTCAAGTCGTCACCATTTTAAATTTATCGATCTTCTTGTGCCAAAATCGAGCGAGTCGTGACAATTAGCCGGGCTCCAAACATCCGATGCCCAAATTCAGTGTGCTGCCTGTGCGCGGAAGAAGTCATATGCAGCTGAAGTACTTTCACACTACTGCTTCGGGTGATCCTTCGACATGAATAATAGTCTCGCTTTTTAAGTAAAGTTGAATCGTCCCTTTTGACCGAATCATCCGTAACAACCTTGCCCGACCCGCATTCTTGTCCAAACTCCAATAGAATCTGCAATTCTGTCTATGATTTGTGGCTTAATGTGTGATTGTCACCCATGTGATTGTAATATTGTATGATTTGTGATCTAACGTGTGATTATGATTCATAAATTGTATTTATTGAGATTGTGACATGTTTAATTTGAATTATTGATTAACGTTTATCAAATGTCACAAATGTTATCACCTGCTTTTTTTTTTTTTATTGTCCACAAGTTTCTTAATTTTAAAATTGTATTCTTAAACATTTGTAGTTATGAATTTATGCACCTGCCTTTATTGCCTTTCTAGGCTGATTTCTTAAAAATGAAATAAGACCACCTTGGCTATGGCTTTTGAGAATTCCGTTAACATTCTCATTGATTTTTTAAATTTTTTTAGTTTTTTTTTTTTATTATTATTTTTAGTAGATGGAAATCGATACTTTTCAAAAAGTTAAGTAGAAAAGTTCATATTTTCTCTAGAAATGATAAATAATTTTTTTATTTTATTATTATACTAGGTGAGCATCGTGCATTGCATGACCATGGGATTCATGTGAGAACTTAAAGCAAATACAAATAAATAAAAATCTATAGTTTTGAAGAATAGAACGCTACGTAGCACGAAAGTTACATCAAATTGAAAAATAAAATAAGCTGAAGTAGCATAGATTCTCTAGCACAAAGAACGCCCTCAATGAGGGAAAGGCTATTTGATCCGGTGCTTAGGATTTTGGAGTAGATGGCGATTAGTGACAACTATCATTAAAGCCTCTGCACAAGAGATGTACTATGTTAATAGCAATTCAATCATGTTGGGATATTTGATTCAAATTAAGAATGGGGATATCTTGAATAATTGATTTCCTTATTATAGTGGTTGACTTGGAAACCAAGTTAAAAGTGAAAGGAAAAAGAAAGAAAATAAAAGACTTTGTTTTGGGATTTTACTTCAACAAGAAAATCCTCTTAAGCACAACTTTTACATATTTTAGGGTTGTTATGTTTACCTATAAATATGTATGTTGGAGAGCCATAATATTGTGACCAATTGTGTGACCAAATAGAGAAAATTGTGAACTTTGTCTTTATAGTTTCTTTGGAACTCTTTGTGAAATAATTCAAAGGGTAGAGACTTGTGATAGATAATAGCTTGTTATTAGTATTTTCTCTATGATCTATTGGATTGGGTTGGTGAGTGAAATTTTAAATATTTGTAATAATTTAATATATAGTGAAAAGCTTTGGCGATCCAGAAAGTTTGATATTTTATTTTATTTTCTTGTTTGCTTAATCAATTCTTGAACATCAAAAGATCATGTGGGTTAAAGAAGGGGAATCAACGTGTAATTCCTAGCAAGTGGTATCAGAGCGTCAGGTGGTTCAAAGATTTTTTGGAGCAAAAGAAAATATGCCTGTCATGTACGACGTGGAGAAATTTGAAGGAAGAATTACTTTTGGCTTGTGGCAAGTACAAGTCAAGGATATTTTAATTCAGGCAGGTCTGTACAAAACTTTGAAGGGAAAACCAATCATTAGTTCTAACAAAGAAAAAGAAACTGAATCCAGCAAGAGTGATGAAGATTGAGAAGATTTGAATTTGAAAGCTGCTAGTACAATACGACTTTTTTGTTTGCCCAAGAATGTTGTAACACCACAAGTATAAAAGCTTAAAACAAGGCGTGTTAACTTTTCTTTACTTTTAACGTGGAAATAAAACATTTAAAAAATACTAAAATTTTCATTTTCTATTATAAAATCCAACAAAAATTTCGGCAAAATCTCCTCTATAAATTGGACTTAACCAACTTGTAGAGGGACATCAAAATCATTTTACAACATAAAACTCAACTCAAATAAAATCCAACATTCAATCCCAAAACTCCTCAACACAACATTTTATATCAATAAGCTTCAATTAACTGAAATAAGTGATAACATAACCAATATTAGAAATGGCATAACTCATTTAAACTAATTTAAACAAAAACAATTATCAAAATAAAATAAATGAATTAAGAAGTAATTAATGATAAACTTAATTAACTTCTAATTTAACTTTATTTAAAAAAATTGAAGCGGTGCAGCCTGAGTCTACCACCAAATGCTCTCCTCGTCTCATCTAACTTTCATCACCTGAAATATTGGAGGGGGGTTGGGGTGAGCTAAAGCTCAGTAAGCCACTTCGTGCAAGTGATGGATGCTTATGACTTGAAATGCTTAAAACATTATGAAATATGTATCCCCATTTACTTTACTTCCCGAAACTTTCAAACTTTTCAAATTTCACTTAAACATTTCAAAACTTTTACTTCATTTCCAGCGTGAGCTCACTTGATGCATCTTCCAGTCAATCAGATAACAGTGGACAATTCTTATTCGGAACCAGATTACATTTACAAGTAAAACGCAAAGCAGTTAACATTTATTCCACCGCAAAGCGGCTCATTCACTTCACTCCACCGCAAAGCGGCTCATTACATTTGGGTACGCCGGTCCCCCGCGCCCCATTTCCCACTCGCATCTTTCATGACAATAGAAATACACGCATTCTTTTTCAAAAACTTGGGATACATAACTTTTGGATAAACTTGCTCCTTGAACATTTCTTTCATTTAAAAATATTTGACTTCCCAATTTCGATGACAATGCATGCTTGATGATGGAATGACATGATAACGTGCATGCTTGAACATTTCTTTAAATACACATACTTGCATATGGTAAACCAAAAGCATTAAAATTCAGTAATTAACAGGAATGTCAATTAAGCACATAATTCCACATTGAATATTCAACTATGATGAAAGTAGGGGAAGTTTACTTAACTAACGTCCTTAATGTTTAGCGTTATCTAGATTTGCAAGTGGAGGAGCATCGGCTGCCCGTAACCTCTATGTGCCCAATAATCCTAATTTATATCCATTCATTTAATAAAATATAGTTTTAGTTCAAAAATAACATTTAAAACTTCTAAATGAGGTTGAGACTTTCATGTGACTTACAATTTAAACCAAACGGGATCTTAAGCTATGTCAAGTACATACCATACTAAATTTGGATTAAGAGTTTAGCTTAAACGACAAAAATTGAAATCTAACTTCTTAAATTACACAAGGGTCAAAGCTATGGAATATTTATCACAACTTAATTTTCACAAGACCAATTTCAATTAGCATTCTAACTATTCATAAATTTGAAAATCACCATTTTTTCAAATTTTACCTGAACAGTTAACTAAACTACCAATTTCATAAATTCCGAAAGTCTGAAAATAACAACTATAAGTCAGAATATACGCTAATATTCAATTAAAACCACCTCATTACTAGGATTTTTAAATTTGTAAATTTCAATTTAAAATAACATTAAACCAAGAAAAAATCCATTAAACAACTTCATCATTTAAAAATATGAAACTTCTCAAAATGGTCGTCAATTAAACCAACTTAATCTATAATTTCATAATATGCTAATTAATTACAAAATCTTAAATTAATACAACCATTTAGATAGTTCCCCCATATTTGCAAAATTTCTAACTCAAAACTAAAGTAAACAATTAAATTAAACTACAAATTAATGAATTTCGAAATCTGAAAATTACTATAAAACTCGAAATTACACAAATAAATACATGTATTCCATATACATCTAAAATCTCACTACTGAATCTCCAAATTCTAACAGAAAATTCGAGATTTAACAAAAATTGAAATCTGGAATTTTTGTCAAGATTGCACACACATATACAGACAAACATGATTATATACATAATGTGTGTGTGCGCGCGCACGTGTTGGTTCAGCAGTGCGTGTGTTGCGCTGTACGTGCGCTGGTGGGAGGAGCCAGGGAGGGAAAAGGTCTGTACCTTACCGGTGGGTGGTGGTAGGCAGTGGAGGTGGTGGTAGTGGTGGCCGGTTGGTTGGAGAACCGAGAGTGAGGAAGGCATCGTTGGCAGTCGGAGGTGAGAGGAGAGGGAGAGGGTGAGAGCGAGGAATTGAGGGAAGGTGAGGTGAGAGACGAGTCTGAAGATTTAGGTTATGATTAAAATTTAATCTTTTGAAATTTGCAACTCACTCCCTCAAATCTCCTCCTCTGTCTAACTAAGTCAATAAGCTCTATTTACTATCCAATTGCTACTACACTTTCCCCCTAAACTTTCAATTTAACTCAATACAATGGAAATAACATGCTTAGGCAATATAACAATTAATCACATGAAATTGCAAGTAAACAATTTATAACTTTCTAATTGGCACATTGACGACGTCTGAGTCCTTTCACTGCAAAATAATTCAAATTATAGACCTTAAAAATTATCAATTCAAAATTCATAATATCATTAACATGAATATTACATGAAATTTAAAGATGCACGTAAAATGAAAAGCGGTATTACAATTCCTTACCCCCTAAAAAAAATTTCGTCCTCGAAATTAAATTAAAACTTACCAAAAAGGTGTGGATACATAGCACGCATTTCGCTCTCGCGTTCCCAAGTGGCCTCTTCTACTGCATGATTCCTCCAAATAACTTTAACTAGCGCTATCTTCTTTCTTCTAAGTTCCTTGTTGGCTTTCATTAGGATTCTCATAGGTGATTCCTCATAAGTCAGATTCTCACAAAGATCTAATGGCTCATAGCTGAGAATGTGTGAGGGGTCCGAAATATACTTCTTCAACATTGAGACGTGAAAAAACATTATGTACCCCTGATAGCACTGGTAGTAATGCAACCCAATAAGCTAGGTCACCCACCCTTTCAAGTACCTCAAAGGGGCTAACAAAAGGCCTACTCAACTTTCCTTTCTTCCCGAATCTCATAACTCCTTTCATAGGAGCTATCTTCAAATAGATCATATCACCCAGAGCGAATTCCAAAGGTTTCCTTCTTCTATCCGCATAGCTTTTTTGTCTACTCTGTCCAGTTTTCATTCGCTGGCAAATTTTCTCTACAACTTCTGCTATCTGTTGAACTATTTTTGAACCCAATAATTTCCTTTCTCCTACCTCATCCTAGTGAACTGGCGATCTACACTTCCTCTCATATAGTGCTTCGCATGGAGCCATGTGAATGGAAGCTTGATATCTATTGTTATAGGAGAACTCAACCAATGGAAGGTATTCGCCTCAAGTACCTTGAAAATCAATAGTACTAGCTCTTAACATGTCTTCCAGGGTTTTGAATCGTTCTCTCTGATTTCCCGTCTGTTTGTAGGTGGAAGGCCGTGCTGAATTTCAATTGAGTACCCATGGCTTTATGTAGACTCTTCCAAAATGATAAAGTAAATTTTGGGCCATGATCAGACACTATAGATAATGGAATCCCATGAAGTCTGAAGATTCCTGCCACATATAACCTGCATACTTCTCCATATTATATGTAGTCTCACCGGTAGAAAGTGTGCTGACTTAGTAAGATGATCAACGATCACCCAATAGAATTGTAACCCTTTTTTTTTATTAGGTAAACCAACAAAAAATTCCATACATATTAGTTCCCACTTCTACTCTGGGATCATAAGAGGTTGTAATAGGCCAGAAGGTCGTTGATGCTCGGGCTTAACTTGTTGACAAGTGAGACAATGCTGAACATAATCTGCCACGTCCCTACTCATACCAATCTACCAGAAATGTTTCCTCAAATCTTGAGTATTATGAGCTTCCTTCATAATTTCTTGCTTCAACTCCTTATTTTTAATGACCACCAATCTACTACTGTGCCCGAGGGCACCATCGCAGTGATAATAAAATCAGTACGCTTTCCGTCAGTTACCTCAATGGAAACTTTTGAAGTTTTGGTGTCCTCTAACTGCAAAACCTTGATTTTTCTCTAGAAATATCTATTCCAAAGTCATGTTGGCGAAATACCTGACTTGCCTTTTGGATCTATTTCCAACACAAACCTTTAAATATCAATAAGCAATTGTTTTGAACAACTTGTAAGACAACCATTTTTCCATGACTCCTTCTACTAAGTGCATCAGTTACCACATTAGCCTTGCCAGGATGATACTTAACACAATTGTAATCCTTGACAAGTTCCAACCATCTGTGCTGTCTTATGTTCAATTCCTTCTGAGTGAAGTAGTATTTGAGGCTTTATAATCAATGTAGATCTCACATCCAATCCCGTAAAGATAGTACCTCCGTGTCTTTAATACAAATGTGACAGCTTCCAACTCGAGGTCACGGGTTGGATAATTCTTTCCATACTCCTGCAGTTGCCTTGAAGCATAGACAATCATCTCACCATGTTACATAATAACACAACCAAGCCCTTTCAATTACGAATCACTGTAAATGACGAACCCTTTATTACCCTGTGGAATTGTTAGGATTATCGCAGTTGTCCACCGTGTCTATCACTCTTCAAAGCTCTGCTCAATCCGAGCTCAATTGAAATTTTGTATCATTTCTGGTTAACTTGGTCAAAGGTAAGGCAATCTTGGAAAATCCTACCACAAATCTTCGATAGTAATCAGGTAATCCAAGGAAACTACTAACTTCCTTAATATTAGTGGGTGTAGACTAGTTTTGAATTCAATTTTACTCAGGTTAACCTCAATACCTTACTTTGATACGATATGCCCCAAGAATGGCAATCTATCCAGTCAGAACTTACACTTCTTAACTTAGCAGAAAATTTCTCCTCTAAATTTCTGAAGCATGATTCTCAAACGCTTTTCATGTTCTTCTTCGGACCTTGAATAGATCACTATGTCATTAATGAATACTATGACAAATTGATCCAAATATTCCTTAAAGATTCGATGCATCAAGTCCATAAATGTTGCAGGAGCATTTGTTAACCTAAAGACATCACTAAGAACTCATAGTGTCCATATATAGTACATAAATATGCCTTTGGAATGTCTTCTTCTTTGATCCTCAAATGATGGTAACCTGATCGCAGATCGTTCTTAGAAAAATACCCAGTACCTTGAAGCCGATCAAACAGATCCTTAATTCTTGGCAATGGATATTTATTCTTTATTGTCACCTTGTTCAATTCTCTGAAGTTTATGTAAAGTCTCATAAAATCATCTTTCTTCTTCATGTATAGCACAGGAGCACCCCATGGCAAAAAGGTAGGTCGAACAAAACCTTTATCCATGAGATCCTATAGTTGCTCTTTGAGCTCTTTAAGTTTGGCAGGAGCCATCCGATACTGTGCATTGGATATTAGAGCTTCCCCAGGCACTTAATCGATGACTAATTCAATTTCTCTTTTCGGTGATAGATCATAAAGATCGTCTGGTAACATATTTAGATATTCTCGAATAATTGAAGTTTGTTTGAGAGAATTTTCTATCTTAGGCACTTCAATTATTGTAGCTAGGTAGGCCAACAACTCTTATTCACCAACTGACGAGTCATCATCACCGATACTATTGGAATGGAAAGTTTCACCTCAGCCTCTACAAAGCGAAAAGAGTTTCGTTTAGAGGTTCAAACGTCACCTTATCCTGACTGTCGATTGAAACCGTAATAACTATTCATCTCCTAGTATGACACCAAAATCGTGAATATCCGATGTTAAGAGATCTATCATCCACTCCTTCCATTCGCCACGATCAGGAAATCTTTCAGTGCATAACTTGAGTTCAACAGTTCTCCGAATGGTGTTGATAATCAATACTCGATCTCCAGTTACAGAGATGGATAAATCAATTTTTCTATGATTGTGGGACTACCAAATGAATGAGAAATCCTGGAATCAAACATGATAAGTGCCTAACACTAAGTTTGATGCCTTTCCAGCTTCTCGTTTGGACATTGTATACTCTCGTGCCGATAAACCATTCATATTCATTTCTTATTTCACAAAAAGAACTAATAAACAACACCCAAATTTGTGATAACCATTGCCTTCCCACTTCCTCATTTACATAACCAAGATATACATGTCATATTCACTAACAACATTCTTAACCTTTCACTTTACGACATTACAAATTAACATGCAAGAATTTGAAATAATTGGAAACATCAAATAACATTTCATAATTTAAACAAAAATTAACTTACCAGATGATCAAGGAAGATGCACTTGAGGTGTGACTCAGTACCCGAACTTTCAAATACGTTTTTAAAGTCTAAAGAATCGCTTTTAAAACTCTTAACTCTGATACCACAAATTGTAACACCCCAAGTTTAAAAACTCAAAACAAAACGTGTTAACTTCTCTTTATTTTTAACGCGGAAATAAAACATTTAAAAAACACTAAAATTTTCATTTTCTATTATAAGATTCTACAAAAACTTCGGAAAAATCTCCTCTATAAATTGGACTTAACCAACATGTAGAGGGACATCAAAATCATTTTACAGCATAAAATTCAACTCAAATAAAATCCAAAATTCAATTCCAATTCTACATCAAACTCCCACATCACCACACTATTCCAAATTCAATCCCCAAACTCCTCAACACGACATTTTATATCAATAAGCTTCAATTAAGTGAAATAAGTGATAATATAACCAATGTTAGAAATGCCATAACTTATTTAAACTAATTTCAACCAAAACAATTATCAAAATAAAATAAATGAATTAAGAAATAATTAATGATAAACTTAATTAACTTCTAATTTAACTTTATTTTAAAAAAAATTAAAGCGGTATAGCCTGAGTCTGCCATCAAATGTTCTCCTCGTCTCATCTAGCTTTCATCACCTGAAATATTGGAGGGGGGGGGATTGGGGTGAGCTAAAGCTCAGTAAGAAACTTCGTGCAAGTGATGCATGCTTATGACTTGAAATACTTAAAATATTATGAAATATGTATCCCTATTTACTTTACTTCCCGAAACTTTCAAACTTTTCAAATTTCACTTAAAAATTTCAAAACTTTTACTTCATTTATAGCGTGAGCTCACTTGATGCATCTTCTAGTCAATCAGATAACAGTGGACAATTCTTATTTGGAACCAGATTACATTTACAAGTAAAACGCAAAGCAGTTAACATTTATTCCACCGCAAAGCGGCTCATTCACTTCACTCCACCGCAAAGTGGCTCATTACATTCGGGTACGCCGGTCCCCCGTGCCTCATTTCCCACTCGCATCTTTCATGACAATAGAAGTAAACCCATTATTTCTCAAAAACTTGGGATACATAACTTTTGGATAAACTTGCACCTTGAACATTTCTTTCATTTAAAAACATTTAACTTCCCAATTTCGATGTCAATGCATACTTGATGATGCAATGACATGATAACGTGCATACTTGAACATTTCCTTAAATACACATACTTGCATATGGTAAACCAAAAGTATTAAAATTCAGTAATTAACACGAATGTCAATTAAGCACATAATTCCACATTGAACATTCAACTATAATGAAAGTAGGGAAAGTTTACTTAACTGACGTCCTTAATATTTAGCGTTATCTAGATTTGCATGTGGAGGAACCTCGGTTGCCCGTGACGTCAACGTGCACAATAATCCTAATTTATATCCATTCATTTAATAAAATATAGTTTTAGTTCAAAAATAATATTTAAAACTTCTAAATGAGGTTGAGACTTCCATGTGACTTACAATTCAAACCAAACGGGATCTTAAGCTATGTCAAGTACATACCATACTTCATTCGGATTAAGAGTTTAGCTTAAATGGAAAAAATTGAAATCTAACATCTCAAATTACACAAGGGTCAAAGCTATGGAATATTTGTAACTTAATTTTCACAAGAACAATTTCAATTAGCATTCTAACTATTCATAAATTTGAAAATCACCATTTTTTCAAACTTTACCTGAACAGTTAACTAAACTACCAATTTCATAAATTCCGAAAGTCTAAAAATAACAACTATAAGTCAAAATATACGTTAAGATTCAATTAAAACCACCTCATTACTTGGATTCCTAAATTTGTAAATTTCAATTTAAAATAACATTAAACCAAGAAAGAATCCATTAAACAACTTCATCATTTAAAAATATGAAACTTCTCAAAATGGCCGTCAATTAAACCAACTTAATCTATAATTTCATAATATGCTAATTAATTACAAAATCTTAAAATTAATACATCCATTTACATAGTTCCCCCAAATTTGCAAAATTAAAATTTCTAACTCAAAACTAAAGTAAACAATTAAATTAAACTACAAATTAATGAATCTTGAAATCTGAAAATTACTATAAAACTCGAAATTACACAAATAAATACATGTGTTCCATATACAACCAAAATCTCACTATTGAATCTCCAAATTCTAAAAGAAAATTAGAAATTTAACAAAAATTGAAATCTGAAATTTTTGTCAAGATTTCACACACATATACATACAAACACAATTATATACATAATGTGTGTGTGTGTGTGTGTGAGAGAGAGAGAGAGAGAGAGAGAGAGCGTGTTGGTTCAACAGTGCGTATGTTGCGCTGTGCGTGAGCTGGTAGGAGGAGCCAGGGAGGGAAAAGGTTTGTACCTTACCGGTGGGTGGTGGTAGGCAGTGGAGGTGGTAGTGGTGACCGGTTGGGTGAAGTTTTAGGGATTTATTTATGCACTTTTCTTCATTTTTTTTATAGGTTTTGAATTAATTTTTGAGTCATGCTATTCTACCCACTTCATTCTACCACATTGGGTGTCATCCCTCTCCATAGGGGTGTGCCGCTCATTATGATACCGGTCCCACATCCACATATGTGAGGGGGGCTCCCGGTGTGGTAAAATAAGGTGGGTAAAGTAGCATAATTCTTAATTTTTACGGGAATAGATGAGGGAGAAAAAGGTGAAAAGAACTCTTACTTCTGCAATAATATGAATATTTGATTGTCCACCTCGCAAGGTCGGATCAGATAACCAAATGGAATTATCTTGGCCCTTAAAAACTGTGAAGATGCTTCGGTGCTTGGGCTAGCCTCGTTACCGAAAAGAGATCCTTTAGACCTTTATGGTATAAGGGTGAAAAAGGTCAAAAACAAAAAGATGTATGTCACTACCCTCAATGTAAAAAGGTCATGGTTCACAAAGCTGTGACAGCCCAGTTTAATAGAATCAAGATGTTTTGAACTCATAAAAGTAGAACACTTGAAATAACAGTTTATCTCAGTGAAGACAAAGAAAAAGAAAATTATAAGTATTATCTATTCATAAAATATATCTAATTATTTTTCTTCAAAAGTCGATAAATTTCCACATATAAGCATGTACCTTAAGTACGAAGTTAGGTCGAATGCATGGAAAAATACATAAAATATTTCACCATTCTCATAACATTTTTTATAAACCTAAACATATAAAACATGCATCAATCAACAATCAAAGGAAAATGGAACACACTAATAGCTAGTAATGTCAGGAGATTTCTTCAACCACAAAGAATTGATTTATATTCACCACGACATAGAAATCACATAGTTGAAAGATATGAACCTCTCTACTTTACTATAAAATGACATTACAAGAAGACTAAAACATGCTGCATGTAGATAACAGTGTACATTATTACTCACTATGTCCCATCTCATGCCAATAATAGAAGACACAAAGACAAAGAAATAATGTGACTTTGATATTTATATAAAAAAAAAAAAAAAATCGCAAACCATTCACATATTCAAACAATTGATATCTTTCATGCAGTCTGGCATTTAAACTTTCACAATTTTCATTCGAACATTGCAACCTAAAATAAAAATGAATAAAAAGGAGGTGATATCCAGATTCATCAATTTACATTCACAAACTTGTCATAAAGCATAATTATTACAATATGAGACATGAAGATATCTGCAAATTTTCCCATTTAGATACAACACCAAAATGAGTAAATTCACAATAAAAATTGTTTTCCGTGAATCTAATTAGTTGTGTTGCATTCATAACCTATGTAACAAATATTCGAAAAAAGGGAAAAAATGTCCTATGTAACAAATATTAGAAAAAAGGGAAAAAATGTGAAACTTCCAGAATATAAATGTGAATAGTTATACATTCATATCATGAGATAATTGTGCCTCTGTTATCATCCTGAGGATTGCTTGATCCTTTGGTGGCATGATTTCTGCATTTGTATATATATATATATATATATATATATATATATATATAATCCCACTTAATTGTGTTCTCTTTACATGCCTTCTATTTGTTTCTTTTACTATGAGTTTTGGCAAAATTGTGCATCTTTATTATTATTATTATTATTATTATTATTATTATTATTATGGGTTTTATGTTGTTTTGTTATACCAAATAGTTTGTGGTTACTTATGAATTATTTTATTGTTACTAATAATAATTAAAAAAAAAAAAAGCACCCCAACGAAATTTAGTCAATCACAAAACTAAGTAGCTTGTAGTTTCATGGCACTCATATAAAAGACATGGGAGAACGTGTTGTTGAAGATAAGTTCCAAATTAATGAATGAAACATGATAATTGACATAAATATCATACTTTCGTTATCCATCAGTGATAGCAACAGTGCTGCTGTCTCCATTTTACCCGTTGCTTCCATTGTTATTCCTTAACACACTCCAATAATTAGTAGCATTTCCTTCTAATATTGTGTCTAAGTCATTAGATGGTCCCTGGACTGGAGTTTCTGAAGTATCTGTAAAAAATACAGAGAGTAATTGTATTATTGGGTCGTAACAAAACTAAACGATATGTTAACAAATACATCAATGTTTATATTGCTTCATTCTCAAAGAGTACCCTATCACTTAGGAAATGGAAAGTGATCTCATCAAAAAAATGGGAATAATACTTGTATAAGACTGTAATAGCTCTGAAGATTATGATTCAGATAATTAGATAAAGAGAGAATGCCAACTGTCAAAGATGAAATGTATAAATTGCACTCTGAGGTGCTTGTAGCATATTAAATAGTTCTGAGAGTAATGGAAAACCACAAAAATAAAAGAAGAAGAATTGAAAAAACTAATTGACATTGGTTCCCATCCGCAAAGTTACAAAAACTATTAAACCTCGTGCCTCAAATAAGTGTATTTATAATCTGAAACTTCAATTCGTGATAAGGTACACGCTAGCAACTTACGTTCAACCCAAGAGAAACTGCCGCTGACCCACTGAAGACATTCATGCTTTTACCAACTCTGTTCTTATGTGAAGTAATTAAATACGTGAGAACTAAGGAGAGGATTTATGAAGAAAATTACCTTAGCTTGGTTTGCAACTTGATTGCGATTTCGAACTCATAGTCTGATGTTTTAACATTTATCCACAGACCTACATACAAGTAAATATTTTTATCCAAAATTATAATCTTTCTGGCTCTTCATACACCCATGAGATTGCATTATTCCTGTTTTCTTTGTGGAAGTATATTTCACCACTTCTCTGTGTTGACCCTAATTGATTTAGTAGCTCTGTGCATTTCAAGTATTCAAAAAATTAAAAGACTAAAATTTATCAGAGCCCCACCCTTCTCCCTTCCAAAAGTCTTTAAAAACTCAATTAATGTAATTAATAGATGCCATTTGTTTCCACATAAAATGGTGGTAACAACGTAAAATTTATGCATTAATTACCAAATTAAAAATGTTTATTAATAATTAGAAATCATATAACAATAAATACAAAAATTTAATCTAAATCTTTAACAGAACTCCAAAATATAATACTCCATCCGTCCCACAAAGATAGACTTACTTCTATTTTCACATCGATTAAGAAAACATAATTAATAAACGTTGGAACTATAAATTTACCAACATTCTACCTAATATATCTCTACATTAAATAATGAGTTGTTCATATTTGTTGATAACAATGCATATTAAATAGGGGTATACTAGAAAATAAAGACATTAATATACTCTCAAAAAGGAAAGTGGACTATCTTTGTGGAATAAACAAAAAAGGAAAACAAGTCTATCTTTGAAGGACGGAGGGAGTAATACAAAAAAAATAGATATGTATAATAAAGAATGAATAACATATCTTAGTGGTGTTAGTGATGTTATCAAGCTGGAAATTCCAGTTATCCTTGCACTCCACCAAGCTGCCTCTGTAAAGCTCTCCGCTTTTCAGCTCCACCGTCACCACATGCCCCGTTGCTTCGTACAGTAGCTTCACCGGAATTCCCAAACTCCGATCATTTGGATTTCTCAGTAATTTTTTACAGATTTCGTTTGGTTTTCTTCTGATTCTGTAGCAGTAATGCTAATTCTGAATTTTTTTGGGGGCAAGGGGAGTGTGTAAATAAAGAAACAATTTCTAGAGTTTAGTTTGTACCATGTGCGAGGAACCACAATACAGATGACAAAGTCCTAATCCAAGAAATATCTGGAATCATACACAAATTTTGATTGAACAAGCCCAAAAAAAAGGAAAAAAAAACTACCAGAAGAACTGAACATCGGCGATGAATCATGTGATGCATTTACACAGGTTTGTGTTCAAAGGAGAACGTTCTCTTGTAGATCATCTTCTAAGGAGTCTGGAGGATCAAGATGGGAAGAGGGATGATCAAGGAAGGGAAAGAAAAAGGAAAGAAACGGCGTCATTTTTGGATGACACAATCGGTGACGTCAAATGAACAGTAACAGGTTTTTATAACACAATATGGATGACGAAGTACTAATCCAAGAAATATGTGGAATCATACACAAATTCTGATTGAACAAACCCAAAAAGAAAAAAGAAAAAAAACTACCAGAAGAACTGAACACCGGCGATGACTCGTGTGATGCGTTTACACAGGTCCATGTTCAAAGGAGAACGTTCTCTTGCAGATCATCTTCTAAGGAGTCTAGAGGATCAAGATGGGAAGAGAGATGATCAAGGAGGGGAAAGAAACGGCGTCATTTTTGGATGACGCGATCGGTGACATCAAATGAACAGTAGCAGGTGCCTTGCTCCCTTTTTATATACCACAATACGGACGACGAATTCCTAATCCAAGAAATATCTTGAATCATACACAAATTTTGATTGAACAAACCCAAAAAAAAAAAGAAAAAAACTACCAGAAGAACTGAACACCGATGATGACTCGTGTGATGCGTTTACACAGGTCCGTGTTCAAAGGAGAATGTTCTCTTGCAAATCATCTTCTAAGGATTTTTAAGGATCAAGATGGGAAGAGGGATGATGAAGGAGGGGAAAGAAAAAGGAAAGAAACATCGTTTTTGGATAACGCGATCGGTGACGTCAAATGAACAGTAGCAGGTGCCTTGCTCCCTTTTTATATACCACAATACGGATGACGAAGTCCTAATCCAAGAAATATCTGGAATCATACACAAATTTTGATGAACAAACCCAAAAAAAGGGGAAAAAATACTACCAGAAGAACTGAACACCGGCGATGACTCGTGTGATACATTTACACAGGTCTGTGTTCCAAGGAGAACGTTCTCTTGCAGATCATCTTCTAAGGAGTCTGGAGGATCAAGATGGGAAGAGGGATGATCAAGGAGGGGAAAGAAAAAGGAAAGAAATGGCGTCGTTTTTGGATGACGCGATCGGTGACGTCAAATGAACAGTAGCAGGTGTCGTGCTCCCGTTTTATATATATATATATACACTAGTGTTGACTCGTATGTTGTACGAGTACCGATTCTCAGTTGATTATTTTTGCATGAATAAGAGAACATGTATTTTTTATGTATTTGTCATAATAAATTGTTTTCATACAAGATCAAAAGTAAATCTACAACATAAGTAAGCATCTTGCAGTCAGGTTAATGAGGTTTTAGCATCTTATAGTCAGGTTAATGAGGTTTTTGTACAGATCAACAAAAAAAATGAATTAAAAGCAGATGTATAGGAGGGGAGAACTGCAAATAATAATCTCTTAAATAAAACCAACAAAACCTTGAGCTGTTTTTCAATAGACTCAATTTTGTTTTTAATGTTCTTCTGTTCAACCTTTAACTCATCCTTCAGGACTTGCATCAACCTACTTTAATTTAATCATAACCACCAAGATTATGCTCAGTTAAATAGAAAAGTAGTAAATATTATTAGTCTAACAAAGAACGCATAACCTTTCTTTCATAAATGTTATGGAGGTATTTATTGGAAATCGTAGACGTTGATCTTTACCTTGCGAAAGATCACGCAATGAGGAACTTCACCATTTTGGTCTCATTGAAAAACGAAAGACGACTAATAAAAATTAAAATTAAAATTAAAATTAAAATTAAACAAAAGTTTTCATACAAAGAACTTAAAGAAAGGGTTTCACGTAGGAAATTACATTTCAAGAGTTATCCTTTAAATGTTTCCTTCACTCCTAACACCTAAGAAGAACTCTCCCCTCTTTCTCTCTAACAGATCTAAACACAAACACATAAATTACATAAACATTTTGAAGGTAATTTGAATTATGAAGCAGAACTTTCTTTTCTATATTACTTCTCTTACATATTGTTTCCCTTGTCAGCACCTCATATTCAACTGGTCGTAAGTTATCAATCAGAACCAAACAAGGTTAGAAATAAAACATTAAGTCACATTTCAGGTTTCTTTTAGAATTTTGAATGAAGTGGTCACAATAGAATCCATTGCACGTGAAAGAACAAAACATGAATCATCATTTGATTGGTCATTGAAACACACACAAAAAAATTAGATAAACGAACAACAATTTTGAATGTATATTATCTATTCGACTATTCTTTACCTCAATTCTTGCATTTATGTCTTTTCAAGGTCAAGAGAAGTGAAGAAACGAGTAGTAGGTGCACTGCCAAAATTGTTCAACAAGCTAGACATCGTGAAAGCAATTATATGATAGAAATATACAAAACTTAAACAAAAGCTTATAAATTGGTCCTCCCCGTAGCTTCTCCTTAGAGGTGTCAAGACGGACGGGTCGGCCAGACCCGCGAAAACCGGCCCGGAACGACTCAGGATGACCCGTGACCCGAGCGGGTGGTTCACGGGCCAAAAAAGTGTGACCCGCGGGTTTCGCGGGTTACACCTTCACAGGCCGCGGTTAACCCGCTGACCGTTGAAAAAAAAATTAAATTTAAAAATTTTGAATAGCTAAATTATAGTAAAGTATGTATCAACCTTGTTGGGATGTACTTAAACTATAAATTATAATAAAAGTAGGTGTCAACCTAGTTGGGATGTACTTAAATTATAAATATTTAATAATAGTACTTAGAAATGCATTTAGCTGTTATTTGTTTAAGTTATATTTAACTTTGCAAAGTTATAAATAATTCATGTAACACTAAATTTGAATTCTATGTAAACATTTCTTGATATAAATATGAATTTATCATTTTATTCATTTCTTAGTTTACATTTAACAAAATATATATATGTATTGTTATAAATATAAAAAATTCTATAATTTTATTAATACAATCATACGGACCAAACCGGAACGAATCGCGATCCACGACCCGCATGGGCTCAACCCGGGTGGGCCAGGGGGCGGGACTGGGTTGTAGTTAAAAATTTGTGGGCCAATCCGTAACCGGCCCGTAACCCACAGCGGACGGACTTTTTTCTACGCGGGCCGTTACCGGGCTCATACGTTGACGGGTCGACCCGACCCGACCACCCAGATTGACACCTCTACTTCTCCTCCTTCAAATTGACATGAATGATTAGAATTCATATTTATTTAATATTGCATGTTTAAATATACCAATTGGAAATATACATGAATTTCATTTGTTATTGGCCAACTGTATAGCTCTTTTCTTCACGAGTTTTACCAATTCACAATATACATGAATTTATTTTTTATTGATCATCTGTAATTTGTATAGCTATGTAACAAGTTTTTATTTTTAATCACTACGAAAAAATGAATGGCACTAAAAAGAAGGAATACCTTATCTGAGTCCTTTATAGAACCTTTTCCTCTAATATATACACAGCATCTTGTTATGGCAAATGAATTTCGTTTAGGTGCAAATGATTGCCCAATAAAAATTGAACTACCAATTCCAAAAATAGCAAGTTAAGCAAGAATGTAAGTGAACTATGAGGAATTAATGGAAGTCATAAGGGAAAACCAGAATAAATATAGACTATTGGTTAAAATCAGATCACCAAAATTAGGCATCCTCCAATTCATTCATTTGCAACTCATCATGTCATCAGAAACTACAAATTCAATAATACCTATAAATTTTCCTGCAAATCTCACTTTTCATTAAATCCGAAACGCTTTGGCAGATTCATCAAAACTGCAAGAACGTACAAACACCAATTTTTATGCCGAGATTTTTACATATACTAATGAAGATAAGCTGTGTCGCAGTCTCTGCGTGTATGTATATGATTTATTTTTAGTTTTGAATAAGTTCTTAAGAGATTGATGGTTTTGTCCTTATGTACTCATATCATAACATATAATAATAAAAAAATATCTTGTATCTAGATAATGAACAGTAGAAGTAGTTTGAGTGTGAAATGAATGACAGAAAAATGAACAGTGAATTGGCTCATCCTCTCTTTTATAGTAGTCAGTCATCTTCTAGGGCCGGTGCCAGCGGTTGGCACTTGATCTTTTTTCTTATAGTAGTAGGGATATATATATATAGGGGACATCATGCGTTGCACGACCCCAGGTGTCAACGGGTTCAAATTTTAACACAAATTTTCTTACCCACTGCGGCACTAAGATCCGATCTTAATCAGCCTTCCAACCCGATTTGCTTACAATTATGAAAGAACAAACAGATTTAAAGGAACCCAAAACGAAATGCAACACACAACACAAAGCATACAGGAGTCCTTCCCAACTTAAATTTATTATCTCAATAAAAGAACACTCACGTTTTGCAAGGAACACAACAATATCATGGATTTCTCTCCCCCTGCCTTTGTGACTCTTGCCCAATTAATACAAAATTCGTTTGCAATTGACACCCCCAACTACTAGGGTCAGATTTCAAGTTTTCCCACCAAGAAACCATCCCAAACTTCCATACATGTGCTGATCCGAATTTCCATGTCAAAGCCTTTGACATGTGCCTAGTAACTGCCACAGTGGAACATGAAGTCAGCAAGCTCCAACTTGCTGCCTTCCTAGTGAATCCGAGTTTGCATGCAACCGAGAGTCGAGCCGAAGGTAAACACTGCAACCTGCCGAAGCATGCCGAGATCCTCCCGTGCCATGCCAATCTGCCCAACGACATGCCATGCACAACAAGCTAATTCAATGCTCCCGAGTTACTCCCGCTTTGCCTTGAACTGTTCCCACGAAATGCACCCACTGAAGCACATTTCTACCAAGGCCTCGACATGAGATCAAGGCGATGCCCATGTCTTAGCCAATTCGAGCATCAAGATGCTAACAAACCACCCCCACCAGATGAATTCGACGCCCTCGTCAAATGATCTTTCAGGTACTGCTCAATCTGCTTTCCATATTGCCAAAGGGTCACATCCCGTTCCCAAGTAGCGTCTGCCTCGCTACTGCCTTTCCACTTAATCAAATACTCAATTCGCCTGTTCTTTTTACTCATGCCAAGAACCCTGCGATCCAAAATCCGAGCAATTTCCTTCTCAAACTGCGTCCGGACAACTAGAGGTGCTCTCTTTGCCTGCACCCGATCAGCAGACTGATCTTCATGAAAAGGTTTCAAATAGCTAACATGAAAAGTAGGATGTACTTTGAATATTTCCGGCATATCCAACCTGTAAGCAACTTTTCCAACACGTTTCATAGTTTCAAACGGCCCATCATATCTAGGAACCAATCCTCGATGCACCACACTGCTCGAGATCTTCTTCCAAATTTGAGGTGTTAGTTTCAGCAACACCTTATCGCCCACCTGGAATTCCAGATCCCTCCTGCCTTTATCAGCATACTTCTTCATCCGCCTTGATGCTTTAGCTAAGCTGTCCTTCGCTTGTTCAAGCATATCCTGTTTATCTTGCACAAAGCGATAGGCTGCAGGACAAGAATTTCGACCAGCATGTTTCGCAACTTCATAGGGAGTTCTTGGCTGCTACCCCATTGCTAACTCAGCCGGGCTCATTCCAGTAGACGAAGACCGATGAATGTTGTAACAAAACTGCGCAATGTCCAGCAATTCAACCCAATTCTTCTGACTTGCTGTCACATAATGTCTCAGAAATTCTTCCAGCAGTCCATTTACCCGTTCAGTCTGACCATCTGTTTGAGGATGATTGACTGTGGAAAATTTCAGTTCCGACCCCATCAGTTTGAACAACGCAGTCCAAAATCTGCCAGTAAAACGAGTATCCCTGTCACTTATGATATCTTCCGGCAACCCAAAATACTTGATCACATTTTTGAACATAAGTTCAGCTGCACGTTCTGCCTTGCATTCATGCGGTGCAGCCATGAAAATCGCAAACTTAGAAAACCGATCCACCACGACCATGATAGACTTCATTTCCCCAACCTTAGGGAACCCGCTAATGAAATCCATAGATATCGATTGCCATGGTCTGTCCGGAGTAGGAAGTGGCTGCAACAACCCCGCTTCCTTCTTCCTTTCTGCTTTGTCCAACTGACATACTAAACAAGTCTTCACATACATTTCCACATCTTCAGCCATCTTCGGCCAGTAGTATGATTTGCCCAACAATGCCAACATTCTTTCAACACTGGGATGTCCTGCCCATTGAGGATCATGTGTTTCCCGCAATAATTCCTGCCGAAGTCCCCCAACCAAAGGAACAAACAGCCTGCTACCACGTGCATAGATTAGATCATCATCAATCCAATACCGCCTAAAAACTCCAAAAATGATTTCTTCCTTCAGTTTGCTGTAAGCAGCATCATTAGGAGCATTCCCAATAATTCTGTCTAGAAGGGTCGTCTGAACTAAACTCAAAGAAGCAACATAAGACTTTACCTCTTTCTGACTTAGAGCATCAGCAACCTGATTCTGGCTTCCTGGTTTATGCAGCCATGTAAAGTCATATTCAGCCAAAAATTCCTGCCATCGCGCCTGCTTTGGAGACAACTTTTTCTGCGTTTTGAAGTAAGTATTTGCCACATTGTCCGTCAGTACACAAAACTTAGTTCCCAGCAGATAGTGACGCCAAATTTCCAAGCAGTGTATGACCGCAGTCATTTCCTTCTCATGGGTCGAATATCGTTGCTCAGCATTTTTCAGTTTTCTGCTTTCAAAGGCCACGGGGTGTCCATCCTGCACCAATACCCCACCAATAGCTTTGTCTGAGGCATCCGTATGCACCTCGGATGGTTTATCAAAATCTGGCAGTGCCAACACAGGTTCAGTAGAGACAGCCTACTTCAGTCTCTCGAAAGCTTTCTGACATGCCTCTGACCACACCCACTTCTGATTCTTCTTCAACAAATCAGTAAGGCAACTCACTTTCTTGGAAAAGCCTTCGATAAAACAACGATAATAGTTGGCTAATCCAAGAAAAGATCGTAATTCTGGAACTTTAGTAGGAGCAGGTCAATCCACGATTGCCTTCACCTTCCTTTCATCCATCCTGATTCTGCCATGACTCAACCAATGGCCCAAAAATTGAACTTCCTCTCTACAGAATTCACATTTCTCCTTTTTAACATACAACTGATATTCCCTAAGCCGAGAGAATACCCTTTTCAAATGCACCAAGTGATCATCTAGTGTCTCACTATAGATCACAATATCATCCAAATACACCACCACAAATCGATCCAAAAACTCATATAGAACTTCATTCATCAAATTACAAAATGTAGCAGGGGCGTTTGTAAGACCAAAGGGCATTACAAGAAATTCAAAGGAACCGTACCTTGTAACGCAAGCAGTCTTCTGCTCATCACCAGCAGCAATTCTCACTTGCCAATAGCCCGCCCTTAAGTCCAGCTTTGTGAAGAAAGAAGCACGGGACAACCGATCAAACAAGTCAGCCGCATGAGGCACCGGGTACTTGTTCTTCACAGTCACCTTATTCAACGCACGATAATCCACACACATCCGCATCGAACCATCTTGCTTTCTTTGGACCAAAACAGGAGCACCGTAAGGAGCTTTCGAAGGCTGTATGTAACCTGCATCCAACAACTCATTCAACTGCCTTCGAAGTTCTGCTAATTCTGCAGGAGACATTCTATATGGAGCTTGAGCTGGAGGCTTGGTTCCAGGCTCTAATTCGATTTTATGGTCAACTGTGCGACGGGGAGGCAACACTTTTGGAAGTTCTGGTGGCATCACATCCGAAAATTCATCCAACACTGCAACAACAGAATCTGGCACTTCCACAAACTGATCCGGTTTGATTTCAATCAATGCTGCCAAATATGTGGATTCCCCTCGTTTTAACCCGCCATCAACCTGTTTCGCTGACTGTACCATCCCAGACAGTCTTATTTGCTGATTTTCAGGAACATTCGTATCAAGAAAGACTGCAGAGACAAAGCAAGGATTTACTTCATCTGCAATAAGCATCCCACGCAAATAAGGCACCACTGAAGCCTTTGCCTTCACAAAGAATTCCACTCCGAGAATCAGATCAAAGTCATCAAGTGGAAGGGCCATCAGATTGCACTGCCCCTCCCAACTTCCCACACGAACATCGCATTGAGCCATGCCCTTCAATGGTTGCGCCTCTGAATTTACTGCCTTAATCCGAGAAGTGGCCTGCACCAACTTCAAACCCAACTTGTCTACCGTCTTCAAACTCACTAAGTTGTTTGTAGCCCCGGTATCCAACATTGCCATCACTGTCTGCCCATTTATACTAATAGGAACATACATCAGCCCACGCATAGGTACTTCCTTCTTCTCAGTAAGAGCATTCACGAGTTGCAGAGGATTGACTCGTATACTGACTTCTCCCTGTGCAGCACTCTCATCCTCGATCACTAAGGCACTGAGTTTCTCCCGCTTAGGACAGTCACGAGCACGATGTGGCCCATTGCAGATAAAGCATCCACTGCTAGAGTTTTTGCTTTTGCTTTGGGACGCATCACCATCTTTTGATTTAGCATAGTCACTGGTTTTAGCCTTGTGATCTTGCTTTTCCCCCCTTTGGAACCTAGTTTCTTCCCACCATGTTCCTTTTTACTGTCCTTGGTATAGGTCGAGCCAAGTTTGTAGTCAATCAAACTGTCAGCCGCCACAATAGCAGACGCCAAGTCTTTAACACCCTATCGCCTTAACTCAGTTTGTGCCCAAGATTGCAATCTCGAGATAAAGTTGAATAGCTTATCTTCATCGGACATATTCTCAATATCCAGCAGTAAAAACGTATAGTCTTTCACATAATCACGTACCGAACCCGTCTATTTCAGCCTTTTCAGTGCTTCCCTTGCAATCCAAGACGTATTGCAAAGCAGGAACTGATCCTTCAATTCCTTTGTCAGCGTTTCCCATGTTTCAATCCGAGGTCTTCCCACACTTTCTTCATCCCTCAGCCTAGTGCGCCACCAAAGCTTCGCATCTCCTATTAAGTACATGGAAGCAAAGTTCACATTTTCTTCTGTAGGAACACGGGCAGTCTTGAAGTACTGCTCCATATCCCACAGAAAATTCTCCAATTCCTTAGCATTCCGGGCACCAGAAAATGCTTTAGGCTCAGGCACACGAATTTTGGAAGCCATCGGGTCCTTTGCACCAACCAGACTCGCCACAGCCCGCTTGACCAAGTTTAATTCGCGTTCCATGTCCTCAAAACGTAGTTTCATGTTGTCGGCAACGTCCATCAGATCCTTCATCATGGACGTCTGGTTGACATTCATTTCTTTTGTGAAAGCGTCGAATTGGGCACGTAATTCCGCGAGAAGAACACGCTGATGATGTGTCTGCGCTGCAAGATTAACCGCATCATCAGTCATAGGGGCACCAACAAAATCTTCCAACTTTCCCAATCGAACAATCACATCCTGATCTGCCATCTTTCACAGTAACAACCCAAAACGGGGCTCTGATACCAATTGTCGACGGGTTCAAATTTTAACACAAACTTTCTTACCCCCTGCGGCACTAAGATTCGATCTTAGTCAGCCTTCCAACCCAATTTGCTTACAATTATGAAAGAACATAAAATTCATTCATTTGCAACTCATCATGTCATCAGAAACTACAAATTCAATAATACCTATAAATTTTCCTGCAAATCTCACTTTTCATTAAATCCGAAACGCTTTGGCAGATTCATCAAAACTGCAAGAACGTACAAACACCAATTTTTATGCCGAGATTTTTACATATACTAATAAAAAAAAAACCCCTGGAATGAAGATAAGCTGTGTCGCAGTCTCTGCGTGTATGTATATGATTTATTTTTAGTTTTGAATAAGTTCTTAAGAGATTGATGGTTTTGTCCTTATGTAATCATATCATAACATATAATAATAAAAAAATATCTTGTATCTAGATAATGAACAGTAGAAGTAGTTTGAGTGTGAAATGAATGACAGAAAAATGAACAGTGAATTGGCTCATCCTCTCTTTTATAGTAGTCAGTCATCTTCTAGGGCCGGTGCAAGCGGTTGGCACTTGATCTTTTTTCTTATAGTAGTAGGGATATATATATATAGGGGACATCATGCGTTGCACGACCCCAGGTGTCAACGGGTTCAAATTTTAACACAAATTTTCTTACCCACTGCGGCACTAAGATCCGATCTTAATCAGCCTTCCAACCCGATTTGCTTACAATTATGAAAGAACAAACAGATTTAAAGGAACCCAAAACGAAATGCAACACACAACACAAAGCATACATGAATCCTTCCCAACTTAAATTTATTATCTCAATAAAAGAACACTAACGTTTTGCAAGGAACACAACAATGGCATGGATTTCTCTCCCCCTGCCTTTGTGACTCTTGCCTAATTAATACAAAATTCGTTTGCAGTTGACACCCCCAACTGCTAGGGTCAGATTTCAAGTTTTCCCACCAAGAAACCATATCAAACTGCCCATGTAACTGTCATACATGTGCTGATCCGAATTTCCATGTCAAAGCCTTTGACATGTGCCTAGTAACTGCCACACTGGAACATGAAGTCAGCCAGCTCCAACTTGCTGCCTTCCTAGTGAATCCGAGTTTGCATGCAACCGAGAGTCGAGCCGAAGGTAAACACTGCAACCTACCGAAGCATGCCGAGATCCTCCCGTGCCATGCCAATCTGCCCAACGACTTGCCATGCACAACAAGCTAATTCAATGCTCCCGAGTAACTCCCGCTTTGCCTTGAACTGTTCCCACGAAATGCACCCACTGAAGCACATTTCTACCAAGGCCTCGACATGAGATCAAGGCGATGCCCATGTCTTAGCCAATCCGAGCATCAAGGTGCTAACACCAGGCCTCATGTTTGATGCGATATTTTCCGAACTTAATCTACAATTAAAGTGATTTTACACGTCATACAAACTTAGTTTATCACCATCAAATATTAACCAGTATTTAAATTGAGAAAGAATATAGAACAATATCTTCACTTCAGATTATACGAACTAATAAGCATTTCACATGCACAAGTGCGTAGATATTATAAACAATAGTTTTTGTCCAATTTTTAGGCGAAATCAAGTTTGGCAGCATTTTGCACGGTCACCTATCAACTTCAGTCTTGGCATAAATGATACTGTCTTTTACAATTTTTGCAAGTTCTGGAAAATGCCAACCATACTATTATTCCCTTACTCTCATTCCATACGTGTTCAGCTCTTTGTCAAGGTCATCCAACAAGCTAATGGCTTCTATCAACCTAGTTTAAAAACAAGGAAGAGCCCTATAAATTAACATAAGATTTTGTTGATCTGGCATAAAAATAAGATGAAAAGCACACAATCATCAACTACAAAAAGAAAGAAACTGCTAATTAGATTCAAGCTGGATAAAAGCAACAATAGAATTAATTATGACTTCCCAAAATGGCCCTTCAGCAAAGTAAATACTCATGGTCAATGATATCATGGGGGGCAGACCCACACTGGGGCTTGCTAAGGCACGTGTCCCAGTAATTTTTTGACCCTTTTAAATTTTTTTCCTGCAAAAATCGGCCGTGTCTTCTTCAGTCTTCAGAGGAAGCCAGTAACCACACAAAGAAAGCGGAAAGCATAAACCCTAAAAACCTCAGGAGTGCTGCACATCCGCTGACCGCACATACCAACTCCGCACCTAACTTCCCCCAGTCGGCGTCGTCAGACCTTTTTTCCTCCTCCCAAAGTCCATTTGACAGAATCACATACATCATACATAATATATATTAACTATTTTCCTTCCTATTGTGTCACCGTGTGAATCATATCCTATTAATTAATTAGAATTGGAGACTTGGAGTATTGTACTATTGTGAATTTATATGTTCTTTCTTGTTTGTTGCTTCTGTATAGTCTATGAGGAATTCAGATTGAGAATTTAAGGTGGCGTTCTGTTTATATTTTATTTTGTATTTTCATTTTCGAAAATGTTTTGTGTTTTGTGTTTTCATTTTTGTTTTCAAATTTGCTGAAAATGCGTTTGGTTTGTCATTTCTGAAAACTGTTTTTGAAAATGAAAAGCTGGAAAACACGTTCTGTTTGAAATTTTGCAGAACACTATTTAAACTATTTTTAATTAATTTGCTTGCAGAATACTACTAACTCCAACTCAAATTTCCTTTCACAATACACTAAAAATATGGTTACATACAATACACTAATGTGAGCATTAAGAGTCTATATTAATACAGCTTGGTCAGGTTCGAGACTTGAGAAAGTTCTACTTCTATTAAAATCCAGAAAATGTAAGTTCTTTCAAAACCACCAGAGTCCATTTATCATTACATTTTTTGAAATATAACAACAAGAATTCTCATTTAATTTTTTTTTTTTGTAATGTTGATATTGAATTGAATAAAAGTTTATTTAAACTAAGTTCCAAGTTAGGATAATTCTCAAAAAAAAAAAAAATTATTTAAGCTTAGTTCCAAGTTAGGATAATTCTAAAAAAAATAATAAAAAAATAAAAATTTTATATTAAGCTTAGTTCTAAGTTAAGATAATTCTAATAAAAAAAATAAAAAAAATAAGTAAATAAATAAAAAAAAAAATCCCAAAACACGTTTTCCGCGTTTTTGACATTTTTTGTCGAAATACACACAAAACGTCCAAAACGATGTTTCGGGCGTTTTCCGTTTTGTGTACAAAATTTTTTTTTTTGTTTTCCAAAATGCGTTTTCGAAAATGGTAAAGAGAACGCGTTTTTAGAGTTTTCGAAAATAAAAATAGAAAACGACCTCAAAACAGCAAAGAGAACAGGGGCTAAGATTTTAAGGGGTAAATTATTATGTTATGTGATTTTGGTGTTTGGATTTGAGAAATTATTATGTTATTTGTTTTTTTTGTTTGTTTGGAATTTGAGATTTGAAAGTTTATTGAATATTTGTTTACAATGGTTTATTTGATTGCTTATGTTAATTATGGATAGATATTTTAAACGTAAATCTACGTTTTCTAAATTCTCTTCTGAAAAAAAAGTTTTTCGGGGGCACCCCGGTGAACTCCGCCGCAAAAAATGCAGGTCCATCTTTGTGCCCCACTAAAATGAAATGTCTGCATCCGCCACTGGATATCATCAAAATTTACTCAATTGGAGAACTACAGCAGGTATCTTTTCCTTTCTCCAAATCAGAAAATTCAAAAGATGCAAAAAAACAGCAATCTAAGTAAAGTGGTTTCACAAACATTCATCTTTTTGTGAATATATCCAAACTTATATATAACAAACAATTCGTCCTTGTATAGAACTTTGACAAACCCGAAAATGGAAGTTTAAGAAAGTCACAAGTATATTTCACTTGTCAAAAATAACAAACAGGAAAAAAAAAAGCCTTTGTACAAGCAACTAACTAGCTCACAAATCATTTTCTAGGAAAACATTAATTACTTTCCTTTCTCCAACCCCAATTCTATTGAAGATGATAATAGTAAGCTTGCAGAAATACTAATCCAATTTCCTTTCTCCAACCCCAATTCTAGAACAAAAGGAGAATTGTAAAGAAAGAACCAAAAGAAATAAAATATAAGTCACCACAGGTGAATGCAGATAAAGAAGACAGTTATTCAACTTTAAAAATACGAGCAATCTATCAAATTGACTCCCATAAATGCATTAATCGTAATTGACACTTGAGACTTGAAGGAAGATACAAGATGAATCCAATGTAATGCTCTAGCAAAATAAAATTTAAAAATTTAAAAAAAAAAAAAAAAAAGTAATGAACTTTGGTTTTCTAAATTATCAGTGGAACTAACAAATCCAGTGGTGATACTTCATGAGCCTGTTTGGTAATGTGAAAAGTTTTGGCTTTTGTGTGTGTGTGTGTGTGTGTGTGCGTTTTTTAATGGATGTGCGTTTTAAAAAGTTTGAAAAATCAACACTGTGAATTTAAAAAGTTGAGGTAAAAATCTTTCCATTACCAAACGAGCTCTAAACCTAACAAACATACCCAATCCCTTATAAAAACCAGTCAATTGCTTAATCTCAAACAAAAAAAGAGTTAATAAAATAAAATAAAGCAAATTGCATTTGTGTACACAATGAAAAGAAATACCTCCATAAAATCACATTGGCAATAGTTTTAGAAAACAAACATTGGAGGTCAAACCGGAAGTGTAAGAATGAAGCCACTACATATACTAAAATGCCTGGTGTTTAGACTGAAATTATTTCATATAGGCCTCCAAAATTAACCCACATTAGCAAAGGCACAATAACCTAAATTGTAAGTAATTAAATCTTCTTTACTTAACAGAACAAACTACCAATAGCAAAAGAATAAATAATTTTTTCAAAGTACAGGTAAACAAATCCATGTACAAACTGCTCTCTATCTGAACGTAATTATTCTCAAAATTCATAATAACCAATCTCACAAGTTATTTAGATCATCAAATCCCAACTATCACTAAGATGAAATGAAAACAAATGTAAAAGCTGTAAGGATTTTAATCAATCGTGTGGGCTTATATGTGAATTATTGTGTATTGAATAAAAGGCTATCAATTTTGGTTAAACCCATTTAAAGTGATCTAATAAGGATTTTGTATATTGGGCTTTAATGCATCTAATTAATGTATGAGCTTTTATATGTAGATACCAGGCCATTACCTAATTCATGATGGGCCGGATTAGGTTAACTGGCAATACAGTATATAAAGTCAGTTATGGTCCCTGAATCGTACGTATTGTTCATTCCTTTGACATCCCATCATCAGAGAGAAAATACGGACTACGTATTGATTTAGAAGATCCAACCAACCGTAATCGTTCATCGTGAATCACGTTTGATTAAGGTACGCTTCCGCTTCAGTTATTTAATTCTTGATAATTCAGCATGATGATTTATTTTGGATCATAGATAAATAATTATCTGTGATAAATTTTCTAACAAGTGGTATCAGAGCCAACATCGTGTTGAATTATCAGATCATTCATACGTGCATATGAGTATAATAATTAAATACTTTTATGCCGTATATATGCGTGTATATTACTGTGAATTTTTTTTTTTTTCGAAAACCTCACAGCCATGACCTTGAACTTCATATTTCAGTCTGTAAATTGATTTTGCTATGTTTGGTATGGCTTTTGAATCTGTGGATTTTATTCACGTTGAAATTGGGTATGGATTTCCTTGATTCGGTTTCTATATGTATGAATCTGTATGTGAATATTATTAGAAACCAGAAGAAATTGCGTTTGGGTTTCAACCAAACCGAACTCTTCAGCGTGTAGGTATATGCGAAGTCAGAATTTCGAAATTGAAGATATGGATACATATTGTGTATGGATCTAATTTGGGGATTTGTATATGGCTGAATAGGGTTTTGAATTTGGTTTTGGAGTTGGATTTTGAACGGTTTTGAAATCGATTGGGTTGGGCGAGTTGCTGTTTCGCTTCGCTGCAAACGCAGCCTCTTACGGTAGATGGTAAACCGCGGTCGCTGAAGGCAGAGCTGACCGGTGCACTTGGCTGCGCGCGACGGTGCAGCAGTGCAATGCCGGAGAAAGCGCTGCATCGCAATGGGAGTGGCCGGGTGGGCTCCGCCGTGTTCTCCGAATTTAGGTGGCGGCGGTTAAGGTTAAAGAAAAACCTAGCAAGCAGTCGCAAAATCAGATTTTGAAAAGGGGCCTTGGTTGTGAATTAGAAGTCTCCAAGGACTGTTTTGCAATTTTGAACATTATGGTTATTTGCACCACAAGTCCTCTCTCATTGTTTTGAAATAAAGATCAGGCCCTAAAGTTATGGAATTTACGACCTAAGCCCCTAAAGTTACAAAATTATTTAAGTTGGCCTTTCAAGTTTTGGAATTTATAACTTCAGCCCCTAAGGTTATAAATTATTAAAGTTGGGCCTCTAAAGTTAAGGGTTTTATAATTAAGCCCCTAAAGTTGTAATTTAGTTAAGTCAGGACCCTTCAAGTTATGAAATTTTATGATTCAGTCCCTGAAGTTTGAAGATTTCCTAATTCAGCCCCTAATGTTTGAGAATTTTCAAAACTGATCCCTAAAGCTTGAAAAATCTCTAATTTGGTCCCTTAAAGTTTGAAAATTTTCATTTTCAGTCCCTAAAGTTTGAAAATTTTCTAATACAACACCTAAAGTTCTGAAATTCTTTAACTTGGTCCCAAAATTTTGAAAATTTTCTAATTCAGTCACTAAAATTTGGAAATTTTCAAATTTGGTCCTTAAAGCTTGACTTTTTTTTTTAAAATTAAGTCCCTAAAGTTTGGGAATTTTCTAAATTGGCTCCTAAAGTTTGAAAATTTTCAAAATCAACTTTTAAAGATTGAAAAATTCCTATTTTGGCCATCTAAAGTTTGTTTTTCTTTCAAATTGGGACCTAATGTTTGGAATTTCTCTAAATTGGCCAATAAAGTTTTGGGAAAATTGTAATTTAAGCCCTTCAAACTTAAATTTTTAACAATTGGCTACCAAAGGTTTAAGAATATTGCAATTGACTCTCTCAACTTAAGAATTGCTTTATTCTAAAGTTTTGAATTCTATAATTCAAATCCTAAAGTCAAATATAGATGCAAATCAATGGATTTCAGTTTCAAATCTTGGTACATCGGAATCTTTTAAGAGATATAATATTCGAAAGTAAGTTAGTTGAAGCAACATGTTACCAAAGCAACCTCTCTTGTGGATATTAATTAACTTTGAATATTAGAAGGTATTTGTGTGTGTTATTCATTGCGGATATTGATCGGCCCAAAGGAAGGTCAATATTTGGCTCGAATTTCACATGAACTTGTGGTGATAAATACGTGACGATTATTTGGTTTTACGTGTGATCAATAAATCGGTCCAAAGAAAGATTTGTTGGTTGACATGTCTTACTGTCAGTATTTGATTACTACACCAAGAGTACCACTTACAAGTTAATATTTCTGTCCAAAGACTAAATATTGATGTTGTGCTAGGTATCTTATTATGGGCCCTACCATTATTTGAAAGTATGATTTGCATAATAAGGTACTTATGTGAGCTATTTTGTTTAAGTGTTCTCTATTCGGTTTCAAATTCTGCTAGTAGTATATCTACAAGCTCAAACTTAATCCCTGTATTTATGGAACAAACTTCAAGGATCAAAACAAGAAAATTAACTTTTCGTTGGCTGCATGGATCTAGACCGTGTACTAAGGATTGAGCAACCTGCTCCTCTTACGGATGAAAGCTCATCTAATCAAATGAGGAACTTTGAGAAGTGGATTGCTTAAATTACGTGAGTCTCACGATCATTAAGTGCGGCATTCTGGAAGCCTTTAGTGGCATAGTATCTAAGGAGGTAAATGATGCCAATGAATTCCTTGCCGAAATTAAGAAATGTTTTGTGAAAAACGATAAGGCTGAAACATGCACGCTTATGCAAAGCTTGATTTCAATAAAGTATAAAGGCAATGGGAAAATAAGGGAGTACATCGTGTAGATGTCTCACACTACTTCAAAACTTAAGGAACTAAACTCGACTCGTCTAATGACTTGCTCGTGCATTTGGTATTGATATCGCTTCCTGCGCAATATAGTTAATTTAAGGTTAGTTATATCTGTCAAAGTAGAAATGGACTCTCAATGAGCTCATTTCATAGTGTGCAAGCTTCTTGCACAATTCAGTCAATTTAATGTCAGTTGTAACTATCAAAGGGAGAAATGAACTCTAAATGAGCTCATTCTATTTTGTGTGCAAGAGGAAGAAAAGTTGAAGCAGAACAGAACTGAAAGTTTTTTTTACTTGACAAACACCTCTAAATATAAGGCCAAGAAAACAAATAAAGAAAATAAAGTCGTTTAAGAGGCTATAAATTTTATTATCCCACACTTAAGTCAATTTTTGAAACGGGAACTGCAACATTTTTTGAGGATGTTGAGTTTGGGGGAGAAATAAGGTTAGAGATATTGTCTTTCAGGAATAAGTTGAGGAAGGATCGGTTTCGATTCCTACTATTGCTTTTGAAAACGTGCAAGTTTTTATGCATGTCATTGATCAACAAGCATATCCGGAACCTCAATTCGACAATATTGAAAAACCTCCCATCCAAAATAAGGTAAATTTCAGAAGTACAAACTCAACAACCTCAATAACTAAAGCCATTAAGGAAATCCACGAGAGAAAGGGAAAAAAATGCTATTCCGGATAATTTAAATAGTATTTTTCCAAGAATATAAGGAAAACAATGGAATGGTGAAAGATTGTTCAATCAATTTCCATCAGGCCATGCAGGGTTCTAACTCTCAAAAGTGGATTGATGCCATAAATAAGGAGTATAAGCATATGCAAGACAATAAAGTTTGGGATCTTGTCCCATTATCAGAAGGTGCGAAGCCCATTGGTCTTAAATGGATTTTTAGACCAAGAGGGATTCGATAGGTAATGTGGAAAGATATAAAGTTTGTCTTGTATCTAAATACTTTACACAAAATGATGGCATTGATTATAAAGAGACTTTCTCTTCGGTTTCAATGAAAGACTCTTTCAGAAAAGTTAGGTTGTTGCACATTTTGACCTCGAGTTGCATCAAATGGATACTAAGGTGGCGTTTCTCAATGGTGACATTGATGGGACGATATGGTTTGCAAATTAAAGAAATCCATTTATGTACTCAAGCCAGCTTCCCGTTAAGGGTAATACAAATTTCATCAAGTAATTATCTCATTTGGTTTTGAGATTAATGTTGTTGATGGTTGTTTGTATTACAAGTTCAGTGGGAGTAAGTATATTGTCCTGGTTTTATATGTTGATTATTGCTTGCCACTAATGATATAGGTATGTCACATAAAATTATGAGATTTTTTGTCAAGGAATTTTGAGATTAAAAATCTTGGTGACGTCTCTTTTGTATTAGGAATTCAGATATACCGGGATTGTTCTCGGGGTATTCTTGAATTGTCACAAAAGGGCTATATCGATAAAGTACTTAAGATGTTTGGCATGCAAGACAGTAAATCTGGGGACAGCCCTATCGCTAAGGGAGACAAATTTAGTCTCGACTAATGCCCGAAAAGTTATCTTAAAGTTAAAGAAATGCAGAGGATCTCATATAGTTAAGCTATAGAAAACTGATGTATGCTCAAATTTGTATGCGTTCAGATATTGCATACATTATTGGGATACTAAGGAGATATTTAAGTAACCCTGAGATGGATCATTTGGAAAGCAGCCAAACATGGGTTATAAGGTATTTAAAGAGAACAAAAGATTACATGCTCACATACAGAAAATCGGATCAGTTGGAGATCATATGGTATTATGATTTCGATTTTTTGCTAGATGCCAAAACAGTAGAAGATACATATCAGGCTACATCTATCTGCTAGTTGGAGGAGCTATTTCCTGATGGAGTGCTTAACAGACACTTTAGCTTCTTTCACTTGGCAGCACAGTTGTGGCAATTTTGGGGGCATCTAATTATGGAATATAGCTGCGAAATTTTGTCACTGGGCTGCATGTTCTGTATGGTAAAGAAAGACCACTAAAGTTATATTGTGACAATAACTCAATAGATTTATATTCCAGTAACAACATGAGCTCAACTAAGTCAAAATACATTGACATAAGCTCCTGGTTGTGAAGGATACAGTTCAGAGTGGACACGTGTCAATAAGAGCACATTAGGACAAACTCCATAATTGCGGATCCGCTTACTAAAGTATTACAACCCAAGGTCTTTCATGAGTACATTACTCATATGGGTGTTGTATTTCTTAAGGATATTCGGTTTCAGTGGGAGTTTGTATTTTGGGTGCATTAGACACATTTACTGTCCTTTTGGATACAATTTAAAGTTAAAGTTATTTACAGCTGTAAAGGTTTCAGGTTTATTATCTCTGAACTCGTTTGAGGATGATCTCACTAAAGTCGGACCAGTTGGAAATAGGCATGTTGAAGATCACATTACATGTAATTTCCATACTACACATCCATACTTGATCCATGTCATTCAGTTATGTCGATATACGTGACCATTGAAGGTTTAGTTACGATTAATGTAGCGAAAGCCGCTTTGATCCTATGTTGATATAATTGATGGACCGGATTGTTTGGGGATGCATTCAGTAATGATAGCAAAATTCTGAGTACTCATAAGGTTATGATTGATACACAATTGTAAGGTTACACATATAGCCTAAGTGGGAGATTGTAAGGATTTTAATCAATCGTGTGGGCTTATACGTGAATTATTGTGTATTGAATAAAAGGCTATCAATTTTGGTTAAGCCCATTTAAAGTGATCTAATAATGATTTTGTATATTGGGCTTTAATGCATCTAATTAATGTATGGGCTTTTATATGTAGATACCAGGTCATTACCTAATTCATGATGGGCCGGATTAGGTTAACTGGCAATACAGTATATAAAGTCGGTTATGGTCCCTGAATCGTACGTATTGTTCATTCCTTTGACATCCCATCATCAGAGAGAAAATACGGACTACGTATTGATTTAGAAGATCCAACCAACCATAATCGTTCATCGTGAATCACGTTTGATTAAGGTACGCTTCCTCTTCAGTTATTTAATTCTTGATAATTCAGCATGATGATTTATTTTGGATCATAGATAAATAATTATCTGTGATAAATTTTCTAACAAAAGCATCAAGTTAAATTCACTAATTTAATATACAAAATTCAACATGCGTGTTAAAATCTACACTTAAGTCCAATCATATACAAAATTTTAACTTGTACAAAAACTGGATAAACAAAAAAAATGTAGAATTAATATGAAAATTGAGACAAGAAACTTAGAATCGCTACATTATTCAAATATTGGCGAAAGAAATCTGAACAGTTTGTATAAAGCCCTAAACGAAGATGATGAAAGTAAACAATTTTTGGAATCGAAGAAGAATGAGGAAGTTTGAGCGATAATGAAGAATCTGGATCTCTCGATGTAAACTTAAAAGTGGAAGGGAAAAAAAACGAAAGAAACAGCGTCGTTTTGGATGACACAAGCGATGATGTCATGCTGATCTCAAATGAACAGTAACCGAAGATGACTGTTTATATATATTAGATTAGATAGATATATAGTAGGCACGTTTTATATATGTGATGAATGTTAAAGTAACAATTTTTAAATATTTGACGTAATTGATATTGTTAGAGACAAATTGTAAATGGTAAATTGACTTAAAATTTTAGTACATTAATATTTTATTGAAAATTTTCGTCTTTTTCTTCGAAATATATATTAGACAATTATTTAAAATGTCATTTTAATAAATAAATCGCGTGTGATATAATAAGAAGTAATCTAATATCATAAAATATTAGGCAAATCAATAATTTCTTTATAAAATATTTATGTTAAATCGTGAAAAAATGTGAAAACTTGTGTATAGATAAATTAAATTAATTTGTGAGCATATTTTTATAATGAAAAAATAATAATATTATGCTCATGTTTGGAGAAATTAAAATAAGATTTTAATCCAAGTTAAAATCAATAATTAATATTAACCACACGTTTGATCGAATCCACAACTTTTCAACCACATTTTTATTAAATTCTATTAACAATCTGATTTTAATCATCACCAAACAGTGACTATATAGATTTAAACTAAAATTTCAGTTTTGATTTTGTTTCCTAAGAGTTTTGAAATTATTTATTTTATATTCTTAATTATAAAATTATTTTAAAAATTATTTTTCTATTTACATAAATTAATTAATGGTTTTGATACAAATTTAAGTAAGTTTAGAAATAAAAAATTTCACACTCTACTTTACCCCTGTTTGGTATTGATAAAAATCACATTTTTTTGTAGAATTTGATAAAAGATAATGAGATATGTGGTTGAAAAATTGTGGATCCCATAAAATGTGTGGTTAAGATTAAATGTTGACTTTGAAGTTGATTAAAATCTAAATTTTAATTGCTACCAAACATGGGAATCAAAATAAAAGTATATTTTTACCTATAACTTAAACATAATTTTTGAATTTAAATAGAAAAAGTTCATTAAACGCATTATTTGAATTGTTCAATGAAGTTATTATGGGGAATAGAAATTTGATGGGACAATATGCTAAAACTAAATTAAAAAGTAACGACGTTAAATTAAGATTAATTGAATAACCAATTTCGATTTAGTCATCATGGATAAATTAATGGTTATTGAAATAAGAATTAAAAAAAATATTAAAAAAAAAGTCTCAATAAATGAACTAAGGATATTATTGAAGAAAAAAAATAATGTGATGATAAAATGAGAAATCAAAATATTCTCAATCATCCACACTTTTAAGATGATAGTATATACTGTAGTATGTTATAAATAATATAAGACAACCACCAAATAATATAAGATGATAATAAATTATAAAATTAAACAACAATAACATTAACATTAATAATGGTAATTAAAGAGAAAAATTGAATGCTAAAGATACTATTGACCATAAATATAAAAAATTAAGAGTAATATGGAAAAATGAAAGTTTTTCCTCATCTACACTTTTAATATAGAAGTATAGTACTAGTAGTAAGCACGTACTCCTCACGTCTTTTATAAATGATGAATGACGCGCGTAATTTTTTTGAAGTATTACTACTATTTTCGAAAGTAGTTGAGATAATTGATATTACTAAAAGACAAAATGAATTGTAAGTTACCTGCAATTTTAAAAAATTGTTATTTTATTGAAGAATTTAATCAGGGAATTGAGATTATATATATATATATATATACACACACACACGTTAAACTTACAAAATTAATAAATAAATCTGATGCCATATATCAAGAGATAATTTGATATAATAAAATATTAGAAAAAATCGAAAATCAATTTATAAAATATTTACGATAAATTTCCAAAAATAAATAAATAATAAACAAATAACATAAAAAGTTGTGCATAGACAAATCTAATTAATTTAAGAGCATATTTTTAAATAAAAAAATTAAGTTTAAACCAAAATTTTAGTTTTGAAATTATTTATTTTTATATTCTTAATTAGAATATAATTAATTTTTTTCTTATGAATTAATTAATGGATTGACAAAAGATAAAAAAATATCTAAATGTATTGTAGATTAATATAATAACTAATAATATTCAATGAAAATAAATTAAATTTTAAATGTAATATTAACCTAAAACAGTAAAACATAACAATTTAAGGGTAAAATGGGGAATCAAAGGTTTTCCACTCATCCATACTTTTGTTATTATTGTTGTTGTTGTAGATGTAGATTAAATTAAATTAAATAAATGAAAAATATAATAATATGAAACTATATTATAATTTTGTAAATATCTATAATAAATGTAATGAATTATTTAATGTTATTAAATAAAGGGTAAGGATAAAATGGATATATAACTAAATATATGAGAGTTACATAGGAGTTCAAAAATTTCTCATTCATCAACTCTTTTTATAGATTGTAGATGTAGATAAATATAGATATAGATGTAGATGTAGATGAAGATAGATTGTAGATTGTAAATATAGATGTAGATAGATAGTAGATTGGGGATATGTAATAAAAAAAACTATATTTTAAAAAAGGAAATTTAAATGGCAAGGGTAATGGGACCTATTCCATGTTCCGTGTACCGCCCGCCATCATCTCGGGTAATGTTCCATGTCCCATCTCTGTTAGTGGCGAACGCGGTTCGATTTGGACAGTTTTTGATATATTTTCAAACCAAATCATTTCAAGCGATTTGATATTTCCTAAACCAAACCAACCAAACCATTTCAATTTACAATCCAAATCAAACCATTTTTTGCCGCTTGGTTTGACTTTAATTCGCGATTTTTACCTATCAACATAATATAATATATTTTAGGTATTAAATTAATTCGTATATTTTAATATAAAGATATAAATAACATATAAGCTAATACGAGAATTAATAATGTTAGATGTTAAATTCATTCGTATTTGTTTCCAATTCAAAATAAAAACATGAAGTTGAAAAAAATAATTGTAATTGCATTGTATTTGTTCCTTAATTTCTTTCCGAACAAACATGACAGGTAATTGTCACTAAAATCCTTATAAAAATCACTAGTCATAGACAAATCATAACTAGTCATTCTTTTTTGCTTTTTGTCTAAAACCATATATGGATACTTCTTACATAACTGTGCGATATGATTCAATAAAGTGCTAGTCCCGCAACTTTTAGTATGATGCTTACACAATATTCCACAATAATTACATTTTTCCTAGACTCTCTTCTTACTGGTCTTAGCTTTGCTGTCTAAATTTTGGAATTCGATAAGGAATAAATTCTAAAAAATAAAATAAAATAATCGAATGATATTGCTTGCAAAAAAATTTAAACATGTGATATTCAAATTCTTACCCTGATTTGAACTTTTGATATCGATTGAAAAATCTTCCCTGACTCTCCAAAATAAAATCAAATGTAGGAAGAAATTGGAAGTACACGTATTGTCTCTATCTATTGTTCTAAAAATCTAATTGACATTAATTTAGAGGAACTTGGAAGTTGGAAGGAGGCAAGGAAGACGAATGAAAACAGAAAATGACTGATTGAATTAGGAAGTGAGAACGTTTTAGTTTGAATCACAATTAAATAAGCTGTTAGGGTTGGAGAATGTTGTTAAATGGTGGTATGAGTTATAGGTTAATGAGATTTTGTGGTTGGGCATTAGAAGAGAACTATTTTTTTTTTAAAAAAAAAAAAAAAAAAAAAAAAAAAACTAGACGAGAACTTTTATTCATTAGATATATTTGAGTTTTTTTTGGGAAAAAACTCTAAATTTAAATGAATAAAAATTATTTTTTTAATTAAGAAATTAGCGGTTTGATTTGGTTTAAACGGTTTTTAAATATTTAAATATAAATCAAACCATTTTAAAACGGTTTGGTTTGGTTTGAAAATATTGGAGGGTCCACGTGGAGCCTAACCAAGGATTTCGATTCGATTTGCGATTTGACGATTTTTTTGTGTAGTCCTAATCTCGGCCATACTTACACGGATAATACCCACACCACTTGGGATAGAATCCCATGGGTATCAAGTGTAAGTGGATTTTTTTTTTTTTTGCAATCCCTAATCTCCTTTACTTCATAGTTTTCACCACAAATAGTAAAATATAATGACTTTTTTTGGTGACACAAAAATCAGATATCTATACTCCTTTTAAAAGTCCTTTAAAGGAAGAATTTTTTTTGAACTATTTTATCCTCGTATTTTTTTAATAATTTCATATTCACCCTTAGTTTTAATTAATGTACAAGTTTTAATATTTTATTTCTTTTTATTTTCATATTATTAATAAAAATAATTTTTCATACATTTAAAATCTAAACTCTTCACTTTCTCGCTAAAAACCTTTTAAATAAAACTAATATCTCTCATATAATTTATAGTTTCTAATACGTCATTCAATTAATATGAAAAAAAGAAAAAAAAATGTGTACTTCTTGAATTAATTTTTTTCACGCATATAATAATTATAAAAAAAAAAAAACTACTTTTAAAAAGCCTTAATAAATATAATATTTATCGTTAATTATATTTAATGTACAATTTTTTTTTAATTTTACTCTCAAACCTTTTAATAATATAATATTTACAGTTAATTTTATTTAATGTACAATTTTTTTAACATTTTATTTTATTTTATAATCGTATTGTCAATCAAAAATATTTTTCGTATATTTACAATCTAAAGTCTTCATTTTCCCACTAAAAATCTTTTAAATAAAATTAATAACTCTCAGATAATTATATATACATTATCTCTATTAATCATATTCCAATTTTAAGTTTTTTTGTTAAAAGTTAATTTGACATTAATTATATTCTACCCACACCCATAAAAATAGAGTGCTGTGAAGATTCACTTATTTGTTCAGAAAGCCAATTATTGAAGTATGATGCGTGTAAATTTGTTTTCTAAAATATTAATTGTATGAAAAATAAATAAAGTTTTGGTTTCCAATCAATTTAAGTTTTTATTGTATTAAATTTTTACGTTGAAATTTCGAAGTGCAAATTTTTTGAGAAGATCATTTGTTTATGTTTTAAATTGGTTTATACGTATATATTTTTATCTTGTATTCGAGTTTTAAAGTGAAATTTTAGTTTTTTCGGGTATCTGCAACCATGAGTTAATATTCTGTAAATTTGTATTGTATTTTGTTCACCTTGACTCCTTTACTATATTTCGAGCCCATTTTATTATTATGTGTTCACTATGTGAAACAGTGAAAAGAAATCACGAGGGCATGTTATTGTTTTTATTCCATCAAATCGATGAACACGTCTCATTAGGTTGTAGTAAAATTTGAGATGGTGGTTTGTGGTGATTCTATCAATTTAAAAAAATTGTGTGTGATACTTTCAGATTCACAACAGTATGAATCAATTTGTTGAACCAGAAATTTGAAGGCACGGATTGCAGAACAATTTTGATAGATCAAACAATACTCTATTTAAATATGATATCTTCTATTTCTCAAATAATTATACCTTAGTATGGAACCTAGTTAGATATATCTCAATTTTTCTAAAACATTTATGATCAAATATTGTTCATAGTTCTAACTTCACATACATGATAAACATTTTTTTCACACTAGATTACAATTGATTTTTTCATTTTGATTCTAAAATCTGGATAACTTGTCAAATGGTGTTAGTTATAATTCATTTTTCACTGCATCAATGGATTGATTATGAACTATATGCATATATAGAAGAAGAAATCCTCCCAACTTCAGTTTATTCGAATAAGGTAGTCTAAGAATACATTTAAGGAGATACAAAATTTAAAGAAGTCAACAATTAGTAATTAGAAGAAAGATGATCGTATTATTGATAAGGATATTTCATACTAAGAAAATTCAATATTGTTCCGAGTAAATTGAGTTTAATATTGAGATTATTTGAATCAATACGTTGAATATTTTTTAAATAAATCATGTAGGGAAATTTGGATAATTTTATTCAATTTCAAAAACATATATACTTGAATAAAAATATCATAATATCATTACAATATCACGTGCACCACACGCTTTATATACTAGTAGTTTATAAAAGATGAAAAAATTGTGTTCATAGTATTGTTTCAAATTGTGTGCAAATAACCATATCTGGATTTGAATATTCCTAGAGAACAAAAGGGAAAAATGATGGAAAAATATATATTGTTGATGAACTTATTTGTTTACACTACAAAAATCCTCGATGCTTGAAGGCAGACGAAGATGCAGATTTTAAAAAAAGGGAAGCACAAAAAAATGGGAAGTAAAAAAATCCGTTGGAACAAAATTCTTAGTAAAACAACGAAGAACACGTTAATAATCGGCTAAATATGAAGTGGGTACATTTTATTCTATACTTCGCGTACGCTCAAGTCATGGATCTTCAACCAAATTATATGAACAAGATAAATATGTTCATCTTATGGGAAATTCGTTGATCAAGCACAAAAGAAGGATGAATTAGAGAAGCTAACAAGGAAAAAAAAAGTGAAGAACAAAACAAGAAAGGCAAAAAAAAAAAAGGATTTTGACCGAGAGAAGATGAAAAGTCGGCGAGTACATAGTGTGAATGTGTTTTCATGTTTTAAGGTTAGATCTGGTAGTACAATATATCTCTCTAGAAGTGATAATAAATGGGTCGGGTGGATATGTGCTTTCATCTTTTTCTTTATTTTATTTTATTTTATTTTATATATATATATTATTTACTAACCGATTGGATATAGTAAATGAGATGATTGTTAAATGGCACAAATAAATAATGGTTAAGTACACAAATACAAAATTATAAGGATATGTTTTTAAATACTAGATATTTTAAAAGATATTTTAACAAAACAAAACACATTCCCAAAATTAGGTATTTTCCATGGAAGGAATAAGAATAAGCCGATCTCAAGAAGTCTCTGAATTGTGACTTCCCTGACCCTTTTCTTTGAGGTAGCAAAGCTACAACATTATACAATTATTAATAAGATCAAACAAGATGAAACTGGCATCTCCATTCTATACTTGTGTTGTTACTTCGTCGATCAACGCACTTGTAGGTTCATGCGTGATTTTTACAGGTTCATTGTTCAAAAAATTAATCAAGTTAATTAAGCTATGAAACTTCGCTTTTTATGAGTGAATTACAAATTGAGCTTATTATTCACAAATGGCATAGGAAATAAACAAAACATTTTCAATTTTCTCCAGCAAATGTAGAAATATTCCAGTATTTAGTTGGCAGTCTAGGTGTTTGCCAAATTGCTTGAACCAATTTTCTCTTTAATGATAAGACATAGAGTAGATGCTGTCTTTCAGAACTCGATCAAGGACCATTCTCCAACTGCTTGCTAAAATGTCCCAAGTTGGAAATCACGATTGAAAGTCGAGGTTCAGAATAGACTTCAATTTTAAGCCGATCAACATTCTAAAGTTGGTCTCTTTCACTACAAGAAGTCCCTACAGTATGAATTACAGCTTGTAATTAATTACAGTTGTAATTTAATTTCAATTTTTATAATCAGTTACAAATGTAACTAAGTAATTATTATTCTAACTTAATTGTATATATTGCAAGTGTTTCAAAATTTCATTTTTCTTTTGAAATTAATCGAATCAGTTACAAATTGTAATAAATTACAGTTTGTAATTAATTATAATTACAACATAATTACATTCTTTAATTTCTTTCAATTTGGTGATCAGTTATAAATGTAATTAATTAATTACTATTGTAATTTAATTGTATATTACAAATTGAATTAGTTACAAATTGTAATTAATTACAATTTATATTAATTGTAAATTATCTTAATTTTGTAATCAATTACAAATGTAACTATTTCATTACTACTACAGTTTAATTGTATATTACAATTCAATCTAAATTTCATTTTTCTTTTAAAATTAATTGAATTAGTTATAAATTGTAATGGATTACATGTTATAAATAATTACAATTACAACTTAATTACATTTTGTAATGAATTACAATTATAACTTATTGAACATTACAAGTCACTTGAAATTTCATTTTTCTTTTAAAACTAATTGAATTAGTTACAAATCGTGATAAATTACAGTTTGTAATTAATCACAGTTATTATAACTTAATTACAGATATAACTAATTACTCAATATTGTAATTTAATTGTGTATTACAAGTCACTCAAAATTTCATTTTTCTTTTACAATAATTGAATTAGTTACAAATTGTAATGAATATGAATCGCGCCTGATTTCTATAATAAAAGCCAAAAATATATAAATTGATTGAACAGCAAATTGATTGGTGAAACATTGCTCTCTTTAACAGACACAATACTATCAATATCAACCCCAACAAGATCACCATTCACATATCCATACTTCCCATCATTATAAGTATCAAATTCAAAAGCAACTTTCTGTCCCCAAAAGCCCCATTGAGCAATCATCAAAAGCATTCAAAGGAAAACTAGTCGGAACTATAATAAAGGCCAAGCCATCTCCATTATCATTAGATATGGAAAACACAAAATACATAGAAAAGGACACCATATCTCTTGATTTTCCTTTAACAAACTTAATAGGTTTCTTATAAATGATCCTCCCAAGTCCTAGCATTAGAAATTCCTGGACCAGAAATTTGAATAATATCATTAACAACCTTAGCGTCACCATATAAAAGAATATGTGATACATATTCTTTTGTGCTACATAGATTGGATTAAATTGTCCCGGATTTCTAAATCACCATATAAAAGAATATGTGATACATATTCTTTTGTGCTACATAGATTGGATTAAATTGTCCCGGATTTCTAAATAATGCAATATCTCTACTGCTGCCTGAGAGACACTTGAAGAAGACAATAGCAGTAATAATAAAGGCTTTTAATTGAAATAGTAAATTAATACCTGATTTAATAAAATAGTTTATAAATAGGGATAATTAGACCTTACACTAGTTTCACCCACCTAATTTAGAAAAATATCGGATTTTCAAAGTAATTAGAAAAATAGGTATATTATTGATTTCTCTTTTCTCTTTCAAAGCTCTCAATCCAAACCGTATCTTTTCTCTCTCTATTCTCTCTCTCTCCCTTCTCTCCTCATTTCCTTTTCGTCTCATTTAATCACTAGAAATCAGTCAAATCACAAAACACAAGAATTTTTCTCTCATGTCTTGAAATTCTAATTTATTCACAAAATCTCTCTTATCAAATCACAAAATATCAACCTTTTTAAAAAAAATAATAAATAACTGGTGAAAAATGGTTCTTTCTGGATTAAAGTGCTAGATGAACCTAAATTTATCTTTAACTAGCACCTACCTTGTAGATCTGCAATCTCTTTTGATTATTCGGTCTGAGCACACTCGGTAGAGGGACGAAGTTTTTTCATAAATCGTGAGTTATTGTTCTTCCGATTTTGAAGAAAGGCAGAGTCTTGAAAATCAGGGTAAAAGTTATTTTTTTGGTAACGAAGTCTTTTTTCATCTACTCTCTACCTCCTGCTTCTTATTTCTACTCCAGCTTGGCCTTTTTTTTTTTTTTTTTTGGCACAGAGTTTGAATAAAAAGGCATTACTTGGATGCGATGGAGTTTGATGACATGGATTTGGATGATGAGGAGTTCGTATCTATCCTAATTCTGAGTTTTTTACATATTGCCACTTCCATTCCACTAGCAGATGCTAAGTTTTTTTGGATGGTTGTTTTTGTTTGTTTTGTTTCCTAGCTTTGCTAATCATGCTTGTATTCTCCATCGACCTTGACTGTGGTTTTGTATCTTCTTTTGATTAATATATTTACATTTCGTTAAAAAAAATATCAACTTTCCCACAACCAAGAAGAACCAAGAGTTGGTTTGGTTCATAAAATTGCAAGTACATCATGCCCGAAATTACAAAAAAATTACACATTATACGGTACATAGCAAATTTTGATTACATACCCATTACTTTACATTACATGACCGTAATTCGATAATGTAACACAGTATTGGTACAAAAGAAATTTAGTTTTCAATCAAGACATTACAAAAGAAATTTATTTTACACTACGGGCTCGTTTGGTGGCGCCCATTTATTTGACTAGAAGAAGAAAAAATCAAAAATTTAATTTACACAATTTTCCATACCACTTTTCAACCATCCACATTTTTTCTCTCCAGATTTTAATCCCACATCTTACCTAAAAAACACAAATAAATCAACAAAATAATTTACGTTCCATTTAAATCCAGCCGAACAGGGCCTACATTACAGATTTACAGGTGTATCTTGGTGAAAAGAACCAAAAGATACTGTAATATGTAGCAAACTTTGAATACAAAGTCAATGCATTACATTACACGTCCGTAATATATATAACCATTACATAATTACTGTAATGTTTAACATTACATAACCGTGTTGCTATTTTTTATTTTTATTTTTTTTTTGGTTTAGCCTTTGCAATGCAATTATAGAACATTAAGGATATAAATTAGTCTAACATTACCTTAAATTACGGATCATTACAAGTACAAATTATTCGAACATTACATTACATTACAAAGTGCCTATTTTAAATTCCTAAATAATTAAAATAATAGTTAACAACCTATTATTTAGGAAGAAACTGTGTGTAGAGTTTTTTTAAGAAGATTAAAAAGTGTCTATTTTAAATTCCTGAATAATAGGTATAGTCTTTTAAAAAAATAGGGTTAATAGCACAAAACATCCCAACGTTTGACATGTATTGTGCAAAACGTCCCAACGTTTTGATTTTTTACGCTAAACATCCCAACCTTTACAATTTTTTGTAGGAGACATCATTTCTGTCAATTTTAACCCCATTTCACCGTTAACTTCGAATTGAACAGTAAATGTTTAACAGGAGCAAGGCATTTTCGTCCAAATCAAAAGCAGCTCATTTATATTTGGGTAATTAGCACAAAACGTCCCTACGTTTGACACTTATTGTGGAAAAACGTCCCTACGTTTATTTTTTTGGCGAATAACGTCCCTACCTTTAAATTTTTTTGTTGATTAGTCTCCAAATTTTACTTTTCTTTCAATTTAGTCATTCCGTATTTTATTTAAAGGTAATTGTCTTCAAACGTGTATAACATTTGATCTATAACTCCGAATTGCACTCCGTTTTTTGCGTTGAACTCCAAATTCAACCATCTTTCTTATGATGTATCATGTGCTCATTTATTAAACATTTCGTTTTGACTTTTGTATAGTAGATACTTATTTTGTTTGGGCATAATTGATTGACGTAAATTGATTTCTGTAAATTTTATTGAAACAGTGAAATTTTAATTTTAGTGTGTGTTCGACGGCCAGCGGAATTTATAAATTGGATTTATTTGACTTTTTTATTTTTTTAAGGTAAAATATTTGGTTAAAAATTGGTATGTTTAGCCCCTGTTTGAGCCATGTTATAATCTCTAATAACTTTTTGAACAACACACAATGAGACAATATAATGAGAAGCATTTCTCTCATTCTCTCTACCTCTCTTTCTTGTTCTTCTAGAAATTGGTAGTTTTACAACACGTTATCAGTACAAGTCTCTAGCCAATTGAGTAATATGATGAGAGTATCTCTACAATTGTATCTAAATGATGAGCATCTGTATCAGAAACCTGATTATTATAAATCAACATTTTTCATTCCCAAATCAAACGCTTTTGATTTTAGAAAATAACCCACATATTGTAGATCTGAAAACTTCAAGAAAAATGGAAACTTTGCATGATCCAAAACGTTCCACAAGAGAAAAGAAACATATTCTCGATGTTGTGCAACAAGAGAAATTGAAGAAATTGTACAATCTGAAACTTTCAACGTAGATCTACGCCAAACCATACATCCAATCGACGATCGGAGACCAGATCTGAAACCTCGGCGACGAAGCGATTCTCCGGCACCGGCACCGGCGCGTGTCGACGACGGGGCACCGGCGTGCGCATACGTCGAGGTGGCGCGTGTGGAAGAATCCGACGACGGTCACAACAGATAGATTGTTCATCTCGACATTCCGAATTTTTCTATGGTCTTACTTTTCTGTTTGATGCAGTTTTTGACATTTTTCGGCAGTCGAACGTGGCGGTTCCTTAAAAACTATTTTTGAAGCAATTCCGACGAGATTTTGAACTTCGGACCAAAAGTAAGTTTGTTCTAAATTAAATTTCAAATCTATTGACGGTTTCGATTTATTCATGAGCTATATATTAAAATATGGATGATTTTGCCCTTAATAATACGTTAAAGTGTATTAGTCGTAATTTAACGTATTGGATCAATCATGATTACTGATCTTATGATTAATATTGACAAAATACATATTCACAAGTGTTTAGCACTATTGTGTGATCAATAAGGTACAAGTAATAATTACCATGTCGTGATGTATTGAGTTATTAATTAAATATAACTCATTATCGTAACGTACTGGAACTATTATGAATATCTTGATTGGATTTGGAGATATGACTTGCTCATTTATGAAAGGTATTTATTTCATTATATCGTTACCATCTATATGGTTGGTTTTATCAATTTTAAATATAAATATTACGTTACCAACTATATGGTTGGTTCTACTGATTTTAAATATTTCTACTCATATAAATTTGATATATTGTTGTTATTTGATATTTCAACAAATGATACTAGAAGTTACCATTGATAAAAGTTAGATAATATTTTATGGTACCAGAAGTTACCATTACCAAAAGATTGTTGAATTTTAATTAAAATATTTTATCAAGCGGTACTAGAAGTTACCAATGTCTGTATTGAAAAGACAGATGAAAATAAATTATCCAACAAGAAAATGTTGATGTATGATAAGATAATATCACATGATAGCACGGACATGGCTAATGTGAAAATAATCTCATCAGTATTATGAAATAAATATTATATGATTGAGATAAACAAATTTGATCAAAGTTCTTGCACAAATACTTATGTCCTCCAGAAGAAGTACATATTTACTCCAGAAGAAGTAAAGATTATCATCTAAACATACTGAAATGATATTATTATTATTGCTCCTGAAGAAGTACAAAAGAGTCATACTGAAACATATCAAGAAAAAAAGGGATACATGCAAAAGGGGAAATATTTATAATCCTCAAAAAGAAGAGGTATGTCTCAAGAGTAAGAATACTCCGTACTCTACCACCTCTAATCTTTTTGTATCTCAAGATTAAGTTCAAATATTCATAAAATCCTCAATATTAAAGGCGTGTCTCAAGTGTAAGAATACTATATTCTCTACCACCCCCAAATATTTTGGAGATTCACAAGGTTAAATTTACATTAACCGGACTCTATTTTCGCTTAATACCCCTTCCTTGCGACCAATCTATCTTAACTCCTACTGGATCTTGTATTGAAGTATATAATTGTAACTTTTCCAACAGTCAATCAGATATCATTCAAAGACTCCTTACTCAGTCCACCCTTAATGAAATCTATTTTATCATCTCGATTTATGGATGAATATCCTATTGATTTATAACGGGTATCACATGTCCATCGAGCACATTTGTAACTACATTTCAATCTTTTTGCTCTTCGCTTCTTTGCAAAAGTACTATTACCTAAGTCAGGCATGTACTTAGAAGATGAATCGGTAATTCACCAGCTAATCGAACTTTTACTTTGATCAACCAACGAACATCTTCTAAGATACATTGATCCATCAGCAACCTCAATCTTTCAAGTCGAACTCCGTAAATCTTTTTCAAAACATTTATTGGAAGATTAGAGTAGTATTTACGAATATGTGATAATATAGCATCCATTTTGATGGATCTAATATTCTTTCCAAATGATTTATTTAAATGAATTATTTAACGCGTAAAAGAGCTGTGGCTCCGCGTTTCATTGATTTCACCAAGAAAAGGGAAAAGATTTGTAATCAAAAGGATGGGACAAGGATCATTTTTGAGATTTCGATCTAATCACCTTTTTCGATATGATAAATCAAGGTATATTGATTTATAAATTCGAACAAGTAAATATTGTATTGAACCAGAAGTTTATACGTACAACTGAAATATGTATATAGTATCGAACCAGAAGTTCATAAGTGAAATATACATTGTATTGAACCAGAAGTTCATCGATATTGTATTGAACCAAATATTCGTACATAGGAGTGAAATAAAACCGTATTGAACTAGAAGTTCTATAATGAACGGTTAGATAATCCCGATTAAAAGCTTCAAATTATTTGCTATGAGAATAACTTGTTTAGAAATTGTTTATCATACAACAATATTCTATATCAAACAGGGATTAGCTCAAGAAGCTTTATAATTTCTAAGAAGTGCAATATGCATACACTCCACCAAAATGCACTCAGACATATGATTGAAATTATATCCCTAAATATGAATGACATATGTTGCGGCATTTTTAGCCGATTGATATAATATAAGATTTGTGAACATTATGGGGGAAAACACGTCTGAAGCGTAATTATGTCCAAAGCATAATGAGTAATGACAATCGATTGCAAAGACAAATATCTCTTGAATAATTGAGATGATCCCTTTGAGGCTAAATACTCATGGTGAGTAAAAAGGACATAGTTAAATGATAAGAGATTTATGTACTTGATGATATAAAGATATCTCTATATATTATATTGAGATGACATGAAATCTATAAATAAATCGAATACATACACAACTCTCTTGTGAAAATGAAGTTGGTGAAATTATAATATTTTGTCCAAATATAAAACCCCAATAAAGGGATTATTGTTCAAGGACCTGAAGTCCAAACATTTAAATGTGTAAAGCCAGTAATTATTTGTACAAATGAAAAATATACACAATCATAAAAGACGACTCGTTACGCGTTAAATTTTTCATAGAACTCATATATGGTAGATAGATTATAATCTAAATCACTAGTTTAAGCTCTTTGATATACCAATGAGTGAGATCAAAATGTATGATTCTCATCTCGATACTTTGGGAGTTTTCTTTGATGTACCAGTTGATCGCGGTACGTTGAGATTTCAAGTAAAATGATTGTAGATTATATGTTGAAATTGATATCTATTTCAATGATTGATTATATTTATACAAATTGAAAATTGTGATTTTTGAGATGTAAGAACATACATGAAAGATTCAATATACCCAAAGTAGTATCACTATACAATGATACAGATAATTCCATGATATAATATGTTGAAATTGAAATTGGAATGTACTATTATTGATATCTAGAAAGTTGATTTTTTTACTAGAAGTGAATTTGAAAATGAATATTTGATTATTCATTAGAAGTGAATTCTGAATTTAATTATTCACCAGAAGTGAAAGATGCAATCGATAAATTAGTAAAACATTGCTTGATATAACATGTTATGACACATGAATGAGTTATGAACAATTTATATAAAGCTCATCATAAATGATATGCTTGATGAAAATATTCGAGATTGCATCAATATACTTGTGATATTCCATGAAAGGAATAAATACGCGTTGCACTCTTTTTCCCTTAATTGAGGTTTTGCCCCACAGGTTTTTCTAGCAAGATTTTTAATGAGGCAGCAGTTGTGACGTATTAATGAGAATTAAATTGAATAATATACCATTTTTCCCTTCGCTAAGGTTTTGTCCCACAGGATTTTCCGAGCAAAGTTTTTGAGGCATTATCACAACTATCTATGAACTATAATTCAGCAACATATTTTTGTATTGGAATGATATCAACAAATGAAGAAAATCATAGACATCTTATGAAGAATGTTATGATATCGACTTCACACAAGGAGATTTTTATATATACATATTTCAGACGAAAAATGATATCAATGTTCAAAAAGCTTATGAATACTTGATTGCACACTTCAGTGGGAGAATCATGTCTTACTCTTTTTCATTCGTCAAGATTTTTGTCCTACCAATTTTTCCTGACAAGGTTTTTTAATAAGGCAACGACTGTACAGCCGTTTTTGTCCTACAATCAGGTATTTGCGTAAGTTTTGTTAGTAAGCATTTGAATTTTCTTGTAAGATAGATTCAATAATCACCCCTTTTTTTTCCCCCTTAAATAGATATACGAGCCTATACACATCTAATTGGTGATTTTGGTTATAATGTTCATCGTTTTCGTTAGATAACTTCGAAAATTACTATTTTTTTTTTTTTTTGTGGATTGTATATCCATTTAAAATCATGTGTTTAAATGATTAATTTACACATTAGTATTATTTTCTAAAATACTAAGTAATATACTGAAGTATCTGACAAACATAGTTCCTTTTATATCTCTTTTATTTTCATTGATCGATTAAAATAATGCATCATTGAAATTATAATATTGTAACTAAATTTTAAAAATAAGTGTTACACATTCTATTACAAATCAAATTTGTATTTTCAATAATATCAAATCTATTCACCAACTTTGCAATATATTTTGTATGTGACAATATCCATACATTGCTCGGTTACAAATCAAAAAATTGCTTTCATATTATTGTTTCATCTTGTAGAGTCGAGCATGTTAAATTTACCTACAGCAAGTTGTAGATTTTTCTATATTCGGTGCATATTTTATACAACAGATTGATTTTGTTATAGCAGGTTTGAGAAAGTAACAACAAATTGACTAGTTAATGCAAAAATAATTTATGGATGAAAATGTCCATCTTTAATTGGCAAATCAAGAAAATATAAGGGCTTAAAAGAGCCAAGAAAGGAAGATAAAAGCATAGAAGAGAAGATAGTAGTTACAATCAAGAGGACAGCTATTCTAAATAATTCCGACTTTATAATAAGGCCTTAATTTTGGAAGTACAGAAATTTTACGTCCCAGAACTGAAACATAGAACAAAATGCTGAAACTCTGGAAACGACACAAGATGGGGTAGAAGAAAAACGAGAGAACCTGATGTGCTACAAAATCTGCAGCCAAGCTCAGGCTTCCAACTGGACATTCAAGACCTTGGTTTTTCCTTCTTCTCTTTAAAGAGTGCCAAAAGAGACACACCTGACACCTTCACGACCTTGAACCGGACTCCAGGAATGTCTCCAACAGCATGCCCCTTACGACCAAATCCAGCAATCAGCACCTCATCCTATGTCAACCATATAAAACTTTATCAAGTCAACAAGAAGATCAAGGAAGCACGATATGGATGATAAATGAACCAATGGCTGACACACTCATCACACTACTCACATTCTCTTCAATGTAGTTCAAGCAACCATCGTTGGGTACAAAGGCAGCAATCTTCTTCCCATTCTTAATCAGCTGCACTCGAGCACATTTTCTAATAGCAGAGTTAGGCTGCTTGGCCTCGATACCACTGTGAAATTCATTCATTAACACTAGTTCAGACTTGGAAGTGATCTACAAACATAGGGTAGTAGAGAATTTTCAGAGGAAAAGAAAGATGCAAGCAATTTCTTACATTTTCTCGAGAACGATCCCTTTAGCATGAGAGGAGCCCGCAAATGGCTTCTTCCATTCATTGCCAAGATGGGATTTTTTATAAGCCTTATCAGCCCATCTTTGCCTTCTACGGTGTGACTTAAGCTTGCGACCAGCTCCCATTCCTCGTGTCTTCCTGCATAAAAGAGTCATCAGCAAAATGTAAATAGCAACAATAAATATTAAAATATAATTGACAAAGCCACTCCATATGCTGTAACTATGGTCACCTAACAAATAGTATTGTTCACAAAAGCGCATGACAATTGAGGAAGGAACTCGAACAAAGTAAAATTCAAATACTAAGATAAAACCAAGGCACACTGCATTGCAGCAGCTAAATCAGTAGCACATACATGATCCGGCCATGCGAAAAAATCTACTGTGATTTACATGGAAGCAATTTCAATTGTTTGATTATGTCCCATGTTTGACCCTCATCTCTAAACACATTTACAACCATAAATTTATACAATAAAATAATCTACCCAAACCCAAAAGTTTTCCTTAATTTTCATCCTCACATTCTCCAAAAAAATCACTATTCAAAAAACCAATTTCTCATTAAAATGAGCATCAAAAAGGGGCTAAATATCTTCGTATTTAGGATATGTTACATCCCCACTATTCTGCCACACCATTGACCAACTGGAATTCAGATTATTTAGAGGGATGTTTGATGTTAGTCCATTAGCATTCAAAGCTGCTCATTGCCCTTAAAAGGCTCTTCAGCTTTGCCAAGATGGACTGTCAAATTGGCAATAACTATTTCAATTCTAAAGAAACCAATCCTTTTAAGTGAAACACTTCAAATGGAGGAATATTCATGAATGCAAAAATTTCATTTTTATGGTAACTTTTCTAAATGTTTCATCTCCACTGATCTGTAACTTCATAGCTTAAGAAAAGTTGAGAACAGCTCAGATATACATTTGATTTTAGTCCATTAGCATTCAAAGCTGCTCATGGCCCTTTGAAAAGAGCTATTCAGCTCTGCCAAGATGGACTGTAAATAACTATTTTTAATTTCACAAAATTTATCCTTATAATGAGATAATACTCTGGATTATATAAACCGCCATTTTTAATGTTGATGTTTTTTCAAATGTTTCATCTATACTGATCTGTAACTTCATAGTTAAGAAAAGCCAAGAACAGTACAGAGAGAGTTATTTGATTTTAGTCCATTAGCATTCAAAGCTGCTCATGGCCCTTCGGAAAAGGCTCTTCAGCTTTGCCAAGATGGACCTTAAATAACTATTTGTAATTTCACAAAACAATACTTATATGAAAAATAATCCATATTATATAACCTGTCATTTTCAACGTTGATGTTTAAATGTTTCATCTCTACTGATCTGCAACTTCATAGCTTAAGAGAAGCATAAAACAGTCTAGAGACCAGAAAGACATTCAACTTAAGTCCATTAGTATTCAAAGCTGCTCATCGCCCAGCTTTGCCAAAATGGACTAAAAAATCAACCAAAGCCTTTGCCATCCTCCCGGAACCACCACTCCAGTAACATTTTTTTTTATTTATTTATTTTTTTTTTTTTAAGAAATACCGATTCACAACCCAAAAATGATGTCACCAAGCATCCAATGCATTAAAAATTAATCATTAATATTCACTTCAAACTAACAATAGACATCCAAAAACGAGCAATAAAGAAAAATATTTGATCAGAAGATTCCTATCGACATCAGCTCACCAAGGTGTCGAAAGCAGATAAACGAATTATTTTTCTGGAATAATCTTTGTAACCACAAAAAAATTACAAGATCGTAACAAACTAAAAATTCAAACGGCGTTAACTTCCCCATCAATCTAATACTTCCGGTTAGAATACATAGCGAAGGTATGCAAAACGGTGTGAAGAACCAATAAAACTGAAATATTTGTACCCCATGGTGGCGTAAAAGTGGCAGCTATCCGGCACCAGGCGGCTAAAAGGGTTTTGCAGTTCTGAGCTCCTCTCGAGCTGCTGGTGCCACTTATATTATATGATGATGAGATGAGATGAGATGAGATATGAGAAACCCTAAATCCGGTACGCACTAAAGTAGTTTGCGTGCCATTTTCTGCTTGTTTTGGACTGGGCTTAAATATCAAAAAATTTCTAACAGCCCATGTTTTGAACCCTATAAACAGAATGCAAACTGAATAAGTGAAAATTACTAGGAGGCCTATTTTTTAAATTTCAAATTCAAATATAAGATCAAACTTAAATAAATTCAAAATTCAGGTGATAATTAAGATTCCAAAAATTAATTAATAAATAAAAGTAATTTAAAATCAAATTAAATATCCAACTCATTTCACAATCCCAAAAACCTAATTCTCTCTCCCCCATCATTTTCTTCTCACTCACACATTTGAACGCCGCCTCCATCTCGGCTACACTGCCGCCTCCCCTATCGGCCACATCGTCGCCGGACTCCACCCCATGATTCGAACATCATCGGCTCAACAAAAGTGATGTCGCGACTTACTGGAGGCAGACACTAACACAGGTAACATATTTTGAGGTAGCGGCGACGACGTTTCTAGCACCGCTGTATCCATCAAGTAGCGGCACCACTGCTTCAGATCGATGGTTGGAAATACGTAGGTGGTTAGTGGTGGCGTCTGGTGTGGTGGTGCCTGTGCGTAGGTCACAGCGCATCGCTTGATGGTGGTGGCGCCTGTGCGTAGGTCACAACGTCGTTGCAACATGATGTCGCAACTGTAATTTTAGTGTGGTTGTTTTGGTGAAGGTGTAAGTGGTGTAGGTGGTAAAGGTGGTGGAGGTGGTGGTTGCCTCGTCTTTTGTCTTTTTCTTTTTAAATTTTGGTCGGTTGTGGTGTAGCCGGTGTGAAGTAGCGGGGGCGGTGACGATCGTGAGGGAGGGAGTGGAATTTTGGACAGTGTACAATTATGGTGGTGGTGGTGGTGGAGTCGGTGGTGGTGGTGCAGTAGGCGGGAATTGGACGCTTGCACGGTGGTAGTGGTGGTGAGACATAGGTGATGACAGGTGGCGGATGCAACCAGTGATTGCGATGTTGTGACCTAATAATTTAACAAGATGTTGTGACCTAATAATTTGACAAATGTGACTTGAAATCTCTGAATAATTGTGACATAACCGTGACATGTGATCAAAAATAATGGTAGTTGACTTGAGATTTTGATTAATTGTGACCTAATCCGACCTGTGACCCTAAAATAAATTTGTGACATAATATATTTGTATTTGTGACCTACTATTTTGATAATTGTGGTTTAAAAGACTGGTGACCTAACAATTTGATAAATTGTGACCTAGAAATAACTTGAGATCGATTAATTTTGAATTTATTTGTGACTTAAGCAATTTGCGTTTTGTAACCTAAATTTATATTGTGTTGTGACCTAAATTTATATAATTAATAAAATATTTTTAATTATTTAATTTAATTAAGTAATTATAACTACAAAATGATTTTTGAAAGTTTTTAAGTTATATCTTAAAATTGAAATTGTGTATTTTAAACACCTTATATATGTATTTTTCCCACTGAATAACTCCTACATTTATTTTAGGGAAAAGTAAAAAACTATACAACTAAAACTTTCACTTTTTAAACATAACAAACTTAAGATTTTTTTTTAAAAATCAGGTATTAATTAATTAGTACAATATTATAATAATTATAATGAGTTACCAAAAAAAGGCTAATATTAAATAATAAAATCAAAACAATACATAATCCACAACAACTTCATCACAACCCAACCTCGCACTCACCCCACCCACCCCGACAATCGCCCACCCCACCTACCCGACCCACCCCGATCCCACCCACCCCATAAAATAATTTTTTATCTTCTACTTTTCCACACTCACCCCCACGCCCAACACCACCTTACCCACCCCACCCACCACACCACAAGAATGATTTTACTTCTATTTTTTTCTCATCTCACCCACCCACCGACCCCACCCACCCAATCACCCACCCACTAGTCCCATCACACCCACCCCACCCCGCCCCACTCCAAAATTAAGTTTTTTTTTGAGATATTTTTCCACCCTTCCCCACCCCACCCCACTCGACCATACCATACCCCACCCCACCTCACCAACAATGAATTTTTTTTACTACTTTTCAACAACTCGCCCAGACCCTACCCTATCCTACCCCGCCACCCCCACCCACCCCACCCAAAATTAATTTTTTTCTTCTAATTTTCGACCCCAGCACCAGCCTCACCCCAAACCCTACCCCAACCCACCTCATCCAAAATGATTTTTTTTACTACTTTTTCACGACTCGCCTGACCCTGCCACGCCACCCATCCCCAACCCCACCCCACCCAAAATTAATTTTTTTCTCCTAATTTTCCACACCCCTCCCCGACCCTACCTCGCCACCCACCCGACCCGCCCCAGCCAAATATGATTTTTCTTCTATATTTTCACACCCCACTCTAACAACCCCACTACACCCCACCCTAGCAACCCACCCCACCTAAAAATGATTTTTCTTCTATTTTTTCACACTTCACCTCAATCGCTCCATCCTATCCCACTGCACCCTACCCACCCACCCTACCCCCATCAAAAAATGATTTTTCTTCTATTTTTTCACACTTCCCCCAACCGCCCCACCCCATCCCACCGCACCCCGCCACCAACCATACTCCATCAAAAATTTATTTTTCTTCTATTTTTCCACACTTCACATCAACCACCTCATCTCAACCCATCCTACCCCACCCCACCCATGCACCCACCAACGCAAAAAATAATTTTTTTTCTTTTACTTTTTCCAACCCCCAACCCGACCTCGACCCCACCCTACCCACCCACACACCCCACTCCAAAAAATTATTATTTTCTTCTACTTTTCCCCACCCTACCCTACCCCCACCCAAAAAAATGATTTTTTTCTTCTACTTTTCCAACCACGACCCTACCTCACCATAAAAAAATGATTTCTTCTACTTTTTCTAGCCCCACCCGACCTCTACCCACTATCCCCACCCCCAAAATCACAATCAATAACGTAAGTTGACACGAGTTCGCAGTTAAGTCACATAAGGTCACACAGAATCACAATTACAAATTTAGTTGTAAAACCCCACCCCTCCAAAGTCACAGTTGGTCACACAAGGTCAAAGTTCGGTCACACAAAGTCACAGTTTGGTCAAACGAGGTCACAGTTAGGTCACAATTAGGTCAAACGAGGTCATGGTTAGATAACACGAGGTCACATGTCGATCACATAAAGTCACGCTTCGTTCTTACAAAGTCACAGTTCGGTCACACATAGTTATATTTGACACAATTGTAGGTCACATCACGTCCTCGTACAATGGTCACACCAAGTCACAGTTGGTCACAATCTAAATAATTGGTCACAATGATCCATAATTGATTACATATTATTTATTTAGTGGTCATAGTTACCTAATAATTGGTCATAGTCATCAATAATTGATCACAATTTATTTATTTATTGACCAAAACTTACTTGTTTTTCTTGATCACATTCGCACTTATCATAAGTCGCACAAACTCACATTCGCACTTATTTATTTATTGACCAAAATCATTTTTGCCGTGAGGTGGGGTAGGGTGGGTGGAGAGGCTGGCAGGGTGTATCGTGGTCTATGGCTGGGATAAGATCAATTTGTCACTTTACGATGAAGTGGGGTAGGGTCGAGTTGAGTGAGGTTGGGTTGGGATGGGATGGGATGGGAAAGTGTAGGAAAATATCAGGAGAATATAAAAATAAACTTATTTTTGGGGTGGGATATGATATGGGTGGTGAGGTTGGGTTGGTGGGTGGGGTCGGGGGATGTGGCTAGAGTGAGATCAATTTGTCACTTTGCGATGATGTGGGGTAGGATATGGTCAAGTGGGGTTATGTCGGGGTGGGGTGGGGGAAGTGTAGGAAAACATCGAGAGAAAATAAAAATAAACTTATTTTTGGGGGTGGGGTAGGATATGGATGGTGAGGCGGGGTGGGTGGTGGGGTCGGAGAATGTGGTTAGGGTGAGATCAATTTGTCACTTTAAGATGAGGTAGGGTGGGGTGGGGAATGATATGAAAATATCGAAAGAAAAAAAAATTTATTTTTGATGTAGGGTGGGGTGGGGTGGTGGTATGTGGCTGGGTTAAGATCAATTTGTCACATTGCGATGAGGTAGGGTAGGGTCGAGTGGAGTGGAGTGGGGTTGGGTTGGGTTGGGTTGAGGTAGGATGGGGAAGTGTAGGAAAACATTGGGAAAAAATAAAACTAAACTCATTTTTGGGGTGAGGTAGGATATAGGTGGTGAGATGGTGTTAGTGGGTGGGGTCTGGGGATGTGGTGAGGGTGAGATCAATTTGTCACTTTGTGGTGGGGTGGGGTGGGGTCGAGTAGGATTGGGTTGGGTGGAGTGGGATGGGGAAGTGTAAGAAAATATCGAGAGAAAATAGAAATAAATTTATTTTTGGGGTGGACAGGGTGGGTGGGTGGGGTCGGGATGTGTTTAGTGTGATATCAATTTGTCACTTTACAATGAGGTCGCGTAGGGTTGAGTGGGGTTGGGATGAGGAATGATATGAAAACATCGAAAGGAAAAAAATAAAAATTATTTTTGGTGTGGGGTGGTTGGGGTAGGGTGGGTGGGGTGGTGGGCGGGCGGGCATGGGCGGGGTGGGGTGGGGTGGGGTGGTGGTAGGTTGTGACGTCAAAATTTGAAATTTTGATTTAATATTATATTAGTTTTAATATAATATATAGTAGTCTAGATAATTATGTTTATCTTATATATATCATTATATTTATTTTTAATTATTAAACACATAACTAAATGAATTAATACCTGAATTTAAAAAAAAAAAAGATTTCCTTCACGTGATTTTTGAATTGCATCTTTGAAACACAAGGTTTTATGTAATTTTCCCTTTATTTTACTAGTGTTACACACGTACGATATACGATCATTTATTATTCACATATATTGAATTTATATATTAATATATGAAATAAATATTTAATTAAAAATGAAAAACGAATAAACAATTAATTACAAAAAAAGATACAATTATTCATACATTAATTTTTTTACGGTTCGTATGTTTATCGTTCCAAGAAATTTCTTTAAATATTGTAATTTAAAGCTTAAAGTGAAAAAACAAAATAACATTTAAATAAAATTTGCAATAAGAAATAAATAGATCTATCTGTAATATACGCTCAAAATTTTATCAAAACGAAAATAAAAAATAGATTGATAAACGCTCTTATTTCACCCTATTTCATTTTCAATTTTTAAAGAAAAAATATTTATGTGATATTGACAAAGTTTTTTTTTTTTTTTCACTTTTATGAATTTAAAAAAATGTAATATATTTTAAAGAGGGGAGGCATACCAAGAAACTTCGGGACCTGAAAAACACTGCTATTTAAAAATTTGCATTCTTTGAATTATTTTAAATCAGAACTTTGTCCAAAATGAATAATAAATAGTTAATTAATACTACTTACAATTTTAGGAAATATGTTTTAGATGGAAAATGTGTCAATACCTATTTTTGGGAAGTAATTTTATATTCTTAGAATTTTATCAAAACGAAAAGGAAAAATTACTTTCCAAAAAAAAATGGAGAATGAAAATAAAAAATAGATCGATGAACGTTCGTATTTCATCCTCTTTCATTTTCTATATTTAAAGGAAAAAATATTTATGTGATACTGACAAAGTTTTTTTTTCAAGAGGGAAAGACAGACCAATAAATTTTGGGACTTGAAAAACGCTGGTATTAAAAAAGGTGCATTCAAACATATTTAGTCCTTATTTGAGCCCCAATTATCCACAAAATGAGTTTTATAACAACGATTTTTTGAAGAATGTGTACTTAAACCCCTATTTGAGACCCATTATTTCAAATAATGTAGTTTGTAATAGTAAATTTTGGGAGAATGGATTATTAAAAAGTAGGAATTTTTTTGAATTTGTATGTTAGATTATTTTATCAATAGAATATTGGTTGAAAATATGTTTTTAAAAAATAAGGCCCTGTTCTCTTTGATATTTTGAGGTCGTTTTCTGTTTTTATTTTCGAAAACACTAAAAACGTGTTCTCTTTACCATTTTCGAAAGCGCATTTTAGAAAAAAAAAAAAAAAAATTGTACCCAAAACCTCGTTTTGGGCGTTTTGTGTGTATTTCAACAAAAAATGTTCAAGACGCAGAAAACGCGTTTTGGGATTTTTTTTTTTTGAATTATCCTAACTTGGAACAAATTTAAATAAAGTTTTATTGAATTCAATATCAACATTAAAAAAAAAATTAAGAGAAAATTCTTGTTGTTATATTTCATAAAATGCCTTGATAAATGAACTCTGATAGTTTTGAAAGAACTTGCATTTTCTGGATTTTAATAGAACTAGAACTTCCTCAAATCCCGAACTTGACCAATCTGTATTAATATAGACTCTTAATACTCATATTAGAGTGTTACATGTAACCATGTTTTCAGTGTATTGTGAAAGAAAATTTAAGTTTAAGCCAGTAGTTTTCTACAAGCAAATTAATTAAAAATAATTTATGTAGTATTCTGCAAAATTTCAAACGGAACGTGTTTTTCAGTTTTTCATTTTCAAAAACAATTTTCGGAAATGACAAACCAAACACGTTTTCAGCAAATTTGAAAACAAAAATAAAAACAGGAAACACAAAACATTTTCGAAAATGAAAATACAAAATAAAATACAAACAGAACGCTACCTAATGTTTTGAATAAAGTGTACCTAATAGGGAACAATATTTTTACGAAGTGACCACGATTGTAATAGTTAGGAACTTGAATGACTTACAGTAAAAAAAAAAATTCAATGACCATTTGCATAACTCGTTTGTAAAACTATTTAATTTTAATGATTATCGACATAATTAATCTTTTCAAAATATAATTTATAAATTATTACAAATTAATTTTTCATTACCGAATAGTATTATTAGAATTGGTACTAACTATCCTAATACAATAGTTGATATTTAGATATCTATTAAACAAATATTTCATTTCATATTTACATTAATATTACAAATTAAATATACGTGGTCCTATATTTAAATGGATGTTATACCAAGAAATCATCTTTGCATCTCAATTTATAAAGGCGGCACGGTCGTTTAACCCATAAGATATAATATTTTATTACTTATCCGTATGAAATTGATTTTCAAGAATCATTTTTTCTAAACATTCATTTTCAATCACACATTCTTTGAAAAATCACAAATTTTCATACTACTTTTTACTTACACATTCTAAAAACATTATTTTTCACAAAATCAATTATCAAAAATGAAAATCAAACAGTTAAGTTACGTTTAAATCGATCTATGATGTGAAACCACTACCATTGATAGAAATTGAAAAAAAAATCATATATACTAACTATCGAAATATTAAAAATATTCAAAACTTATTCAAAATTTTCAATAAAACGTAACTTTTCATTTTCTACCCATTAGTCAAGGTCATGTCATTGAATTTTTTTTAAATGTTTTAAATACACATGTTTAACCACATCCTATTTTGAAATAGAATGAGCTTGCTAACATACGTTTTATTTTTATTTTGAAAAAAATTAGTTAAACTAAATGTTAAAGTCTACAATATATATTTGCATATTTTGATTATGTAAATCTGTGGTTTTAAACATAAAACTATATGAACAAATGAGTAAATAAATAAATAAATTTAATTTTAAAATGAAAAATAAATAGATCGAAATATGAAGTTGTAAAAATTATTCAGACTTAATTGAATTTACTTAAAAAAGTTTGGTTGTTTATTATTTTCTTTTAATTTGATAAGAAAAACAACTCCAATTGAAATTAATTATTTAGGACCAAATTAAATTTAGTTAAGAAATTATAAATATCATTGTAGGACTTAAAACAATTTTGAAATAGTAGGACATTGAGAAAAATGAAATGTATAAAATAAAGTTTTTACCTTGAATCTTTGATGTAATTTTAGGGATGACATGTTTACAATTGACTCTCACTTGTGAGTTCGTATTATAGTTCTCGTTGAGATGTTCGATTTGACACCCATATTGCATATTTTTCGATTTCAAAACAGTAGTATAATTATCAAAAGTATTCTGATTCATTGAGTAATTGTATTTTTAGAAAGATAGTTTTAGGGGAAAAGTTCCAAAACCTGTTTTTAGGAAGTGTCTTACTTTTATATATAGTATGATTTTTTTTTTTTTTGATACATCATATCTCCTACATTTAAATATACACAATTTCAATTTTAACAAATTCAAAAATCAGGTCATAAATAAATTTCTTAATTAAATTGATAATTAATTAGATTAATGTCACAATTACATATAATTTCTTTTTTCATTACGTACTAGTCACAATCAAGAACGTCACATTAACAAATCACAAATTTTATAAGTTACAAATTATTTATGGGTCACAAATTTTTAGAATAATTTATTTTACAGTTACAAATGATAAATTTTATAAGTCAAGTCAAAACAGTAATAAATTATCAAATTAGTCGGTCACGACTTATTTCTCGGTATATATCACTAATTTTATAGGTCAAAACTCAAAAATTATTTTTCAATCACATATTATCAAATTAATCTATTACGACTTGTATGTCAATAAAAAAAATCACGTATTTATAGGTCAAGTTTTATTTTGTGGTTACAAATTATCAAATTCATCTATCACAACATTTCTCAAGCACAAGTCACAATAGGTCACAAATTATAAATAATTGATCACAATCCATTTTTTTTATCACAAATTATCATATTAATTGATCGCAAGTTAATTATTGGATCACTATTCATCAAATAAACGGTCACAATCACCTACTAAATGAACTACCCTTCATTTGCCCCCACTTCACTTCACCCCACCACCACCACCACCACCGTCTAACTGATAAGTGAATTTTAAGTACTTGTTTAGATGCTAAAACTATGAATTTAAATCGTCAATTTGTAAAGTTTTTACTTAATTCGTTGTTCTTTGTATTTATTCAGTATTTTACCTAAGTTTGAGAGAATGGATGCATAGAGGTGATATTTTTTTTACCCAAAATCGAATGTATGTGTAAATAAAAACACATGAATGAGATTCCCACTCCCAAACTAGAAATGTACATTGTCCTCAATGTATTTGAAAAACATAAATCAAATGAGCACAAAATAATAAAGAGGGCCTAGGTACTTCCCGGGTTTGGAGAGGGGGTGTTCACACTTTGAAGCTTTGACTTGAACGTTTCGTTAGATGAAATGATCATATACTTCCTTTTCCATGTTCGGCCGAAAGTACCTATGATGATATTTTCCTTACAAACAAGATTAATGATCATTAAAATCATAAATATCACATAGGAACTAAAACAATTCAACTAAACACCCCCAAACTAGGATTGTGGTGATAAATATCAAAACAAAAAAGAAAATACAAATCCTAAAAATGCTAAACCATGCAAAATAGGGGCACCAAAATATTCAATGCAACTAGCATGTCAAAATGTGAATTGCAAACATGCTAGTGATCCTAAAATGCAATGTCAAGAAACTAAACAATTATAAATCAAATAAAAAACTCAAAAGCAATAAATAAAATAATTACAGAAAAAATGATTGAAACATTGGGTTGCCTCCCAACAAGCGCTTCATTTAAAGTCTAGAGCTAGACTTTTTGACAAACTTTTCAAGGTGGCATGGAACATGATGTTGAGGCCCTATCATTTTCCTTGACCCCATATTCAGCTTGTTCCCATAGATGAAGATGTTGTGCCACTTCAATTTTTGAGCAATTTTCAAGTAGTGGATTTTGATTCACGAGTTGAACCATATCAAATGTTACTTTCTCATCCTCCACTCGAAGCATGACCTCCTCCTTTTCCACATCAACCAAAGCTCTAGTAGTAGCTAGAAAGGGTCGGCCTAAAATCAGTGGCATTTTACTATCTTCCTCCATGTCTAGAATTACGAAGTCAACAGGGAATATAAATTTGTCCACTTTAACTAGCACATCCTCAATGACTCCATATGGGTATCGAATGGAGTGATCAGCTAGCTGCAAGATGATCGAGCTTGGTTTTGGGTCCCCTAATCCTAGCTTCATATAGACTGAAAGAGGCATCAAATTTATACTTGGACCAAGGTCACATAAAACTTTGTTAAATTTTAAGTCACCAATGATGCAAGGAATTGAAAAACTCCCTGGATCTCTCAGCTTGGGTGGCAGTTTTTGTTGCAAGATGGCGCTGCACTCTTCATTCAGTGACACCTCTTCAAGTTCCTCAAGTTTTCTCTTACTTGACATCATCTTTTTCAGGAACTTGGTATAGCTGGGGATTTGGGTAATGACTTCTAGGAAAGGAATGTTAATGTGCAGCTTTCTGAGCATGTTGAGAAATTTATTGAACTGCTGATCGTCCTTAGGCTTTTGTAGTCTTTACGGGAATGGAATAGGGGACTCATGAGGCTTAATTTTCAATTTTACATCATTCCCCTCTTTCTTTTCATCAGATAGCTTCTCTGGTGCCTCAACTTGTTTTCCCTTCTTTTCACCTGGCTTTTGAACATGAACATCAGGCAACTTAACTCCACTACATGTAGTTATTGCATTTACTCCTTGTTTCACATTCCAACTCTTCAATCTTTGGGGAAAAGGAGTAGGTGGTTCATATTCTCTGTCACATGGAGCAAAAGTGATCCTCCCTGGCACAAAATCTACCTCTCTTTCAACAGTTTTGATTGCATCACTTGCTCCCTAGGATTAACCTCTGTGTTACCAGACAATGTACCTGGGGCTCTGTTTGCTAAAGCCTGAGCTATCTGACCAACTTGGGTTTCCAAGTTTTTGATTGAAGCTTGATGATTTCGCAATGTAATTTCAGTCATTCTCATGAATTGGTCAGTTTTGGTCATGAATTGATCGGTTTTAGCCATAAACTGATTGGTTTGGCTTATGTACTGGTCAGTCTTCTCCATCAATTTCATGACCATCTCTTCAAGTTGATGTTTCTTCTCCACTACCTGCTGTGGAAGAGTTTGCTGGCCTGTTTCATTTTGATTATCCCTCCATGAGAAGTTAGGGTGATTTCGCCAACCAGAATTGTAATTGTTGGAAAATGGATTATTTTGACGGCACCCCCCTTGTACAAAATTTACTTGTTCAGCTTGACTAGCTAGAATTGGACAATCCGATGTATTATGATTAGCCCCACATTCCTCGCATCCAGTTACTACACTTTTTATTGAATGGTTGGTTTGTATGAAATTCATCAAAGAGTCTATTTTAGTAGACAATGCCAAAACATCATCCACTGCATAAACTCCTGCTGGTTTCTTTTGGATTATTCTCTCAGATGCCCACATTTCATTGGTATTGGCTATTCTCTCAAACAGTTCAAGTGCTTCATCAAGAATTTGGGTAGTTACTGATCCATTGGATGACGAATCAACAAGACTCTTGAAATGAGGGAGCAAGCCAATGTAAAAGTACCTTACTTGCTCATTTTTAGGTAGTCCATGTTGAGGGCACTTTCTAAGCATGCTTTTAAACCTGCTCCGTGCTTCATCAAATGATTCAGACTCTTGTTGTTGGAAAATTGTTATGTCATGTCTTAGTTTAGCGACTTTGGCTGGAGGCATGAATTTTGTACAAAATTTTTGAGCCAAGTCATTCCAAGTTGTTATACTTGCAGGAGGACAGGAGTCTAACCAATTTATTGCCCTATCTCTTAAGGTGTATGGAAACAACCTAAGTCTGATGGCATCATCTGAAACACCCTGATATTTAAAATGTTCACACATGTCTAAAAATTTAGACAAATGTGCATGTGGATTTTCATCGGGTTTTCCATAGAATTGATGTCCATTTTGAAACATGTTTATCACATTGGTCTTTAATTGGAAGTTTGCATGACCAAAAGCTGGATAAACTATGCTTGATTGGTTTTGGACAATTTACGGGATTATGAAATCTCTTACAAGTCTATTTCCCTCATCATTTGGCTCAACACTAGGTAAAATCAGATTGTTGTTTGCCATTTGTTCCTCTTTTTGATTTTTCTGTTTATCTAGTTCCCTAATTTCTCTTAACCTACGGTGTAAAATACGTTCTATTTCGAGGTAACTTTGAAAAGATTCCTGTTCTTCGAACGCAACATACACAAGTAAAAGAAAAACAACGAAACTAGTGACTAAACTAAAATTAAAATGTAAAGTCCTAAAATAAAATAAAAACAAAAACAAAAATAAATAATAAGAATAAAGCAGTAAAAAGTCTGAATTAGTGAAAGTAATCTAAAAATAAATTTAAACTACAATCCCCGGCAACAGCGTCAAAAACTTGGTACGCTCCTCAAGTGCACGGGTCGCGCAAGTAATAAAGTGGACGTGAGTCCAAGTATCGATCCCACAGAGATTGTTTTAAATTGTATTTTAAACTACAATTCCTTAACCGGAACGAGAAATTGTTTGAATTTGAGAATTTTAAATCTAAACTATACTAAAGATTAAACTAAAGAAAGCAATGAAATTGATTTAACTAAATGTATGAAATAAACATGTTAGAATTGTGATTCCACTTTGTTCCATCATCCATATTTTGAATTAAACATTTAACGACAATTTATGGGAAATTGAAAATCCATGTTGCTTATGTTTTTAAAACCCTCTTTCAAACGGTGAATTAAAACATTTTCCTATAAGGAACTTGACTATATTTCTATGACAAATCCAAACCTATAGAAAAGTATTATCGATTTATGAACACTTTTTGGGATTACACAAAGTATAGGGGTATAATTCTATCCACTATCAAACTTTGTGTCAATTAACCTAAGTCCAATAATTTCCTACTCTTTCGAACATAGAAAATTATCACAAGCATCAAATAATCATGCGTCCACAATTATAGATAAAAATAAATACACAATCAATTGCTCAACCCCATAAAAAGCTTAAATTAAAATACTAAATCAAAACATGGAATCCGGTAAACAAAGTATCATCACAATCCTAACAATTAATTTAGCCTAAAAACATGATTGATGAATAATCAACAAAATAATTGATAGACATCACCCGATTTGAAGAACTTAATTAATTGGCATGAATGGTTGAATATTGCACTGAAAAAATCTGGAACTGTGCCACGGTTTCTCCCAGTTTCCACCTCTGTCTGCGTTCTTCTCTCAGTCCGCGGCTCTCTTCCAATTCTTCCGTCTGCGGCCCCTTTTTTTCTGTGTGATATCTGCCCTTTTTATTCAGTTCCGCCCCTTTACTGCCGTCAATTCTTGTTCCAAAAAAAGAGAGTCAAAATCCAGTTCAATAATCAGTCCATTTAATTTGTTCCTGCCGAATAGAAACTGTCCACTAAGGTTCCATGCTCCATTCAATTATGATGCAAACCACGTAGCAATTGTAGCTACGCAACCCACAAATTATTGGAATCGACCCAAGAACGCCAAGAACCACGATTTATGTATCCAATTAAAATTAATTGAATCAAGCAACCAATACAATCACTGGGATATATTGACCTCTTGATCACAAGAAATAATAATTCTCACCGAGATTTGAACAAACAAGAATAACTCGCAAGTTCGAATTTTATTCAATGAAGAATAAAGATTGTGAAAGCAATTTTGCCTCTCAATTATAATATCAAAGTTGTCTAATGAATAATGAAAATTACATCCCTATAAATAGGGTCAAAACTAGGTTTAAGAGTTCTATTTAAACAAGGAAACAAATAACTAAAATTAAGGAAATAATTAAAACCCTAATTAACGCGTATGGTGAGTTACGGCCGTGATTAATTTCCTTACGGCCGTAAGACTCATTCTGTTTCACCGTTACGGCCGTGACATAATTATTTACGGCCGTAAATCTTATTTTCTGAAAATCTTGTTTTTGATCCGAGGCTGCGTTACGGCCATGATAAAGGATTCTTACGGCCGTAAACTCAATTCTTCAAAATTCCTGTTTTTCCACAATAGACTCGTTACGGCCATGAATAATATATGTTACGGCCGTAAATTTAAGATTTCACAATTTTCTTCGACGGCTTGAATGAGGTTGATCCATTCGTCGTTTTGGCTCGGTCCCAACATGGAACTTGCTTCTTTCGATGACACGAACAATGTTTTGGCCATTGTTTCTTGAACTAACTTGTCCATTGCTTCCTTGGCCCTCTTTGTCTGCAATCGAGTCATCGGTCCTCCTCTGATCTTCAACGGATCTTTGTGCGGGCTTGTATCCGTGGTCTGGATCACATCATCCCCTCCCTCTTCGAAAGGATTCGACCTCGAATCTGTACCTGCATCAAACGGAGATAGATCAGAAACATTAAATGAAGCCGAAACATTATACTCACCAGGAAGATCGAGTTTATAGGCATTATTGTTGATCCTTTCGATCACTTGGAATGGACCATCTCCTCGCGGTTGTAACTTTGACTTGCGCTGTTCTGGAAACCGCTCCTTCCTCAAATGTAACCAAACCCAATCACCGGGTTCAAATATGACGCCTTTTCTTCCTTTGTTAGCCTGCGAAGCATAATGTTCATTTTTCTTTTCAATCGCCAACCTCACCTTGTCGTGGAGTGCTTTAACCATCTCAGCCTTTTTCTTTCCATCTAAACTACTACGTTCATTCACAGGTAAATGGATTAAATCCAACGGTATTAACGGATTAAAACCATAAACAATTTCAAATGGTGAACCTGAAGTAGTAGAATGTATAGCCCTATTAAATGCAAATTCAATAAATGACAAACACTCTTCCCAATTTTTCAAATTTTTATTGATTATGGTGCGCAATAATTGAATCATTGTCCTATTTACTACCTCGGTCTGTCCATCGGTCTGTGGGTGACAAGTTGTAGAAAAAAGTAGTTTTGTTGTTCCACAAGACTCTCCAAAAATGACTAAGGAATTTAACATCCCTATCCGAGACAATACTTTTAGGCACCCCATGTAAGCGCACGACTTCCCTAAAGAAAATTTCAGCTATGTTTGTAGCATCGTCAGTTTTGTGGCATGGTATGAAATGTGCCATTTTACTAAAGCGATCTACTATCACAAAAATCGAATCTCGACCCTTCTTAGTCCTAGGCAATCCTAAAACAAAATCCATAGAGATATCGACCCAAGGTTCACTAGGGACGGGTAAAGGCATATATAATCAATGGGGTTTAATCCTAGATTTAGCCTTTTTACAAGTAATGCATCTATTACAAACCCGAACCACATCAATTTTCATTTTAGGCCAATAGAAATGTTCACTTAGGATTTCAATGGTCTTTTTAACCCCAAAATGACCCATTAAGCCTCCACTATGGGCCTCTCTCACAAGTAACTCTCTCATTGTACACCTAGGAACACACAATTTATTTTCTCGAAATAAATAATCATCATGCTTAAAGAACCTATCCACAGCCCCCTTACCACATGATTCATAAATATTAGAAAAGTCCAGGTCATTAGCATACATGTCCTTAATGTATTCAAATCCAAGCAATTTAGAGTTTAAAGAATTTAAAAGAACATACCTTCGAGACAATGCATCTGCCACCACATTTTCCTTACCTTATTTGTAACGGATGACATAGGGAAATGTTTCGATGAATTCTACCCACCTTGCATGTCTCTTACTCAGCTTAGCTTGTCCCCTCAAATGCTTCAAGGATTCATGATCAGTGTGTATCACGAACTCCCGTGGCCACAAATAATGTTGCCATGTTTCCAAAGCGCGCACAAGTGAGTATAACTCCTTGTCGTATGTGGGATAATTAAGTGCAGCCCCTTTTAGTTTTTCACTAAAATAGGCGATTGACCTTTGATCCTGCATTAAAACAACTCCAATGCCTAGCCCTGAGGCATCACATTCAATCTCAAAAGCCTTGTCAAAGTTAGGAAGTGATAAGACCGGTGCTTCACATAACATATTTTTGATAGTATCAAATGCATGCTCCTGTTCTACACCGCATTTAAACCCTACACTCTTTTTGACAATTTCTGTGAGTGGTGCGTCAATCGTGCTAAAATTTTTAACAAAGCGCCTATAAAAACTAGCAAAGCCATGAAAACTCCTAACCTCAGTTATGCTTTTAGGTGTTGGCCACTCTTTAATAGCTTTGACTTTCTCTTCATCTACTTCTATCCCTTTAGCACTAACCACATAACCAAGAAACACAACTTTTTCTATGCAAAAATCACACTTTTTAAAGTTAGCAAAAAGTTGCTCTTGTCTTAAAACCAAAAGCACACACCTAACATGCTCCACATGCTCATTCAAAGTTTTACTGTATATCAAGATATCATCGAAGTAAACTACAACGAATTTACCTATAAATGCACGTAAAACATGATTCATTAAACGCATAAATGTGCTAGGTGCGTTAGTAAGTCCAAAAGGCATTACTAACCATTCATACAGTCCATACTTAGTTTTAAAAGCAGTTTTCCACTCATCTCCTTCTTTCATTCGAATTTGATGATAACCACTCTTAAGGTCAATTTTACTAAATATGCTAGAGCCATGCAATTCATCCAACATATCATCTAACCTAGGAATAGGATGACGATACTTTACCGTTATGTTGTTGATGGCTCTACAATCAACACACATTCTCCACGTCCCGTCCTTCTTCGGCACAAGTAACACGGGTACGGCACATGGGCTCATGCTTTCCCTTATGTACCCCTTACTCATTAATTCCTCCACTTGCCTTTGAAGCTCCTTTGTCTCCTCGGGATTACTCCTATAAGCTGGACGGTTTGGAATGATTCCTCCAGGTATAAAATCAATTTGATGTTCAATACCTCGAATGGGTGGTAACTCACTAGGTATGTCATCTGGAAACACATCCTCGAATTCCTGCAATAAAGAAATAGCCAAACTAGGGAGGGATTTGTTAGTTTCATCAAATGCAATGAATGATTCCTTGAACAGCAGAAGGACCATCGGTCGTTCTTCCATGAATGCCTTTTTGATTTCACTCCTTTTTGCGTAGAAACTCATTTTTCTTTCTTTTCTGGCACTCTTCGCTCCCTCTCCTTTTTCTGAGGTATGTACCCCAACACTCTTTTTTTTTCTCTCGCCTCTCCTTTTTCTGGAGCCGTGGCTCCAACTCTCTTTTCCTCTCCTTTTTCTGAGGTCGTGGCCTCAATTCTCTTTCTCTCATTTTCCTTTACTCTTTTTTCTTCATCATTTTTCAGTTTTATCTGATCTTCATACACTTGTGATGGTGTCAATGGTGCAAGTGTAATGGTTTTCCCCCTTTGATAAAGCTATACCTATTTTTATACCCATCATGCGTTACCTTCCTATCATATTGCCAAGGTCTACCCAACAAAATGTGCCCGGCATGCATAGGTACCACATCACACATAACTTCATCCACATAGCTACCAATAGAAAAATTCACCAACACCCTCCTATTCACCTTAATTTCACCACTATCATTTAACCATTGAAGCCTATAAGGTTTAGGATGTTTTAACAAAGGTAATCCTAATTTTTCAACAAGTATAGTACTAGCGACGTTAGTGCAACTACCACCATCAATAATCATACTACATACCTTGTCATTAACGCGACATCGTGTATGGAATATGTTCTCCCGTTGTTGCTCCAAATCATCCGTGTGGATTTGAGCACTAAGGGCTCGCCTTGCCACTAACAACTCGCCATGCTCCCCGGACAACACATCCTCATCATCACATACTTCCTCCAATGCTGGCATACCGCTATAATCCTCTTCCTCACTATCACTCTCCATAGTTCCATCCTTTCGCAAAAGTACCACTCGCCTATTAGGACATTGAGATGCCACATGTCCTCTCCCCAAGCATTTGAAGCATTGAATGTCTCTGCTCCTAGATGGTTGCGGCTCCCCTTTAGGTACGAATTTACTAACTTGTTCCATCTTCCCTTTTGGTGCCTCAAACTTTCCTTTTGATGCTTCAAATTTCCCCTTAGAAACAGTCCCATCTCCTTTACTTTCCCACTTCGACTTCCAAGAAGAATTAGAACCCGATTGATACCTTGCTGTTCCCTTTTTCTTCAATTGCTTCTCAACCTTTATAGCCATGTGCAACATATCCTCCATCTCCAAGTAATGTTGTAGTTCAACCACATTAGCTATATCCCTATTCAATCCATTCAAAAATCGAGCCATCGTAGCCTCCCTATCCTCTTCTACATTGGCTCTAATCATCAACATCTCCATCTCCTTATGATAATCCTCCACACTCTTTGATCCTTGGTAGAGACTTTGTAACTTTTGATGCAGCTCCCGATGGTAATGACTAGGAACGAATCTCTTTCTCATGATAGCTTTTAACTCATCCCACGTACTAACGGGCCTCTCGCGATTCCTCCTCCTAGAAGTCACCAATTGATCCCACCAAGTAATAGCGTAATCGGAGAACTCAAGCACAGCTACTTTAACCTTTTTTTCTTCCGAATAAGTGTAGCAATTAAAAATTAATTCCATCTTCTTCTCCCATTCTAAGTATGCTTCCGGATCACTCCTACCCTTGAATGATGGAATTGTCATTTTGATGTTGCTCATACTACCATCCATTCTATCGCCACCAAGATCTCTATCCCTTCTCCCATGCCTAACTACTCTATCAAAAATTGCTCCATCGTCAAAATCACTACCTTCTTCATTCTCATCAACCCCTCTACTCTACGACCTTGCCCACCTTGCCTACGGGCATTAGGAACTTCCCGAGGTTGCTCAAGCCTTTCTAACCTACCTAACACATCCCCAAACAACCGCTCAAACCGTTGTACCATCTCTTCCGTCATGTTGGCTCGATCGTTGTTCTTTGTAGTAGAAGATTGTTCAGACATCCTAAAACTAAATGTTTTGTGCCTCACGTGTATTTCGCTCGTGTATCACTCAAATTTGGCTTTTACCCTCTATTGATCTCACCTCTCTGCCTTTTCCACTCAATAGTTTTCACCCCAATTGCTTCAAAGAACGAATCCGAACTCAAACAAGTTTAAACCCGATTGCTTCAAATCGAATATGAGTGAGAAGTAATGAATTTGTTGGAAAACTCAAAGAAGACCTTTAGAGAATTGAATTTGACTCTATAAGGGACTTGAAACTTTTTTATGGAAACTAAAGATTGCTTCAAGAAAGTATTTCTTGAAATCAAATATCAACTATTTTTCTGGAACTGGAATTTTCATTTTTTTTTTATATTCTCGAAAATTCAACTACGAGAAAGACGCAACAAACAAAATTTAATTTGGATAACAAACGAAGGAAATAACGACTATTGAATTTTTTGTGACACTTTTCTGGATTAAAGACTCAAAGCTGGAAGAACACGAAGAACAAGAATAAGAAACTCAAGAAAACAAAAACAAGATATAACCTTGATTTTTGGAGCCTAAGTGCTGATACCAGATGATGCAAACCACGTAGCAATTGTAGCTACGCAACCCACAAATTATTGGAATCGACCCAAGAACGCCAAGAACCACGATTTATGGATCCAATTAAAATTAATTGAATCAAGCAACCAATACAATCACTGGAATATATTGACCTCTTGATCACAAGCAATAATAATTCTCACCGAGATTTGAACAAACAAGAATAACTCGCAAGTTCGAATTTTATTCAATGAAGAATAAAGATTGTGAAAGCAATTTTGCATCTCAATTATAATATCAAAGTTGTCTAATGAATAATGAAAATTACATCCCTATAAATAGGGTCAAAACTAGGTTTAAGAGTTCTATTTAAACAAGGAAACAAATAACTAAAATTAAGGAAATAATTAAAACCCTAATTAACGCGTATGGTGAGTTACGGCCGTGATTAATTTCCTTACGGCCGTAAGACTCATTCTATTTCACCGTTACGGCCGTGACATAATTATTTACTGCCGTAAATCTTATTTTCTGAAAATCTTGTTTTTGATCCGAGGTTGCGTTACGGCCGTGATAAAGGATTCTTACGGCCGTAAACTCAATTCTTCAAAATTCCTGTTTTTCCACAGTAGACTCGTTACGGCCGTGAATAATATATGTTACGGCCGTAAATTTAAGATTTCACAATTTTCTTCGACGGCTTGAATGAGGTTGATCCATTCGTCGTTTTGGCTCGGTCCCAACATGGAACTTGCTTCTTTCGATGACACGAACAATGTTTTGACCATTGTTTCTTGAACTAACTTGTCCATTGCTTCCTTGGCCCTCTTTGTCTGCAATCGAGTCATCGGTCCTCCTCTGATCTTCAACGGATCTTTGTGCGGGTTTGTATCCGTGGTCTGGATCACATCAAATTAGGTAAAGCCCAATTCCTTTTTGCCATTGAATTCATGAGGCAATTACACTACACGCCTATCTAAAATATTATATTCAATATTTACATGGCAATAATTTTTTATTCAACAAATACTACAAATTTGTAGTAAAATTGATTTGTTAAAAATAACTTCTCTCTTCAAACTATTTTAGCTAAGAACGTTAATCACTCAATTAAACCCCAAAATCACGCCTATATTCCAATCCCAAAAACAAGCTTTACTTTCATTAAATCATCACAAAATATACTACCTCACATCCCCATCCCCAAAACCAAGCTTTAATTTCACGAAATCAGCACAAAATATACTACCAAGTTTGAATTCCTATTTTGAACAAGTTCAATTTTTACATCAATCTTCTTCTTGTTCACTCCTTCTCATCTTCTTCGATGGATACTCATGGAATGAAAGAGTAGTTAACTTGTGGAGGCTCGTGAATTTTTTACTAATGTTTTACGTCCATGTTATGTGAAAATATTGGGTTTGAAGTAGAGAATTGCATAGAGAGGTGGTAGTGCCGCCATTTTTTGTTCTTTCTCTCTTGTCTGGTCTTTTTTCAAGTGTTTCTGTGACTAGTCATTTTTTCTATTGATTTACTTGTTTATTGCTTTTGTTTTCGTTTTTTGAGGTCGAGGAAATGAGTTATAGGGAAATATGAGGGAGACTCCTATTTTTTTTTTTACAGTTCTTTGCCATAATCTCTCAGTAACAGCAAACTATCAAAAATAAATAAATAAATAAATATCCATCTTTGATAGTTTTCTACAATTTCTCTAATGACTTCTTCCTCAATATCCATTATTTCTTATAAATTCGTAAAAGAGATTTTGAAGTGTAACAGTGTTCACATCTAAAACCCAAATCCTAAAACGAAGCAAGCACTGTGATTTTGCATTTGCAACGCCAAAATTATGATTATCATAGCCCTATTTTATTCTGGGGAAGCAAAAAATTGCGCTTTATGGACATCCCACTAATGGCCCCCTCGAAAAACATCAACACTCTAGAGATCTTCCACCCAAAAATGATGAGACCCACAACAGCAATACTTGAATTAAGTTTGAAGAAGAAGTGCAGTGCAATGCAGCACTATGAATCAGTATATTATTTATATGCATTTTATACTCAAAGATGTTATAGATGTTCTTGTAAAACGATAATGCATCAGTTTTGAGTTAAATTTGTAGCAACTCAGTATGTATATTTTCTGCTGTGAATTTTGTTGGAAACTGATATATTCATCTATGATTTTATTATTTTAAACATTTAATGATAAATAGATGAAATGCATGGATAAATCGAAGTTATGGATACATTTCCTTCTTGTTACGCGACATAGCATGTATCCGATCTAGTACTCGCCTACAATTAGAATTAATCACTTGTAAACACGAGTTGTCTATAATACGGTAGAACATATTTATATTTGTTCTCAATATCATATGAATGATGCTTAAATAGGTGCCTACAAATAAAAGAGATCGTGATAATTGGTTGATTCCAAAAGGTTTATTACGGGGCGTGATATTTCCTCCAACATCCAAATGATAACTGGGTTCAAAGTAAGAGTGCAGCCAAGTAACGAGATGTGTAAGTTGCAAAGGGTGCATGCATAATAGAAAGATGTGTGAGTAATCGCTATCCACTACGAAAGAGGAAAAAACTTTGTAAAGTATAAAACTTGATTGTATGATGTAGTCATAAATTTTGTGTGTATGAAATGGATGTTTACAATTTACAAAATTATGATAATTGAGCAATATGATTTTAGGTAAATTTTGAATAAACATAAGTATTTAACAAAATTCACTTTCGAATAATTATAATATGATCAAATTTAATATTGCAGTCCCAATATTTGTTAACATTGAAATAATATTGAACAATAAATTAGGTAATTAAACCACAATGTTCTTTATAAAAATAGAAGACGTTTCATGTCACATTTTCAAGAGATCTTGAATATAGATTACAATTATAATTTTGAGATTAATGCAAATGATCACAACAAAGATTAAAATCTAGTCATTATACACTATATATATACATGCTGAAAAGGAAATTAGGAATATGGTAACCCTGCAAAGTATTAAACCATGGCAACTTCTCAATTCCTATTTTAATAAGGTTGAATTTTCATGCCTTCCGGCTGATCAAGTTATTAATTAGATGATTCATTTATTGATGTGCAAATTTGTGGCAATTACAAAGTTTACGCTTCAGAAATTCAAAGAAAAGTAAGGGGTCAGTAATTTTGATGTAATTTGCTATGATACCTAGTATTTATAGTATATAAATTGATGAGTAGTATTTCATGAATTGGTTTATTTTTCTTGGTTAAATGTGATTTTATCCCTTGAATTCATTTCAAACAAAATGTGTCCAGTAGGAGTCCAAGTCTTGTGTACTAAGAAATAAATCCCATCAATTGGTTTAAGTCCATGGTCATAAGCCCAATCAAGACATTATTCACCTTTAAGGCTTCAACTCTTCCAAATAAATTAAGTTGATCCTTGAGTCTCTCATTTGTGCAATTAAATCCTTAAATTTCAGAATTTCTTCAAAATTTGATTTCTTCATTGATTTTTCTTTCAATTTTCCCTTTGGTCTACTTTATCAACTCTTGATTTTCACACTTTAGCTCTTTTATCATCCAAATGACTTGTTTTCAGCTTTAATTTCATTGTTTTCTCGACTTTGAGGTTTTTCTTGAAATACAAACAATACTAACTAAATAAATAGCAAATATTCTTAAACAAACGCATAAAATCCTACTTTTAGGATAGAAATAAATATATAAAATACACTTATCACATGACAGTTTTTAGTGCAATTTGGTTTAAATTATACAACGTGGAAGTGGATGAAGCTAATCGAGAATCAAATCGGAGCAAAAGTGCAAGAAATCAAAACTTCAAAGACTAAATTGAATACAACAAAAGACAAAGTATCAGTGTGCAATTAAGGAAAGGTCCAACTTGTAAATCAAAAGAAGCCAGAAATTGAAGGAAAGAAGCACAAGCCCAAATGATCGCCGGACGAAGGCCATGCGATCTCCTAATGGTTTAATGGCATGACAGAATCCAAAGTAAAAAAAAAAAACCAAGCGATTGCTTTGTCAAACTTTGTGATGATTTTTTTTTACCACAATCTTTGAGACGATTTTGTTTCTTTAAGAATGTTCCATTTTTATGTATAATAGTTTCCAATTAAATTATGACTCTACCTTTAGAGTTTTTATTTATTTCCTAATTATATTTTTATTTTATTTAGTTTCCAAAGTAGACAGGATTTTTATTTTGCAGCTTATATAAAGGCATTGTCATTGTAACTTTAATTGAAGTTTGACATTATTGAGTGATTTTATTAATCAAAAGGTGACGATTACATTTTCTTTCGTTCTTCATTGAACAAATCTTGAATTTATCAAAGGATTGGGTAACCTTTGTGGCATTCTCCCATTGCGGTTATTGTTTCCGCGTCTCATCGAGTCTAAGATTAAATATACCTTAGGTTCTTGAGTCGGGAGACTCGATTCATCTTGTTATCATCTACAAATCTTAATTTGAAACTTTTAAGGCGTTCTTCAATCTTAATTCCGCGAGTTCAACGTAATTTTCACGCGGATTCATGTCTCAAGAATTCTATCCTACATTATAAATTGGAGCTGCATGGATTCATGAGTGAAGACATTATTAAAGTGCCCATTCTACATCAAGATTCGGGAGGCTTAATCAAGAGCCAAGCTTTGGAATTGAAGAGGAAGAATTCAGGAGAAATCTAATTCTCATCCTACAACAGTTGAAGTGAAGATTCAATTCAAGATTCAATAGGTATGCATAAATGTTTGAAGGTCTGAAGTTCCTGAATTATACCTTTGTTTGAATGGGCTTTAGTCAAAGAGTATAAATCAGCAATAACTATATAATAATAGTCTTATTCTTCTCTTTATAGCCTTGGTGACTCGAGCATTAAGATTTTAATGATTTTTAAAATCTGGTAACCTAAAGTTATCTGATTTAGGAGTTATCAGACCAAAGCTTATTACATGGGTCACTTAAAATGCTTAGTAGAGAGAGGACTTACACATAAGACATAATAGCATCTTTTACTTTTCTTTGTAGTCTTAGTGACTCGAGTAAGTAAGTATTTAAGGGTTCTTAGAACCTATTGCCCTAAAGTCATCTGACTTGGGAGTTTTAGGTCCAAAGCTCATTACAAGAATCACTTAGAAAGCTTAACGAGAAAAGTTTTGTACAAAAGATGAAAAAAATTAAAGTGCTTGGTATAAACTTTAATGCTAGAACTTTGGAGAGTGGAAATTGGGAACTCGTTATCATCTATCTTTCGTACAGACTTGTATTTGATTATGATCACTTTGTGTGGAAAAAAACAATTTACTAATATTTAGAAACCACATAAGTAGAAGGATCCTCATGATTGGAGAAAAAACACAAGGAAGTGATTATACATGAGAGATCCAAGAAAAAGAAAAAGAAAAGCATTGTTTGACTACTTGGGATTCAAGCTTTAAACATCATATACAACACTAAGTTTGGTGTATTTTTATATAAGTATGCATTTGGTATTAGCTATTCACACATACACATGGAAAGTCGAGCAACGATTAAGTGAGAAAATTTTATTTTTTTATTTGGAATTACTTTCTAAGGTATTTTTTTATTCGAACTTGAGGCATAGAGTAAGCAAATTAACAGTGAGTCAATTATGTTATTAAATCTAGTTTTAGAGTTGTATTTTTAGTTTTATTTTGTTCGAGGATGAATTGTTGTTCTAGTTTGGGGGTGTTTGATATGTACATTTTATACATTTATTTAGATGCTAAAACTATGAATTTAAATCATCAATTTCTGAAGTTTTTACTTACTTCGTTGTTGTTTGTGTTTATTTCAATATTTTACCCAAGTTCGAGAGAATTGATGCATATAGGCGAAATCATGACAAATCTTAGAGCAATTTTGACTAAATTATAAAAGTGGAATTGGATGAAGCCAACGGAGATCAAATCAGAGCCAAAGTGCAAGAAATCAGAATTTCAAAGACAGAATTGACACAACAAAATATGAAGGACCATCGTGTAATCAAGAAAAGCACCAACTTTTAAATCAAAAGAAATCAGAAATTGAAGGAAATAAGCACAAGCCCAAGCCCAAGCGATTGTCGGCCTAAAGGCCATGCGATCACCTAAGGACTTAATTGCGTGAAAGAACCCAAAGTAACAAGGCTAAGAGGTCGCCTTGGTTTCTTCTGAGCAATCGCTTGGTCAAATTCTGGGATGATTTTGTTTCGTTTTTCAACATGGATTTTATTAGATCTTTTTGACATGGACAAGGATTCTATCCTACATTATAAATAGGTGGATGTAAGAATTAATGATAGAAGACATTATTAAAGAGTCTATTCTACATCAAAATTTAGGAGACTTAATTAAGAGCCAAGCTTTGATATTGAAAAGTAAGAATTCAGACAAATCTAAATCTCATCAGGTGACAATTGAAGTGAAGATTCAATTCAAGATATCATTCTTTTCAGGTGATGAATTCAACAAGGTTGTCTTGCTTCCTTCTCATCAACATGATAGACTAGAATAAAAATTGTGCTAGGGTTAGGATGAAACTTTTATTACTTTCTTGTTATTATTGAATTTTGAATTTTCATTAAAACAAATTCTTGATTTTCTTGAGCAATTGATATTAACTTTCATTATTCTACAATCGTGTGATCGATGATTGGATGAACTGTTGTGACTTATTTTTAGATTCGAAAGACTGAAAACGAGCTAGACATATACTAATTGTCATAAAGTCGGATGAGGGATAGAAATATAGCGTTGTGCTTTGTATGATCTCTAATTATTCATAAATATTTAACGCTTTCTTATGTGTTCATGTAACACCACGAAAATTTCATGTTTAAATTTTTAGAATTTAATTATTTTCTTCCTACATTAAGATAGCCATTTTCTTAATTAGTGCAAAAATTATGGCAAAGAGGAGTGAAATTCTCATAAATCTTGATGATAGAGACTAGTTATGAAGTTTAAGTTAGTTATGATTAAGGTTATAACTCAATTAGATTGAAGTTCATAGTTGGGGAGCAAGCTGGAAATTTAAAAGTTCATAGAAATTACAGTTTTGTTATTATTATGGACGAGAAATTAGATCTTTTTCTGTGATTTGTAGTAATATCTAGCAAATACATGTTACACCATCTTATAGTTCATGATGAAATCTAAACATTGATATCAAGTTTGACCATATTTGAGGTCGGGAAGTGCTTCAAAAACTAAGCTAAAATGGAATATGAGAAATAGTTGGAATGCTAAAAATCATGGAAAATATTCTAAGTATAGATTTCAATCGGACAGCTGTTTTTGAACGAGTGTCAGGGATCACAAGAGTTTGAAATATTTATTTATTCAGAAAGAGCTAAATATGTAGCAACGCCGATGGTTGGAATTAATCAAAGATTACAACTGCACTATTAGCTATCACCCAGGAAAGGCATATGTGGTAGCAGATGAGTTAAGCTGAAAAACCCCAAAGAAGTCAAGGAATTTGAGTAAGAAGAAAGAGAATATAGGTTTAGAAATTCTCTTATTGGAAGTGCAAGGCTATCTACTTTAACCATACAGTCAACTTTACAAGAACGGATTAAGGAAGCACATCAAATAGATCTATTTGCTAAGAAAATGAGAAAAATAATATCCTCTGAGAAACCTTCTGACTAAAATATCCACCGTCCATGGACTCCTACATGGATAGGATTTATATACCGGAAGATGAGGGCATTAGGCAATAAATTTTTCAATAAGCTCACAATACCCTATATGCTGCACACCCTGGTTTGACAAAAATGTACCTCGAAATAAAGATATTATATTGGTGGCCAGTTATGAAAAGAGAAATTGCAGACTACGTAGGAAAATGTCTTATTTGTCAACAAGTAAAAGTTGAGCATCAAAGGTCAGCAGTACCCTAGAACCTTTACCAGTTCCCGAATGGAAATGAGAAGATACATCGATGGACTTTTTAGTAGGGTTACCCAAAACAACCAAAGGATGTGATGCTATATGGGTTATAGTAGACCAATTAATGAAGTCAGCACATTTCTTGCTTGTCAAGATGAAATACAAAATGGATCAGTATGCAAACCTTTACATTCAAGAAATTTTGAGATTACATGGAATAACTAAAACTATATTATCTGACCGAGATCCTAGGTTTTATCGCATTTTTGGAATAGTTTACATGAATCACTAGGAACCAAACTACATTTTAGTACTGTTTTTCATCCTCAGATAGTTGGACAAACTGAAAGAACTATCCAAATTCTTGAGAATATTCTCAGAGCTAATATCATGTAATTTGGTGGAAGTTGGGATAAGTACTTAGCTTTACTTGAATTTGCATACAACAATAGCTATCAAGAATCTATAAAGATGCCATCGTATGAAGCTTTATACGATGGGAAGTGTCGATCACCTTATTTTGGGATGAAATAAGTGAACAAAAAATTTTAGGAACAGTTTTGGTTCAGGATATGAATAGATTTGTTAGGAGAATTAAGAAAAACATTCTTATAGCCTAGGATCTTTAGCAAAGCTATGCCAATAACTGTCCTAGACCTTTAGAATTCAAAGTTGGAGATAAAGTTTTTATTAAGGTCTAACCAGTCAAGAAATTGTTTAGATTCAGAAGGAAGGTAAAACTTGCCCCAAGGTACATTGGATTGTATGAAATTAAGGAGAGAATTGGAACTTTGGTTTATAATCTTGAATTACCTGCTGAATTAGCAAAAGTACATGTATGTTTCACGTTTCCACTCTCCTAAAATATGTTCTCGATCCCACCTAAGTATTTAAAAACATTCGAAATGAGGTACAAGCTGATTTGACATGGGAAAAATGACACGTAAAGATTATTATTCGAGAAATAAAACGTCTTTGTAACAAAGAAGTTCACATAGTACGAGTGTTATGGAGAAGCAATACCATCGAAGAAGAAACATGGGTACACGAAGATGAAATGAAGAGGAACTTTCAAGAATTTTTCTAGGTAAATTTCGAGGACGAGAAATTGAGATCATTTTGTGTGATTTGTAGTAATATCTAGTCAATGCATGTTACACCATTTATTGCTCATGATGAGATCTAAACATTGATATCAAGTTTGATCATATTTGAGGTCAGGAAGTGCTTCAAAAATCGAATTAAAGTGGTATATGAGAAATAGTTGGTATGCTAATAATTATGGAAAATATTCTAAGTATAGATTTCAGTCGAACATCCATTTTTGAACGAGTGTCATAGTTTTTCGAGTAGTCCATTTCCATTGCATGTGTAACCTTTGTGAAGCCGGTAACATGAGCTTTGCAATGGCATAAAGAAGGACTCATTCGGACTTCATTTAGACCTTCAAGTATCAACTCAAAGTGGCTACTCGGAATATGAAATATGCATTATTTAATATTATAATGCAAGTGTATGACACTTGTCATGCATGCATTTTAAAGATTTAGGGGATTGTTTGGCCAAGTTTTATGTCCTAAATGCTACTTCGATTTTATATTCGTTCAAATAACTATTATACTAGTAAAATAATGCTATTAAATTCAAATAAGTGGGCTTTAAATGCATAAATAAGCTACCCAAATAAGCTCCAATCTCCATAACTTTTTATTTAAAAATGCCTCTTCATATCCTTCACCTCCTCTTCAACACGAAAATAAGAGAAAACAAAGACAAAAAATCTGTAGAACTTCTTACATTCAATCCTAGGTAAGGATTTTCTCCAAAACCTTTAATCTCTATCCTTCCCCATCTTTCAACCTTATGAAGGCAAGGGTGATGAAACTGTGCTTAAATACAAGAGTAATCACTATTACATTCATTAAATTACTAGAAAAAGAAGATTTCGAAACTGGAATTCGATGAAGAAGATTTCTGCACAGATTGAAGATTACCAGTAATGCTGAATCTGTTGGAACATAACTTGAATCTCAAGGAATTGAAGCTACTGGTAATGATTTACAATTTAGACTTTTGAAATTTCAGCAAGTTTTTGAATGGATTTTTAACAGATTCTCCTTTAACTTAGAAGCTAATGTATGAATCCTAATATTTGAGTAAAGTAAAAGTGTTTTGATGTATCTTCTTCTTTATTTTCAAAATGTTTATATATTGTATATGCTAGAAATTTAGTTCTTGTATGTTTGATGAAGAATTTGTTGATTTTATACTTGATTATGAGCCATAGATTTTGAATTAAAGTTGTAATATTATTAGATCGAAAATCTGAAAAAGTTTATGTATTTGTTTTTATACTATTAACTTGGGAACTTCAATTTTTTATGTTGAGCATGTTTGTATATTAAAGTTAAATTCGAGCAAGTATGTTAGTCTATGAAAGAATTGAAAATTTTGGGGCATTAATTGTGAGGTTTCATGATTTAATCATGCTTATATAGTTGCATGTATATAAATTCAGATTTTAAGATAAGTGTTGTTAAGTTATAAATCTGTAATTGTTGAAGAAGTAAAAGAAGAAGTTTAATGAGTTTTTGAGGTTAAATATTATTAGTGATATGTCTAATACTTGTTGTTAGTTTATGCTGTGTTTTATGATCAATCTATATGAACTTAAGTGTACTAAAATGTATAAGACGTGAAGTACAAATTTGTTGAAATTGATTTGTTTAGAATGTTACTTTGGAGATGATTTAAAGTGGAAAGTTTGAGGTTACATGATATCAAACTTTTGAAAAACTTTGTTATAAGTTTTATGTTTATATACATGAAGAAAAAGTATGTTAATAGATGATTAACATGATGTAGAAACCTACAGGAATTTCCTTCTTGTATATGTGACTTTGTATATATGCCTAAAGTTCAAGGATTTGATGGGAAATTTTATAAATTCAGCCTGCATGATATATTCCAAGGTTGAAATTTTATCGATGTGATGAAAGACTTTATTATTGGACTTATTTGTTAATATAAAGATGAGACAACATGTTAATGTGATTGTTTAAGTGATGCTGCACGAGGTTTCTTATTTGATATGTTGTTTTCATTACATCTCATTATCACAAGTATTCATGATCATTCCACATTAAGGAGCAAAGTATATCATTTTCAAATGTGAAGAAAAGATCATATACAAGATCTTTTAAGTGATGATAACATGATAAATGATGTTTAATGTCGCAGCTTATCATTTTAATTATTTCATGGTCACTAAACGTAAAAAGTAAAAGATGTTTTAAAAAAGAAAAAGTTTTTATCATGAATAATTAATATGTCCCTATTTAGGTTGTAGACATGGGTTGTAAAATGCCCACACAGAGGAAGTGAGTTCTAAGAAACTCACATGAGGATATGTGAGAGATACCCATAAGAGGTCACTGGTTATGAAATACCTACGGGAATTAATCCCATTTGAGTAGAAGTTTTCAAGAGACTATTATGAAAATTGAGTCAGCGTACTCGTGGTCATTCGATAATGTTCTATGGTGACCTATGTACAACTCTAATATAGGAAGGGCCCAAGTTAAAAGATATTAAAAGAAATGTAAACATGAGAAATGTGGAAAAATACCATTATTTACATATACGACACTTTTCAAGGAATGAAAGAAGTCATGAGATAAATGAAGAATTATCACTCATGCATTTCATTTCATGCATTACAGTCCTGCCATAAAATAGCATTTTGATTATTTGATTATGGCTACATGACACTAGATGTGATGAATGTGATATGAATTGATTATAAGTGATATGTTAAAGTGATTGTGATTTCTTGTACTTATACGAGAAATAATTTTAACTTAGGGGGTAAAGAAACTTGGTTTGGGAGAGCCTAAACTAACAATATCTCACTAAAGTTGGCCAACGGATCAATTCAGTAATCATATGGTATTGTTGAAAATGTGATAGTGAAAGTGGATAAGTTCTTCTTCCCAGCTGATTTTGTAATCCTGGACATGGAAGAGGACAATCAGATGCCCTCATCTTTAGAAGGCCATTACTTGCTACTGGAGGCATCCTAATAGACATTGAGAAAGAAGAAACCATATTCAGGGTGGAAAACTAGCAAGTAACTTTTAGTATCACTCCAAGATAGGATTCTAATATGTAAAATGAAATATGCTCCAAAGTGGAAGCTAGAGTGCAAAAAGGTGGATGGAGGGACAAAAATGAGGAAAAACCTAACATCCCTCAACAAACAGCTGAAAAGGAGGCCTTGGAATTCAAAAAAGTAAGATAAAGGGTCGAGAAGTGCAAAGCGGGAAATTGCTAGCAATGCAAGGCTTCACGAGGATCAGTCATGCCTCCTTGATGAAAAAGTACAAAAAGTCGAGTTTAGACTATAAATAGGGCGCTCATTTGGAGGTAATCCAATTTTCTTCCATTTTTATTTATTATGCTTTAAGTATTTAATTCATTACTTGTTTTTAGATATATGCATGATAGGTGACATGTTTTAATTATTTTGCATATTTGCATGCTAAGACAATTTTGCTTGCTGTACTATTTTGCATGTTTAGGTGTGCAACTTCCACTGTTTAATTTCATCTGAATGTGGGTGACATCTGTAATAAGCAGTTGTTTACATATAATTTATTATCAATACTGGAAAACTGTTTATCCAAAGTTCATTGTATTAGTGGGGGTTATATTTTATGATTACATCAAATTGTGTTCCATTGTAGGGAAATTGCCATAACTTTGCGAATTTTGGCCTTTTGTCTCCTGAGCAATTTCATTTACTTCAAAATCTTCAAAAGATGGTGCTATTTGATAATCGAATTTCTAGAGGCTTTGAATTTCTTGTTGAGGCAGAGTTAGAATTTCTGCTTGGATTTGATTTTTTGAATAATAGGATTTCGGATGTTAATGACGTGAGGCCTTTAACGGAGGGAGCTAAGGTTGCTGTCACTTGATCCTTGTGAGTGTCCAGTTATGTAGGTTAGCGAGTATAGGCCACGAGCTTTTGAGTTGAGCTTCTAAAGTACTTGGATAAGATGAATGCAGAGGGGAATAAGAGGCCTGAGTTTGATGATGAGGTAGAGGATTTGAAATCATAAAGATGGTGAGTATGCTAGGAGTGGGGAAATTGAAGGGGGAGAAAAGACCATTTAGTATTTCAAATGAGATATGATTCGAGTTTTAACAAAAAAATTAGGATTGATTTAGTCGTTTAACAATAACGTAAAGACTAAGCCACCAAAAATTGTGATCACAGTAGATCAAAATATGAGTTTGATGTAATGGATGATCAGAACACATTTAAGCTCGGTGTGAACAAACGTTGATAATTTCAAATGAAGACATATGTATGTAGAAATCAATTGGTAGAGCAAAATGAGGTTCACGTGAAATAACTGATAAGGATAAGATTTCAAATTTCTCTTATTACAAAGGAAGAAATAAATTTGGACTCAGGAGCCAAGAAAATGTTCTTTCAAAAACTATAAGGGTAAAAGAAGAAAACACATTATTAAAGATTTCAATTTGATACACTTCACTTTTAACGACATACTTTGAAACATAAGAGGTACAACGATACTAATGGAGGATAAGGAAAGTTCAAGGGAAAATAAAATTCTTTAGCTCTAAAGAAAATGATATTCAAATCATACGAGTTCAAATCAGAGAAAGTGAATAAACCCAAATACATTTCACTAGAGTCGAAATACATCATAATCAAATCAAGATATTAAAAACTTAGGAAGTGGTGCTCTTACGGAGATTATGAATTATGAACAGGAAAACTTTGATCCTCGAGCTACCAAGTTTTTCATGTCATGGGTAGATGAATATTAATGAGTAGTACTCGAATTAGAAGTAGATCAAGATGTCATAGTCCTAGATTAAGATTGCCACATTCTTTTTTGAAGCGAAATGACAAAAAAGAAAATGTGATTTATCAATGGGGAAACATCACATCAGGGAATTACCAGAAGCAATCGATTATTGAATACATATAACTGAATGAGTACCACCTAAAAAATAAAATATCAAAATTGAGTGTTGTAATTGTTACATCATTTCCTGAATCAAAATGACAAAAGGAAGATTTGATTCATAAATCAATGAATTTGGTAGATAGTTGTAGCGATTGAGAATTTTTCTTATTTAATATTTAATAAATATTTTATTTTCTAAAAACGTGTCGCTATAATTTAACTCATTATTAAAGTATAAGTATATCGGCTAGCCATGATATGAATTTGAGCCAATAAACAAGAATTTTTGGTCCAAATCGATTTTAAATCCAAAAATTCAAATTAAAATTTTAAAATCCAATTTTTTATTCAATTTAAATTCCAGCTTATTCAATTCAATTTAAATGACTGGCAATTATTTTGGTTAATCCTGAACTCAACGTTATCATCCTCTCATCCACGCTTAACTGATAAGATTAACTTCAATTCAAATCTAACACCAACCTATCCAACCATTAAAATGCTATTCACCCCCTAATCAATTCTCTACCAATCTCCGCACAAGCATAAACCAGGTAAAAAATAATAATAATAATCTTCCTTGATTTCTGTCTTTCCAAACGGCAGCCAACCTATTGACTGCCTCTACCACCACCTGTTAACACGATCAGACCACCAAGCCACACACAATACCGCTCAAAGCCATTGCCATTAGTCAGTCTTTCACAACACCCATGAACACCACCGACCGAGCCATATCACACGGCGATCCCAACCATATCAATCTGCCCAAGAACCACCACCACTTCTAAATCAATTTCACAACCCAACCACCATAATGCCACCAAAAGAATCACCACCATCAACCACCTCAAGACCTTCGAACGCTCACTACTCCATCCCAAATCAAACCAAGAATCAACCCAAATCAAGAAATAAACCCAGAAATAAACCAAGAGAACCCGTCCCTTACCTCGACCGCCAGTAAGTTCGCCGGAAATCACAGCAAATCTGAACCCAAGCTTCGATCCCTTTCAGTTCTTGGCACCAAAACGCACCAAAAATAGCCCAAAATCTTCCTTCCACTCCCCAAAGCCGCCACGTGCAGGTGACGTTGCCGCCGGTTTCACCACCAGAAGCCGGAAACGGTGCGGCGACTTCTCCCTCTATCTCTCTCCTCTCTCTATCGTTTACAGAGGAAGAAATGAGAGATTGAATTTTTTTAAACATTTTGATTTTTCAAAATTTCTCCTTTAGTCCCATGGTTTTAGAAGGCATTTATGTTAGTCCTTGCAATGTTCAAATGTTATAAAGTTCAGCTTTTAGTTTTTGAACTAGTTATTCCAGCCTCCAGATTATCTAAGTAGCGTTTTAATTAAGTCCGTTAATTTTCGAAAAACTCTATTTCTGTCCCAGACTTTTCAATTTCAACTATTTTAAATTCTCAATTCAATCCCCAAGTTTTATTTTGTTTTCCTTTTTATAACTTTTAAGATTCCAAAAGGCTAATTCAAATTTTATTTTCTTATTGGCTAGGTGAGACGTATGGAGACTTGGAGGATTGAACTCGATATTTTTCCTGCTCAACTTTCACTCATTAAGATTAAGGTAGACTCACCCCTATTAATTGGTTTATATTTTAATTAGATGTAAATGTGTACTTCATGTGACTTATATGTGCATTTATTGCATAAGACGAGATCATTTATATTTATTATGAAATATTTAATGTTATGAGCATGCCATAACTTATATGCATTTTATTGCAAGAGACGAGACGAGATTATAATTTTGTTATGCTTGACATAACTAATATGCATTTTATTGCATGAGACGAGACTACCCACACCCTATGTTACAAAAGCCTAAGATCATGAAGTAGATGTCATTGTGTTCAATTTTTATGTAAATTAATTAATTAGCGATGAATCTATTGAGTATTTCTATGAAATGTTCATTCATTTTTAACAAAATTTTCCGATGTTGGATTGATGGAAAGGAAGTGACATTAATAATTGAATAATCAGATTTTATTATTATTCCAGTTGAATATTTATGTTTGAGAAACTATGAGATTGTCAAAAGTTTTCTTTATTTGAGATTTCTTAACAATTTTATTTAAACAGTTTGTTGAAATTTGAATTTATTCAACTTTTGGATTTATTTAATTAAATCTTGCCAATTTAGAAATGTTATTATTCTTCTGCTAAATATTATTTCAAATTTAGACAAGACGATGACGTGACGAATAAGATATTTAGAACTCGGAGCATCACAATAGTAATCTAATGTATTGAATAATTGACAAGAATTTAAATAGAAAGGTTTGGTTAAACAATTTATATGAGCATAACCATATACATGTTTTATCGAGAGGAAAGACAAGTGAAAGGTTTGCAAATGTTGAAGATGAGGTTCACTAAGAAAGTGACCTTAATCATTTGGTTTCCTTCACATGCAAGTGAGAGGAAAAGTCCTTTATAAATGAATAATCAATTTTCAGGTCATTTAGCTTTCGCAAAAGGACAATAATCACAATTAGATTCCCAAAAAAATAAAAAACTGAGGTTTGGCATGTCATCTTGAATAATAAGATGACCGAGCTTAAGGATATGATTGAGTTGGATCATGAATGATACTTATATTGCAAGACCCTATAGTAATCAAATAAATTTCAATTCATGATAGATGAGACACGGATCTCAAATTTAATCAGTTTATTAAATGTAGAGGGAAATCAAAAATTTAAACATTTAATATACCAACAAGTGGATAACGTAGAATTCCAAAAATTGACAATAACTGGACCATCAACAGATTCAGTTGAGATGGCAACAACTGAACGATCAAAAGACAAAATTTAGATGAATAGAGACGCAGACAAATGGATTACAATGCAAGGCCTTACCTTAGTCAAATATGAATTAATGAATAAATGTTCATTAAAGAAAATCAATAGATGCCGAGTCAAAAGGTCTAGATAGGAGTCAACATTTAAAACTTTCAGCATCTCAAAAATGTAGATACTCAATAAGGAAAATCGAGATTGAGGTCTTCGAAATTAACAAGTAAATGAAGACCGAATTTCAAAAATAGCGTTATATTATAACAAATTTCGAGACTGTTGTAATAAATAATTACAACATAAGATTTGGGCTCATTGGAATAGATTTCAATTTAATGAAATGAAAGATCACAAGTAAAGGAGATCATATTTTCGAAACTTTCCTTATATTAAGGAAAAACAATAAGAGCACTTTTAGATAAGACGGTGACGAGCTAAAAAAATAAATTAATGCTACCAAAACAAGCAGAACACATTATGTAAATGAAGTGAAGAAAAAACAAAAGTTTGATAAGGATGTTGGCTGAATAACGACTATTTTAATAAGGGAAAGAGTTGATGTTTCTGGTATCTTTAACGAGGACCAAAGAAAATGATCAAATAATATTGCACAAGTACAATCCATGATATATTTCAAAAGGTGTAGGTGAATATCAAGGAACAACATGATCATCACATGCAATATATACATAAAACTTGAATAATGCAATTAAAAGAGGAAAACTACGCTACATCGTTAATCCCAACAAAAAGTTTAGTTGTTCATCATATTGGAATTGAAAACACAAATAATATTAAATAAAAAAATCATGAGTTTATTAGAGTAACATGTAATAGAACTCTTGCACAAAGAAGTAGCTTCCACGTGTTGATCTTCAACTCTCACGCATTTGCCTCCAATTAGCTTCAACAATCTTGATGGTAGGATTATGAATTTTGACTCTTGAATATGTGTGCAAAGGTCCCTAGATCGTGCATGAGAAGTAGTATATATAGGTTGCCAAGAAACCTAGGTAAAACAAGACATTAAATCAGGCATGGCAGGACAACTGCGCGGCCGCACAGAAGGATTTTTGGTGGTCGCACAGGCAACCAAAGTTGGGATTTGCCCAGCTGATATGTGATCTCATGTTGACCTAGTTAAAATTCCGTGGCCACGTAGAAGGATTATTTCAATGCAATTTCCATATTTCCAGTGTGTTTTAGTAGGTCCCTGAACTTTATTTGCACATTAGTCCTTCATCTTCTAATTGTAACAATTTAGTCCTTGAATCTCCGCATCACTTCAATTCTTCTTCCCAACTTCAGTTCATCTTCAATTAAACTCTCAAACTTTGATTTCTCACACTTAGCTTATCTTGAAAGTCCCGATTGACAACATCAACATCCACTTTGTCCAATTTAGCTCCAAATGTCTCCCAATTGTGCATTATTTTCATCCATTGTTTCATTCACATGATTTTGGGATAATTTCTGAAATATAAACAAATTAGAAAGCAATTAAGTAGAATTTATTCAAGAATGACAATAGATTATTCTAATTTATATATACAAGTAAGTGTATAAAATACACTTATCATAGTCTCGTAAAGAATTCAAAAATATTTGTGCCATATTTTATCTTGCAGGCTCTAGATTTCCTAAGTTGAATTGCCGGTTCAAGTTTATCTCAAGATATAAAATATATGCCAATGCATATTGTAACACCTCAAATATTTTAAAGAATAGAATTATTTAACGATTTTGTCCTTGATGTCTTTTAACAATTTTGAAAAAAAGTCGAAGGACTAAATTATTATATTTTTGACGAAAAATTTATTTTGGGCCAAATATTTAATTGTTGTTAGATAGATAATTATCATAATGATATTAGACTCATTTTTTGTAGATCATGATTAATTAGGTGTCCTTGATCCAACAAAAAGTTAATTTGGATAAAATCACGTCAAATTATATTCAATTTAAAAAAATATTAAGTTGATTAGGATTTTAAAGTAGTATAACAAACTTTAATTCTTTTCAGCCAGTTAACTTGTTTCAATTGGAATTATAAGTTAATTATATATATTTTTTAAAGAATGTGAATTAGATAAGCCATTTCACGTTTCTTGGACTATCATTATTATTAATGGGATTTGGTTTTACCTTCAGAATGGAGCTCAAATTGCTTCAACTCATGAGGAATCGAAAATATATTTGCTTAACACGTCTAAAGAAAGACAAAGCTTCCTGCACCATAAAACCTTGGTTTACAGGGTCCAAGTTTTTGGTCCTTATCTGCAACTAACAATGCCTTAAATTCCTTCAATTGCTGGCTTGTTATACCAAAAAGTCCACTTATTCTCAGATGGAATTCCAATAGACTTAAAGACCTTCAAGTTATGCAAAATACCTTGAGCATTGAGTCTGATACACTCAGGCACACTAACTGCAAACATCATGGGGAAAACTATGTGTGATTAGATTTGATTTCTAAAGATAAAATAGATTCAGCAAAGAACTTGGATATATTCCACAAACAAAAACATATATGTACTCTATTTCTTTTACAAGTAAATCACAATGCTGATGTGCTTAAGCTCAGAGAGGCTATATTCGGCCTCGGCCTGGAAGGCTAGTCAAAAATCAATGCCAGGGAAGCTGACCACTGGTATGAAAGTGACCTTGCAGACTTCTAAAGGTTGAAAATTCATCAATTACATATAGGAGATATGGCAATGAACAACCTTTAGTTGTACCAATACTTTGTCTAAATTCATCATGTAATAAATTTTGGTTTGCCATTTGGCTTTATAATTTAAAATTGCATATTTAGTAATGTTTGGTGTCTATGTTGCTGTATAAAAATTAGTATCTAAAGGCACTTCTTATGTTGAAATGCAGAGTTCATTAATTGAAAAGAGATAAAGAGATGTACAAAACAGACTCTAGTAATCCACAAAATACAACCAGAGCAAATACACAAGTTCAAGGTTATTCAATCTGTTCCAATAAGGAATGAATCGAATTTTTTTTATCACATTCCATTCTTCCCGAATCTGTGTTTCTCTGGTTTGTAAAATGGCCATTCCCTTGACTGAATCTTCCTTCTCCAAGTCTCTATATATAGAGGTAAACACCTTAACACGTGGTACCTCACGGGATAAAACTTCTGCTTGTTCTACCCTTTTTTGTTACCAAGTGAGCAATTTCTTTTTGAATTTCCTTGAGCTGCATATGGGCATTCTCCAAGGCAGAATCTACTTGCATTGCCTCAGTAGTTAGCCTTTCCATAGTCTTCTTAGCCTATGAGAGTTCTAAGATTAAATTCGCTTTTTCCAGAGCAATGCTCGACAATGGCTCTCTTTGATCTTGAAGATGAAGTGATTGATCGAGCAAATCTCGTAGCTCACTTCGGATACCTTTCAAAACAATTCTTGCATGTCTAGGTACATGGGTAGAAGGATTGACCAATATCTCTTTTGAATTGTCGCTCAATCCTTGAAGTTGAGAGAAGGTCATGTTGGATGCAATTTCAATTACAAGGTCCTGTTGGATGCAATTTCAATTACATCTTCATTTGTAAGGTGGGCGTATTCTAACACAAGCTCATGCCAAGCAGTAGTATTGAGGGGTGAAATCACTGGTGGAGGATCCAACACGGAAGAAAGAGGATCAGCAAAACTGTTTATTATGCTTTCCATCAGAGAAAAGACTTGATTAGTGGATTGAAAGGTATTGGCCGGATCACCTTGTCACTACAAGGAGTAAAATGTGAGTAAATTCCTACTTATTAATGGGAACAGTTGCAAAAGAAATGTGCTTACAGCATCAGAAGAAGAGGATGCACGATGAGTAGATGCAATTTGACTTGAAGAGATTCTAGAATAGAGACTTCCGTTTGCACCATTGGGGTAGGACCAATGGGAGTATTCACCTGAATATCTTCTGGAGGTAAAAAGTCTAAAAGAGAACATGGATCAAAACCAGATGGTGAGAGCGGGTCAAGATCTATTATAGCATGAACAATGATAAATGGGACGCTAGAATCAACAGTTGGAGGACTACTTGGTTCACCTATAATTGGAAGGCTAGGGAGAAGGAAGGGATTATACTCAAAATAAAGGTGGTCAGGAGGTATTTCAGTAATGGTTGGACGAATTTGGATGACGGGTAGGGTACTCAAAACTGAAGCATGTCCCGTACCTTATAAAGATCTTTTAGGATCTTCAGAACCACCTCCTTGGTTGTCTTCAGTATCTGAAGGAGGAGGTCAACTGTGAATTCAAGAGAAGGAGATGAAGTATGTAGGAATTCATGGAAGCAGCACTTGCGCTAGAAAGATTCAGCGTAGGATTAGCAGCAGAAGTAGATGAGTTAAGACGAAGCTGTAAAGGAAACAAATAAAGTTAGAGCTTAAGTTGAAAAGTACGAGTAAAAAGAAGTATGCCGAGTGCAAGTAAGGATACCTTGCTAGTTAAAGGAGTTTTGTCTTCATTTGAGTCATCTTCTAAACTTGTTGTAATGGATCGCTTCCGAGGTACATAAGTTTTCGTTGGGGATTGAATAGATGAATCAGAACTCATTGGTCTTCGAATGGAGGATGAAGTCAATGAATTTTGAGAAGCCGAAGTTATTTTATCATGGACAACATGAAAAACTTGAGAAAGGCGTGCACCAAAAAGTCTTTCCCTCACAATCACCCAGAGACTGGCAAAAAGAGGGTGGACAGATGGATTAGAATGAAAAGATTTCCATCGCATGTGGGCCAAAAAGAACTGCATTATTGGAATCAACTATGGAAGCTTCATCAGGGTGGAGTATAAAAAATCTGGATTGAAATCGTATGTTGGTACAAGAAAAGAAGGAAATCGCCCGTGATTATACCAACTCAAACTAGCGAGTGATGAAATGAGGAGAATATACTTCTGGCCCAACTTTAGCATTGGTACCAATGCCTATAAAATCATGAAATAGTTCATGACAAGTCAAATATTTGGTCCATATCACCCTATTATCAGGGGTAGAAGCGGCCAAAACATATGCAGGGCATTGGATAAGGAAAGAAGGAAGGGATATCATGGAGGTTATAGAAATATGAAAAAGTGTCTCGACGATTATGATCCACATGATATAATCTGGTTAATGCAGGAGCACAGCAAGGAGCAATTGGTACTGAGGGAGTATTGAAAAAGGGAAAGTATGCTCTCAACTATAGTTGAACGATCCAAAGGGGACCACAGGCTAAGGGGGTTCCTTTATTATTGAGTTGGTGGATAAGGGTTTCCATGCCCCTATATATGGTTGCCAAAGTAAAAGAGCAGTAGTCTAAAGTTTTTCCTTGTGCAACTTTTCTTGCCAAAGGAAGATAACTACAATAAATAATAAAAATCACTGGAGAATGAATTGTAGGAATTCTAGAGTGAACAACAATGAAAAGTAAATTGTGGAAGAAGAGTTATTCATTTTATAGGACGACGAAGGCACGTCTAAAGCAAAAAAAAAAAGTCGGTTCATCCCCAAAATGATAGGACACGACACTCGGAAATGGGATATTGAGCATCACCATGAAGAGTGTTGTTAGGCATTAAAAGAGGAAGATACGGGGGATACTTTGAATATGACAGAATTAATAGTTACATATTAATTACGCCATATTGGAGGTAATGGTTGACACACAAAAATACCCAATTCGGAGGCCTATTATAAAAGACAGAAAACATGATAGCCCATTACATATGGAAGGGCGATGTGAAGGGAGCTGGGCGATTACTAGAGTGCTTGGGTGACATGACTAATGCAAGGGTGATTGGGTGACCAAGCTTGCCAAGGTTGAAGAAGCAGTTTTGGGGTTCATCCCACTATTCATCTGGTCATTAAGCAATAGTTTCCACATTCTAAGCAGTTGGAAAAGTTCATGGAAGTTACTTGAAGCAAGGTAGTGGACGTCAGTTATACAAGGAAGTGGGCGACGGTTATGCAAAACGATGTACAGTAGTTATTCCATACAAGTTACAAATCCTGGCGGCAAATCTAGAATTCAAATGTTAGGAAGTAGTTGTAAATAGTTTTGTATATATAGTAGAAACTTAGGCATTTAGAAGCACCAATCAATCAACTCTCAAACAGAGATTATGTAGTTTTCTTTATCTTTAATTTTCCTATCAAATCCTAGTTTAGTTTGTGTGCTTGCGCCCCTTAGAAGTCTTGCTTCACTTTCATTGTAATCTTCATAAATACAACACCCCTCGTTGGGACTTTGTCTCGAGAGGTTGTTGTTCTTTACACATCGTCTGAATCACTTTAATAGTTAGTGGAATCCCAATTCGCTCAAAACAGTGAGATTAAATAAAAATAAACTTAAACATGGAAATTTTCTAGGTTATATGCATTGATCATCCATCATACCATACGACTTAGAAACCTGAACATAAAAAAAATTAGAAACTAATCTCTTAAAACCAAGATAGAACATGTGACTAAAACTAAACATTTTAAACGAAACACTGTTGGGAAACACAACATGATTTCTAATCAAAAAATCAATTTCTTGTGATCAGGATTATCCAGCCATAGAATTCACCTATTTTAGGTATTTAGCTAGATCAAATAATTTTGCACATATAATAGTCTAGAGAATATTACCCTTGTACCATGCTTCACAATTATCTGCGTTAATTACTTTCTTGATTCCATCAAAGTTTCAAACCCTCAAGCTTTTCTCAGTGTTCTCCAATAGGAGCTATGCAAGTGTGTGATCACCTTTTTCTAGATCTAAATTACACTAGGATTAGGTTTGATGTAAAGAGAAAAAACACACTGCATGCTTTGGTGTGTGTCACACCTACCCGTGTGTTAGGGTTAGAAATAAGTCTTAGGAGACTATTTACAACCTACTTACACTTCAAAACCCTTCCAACCCTAGTATCATAACCCAGGCCATTTCTGCACAGCCCAATACAGGTTATAAGCTTGAATATGCTTATTATAGTGAAACCACCAAGGGAACTTGCTTGGACCCAATTAAACTAAGCTCTTATAAATTAATTCTAACCTGGTCAACTCTTGATCAATCAAAATAATTTGTTAATCACATTCTATTCCACTAAAAGAAAGAGACTACACTCTTATGAAAATTGTGATTACTAAAACATTAATCAATAATTATATCCTCTAACTTATCGTCATTACATATTACCCCCTTGATCAACATAATATTCAGAGTAAGGTAAAATGATCAAAATGCCCTTTCTTCGATATTCATAAATAATTAACTCTTATCTTCTATTTGACAGTTCGATGTGATCACATCACACCATAGAATTCAACAATCATTGTCGAATTACTGAGCTCAAATTTAATTATCCACTAGAAAAATCAATGAGATTGTGATCATAGATAAAAGGTGATGGATTCCATAATAAGAATATATGTTCCTCATTAATTCACTTTAATTACCAAAGTGCTAATATATTGGTCAGTAATTTGATCTCACCCATTAATACCTCAAAGAACTTCAAGTTAATAATCAAAGTCCATTATTCGATCAGGACTATGGTCCTACGTACGACAATCAAGTAAAAATTTGTATGGTCAATGTCATAGATTAATTTCACATGGTCCCATCTAATATATTCCAAACGTACTCTCAATTTTATGACCAAAGTCAAAGATAGACTTCAACAAAATCAAGACGATCAAAATAAATTTTCCATATTTATTTACTGATTTTGAACAATTATTTTAGATCAAATTACAAATTGAACTTTTTTGTATTTAACAACATAAAACTCAGTTTGTAATATCAAATCGACTTATAGATAAATGCAAGCTCAAAACAATATAATTAACTATTTAATCAATATGTCAATAACTAATATTATATTTCAAAATGGCACGAGTAAAAATAAATTTACTCGACAGGCAAACACTATCCAACAATTCTCCCACTTGCCATAGAATAAATGAGACATGTTAAGTACACCTATATTTTCAATGTGACCCTTTAAACTTTTAGCTGGTAAGCTTTTGGTAAAGGGGCCTGCAAGATTTTCTGTTGATTTTATCTTACACACTGTCACATCTCCCATTGAACGATTTCTCTAACCAAGTGGTATTCACGTTCAATGTGTTTTTCACGTTGATGGTTGTGGGACTCTTTTGTATTTGCTACTACTCCACTATTATCAAAGTTTAGAGCAATGGCCTAAGATGCAGAGGGAACTACATCAAGGTATAGCCAAAATTCTTCAATCATACTCCCTCTTCGGCTGCTTTACAAGCTGCCACATATTCCACCTCCATGGTGGAATCAGCAATTCATAATTTCTTGATACTTCTCCAAAAACAGGCATCGCCACCTAGTATGAACCCTGATCCAAATGTGGATTTTTAGAAATCTCTATCAACTTGAAAAATCAGAATTAGTATAACCCATTGGCACCAAATCTGAAGGTGAATAAACCAGCATATAATCTTGAGTCCTGTCAAGATACTTAAGTATATGCTTTACTAGTAGTCTAGTGCTCTAGTCCAGGATTTGACTGATATCTACTGACAATCCCAACAACATAAAAGGAGAAATTACATTTCTAGACATGTAGTTTTCAATGAATCTTATTTCCATTTGAGTCCAGTTTTCTCAACAAGCATCACATTCCACACAACTCAGAACTTCTTATTCAATTCCTACCTTTCTATTTCAATCAAGAAATTTTCAAACAAAACTCAATAGGTACAAGCCATCTCGAAGCAAGCTAAGCAACTGACACCTCTGTGCAAGATTAAGAGGAAGTTGCTGGAAATCTAAATGACACGAGTTCCGAAAATGTTGGTGAATTTGCTAACCTTGAAATGGATGAAGTAAGAACAACAAAAACTAGTACCTTGATCTCTAATGATTTAAGTGGAGATGTTGAAGCTCCTTTTGAATTTGATCAAGAAGAACAAACTCCCAGTGGATATCCTATGTTAATAAGAGGGAAAGGCAACATTTTTTTTAAACTAAAGGTATATACTAGACAAGCCGTTGAGTACATACCCTGTGATGCTGAAGGGAAACTAGATAACTTGACACAACCTTGTCAAGTAAAAACTAGGAAAAGGCCATGGAAGAATAGTATGATGCACTCTACAAAAATAAAACCTGGAAACTAGTACAAACATCACCAAATTACAAGATTATAGGCTGCAAGTGGGTTTCAAAGTTAAACAAGATTTTGATGGCAAAGTGTAGAGGTACAAAGGAAGGTTAGTAGCTAAGGGGTTTCTTCAAACTCTTGGAATAGACTTCTATGAAACATATAGTCCGATAATTAAGGCATCAACATTAAGGGTGATCTTAAGCTAGTTGTGTCAAGGAATTGGGAAATTAGTCCAATGGACATTAAAAATGCCTTCTTAAATACCAAACTGGAGGAAGAAGTTTACATAAATCAACCTGAGGGGTTTGTGGACAATAAAAGACCATATTTTGTATGCAAACTGGATATTGCACTTTATGGCTTGAAACAAGCCTGGTCTGAAAGCCTAAGGAGAACCTTATTGAATTGGAAGTTCCATCAGTCAAGGGCAGATAAATCTCTCTTCTTCTTCTCAAATAATTCTCAAATAATTTATGCTTTAGTTTATGTTGATGACATTTTAGTTACTAGGAATGACAACACATAAGTGCAAAGTTTCATTGATAAACTTAACAAGACATTTGCTTTGAAAGACTTGGGATTGCTACATCAGTTTCTTGGGATTGAAGTTCATAGACATCAGTCAGGGCAGTCAAATATCAGAACCTAAATCCTTCTCCCACACCAACGATTATAGGTAAGACACTATCTAAAGATGAAGGTACAACATTAAACAATCCATCCCTTTACAGAAGTGCAATAGGAGGACTCTAGTATCTCAATCACAACATGCCTGATATAACCAATGTTGTCAACAAGATGAGCCAATTCCTAACTACACCTACAAAAGTGCGTTGGATAGTCTTTGAAATAATTTTTAGATATCTGAAAGGAACTATAACACAATGCATGTGGATCAAAAGGAGTGAAGACGTCAGCATTAATGGTTTTGCTGATGCAGATTAGGCTTCTTGCTCTGATGATAGGCGCTCAAGAGTAGGATATTGGGTTTATTTGGTTGATAGTTTAGTGTCATTATCATCTAAAAATAGTACACTATAGCCAGATCAAGCACTGAATCGGAATATAGGGCTTTAGCCCAAGCCACTACTAAAATTATGTGGTTAGAGTCCTTGTTCAATTGGCTAATGTATTTCAAAACTGCACACCAGTGTTTTGGTGTGAAAATCAAGGGGCAAATGCTTTGGCTTCAAATCCTATCTATCATGCTAGGACTAAACACATCAAGTTGGATGCACATTTTATCTCAGAGAGGGTTCTTAATAAGGATTTGGAAGTCAAGTACATTCCTTCTTCTAATTCTTATCAAGCCTCTCTCTCATTCCAGATCTTCTTCTATTAAAGACAACCTAGGAGTGTCATCAGTAAAATCCAGCTTGAGGGAGGGTGTTAAGATTTTGGATTAACAGCTGCATTTCTTCAGCTTTCTTTGATTCTTTCATTTCTTTATCCTCTTGTAGACCATTGTTATTATTGTTATGCCATGGACAATACCTTCCTATTTTCTGAAAGTACTGATTTTGTTTTACATGTGTCCGTCCATCTTTGAGAGGTTTTTAAAGGATCAAAAGTCGTTAGATATTATTCATAATGAAAAGGAGATTTCCTACTGTTCGATAGGCCCATGATGCATCAAAAAGGATATGGTATCCTTGTAGTTTAGGTTAACTTTTTTTTTTTCTCAAGAATCTACTCGACTTCTTGATTTGCTAGCTCAGCTTTTCCATTTGTTTGCGGATGATAGACAGTGGAAACTTTGTGAAGAGTACCATACTTGCACATCAAAGTTTAAAGGATGGTTACAGAAATGTGTCTCTTGGTCACTGATGATGACACGTGGTATACCATATCTAGACAACATGTTTTCTTTCAGAAATTTAACCACAATAGTGTTACCATTGGTACAACAAGGCATGGCCCCGACACACTTGGATACATAATAAACAGAAAGAAAATAAAAAGATAACCAAAAGAAGATGGACAAGGACCCATACAATCAATACCCCAACATCAAATATATTAATGAAAAGAATAGTGTTAAGGGGCATCATGTGACGTCAGATCAACAGTCCCAACTTCTGGCATCTTTCATAGGAACGAAGAAAAGCATTAGTATATTTGAAAAAAGTGGGAAAATAAAGACCAATTGTAAAATCTTCGCTGCAGTCTTTTTCATAAAGAAATAACTGCCACAAGGCTCTGAATAACAAAAGTTCAAGACACTATTTAATTTAGTTTCTGGAATGCATCTTGTCATGATTTATCCAGGGCATTACATGAGCAAGTAAGGATAATCCAGTAGCAGTTTCTTACTTCAAGCAAGAACTTACGCTTGTCTTGTGCAATCCACTTGGATGGAACTTTTCCAAAAACCAAGTAGTTGACGATGTGAGCATATCATGGGACTTAGCTAATAGCAAACAAGTGTTCATCGGGGAAGTCATCAATTGGATGGAACTTTTCCAAAAAACCAAGTAGTTGACGATGTGAGCATATCATGGGACTTAGCTAATAGCAAACAAGTGTTCATCGGGGAAGTCATCTCTAATTGGTGGACCTTTAGCTAAATCATTGAATTCCAGATGAGACAAATGATCAGCTATAACATTTTTCACGCCCTTCTTGTCCTTGATTGTAAGATCACATTCCTACAAGAGTAAACTCCACCTAATTATACGAGCCTAGGCATTCTTCTTAGACAAAGGGTATTTAAGGACTGCATGGTCAGTAAATACAGTATTAACTAACCAATAAAATAAGAATTGAAATTATCTAAAGCAAAAACAACATCCGGTAGTACCTTTTCAGTAGTGGAATAATTCATTTGAGTACTATTCAAGGTTCTACTAGCATAATAAAAAACAATGGGCTTCCCTTCCATCGCTATCCAAGCACAGCTCACATAGTGTGGTTGTTGACGTAACACATAATTTCAAATAGCAAGGTCCAATTAGGTAACTATATGATAGGAGTCGTGATGAGTTTGGAAATTAGTATTTAGAATGCTTTTGAACACTCTAGATTCCAATTGAACTTAACATCTTCAGCAAGAGGTTGCACAATGGTCGTGAGATCTTGGAAGAATTTTGTATAACTCTCATGTAGAAACCATGTCCAAAAATTGACCAGACATCTTTTATCGTCTTGGTATAGGTATCTTAGAGATCAACTCGATTTTGACCTTGTCAACCTCTATTCCTCGTTCAGAAATTATTTGTCACGAAGACTATCCCAGTGGACATCATGAAATGTCATTTTTTCTAGTTGAGAAGAAGTCATTTTTCTTCACACCCACTCAAAAAATCTTTTAAGTTAAGTAGATATGAGTCAAAAGAATTGCCAAAAATAGTCAAATCATCCATAAAAAGCTTCCATGCATATTTCAACCATATCAGAAAAATATCTCATTATACAATGTTGAAAAATGGCAGGAGCATTACAGAAATAAAAAAAAAAAATTCCACAAACAACAAAAGTACCAAACGTGTACGTAAATGTAGTTTTATCTTGATATGATCTTCTATAGCTATTTCTATCTAATAATGTTCGAAATATCCATCAAGAAAGTAACATGAGAGATGGCCGGCTCCTATCACGATGTCCGACAGAGTAAATTATTGTTTTGATTTAACTAAATTAAGATAAATTAAAACATCCTTTTAATTTATTATCGATTCACCTAGATTAATTAATACATACTCATCGCTCCATATTGTCATATAGCAATGTGTCAAGGAAATACATGTGATGGAATATGTCAAATGGTGTGACAAAATCAAATTGTTAGTTTGTCATGAAACTATTTTTGGCTTATTGCGAGAATATTATCGGATCAATTGCGAGATATGAAAGTCTTTCAATCTCGATTATTGATCATATCTTTCATTTTGCTCTTGAGTCATGAACGTCTAAACTTTTTTCAACTTATTAATTCACATTGGTCAAGGATTTGGATACAACTTAATCGAATGAAACGTAAGTAATAATCTCTTACTATTTAAGAGTGATGTATCATCTATTGATCATTCATAATTTCCATTCAAGTACTTAACGCCAACATATGAAATATTATACATGTAAATTATATGCTACATATTTATTTTATTAAAATTAATTGTTAATAATATGAATAAAACATGAATTTTGTAAAAGTTAATTATTCAAATAATCACTCAACTGCATCTTAGATTGCTCATTAAAGTTTAAAGTGTCTAGTTTTGGTCACTAAATTTATCAAATTAAAATATTGGATGTTACTCACCGATATAACTTTCGTTTCACTACTGTAACCAAATTGGAAGATGGAATACATTAGTGGTGCCATGTCACATCTGCCATATAAGAAGCTCTTAAAGACATAATGGTTGTTCACTAAATTTTAAAGGTCGAGCTTTGGTCATTAAACTTGTAAAGATTTCGGTGTGTATCCTAAAAATTTAGAAATGATCTTCCAAGTTATAAGTTGTTTACAACAAATCAATTATTTCCATTTTTGATATATAATATAATCTACATTAATAGCAAAAAAAAAAAAAAAATTGATAGCAAATCAACATGTATCACACTTACTGAAAAGCTTCATAAATCTACATTAATAACAAACAATATGATAACTTACAATATGATAACAATATGATAACAATTTGGTGCAACTAGGTGTTGATGACATGCACACAAAATGGAAGATCAAATATGAGGTGATTAGGGGAGAGAAAAAAAAGTTTATAATGTTTGAAATTGAAAACATGAGGCACAACACTTAAACTGCCGATTTTGGTCCCAGTACAGCCACGCGATCGCCTGGATGGAGTGCTAGCGATCGCTATAGCCTAGTGGCACGCGATCGCGCAGTTTACGACAGTAATGAAAATTTTTCCCATTTTTGGGTTTTTAAAATCGTTTTTATCCCCCTAATCACTTCGTGATCGATGCAATGATTTTCCAAACCTTAACTTCATGATCTAAACTAGTGTGTTTAATGTGTGGGATGACAATTAAAAGCTTAGTTTAACAAAAATATGCAAAATTAAAAACATACCTAAATATGCAAAGATTGTGCAACAAGCAATAGAGTTTTAACATGTAAACATGTAAAACCCTCAAACAGGATACCTATCATGCATTTATCTAAAATTCAGCAAATAAATAAATAAATTATGAAAGCATAATAAATAAAAGGGAAGAAAGGTTGGGTTGCCTCCCAACAAGCGCTTCGTTTTAAGTCTAAAGCTCGACTTTTTGCACTTCTTTATCATGGAGGCTTGAATGATCCTCTTGAGCCCCTGCACAACTTGCAATTACCTGCCTTGCACTTCTCAATCCTTTTCCTCACTCTTTTGAAGTCTAATACTTCATTTTCCACATTTTGTTGACTAAAATTTGGTTTTCTCTCATTCTTCAAGTTACTCCTCTCCTGCTTCGCTTCTAAAATCCCTCTTTGTAAAATCGAAGCATTCTCAAGTTTTATCCCTTGCTCCACATTTTCTTCGGGTTTCTGGATCACTCCCTCCACCTTGAAGCAACTTTCTTTTAGAACTTCAAGGTCTTGCCTTGGCTTGATACTGAAGGTGACTTGTTCCTTCTCGACCCTAAAGATGATTTCCCCTTTTTCGATGTCTATGAGAGCTCGCCCTGTAGCAAGAAATGTTCTTCCAAATATCAGGGGCATCTGAGAGTCCTCCTCCATATCAAGGATCACAAAGTCAACTGGAAAGAAGAACTTGTCCACTTTCACAATCACGCTCTCCACTATCCCATATGGATACTGTATAGACCTGTTAGCAAGCTTTAGTGTGATATGGAAATGGAGGTACATATGCCTTGACTGGAGGTCTAACTCGAACGTCCTCTTCGGCTTTTTCTTGAATTTCAAGAGTCGACCTCTGTTCTTTCTCACTTTCCTGTTCTTCCACCACATCTCTCTTTTGGTTCTTCTACTTCTCACATTCCTCTATAGTCACTTCAGATAGCTGAACCCCGCTCCTTGTTGTTATTGCATTAACATGCTCACGAGGGTTTGTTTCAGTATTGCTCGGTAACTGTCCAGGCTGTCTTGTTGAACTGCTAGCTGCCAGCTCTCCCATTTGTCTCTTCAAATTCTTAATCTCAGCTGCTGGATTCATAATTTCACCATTCTGACTCTTAACTAGCTGGATTAACATTTCCATGTTTTCTGCCATGGTTTTATGAGATTGTTGTTGCTGCTGTTGTTGAAAACCAGGCTGACGCTGAACATTTTGATTATTAGACCAGGAGAAGTTGGGGTGGTTCTTCCATTCTGGGTTGTAGGTTTGTGAATAAGGACCACCCTATTGCCTGTTGCCCATGAAATTGACTTGTTCTGAACTTGTTTGATTTTGTTGAAGTGGGCAGAAATTTATAGCGTGATTTTCAAAACAAAAATCACACAAAGTTGTTTGAACAGAATTCACTTGCTGCACACCCATACTGTCTATCTTCTTTGTAAACGCATCCAGCTTAGCAGTTAATGCTGTAATTTCACTAACTGCAGCAATTCCTCCAGACTTAGGCGCAGACCTTTCTGAATACCATTGGTAACTATTTGAAGCCATCTTCTCGAAAATCTCAGAAGCTTCTTCATAAGTCATATCCATTACTGAACCCCCAGCTGCTGAGTCTGCGTGCTTCTTATTGTCATTTGTCAACCCATTATAGAATGTCTGAACTAAGATCCAATCTGCGATTCCATGGGTAGGACACTGTCTGATAAGCTCATTGAACCTTTCCCACGCCTCAAAAATGGATTCCCCAGGCTGTTGACTGAATGACAAAATTTCACGCCTTAGCTTTGACATGCGGCCAGGTGGGAAAAATTTATCTACAAAATTTCACGCCTTAGCTTTACATGAGATTTGGCCCAATTGATACACTATCAATACATGTAGTAATTTACTTAGCCCAATTAAAATTTTCATACATGATTGAGCCCAATTTAATATAATACCAAATAAAATAATTTGGTTATTCAAAATAAAATTTGCATAAATGATTAGACCAAAATCGGATTCATAATAACAATTTGCTAATGATTTACTTAAATAATAATTTAGACAACTAAGAAAATTTTTCAAATACATAAAGTTAGGTCTAAAGTGATAAGAGACTTAAAAGTATATCCATTCATATTTCTCCATCACGACAAAATCAATAGTTAAATTTTTTTTTTTTTTTTTTTGAATAGTAAACGCACTGTTCACCGAACACAAATTTTTTTTTTTAAATGATGAACAGTGACCGTCACGAGTACTGTTCATGTGAACAGTGTCCCGGTTACTGTTCACCGAACAGTAACCTACTGCTTTACTGTACATGCATAAACATTTTTTTCCAAGAGATGTAAAATATGAAGAAAATTAATTACTTTATCTGAAATTAAAAATAGATTAAATTGCAATTTCTTGTAGAAATATTTTGAAATGATTTAAGGAGTCTACAGAAAAGTATAACTTTCTCTGATACCAACTGTGACGACCCGAATTCTCGACCATTCGAGTGCCACTAAAAGTGACTCATATCATATTATCGAGACTTAAATAGTAATGTAAAATTATTCAAAAGAATAATTAGAATCCCATAATTTAATTTGTGAATAAAAATAGAACATAATTTTCTTACATAAAGTTCAACATAATTATCTCACCAATCTTAACCACTTTTGCCACTTCCATGTTGACCGCCTCGAACCTTCAATTATCTGAAAATGGTAAATATCGTGGAGTGAGATTTATAAAATCCCAGTAAGTATACCAAGCATAATTTTCTTTTGAAAGCATATGGTCATTTTCATCATAACATAGGATAGGATCGAAATCCTCATAAACATAGAGAGACACAAGAATTTTACCGAACTTAGATGACAAGAATTCTTATGTGTAGCGCTACTAAACTCCGGTCCCCTTAGCATAATCATAAACATATCATATGGGACCCATAGCAATCTTGTGAGATTGATTTCATAGCAATGATCCAAACATTTTCGTAAAAACATAAGGTATATTTACTTTTCATAAAAACATACTTACTTTTCTTAAAAACATAATGTATTTTACTTTTCATAAAAACATACTTACTTTTCTTAAAAACATAAGGTGTATTTACCTTTCATAAAAACATACTTACTTTTCATAAAAACATAAAGTAATACCTTTCATAAAAACATACTTACTTTTCATAAAAACATAAGGTATATTTACCTTTCATAAAAACATACTTACTTTTCATAAAAACATAAGATATACTTACCTTTTAAAAGATTAAAATGAAGTGTAGTAGTAAATGGACCAAAACTTTCTTGACCACCTTGAATTTCTCTTACTTGTGGATTTTGTCAAGAGATTGGAAATAAGTGTATATGTGTAGAGTTGTGTGTAAAAGAGATGGGTTTAAATAGATGTATAAAGTTGGCATATTGTAAACATAATCATTCAATTCTATTAATTTTAACACATCATTTTCTTAAAGTAAAGCACCATTCATATACTTTTCCATATTTATACAAATAATATGCTCTTCATGATTATATATAATGGAGTCTATCAATCATTCATATACTTTTCCATATTTATACAATTATTATGCTCTTCATGATTATATATAATGGAGTATATAAATCATTCATATACTTTTCCATATTTATACAAATATTATGCTCTTCATGATTACATATAATGGAGTCTTATCAATCATTCATATACTTTTCCATATTTATACAAATAATATGCTCTTCATGATTATATATAATGGAGTCTATCAATCATTCATATACTTTTCCATATTTATACAATTATTATGCTCTTCATGATTATATATAATGGAGTATATAAATCATTCATATACTTTTCCATATTTATACAAATATTATGCTCTTCATGATTACATATAATGGAGTCTTATCAATCATTCATATACTTTTCCATATTTATACAAATATTATGCTCTTCATGATTATATATAATGGAGTATATAATTCATTCATATACTTTTCCATATTATTAAATTAAGATTCTCATAATTATTATATATAATGGAACCTCTCATGCTTGCATATATTTTCTTAATTTCAATAATAAAAATAATTTTTGTATAAATAAATATTGGGATAACATTGAATTAAGTACTTGGACTTAATATACTTTAAATCAAGAGAATGGAGATATTTTTAGAAATTCGAAATTTAATTTAAAATCGAACGATCTCGATTATTTCTTGACTTGGCTATACGAATACGTCGCGGCGTTACTTAATAAAAATGGGTGAAATAGTAGCGACACGATTTTAAAATAATTATTAATCGCGTAAAAATTCTTGGTCGCTACAAACTTACCCCCTTAAAATAATTTCGTCCTCGAAATTAAACTTACTTGATCTTATGATTTCTGAACACTTAATCAGAATCTCTTCTCTTCTTTCTCTTAGTAATCTCATCATTATAATATCTAACCCACTGGACTTTTACTAAATGCATCTCTTTGTTTTCTTAAGAACATGTATTTTTCTTATCAATAATAGACATATGTGTCTACTCATAAATTCTAACTCAAAATGAAAATTTCCAATCGTATGTGATATTTCATCATATCTTGTAGTACTCATGTAACCTGTCACTTATCATCGTATCATGTAACCTCAAATATTCGTATTAATATCTCTAAAATTTCAATAAATCTTTACTAACATATCATACCATAATAATTTGTCATTTCTTCTTATCACCAAATATCACAAAATAATTAAAACGATTACCTGAATATTCTCTATGTAATATACCCAAACATGTTATTCACATATCAACATAATCATCAGTTTATCTTTCCAATATTTGTAACCCAAAATTTCTGCAAAATTCAATAAACAAATATCTCCCAAATAATTAAAATTCTTAACTTAAATATCATAACATTTCCCGTAAGGTATTCCTTTCACTTGCACAAACTTATTAATCCTGATTCAATACAGTCATTATTTCACTTTCACGTATCCCCGTATTATTTCTATACCTTGATTATTATATCAAAATATCAGTACCCAAAAATCCAAGAAAATATTCCATATCTCAAATCCCGTCATCATCAAATCTTCCTTTTATCAAGAAAGTAAACGGCGCATAAACTCTTGTTCCCTCTTTTCCATTATTCTATTCCGCGCTTTCTTGCTGGAATCAATATCACGCGAATTCCCTCCGATCCTTAATGCTTTTAAATAGTTCATGCTGGGAAGAGGTTAGATCCATCAAAAACATGGATATCATTCTTACGAACATTCGCAAGTATTATTCCAGTCTTCCAATGAATGATCTGAGGAAAATTTATCGAATAAGACTCGAAAGATTGAGGTTGCTGATGGCTCATGGTGTTTCAGAAGATGTTCGCTGGTTGATCGAAGCAAAGGTTCGACTATCTGGTGAATTACCTATGACATTTCCAAAGCACATGCCTGGTTTAGGCAAAAGCACCTTCGCAAAGAAACGAAGAGCAAAAAGGCTGAATGGTTGCTACAAATGTGCTCGTTGGAACTGTGATACTCGTTGCAAAACAGTAGGATATTCTTCTACTAATCGGGATGATAAAATCAAATTCATAAAGGGTGGACTGAGTAAGGAGTCTTTGGATGATATTCGACTGACTCTTGAGACGCACCCAAGTGGTTATGTGCAACGTGAACTTCTCTCCTTATACGCTCAGTTTAACGAGGACAAAAATCGTTGTAGTCTCCAAAATATAATAGCAAAAGATCCTGTTTGCCAGTCTGTTTTACAAAATGAGGCTTCTGGCAGTTCAACAATGATATAAGGTAAATCTCTTGATACACATTTAAAATATTTTGCTGTTTTCTTTCACGCGTTTTGGAAATAAAATATATTTTCCTTTCTCGAGTTTTGATAAAGCTGGAAATAAATCACCGAAAGGTGATATCTTTGGTAAAACAGTCAAAAGTTGGCCGATTTTGTCAAAAGTAAATCTTTACTTTTTCATAATCAATCAAAAACAGTAAATTTTTCCGGCTTTAAATAGCCAAACATATTTCATAGTTCAGGCATCCCAAAATCACATCGTCTTCGTAAGTTTTCTCTTCTATACTATCAAAGATGGAAGCACCAAAACTTCGACAGATCAAAACTATTTGTGTATTTTGTGGATCAAAAGTGGGGAAAGGCTTCAGTTATCTAGAAGCGGCCGTAGATCTTGGAAAGAAACTGGGGGAAAAAGGTATCACTCTTGTGTATGGGGGTGGTAGCAGTGGTCTAATGGGTTGTGTTTCCCAATCTGCTCTTGCAGAGAAATCAAAAGTAATCGGTGTCATACCTGTCCCTTTGGTAGATGTTGCAGGCAAAACACGAGGGCATGAAGTTCAAACCTTATCCATCCATGAACGCATAACTTGTATGCTATATGGTTCTGATGCCTTTATAGCCCTGCTCGGAGGTTTTGGTACCTTAGAAGAAATCTTTAACATTACCTCATGGGCTCAACTAGATCTCCATACTAAGCCTATTGGGCTTCTGGATGTTAACAATTTCTTTGATGGTTTGTTAACCTTTCTTGATTATGCTGTGGAACAGGGATTCATCTCTCCATTTTCCAGAAGGCTCCTTATTTCTGCTCCTACTATTGATGAACTACTGGATAAGCTGCAGTCATATATCTCAATACAAGATCCAGCAGGGGTTAAGATAGATTGGTCGCAAGGAAGGGGAATCAAGCGAAAATGGAGTCCGGTTAATGTAAACTTAACTTTATGAATCTTAGAATAGGTGGGGGTAGAGTACGGAGTATTCTTACTCTCGAGACACCCCTCTAATTTCCTAGGATTTCCTTAATGTTTAAATCTTGTGTGTACCTCAAAGGTTCCAGGTGGTAGATTACGGAGTATTCTTACTCTCGAAACACACCTCTTTGAAGGTTTCTTTATTTCCTCAAAAGGTCAGAGGTGGTAGGATACGGCTACTCCGGAAACACATCTCTCAATTTGAGGAATTTCCCATGTTGCTTTCTTTTGCTTTTGCGTGTTTCATGTATTTCTTTTCCAGTGTGACTCTTTGTGTGTTCTCCTTATGAGAAAATAATAAAATCTCTGCTATCATCTACTAAATCTCGTTTGTGATGTAATTGAACTTGCATGTCTAACCTTAATTCCTTTAGTGGATGCTTATCATATCATGCTCTTAATTCCAAATGATAAAATTCTGGACAGAGTCTCCCTTGTAATTTGGACTTATCCCAAACCATAAGCATACTTCATAACTCACAATAATAAATAACTCCACATTTGATCACAACGATCTAAAAATATTGAAAACGATTCCAACACTTCAATATCATCAAAAAATATCCCATAATTCAATTCATAATTCCTCAACATAACAATTTCAAATCATATTTTTCAATATCACAATATCACTTCCTTCCATACCTTAATTGGCTCAAAAGATTACTCATACTTATATTTATAAGTCATAAATCATATTCCCAAAATTTAATCACAAGGCCAAAGTTCATAATAAATTTCTCTTCAATATAGAGGCATAATTCACTTACTCAACATAATATCCATTACTTAATTCCCAATAACCAAATCTTTAAATCTCTAACTTCATAATGCTTCTCATAAAAGTCTCATTAAAACCACATCACTTATAATCTTAACATCTCATAAAACTTCATAAAATTGGCTCGCTATTTCTCATTAAATCTAAATGATAGATAATCTGAACATATTTCTAATCATTTCTGTTGACTTCTCATACTTAGTGCCATGTCTAAAATCAATTATGCAAAGTCCATTTAAGGTTCATCATTTCTAAACTCAAGGACAACAATTATTTTGAAAATCATTCTTAAGTCATATTATTCCCATTATGCTCAACACCCGTTCTCTTTCTTTCTTTTCTTTCCGAATTTTTTTTTTTTTTTTTTTAGAATTGAAACTTGAAGAGTGGTACCAATAATCATCCACAGTTTTTCCTTGCTTTTAAGCAAAGGTAGTGATAAAGGGATAAATTATTGAACCGAAAATTGAAACTTGAAGAGGAAGTACTAATAACCATCCACAGTTTTTCCCTTATTTTTACACAAAGGTAGTGATAAAGGGATAAATTATTGTACGAATTCATTATTAATTTTGTTTGTTTAATATATTATTCCATATATTTTGGGCAAAAGTTACAACCCAACTTAATTTCTAATTGAGTCAATCTTACTAAGCTTAATATGCACCAAAATTCATATAAATATCCTCTCTGTCTCATGATTCTACATTGAAAAGAATAAAAAAATTGAGTCTTCTATCAATTTATATCATACTTGACATGTATATTATGTGTAACACATAAAGATTCATAACATATGAATATTTCATACTTAACATGCTTCAATATAATCATAAATGCCATGTAATTGCTATTATACATAACATACCTGGTTCGAGGAGTCAAAACGTGGAAGGTGGCGTAGCGGATTGATGAGTCAAAATTTTCATAATTAAATAATGGTCTATTTCTTAGAAAAAATTCATTAACCATTTTTGAATCTTTACATGAGATTTGGCCCAATTGATACACTATCAATACATGTAGTAATTTACTTAGCCCAATTAAAATTTTCATACATGATTGAGCCCAATTTAATATAATACCAAATAAAATAATTTGGTTATTCAAAATAAAATTTGCATAAATGATTAGACCAAAATCGGATTCATAATAACAATTTGCTAATGATTTACTTAAATAATAATTTAGACAACTAAGAAAATTTTTCAAATACATAAAGTTAGGTCTAAAGTGATAAGAGACTTAAAAGTATATCCATTCATATTTCTCCATCACGACAAAATCAATAGTTAAATTTTTTTTTTTTTTTTTTTGAATAGTAAACGCACTGTTCACCGAACACAAATTTTTTTTTTTAAATGATGAACAGTGACCGTCACGAGTACTGTTCATGTGAACAGTGTCCCGGTTACTGTTCACCGAACAGTAACCTACTGCTTTACTGTACATGCATAAACATTTTTTTCCAAGAGATGTAAAATATGAAGAAAATTAATTACTTTATCTGAAATTAAAAATAGATTAAATTGCAATTTCTTGTAGAAATATTTTGAAATGATTTAAGGAGTCTACAGAAAAGTATAACTTTCTCTGATACCAACTGTGACGACCCGAATTCTCGACCATTCGAGTGCCACTAAAAGTGACTCATATCATATTATCGAGACTTAAATAGTAATGTAAAATTATTCAAAAGAATAATTAGAATCCCATAATTTAATTTGTGAATAAAAATAGAACATAATTTTCTTACATAAAGTTCAACATAATTATCTCACCAATCTTAACCACTTTTGCCACTTCCATGTTGACCGCCTCGAACCTTCAATTATCTGAAAATGGTAAATATCGTGGAGTGAGATTTATAAAATCCCAGTAAGTATACCAAGCATAATTTTCTTTTGAAAGCATATGGTCATTTTCATCATAACATAGGATAGGATCGAAATCCTCATAAACATAGAGAGACACAAGAATTTTACCGAACTTAGATGACAAGAATTCTTATGTGTAGCGCTACTAAACTCCGGTCCCCTTAGCATAATCATAAACATATCATATGGGACCCATAGCAATCTTGTGAGATTGATTTCATAGCAATGATCCAAACATTTTCGTAAAAACATAAGGTATATTTACTTTTCATAAAAACATACTTACTTTTCTTAAAAACATAATGTATTTTACTTTTCATAAAAACATACTTACTTTTCTTAAAAACATAAGGTGTATTTACCTTTCATAAAAACATACTTACTTTTCATAAAAACATAAAGTAATACCTTTCATAAAAACATACTTACTTTTCATAAAAACATAAGGTATATTTACCTTTCATAAAAACATACTTACTTTTCATAAAAACATAAGATATACTTACCTTTTAAAAGATTAAAATGAAGTGTAGTAGTAAATGGACCAAAACTTTCTTGACCACCTTGAATTTCTCTTACTTGTGGATTTTGTCAAGAGATTGGAAATAAGTGTATATGTGTAGAGTTGTGTGTAAAAGAGATGGGTTTAAATAGATGTATAAAGTTGGCATATTGTAAACATAATCATTCAATTCTATTAATTTTAACACATCATTTTCTTAAAGTAAAGCACCATTCATATACTTTTCCATATTTATACAAATAATATGCTCTTCATGATTATATATAATGGAGTCTATCAATCATTCATATACTTTTCCATATTTATACAATTATTATGCTCTTCATGATTATATATAATGGAGTATATAAATCATTCATATACTTTTCCATATTTATACAAATATTATGCTCTTCATGATTACATATAATGGAGTCTTATCAATCATTCATATACTTTTCCATATTTATACAAATAATATGCTCTTCATGATTATATATAATGGAGTCTATCAATCATTCATATACTTTTCCATATTTATACAATTATTATGCTCTTCATGATTATATATAATGGAGTATATAAATCATTCATATACTTTTCCATATTTATACAAATATTATGTTCTTCATGATTACATATAATGGAGTCTTATCAATCATTCATATACTTTTCCATATTTATACAAATATTATGCTCTTCATGATTATATATAATGGAGTATATAATTCATTCATATACTTTTCCATATTATTAAATTAAGATTCTCATAATTATTATATATAATGGAACCTCTCATGCTTGCATATATTTTCTTAATTTCAATAATAAAAATAATTTTTGTATAAATAAATATTGGGATAACATTGAATTAAGTACTTGGACTTAATATACTTTAAATCAAGAGAATGGAGATATTTTTAGAAATTCGAAATTTAATTTAAAATCGAACGATCTCGATTATTTCTTGACTTGGCTATACGAATACGTCGCGGCGTTACTTAATAAAAATGGGTGAAATAGTAGCGACACGATTTTAAAATAATTATTAATCGCGTAAAAATTCTTGGTCGCTACACCAACTGTTGTCTACGCCTCTGTCGAAAAGTGCGTTCAATTTCTGTATCGAAAGGAACCAAATCAAATGACTTAGTCCTTCTTAACATAAATTAAATAAAACAAAAATTAAAAACAAAAATTGAAAAATAATATAAAAATAAAAATAAGCAAAATAAAGTTCAAAGTAAAATAAGAACTAATGGGTATCGATATTAATTAACAGTCCCCGACAACGGCGCCAAAAACTTGTTCACTAATATCTCGCGATGCGAGATATCTCCGCAAGTGTACGGGTCGTGAGAAGTAATAAAGTGGACCTAAGAGTCCGGATTATCGTCCCACGAGGACTGCAATTAATTATCGAAATATGTTAGTTCTACACTTTATTTGAACGAATGAAATAATTTGAGGTTTTAAATTAAAACTAAAGAATTAAACTAAAGAAATTAAAATTGGAGAATTGTTTTGTTTTTAAATACGATTGTAAAGTGGTTGGGATTCACGAGTTCACCTAACCAATTAAATTAACTCAAATTCCATGTTTTATTTCCTAATTATGTACTCGGTCGAATTCACTAATTTATATTGAAATTCCTCTCTCGAGTTTAAATCAATTCTACCTATATAAGTCAATCATGTATCTCTACAGCGGGTCTGAATATTCCTTATCTAGATACAATAAATACAAGAATTCACACACGACCGTAATAATAACAAGAGTATATCTCTATCTCTCGTTCAATTATCGGATTTATTACCATGTTCTAAATTATTAACCCACCTCTCGGATTATGGAAATAACTCAATATATCATGAACTGGTGATCAAGCAATTCAAGCATTAAGAACAATAATGAATCAATACATGCAACAAAACATTAAAACAACGGAATTTGGAATTAAAATAATATGATTAGGCTACATCGTTCATCCCAACATAGAATTTAGTTACACATCATCAATAAATAACAAAAACAAAATATAATGACGTTCATTGAAAATAACAACGAAGAATGGAAAGATTGCACCAATTATCAATTCTTCAAGTATCTTCAATTCACGCCCCTCTGCGATGCTTGAATCCCGAAGAATTTCAATTGAAATCTTTGTTGTGGCTCGTTCTATGGAGAGGCAAATGTCTGATTTTCGTGCCTCGTGTTGTATTTATAGATTTTGGAGAAACCCTAGGTCAAAAAGCCCAAAGCCTGTTAAAAATCGCGAGAAAAATCTGATATGCGACCCATTCGGATAACCGCGCGATCGCATGGTAGAAACCCTAGCGATCGCGTGGTAGACGTTAAAAACTCTCGAGTTAAGAATTTGCACCATCTCGCGATCCCTTGGTATGTAATCAGCGATCGCGACTTCGCTCTTTTCTCGGCTGTACAAGTTAGTTCCTGACTTTTAATTGCACCTTCAGTCCTCAACTTTCAATTGTTGCAATTTAGTCCCCAAACTTTATCTTCTTCTCGATTTGCACATTCAAGCTCTTAATTCATTCAATTAGGTCCTCCAACCTCTGATTCGTTCATTTCGGCACATTGCATCTTTCCGGTTGACGTCACAAACTTATCAATTGCTCGTTTTAGCTCCAATCAACAACCAATTATGCATTTTTCTCATCAATTACTTCATTCTTCATCTTTTGAGATATTTTCTGCAAAGTAAACAGATAAATACAAATTAAATAGCATATATTCTAAAACGATAATAATTTATTCTAATTTAGACGTACAAATAAGTGTATAAAACACACTTATCACTACTTCACTAAAGAACAAAGGAAAAAACAATTTTTTCAAAGAAAAAAAAAATATTTTACTTAGATTTTGGAAAAAATTTGGGGCAGTCCCCACTATTCTCCGTCCTGTTTATAAACAATTTTAGTAAACAGGTGCTTAATCAATAGTCTAATTAACCATCTAACTTTGGTCTAATTTGTTATCATGCCACGACATTAGGTGTGGGCCCACTATTCCTTGCTGATTGTCGAGTAAAACTAATAAATATTTGGAAAAAGATTAATTTTTTTTTTTATTTCACTGTCATAAATATATAAGGCAGATAACAACTTAACAAAATATAAATAAATTGGAATCTATAATGGCAGATGTAACTTTACAGGAAGATACCCAAATCTTTTTAAAATACAAAAATCTGCAAAAGAATAAAAATTGTTCCATAGCCAAAGTTAGTATATTCGACTCAATTTCTCTAACCACTCGAAAAGTCTATACTAGGCACGAAGAGATTAACGTGCTAGATGGTGACTTATAACCATTGAAAATAAAGTAACTCATCACCATTGAAAATAAAGTAACTCACCTTAATTCAGTTGAAGATAAAGTGCAAAAAATTAGCTTAATATCAACTAGAGGTTGCTCACGTTGTTAACTTTAGTTAATTCGTTGATAATCGACTTGAAAAGTTAGTAAAATAGCTTATTCAGCACGAAGCAATTTCTTTACCCCTTAGCTAGTGATGTGAATCCGGGTAAGAATCACGTCAAACTCCCATAATTAAGACTGAAGAAAGCATGGAAAGTTCAAAATTCAGATTTGTAGATGAAAACACGATGACTCAAGCCTCAAGGCTAACGAACTTAAGGTATATATTAAATTTTAGACCTGATGAGATGCAGTACTACTTTGAATTAAAAGGTGAGGATTCCTTTTTCTTTTGTTCTTCATTCAACAATCTGGACTTATCAAAGAACAAAGTTTGAACTTATCAAAAGAGTAGGCATCCATTGTGGTGTTCCCCATTGTGGTTCTTGTTTTCGTATCTCATCGGATATAAAGTTTAATATAACATAGGTTCTTGAATCCTGAGATTCGAGTCATCATGCTATCATTTAAAACTTTGAAATTGGAACCTTTTTGGCGTCTTCAGTCTTAATTTCGCGAGTTCGACTTGATTCCTACCCGAATACACATCATCTGGCATCAAAGCGTAGCTCTAAATTATGGCTTTTTTTTATTACTATTATATAACGCGAACGATGCACGTGATATTATGGTATTTTTATTCAAGTTTATATGTTTTTGAAATTAAATAAAAATTGTCCAAATTCTCCAACATGTTTTACCTAAAAAATATTTAAAGTATTGATTTAAACAATCTCAATATCGAACTCAATTTATAAACATTATTCAAATTTCAAAGTACGCAATACCCTTATCTATAATACCATCATCTTTTTTCTAATTACAAATTGTTGACTTCTTTAAATTTTGTATTTCCTAAAATGTATTCTTAGGCTACCTTATTCGAAGAAATTGGAGTTTGGAGGATTTCTCCTTGTATGTGTGCATATATTCATAATCAATCCATTGTTGCAATAGAAAAAGAATGATAAATATCATTTGACAATTTATCCAGATTCTAGAACCAAGATGAAAAAAATCAATTGTAATCTGACGTAAAATGAGCACTAATCATGCATGTGAAGTTAGAACTCAAAACAACATTTGATCATAAATGTCTGAGAAAACTGAGATGTATCTAATCTAGGTTTCCTACTAAGGTATAATTATTCGAGACACAGAAGATATTATATTTAATTAGAGTAATGTTTGATTAGGAAAATTGTTCTGAAAATCGATGCCTTCAAATTTTTGGCTCAAAAAATTAATTCACAGTACTGTGAATCCCAAAGTAGCATGCACATTTCTTTAAATTGATAAAACCACCAACAACCATCATCTCAAGTTTTGCTACAACCTAATAACACGTGGTCATCGATTTGATGAAACAAAAATAATAACAACATGCCCTCATGATTTCTTTTCATTGTTTGACATAATAAAAACATGATAATAAAATGGGTTTAGAAACATAGTAAAAGGAGTTAAGGGGACTAAAATACAATAAATATTTACAGAATATTAACTAATGGTTGCTCATATCTCGTGACATTTTTATAAATTGTAAAACTAAAATATCACTTTAAAATTCGAATACAAGATAAAAATATATACATATAAACCAACCTAAAACTTAAACAAATGATTTTCTTAAGAAATTTGTACTTCGAAATTTCAACATAAAAAAATTAATACAATAAGAATTTAAATTGATTGGAAAACAAAACTTAATTAATTTTTCATACAATTAATTATTTAGAAAAATAAATTTATACGCATCTTACTTCAAAAATTGACTTTCTGAACAAAGAAATGAATCATCACTGCATTCCATTTTTATGAGCGTGGTGAGAATATAATCAGTGTCAAAGTAATACTTGACAAGGAAACTTAAAATTGGAATATGACTAATGAAGAATTAAATATCTATTGTAGAAGGTGAAAATAGTTTTTTTTTTTTTTTTTTTTTTTTTTTGTATATAAGTAAAAACTAATTCAAGGAGTACACATTTTTTTTTTTTTTGTCTTTTTCTTATATTAGTTGAAAGATGTTTATGAACTTTAAATTACCTTAGAGTTATTAGTTTTATTTAAATGATTTTTAGTGGGAAAGTGAAGAGTTTAGATTGTAAATATATGAAAAATATTTTTTATCGACAATATGAAAATTAAATAAAAATCAAATGTTAAAAAAATTGTACATTGATTAAAATTAAAGGTAAATATGATATTATTAAATGTTTGAGGGTAAAATTTAAAAAAAAAAAAAAAAAAAGGAAAAGTTTATCCATTTAAGGCCTTTTATAAGTAGTTTTTTTTTTTTTTTTTTTAAATAATGTGCATGTAAATAAATTAATTCAAGAATCACACATTTTTTCTCATATTAATTTAAGAACGTATTTGTAATACCGTTTTTCATTGTTACGTGCATCTTTAAATCCCACGTGACATTTATATTAATGTTATTATAAATTTTAAATTTGATAAATTTTATGTCAATGATTTGAATTATTTTGCAGTAGAAGGGCTTGGACGCCGTCTTGATCAATGTACCAAATAGAAAGTTCATAAATTGTCTATGTACAATTTTATGTGTGATTATTAACGTTATTTATTAATCTTGTTATTTTCTATTTAATTAAGTTGAAAGCAGCCTAAATTGTGTTAAATGGGAATTGGGGAAAGTTTAGTGGCACTTTGAATTTTATTTGAGGGATGGGGACTTAAATTACCTATTTATGAGAGTCAAAAGACTGATTTGCAATTAACAAGTTTTACATTTAAATCCTAAAGCTAATCTAACCCCTCATCCCTCACGCTCGCTCTCTCGCGATCTCTCACTCTCTGTCTCGGCCTCTCACGACCTCACTCTCACTCTCGGAATCGTCTCTCTCTTCGCGATGCTCTCTCGCTCGCAACTCCTGACCCCATCTCCGCCTGGTTATCGACCACCACCGGTCGCCGCTGCACCGACGGTAAAAACCCCATCTTCCCCTTCTCTTTTCGCGCACACACCGAACCCAATTTTTACACACACAACACACCTTTTTACACGCACACAAACGGGTTTATATGTATTGATGTATATATGTTGTATGTATATATTTATATATGAACATTTCAGATTGAGTTGTAGTCAAATTTCGAATTTTTAATTGTTAACCTCAGATTTGGGGTGTATATATGTGTGTATGTATATGTATGTGTGTATGCACCTTTCAGATTTGGTAATGGAAAATTTACATATGTAAATTTCAGATTATATATATATATATATATATATATATATATATATATATATATATAAATTCCGATTCAAAGTTTTAGTTAAAATTCCAGATTTTGATTTTTGCTTAGATCTTAAATCATAGATTGTCGAATTGATAATTTTTGTTTGGAACCTTGATAAATTATTGAAATTTTAATTGTAAATGTATAATGTTAAAGTTGTGAAATTTGGAGTTTAGTTAACTGGTTTTGGTAAAGGATTATGGAATTTGGGAATTTAATTAACTTAATTGTAATTTTAGAGTGAACGTGAGTAATAATTGTAAGTCCTAGATTTTGAAAAAATTGTAAAGGCGTGTACATTTTTCAAACATTGCTTTTGATTTAAGTACCTTAATAGTTAAGCTTAAAAAATGTTTAGTTTCATTTTTGAGCTAGAAAGGGGTAAATTTCGAAATTGGGAAATATGATATAAATGATTACATTGATTCTCAGACCTGGTAGTGATTTTTCCAGAGTTATGAAATTTTGGATTTAATTGGTTTAATTGACAACTGTTTTGAGAGTTTTGTTTTCAGATTTAAAAATGTTGGAAAAATACTTGGTTTAAATTTGAGTTAGTTTAATTGAGTTTATGTTATTCTGGATAAATTTGAGGAGTTCGAATTTATGAAATTAGATAACTGCTTAAATTTTTAACTTTTGGATTGAAATTTGTATTTTGTAGATTTAAGAATTTATTTGGAACTTTAAGTTGGAATTTCAGATTTTGGAAACTATTAAAATGGGTTGTTATGATTAATTTTAGTTAAGTTGAGACCTTAATTATAATCTTACATTCTTATACATGTTTGGGATTTAGAATGTAATGTTTTGGGAATTGGAAGCATGAAACTCTTTCTTGTTTTATGTGCTTTAATCTAAACGTAAGATCACATTGTGAATTAAAAGTTATACTTATTAATGAATGTGAACAATTAGGATATTTGGTACATTGACGTTACAGGCAACCAAGATATTTCTTAACACAATTTAGGCTACTTTCAACCTAATTAAATAGAAAATAACAAGATTAATAAATAACGTTAATAATCACACATAAAATTGCACATAGACAATTTATGAACTTTCTATTTGGCACATTGATCAAGACGGCGTTCAAGCCCTTCCACTGCAAAATAATTTAAATCATTGACATAAAATTTATCAAATTTATAATTTATAATAACATTAATATAAATGTCACGTGGAATTTAAAGATGCACGTAACAATGAAAAACGGTATTACATATTTACTAAAATAAATAATGTTAATTGATAGCTTCTTTTTTGGCATTCATTTCAGATCATAATCATTTTTTTTGATAAGCCGTTTATAAATGGCTATTTATAAATATTGTTTAAAAATAGCGATATGACAATATTTCCTTGATTCTTTTTTTAAAAAAATCAAAAATTGTGGAAGAAAATTTTTTACTAGTCGAAATTATTAACTCTTCAAAAATATTATCCAATGAAACATTACTATATTATCGTTTATAAATAAAATTTATAAAACTTTTACCTAACAGAGTTTGATTATGAACAAAGAATATGATATTTTTTGAGATAAAATATGTTGGAAAATGTGTATGATTAAAAATGTATCCATAGAATTATATTTATAAATATGTGTATAAACCGTTTGCCAAATGGAGGATTAATGATACTCCCTCCGTTCTATTTATATAGGTGTTTTTTTTAGGCTCTTCACAAAAATACCCTACTTTTGATACCAAACTGAAATTTACAAAATCTTAAAAACTGAAAAATACTTATGATACTTTTTAAATATGTTAGTATCACAGTATGATACTGTAGCGACCAAGAATTTTTACGCATTTAAATAATTATTTTAATATTTAGAAAATCGTGTCGCTACTATTTCACTCATTATTTTGAAGTTAACGCCGCGACGTGTTCGTATAGCCAAGTCAAGAAATAGTCAAGATTGTTCGATTTTAAATTAAAGTCCAAATACGTAATTCAATTTTATACCAAAATTGTACCATGAACCCACGGTTTCATCATCACCAAACTTTCACCCCATGATGATAACATGTAACATGACTAGATAATCAAAAGTATGAAATACATGCTGTAAAGTAATAAAAGAGAACAAAGAAAGACATGAAATCACATGCTGAAGATTGGAAAGAACGTGAGAGAAGAGCTGGACTGCAGGATAAATATATACATATACAGCAGAAACCATTCATCATCACCTCACGTCTATGTCTATGTCTATCTCAATCTGCAGAGACTTCAAGTCACAATTCCATTGTTTTTCCTACCACTTTCCACTCAATTAATCTATCAAAAGATTCCTTCAATTATGATGTTCTCCACCATTTTATTTTTTTACAAAACCATCTTTCCAGCAAGAAAGATGCCTTCTCTTATTACATAAGAGACCAACCCATTATCATGAGTGGAAGAAAATCAGTTTCTCACACCCAAGCTTCACGCACCCAAACTACAGCTCAAGTCCACCCCTGCCCACATCAAATTTCAGTCCCCAATTTACAAACAACGAGTGGCAATCACTGCCGGATCATAGCCACAGACGAAAACGACCTCACTGCAACCACGAACCACCGTCTGTACCAAGATCCACCCAGCTCCAGTTCAACCCCAGCACTGCAAATCACCTTCACCACCAAACACTGCAGTTCCTTTTCTGCAGCTAGACAACCAAGCATCATCAGTCCTCCTCCACCACCAGCAGCTCTAATGTCAAGCAACAATACTTCAATCCCCAATTTTTGCAATCACCATGAATCAATCCACCACCAATGAATCACTGCCGATTCAACTCGATCGAAGCAAGCTGCAAAATGCCAAAATCCAACCAGAATCACCACCTCCAGCTCCAGTCATCAATTCCACTATTAACTCCAAGATTTGCCTCTGCAGTCACTGCAACCACCGTAGGATTTCACCAAGCTTAACCATCACAAAAAAACAGGATCCGCCTGCACCACCACTTCCAAAAATCAGAATCGATCCCAAAATCAAAACCCAGAATAAGCCAAACCAAGTACTTGCAGCACCTCAGACCACCACTGCGACAGATTAATCGCCGGAAAATCACGAAAATCAAGCCTAGGTTGCACAAGGTTTCGCACTCAAAACTCGCACATAATCCCTCAAATCTGAATCCCCATCCTGCTGAGCCACCCGCCGCACCATACGCCTACGAATCGCCGGCGTTCCACCGGCTGTAGCGTGGACTTCACCCTCCGTCGCCAGCCTTCATCTCCTCTCTCGCCGTCTCTCTCTGATTCAATTCAGTGATAGTAGAGAAAAGAGAAATATATGTTTTAATAAAGTTTTCAGAAATTGCAATATTAGTCCCAATATTTTAAATGATATTTAATTCAGTCCCTCAAGCTTTAAAGTTTTGCATTCCAACCCTTAAAGTTTTAAAAGAGTTTTAAACAGTCCTTTCATTTTTAAAATATATTATTTCAGCCCTATAGTAATATTCGTTTTAAGTTTCAACTCAAGTTTCAAAGATATTCATCTTAGTCCTTCAACTTTCAAAAGTATTCATTTTAGTCCCTAAGCTTTCAAAACATCAATTTCAGTCCTCAAATTGTAAATTATCAATTTGAAACTATATAATTCAAAAGACTAAGGTGACTTATTGGCTAAGACGAAGCGTACGGAGAATTTAAAGAAATTGAAGTCATTCCCGCTCAACTTTGCACTCGTCGGATTTAAGGTAGACTCGCCCCTATTAATTGATTTAAATTATGATTGTATGTGAATGTCACATAACTTGTGAAATTATGTTTTTTATGAAAAGTAAGTATGTCTTATGTTTTTATGAAAAATAAGTATTGTTTTTATGAAAAGTAAGTATGTCTTATGTTTTTTTTTTTATGAAAAGTAATTACGTCTTATGTTTTTATGAAAAGTAAGTATGTTTTTATGACAAGTAAGTATATCTTATGTTTTTATGAAAATTTTGGATCATTGCTATGAAATCAATCTCACAAGATTGTTATGTGTTCCATATGATATGTTTATGATTATGCTAAGGGGACCGGAGTTTAGTAGCGCTACACATAAGAATTCTTGCCATTTAAGTTCGGTAAAATTCTTGTGTCTCCCTATGTTTATGAGTATTTCGATCCCATCCTATGTTATGATGAAAATGATTACTATGCTTTCAAAAGAAAATTATGCTTGGTATATTTACGTGATAATATGTTGATATGTTTTTTTTCAAAGATGTTTTCAAAGAGCCTATGATTTTCAAAATATGTCCTGTGCTGTAATGTACAATATGATATCTGCCAAGAGCCGTTTTCAAAGAGCCGGCATTTATGTGTTCAATTATCTTGTAGATTAATTAATTGACGATGAGTCTACTGAGTATTTCATTTATGAAATGCTCACTACACTTTTAACAGTTTTGCAGATTTCGGAGACGGTGGCAAGTGATGGATGATGGTGGCAATAATCGATAAATGGTTGAAAGTTTAACTTTAAGATTTCCGTATTTTCCAAGTATCGAATAATCATGAGAACTTCATTTATTTGAGAAATTATGATATTGTAAATTTCTTTACAATATTAATGGTTCGGTTTACTATTTCAAATTGTTTCATAAATGTTATTAAATTTTATCGACCATTACAGTTTATTTAAGGTTGCCATATATGAATTTCAGTTATTCTTCCGCAAAAATATTATTCGAAAAAAATTAGATTAGATAATGACGTGGTGAACCGAGTATACGGAACTCGGGGCGCTACAGATACTTATGATTATATTGGTATCATATAATGATACTTGTGATACTTTTCAATTTTTTTAGTATCACAATATGATACTTGTTCAATTTTTTTAGTATCACAATGTAATACTTATGATACTTTTCAATTTTTCTAGTATTACAAATTGATATTTTACAAATTTTTATGATACTTTGTTTTAGACATAAAATCAAACACTTTTCATACACTTTTTTTTAGTATCACAGCTTGATACTTTATAAATTTTATGATACTTTGTCTCATACATAAAATCAAACACTTTTCATACACTATTCTATACTACATTTCTTGTAATAATCCAAACCAAAAAAAAAAAAAAAAAAAATTTCCCAGTACATTCTACCACTTATTTCAAATTTTTTTTAGTTCACGAAATTGCAATCAAATTCTACTAGTCGGCGCGCGCGCGCGCGCACACACACACTCTCTCTCTCTCTCTCTCTCTCTCACACACACACACACACACACACACACAAAATAGTGATTTTGAGATCTACATATGAAGATGAAGATGAAGATGAAGTGTCAACAAAGCTTGCACACAGCTCCATTTCTGTTTTTTATCCTCATAGAATTGGTGGCATTCATGCTTAGAAATTCACGCGCAGAAGCTTTATAATCGACAAAGGCCAATCCGGTAGCATTGGTGGCATTATTATCATTGGATATGAAGGATGAATTTGCAAACTCGAAATGTTGTTGATTCAAATTATCTAGATTTCCAGTATGACGGCCAAAATGACCCTCCAGTTCGGTAGAGTTGGTGGGATTGTCATCAATGGACAATGGATATGCTTGGAAATTCACGCAGAACAGAAACTTCATCATTGATAAAGGCCATTTACGCTAGCGTTGGTGGCATTATTATCATTGGACAGAGATAACTCGTTTTCGTTGATCAAGGATAATACATCTTCAATGTCCATAAGTTCTCTCCTCGCTTATAGTCCCAAAAGATGGTAAGACAATTCTGGAGCTGGATGGGTCAAAATAACAGGAACTACTTGAATCGTTGCTGCTCGAAAATTCACACAGAAAAGAAGTTTCATCATCGAAAGAGGCTATATCATTCCAATTTTGAAATGCAAATGCTTTCTTCTTGATTTCAGATGCAGGTGCTTCCTTCTGATTTTCAAATGCATATGCTAGCAACTTCCGTGCATGGTCCTATAAAAAATGAGTTTAAATCAGTTAGATACAAGTTCGGTGGTGCTAGGCAGTGGTTCGGTGGCACTGGGGTGGGGTGGGGTGGGGTTCATCGATGGTTGATGTGGGTGACTGTGGTAGTGGTTCGGTGATTATTGTGCGTTGGCATCAGTCGGGGGGAGAAGAAGCAATCGTGATTAGGCATGAAGTATTTTTCAAAATTTTATTTTTGAGTACTAAAAATCATTTTTGCCAACTAAAGTAAGTAATATGTGCAATTAACCCTTTTTTTCCTCTCTCTTATCCCAATTATATATGTCTGTTTTTTTATTGAGAAGTATTTTTTTTTTTTTTTGTTTACTAATATACCCCTATTTATTACTTTCAATAATAATAGTTTTGATAGTTAAATAAAGATAAGTTGAAAATTTTCTTTTCAAAAAGTACATTTTTAATAACATTAAATATATTTTTTTAATTAGTGTAAAAAATCAAATAAATTTATATTAATGGAACGGAAGACTACTCAAAATTATGCTCGAATTTGATTGACTACTGTTATTATTATTGAAATGAAGTCAATAAAATATTCATAATTATTTATACTCACTTGGCTGCGCTCTTAAGCCAAACGTCTCTCTCTCTTCAGCTCTTACATTAGTGCTCTTCCAACTTGTTGAAATCTACAAGAAAACCCCCCACGCCCACGCCCACGCCCACCCCCTCCACCGCCACCAGGTCCACCAACAAAAGAAACGGGCCCAATGAGAACCAGCAACCACCTAATAGGTTTCCTCAACTTCCTTACCTTCCTCCTCTCCATCCCCATCCTGGGGGGCGGAATATGGCTGAGCAGTCGCGCCAACAACACGGACTGTTTGAAATTCCTCCAGTGGCCTCTCATAGTGATAGGCGTCTCCATAATGATCGTTTCACTCGCGGGATTCGCGGGCGCGTGCTACCGGAACACCTTCCTCATGTACCTGTACTTGTGGGCTATGTTCGTTATCATCGCCACACTTATTGGGTTCATCATCTTTGCTTACGCCGTGACGGATAAAGGGTCCGGGCGGGCCGTAATGAACCGGGTTTACCAGGAGTATTATCTTCAGGATTACTCGGGTTGGCTAGAGGAACGCGTGAGAAGTGAGAGTTACTGGAGTAAGATCAGTTCTTGTATTAGAGATTCCCATGTGTGCAATAAGATGGGAAGAAGCGTTGATGGAGTTCCTGAGTCGCCCGAGTTGTTTTACCTCAGAAAACTCAGTCCTATTGAGGTATCAATATTAATTCATTCCTTGAATATTTGCTTGATTCATCATATTTTGTTCGTGCAAAGGGGAAGATTAATCATTTTTACTAGAATAAATTTTAGCCGCGGTTAAAAAAGTCATTTTCAAGCACGATGAATTGATGACCGACCGACCAAAGGGCAAAATGGCTGTGTTGTAGCTGCTTGTATACGACTTTTCTTTTTCCAAAAATTTTAATAAAAAAGGATTTCCGTGAATTAGGCATGTTTTCAAGCACTAAAATGAGGCCAGTAACGTGCCCCATACTTGTTCACATGGTCAGATGGCTTAAATCAGAAGATGGGGACAAGGTGTCTAATTAGAATGTGTTTGACAAACATGTTTTTTCCTACACAATTTCCTAAATCACTTTTTAACCACACAAATTTTCTCTCTCCAATTTTTAACCACACATTTTACCTAGAAAATACAAAAAAAAATGTTTTTAAACAAAATTTTTTTAACAATTCTTTGGTAACATTGTATAGTTTATAAACTGATTTATTTATGATCTTGAGATAAAAAGTAACGTTTGAAAATTAGAGAGGAAAAATGTGTATGATTAAAATGTGGTTTGAAAAATTGTGCAATTTATAAATTGGTTTATAAATCAGTTTATTGTGATTACTAAACCCATGGTTTTCATGGGCGAATATTATTCCTCCGTTTGGTGAACAACATATTTTCTAAACCAAGTTTTAATCATGCCAATTTTTCAAAATCATTTTTCAACTACACATATATTACCACAAAAATATTACGGAATAGATAGAAAGCTTTTACCAAAATATATTTGCCTCCGTTTGGTAACCAAAAGAAAATAAATCAATTTATAGATTACATAATTTCTTAAATTACTTTTTAACCACACATTTTCTCTCTTCAATTTTTACATCAAAATTATAAATAAACAAATTTATAAACTAAACAGTGTTATGGTTTACGGGCATCAAACGATAAATAAAAAATCAATATTTTGTGTGAATTGCGTGACGCTGTTCGGTACCAAAATATGACCCCGAGGTCAGAGTGTAAATTGGGAAATGAAAGTATAGAACTAACCTAGCTTAGTGTTTGTTTAATGCATGTACAATATTGTTTGATAAGGAATGATATAGTTTATTTGTTAGTAGGTCTCTTTCTTGCTTTTTTCAGGGTTTTAAAAGACTCACCACGACTTTGTATCATAGCCTTTTATTTTTTTCACGGGTGAACTATTGACTTCTTTAATTTATATTGAAAACATCATTTCATGACAATTTAAACAGCACATTATTGACATCAATAACTTTATGTGGTTAAGTTATTGGTTGGTTTAAGATACTATGCTCTCATTAACTTTTGATTGATTTATTGTCTCTAGCTAAAACATGTCGAGTTGGCTTATTTGCATTTGATTGATACTTATGTCGTCCTTTTAAGATACATTTGACGTTTATCATGATGGAGTATTATAAATTGGTTTATTTATGTATTTGAGGTAAAATGCGTGGTTATAAAGTGGAAAGAAAAAAATGCGTGTAGTTAAAAAGTGATTTGGGAAATTGTGTTGTTTATAAATTAGTTTGTAAAAAGCCTGATTGGTATTGTGAAAAGTTTTGATTTTTTTTTTTTTTTTTTTTTTTTTATGGATGTGTAGTTTAAAAATGTTTGAAAAGTCGAAACTGTGAGCTTGATTAAGAATAGATGATTGAGATTGAGTTTGAAAAGTTGTTATGAAAATTTTTGCTTTACCAAACAAGCTCTAAATTGTAATTATTGCAATAGCTAACATAGACTTAAGTGATGGGGATCATGGTAACATTTTCCATCAGCATCCAGTTGGAGTTGGAGTCACTAGACGCTCTTTCTTTAGGTAAGGCTAGAGAAACAAAACGAACCCAACTCCCATCATTGACATAACCCGTTTTGATACAGATCCATATTTCTGATTATAATAAATTAATAATACATGGTTTTGCAATCTCCTTATCCATTGCACATGTGGAACGAGAGTACTCATATTCATAACATGTGATTTATTTTGTCTTTTTTGACATATGATCCAAAGAATGAATCAAGGTGCAATTAGCCAGCATGAAGTTATATATATTGCTGACTGTTCTTATTGAGATTATTATATATATATATACATGTATTTGGATGATTTACAACTAAATTACCTCGACCCTTGTCAATGTACGTAGTCTGGATGTTGCAAGTCGCCTACAGCGTGTGGGTATGTGTTCGTGAACGAGACATATTGGAGCCAGCTCGGAGGAGGGCTAGTCGGAGCTGATCCAGATTGTGCGCGGTGGAGCAACGATCAAGAGCAACTGTGTTACAACTGTGACTCGTGTAAAGCCGGTGTATTGGCGAGCCTGAAGAAGAGTTGGAGGAAAGTTTCTGTGATCAACATTGTCATATTAATCCTGCTAGTTATCGTATATGTTATCGCCTGTACAGCGTTTAGGCACAACAAACGGATGGACAACGATGAAGCCTTTGGCGACACCCGAATGGAAAAGGCACAACCTAGTAGGATACATTTCTAACAATAATCAAGGAAGTAAATTTTCATTGCATTTTCTTGGTGATTGTTTCAAGATAAAAAAGACTTGGTACTTTTATGTGCTTTTCCTTTACTTTTCAGGAGAAGTTTGTGTGCGCTTCCTAGTGTTAATTTTGGAATCATTTCACTTTATGTAACTTTTTATCATGTGATGGAACACAAATGGATACGGACATTATTATTATCTATTATGTAACACTTACTGTGTATGTGATATATTTTAAAAAAAAATGTGTATGTGATATTATGACGATGTTTTGAATTTTTTTTTTTTTTAGTTAAGTATATATACTTTTATGAAATTGAATGGAATGTCCAAATTTTATTGCACATTTCATTTGAAAAGATACAAAATATTGAATTGAACAATTTTAATACCTAGCTCAATTAATTCTAAATATTATTCCAATTTATGTTAAGTATGCAATATTCTAACTAATAATATCATCATCTTTATTCATATTATTATTGACTAGCATATACCTGTGCGATGCACGGATGACATTATCATTATACTTGTGATATTCAGACATATTTCATTAACATTGTACTGACAACGAATATTGGAAAAAAATCAATAAAAATAATAATTTGGTGTATCAATTTAAATAATAATAATTATTATATTATAAAGAGTATTACAATTTTGAAAAACCTCTTTATATACAACATTTGTAATCACATTTGTTGGGTTCAAAACATTGTAACTATAAGAAAATAACTTAAATGAATGAATCTTGATCATAATCATCTTTCAAACTTTAAAGAAATAATGATATGGACTCAAAACTTTTTCTTAAAAAAAGACTTTGCATGTCAAAATCAAAATTTCAGATCGATCATAAAATTAAAAATGAATAAAAGGATATGTAATTTTAAATCAAATGAAACGGAACTAAATAACCCAAAAAAAATTAAGAAAAAAGGAAAATGCCCTAATATTGTAATTAGCATTCACTTTCACACCCAATCTAAATCTCGCACTCCTAATCCAGCTTGAATTATTAGTGAAGATGGCTTCAACAATACAACCTACTCCCTCTTTCAACTGGATTGTCAATTCTGCAGTCATCAGGCAGTTCTCAATCAAAACGCAGCTGCAACGTTCTCGATCCAGATCTCCTAATTTGACCTTGTGAGGGTTTGAAAGAAACATTTTAGAGTATTAACAAAGTACAGAGAGGAGAAAGATCATTTGATGGTTAAACAATAATAATCACAGTTAATTATTGCTTAACCTTTTTAAATTATCCATTGAAACATATGGAAGTTAATTAAAATGGATGAATTGAAACAATAATGTATAGACTAATGGACTTGGTATAATTGATGGATGGACTAACCTAAAAAATGGATGGATCTCTTCTCGCACCTATCAAGACAAGACAATAGAATAGTGAATACAGGGAGTCAAAAAAAAAGACTTAACTCTGAGAAATGAAGTAGCCACCAGCATTGTCATGTACCTTAATTGATAAGCTCTTTCTAACCTGGCCTGCATTGCCATAAAATAGAAATCGGTTAAACCCACAAATTGGTTCATGTCTTGTTTAGAGATTTTAATTCATCGAGATTTTAAACCCACAAATTATAGTCAAATGAACTTTCACACCGAGTTATTGGACGTTGTTCTAGACTGCACCAGATTCAAAGAATAGAGGCCAAAATCACATTTTCTTATGTCCCTTATAATTATCACGTTGACAAAAGAAAGAAAGGAAAAAAGATAAAGAAACAACAAAAAAATAGAAATAGGATGGATAAGATTTTACAGAACTTTGCCCAAAATAAATAAATAAAAGAAAAAATTAAAAAAAAAAAAACTAAAGGTTTAAATATTGAGAAAGCCCTCATGAAATGTAAAAGGCAAAGTTTCGGATATCAGAAGCTAAATACCTCAGGTCTTAGGTCACAGCGGACCACGCCTTGGAAATGACAGTAAGCTGTGACATTTAAAATTCGTACCATGATAATTTTAGCACCGCCAAAATACTCAGTCATGCCACAAGTAATTAGGACATATTTTTAAGACAATTAGCTAAGAAAAAATATAGCAAAAGCACACCCACATTATTTAGATCTAAACAGTTCAAAGTCCAAAATCCATCACAACATATAAATTGTTTTCATCCTCATATGCTTCATAAAATTACAATAAGTTCTGTAGTCATCTACATAAATATTTTCACTTCATTCAGATAAAGTGAACATCGATACATACATGCATATATAAAGAACAATTATGAGCATGGGATGGTTTACCACTCTTTTCTCAATGGAAAAGCCCCCGTAGATTAGAAAACACATTTCCTAAGGCAATATGAGATAATGGTAATTCCAACTACCAACTTTAGTGATCACAAACAAATATAATTTACATGCTATTAGGATCCATTTTTAATAGGTCATGAACATAAAATAATGATCTAAAATGAAAATAGTAAAAAGCCACAAGCCAAAATCAAAATTCACTAAAATCACATAATCCTTTTTGTTAAATTATGAAATCTAATTTAACTATTACTTCAAACTCAGTTTCTCGCAAGAACAATAATGGCAGTTTTGAAGTTACTTATCCACCTTTGTATAGCATTGAACTCTCAGATAACAAACCACAGAATTGTGAATCTAGTTTTTGCAGGACTATATTCTTGAACATTGAATTCTCATCTTTGAATTCCCGAGATTCTATGTCGATCTTAGCATTAATCTCATCTGCCAAATCATCCCATAAATTACACGACAACCAATTTATCCTTCAAAGAAGTAAACGAAAAAAGGAATAAAAAATAAAGGACTAATGATGTACCAACCTTTCAGTAATAAATTTTCTAAATGATCAAAGAATGGTAAATTGGTTAATATAGAAGAGAATTCTGCTAGTTATGGGCTTGAATGTACTGAAAGGTAATGAAACATTTATAGAAGCCTTGTATAAGAGCAAATGTTTCACAATTCAAGAAAATCATAACAATTAGATATGAGATGTAAGAGGTTAAGGATGAAAAATCATAGTTCAAAACAACCAAGCTACTTGTCTGTTTCAGTAATTACTTCATAGGCGCATATGTAGAGAATAAGTTGGTCCATTATATAGCATCATGATATCTTATTAGACCATAGGTAGTTCCTTTCAGTAGCCAAGAATACTAAGGTTAATAAGGCAGATAATGCTCATCTTAGTACCTATGTTCGAAAATCTTAATGAGAAGACCACAATTTCACAAATTGCTATAGATTTGTTGCACTGATTGAAGAGATGATAACTTGAAGCAGGTTACCAGTCATAACCAAACCTTCCATAAAATAAACATGATATAATTAAGATTGAGTTAGTTACATGTGATCAATAAATGCCATTATAACATCTATTTTTGCTAATTGTAGTCCTAGCAAAGAACCCCATGCTTTGTACATGCAGATGCCATTATATCCAAAAACTCCAGTCAACAAATCAATTCAAAAAAATTTATACAAACACGTTCACAAACAACTTCTTAATCTCAAAAGTAGTTTTTCATTTAAGTTCAGCCAAATAGATCCTAAATGAGATGGGTTTTACCTGCGAGTGTAAATTGAAGCCATGAAAATCAATTTGTATTGTTCTTGTTGTGACTGTAAAAAATACTAAAAATGTGTTATTCGGAATGTCTTTCCCATACCAAACAAAAGTCTCAACTGCAAAGAAATTATTATGCCATCATTAAAAGAATGAAGAATAAAATATAAAAGGATCAAACAATTTGACTTAAGCTAAGTTCCAATGAATCATAAAAAACTGAAACAATTCTCATAAAGTGGATTCACTAAGAGAATTTGAAGTGAAAATCCAGCATGTAAATCAAAGAGAAAGTTAGGAAATACAAAATTTCAAATATAAAAACTTCTAGAATAATAAGCTCAAAATTCCTACAATTTATCATTTTTGAGAACTGAAATAATATAGAGGATAGTAAAAAAAGAACCTCTTCTATCAATACAAATCTGCATATAGAGAATTTATGTTATACCTTCTACTATGGGAATTATTTTTGGTTCATAACGACTTTGGCAAAGAAGGTTTCTGCCAAAATTGAAAAAACGGAAGGAAAAAAAGGAACGGACAGAGCTCAGGACAAGAGAAAATTGCAAAGTTAGTACATAGGCAGCAATATCTGCAGATGATAGCCTCATTTTTACTCAGGTGTTGCTACCACATACAAAATAAACACAAAAAAAATCCAAAGAACACTGTGTCTTGGACCTGAAGTTCTCTCCATTGCATTTTGCTTGTTCTTACTACTCCCTCTCGTCCTTTCGAAATAGGCATCTAATAGTGTGCATTCATCCAACTCGGCTTCCCTGTACATATTCATCATAAAAAAGTAACATAGAAACTAAACCACAATCTACGGCCTGAAATTTCTGAAGATCAAGTAGCACTCTCATAAGTTTAACTAAAATCAGGGAAGAAAATGCAAATGAAATCAGACTTGGAAAATGCAAATGAAATCAGACTCCGAAAATGCAAATGCAATCGGTTTAACTAATGCTACTGGCGGTCTTATAATTCTTAGTCTCTATCAGTAATGACCAAAATGATAAAGCATACAACTTTATTTATTTTCTAAATATACTTGTTCACATCCATAAACGAAAACCTTAATGGGTTTAATTGCATAATTTCTCATAATTCTTCTATTTCAATAAAGATATATCTTATCTTAAGAAATTAAAGATCCACATTCAATTCTTCAACATGAACCACTTCTCTTGTTCTATTACAACTAATATTAAACAAAGAAAGAATGGAAAACTAATAAACAAAACAAATTGTTTTCTTTTACTTGGAAATACGTTATTGATTTTGTGAAATATTCTTATATAAACCAAGACAAAGATTTGACCTGCTTACGCTGGCCACTTCGACCACCAATATTTGCCAATATTATGTGCCAGTCTCAGTGTCCATTTTCCCATGATTCCAGTTGTGGGAGTCACCACTGCCATGTGACCTCAAAAAACCATTCCTCTAAAGATCATGAGAGAAAGCATTTTCATCTGCCTCAACATAGATGAGAAATTTTGAAATAGATGTAAATTCTAAAGTATTTCTATAAAATGAAAATTTACAAAATAACTATTTTTTTTAACTGTCCTTCCCAACTACATTTTTAACATTACTACGAACTCTCCTGATGCAACAAAATGTAGTTAGGATTGAAAATCTAAAATTAAAACCTGATAATGAAGAAACATTGATTAACAGCAACTGCAGAAGCATTTCTCTCTTCCTCCAATTCTTTATATAAAGCACTAATTACTTTTTTATCATGCTCAACCCGTCATGTTAATCGATATATCACAGTTTCACCTTCAATTTCACTGACAGTGCTTCCATCAAGAGATATGTTAGATTCATTTCTCTCAAGTGATATCCTTCTTTCTAATATCTGCGTCCTAAAGCATTAGAAGTATCAATGGTCCTAAAATCATCATTCTAAATACAGAAAAATCACTGAAAATCACACTGTAGAACTAACCTAAAGACTGAAGTAGATGGTGATTGCAGCAAGATGAAAGTATGGAATAAGCAAAAATTCCTTTTTGTTTATCAGTAAAACATTATTATCTACATCACCGTCAAAAGGTAACTGTCGAGTGATTCAAAACAAACCATGTAAAATTGCAAATTCCAAAACAATTCCAAAACCATTTGCAAGGAGAAATGCAGAAATCCCAGCCTTGTTATGTTTGATTAGAGCTGAAAGTAGCAAAAAAGAAAAAAGAAAAAATAATTAGCACGAGTAATACATCATGATAACGAAGAAGGTGCCAAAAATTTAAAAACACAGAGTAATCTGAAGGATACTCACATGAGAATGCACCCAGTGCTTTGGTGCAGACCAAGACATCAGGATCTAAAATAAAATTTGACAAAAGTTGTTCCAGGTAATTAGATTCCATGACCATATTCTCATCATATTTCCCAAAAAGTAAACAGAAATGGACTGGATTTTCAACAAAAAATTCAAGTAAAATCGATTATAAAGCAAGAGATCTATTAAATCCAAGAATACTAAGCAAGTTCAACAATTCTATAATACCCAAATCAAGTTCAATACAATCTATTTTATGAGAAACGAACTACCTCAGAACAAGAGATTTGAAACCCTGAAGATGGAAAGAAAAGAAAGATAAATGAAACTGATGAAGAAAGGAAAACAACAAATATGCAGCATCGGTTGATTGCAGCCTTGGAAAGAAATGGGAATTTGTTTTCTTCTCAACTTGAAGTTCAAAACACCCATCTTCAGTTGGACAGGGAGCAACGCAAGGACCACGTCAAAAAGCTTAATTAGAGGCTACCGGTGACGGAGGCGGAAGCTGCGGCTGAAAGAGCGTTCTTGACTCCACCATCTCCGGCCTCCAATCCCTCGACTTCCAGGTATATGATTTTTTACTTTGGAACAATGGACTTGTACTTAATTTGTTTGATAAACCATTGGACTTTTCTCTTACCTGCTGTCGTCAATGGCTTTCTCCTACCAACAACAGCTTTTTCTGGTCGACCCAGATAAAGAGAAAGGATGAGAATCGGTGGTTTTGAATTTTGAAAAATAGAGAGCCCTTCCCCAAAATGTCGGTTAGAAAAAACATGGTGGTCCCACTATTTGTTATAGAAGACTTAGGCGGAATTTTTTGGACAATTTTTTTTTCTTTTTGGCTGTTGAGCGGGAAATCATCTCCCAACTCTTCTACTATTATATATTAAATAGATTATTGACTTCTTTATACAAAGTATTCAATTTTGCTCTCCTCCCCATGACAAGGAGGGGAGCAAATACTCGCCTGAGAGGGCAGTGTGTGGGACCCAGGATCCCCTATTAGGCAGGGATTTTAGGGGAGCAAAATTTTGAATGTATTCTACGGAAATCTTATCTAAAGAAATTGGAATTGGAAAGAGTTTCTTATCTTAGACAGTGTTTGATTCACATATTTTTTCAGGGAAAATGACATTTTCAAAGGATTTTTCCATTTTTAAGGCTGTTTGATTCCTGTTATTTTCCTTGGAAACCATCTTCCATTTTTACCTCACGTGATGCTACTTTCCTCCAAAACTGGCAACTTCGTTTCTCGGCTAGGAGGAGGTTTTTATTTCTTGGCAAAATATCCTTCATTTCATCCAAATACAATAGCATTCGTCTCTCTCTCTCTCTCAAAACCCCCTCTCAAAATGCAACATCAAAAATCTGTTCTCCCAACCTAAATCAAGCAAAATCAGTCCATTTTCAGGCGAGCTAGATTACGACATACTGAAGAAAACTACGCGGTAATCGATTTCACACAAAGAAAGGAAAAGAGATCTAGGTTTTCAGCAGAAATTGTATCACTTTTCAAGCAACTGGTGAGCTCTATTTCTGTGTCTTTATAGTGGGTTCTTGTGGGGAAGATTTGTGGTACATGTTTTTGCAATCAAATGACACTGCCTCGTTATTTTTTTTATTTATTTTTTTTTTAATTTTTTTTTTTGGAACATCATTGCCTCGTTCTTGACTTCTGGTTTGTTTCGTGATCAACCAAGGAAGTGGAAAATGGTGAGTTTAAATAATGCCCAACTCTCCACCACTTTCTTCCCCTTCCCTCAGCCCCCTCTCAAATTGTACCATTCTTTTTTAATTGATTCACAAAATCATCAATGAACATTTGGGTTCATTAAAGATTCAAGAGTCGCAGGTTTTTAGTTTAAGAAATGGCCACCTCTTTTGCTTCTTTTTCTACTCCAACATTATATAAGCTAATTTTTCTATCTCCAAACAACCCAGCTACTAGAATTAAATGTTCTTTATCTAAATCCATTAATTATGAATGTAGAAACGGAATCAAGATTATTGGAACTAGAATCAGAGCTGTTCGGAGAGAAGAAAGTGTTGTATTAGAAGAGGGAGGGACAGAGACAGAAATCACTACTAAATTGAATGGTAGAGTGAATGGGTCTGCTAATGGTAATTATGATCATGATAATGGTTCGGTTGAGAAATTTAAAAACAGAATTCCGAAAATTGGGAGTGAGAATGGGAGTTTGGAAATGGCAATGGAAGTGTGACTGTGAGTAGGGGAAAGGAAATAGTGGAAGTAGTAAAAGTGGAAGATGGATTGCTATCCAAATTGATTGGCATTTGTATTAAAGATAGGTTTTGGATTTGCTTGTGAAATCCATGACTCTAGTGTTTTGTGATTGTGCTATTTAGTTGCTCGTTGATTACCGTAGTGCCAAAAAGTATGGTGGGTTTGGTCTGTCCATAAGAAGACATTTTATATTCATCCTGCATAAAGTGGAAATTTAAAGAGCATAATGGGACAATATTGTTTTATTTGTTTAATTCTGTCATTCACAGTGCTGTTCAATTTTTGGCAACACATCTGAAATTTTTACACCTAGGTTGTTGGAAGCTTTTTTGAATTGCCTTGTCTTAACATGAAACATGGACATTATGTCCTGTTGCTTATTAAACAAAAGGGAGTTAGAGATGGAATAAACTAACTTGATAAGTAGAAGATGTTGTCCCAAAAACAAGAGTTTAACACACATTTTCTAACTTGATAAGTAGAAGATGTTTGGAGATTTATGATGTTCTAGCTGTGGATTTGATAATAACGTAAGTTTCATTATATATATAAATACTGCATATCTGTGGGGGTTTTTTTTTGCTATATATATATATATATATATATATATATATATATATATATATATATATATATATTGTGAAAATTTGACATGTATCTGTCAATTTACAGAGATAAGTGATATATTACATGCGACTTCCATAAAATTTCTAGCTGAAAATGTGAATAATTGGCACTGTCTTGGAGACTCTGAAGCTCTTTTTAATATTTTTTTATTTGTCCTTTTATAATGCTTCTTACTTGACTCTTACTATTTTAAAATGAAATTCATAGCCCCCCTGTCCTTGATATATCTTTGCTTGTATAGTTCATTATGCCTCTTTTTCAAGTACAAAAATTGGAGCTTTACGCCGTTTCTGATGTGGATTTGATGGTGCATATCTGAGCATAGGTATAAATGTTCCAAACTTGTGGGTTTTGTTAAAAAAAAAAAATTCTGATTTTTATGCAAATTCTGAAAAATATTGGTTTGTTGATTGGTTTAACACACATTTTCAAAAAAAAAGTTTGAAAAATTGTGTTTGATAAAATAAGTAATTGGAACATAAGTTTAATTGATTTTTTAGGTACACTTAATTATGAAGCTTTTATTTGATTTTTTCCTCTACAAATTATAACAGAAGACATGTATGTTCTAATTTGTCTATGCTTTCTTTAAGTATTTGATATTAGTTGGTAGTGAGTGTCATGGATACACCGAGGAGGCAACGTCGGCGTCAATTACAACATGTGGGCTTGTTTTGGACATTGGTAATCCAAGTAATTGTTATTTATGAAGGTATTAGACGTCGTGCCCAACATCTTCCTAGGGCTCCTCATAGAAATTGGGATTTCGAGAGAGAAATGACACTTACACGAATGTTTGGTACAAGCGACAGAATATGTCGTGACCTTCTTAGGATGAAAATAGGTCCATTTCAAAGATTATGTGCTCGTCTACGAACCTTTGGATTGGTTGATAGTAGATCAGTCCGAGTGGAGGAACAAGTGGCTATTTTTCTCAACACTGTCGGGCATGACCAACGTAATCGTGTTGGAAGTTTTACTTTCTTCAGATCTGGACATACAGTGAGCTATTACTTCCATAGAGTATTGTATGCTTGTCTAGGATTGTATAGAGATGTTGTGACCAATGCCACTATCAATAATTCACCATATGAGAAGGATAATGTGAAGCAATGGTACTCGTATTTCCAGGTTCGGTGTTCATAGCTACTTCATTATATATTATAGAAGCTACATATATATAAAATAAAGAGTCCTTAACACACTTTGCTTTTTTATTTTAGGATGCTGTAGGGGCTATAGACGGTACACATATTGCTGCAAATGTCCCTGTAGAGGAACAAGCTAGGTACCGCAATAGGAAGCAAGTCATTTCTCAAAATGTGTTGGTGGCTTGCACATTTGATATGAAATTCACATATGTACTTGCCGGTTGGGAGGGATCGGCACAGGATGGTCGATTATTAAGAAGCGCAATTTTACGCGAAGGACATAAGCTAACAATTCCTATTGGTGCGTTTTTTCATGAGTTTAATAGCATTTTGATGATGTATTGTAAGTGAAATGACAAGTGCGTAAAATAATCATTTCGTAGGTAAATTCTATCTTTCCGAACTTGTGCCATCACAAAATCTAACTAAGTGTTCATCACAACAACAAATATGCATGGTCTATTGGATTATTATAACTGGGTTGGCACTTATGAATTATTTCATATGCAAATCAAAAACTAGCAAATAGCGGATTATACCTAAACTAGCAAACAGTAACTAGCAATTTGAACATCATGCCTCTTGGATTACTATAACAGATAATTTTCAAATTTCCATAATCTTAGGGCAAATTCTAGAAACTTGAAATTCAGATTACATACAAAACGTGAATTCGAGATTGCATAAAATAATTACCCAAGCCAGAAGGGATTAAATTTACGTAAAATAGTTACCTAAACTAACCAAAATAGCTGAGATTAATTTCAAATGAATTCCCTGCGCGTCTCAAATGTTGGTGCGGTAGGAGATGTAATTTCACATCGATGGCGTGCAGAGTGGAAGTAGGGCAGAAGAAAAGGTGGAGGAAGAAGAGTGGAAGCCGGGGCAAAAGAAAAATCGAATCTAATTTTTTGGGGGAAGTCAGTGGCAAAAGAAACGTCGGGGATGTGGATGGTGGAAGGAGGTCGACCGAAGTTGCAAAATGTCAGCGGAGGAAAGGGACGACGCTGGGAAGGCCGGCCAGAGTTGCACCCGTCGACGGTGGAGGATGTATATGAAGAATACTCAGAAGCAGGGGGCTGGGTTCGGTTCAATGGCGACGGGTTCGGAAGGAAGGAAGGGTTCAAACGACCAGTTGTGCTGAAAAAGTAAAAAGGATTTCAATTTTTATTTTGTTGGAGTGGGTCCCTGCCATCCGTCTATGTGGCAGTCCAACTCAGCTGTGGGAGTCATATTATTTTCCACTGGTTGGGAACCTTATTTATAACTTGAATCATTTATCTTCACATTTGTCATGTTTATCAAATGTATTGGAACATTTTCTTATGTGTATATTTGACCTTTGAAATGGCAACATTGCAATTTAATTAGGGAGATAATATACAAGTACTTCATTGTTGATATGACCTTTATGTAACTATGGCCTTTATGCGGGGCGATATAGTTGTCAGAATGTTTCAGGTAACTTTGAAAGATTATATCTAGGTGCAAAAATATATCGTGAAATTTTGAAAAAAGTGATGGATTTTATAAAACTTATGGTTGAAAACTGAATAAAATCAGTTTAAATTTTAATTATAAAAATTACGAATGGTTATTTTTCAATTTTTCTCCCCAAATTTTTCCATGGAATTTGTGATAATTTCCTTGGAAAATAGTGACTATCAAACAGCAAAAGTTGGAAAAACTTACAATTTCCATGGAAAATGAACACAATCAAACAGAATTAGTTGGAAAATTACAACAATTTCTAGGTAGAATTTATTCCAATCAAACGCATTTAATTGACAATTGCCAGGAAAACAAGTTCTCTTCAATTTAATTTCTTGGAATTCATTTTCTTTCCACCCAAATTCTACCCTCGCTATCAAACGTACCCTTAGAGAGCAAGTTTGGTCTAATAAAAAATTTTAAATTTTCTTCAAATTCATTTTCAACAATACATTTATACGAGACTCACCACTTTTCACAATTTTCAATTTATTTTCTACCGTACTTATCCTAAAAACTCAAAAGTTTCAAATTTTTCAAAAAAACTATCTATACCAAACAACTTCTTAGTGTGTATATAGTGCATAATCAATCCATTATTTCAATACAAAAAATTATAAATATCATTTGACAATTTATTCAAATTTTAGAATCAAAATGAAACCAATTAGAATCTAAAACACAAAAAATGTTGATCATGCATGTAAAGTTAGAATTCAGAACATCCAATCCTAAATGTTTGAGAAACTGAGGGTCCATTCCGATGGGCATTATAATACAAATTATAATGGGCACAATTTTCTAAACCACTTTTTGACTACACAGATTTTTTTTCTCCAATTTTTAACCACACATATTACCTAGAAAACCCAAATAATACATATTATAAATCAAATTCCATTTATTTCAGCCATCAAACGGAGCCTGAGATGTATCTGACTTAGGTTCCCTACTAAAATATAATTATTCGAGTCACAAAAGATATCATACATGATTAGAGTAATGTTTGTCAGAAAATTGTTCTAAATCGGTGCTCTTCAAATTTTTGCCTCAAACAAATTGATTTACAAAGCAGTGAATCCCTAAGCGATTTAAATTGATAGAACCACTATAAAACATAATAAGATGTGGTCATCGATTTGACATAACTGTTATGAATAAAGGCTCAAAATCACCACACAGAAATCACAAAGTAAAGATCTAAACATAAAACCTCTGAAACAAGTATCGGAAATGGTTTTACAGATCAAAGATAAAACTTCTCAGAATACAAATCTTCGCACAAAAAACCACAAAGTATCACTAAGTTTACAGACTATCACTGTAAAATGAATCACAAAGAATAATCTCTAATTATTCACACAGAATCAGAGTATAAGACCACAAAGATTGTGAGAGAGATGAGATTTTTCTCTCAAAACCACGAGAAAAGAGAATCGCCTGAGAGAGAGAGAGAGAGAGAGAGAGAGAAATCTTCTGGAAGCGAAGTGAAAGGGCAGCAAACGAAGAGCCATCCTTATCTCCAAATTAAGGGTTGTGATCAATCTTGCATATCCAATGGCTGTTATTAAGCCGGTTGTTGGAAGATTAAGCAGATCGGGTTTTGGGCCGGGTAAATGGATCTCCAAGATGGGTAGTAGCCCTCTTTGCATTGAACTTCAATATATAGTCTTCAACTCCTTTAAAGCTATATAGGATTGGGCTTGATTTTGGGCTACTGCTCTGGTCCAATTGATTTTACAATCTCCACCTCAATGGGATTAGCAGTACCTACAAAACAGAATTGAGCAGTATCAAAATTCTAACAAATTTAGAAACTTTAAAGCATCTTTAAATTTATTTATAGGAATAATTTTTGTTCTAGCATCTACTGGATTCAGCTGGGTTGGTATTTTAACAAGTTTAACAATTCCTTTCTCAGTAATATCTCTTATAAAATGAAATTTTACATCTATGTGTTTTGACCTATTATGAAAAACAGGATTTTTGCAAAGATGTAAAGCACTAAGTCTATTAGTACAAATTTCAGTTTCAGAATTGTCAATGCATCCAATCTCAGATAATAGACCTTTTAACTAAATACATTCTTTAACAGCATCTGTGGCAGCTATATATTTTGTCTCAATTGAAGATAAAGCAACAAGTTTTTGTAGTTGAGATTTCCAGCTAATACGTGAACAGTTTAAAGTAAAGAAATATGCAGATGTTGATTTCCTATTGTCATTGTTCCTAGTAAAATTAGAATCAACAAAGCCTTTTAATTTAAAATCAGTTTTGGTTTTAGAGAAACTAAACTAAGTCCTGCAGATCCTTTCAGATATTTTAACAAGGATTTCAGGGCTTCCCAATGTAACTCACCAGGGTTACTTATAAATCTGCTCAACACACTGACTGCAAAAGTTATATCAGGTCTGGTACAGACCATAAGATACATTAAAGATCCAATAGCATTTGAGTATGGTACATTTTTCATTCTAGATATCTCTTCATCAGATTTAGGTGAGTGTTCAACAGATAGTTTAAAATGTGCAGGCAGTGGCAATGAAACGGGTTTTGCATCAAATAAGTTAAATCTTTTCAAAACCTTTTCAATATAATGTTTTTTATTTAAAAGTAAATTTCTAGAATTCTTATCTCTAAAAATATTCATTCCAAGAATTCTTTTTGCATGTCCTAAATCTTTCATTTCAAATTCAAAACGTAACTTATGCTTAAGCAGATCAATTTCAAGCATGTTTGGGCCAACAATAAGCATATCATCAACATTTAACAAAAAATATATACAATCAGTTTCACCAGACTTAAAGTAAAAAAAAGGAATCATATTGGCTTTTCTGAAAATTAAGGCTTTGTATATAAGAATCAAATCTCTTATACCATTGTCTTGGGGGTTGTTTTAAACCATAAAGGGACTTTTTCAGTAAACATACTAAATCAATTTTACTTTCGTTTTCAAATCCTTTAGGCTGGTGCATGTGAATGGTTTCATCTAAAGAACCATATAGAAAAGCAGTTTTAACATCCATTTGTTCTAGTTCTAATTCAAATTGAGCAACTAAAGAAAATAGAATTCTGATTGAAGTAAACTTAACAACAGGGAAATTTTTTTTATTATAATCAATCATTTCTTTTTGTGAAAAACCTTTTGCAACAAGCCTAACTTTATACCTATGTTTCATATTTTTAGACTCACTCTCTTTTATTTTGAAAATTCATTTGCAGTCAATTATCCTTTTATTAACAGGTTTATCAACTAAGATCCATGTACCATTTTAAATAAGAGAATCCATTTCTTCTTGCATTGCCGCAAGCCAAAGTTTGGAATCATTAGAAGAAGTAGCTTCTTCGTATGATTCTGGTTCATTCTGTAAAGGTTCAGAATACGTGAATGCAGAAACAAAATTAGGTTCAGTTTCTGTTTTAGCTACTGGTTCAGGAAGGATTTCTGTATATGGAACAGAACTTGTTGATTCTAGTTCAAGATTGTTATTACCAGAATGTAGGGGTTGCTCCACCTGAAACTGAGTATTAGGCAGATAATTATCATCATTCAAATGGTCTGCACTCAGCTTAGAGGTGAGAAAGTCCTTTTCACTAAGAGAATTATCCAAAATCATGTTTGCTAGGAAAGAAATTTTCATTAAAAATGACAGACCTACTTATAATAACCCTGTAACCTCCTCGTTCTTTTACCCAAAGTCTATAACCCTTGACCCCTTCACCATAACCCAAAAAAATACATTTTAAAGATCTAGAGTCAAGTTTGGTTTCAGTTTGGTGTGAGTAGGCTGCACAGCCAAAAACTTTCAGTCTTAAAAAATCAGGAAGAGAATTATTCCAAATCTGACAGGTATTTTAAAATCAATGGCACTGCAGGGAGAAAGAATGATAAAAACTGAAGCAGTTCTGACTGCTTCACCCCAATTTTTTTTGGCAAGTTTGAATCAAGTAGTAGGCACCTAATTCTTTCTAAAAGAGTCCTATTCATCCTCTCAGCAATCCCATTTTGCTGTGAACTGTAGGTGACAGTCCTATGTCTAAGGATACCTAAATTTCTACAGAAGGAATCAAAGTCCTGGTTAAAAAATTCTAGGCCATTGTCAGTCCTAATCACTTTGACCTTCCTATCTTTCAAGTTTTGAATTAAGGTAATCCAGTTTTTAAACACCCACAGAGTAGCATCTTTAGACTTAATCAAATGAATCCAGTTTTTTCTAGAATAATCATCAACAATAAGTAGGAAATATTTAAAGCGAGAAACAGTGTTGACTGGAGCAGGACCCCACAAATCAACATGAAAATATTCAAGTATATTATTAGACTTATATATGCCTTTACCAAAGGAATTTCCTTTTTGTGTTTCCAAAACACATTTTTCACAAAAATCAAGTTTATGTAGCACATCTTTTCCAAAAATGCCCTTTTTCTCAAGAAATTTAACACCTTTTTCACCTAAATGACCAAGTCTTTTATGCCACAAAACAGTTTTATCATTTTCAGAGACTGTATTAAAAGAATTGGCACACAAAGGATATGATTTCAGAACATAAATTCCATTTGTTTTAGAAGTACAGTAAAGTAAATAATTACCTTTAAAAATACTAAGGTAACCTTTATGCAGTCTAATATCATAAAGCTCAGAATCAAGTACATCAAGAGAAATCAAATTCCTTTTCAAATCAGGCACATATCTAGTATGATTTAAAACAAGTGTCTTGTTATTTTCAAGTTTTAACAAGACTTTACCAATGTCTTCAATATCACAAGTTAAATTGTTTTCAAGTTTCACAAAACCAAAACAATCACTACTAATAATAGCAAATAAATCTTTTTCAGGACACATATGGAAAGTACAACTAGAATCAAATATTCATTCATACTTGTTATCAGATTCAGTAGTAACATAGACAACACCATCATTATCATGAGTCACAGCCTCTGTTTGATTACTGTTACTTGTTTCATTTTGTTTCTTAAAATAATCTTTCACATGATGTCTATGTTTGCCACAGTAATAGCATAGCCTAGGAGGTCTGATTAAATTATCTTGACCTACTGAATTATCTAGGCCTCTGAAATTATTTTGGTTTCTAAAATTGTTTTGACCTCTAAAGGAATTATCCTTAGGCTTATAAAAATTGTCATTCTTTTGAAAACTACCCCTAACAGGTTTTCTATTTGTGTTATTCCAGTTCCTATTATTGTTAGGAGTATTCCAACTTTTGTTGAGATTGTTCACAGGCTTAGGTGGCGTTCTGTTTGTATTTTATTTTGTATTTTCATTTTCGAAAATATTTTATATTTCCTGTTTTTATTTTTATTTTCAAATTTTCTGAAAACGCGTTTGGCTTGTCATTTCTGAAAATTGTTTTTGAAAATGAAAAACTGAAAAACACGTTTTGTTTGAAAATTTGTAAAATACTACTTAAACTATTTTTAATTAATCTGCTTGCAGAATACTACAGACTAAAACTCAAATTTCCTTTTACAATAAACTGAAAACATGGTTACCAGCAACAAACTAATGTGAGCACTAAGAGTCTATATTAACACAGTTTGGTAAGGTTCGGGATTTGAGTAAGTTCTGGTTCTATTAAAATCCAGAAAATGCAAGTTCTTTCAAAATCACCAGAGTCCATTTATCAAGGCATTTTTTGAAATATAACAACAAGAATTCCTACTTAATTTTTTTGTAATGTTGATATTGAATTCAATAAAACTTTATTTTAGGCTTAGTTCCAAGTTAGGATAATTCTCCTAATATATATATATATATATATATATATATATATATATATATATATATATATATATATATATATATTAAGCTTAGTTCCAAGTTAGGATAATTCTTTAAAAAAAAAAAAAAAATCCCAAAACGCATTATTCGCTTTTGAACTTTTTCGTTGAAATACACTTAAAATGCCCAAAACGAGGCTTTGGACGTTTTGCATTTTGTGTACAATTTTTTTTTTTTTTGTTTTAAAAAATGCATTTTTGAAAATGGTAAAGAGAATGCGTTTTTAGTGTTTTCAAAAATAAAAATAGAAAATGACCTCAAAACAGTAAAGGGAACAGGACCTTATTATCCCTAAAGGAATTCCTTTTCTTTGAAATTCCTATTAATACTATAGGCTTCTCTTGCATTATTCTTAAATTTCAGTTCCTTATTCTTAAGGAATGTGTGAACTACTTCAGTAGTCCATTTCTGCTCACCATATTCTAAGGCATTTCTAAGATCCTAAAATTTATCACCCATAGCGTTTAGAAGACAGACAACTTTTTGTTCATCAATCAATTTTTCATCAGAATTTACCAAACTTTGAGTGATCCTATTAAACCTATTCATATTATCATCAATAACTTTGGAGGGATCAAATTTAAAAGAAAATTATTGTTTCCAAAGAAAGCATTTATCAGGCATTGAGACAGTGTCATATACTTCTTCTAATTTATCCCAGAGTTCCATAGCAGTTTTAGTCTTACCTATTTGTCTAATGACATTATCAGACAGGTGAAGAAAAATAGTACTTCAGGCAGTTTCATCCATTTCAGTTTGTCTATCTTGAGCTAAATTAACAAGCCAAGATTGATCAACAGCTTTAGCACACTTCATTTGGAGTAATAAGGCTTTCATTTTCAGGCTCCAGAGATTAAAATCTCCTTTGCCATTCCAAATTTCAACAGCTACTTTTATAGTAGCCACTAAAGTAATGACCAAAATATTTTGAGAAAAGCTTTCAAAAGGAATTTAAGCCTTATTACTTCAAGATATTATCAAGCAAATAGAAATGGAGGGAAGCAACACAAGTTCACAAAATGTCTCAAGAAATTAGAGGCTAATTATCTAACCAAAAAGTCAAGAAATATTTATAATGTCACTCGGTCTCAGGATTCAATCACTAAGTAGTATAATCAATCAAGATGATCACAGTTTACTAAGAATAATCATATACGCGAAAACTACAAAGAATTATATACTGAAAAATTGTTCTTCCAGTAAATCCCTCAACCTAATTTAGGTCAGCCCAAAAATCCCTCAGATTCCCAAATTTTCAAGAAATCTTGGATAAAAGAAATTAAAAGGGTCCAAGAATAGGCTTCAAAGACGGAGAGATTTTGGAGAGAACAAAGATTTGAAAAGCAAATGATAATAATAAGGTGCAATATAGAAAGATATCACCTTTTGCAAAAGGAGTTACTGCAGTTCCACAAAGGTATAATGCTACACAGACTTAGTGCCTCCATGTTTCAATACCACAAAGCTTAAATTCCACAAAGTTCCTGTAATACCACTTTTCGTTTTGCGTGCTTCCTTGAATACCACCTAATTTTTATGATGAATAATTTATTTGACAATTATTATTGATAATAAGTTGAATGATTTTGCAGTGGAAGGACTTGGACGCCGTCTCGCTCAATGTGCCAATTAGAAAATTATAAATCTTTACTTGCAATTTTATGTCTAATTGTGCATTTTGAATTGTTACTTGTCAATTTCTATTTTAATTGAGTAGTAAGCTGCCTATATTGCATTAAATTGAAATTTGGGAGAAGTTTGGTGGCACTTTGAAATTTATTTGAAAGTTGTGATTTTATTACACAAAAGAGGAGAATTGAGGGACCGAGTTGCAATTAACGAAAATTGAAATCTAACCAACTTCCTCTCCACCAAACCGAACTCACTCACGGTCTCACACTCACTCTCCGCTCTCTCTCGCGATCTCACTCTCTGTCTCGGTATCACCCTCTCTCGTCTCTCTCTCTCACGCCCGGTGATACGAACCAGCGCCAGCGACGCCGACCACCACCCCAACAGCGGTAAAAGCCCTTTCTCCCCTTCCCTCGTTCCTTTCTCTTCACCGACGCACCACACACACACCCACGCAGTCACGCACACTGCACCCGAACGAACACACACAACACACACACGTAATTGGTGTATGTATATATGGAATTGTATGTATTTGTTGATGTATACATGAGTTGAGTGTATGTATATAGGCTAAGATTTTCAGATTTTCAGATTTCAGAATAGGTAGATTTCGAAATTTAAATGTTAATTTTGAGATTGAATAATGTTTATATATGTGTATGTATAGATGTATATATGTGTGTGTTCATGGATGTGCATAAGTTCACTATTGTCTGATTGAAATTTTATGGATTTAATATGCCTTGTTGAGAGGTTAGTTTAAATTGGAGTTTTAGGTGAAATTTCAACAGTGAGGTCGTTCACAGTAAGTTTTCAAATGTCGATAAAATGTTGGAAAAAATTACTTGGTTTAAATTTGAGTTAGTTAATTAAGTTTATGTTATTATGGGTAAATTGAGAAATTTGAGAATTTTCATGTATTGATATAAATAGCTTTAGTCATATTAGCTAGTTAATTCTTAGATTTTTAATATATGAATCCAATTGTTAACCAATGGACCAATGGTTAGGTTAATTTTGGATTAAAAGTTATAGATTCAATTTTTCGAATTTGATTAGTTATAGACTTACTTTGAAAGTTCAGTTGAAATATTCGGATTTGGTAAAGGATTAAGGAATTTGGGAATTTAGTTAACTTAATTGTGATTTTAGTGTGAATGTGAGTTATGATTATAATTCCAAAATTTTGGGAAAATGGTAAGGATGTGTACATTTTTTCAAACTTTGGTTTTGATTTAAATACCTTAATAGTTAGTGTGTGTTTGATTTTTGGTTAAAATGAGAATAATTTGATGAAAACCAAACAAGCACTTAAGCTTAAAATGTTGTGTCGAATGATTTAAATCTTTTGCTTTCGAGTATTTAATATATTTTAATACATTTTTTGGAATAAATAATCACAAGAAAGAAAAGGGAAAGAAGATTTATTGTTTTAACTTGTTTGATGTTAAAGGAATGATGAATAGATCAAATTGAACTGAAAGTATATTTTACTAAATGAATAGATGCAACTAAGATTTTGGTACATTGACGACAAGGGCAGTCGAAACTCCTCCACTTGCAAATTCAGATAACGGTAAATGCTAAGGACGTCAAGTAAGTAAACTTCCCCCTATTTTCATCAAAGTTGAATGTAAATGTGAAAATTATGTCTAAATGACTGTCTTGCAACTTATTTGCTTTGATGAATTTCATTTACTTTGTGAAAGTATATGTTATTATGAAGAATGTTCAAGCATGCACATTATCATGTCATTGCATCATCAAGCATGCATTGGCATCGAAATTGGGAAGTGAAATGTTTTTAAATGAAAGAAATGTGTCAAGGTGCAAGTTTGTTCAAAAGTTATGTATCCCAAGTTTTTGAAAGAATGAATGGGTGTACTTCTAGTTCATGAAAGTTGCGAGTGGGAAATGGGGCGCGGGGGACCGGCGTACCCGAATTAAGTCGCTTTGCGACGAAATGTTCAACCGTTTACGGTGGACTGTTAAACCGCTTTGCGGTGGAAAAGTGAATGTTAAACCGCTTTTCGGTGGGAAAGTGAATGTTAAACCGCTTTGCGGTGGAAATGCGCATGTTAATCTGGTTCCAAATAAATAATTTCCCACTGTATTCTGATTGACTAGAAGTTACATCAAGTGAGCTCACGATGGAAATGAAGTGAAAGTTTTGAAATGTCAAGTGAAAGTTTGAAATGTTGTATGTTCTGGAAAGTAAAGAAAAATGGGATACATACATGGAATTGTTAAAAAGCATTCATGTCATAAGCATGCATTCATGCATACAGTTTACTTACCGAGCTTTAGCTCACCCCAATCCCTCCCCAACATTTTAGGTGATGAAAGCTAGATGATCAGAGGGGAGTACTTGGTGACTGACTAAGACAGTACCCGCTGTCGCCATTATTTAATAAAGTTAAATTTATTCAAGTTATTATTTAAATTTATTCCTTAATTCATTATTATTGATAATTGTTTGGTTGAAGTTGGTTTTAATTAAGTATGGATGACGTATTAGAGATTAAATTACTTCTTATTTCAATTGTCAATGTCTGTTGATACTTTGAAAAATCTTATGCTTGAGGAGTTGGGAAATAAATGAATTGGTTTGGCGATAATGAATGTGATTGAGATGTGATTGATGTTTTAAATTTTTAAAATGGTTTTGATGTCCCTCTACAGGTTGGCTATGTCCAATTTATAGAGGAGACTTTACCGAAATTTCTGTAAAATTTTACAATAGATAAATGAACATTTTTAATTGTGTAAACGATTTAATTCCGCATTTAATGTGAATGGAAGTTAACACGCCTAGGTTTTAGACTCGTAAACTTGGGGTGTTACAGTTCCAGTATCACAAAGTCCAACAGTATTCACGAAGTTCAGCCACCAAGAAGATGTCAGATCATCACTAAGAATTTTTAGTATATTATGAAAAAATACTGAGTTCTTGGGATCGATTTATTTTGACTCAAAGATCAAAATCCAGGAAACAGAATTAAGGAACCCTCCAATTTAAAAATTAGGGTTTCAAAAATTTTCTCACAGTAAAGATACCACAAAGATAACTTTAAGGATTTTAGAAAACCTTTAGATCTAAAAATTTCACTAAGTTTTTCAAAGTTTGAAAAAAAGGTTTCGATATGGGTTTTTCAAAATACTCCAGAAATCAAAAGTTTCTTGAAGAGATCACACAGAAAAGGAAAACCCTAAAACGTTTTTGAATAAAACCACAAAGAACCTTCCACTAAAAATCAGATCCACCCACAAAGTCTCTGGATTTACAAGATCTTAGTCGTAATACAGCGTATTCACATGAACCCTAAGGCTTTGATACCACTATTACGAATAAAGGCTCAGAATCACCACACGGAAATCACAAAGTAAAGATCTAAACATAAAATCTCAGAAACTTTATTAATCAACAAGAAAAATACAAGTATCAAAAATTATTTTACAGATCAAAGATAAAACTTCTCAGCAAACAAATCTTCGCACAAAAACCACAAAGTATCACTAAGTTTATAGATAATCACTGTAAAATGAATCACAAAGAATAATCTCTAATTATCCACACAGAATTAGAGTATAAGACCACAAAGATTGTGCGAGAGATGAGATTTCTCTCTCAAAACCACGAAGAAAAGAGAATCGCCTGAGCGAGAGAGAGAACAGAGAAATCTTCTGGAAGAGAAGTGAAAGGGCAGCAAACGAAGAGCCATCCTAATCTCCAAATCAAGGGCTGTGATCAATCTTGCATATCCAACAGCTGGTATTAAGCCGGTTGTTGGAAGATTAAGCAGACCGGTTTTTGGGCTGGGTAAATGGATCTCAAAGATGGGTAGTAGCCCTCTTCGCATTGGGCTTCAATATTTAGACTTCAGCTCCTTTAATGGTATATAGGATTGTGCTTGATTTTGGGCTATTGCTCCGGTCCAATTGATTTTACAATAACAAAATAAGGTCATGCAATCATGATTTCATTTGAATGCCTAGCATATTAAATACATAAAAATAAAATGAGTTCAGAAACAAAGTTAGTAAAAGGGGATCAAAATGAACAAAATACAAGAAAGTATTTACAGATTATTAACATGTGATTGTGCATGCTTCTTTTGAACCACTCTTAAATGAAAAACACCAATTTGAAATGACATTTTTAGAACCTGTAAAAAATAAAATTTTACTTCAAAATTCGAAAAATAATTTATATATAAACCAACTTAAAACATATAGAAATAATCTTTTCAAGAAATTGTACTTTAGAATTCTAACAAATAAATTCACTACAATAAGTGTTGACGGTTGAAATATAAATATTCCAAGTCAGTAAGAAGAATAAGTGAATGTCAGGTATGCGAAGAAAAATTGTATGTGGAAGAAGTGAATCTCAAGTCGGAATGGACGACCTGGACTCCATGTATGCTTTTGTATCTCTTTATATATATGTTTCGCGCAGACGTCACCTCGCTAACAATTACCAAAGGGGGATCAGAAGAATGTGTAAGGAACAAACCTCTCGAGACAAAGTCCCAACGAGGGGTGCTATATTTATGAAGATTACAGTGAAGACAAAACACCTCTAAGGGGCGCAAGCACACAAATTTCACTAAGAGTTTGACGATAAAAGTAAAGATAAAGGAAATTACATATTCTCTTGTTGAGATTTGATTGATTGGTCCTTCTAAATGGCTAAGTTTTTACAAAATATACAAATACACAAACTTCCTTCAACCACTGCCAATATTTGAATCTTTGGTTTGCCGCCTTGATTTGTAACACTTGCATTGATTAATTTGCTTCCTCCAAGTTGCATAACCGTTGCTCACGTCCTTGTAACATCTGCTTGCCACATCGCTCTGAGTAACCTCTACAATTCATCATTTCAACTGCTACCTTCGTCAACAACTGACTATGTGATCATAAGACAAGTGTCAAAACCGCTTCTACTTGCTTAGTCGCCCAACTGCTCCATCGCTCGCCCTGTCGCCCAAATATCCTAGCTGCTGTACAATCGCCCTGTCATCCAATTTCTTGCCTATAATGAGCCCTTAACGTTGGGCCTCTTTTTGTTTGAGCCAAGGCTTAGGACTTTTGCATTTTGGGTATTTTTTTGGGCGTCAACAATTACCCCCCAATATGGCGGAATTAATGTTCATCCATTAATTTTATGCCATATTAATCATTTCGATGTGCCTTTTTTGCCAGAAATTCTCAGCATTCTAATCTTCTTCCGTCTTTTCCAACATAGACCGTTCAGATTCTGCCTTTCTGCCTTCTTTTTCTCGCATAAAGAGGTGGACTCTTTCCCTATAAAAATGGGATTTGGTTGCAGATACGTCTCTTATCCCTTTCTTCCAGTCTTGTATGCCACTTCTATCATGTATATTCCCCCATGTTCGACAGGTCTTTTGTTCCTATTTCTCCCGAATATGAACCATCTAACTTTCTTTTCCCACGATCTGCTCTAAACATACCTTTGGTATGGGAGATATAGGAAATTGTTTCTTGGCCGTGGAGGCTCCTTTCGACGTCTCTCTCCCTTGTGATCCCTTTCCAGGGTTGTCAGATGTAGAGGAATTGCCCGTAGGGAGCGCTCACCAGCCATTTCTTACCCCATGATAGGTCGATGGCTTGCTGAGAGTGCTTCTCAGGTCGTTCACCTATTGTGATTGCTTCCAACGGATACAGCTGAGAAGACGAGAATGGAAGCTTCACAAAGGTTGAGATGGGTAAGGGGGAAAGACCTACCAGGTGGGTCATTCTTGTTCACAAGCATGTCCCTGTCGTTGGGGTGATGAAGATTGGTCGGTAATAGAGACGTCCTTTATAATAGTTGATAGGCAGTCTTCATTCTGTAGTAGTTGGTAGGCAATATTCGTTTTCCTATTGTTTCTGGGTGAGGTCCTGCTGGCTCCTTTTGTGTTGCGAATGTACATAACTCTCTCCTTTTTTTTGAACAAAAGAAACAATCTTTGTTATAGGCGCATCTTATTTTCATTTTCCTTTTTTCTTGCTTGTGCGATAATTGGGCGCCTTTCCCAGCGGAATACAATGCCTTTATACTTGTTCGTCCTCCCATATGGAAGGAACATATTTCTTCAATTATTTACCGTTGATGAATCTTATGTGTTTCGTGTTATCTAGATCATCCAAATGATAAACTCCGTTGGACAACACACTACTTACTCTGAACGGTCCTTCCCAATTAAACGACCATTTCCCATATTTGAGATTTTTACTTTCTAAGGGGAGAATGGTTTTCCATGCCAAATCACCCACACTAAATAACTTGGCAATCACTCTGTTGTTGTAGTATTTAGCCACTTTTTGCTTCTGAACTTGCAATCTATCAAGGACGTCCAACATTAATTCATCCAGTTCTAAAAGATTCTGAACCATCAATTCTGCATAGTCGCTTTCGCATAGATGGTTCTGTAAGTCTGTTCGAATTGATTGCAAGTTGATCTCCATAGGTAGTACTGCTTCTTGTCCATATGTTAGCTGAAACGGAGTTACACTTGTACTCGTTCGTGGAGATGCCCTGTAAGCCTACAAGGCATGGTTTAAACATTCGTGCCGATTCCTGGCATTTTATCCCAACATTTTTCGTACAATGCTCTTCAGGGTTTTGTTGGAAGACTCTACTTGCCCGTTAGACTGAGCGTAATAAGGCGTAGAGTTAACTAACTTGATACCAAATTCGTCCAAGAACTCCTTTACTAGATTTCTATTCAATGAGGTTCCATGGTCTACCATTATGGTTTGTGGCACCCCGAACCTATAAATAATATGGTCGCTAATGATTTTTATGACGTTCTTTTGGGAAATCTCTTTCAAAGGGACAGTCTCTACCCATTTAGTAAAGAAGTCCGTTTCTACAATGATGAACGTGTGTTGTTTGGACGATCGAGGATAAATCTTCCCTATTAAATCAATAGCCCAGCCCTTAAACGACCAAGGTTTAATAATAGGCACCATTTCCCTGGCTGGCGCTCTTTGGATTGGTCCGTGTCTCTGACACGCTAAGAAACTTCTTGCATATTGTATGCACGATTCTCCTATTTTGGGCCAAAAGTATCCACTCCTAATAATCAACCACCTCATTTTTTGGCCGGCTTGATGGGCCCCACATATCCCTTCATGGACTTCTGCCATAATGGTCTTGGCCTCGCTCAAACTTATGCACTTCAATAGCACTCCATTTGAATGTTTCTTGTATATTTGTTCGTCTATGAGGACATAATTCAATGCACGCAGTTTCATTCTCCTGTCGTTTCTTCTACCAGGTTCTTCCAGAAATTTCTTTTTTTCTTCTCTCCAATCCATCGCGTCCCTGATTTGTATACAATGAATGCTACTTTCCTTTATCCTCCTTTGTATGGTGGGCAGGATTATTCCGTACTCACAAGTTGTTGTTGCATTCACCACTTTTGAATAACCCGAAGCGACCTGGGCTAACTCGTTCGCTACATCATTGTAAATCCTGCTTATATATTGAAGCTCCACTTGATCAAATTCTTCCAAAAGTTCTTGGGTGTATTGCTTTATCACAGAATCGCTCTGTCACTTGAAATCGCCAGTTAATTGGTATATTACCAACTGAGAATCTCCTTGGATAATTACATTCTTCACTTTCAGCTCTGCTAACAGTTCTAGCCCCGAGATCAATGCTTTGTACTCGGCTTGATTATTAGTAGATGCTCTTCCAAGGTGAGAGCATACTTGCAACAGACTCCCATGGGATTTATTAAAACTATACCAACTCCCGTGCCCTGGTAAGTTTTTGATCCATCAAAATATAGAACCCAGGGCTTCGTTTCGAGCGAATCCACTTCTAAATTAACCTCCTTAGACATGTCCAAACAGGGATGAATAGCCAAAAAGTTTGCTAAAGCTTGATTTTTAATTGCCTTTTGAGGTACGTGTTGTATTTCAAATTCAGAAAGGGCCAATGTCCGAAGGCAAATTCTTTGATGTAAAACTGGGCGAGAAAATAAATACTTGACTATATTTACTTTAGATATCAAATACACGGTTACAGGCCGTAAATAGGCCCTTAGTTTAGTACACGTGAAATACAGAGCGAGACAAAGTTTTTCTATAGCTGAATAATTACATTCACACTTCGTCAACTGTCTGCTTAAGTAGTAAATCGCTATCTCCTCGCCCAGATGGTCTTCTTGCGCGACCATTCCGGCTATAGATCCTTGCTCCGCCGATATATAGACTTTCATTCACTTCCCATGAATTGGTGACACCAGCACAGGCGGATTTGATAAGTATAGTGTTCTTCCCGCCAGACAAATTCGTCTTGATTTTTCAACTTTAAAAGAGGCGAAAAAACTTTCGTTCGCCCTGCACAATTAGAAATAAAACTCCTTAAGAAATTTACTTGACCTAGGAACATTTGCAATTCCTTTTTGTTAGCAGGCGGTTTTGCTTCTAGAATGGCTCTTGCTTTATTTTTGTCAAGTTTGATCCCCCTCTCGTGTACCAGAAAACCAAGGAAGTTTCCTGAATTAACACCAAACGCACATTTCAAAGGGTTTAACTTCAACTTGTACTGCCTCATTCATTTAAATGAACGTCTTAGTTGTTGAAAATTGTCTTTTTCTTTCATTGACTTTACCACAATATCATCTACATATACTTCAATAAATTCCCCAATCATGTCATGAAAGATTAAATTCATTGCCCTTTGATAAGTGGCCCCAGCATTTTTTAGGCCGAAGGGCATGACTATCCACTCAAAACATCCCAAGGCCCCTGGGCATCTAAAGGCCGTTTTATGCACATCTTCGTCAGCTATGTAAATTTTGTTGTATCCGGAATACCTATCCATGAAGGAATACATGACATGCCCTATAGTTGAATCTACTAAAGAATCTACCGTTGGCATAGGATACTCATCTTTAAGAGTGGCTAAATTTAAATTCCTGAAATCTATGCACACCCTAATGCTACCGTTCTTTTTAGACACGGGCACAATATTAGATAACCATTCTACATACCTGTCCGTCCTAATAAAACCAGCCTTTAAAAGACGTTCTATTTCTTTTTTTACTTCAGGTAATACATTAGGGGCAAAACGCCTAGGTGGCTGCTTATGTGGCTTAAAATTATGCTTAGTTGGCAGTCTGTATTCCACCAAATTCCTATCTAAACCAGGCATGTGTTCATATTCCCAAGTAAAACAATCTCTGTATTCTTTTAATAAGGCAATCAATTCATCACTTTCCTCCTTATTGAGTGTTTGGTTGATGAATGTTGGGCGTTCTTCCCCTTCGCCGCCGATGTTCACTTTTACAAGAGGGTCTTGCGCCTGAGCGTGCCCTTGTTTGGATATCCCTATTGCTTCATTGTCTAGGCTTTTTGCGAGCAACTCTTCCTCTAAACAATCCACCTTGTAGACCTTTCTATCAGCATTATGCTCCAACTCAAAAACGGCCAACTTGCACTTGAACGTTGCCAATGTTGCTGCCTCTTTTGCCTTTTTTGCGTTTTCTTCAGACTTATTATTGAAAGCCATTGGTCTGGCTTTTGAGGCCCGAATATTGACCACATTACCTCTTTGCTGGTTGCTTGTCATGATTCCTTAACCACTTTTACGCCAATGACTGGCTTCTCAAGGGCCACTATATTTAGCCTCATTTGCTTGAACATCTCTATTAGGGCGTCAACAGAGAATGGTTCTTCCCTTAGTGCGACGATTTGAGTTTCTTCTCCCTCTTGCACTACTCTAACAGGCCCATAATTCCCCTCGTACATGAATCTTTCTATAGAGTTCGCTTCCGCCATAAATGGTCTATGATCTGCCTGTATCACTTCTGCTTTTCCTTTATCATTCCAGATTACTAAACACTGATGGAGCGATGAAGGTATGCACCGGCTCTCATGGATCCAATCTCTCCCTAGAAGTACATTATAGCTGGTAGGACCATCTATCACGAAGAAAACTGTGATCCTTGTGGTAGTTCCCAAAGTGACGTCCAATGGCATCACTCTTTTGGCCGACGTCACCCCCCCTCGTTGAAGCTTGTGAGGATAACTTCTGTTGGGATTATATCATCCTCCTTTTTTGCGAGTCTTCTTATCATTCTGGACGGGATGGTATTTATAGCTGCCCCGTTGTCTATAAGAACCTTTGACACTGGAATTCCATTAATCTGGGCATTCACATACAGTGGCCTCAGATGCCTGGTTAGTTTCGTGGAGGGTTTCCTAAAGATAACATTTTCCGCTGCATTGATCTCTACCTCCTGGACGTGTTCCTTTATTTCGACTCTTTTCGTCACTTCGGCTTGCAATACTTCTTGTCCCTCGCTCTGATCTCTCGACTCTTCATTTGTAAACCATCTGGTAGGAAGAGGAAGTATCCTAGGAGGTGACCCATACTTCTCAACCCGTGGTACTCTCATTTTCCTTTTGGGCGTTCCGTATAGTACGTAAAAATCGAACGCTCGCTCAGAGGGCTCGCCCAATAGATCCACTTCAAGCACGCCTTCTTGATATAACTGCTTTAGAAACACATTGCGCGACACCCCTCTTTTCCTACCTTCCACCTCCAAATCTCTCTCTTCTTCGATGTCTGTCATGCCATCGTCCTCTTCTTCATAATCTACCTCTTGGGACGTTTGACCCTCTTCATATATCAGCTCCCAGGATGCTCCTTCATTTTTTCCACCTTCTTCTCCTACATCCTCTTTGCTTCTAAACTCATTGGCCAATAGATAGTTGTTAGCCATGACTGGGGGTAATGTCCTGAACTGAATGGTAGTGGCTTGCTCTAGTTCCTCTTCGTCTCCTTTTTTGCTGCACTCGAACTTCGATTTCCCAGTGAAACTTCTAGACGCTTTCTTCACCGACCCCTCTGTACTGTTCCCTTTGTCACCATCAAATTCATTTTTGTTAGCTTCCCGAGTCAGCCTCGGCGTGTCTAGGGGCAACGCTCCCTATTGTCGCCTCATCATACTGCCGTAGTTCCTTTGAAAATGCCTTTGCTGGGTCCTTGTCAACTCATTGAAGGGTACAACTCGTCTAGCATTGTACTGGAATGATTGCCAAACATTTGATTGGCGTGGTTGCGGCCTAAATGTTTTCCTGTGATTTGTTGGCCATAGTTTCCTTTCTTGAGACGTTTTTCCATATGTATCTGGGCCTCATCCTCTATTGGGCTGGAAACTTGACGCAACTCTGGGATGAGTGTGAAAACCTTGCGCTTTGGTTCCTTCCATAGACTTACTCACTTCTTCCTTGCATCTATCACATAAGACACTCATGTCTCCTTGGTATTCTTTTCCCTTGAGTTGTTCAAACACTTTGGGACGTTGTTGTTCACTTCTGCTCCATCATGAATTACCAGTTTGAGCTTTGGCAATTTCTGGAGAAAATCAGTTGCCATCATGTTCACTCCAAGCGGTTGTGGGAAGGAATTCTCGTCCACCTCCATCTTTTTCTTAGGCTCAAGCGTGATCCTCCCTGACTCAATGGCTTCCTGCAACACATACCAGAAAACCAAACAATTGTTAGTCGTATGAAACCATGCATTATGCCATTTATAGTATTTTTTTCCCTTAGTTTGTTCAGGGTTTGGCAACTTATGTTTATCGCTCAACATGATTTGCTTATCCTTATATAACTTGTTGAATATAAGTTCCGCCTTACTAACGTCGAACGAAAATATTTTAGCCTTCTTATTTTTCTCTTCTACAGGCTTGTCTTTTACTATCGCACCAGATTTTGCTGCCGGGGACAAGCATATGGGCCCCTTTGACTAGCTCGGCCAAGCATACTTCAGCCTGGTCAGCATATCCGTCACCTACCGTGTGTATGTCAAAATTTGGGTCTCTATAAAAAGTCCATTTACTAGAATTTTTCATTTGCTCTTCTTCTCTTAGCAGACGCTCATATCTTATTACATTAGCGCTCAATTGAAATAGGTCAGGGAACTCCCGATCCTGGAATTTTTTCTTGAGGTCAAAACTCAGGCAACTCTGAGCGATTCTAACGAATTCTTTTTCCGGCAGGTGTACAAAGCATTTACTCCTGGCCATTTTGAACCGTTGGAGAAAGCTTTCAGCCCACTTAGTGGACATTTGCCTTAGATTGGGCAAATTGGCCAGAGTCACCTCGGATTCCGTTTTATAGAACTGGGTGTGGAACAGTTGTTCTAATTGTTACCACGTTTGCACAGAATTCACTGGCAGGTTAATGAACCAAGAGAAAGTCATCCCTATTAAGGAATTTGGGAAAAGCCTCATCTTATGATAATCGGTCACCTCACCACGCTGCAAAGTGAATCGCCCTACGTGTTCTAGCGTGGAGAACTCCCCCAAACCAGTGAATAAAGAGAATTCTGGCACCTTGTAACCCCTGGGCCACAGATAGGCTTGATCCACCCAATCTGAGTATGGCTTAGTGTAAGTCGGCCTAACATAAGGACGCATCCCCACTGCCATTTGGTCTCGCATCATCTCAGCGACTTCATCCCTTAACAAGGCATTGGGATCATAAGGGAATCCTATAGGTTGATTTCCCACTGGTGGTGCTTGTGGCCTAATGTTCGGCAAAGGATTTGGTAAAGGATTTGAAGCGCAATTACCATTGGTGAAGATGTTGTTATTGTGCCCTCAATCGTAAAAATGTGGAACATTTTTGTCCATTATTTTGGACACTATTCCGAGGTACTGGGTTACTCCCCAAGCTCGGAACTAGGTCACCCCCCAAATTCGAAGTTGGGTTTCCCCCCAAGTTCGGCACTGGGTTACCCCCTCAAATTAGAAGTTGGGTTACCCCCTAAGTTTGGCATTGGATTACTCCCCAAGTTTGAAGTTGGGTTACCCCCCAAGTTTGGAGTTGGGTTACCCCCAAGTTTGGCACTGGATTGCTCCCCAAGTTTGAAGTTGGGTTACCCCCCAAGTTTGGCACTGGCATTGGATTACTCCCCAAGTTTGAAGTTGGGTAACCCCCCAAGTTTGGCATTGGCACTGGATTACTCCCCAAGTTTGAAGTGGATGGCCCAAAAGGCCATTCTACCCCCTGATTTGGATTTGAGGTTGGGGAACTATGTCCTAAAATCGTCCTGAATTGAAAATGATGTCCTATATTTGGGAAGGTTGATTGAACAACTTGGCCTGTCAACTTATTCATATTATCTTGTAACATTTTTAGTTGTTTGGCCACATTATCGAATCGTTCTTTCTCTCTTTGAATAAATTTTTCCATATTATGGACATATTGTAGATTTACATGTTCAACCACGTCTTGAGCGAGTTCACCTAATAGTGCGCGCATGGTTCGAGGATTCAAATTCGTCATGGGTTCATAACTGTTATGACTCTCTCCCTCTGTTCCTGGAGGACTATGTTTCTCCTCATATCTTTCGATTATAGACGGGAGATGATGACTTGCTATTTCCTTGTCGGAATTCTTGTGAGGCATGATGGTTCACTTCGTATCTTCAAAAACACACCAAATTGTCCCATCGGGAGTGCCCAACTGTTTCGCGCGGACGTCACCCCGCTAACAATTATCAAAGGGGGATCAGACGAATGTGTAAGGAACAAACCTCTCGAGACAAAGTCCCAAGGAGGGGTGCTATATTTATGAAGATTATGGTGAAAACAAAACACCTCCAAGGGGCGCAAGCACACAAATTACACTAAGAGTTTGACGATAAAAGTAAAGATAAAGAAAATTACATATTCTCTTGTTGAGATTTGATTGTTTGGTCCTTCTAAATGACTAAATTTTTACAATATATACAAATGTACAAACTTCCTTCAACCGCTGCCAATATTTCAATCTTTGATTTTCCGCCTTGATTTGTAACACTTGAATGGATTAATTTGCTTCCTCCACGTTGCATAACCGTCGCCCACGTCCTTGTAACATTCGTTTGCCACGTCGCTCTGAGTAACCTCTACAATTCGTCATTTCAACTGCTACATTCGTCAACGAATGTGTCGGAATTCTTGTGAGGCATGATGGTTCACTTCGTATCTTCAAAAACACACCAAATTGTCCCATCGGGCGTGCCCAACTGTTTCGCGCGGACGTCACCCCGCTAACAATTACCAAAGGGGGATCAGACGAATGTGTAAGGAACAAACCTCTCGAGACAAAGTCCCAATGAGGGGTGCTATATTTATGAATATTATGGTGAAAACAAAACACCTCCAAGGGGCGCAAGTACACAAATTACACTAAGAGTTTGACGATAAAAGTAAAGATAAAGAAAATTACATATTCTCTTGTTGAGATTTGATTGATTGGTCCTTCTAAATGACTACATTTTTACAATATATACAAATGTACAAACTTCCTTCAACCGCTGCCAATATTTCAATCTTTGATTTTCCGCCTTGATTTGTAACACTTGAATGGATTAATTTGCTTCCTCCACGTTGCATAACCGTCGTCCACGTCCTTGTAACATTCGTTTGCCACGTCGCTCTGAGTAACCTCTACAATTCCTCATTTCAACTGCTACATTCGTTAACAATTGGCTATGTGATCATAAGACAAGTGTCAAAACCGCTTCTACTTGCTTAGTCGTCCAACTGCTCCATCGCTCGCCCTGTCGCCCAAATATCCTAACTACCGCACAATCGCCCAGTTGTCCAATTTCTTGCATATAACGAGCCCTTAACGTTGGGCTTCTTTTGGTTTGGGCCAAGACTTAGGCCACTTGCATTTTGAGTATTTTTTTGGGCGTCAACAATATAATAGACTTTGAAGCAGCCGAAGTTGGGATCCTTTTATGAACTACCCTCTCCTATATTTAAAAAGGGGGTAAGTTGACTTATTAAGATACCTTACTGTCTGTCATTAGGACAACTAAACTACTTGGAACTCATACATAGTACAAAGTCGTTGACTTTTATATATTATAACCGCTTTCATGTTTGAATAACTGTTTCAACCGTATTGTAAGAAAGTAGTTTTGGTCTCGTTCAATCTTCAAAAGTCAACATCTGACCTGACTCTTCCACCTTGGAATGACACAGTTTGGACCCCATCTTTTTCACTTCTGGGGGATAACAAGGTATTTTTCCGACCTGAAATGTTCAGGTCGGAAATCTGGTCGGGACCTTGATCCCCTAACTTTAGGAGGTGATTTGCTTGTCATACGACCTGACCTGGAGATGTCAGGTCGAACATATTAGTTTTCCCAATGAACCGACCTCAAACCTTAAATGTCACCAAACGTCGTCGTTTTGTCATCCAAGCGGGATTGTCCATTAACAATAAGAATTCAACTTGATTGAAATAATAATAATAATAATAATAATAATTAAATTTTCACGCACGCATGGCTTCAAAAAAATAAAAAATTCTCCTTTTTGGAATTATAAGTAATTTTATCACATTTTACTGGAAGGTGAGGCTATCACGCAAGCACTCTCCAATCCTATGTAGGCAGGGCATAAGGTACAAAATTATTTGAGGAGAAGTTAGTCAAGTTTCCGTCCAATATTTAATTATTTTATATTACGTTTTTAATTAACTATTTTATATTTCGTATATCGTTTTTCATTAAAAAAATAAGTCCTCACTAGTTGTTTTATTAATTATAAAAACAAAATACACGTGACAAGGAATATCAGATTAATTTCTATAGAAAGAGGTAAAATAATTTCTTCAACCATCTAGCAATTAGACAAATTATTGTTTGTTTTACCGTGCTTGTTTGGGAAGGTTTAAAAGTTGCCAAAACGTTGATGTTGGTCCTAGAGTTTGTATATCAAGATTGACTTATAGAAATATTTGTAGAATGTAACAATCAAAGAAATCTCAAAAATAAGAACATAAGATCTTCCACCCACCAACGGATTCGGATGTTCACGTTCTTTAAACGCTACTCACCCGTTGAACATCTACAAATAGATACTTCTCCATATCACTAAAATTAGCAAAGAAGCATTTGTACAAAAATGTATGAAGAAATCAAGGATTTCTTCAATGTTTTTCTCTTGCCTTACTACTAACAGTCTACAAACGTAAAATACTACTCCAAACCTAGATTAACCTAATGAAATATCGAACGATAAATTACATATATATGGAGTGTTTATTAACTATGTAAAGACTTGGAGATCACGTGAGCAAATATTGAAGTTGATAAAATGTGACATGACAACATCTTTTCAAAGACTACCATTTTATTTCTATATGCTGTAACAAGTAAATCACAAGCATATCAAGAGATCATGTAAACGAGTTTAAGTATTATTTTATAGATTTGAGTGAGGTGAGGATTTTGAAGACATGTCAGTGTAATTGATGGTACATATTTAAATGGACATTATGGTGGGATAGTCTTCACAGTATGTACACAATATGCAAACAACATCATCTTTGACTTGCATTTGAGGTTGTTGGGGACAACGAGAATGATAGATCATGGACATGATTTTTTGACATCTTGAAAAGGTCTTATGAAACGAGAGAACATCTATCTATATATAATAATAGGATCATCGTCACCATTTTTACGCACACACTTTTCCACCCAAAATTCTTTCTAAATTAGGAAACTTTTGTCCAAAAAAAAAAAAAAATATATTAAATGTAACTAATTAAAGTTGGTATTAAATAAAAGTTAGTAATATATCTATCTATTTATATATAATAATAGGATAACCATCACAATTTTACGCATACACTTTCCTGCTCAATTTTTTTTCTAAATCAGGAAACTTTTGCCAAAAAAAAAAAAGAAAAAAGAAAAAAAGTAATAAATGTAATTAATAAAAGTTGGTATTAAATGAAAGTTAGTAATAAATGTGGGTCACACACACACACACACACACACACACACACACACACACATATATATATATATATTATATTTTGAAGTTTTTATAAAATATATGTAATCAATACATTAAAAATTAAACTTAATCAACAATTAAAATACATTAAAAAGAAAATTGGTGATGAATAGAAATAAAATTAAAACAAAATTAATACAAAAAATTTAATTAAGCGCCAAATTTTAAGACACGTGGGTATTTTTTTTCCTATTTTGATTAGTGCTCTCTTTTTTAAAATTTCGAATTTGATAATATAATATAATAAAATATTATTTATACTATATTTTTTTATTTGATATGATTTTATAATCAACATATTTTCATGAATTCCAAAAAAAAAAAAAAATGAAAATATTTTGAATATCATGCAAGATATTATCATTTCTTTAATATGTATGTGTGTGTATTGAAGTTTTTATAAAATTTATGTAATTAATACATTAAATGAAGCTTAATAAAAATTAAAATACAATTAAGTTCAAAAAAATAAATTAAAATACATTAAAAAGAAACGTGATGATGAATATAAATAAATCTATATATATATATATATATCTATATCTATATATCTATAAAAATAATTGAGATTTTGAGAATTTTCAAATTTGAAGAAGATTCTAAAATGTGAACATGAACTCAAATTCCACCTGTGGTCTATTCAGTTTTTTTCTTCTTTTGGCCCACTTCCGAATTTTTCTACGGTTATTGCAACGGATAAAACTATACTTACTAACAAAATCATACTAACAACTTACTAACATAAATTAATACCTATTTTACCCTTTTAGCTAAAAATATAATTAATATCTTATTTCACATATTATCTTATTAAATTTAACACATAATAAATTCTAAAAATTTAATTACTTTAAAATTTTTATTACTTATTTCATAATTAAAGAATATTATGCCTGTTTATGATCTCCATATACTTCACGAAAAAAGAAAAAATTTAATTAGAAGTTTACATAGAGAATATTTAGAATCGGAAAGAATAGGAAGAGACCTAAATACTGATCCTATTGCTATAGAAAAATATAGAGAAATTAAAAGACTAGTTTTACAACATAATGAATATTTAAAATTAAAAGAAGAAAACTTAATTAGACAAGAAGATATAAGATATATAGATGAATTTGAAGAAAGGTTTTTAAGGAGAATTAGACAAAGATTATAATTCCGCAAAATAAAATTTCACTTTCACAATCCAACTCACAGTGGTATCAGAGCCTGTAGTTATACTTCAAAATATATTTAGAAAAATGTCTAAAAAATTACCAATAATCGAACATAGAGTATATAATTATAAATCCAAAGATTTACCAAATAATAGTCATTGACCATTAATAACTGAAACATATGGAAAATTTATACCATTTATACTATTAGGAGAAGGAGGATTTGGAGAACATAAACAATTAAACTGGACAAATTTATTTTTACTAAATAAATTAGGAATAAGTTTAGATAAAACTACAGAACAAAATTTAGAACAAGCAAAAAACCCAAAACAAGTTCAAGAAATTATCAATAATTTACCATTAGAAATAAGACAAATGATAGAAATAACTAATGATTATAAGGATATAAACAAAAATATACCAACACAATTATTAGAAGTAAAGCAATATGTAAATAACCTATCAAAACAATTAATAACCTTAGAAAACCAAATTAAGCAAATAACTGATAAAATAAATAAAATAGGAAATATGGTAGGAGTATATGAAAACCCAATAGAAATTATAGAGCAAAAAACTATTATAAAACAAATAAATATGATAAGAACAATTAAAGAAGAAGAAATAGGGAAAAATGATTTACATAAAAGAATAGATAATATACAACAAAATATTGGAATTATAAACCAAAATATAACAAAAATATATGATGAAATGGAAAAAAGAAAACCTAAAAGAATAATAACTGACAAAGAATTTAAAGCCATCAATAGATTAGGAATAAATATGATTACTGAACAAATAGAAAAATTTATGGAAAATCCTAAAAAAGAAGGTGAAGAAGATTACATAACAAAAGAAGATTATATAGAAAAATTTAAAAATCTTAAAATAGAAGAAATTAATATGAATGAACAACAAAGAGCTTTAATACCAGCAGGACAAAATCCACCAGAATATATACAACAACCAGGAACTAACCAAGTTAAAAAAGAAAATACAAGTAATACTAATCCACAAAATACACCAGAAATCTATATGAATAAAAGACAAAACACAAATTTCAAAACAAATAATTTTATACCACAACAAAAATATTACACCAAACCAAGTAAAAATTATCCTATAGAATATACACCATGGAGAAGTATGGAAACACAAATTAGTTCAGAAGGAAGATGGATAGATTTAGGATGTGTGCAAGATGTAGATCATGAATTAGAATTATGGATGAAATCTATGGCTATGATGGCCTATACCAAAGAATTAACAGGAAAGCAATTACAATTAATGTTAGAAAATACATTTATAGGAACCACTGCAAGATGATGGGGAAATTTAACAGAAACTGATATAGGACAAGTTAGAGGAAATGACCAAGATGAAATAGGAACTATTTTAAGCAGATATGAAGATGCATTAAAAAGAGAATATACATTAGTAATAGACAGAGATACCTAAATTAGCTCAAGACTAAGACATAGATATTTATTAGAAAATCTATCAATATGTGATATGTGTTACTTTAAACAATTTGCATGTGAATTTAGAGAATATTTTGAAAAAGCAGAATATAATCAAGAAACATATGGTATGGAAATTATGAACCAAATATTCTTTAAATTACCAAACCTATGGAATTTAGAATTATTTAAGGACTGTGAAAAATTAGAAATACCATTAAGTAATAATAGTTTAGGAGCAAGAATACAATTTATAGAAATGAGACAACAAGAAAAATGTATGGAAGCAAATAATATAATAAAATTCCATAAAGCAAGTAAAAAATCATTATGCTGTGATAAATTACAATATAAACCAACACAATGGGGATGTCATCTAGAAAGAAACTATAAGAAAAAGAAATATTATAGAAAAGATAAATTTAGAAATAAATTTAATAAATATAAAAAATCATATAATAAAACATTTAAAAGGTATAGAGTACCATACAAGAGATATTTAAGGCAAAAACAAAACAAAACTAAAACATACCCTAAAAATCCTAGAAAATGTAAATGTTATTCATGTGGAGAAATAGGACATATATCTCCAGAATGTCCTAAGAAAGATAAAAAGAAAAATATGATGTATATCTCATTAATAGAAAAAGAAAATTATAACTTATTACCTATTGAACAAGAAGAAGAATGGGAAGAAATTCCTGAAGATGAAGAAATTTATGAATTAGAAGAACATGAAGTAATAAATATAATAATGGAATTAGAATCTTCAGAAGAAAGTAAATCTAGTGAAGAAAAATATTTATATATAAATATGATTAGACAAATTAGTGAAGAATGTACATCTAAAGAATATGAATATCAATTAGAAGAAAATGAAGAACAACTAAATGAAAGATTAATATTTAATCCTAAAATGTATGAAAAGATCTTAAAATCAAAATTAGATGTAGAACCAAAAGAAATATTTAATTTACCATTTTGGCAGAAAAACAAAGAAATAGCATATGTAGCAAGAAACCATAGTCACCATATAGACATAAGAGATACTACAGCAAATACATTAATACATATAATAAATGAAGAAATTATAAGATAAGAAATAAACCTATTGAATCCTGAACTAAAAGGAAAAATAAAGAACATATATTTAGGAGCCGTACAAATTATAGCAAAAGCCTATTTTAAAGAAGGAATAGATACACCTATAGAATTCTATATTATGGATGATAGAATTTTAAGTTCAGTACAAGATGCTCTAATAGGAATTGTAACAGGAAACTTAATGTACCAAAAAGTAAAATTTACAATAAGACCAAATTTCAGCACAAGTATGGGAGAACAAAATAAAAATAAAGCCTTAACATTATATTACAGGTTAAGAGGGATAGATATGGAACCAGGAAGTAAAACTATAAGTTTAATTATTAGAACAATATATGCTTTTACTAGTAAACATGAAGTAAAGATTAAGAATGCTACAAGAACACATATAATAGAACCCATATTTCAGAATTTATTGGAATACAAACCAGCTAAAGAAAATCCAAGAATGACAATACCAGAAGATATAGAAATAGATTTCAATCAAGCTAGAACATTAGTAAATATGGATAAACCACAAATAGAATTTGGAAGAAGATCAATTAGCCTAAGAAGAAATACTAGTACAAGATCATTATCTGAAATAGAAAATAGAAATGATTCAGAAAAACAAATAATGACAAAAATACATAGAAAAATATCAAGAATGAATCTATCTAAAAGAAATGAGACAAAACAATTTGAAGTTATGATAGAAATTAGAATAAATGGAGAATGGAAAGAGCAGAAAGTATTAATAGATACTGGAGCAACTGTATCTCATATAAAAGAAAACATAATAGGAGACTTAGAACTTAAAGTAACGAATAATTCAATTCAAATACAAGATTATTTTGGAAATATTCATCACATGGATACTTATGTAGAATTACCAATAAGAATAAATAAAAGAAATGAAATAATCATAAACATGTACGTAGAACATACAGGAAAGGTAAATACGGAATTACTATTAGGAACAAACTTCTTAGAGCAAGTAAAACCATATTACATAAAAGATGATAAAATGCTATTAACAATACAAAATGAAAATCTAGTTATACCAAGGTTATTATGAATAAAATACAAGGAGGAAGAGAACATATTTATATACTAACCAAAATGAATTACAATGGATATCTTAGCAGAAATTATCATGCATTGTTTGATACAGGAGCATCATCCTGTTTATTTAAAGAAAATGTATTACCCCCAGAAATGTGGAGTAATAAAAAAGATAATGAAGAAAGAGTAATACTTGCAGGATTTGATGGAAGCACAAACCTAATAACTAAAGTAGCAAGGAATGTTAAAATACAAATAGGAAAATATGAATTACAAATACCTTATGTATATCAATTTGATGATATGCCAGGGGATATATTATTAGGAAATAACTTCATAAAACAATATTATCCAATAACTATTGATGAAAAAGTTATACTTTTATCTATCCCTTGCCACCATATAGCAATAGCAATAAGAATTAATGATCCTTACTGTAGAGAAAAAATGCCTCATATAGCAGCTCAGCGTGGTGATGATAGACAAAAATTAACACAAACAACACAAATTATGCCTAATAAAAATAGAATAAATCTAGTACAAGAACATTTTGATCAAATTGTAATAAAAAATATTACAGAAAAATTATTAAAATTATCAGGAGATAATCCTTTGGAAAAATGACACATAAATAAGCCTATGGCAGAAATTATACTAGAAGATGATACTAAGATTATTAGTGTAAAACCAATTAAACATACACCAAAAGAATTACCTGAATTTGAAATGCACATAAAAGAAATGCTAGAAAAGAAATTTATTAGAGAATCTAATAGTAAACATAGTAGTCCAGCCTTCATTGTAATAAAACATTCAGAACAAAAAAGAGGAAAATCTAGAATGGTAATTAATTATAAAAGGTTAAACACTTATACAAAAGAATTAAAATATCCAATACCAAACCAATAGGTATTATTTAATCAAATTAGAGGAAAGAAATATTTCTCTAAATTTGATCTCAAATCAGGATTTTATTAAATTATGTTAACTAAAGAATCTAGACATTTAACAGCTTTTACGGTACCACAAGGATTTTATGAATGGAATGTATTACCTTTTGGATTTAAAAATAGTCCAGGAGAATTCCAAAGGTACATGGATAAAATATTTAAAGATTATTATCATTTTATTACAGTATATATTGATGATGTTCTTATTTACTCTGAAACCAGACAAGACCACTTAAAACATCTAAATATTTTTATAGATATTGTAAGGAATAATGGAATTATATTATCAGCTACAAAAATGGAGATAGCTAAAGAAAATGTAGAATTTTTGGGATCTATAATAAGCCAAGAAGGAATAAAACTCCAAAAACATATTGGTACAAAAATACAAGAATTTGACAATCATATAAAAGATAAAACACAATTACAAAGCTTTTTAGGACTTGTAAATCAGACTAGGAAATATGTACCTAACTTAGCAAAACATTTAATCCCATTACAAAAAAGATTAAAAGGAAAAACTAGATGGACACCATGGTCTAAAGACGAAGAAGAAGAAGTATAAAAAATTAAAGACCTTTATAAAGATTTACCAGAATTAGAATTACCCAAAAAAGAATGTGATTGGATTATAGAAACCGATGCATGTGAAACAGCATGGGGAGCAGTACTTAAATATATTTATCCAAATGAGGATGAGGAAAGGATTGCACTGTACACTAGTGGCAGTTTTACTCAAACTCAAACTAATTATCATATAAATGAAAAAGAATTATTAGCTGTAAAATTTGCTATTAAAAAATTTGAATTATTTATTGTTACTACAAAATTTAAAATTAGAACAGATAATACACAAGTTAAATATTGGTTAACTAAATAAATTGATCCAACTATTGCAAATAAAAGGTTAATTAGATGGCAAGTAGAACTTAGCCATTATGATTTTGAAATTATTCATATTAAGGGTACTGACAATGTTATTGCAGATTATTTATCAAGACATGGAAGACATACTTAAGAAAGTAGAAGAAATTAACTTGGCCATGGGTCAAATGAATATCAAATATTCAAATATATTCAACCATGCGAATACTTGCATGGCACAGATTGTACAAATTAACAGTGAACTAGGCTTTTACAAGTCAAGGGTTAATTCTCTTGAGGAAATGTAGAAAGGAGGATCCCAATCCTCTCCAGTGAAGAATTTATCTGTAGGACTTCCTATTGAGGAAGAAGTATCTAATGTATCAATTATTGGAAGTTCATCTTCCAAAGCCATTAGCAAAACTATTGAACCATCTAAAGAAACTTTTTTAGAAGCTGCGAAGAAACCAGCAGTCGTAACAAAGGAACTATCAAAAAATGAGAAAGTTATGAAGAAACTAGAGACATTCTTGAAGTATGTGGAGTATCTAAACAAGAGGACAAAAGAAGGAGAATGACTAAGGACAATTAGCCATCAAAAAACCAATAAAGCAATTATTTTTCCAGGAGCAGAACCCAGAACTGTCAGGGGACTGTTTGACCAAGGACTTATTCAGTGCATCAACCCTAGCAAGGATATGAAGGAAATATTATTATTACCTAATTTTATCAAGGCAGCAGTGAAAACATATTTTGGAATTACCAAAGCTGAAAAGATCTATGTCAGGATTTACTCAGCCATTCCAGAGTTTATTGATGAAGAATTTCTAAGGGCAGAACATATTGTAAAACTTGGAGTAACTAGCAAAGCTATTCTTTCAGAACCAGAAATAAAACCATTTAACAAAGAGGAACAGATACAAGCTATTCCAGAAAAAAAGGCATTGGGATTTAGAGTAATGTATATTGAATTAAGGGATACCCTTACACAAACTAATGTTTGGGTATATGAATCTAATGATGACAAATTATTGATCTACAACATTGCAAGAATTAATCAAGTTAATAGTCAATTATGGAAATTAAGAGAATATGCTGAGAATATACTTGTCAGCAATTTGGATCTTAGCAAAGGAGCCTATGAATATCTACATCACCTAATGGAGGTAGAAATGGGTTACAAATGTAATAATTGTGGGGACCTACTCAACTATAATGAAGATGAAGCATACCTTGTCTGAACACGAATTATTCAAAGCATGGGGGTTCAGACCCATGTGAAACTTTAGAAAAGCAGCAAAAATTATTGTAACTTTAGCTTTACTTTATCTACTTTAAATCTTAGCCAAGTATGTAAAAGATAGGGAATATTATCTTGTTTCCCAACTTTGCTTTTACCAACTATAAAAGGAGGAGTCTCTCCTCATTGTAGGCATCCGAAAATCATATGAGTTTTCAGCAATAAAAATCTATATTCTCTATCTATTGTCTTTCTTTTCATTCCTAGTTCAAAATTTTCTTTCATCAAACCAATCCAGAAACAGTTAGCAGAATGTATGAGTAACTAAACTTCACATAGATATATATGAAGCCATAAAATAGTTAGTAATACTCTATTTATTTATGAGTCCATAAGTTTATTCTTTATAAAACTTTTGTTAAAAGAGTACATCCAGAGGTAGGAAACGAAACTGGATTGTGTTGAACCTCTTTGAAGTGTTTGTTTAAGTATTAAACAGAAAGTGTTGGAATAAGTCTTTCGAGCATCCTTTAATGCGTAAGTCTTTTGAGCAGCAACGATCTTCTATGAAGATATGTTTAATACTTAGATAAATAACTGAAGAGTATTTGGTCAAAAATCTTTTAAAATCAGATTTACAAAGAAGTGTGATGGACCCATAGATAGAAAGAAGTATTATTGATTATTTATGGTGGATTATATATCGTCTTTTTTATTGATATTATCCAAGTACTGTTATCATAGTCTTAAATTTATCATTTTGCTTATGATATCTCTTGCATGTTTTTACATATGTTGAAAATTTGTTTTTACTATTCCTAGAATTAACTATTGGAAGAGGATTTGAATTAATAGCTTAAATTTAAATAGTTTTATAATTTATGAATTCAGAACATTTAATAGAACTAAATCCTTCAGAAGTAAACGACTTTAAGTATTTAAGAGAAGAAACAATTAAACAATTAAAAATTATAAAAGAAGATTTAGGAATATTTTATAATTTATTAGACTACGCAATAAAAGAACCTTCATTCACAGATTTTTCACAATTTACTAGAATTATAGTAAATAAAGGAAGAATAATTAGTGATCTAGAGAAAAAAATTGAAAAATTAAATATAATTATTGAAGAAAAGAGTTTAACATATAATAGTATATATTACACATTTTATGTAAACAATAAATTTAGAGATATAGACATAACATCAGAAAACTAAAAGAATTATAACTAGAAGGATAACATAGTAATTGAACATTCAAAATTTTTGTCTTTTAGCCGTTAGTACAACTGTTAGTACATTTTGTTAGTACATGTAGCAAGGTCCTATTGCAACCCGCGGGGGGGGGGGGGGGGGTTGAATGTGGTGGGTAATTTTCACGTTAGTAAGGTTGAATCTGTGTTTATGGTGAAGCAGTTATATTTGGTCGATTTTTTCTTTCCAGGTTCACCGCGATTACTATTATGGTCAAAACCATAAAATTCAGATTATCCTCCTCCAAAACTATGCCGGAGGTTACTTCTTCTTCCTTCTCTGCACCGTTTTTTTCCCATTTCTAGGTTCATCGCGTTTACTAATTTTGGGTCTAAACCATAAAATTCAGTTTATTCTCGTCCAAAACTATGCTGGAGGTTATTTCTTCTTCCTCCCCTGCAGGCCTGCACCACCAAAACTACATATCACCGGAAGAAAAAACTAAAAGAAGTGGGAAGAAATTCAAAATAACCAGATGCTAAAGAAATCCCTGAATGCTTCATAGTTCAGAATATCCACGCCTATCCACAACCAGATCGGACACACCCGTTTCCGCCGCTCCGCTGTCCCGGTCAAAATCAACCACGATCTTCCGCTTTCCCCTTTGATGCCTTCGACTTCTGGGTTCCATCAAAATCTAGTTAATTGGTCTCCGGCGCCGCTGACGACTCTTGGTATGGATGCTGATGGTTCTTTGCAAGATGGTAAGAACAGCTGCGAGGATGATAAAATGAGGGGTAGTAAGGAACCGAAATGCTTCACTCTTCTAAATTCCTCAAGTGATCTTCTAATGCTTTCGAAAGATATTCTTATGGATCAAGCAATCAGAATGGAGGTCCACTATATGATCATCCTTTTTTTTTCAATTATTTTGTAGAACTTCGTTTCTTCTCTTCTATGGACCAGATATTTATGTGCATCTTTGTCTATAGGTGGGTCCAACAATCATTCTTCCATTAGTCCAGATGAGTTCTGTTCTATCTTGTCACTGGTGCTGTGTTAGAGGTGCAGAGGTATGTTGGTGTTAGCTTTATGTTTATTAGGCAAAAAGAACTGTCACGATCCGTCCCAGATCACCTTATTGGACCTGAAATATGATGTTGGACCCATGCAAACTTGATTTTTCTTATCTTTCAAATTCACCTTTTAAATAAATTTGATCCAATAAAAATTAATAAAAAATTTGACAGTCTCCCATATATTATTGACATAATCAACCTGCAATTCAACGTTACATCCTCAACAATCATGCATAATATTCATAAGGACTTCCCAAAGCTTCCAAGCATAACATTAATGTAATAAGACAATTGAAATTCTTAGTCAATTCTTTTAATATATACACATACAACTCTTATTACATAATCACCAGGCCTATTACCGACGAGACCACAAAAATATCATAGCTTATAACATGAGCCAAAAACATAACTTCTAAATATCATATCAGAATAAACCATAGAAATGCATACTTTTTAAACTCGTTTGGTGGCGATAGCTCTATCCAAGCTGATCAAAATCTGTAGCTTTTTCCTATAAGGAAGAGATAGGGAGAAACGTGAACTTATAACTCAGTGAGTGGAGTTTCAGAAATAATTCTCTTTTATAAACCATTTTTGAAAACATAATTTATTTCATAAACTTTTGCCACGTTAAATCAAATCATACATGCTAAGGATAATCATAAAGATCGTTAAATAATTATCTATGGCATAACTGATAAATTGTAATACATAAGAAAATCACACCAAAGGTACCTAACTAAATAATTTGAAATCTGTATCTAGTTATACGCGCGTAGACTGCTAAGCACCTTCATACCCGGCCCAAAGGCTCTCTGGGTACAAAAGTGGGTCCCAAAGACCTCATATATATGCACTCTTACACGCGGGCCATAGGCCCCCTCTGTGCATAAGAGTGGATCTTAAGATCATCTGAACACGGGCCATAGGCCCCCTCCGTGACAGAGCCTTAAGATCACAAATAATATCTGCTAGTACACGGGCCCAAGGCCCCCTCTGTGCACTAACAAAAGAGCAGATAACCACATCGGGTACTTCTGGTAATTTTGAAATCATACATACTTAACTGGACTATTTATGCTCGTAAAACATGGTAAACAGAGTCATCATGATAAACAAACTTAATTATAAAATATTTGTTTTGATAATCATGCTAAAAACAAGTAATTTAAAAATCATTTGTAACTTGTAGAAAATCAATGGGAATAACGTAGAAAATTCTTTTAGGTTTATTCTCCACTTACAAAATAATTGACAGTCCACTTGCTTGGTCGATATATAGCGCCAACTTCCTCGTCACCTCCTGAGATAAACTAAAATCTTCATATCATCATTTAAAACCACCTTAATATATAATATAGCAAAAGAGCCTCATTTTTGAATTAACTCATTCAACTTATTTTCTCATATTACACCATACTTACCCTTTTTACTCAGGAATACAAAATCACTTATAATGACTAATTAAATTCTAATATCACTTAAGATTTTGAAATTAGAGCCACATTTATCTAAATCCAAATTTTCCATTTTTACAAGCTTACTAGTTTATTTACCCCTCTTCATAACTAAACCAACATTCATTATCAACACCAACAAATCCATTTCTAGCACAAAACAAACCAAAATACAAGTTTATCTCAACTTAATCACTAGTTTAACCCAATGGCATAAAACCCTAATCTTTAATACCAAGCATTTATTTCAATAAACTTAACTATATAACTAGAATCACCAAAATCATCATTCCCACATTCATATATAACTTACATTTAAACTATAGATCAAAAGCCCTAATTTTACACATTATTGAACAATAAATATTTTACCACTTACTTCTTAATGTTAGGAAAATATGGTAGAATAACACCTGTTAGAAAATTTATTCACAGATAATTATTTATCTATGATCCAAAATAAATCATCATGCTTAATTATCAAGAATTAAATAACTGAAGCGGAAGCGTACCTTAATCAAACGTGATTCACGATAAACGATTCGGCGTTTGGATCTTCTAAATCGATACGTAGTCCGTATTTTCTCTCTGATGATGAGATGTCAGACAAGATGAATAGTACGTAGGATTCAGGGACCATAACCGACTTTATATACTAAATTGCCAATTAACTAATCCGGCCCATCATGAATTAGGTAATGGCCTGGTATCTACACATAAAAGCCCATACATTTAATTAGATGCATTAAAGCCCGATATATCAAATCTTTATTAGATCACTTTAATTGGGCTTAACCAAATTGATAGCCTTTTATTCAATACACAATAATTCACATATAAGCCCACACGATTGATTAAAATCCTTACAATTTCCCACTTGGGCTATATGTGTAACCTTACAATTGTGTATCAATCATAACCTTATGAGTACTCAGAATTTTGCTATCATTACTGAATGCATCCCCAAACAATCCGATCCATCAATTATATCAACATAGGATCAAAGCGGCTTTCGCTACATTAATCGTAACTAAACCTTCAATGGTCACGTATATCGACATAACTGAATGACATGGATCAAGTATGGATGTGTAGCATGAAAATTACATGTAATGTGATCTTCAACATGCCTATTTCCAACTGGTCCAACTTTAGTGAGATCATCCTCAAACGAGTTCAGAGATAATAAACCTGAAACCTTACAGCTGTAAATAACTTTAACTTTAAACTGTATCCGAAAGGACAATAAATGTGTCTAATGCACCCAAAATACAAATTCCCACTGAAACCGAATATCCTTAAGAAATACAACACCCATATGAGTAATGTACTCATGAAAGACCTTGTGTTGTAATACTTTAGTAAGCGGATCCGCAATTATGGAGTTTATCCCAATGTGCTCTTATTGACACGTGTCCACTCTGAACTGTATCCTTCACAACCAGGAACTTATGTCAATGTATTTTGACTTAGTTGAGCTCCTGTTGTTACTGGAATATAAATCTGCTGAGTTATTGTCACAATATAACTTTAGTGGTCTTTCTATAACATACAGAATACGCAGTCTTGTGACAAAATTTCGCAGCTATATTCCATAATTAGATGCCCCCAAAATTGCTACAACTGTGCTGCCAAGTGAAAGAAGCTAAAGTGTCTGTTAAGCACTCCATCCGGAAATAGCTCCTCCAACCAGCAGATAAATGTAGCCTTATGTGGATCTTTTACTTTCTTGGCATCTAGAAAAAATCGGAATCATAATACCATATGATCTCCAACTGATCCGATTTTCTGTATGTGAGTATGTAATCTTTTGTTCTCTTTAAATACTTTATAACTCATGTTTGGCTGCTTTCCAAATGATCCATCTCAGGGTTACTTAAATATCTCCTTAGTATCCCAATAACGTATGCAATATCCGAACGCATACAAATTTGAGTATATATCAGATTCCCTATAGCTTAACTAAATGTGATCATCTGCATTTCTTTAACTTCAAGATAACTTTTCGGGCATTAGTCGAGACTAAATTTGTCTCCCTTAGCGATAGGGCTGTCCCCTGATTTACTATCTTGCATGCCAAACCTCTTAAGTACTTTATCGATATAGCCCTTTTGTGACAATTCAAGAATACCCCGAGAACAATCCCGGTGTATCTGAATTCCTAATACAAAAGAGACGTCACCAAGATTTTTAATCTCAAAATTCCTTGACAAAAAATCTCATAATTTTATGTGACATGCCTATATCATTAGTGGCAAGCAATAATCAACATAGAAAACCAGAAAAATTTACTTATTCCCACTGAACTTGTAATACACACAACCATCAACAACATTAATCTCAAGACCAAATGAGATAATTGCTTGATGAAATTTGTATTACCCTTAACGGGAAGCTGGCTTGAGTACACAATTGATTTCTTTAATTTGCAAACCGTCTCATCAATGTCTCCATTGAGAAACGTCGTCTTTACATCCATTTGATGTAACTCGAGGTCAAAATGTGCAACAACCTGACTTTCCTGAAAGAGTCTTTTGTAGAAACCAAAGAGAAAATCTCTTTATAATCAATGCCATTATTCTGTGTAAAGCCCTTAGATACAAGACGAACCTTATATCTTTCCACATTACCTTTCAAATCCCTCTTGGTTTAAAAATCCATTTAAGACCAATGGGCTTCGTACCTTCTGGTAATGGGACAAGATCCCAAACTTTATTATCTTGCATATTCTTATACTCCTTATTTACGACATCAATCCACTTCCGAGAGTTAGAACCCTGCATGGCCTGATGGAATTGATTGGACCATCCTCCACCATTCCATTATTTTCCTTATGTTCTTGGAGAAATGCTATTTAATTATCCGGAATAGCATTTTTCCCTTTCTCTCGTGGATTTCCTTAATGGCTTTAGTTATTGAGGTTGTTAAGTTTGTACTTCTGAAATTTACCTTATTTAGGATGGGAGGTTCTTCAACATTGTCTAATTGAGGTTCCGAATATGCTTCTTGATCAATGACATGTATAGAAACTTGCACATTATCAAAAGCAATAGTAGGAATCAAAACCGATCCTTCCTCAACTTCTTCCTTAAAGACAATATCTCTAACCTTATTTCTCCTCCAAAACTTAACATCCTCAAAAATGTTGCATTTCCCGTTTCAAAATTGACTTAAGTGTGGGATAATAAAATTTATAGCCCCTTAAACGACTTTATTTTCTTTATTTGTTTTCTTGCCCTTATCTTTAGAGGTGTTTGCCAAGTAAAAAAAAAAAACTTTTAGTTCTGTCCTGCTTCAACTTTTCTTCCTCTTGCACACAAAATAGAATGAGCTCATTTAGAGTTCATTTCTCCCTTTGATAGTTACAACTGACCTTAAATTGACTGAATTGTGCAAGAAACTTGCACACTATGAAATGAGCTCATTGAGAGTCTATTTCTACTTTGACAGTTATAACTAACCTTAAATTAACTATATTGCACAGGAAGCGATATCAATTTCAAATTCACGAGCAAGTCATTAGATAAGTCGAGTTTTAGTTCCTTAAGTTTTGAAGTAGGGTGAGACATCTACATGATGTACTCACTTATTTTTCCATTGCCTTTATACTTTATTGAAATCAAGCTTTATATAAGCGTGCTTGTTTCAGCCTTATCGTTTTTCGCAAAACATTTCTTAATTTCGGCAAGGAATTCATTGGCATCATTTACCTCCTTAGATACTATTCCACTAAAGGCTTCCAGAATGCAGCACTTAATGATCGTGAGACTCACGTAATTTAAGCAATCCCACTTCTCAAAGTTCCTCATTTGATTAGATGAACTTTCATCCGTAAAAGGAGCAGGTTGCTCAATCCTTAGTACACGGTCTAGATCGATGCAGCCAACGAAAAATTTAATGTTCTTGTTTTGATCCTTGAAGTTTATTCCATAAATACATGGATTAAATTTGAGCTTGTAGATATACTACTAGTAGAATTTGAAACCGAATAGAGAACACTTAAACAAAATAGCTCATATAAATACCTTATTATGCAAATCATATTTTCAAATAATGGTAGGGCCCATCACAAGATACCTAGCACAACATCAATATTTAGTCTTTGGACAAAAATATTGACTTGTAAGTGGTACTCTTGGTGTAGTAATCAAACACTGACAGTAAGACATATCAACCAACAAACCTTTCTTTGGACCGATTTATTGATCACACGTAAAATCAAATAACTGTCACGTATTTATCACCACAAGTTCATGTGAAATTCGGGCCAAATATTGACCTTCCTTTGGGCCGATCAATATCCGCATGAAATAACACACAAACACCTGATTTTCCCTTAGTGCAGTGATCAAACACTGGCAATAAGACATGTTAACCAATAAACCTTTCTTTGGACCGATTTATTGGTCACACGTTAAACCAAATAATTGCCACGTGTTTATCACAACAGGTGCATGTGAAATTCGAGCCAAATATTGACCTTCCTTTGGGCCGATCAATATCCGCAATGAATAACACACACAAATACCTTCTAATATTCAAAGTCAATTAATATCCACAAGAGAGATTGCTTTGGCAACATGTTGCTTCAACTAACTTACTTTCGAATATTATATCTCTCAAAAGATTCCGATGTACCAAGATTTGAAACTGAAATCCATTGATTTGCATCTATATTTGACTTTAGGATTTGAATTATAGAATTCAGAACTTTAGAATAAAGTAATCCTTAAGTTGCGAGAGTCTAATTGCAATATTCTTAAACTTTTGGTGGCCAATTCTGTAAAATTTTAAGCTTGAAGGACTTAAATTATAATTTTCCCAAAACTTTATTGGCCAATTTAGAGAAATTCTAAACTTTAGGTCCCAATTTGAAAGAAAAACAAACTTTAGAGGGCCAAAATAGGAAATTTTCAATCATTAAAGGTTGATTTTGAAAATTTTCAAACTTTAGGAGCCAATTTAGAAAATTCCCAAACTTTAGGGACTTAATTTTAAAGAAAATTCAAACTTTAAGGACCAATTTTGAAAATTTGCAAACTTTAGTGACTGAATTAGAAAAATTTCAAACTTTAAGGACCAAATTAAAGAATTTCAGAACTTTAGATGCTGTATTAGAAAATTCTCAAACCTTAAGGGACTGAATTTAAAAGTTTTCAAACTTTAAGGGACCAAATTAGAGAATTTTCAAGCTTTAGATGCTGATTTTGAAAATTTTCATACTTTAGGGATCAATTTAGAAAATTTTCAAACTTTAGGGACTGGATTAGAAAATTCGAAACTTTAGAAGGCACAACTTAAATAATTTTATAAATTCAGGGACTGATTTTATAAAATTCAAAACTTTAAAGGCCAACTTAAGTGGTTACATAACTTTATGGGCTGATTTTGTAAATTCAGAAATCTTAAGGACCAACTTTAAAAGACTTTATAACTTTTAGGTTTTAAACATTATTTAAAACAAATAGGGGGCATTAGGTGCAAAAAACCACAATTTTTGAAAATTGCAGAACAGCCCTTGAAGACTTCAAATTTACAAGTGAAACCCCATGCCCAAAATCCAATTTTCGCAGCAGCTAGGGTTTTCTAACCTAGTCGCCGCCGCGCTGCCGCGCACCAGTCGAAGAACCTGTCGCCTGCAGCGCCATTACCGGCGCTGCAGCCAAGCACCTGCGCCGCTGCGTGCGACGCGGTGTACCACCGCAACCCACATCGCGCGCGGCGACGCTGAAATCCGCCGCGCACAACGCCGCTGCAACCCCTTTCCGACCTTCATTCTCCATCAACAACCACATAACCAACATAAATCCATACACAACAACTCAACCACAATTCATACTTCAACCCAAAATTCGAAATATGCAGTAAAAAAAAAAAAAAAAAACTGAAACTCCAATTTGTTAAACCAAGAATTTCGCACATAAATTCACACACAGAGGAAAGGAACGACTGAATCCATAAACCAAAACATGTTTCCAAAATTTTCGATTTTGCTGTGTATGTATATATTTCGAAATCAGCAGCCGGATATGCATATTCGAAATCAGCAACCGAATTTCGCATGTATGCATATTTCTCAATTCTGAATCCATTGTTGTGTGTATGTATATTTGAAATCAGAGACTTGGTTTCATATGTAAATAAGGTTTCACATATACGAGATCGAAATAGATCTAATAATTCAACACGATAATTGGCTCTGATACCACTTGTTATAAAATTTATTACAGATAATAATTTATCTATGATCCAAAATAAATCATCATGTTGAATTATCAAGAATTAAATAACTGAAGCGGAAGCGTACCTTAATCAAACGTGATTCACGATAAACGATTCGGCGTTTCGATCTTCTAAATCGATACGTAGTCCGTATTTTCTCTCTGATGATGGGATGTCAAACAAGATGAATAGTACGTAGAATTCAGTGACTGATGCGTGTCGCAATGCACCAAAATAATAAATAATTCCTTACTCGTCAAATATTAATTAATAATGTAGTAGCGAGAGTAAGGGTCGATCCCACGAGGAACGGAAACTAATTTTAGTTGTTCGATCAATTAGAATGGAATGGGGGGTTTGTTGTTTGAAATTACTTGAATAGAAAATATGCATAAAAATAAACAATTAAATATGACTAGAGAAATAATATGAGAAGAAATCTTATTCTCGGGTTCGGTTGTGCCTTTAATTAATGTTATACTTTTTCTTGTAACGTGTTTCTATTCCTAATTCAATTATCAATCATAAATAATCAACAAGCTCTGATTATCTAAATTCTTCCTTATGTGTATTGATTCAAAATAAGCTCTTTGAACCAATTCTATCTATGGACAATCCTAAACAAGCTCTTAGGATTTAATGCACGACTAGTATGAAAATTTAGAAGAATAGATTGAATTGGATCGTTAATTACAGAGCTCGAATTAATCAATCCAAGTTGAATTATTACTAAACCTGCACGAGATTTATTTGCTACTAAAGTAAAGATTCAATGACAATTACGGATCAAGAATCTAAACATAGCATATTCATGAATCCAAAGATCAATAATCCAATTGGCCAAATTAAACCATTAATCAAATAAACTCAATTGAACATTCAAAACATAATAATCCAACAATTGAAATAAAGGAATAAATTCACGCTACTAATTTGTAGGAAAAGAAAATAATATAAATAAATTGACACAATTTCCCCTTTGAACAAGATATGGAATTTAGCCTAGCATTGTTGTGGTAGATTCTTCAAGTTGCTTCATGAATTCCATTGTTGTTGATATTCTTGCACTTGAAAATCTCCCAAGAATGCTCTATATTTTTCTCTCAATTTTCCTCAATGTGTAGCCTCTTTCAAAAAAAATAATAGTCTCTTTTTCTTGTCATGAAATTCTCTTTTTATAACCTCAATTTCGTGCCCTAGCTTTGGGACCAAGAAATCCAAAATTATGGAAAGAATTGAAATATGAAAATTTTTTACTAGAATAGTTACGGCCGTAAGTTTTCCTTTACGGCCGTAAAGGAGTTTCTGCACATTTCTTACAATTTGAAGTTACGGCCGTAATTTGGGTTCTGCTGATTTTCTTCTTTTGAGGTTTACGGCCGTAATGGATATGTCTTACGGCCGTAACATCTTTTCTGCTTATGTTTTTCCTGTTTCAACATGCGCTTATGGCCGTAAATATTTTTCTTGCGGCCGTAAATCTTATTTGCACCTAAGTCCCCAAACTTCAGTTTTTAGTGCAATTTGGTCTTTTTTTCTTCTTTTCTCTTCTTTTATGATCCTATACAATATAAAACATAAAATGCATTAATAATACTTAGATAGAATCACATTATGGCATATTCAAGGATATAAGTATATAAAATAAATGTTAATATAACACTTATCAGGGACCATAACCGACTATATATACTGAATTGCCAATTAACCTAATCCGGCCCATCATGAATTAGGTAATGGTCTGGTATCTACACATAAAAGCCCATACATTTAATTAGATGCATTAAAGCCCGATATATCAAATCCTTATTAGATCACTTTAATTGGGCTTAACCAAATTGATAGCCTTTTATTCAATACACAATAATTCACATACAAGCCCACACGATTGATTAAAATCCTTACAACACCAACACACACTTTGAGTTGAATGGGCTCCTCCTTCTTTCTTCCTTTCCTTTCTTTTTCTTTTTCTTTTTTTTTCTCTCTTTTCTTTCTCCCGATTTTTTTTTTTTGTCTCTCGAAGCCTCTGTTTTGTCCAGCCTCTGTTGGTCCCTTTTGTTTGGCAATTTGTTTGTTATATAGGTATTATAATAGGTAAGTATTTTAGTTATTGCCAAGAAGGTCCCCACTCTTATTTCTTGATTTAATTAAATCCTCAACTTATATAAGTTTTAGAAAAATAACCCCAACAAATAAAATAATATAATTTGGTTCTAATTTAACTTTGACTTGACTATTCCATATATGACTTTGACTAGTAGAAGTTTGACTAATAAAAATAATAATTGGATTATTACAGAAACTGTTATATTAATGGTCATTAGTTCACTTAGTTATAAACACACCCAAAAACTGTTATATTAATGGTCGTTAGTTCACTTGGTCATAAACATACCCAAAAACGATTTTGGATCAAATAATTTAGATTGTGAATCACAAAAACTGTTTCTTATTAGGCTTGTAATTTATCATGTATACATGCACCAGAAGCTGCACCATCTGGAACTGACAACTTGCTACTGCTACCTCATGATATGTATGTGTGGGCATCAATAATATGTTCAAAAAAATAAATGACAGTAGGATAAAAAGAGTTGCCGAATATTGGTCTAAAAAATTTTAATTTCAAAATACAGTAGATGTGTACATTATGGTAAATAAATCAATGCTTGAAATATATAGTTTTGATTACCATATAGTAGTTTTCCTGTTTATGGAGTAGGAGGACTATAGTTTAATAGTTGTTCATTCAAATTGACCCCAAAAAAGTTTAACCACGTGGACATTAAAGACAGGGACGGAGCCAGGATTCCGAATGAGTGGGGGCCAAAATTTTCAAATGGTGGGAGGGGAGGCGGAGCCCCCGAAATTTTTTTGAACCAAAATGATTGAAATGACGAAGCAATAAATCAAAAACTAAACTAAGTTAATTAATAAGTAACAACTAACCAGTTAAAGTAGTAATTCACAAAAGAAAAGACCTATAACTGAAAAGTAAATGTAAACTTTCAAGGTGGGTGATACTAGTAATGAGCATTGTATCTACTTCTTACATAAACATAATGATTGTAGAAAGAGAATTAAGATCAAAGGAAATAAATTTAAGTTGTCAATTCTTCTTCTTCTTCTTTCTTTCTTTCTTTTTTTTTTTTTTTTGGACTCAACATTTTTTTTTCCAGTGGGGGCCTTGCCCTCCACTGGGCCAATACTGGCTCCGTGCCTGATTAACTATTTTTGTGTCACATTCATTTGAATAAAGTAATTAAAGCTGGATGTGTGAATTTATATCATATACTAAAAAGCATAATGATATTTTAATCGTTAGTCTGATTTCTTTGCTCTACTATGTGCTTAGATGCATTGCTCGACATCTTCATCCATATTATCATATATACTATACTAGATGAGCAAATATATGTCCAATTCTTTCTTCTATACCATTGTCTTTTCCCCCGGCCCTAAATTATTTTCAAAGAAATCATACTTCAATTCTGCTTCACAGTTCAAATAAATATCTATGACTGTTCTATAGATGTGTCATAAGCATGGGTTCATGCATCTTGATCTCAAGTCTGAAAACTTTCTGTTTACGAATAAGAAGGAAGCATCTCAAATAAAAGGCTATTAATTTTGGGCTATCAGTTTTTTTGGAGCCCGGTAATACTCTACTTTTATTTTGTACTTGGCTGTTTATTGGCGTCTCATCTCATGCTGAAATGAATTAGCAATATTAGAAATATTGGAAGAAGATGACAAGAAATATTAGAATCACCAGGTTTGTTCTGTAAGAGATAACAAGTGATTATTTGCATTAGCAACGACTGATATGGATATATAATACTGTATATGCTATGTTGTATGGTCTTCCTAAAAGGTTCTCATTTATTATTTTGTTTTAGGAATCACCAAAATCTTTTATTAACTTTTTTATGTATTTGTTATTGTCTTAACCATATTACCTTCAGTCGATTCATTCATTGGAAAACATTCCCCTTAAACTATTGTTTCTGTGCATACACCTCGTTGTACTCTTATTTTATTATGTTTTTTTTTTTTCATTGAGTTCTTTATATGTTAATTTACCTAATTACTTGATTGCATGCAGTCATTTAAGGTGGTATACATATTGGGTTGATTAGAAAAAATTGAGCAAAGCTGCAAAAAGCATAGTTCTACATACACTGTAATGAAAAGTTAGTTCAAGAAATAAAGCTGGTAAAGCCAGCTTTTATTAAGCATTTGTATTTGCCTCTGTCTCTTTCTTTTAGTAAATAGGACTCCATTACAATGAGGATCTTGATATAATGATGCGTTGAGAATCTTTAATTAGCTACTTTTAGTGACATATATTTTGAACTTTGTCTTGACGAAAGAGAGCCATTGGATGGCCACGTGACTAGGTTTATTCACTGACAATTAGTCACTAAGAAAGTAAAAGGAAGCTAAGTAATCATAGTGAGTTTTCAAAACATGTTAAATTATTTAGAAAATTTCAATTTATGCTTATAGGTTTCTGGAAAAATGACGAGCAAAAGTTTAATTCTAATTTTTATTAGACAATTGATCAGTCGTCAATTTATGTTAAAATATTAAAATAATAATGTAATAATATGAATAAAGAAATTGTCAATATGAAGAAATAAAAGCAAATTAATGTAACAATATTTATTAAAATTAATGATTAATTTTTTTATGAAAACACTGGAAATTATTTTTTTAGGAAAACACTATAGGCAAAAAGACTCATTATATATATATATATTATTTAGATTTTCATTAATAATTTTTTTTTTTAAATCTTATTGAAAACTTCCATGCATCACACGTGTGGAGAAATCACAAACTGTACAAACAATTTACAGTATTTAAATAGATTTCCCAAATTTATGAGAATTCTAATTCATTTTTACTTTCATCATTTGTGGACAGTTTAATCATTTAGTTAAAGAAAATTGTGTATTCAAACTTTTTTTTCAAAATGATATTTACAGTAAAATCATTCATATTATTTTTCCATGCAACACACGGATGTGATACTATTTTTGTATATAAAAGAAGAGTACTTCCCAAAAGCATGTTTTTGAACTTCTCCAGCATAAAATACCTTTCCTAAAATGGAAGTATTTTAATACTTTTGATAATTACACTATTATTTTAAAATCAAGAAATAAGTAATATGTGTATCAAATCGAAGATCTCAAAGAGAACTTTAATATGAACTCACAAGTGAGAGTCAAACTGTACACACGTTATCCCTAAAATCACATAAAAAATTAAAAGAAAAAGTTTTATTTTGTATATTTTTTTCCCAATGTCCCACTATTTCAAAATTGTTTTATTTAAGTCCTACATTGATTCATAATTTATTAAATAAATCTAAAAACTTCTAATAATTGAGTGTTACGACCACACCTAAGTAAGCTTGACACGTCACCTATGGGAGCCCACATGCGACCCATTAGCTTCCAGCTACGCTTAGGACTCTGCAAGTTACTGTATTTCGGAAGTGAAATATTGTTCGAACTCCTTATAGCCAAACTAATGTTATCTGAGGTACATGCCTCAGGCTAGTTATTTCCGAGAAATGTTAGAAATTCAAAACTCAAACTCTATATACTAATCTCACTACCTTTTCTAATTTCTATACGCTTATATTTCCTGCACCCAAAATTATATCTACTTGAAATGAGTGTTGACTTGAGAGTCAGAGTGCAAACGGGAGCCACCTCGACCTCCGTTGCATACTGACTGTTTGTCCAAGTGCGCAGGAAGTCCACGTGTTCAAGAAAGAGGAGTTGTGACGTGTTGATCTAAGGTCCCATCAGATTTTGTGGTCAATATTTTGGGGCCATCTGTGGGAAACCACACTTCTAACCACGAATATCATATGATAAAAAGCTATCAAAAACATTGAAAAAGGAGGTAAACCTCTTGAAAAAGAGTGGAAATGAACTATACAAACTTTGAAAAAGGTGAGAAACCTCTTGAAAAGTGGGTAACACTTGGGAAACCTTGAAAAAGATTAAGAAACTTTGAAACATAAGTTCATCAACTTTGAAAAAGGCTAAAGACTTTGAAATATGCTTATTGACCCTTGAAAAAGGCTTATAAATTTGAAATACAAGTTTTCCCACTTTGAAAAAGGACAACTCCTAATTCATTACAACCATGAGTGAAAGTGATAATGACTAACTCCTGAAGAAGTAGGGATGAACAATATGATGTTAGTGGAGAGATGTCCCGCAAACTCTCAGCATCAAAATGCCAATGGGGAGGTTTCTCAACCTAACCCTCCTCATTGGAATTGAAGTAGGCGTATGCTAAGAGACATGACACGCATGGCCGCTCAAATGTTGAAAATGGAAAACAATAGATTGAGCAAACTGCTGCCATTAATGATTATATGGCAAGGAGATATGCGATGAACGAGCCTATAGCACCACCGCATTACCCTCAAACTCATTTTACTCACCGTTCGATGAGGGCTCCCTCTTGTACTACTACAACGTACCTCTAGGTTATGCCGAGGTGGATTCCAGGGGATCATCCTTAGGAAAATTCTTCTTATTCCCCTTCTCCCTTTTCTCACCACCTCGTCCTGACCTTTTTCCTTTTCCCTTAGCTTGGATTTGTTTAGAGTCAAGCTCCTTCTTCACTTCTAGCAGTTGCTGGCTAGTGGGCTTTAAGGTCGAAGGAGGTAACATTATTGGGCGAGGACCCTCAAGTTGAGTAGCGGAGGCCTCTGCAACTTTCTTAGCCGCATCCAATTGAAGGATAGCAAGAATTGTCTTCTGTTTCTTCTCCCCATCACATCCAAGTTGGAGAGCTGGAGGAACCCTTTTTGCCACAAGGTCCTTCAAAGAAATCTTGGGAAAATCCTTTGAAACTTTTCACCACATAAACGAGTCACCATCAGATGAACAACTTCAAACCTAAAAGAAGGCAAAACATGATAGGGATTTGACTTACTCATGGCTCGCGTGAGTCGGTGTTTGACAAAAAGCTTGTTCGGTTGGATTACCTCCTGAAAAGTACCCCTAAAAGCAAAAAGTTTCCTAACCACACACAGATCCTCCTCCGGGAGAAGTTATGCAGGAACTTTCCCTGCGAAAGGAAGAAACAAGATAAGTAAACACATATGAAAAATGACATGAAAGAACCACACACTCTGTAACACCCCAAGTTCAAAAATTTTAAACCTAGGCGTGTTAACTTTCCTTTACTTAAATGCGGAAACATATCGTGTAAAACCTCAAAACTTTCATTTTCTATTATAAAATTCTACAGAAATTACGACAGAGTCTCCTCTATAAATTGGACTTAACCAACCAGTAGAGAAACATCATAACCATTTTTAAAACATACATCTCAACCCATTCAATTCCAATCATCACCAAAACCATTCAAAAATCCCATACTCCTCAACATATAGTCACAAATCAATAAACTTTAACAAATGAAAGCAGAGGTAATTTAACCTTTAACACGATACTAATACCTAATTCAAAACTAATTCCAATCAAACAATTATCAATAATAAATGAATTAAGAAATAATTAATGAGAAACTTGAGTAAATTCTAATTTAAATTTATTTTCAAAAATTGAAAGCGGGTATAGCCTGAGTTTGACACTGAGGCTCTCCTAGCTCATCTAGCTTTTATCACCTGAAATATTGGGGAGGAATTGGGGTGAGCTAAAGCTCAGTAAGTAAACTTTATGCATATAATGCATGCTCATGACATGAAATGCCTTAGACCATTCAAAGTATATATCCCAATTTACTTTACTTTTTAAAGAGTTTCATACTTTCCAAACTTTCACTTAAACATTTCCAAAACTTTAACTTCATTTCTATTGTGAGCTCACTTAGTGTATCTTCTAGCCAATTAGAATGCAATGGGTACTTTTCCTTAATTGGAACCAGATTATCACAATTGCACCGCATAGCGGTTTAAAATTTGCCACCGCCAAGCGGTTTAGCAATCGTCACTGCAAAGCGGTTTAATATTCACCACCGAAATAACGGTTTAATTCGGGTACGCGGTCCCCCGCGCCCCATTTCCCACTCACACCTTTCATGGCATAGAAGTACACCCATTCTTTCTTAAAACTTGGGATACATACATTTTGAGAGAACTTGAACTTTCCACGTTTTGTCATTTAAAATCATTTGACTCACAACTTCAATGATAATGCATGCTTGATGATGCAATGGCATAAAATCCATGAATGCTTGGACAATTTCTTAATTGAACAACATGTACTTACATAAAGTAACGGAAGCATCGAAAGCAAGTAATTTGCAAAACTGTCACTTGAGCACATAAATTTCACATTAACTTCCAACTTTAATGAAAATAGGAGAAGTTTACATACCTGAAGTCCTTAGTATTCACTTTACTTAATCGGCAGGTGGAAGTCTTGGTTTCCCGCGACATCAATGTACCATTTCTCCTAATTATCTCCATTCATTAATAAAATATGATTTTAGTTCAAAAATCACATTTATCACCATATTCAAAATGACCAATCAATTTCAATGCAAGACTTAGGAAAATTCTTTACTTCTTTATTTACAATACGCCAAAACTATAAAACAATCAAATCTTACTTTAAATTAGAAAATAACCATCATAATTCAAATTTAGCTACAAAAAGTCAATTAAAATGATTAATCTAAAATTTATAAAATCTGAAAGCTTACACCCATAAAGAATATATATATATATATATATATATATATATATATATATATATATATATATATATATATATATATACTGCCATCATAAGATTCCCAATTTCAAATTAACATTTAACATGTGAAATTTAACTAAAAATTCTGAATTGAAAATTATATATGCATACACATCAAATCTGAAATTTACATATGTAAACACATACATATTGATATATGCATACATATATGCACATAAAATATATATATATATATATATATATATACACATTTATCCCGAAATATGTGTGTATGTGTGTGTGTGTGTGTGTGTGTGTGTGTGTGTGCGGGTTCGTGTGTGCAGCACGAAGGAGGGAGGAAGAGGGGTGAGAAGAGGTTGTTACCGTGTTGGGGGTATATATATATATCTGTGTGTGTGTGTGTGCGGGTTCGTGTGTGCAGCACGAAGGAGGGAGGAAGAGGGGTGAGAAGAGGTTGTTACCGTGTTGGGGGTTGGTGACCGGTGATCGGTGAAGGTGAGGGCGGTAGCAGCAGCGTCGTCGTGAGAGGAAATGAGAGAGCAAGAGTGAGACAGCAAGGGAAGTGAGGCAAGAGACGAGTCTAAGGTTTAGGTTTATGATTAAGATTTAATCTTTTGAAATTTGCAAATTACTCCCTCAAGTCTCCTCCTCTGTCTAATTAAGTCCATAAGTTTTATTTACTCTCCAATTGCCACTAAACTTTCTTCCCCAACTTTCAATTTAACAAAATAAAATAGAAAGTAGCACACTTAGGCAATAAAACAATTAATCACATAAAATTGCAAGTAAACAATTTATAACTTTCTAATTGGCACATTGATAGAGACGGTGTCCAAGTCCTTTAACTGCAAAATAATTCAAATCATAGATATTAAAAATTATCCAATTTAAGATTCATAACAACATTAACATAAATATTACGTGAAATTAAAAATGCACGTAAAAATGAAAAGCGGTCTTACACACTCATACATGTACATAAGAACAAAACAGGAACTCATGAGGCACGGAAAGAGTTCGGGGAACTATAACTTAAAGAGCGGGTCAATGGGCAAACTCTACCATTCTCCAGCAACCCAGAACCATTGGTTGCTCCAGTTCTTTATGGACATAGGAGGTCCAATAATGACGGGAGAATGAGTACCTCGAGGAACCAAGTAGTACTAGTCCTTTACATCCGACCTCACGTCTTTTTCTCTCCTCACTGACTTCTTCATGATGTTGAGGGTATGGATGATGTGGAGAGAAATGGGGTGATCCAGATTGACCTCCTGCCATACCAACCACGTACACTGCCTGGGTCCAAAGATTAGGGGATAGCTAATAGGGACATAGGTTGTAACTCCTAAGTAACGCCCTGAAGAAAGAATGGAGAGGAAGTCTCATCCCACACACCAAAGCAACATAAAAGATTGCCACTTGGCCTGGAGGTGGACTGCAGGGTCGGCATGACGAAGTGGGGTGTATCAACCGAACTCCTTCTAGCAGCCTGAATTTTGAGGGGGAACCCACCAAATCAATCCCTCTAATCTCATATTCCACTTCACTACTCTCCCACGATCCGAATTGTGCTCAGGGTCAATATGGTACCCCGATACCTTATTAACATAGTCAACCCAACCTTCGACTTGGGCGATTTCTTCCTCAGACAACTAGAGTTCTTCCCTATGTACCTTAAAGGGAGCCCTAACTCCTAAGTTAGGCTCTTGTACCCCGGATGAAGAACCTCCTGCTTCTTCCCCTCTCAAATCCCTATTCCATTTACACCACAGTTCTTGCAGTGATGCCTCCAATGGGCCATGTAAAGCTTGTAATGCCCCAAATCCTGTTAACTCGGAGCGCTACTAAAGACCAAATTTCTTTTAAATAGTCAATTTTAATAAACGTCAAATACATAATATTTTTCCCCCTAAAACAACAACCAGAAATAAGATGCGGAAGCGTATTTGATTGAAATAATTCGATTTTCAATATCGAACATAATGAACGAATCGTCAAACTTTCAAAATAATAAGATTCGAAATTAATTTGACAAAATAGAAAATGAATGCTGAAAATACTGGTTTAAAAGAAAATTTAAAATTTAAAATGGATTGTCATTTAATTCCAAGATCACACCGCTCATTGTCATGCATCGCCGAGCTCTTTTACCTGGAAGGGTGGAAAAAGTGGGGTGAGTATAATGAATTATACTCAGTGGAGATACAACAATCAGTCCAACTTAAATCCAAACATGCAAATCCAACTATGAATATCATGCCTAAAAAAATAATTTTCTGTAGCTTTGTGTACTGTGGGGCAATCCCAAGGACCCACTTTTGATCCCGAACCTATGTACGATCCCTGACAAAATGTTATTAGCACTAATTAAAATTGTGCACTGTGGGCAACCCAAGGACCCACTTTCGATCCCGAACCTATTTACGGTCCCTGACAACCTTTTGAAACCATTGAAGCATGATATCACAATCAAAATCACAGATCGAGAAGTAACATGGACAAAATAACCACAATTTCTTTAATGTAAACCCCACCTCAAAGTCTTGAAATTTTCTTGGAATTGAACCGGATGTGAAGCAAAAGCGCTTTTAAACTATTCTCGCGACTTCGTCTAGCCAAAAGAAAATAAATCTTAAATTAGTATTTTGAAATTAAAAGTTAAAACGAATTTAAAAGTTTAGGGACTAATTTGACATTTAACAAAGTTGAATTTAAAAAGTTTTAGGGCTGAAATAGAACTTTCAGAAAGTATATTTGGAGTGGCTCATTAAAATTTATACAATTGGGGCTCACAAATTTAAATACTTTTGAATTTGTAGGGATTAAATAAAAACATTTATAAAACAAAAGGACCAACTTAAACTTGTTTTGTAATCTTCAGGATTTAAAATCAAATCTCATATATCTATTTTTAAAAAAAAGTCTCCATCTCCAATTCTTTCATTCAGCACGCCATTTACAGAGAGAAAATTTTGCTGGGTTCGATAATCAAAACTGGGTCTACTGGTTTAAATCGATTTCAACTGTTTCCAGCCAAATTTGAACCTGGCGGGGAAAGCGGATGGCCTAAGGCAGTCTGGCAGCAGAATCTTAGGCGAGAGAAGGAAGATTAAACGTCAGGCAGTGACTTTTGGGCAAGAAACGGAGATTATGTGTTCGGGTTGGTAGCAATTCCGGCGAAGAATCCGGCAACGTAGGCCGGTGGTTCAAGGTAAGTATAATGGGTTTCTTGGTTTATATTTCAGATTTGATTTTTGGATTGGCGTTGAGATGGGCAGTGGGTGCTTCGGTAGATTGAGGCTGTCGAGATTGATGATGATGGTAATGGTGGTTCTTGGTTGATCCGGTGGTGTTAGTCGTGGAGGCAGTGTAGTTGGTGACCGTTTGGTGATCTGGGCAGATTGATAAGAAATTGGATGTCGATGATGGAAGTTGGCTGGAGGTACTCGTTGGTGTTGGGCATGATTTGAGATTGTGTAGTGACAAGAATTTGATCAATTTGTGATCTAGAATTTTGATTGGAAGAACCCTCGAGTGGATGATTATGAAAACGTTTTCGGTGGTTATGGTTTGTGAATTAGATTGCGGGAATATATGGGTATATATAGATTGACATGAAAAGTATTGTAGTTGGGATAGAATTGTGAAATGTTGGATATGGAAACGTCTTATTTAGAATATGATTGAAATTGTGATGGGATTGAATATACAATCATTTGATTTTGAAAGGATTGTGAAATAACTTGGGAATAACAAAGTAAATAGAATTAATCTCGAAGTATTATTGTTTAAGAGATAAAATTTGGATTTTAGATAAATTTGGATAATAATGATAAAAATAAATTTGAATTTGGACTTAAAAATAATTTGGATAATAATAAAATTTGAATTTGAATTTGAGACAATTTGAAATTAAAAATAAAGTGAAGTTTTGGCTAAAAATCGATTTGCACTTAAAATTTATTTCATTGACTTCAAAATAGTTTTGGCTAGACGAACACGTTTTAATTAAAAAGAAGTGGGTAAATTATAACGACACGTTTTTATTTGAGAATAGAAACATAATAATATTTATTTAATAATTAACTTGAAAATTCTCAGTTGTTACAAAGTTGGTTCTTTTCTTCTTCGCTATTAGAATCATCAAAATAAATTACACTATTGAATTTCCTACTTCGCCTCCTTATTTGCTCCCTAAAGAAACGGAAACTAAAACTAATTGGGACATAGAGCAAAAGCCTTTGATAGGTTCCGCCACAACCACCAACTCTTCTAAACCCGCTCCCCTAACTCTTTCCATTTTTTTCAAATTCCAAACTTACTCAAAAGAAAACGCAAAAAGGAAATTCTCAAAGAAGCACTCAAGAGTCAAAATTTGAAAACAACAAGCACGCTAAGGGCAGAGAGATTACCTAAAAATGATGAAAATAAACGGTCCCTTGTCCGATAAAGCATCTTGATAAATGAAGAATTTGTTATAAAAGGTCCGCCAATGGAAGTTGTAAGAAAGGTTGCTAATGAAATTCTTCGAAAAAGAAAAGAGAGTTAGAGGATTCTCACAGAAAGAACTTAAAGAAATGATGAAGTTGCAGGAAAGGGAAACCTGTGGAACAAAAGAGGCTTTATAGAGGAGGCATGTTGATCTGAACCCTTGGTCCCCAAGCTGGGGGATTAATCAAGGCAGTCCACGTGTCCCGCAGGAACATAAGTTGAAGTGCCAACTGGTAAGAATTTAAACAGGGAATGACCATTCAACTGATAAAGTACCATGCACGTGTGACTAGAACGTGTTTCCCTGAAGCAATTCTTGAAAGTTGAAAATAATCATTACTTTGCTATAAATGCGCCCCTAAGAAAGCACACTGTCACCCATAACGATTATGTTAATGAGGGAATAAGTCCAAAAGCTTTTTTTATCTATAGATCATAAATCAACAAATAAAGGCCCGAAAACTTCAAAATGTTACAACATGACCCACACATGATCCACTTTGGACTCGTAGAGAAAAACGTTTAAATATAAGTCCAACTTTACATCATTCCATAAATAAGCACTGCCCCATCCATATGGACCTCCAACCGGCTCACTTTTGCTTGTCTATGTCAAGTCCAATCTGCCTATGAATGGACCCATCGAACTTGAGGGGCTAATGCTACGACCATGCCTAAGTAAGCTTGACACGTCACCTATGAGAGCCTACATGGGACCCATTGGCTGCCAACTACTCTTAGGACTTCGTAAGTTACTATATTGTCGAGGTGAAATATTGTCCAACCTCCTTATAGCCGAACTACTTATTCTGAACTGATGTTATCTGAGTTACACGCCCCAAACTAGTAACAAGACTGGTCAATGTTTCAGAGAGATGTGACATTCGTACAAGGAGCGACTTGATGTGACAGCCCCTTTAGAGGGATGTGATGGCCGCCACTCCACCTAAGATAGTTAGTAATGATTATGACAAAACAAATGGTTTACCTCTCCAATGGTGGGGACTTGACACGTATAAACCATAACATGTTTCACCAACCAGACTAGTTATTTCCACTATAAATAAACTACACTTTCCTCCAAGAAAAAGGTTAGAAACTCAATACTCAAACTCTATTTACTAATCTCTCTCCCTTTTCTCCCTTCTACATACATTCCAGCACACCAAATTATATCTACTTCAAATGAGTGCTGATTTGAGCATAGGAGTGCAAATGAGAGCCACCTCGGCCCCCTTACTATGGATTGTTTGTTCAAGTACGCAGGAAGTCCACGTGTTCAAGATAAAGGAGTTAAGAGGTGTAGATCAAAGGTCTCACTAGATTTTGTGGTCAACAGAACTTAGAGTATATAATTATAAACTAAAGATTTACTTAACAATAGTTATTGACCTTTAATAACTGAAACGTATGAAAAATTTATACCATTTATCCTATTAGGAGAAGGAGGATTTGGAGAACATGGGCAATTAAATTGGACAAATTTATTTTTACTCAATAAATTAGGAATGAGTTTAGATAAAACAACATAACAAAATTTAGAACCTTCTAAAAATCCATAACAAGTTCAAGAAACTATCAACAATTTACCATTAGAAATAAGACAATTGGTAAAAATAACTAATGACTATAAAGATATTAATAAGAATATACCAACACAATTATTTGAAGTAAAACAAAGCGTAAATAATCTATCAAAAAAATTAATAACCTTAGAAACCAAATTAAACAAATAACTGGTAAAATAAATAAAATAGGAAATATGGTATGAGTATATGAAAACTCAACAGAAATTATCGAACAAAAAACTACTGTAATAGAACAATTAAACATGATTAGGGCAATTAAGTAAGAAAATATAGGGAAAAATGATTTACACAAATGATTAGATAATGTACAAGAAAATATTGAAATTATAAATAGTGGATCCAGCTGAGAAGTCCAGCTAGAGCGTTGAGCGTTGACTGTTGACCGACGAACATCAACGATCGTAGTAGCGAGATTGTGAATATTTTTTAATGTAATAATATTTAAACATGAATAAATTGGTATAGAAATGAGCCTTTCTCTAAGTATGCCATCCTAACATCATCTCTAATGTTAGGGTCATATGACTCGATTGGGGGCCGTTTCCCTGGATCCGACACAAGTTCATCCATATTGAATTCAGTGCAAAATTTATTTGTGTTGTCATATTCTACTAACTCACGTGGTCTACTAGCAGTAGTTGCAGGACTATTAGAACTAGAATCACTATGTTGAGATTTTCGTTTAGGTTGGAAAAAACGTTCCATAATCTGTAAATCAGTGATAACAAATCAAATCAAATATTCACTAAATCTCAATTCACAAGCTATAAATCAATAATCACAATTCACAAATCAAATCATATTTTCATCTCAATAATCTCAATTTACAAATCTAATCACATTGCAAAAACTTTTTTATAACATTTATGCATAATTCCCAGATTAATTATAACAAATCAAATTATCAAAGTTTGGCCTCAATATTTACTGATTATAAAACTTACACTGAGATGAGACACATAAACACTACAAAATACAAATTTACAAATCTGAAAATTATAAAAAAAAAAGGGGGCAACTGGGCAAGCAAAGGCAATTAGGCAAATCAGCAGTAGTAGTACTGGTACACAACTACCCATAACATAAACATTACAAAATCAAAATAGATAAGTTAACAAATATGAAAATTATAAAAAAATTAAAAACGGGTAAGCAGGCTGCAGGCTTACCTTATGGTCAACTGTGGCGGAGAGCGACCGCGCTGGAGGGGACTGAGGCGGGAGGGGCAGAGATGGCGTCACGCTGGCGGTGATGTGGTCTGGAGAATCGAAGGCAGAACGAAGGAAGAAGAAAGGGGGTGCTTCCTACTTAGCTTAGGTAAGGTTCGGATTCAATTTTTTCAGATTTTGTTTGATAACGTTGGTTTGGTTCTTGCCTTTGGGCTTGGGTAATTGGGTTGGGTACTAATTTGGGCAAAAAAAATAAATTACACAGCTGCAGCAGTGCAGCACAACGCCCGTGGCGGATCACCAGTAGCGCCGCGCTACCTCGCCTAGAGGTGCATCCGCCCCTGATTATAAATCAAAATATAACAAAAATTTACGAAAAAAATGGAAAAAAAGAAAATCGAGAAGAAAAATAACTAATGATCGGACTAAAAGTCCAACCTTATCAAGCACGTGATAGAGGCGTGACTTTAAGCACTAGGCTGGATTATTCCTAGTAAGGTCGGCTTGTTTTGGAAAGGTCGGTACATTTTCTCAAGGTCGGCCCATTTTATTTATATACCATCATCACATTTATTAAGGTCAGCTATATTGCTCGACCTCTAGACAATGAAAATGGTCAGTCCATATGCCCGGCCACATGCATTTTATTCCTGGAAGTAATGTTCAAGGTCGGGACGAGCCTAACACTTGCATAAAATCTGGCATGTCCTTAACCCTTCATTTTTATGGATGGGCCATACTGTGGAGCCCAGTAAAATTGATACTTACCTATTTACAAATAAATTCTCATAAAGGAAAGTTCAATTCCTATAAGGACTCTTTCCTTGAAAGGTAAGTTTCTTCGATAATGACTTCTTCTCCTAGTAGGAGAAGGTAGTGTGCTTTAAACCCTATAAATACAGCTCCTTTTCTATCAGCAATTCACTCATTATCAACACAATTACCAGCTTTATATTTTTTTCTCTATTTTCTCTTTCTCCAGGAAACTAATTCCTATACTGGAGGGGTGACGGGGAGAATCCTCCTCGCCTTTTTGCAGGTAAAAGGCGAGTCAAACCATCTTTTCTAGTGATCAAGCATTTTCAGATCTTGCCACGTCAATGTTAGAAAATTCTACGGCATCAATAGGAACAATGGCAAGACGGTGGAGAAACTTAACAGAAACTTATATAACACAAGTTAGAGAAATGATCAAGATAAAATAGAAACAATACTTAGTAGATATGAAGATGGATTAAAAATATAATATACATTAGTAATAGACATAGACACTAAAATTAGCTCAAAATAAGAAATAGACATCAATTAGAAAACTCATGAATATGTTACATGTGTTACTTTAAACAATTTGCATGTGAATTTAGATAATATTATGAGAAAGCATAATATAGCCATGAAGAATATGATATGGAAATTATGAATCAAATATTCTTTAAACTACCAAGCCTATGGAATTTAGAACTATTTAAGGAATGAGAAAAAATAGAAATACCATTAAGTAATAATAGTTTAGGAGTAAGAATACAATTTATAGAAATAAAACAAAAAGAAAAATGTATGGAAGCAAATAATATTTTAAAATTTTGCAAAGCTAGTAAAAATTGTTATGTTGTGATAAATTACAATATAAACCAACCCAATGAGGATGTCATCTACAAAGAAAACATAAGAAAAAGAAATATTACAGAAAAGATAAATTTAGAGATAAATTCAAGAAATTAAAAAAATATAAAAAACAATATAATAAAACATTTAAAAGGTATAGAATATCATACTAAAGATATCTAAGACAAAAACAAAATAAAACAAAACTAGAACATATCCTAAAAATCCTAAAAAATGTAATATTATTCATGTGGAGCAGCATGACATATATCTCTAGAATGTCCCAAGAAAGATAAAAAAGAAAAACACGATTTATATTTCCTTAATAAAAAAAGAAAATTACAACTTACTACCTATAGAGAAAGAAGAAGAGTGGGAAGAAATTCCTGAAGACGAAGAAATTTATGAATTAGAAGAAAATGAAATAATAAATTCAATTATGAAATTAGAATCTTAAGAAAGTGAAGAAAGTTAATCTAATGAAGAAGAATATTCATATATAAATATGATTAGACAAACAAGTGAAGAAGGAACATATAAAAAATACGAATACCAATTAGAAGCAAATGGAGAACAAATAAATGAAAGATTAATATTTAATCTAAAAATGTACGAAAAGATTATGAATCAAAATTGGATGTAGAATCAAAAGAAATATTTTACTTACCATTTGGCAAAAAAATAAGAAAATAGCATATGCAGCAAGAAACCATAAGAGTTACTACATGAAATATATTAATACCTACAATAAATGAAGAAATTATAAGACAAGAAATAAATCTATTAAATCCTAAATTAAAAGGAAAAATACAAAACATATATTTAGGAGATGTACAAATTATTGCTAAAGCCTATTTTAGAGAAGGAATTAATATACCTATAAAATTCCATATTATGGATAATAGAATTGTAAGTTCAGTATAATATGCCTTAATAGGAATTTTAACAAGAAATTTAATATACTAGAAAGTAAAATTCACAATACGACCAAATTTTAGTATAAGTATGGGAAAATAAAATAAAAATAAAACCTTGACATTATACTACAAATTAAGAGGAATATATATATGAAACTATGAAGTAAAACTATAAGTTTAACTATTAGAGCAATATATGTTTTTACTAGCAAAAATGAAGTAAAAATTAAAATGCTAAAAAAACACACATAATAGAACCCATATTTAAAAATTTATTAGAATACAAGTCAGTCAAAGAAAATTCAAGAGTGACAATACCAAAAGATATATAAATAGATTTTTACCAACCCGGATAATTAGTAAATATGGAAAAACCAAAAATAGAATTTCGAACAAGATCAACTAGCGTAAGAAGAAATAATAGTACAAGATTACCTAAAATAGAAAATATAAGGCTGCGTTCTCTTTATATTTCAGTTTTCTGTTTTCATTTTCGAAAATGTTTTTTGTTTTCTATTTTCAGTGTTGTTTTCAAAATTACTAAAACTGGGTTTGGTTTTGCTATTTTTGAAAACTAGTTTTGAAAATGAAAAGTTGGAAAGCACGTTCTGTTTGAAATTTTGCAGAAAATTCTTGATCACAGAAAATGATATTTGTTTAGCTATAAATCACTCATCATTTGAATATGATTGGAATAATCTGATAAGTAAAGTATTAAAATATGTAACTAGTTAAATTCTATCATTATAAAGTAAGAATAGAAAATGAATTTTGATTTTCTAAATTTGAATAGTCAAATCCATTCTTTATTTTAAAAGAAGATAAAGAAAAGAGTTTTTTTTTCAAATTTATTATTATATAGACTCTTTAAACTAAAATAAAAAACATTTTGTATTTTGAGGGTTTTTGAATTAGGAAAACTGTTCTTATTTAACTAACTTCGAGAGTTTTTTGAAAATAAATTTTAGTTATAAATAATACTAAAAATGATAATTTGTAAATAATACTAGAAATAAGTTTTAGCTAAAAATAGTACTAGAAATGATAATTTTTATATAATACTAGAAATAAATTTTAGTTATAAATAATAATAGAAACCATAATTTGTGAAAGGGAAAAAAAAGGTAGTGTTGACTGAATTTAAAAAAAAAAAAAAAAAAAAAGTGAAAACGCACGTTTTCCGCGTTTTCGAATTTGTAAAGAAAATGCGAAAAATAACAAAACTACGTTTTCTGTTTTCTTTACAAAATATGTATTATGTATTCCGTTTCATTTTTCAAAATAGTGCAATATAACGCGTTTTTTGCATTTTCGAAAACAGAAAATAACTAGAAAACGACAAAGAGAACGCAGCCTGAATGATTCAGGAAAACAAATAATGTAACGTACCAAGTTCCGTAAAACCCGAGATGTCAATTCATCCTTTAGAACTAACTTTTGAACAAACATTTTTGTGGAAATAAACTAAATTGTAAACATCATATTTATTTGAAAATCAGCAATGGAAACTTAAATCATACAATTTATAAAAAAAGATTCATAAAACTCTAAATTCCAATTCTTAAGTATTGTAATAAAAAAACATTTATTAAATTAACCAAATTCATAAAAACTCGGCTTTCAGGAACAATATCGACTTTCAAGTATTGTAACGAAAAAACTTATTTAATAAGTTCATAAAAACATGACTTTCAAATTAACTTTAATTAATAATTTTCCACCACTGTCCTTCATTCGCTACCATCATCTGCAATTGTTGTTAAAAACAGGGTGAGCATTTCAAAAGAATTACTCAGTAGACTCATCGCTAATAATTAATTTACAAATTAATTGAACACATAATTATGCAAATAATACAGTGACATTCTCTTCTTAATCATAAACATCACATAGTGAATACAAATGAACATATTCTTGTCTTGTCTCATGTAATAAAGCATATAAGTTATGACATGCATAACATAAATTTCTCATGTTATCTCATAAGAGATATTCTTATGTTGTCTTATGCAATTAAGAATATAAATCAAGTAAATCCACATAATACATGCAATTATAATTTAAACTAATTAGTGGGGGCGAATCTACCTCAAACTTTACGAGTTTCAAAAGAGTGAAGCGAAAATAGTACGTCAATCTCTTAGTTCACCAGAAGCTTCGTCTAGCCAATAAGAAAATTAAATTGTTTTAATATTTCGAAATTTAAAGATTAAAGTGACGACAATAACATTTGGGGACTAAATTGAAAATTTAAAGAAAACAGGAAATTTAAAAGTATAGAGGCTGAATTATACCTTTCAAAAATCAAGGGCTGACTAGAAACATTTTAAAAACAATGGGGATCGAAATAAGTGAATTTGAAAGATGGGGACTAAGAGGTAATTTATCAAAATAAAATATTAAAAATAACAAATCTCTTTCTCTCTCCTCCACTTTTGGTAACAGAAAAGAAGAGGGAGAGAGAGAGAGAGAGAGAGAGAGAGAGAGAGAGAGAGAGGCGGGCAATGGTCGCCTCTTTCACCGGACTCAATCCGCCGGCGGTTATATCGGCGTGAGGCGACAGAGAGGGGGTGGTGTGGGTGCGTGGGAGGAAATACTTTTGGTATTTTTTGGAGCTAAAACCGTGGCACACCAAGACTTAATTCCGGCGAACACTCGGCCAAGACAGGTCAGTGATCGAGGTAAGGGTTTTGGGTTTGTTTATTTCTAATTTTTGGGCATTTTGGGTTTGATTTTTGGGTCGATTGGGGAAGGCTTGAGGCAACTGTCGGTCATTTTTTTTGTGGTTGTGAAATTGGATTTGGGGAAATATTGAGGGAGAGGTGCGGTGGTGTTAGTGTTGGGAACCCGGGTGGCTCTACTCACAAAATTTGATTTCTTGTGACTAGATCATCCCGTTACAGGATTTTATGTTCTATGTATTTAACTTCGAAAAAATAATTTTGTGCAAACAAACGAAAAGAGATGTTACCCTTGTAGCGTGCTTTATAATAATCTATTTTCCACTGTTTCTTGATTCCACCAAAGTTTCAAACCCTCAAGCTTTCTTCGGTGTTCTCCAATGGCAACTATGCAGGTGTGTGGTCACCTTTCTCAAAATCTAGGTTACACTGGGATTATGGTTTCTTTGTAAAGAGGAAACACACACTACACACTTTAGTGAACGTTAATTTTAGATATAATTACAAATTGAATCTTTCTGTGTTTAACAACTTAAACACTCAATCTGTAATATCAAATCGACCAATGGACAAATGCAACATCGTATTAATACAATCAATTAATATTTTATTTTAAATGTCTTGAATTATACTTTATGGGCATATATAATTCTAACAATCTCCCACTTGCCCTTAGAGTATACATGAAACATCAAATTGTCCATCTTGTCAACAACATCAATACATTAATGATTATGTTCTCAACCAAGATGATAACTCCTTTCGCTGTAAGTCACAGTTGTATAACTAACAATCCAAGATTGTATTAAACCCAACCAATTAGCCACATTATCTCCCAGTTATATTCTAATTTTGATGACTCTCGAGAGTCTTGATCAAATCTGATCTTAATTAGTTTTAATCCATCAGATCACACCTGAATAAATAAGCAAATATTTACTCATTTTCCAAAAATGCTTGAATATATGTTTTACCTCTATTCAATAATCTGATCCTGGATCAAACTAATAATCACCAACAATATCCCCAGCATAAGATATGGCCTATCTAGTGCAAAGTAAGACTTCCTATAGCCGAAGCATAAGCAACATTCTCTATCTTACCATGAGTCATAGGAGAATACTCATAAGATAGATAAAGTCCACAAAGAAAGTTATCACTTTCAGGACTTAAATATTGCAAATGTAGATAATATCTTATTATTATATGAAACTTGAGACTATTCTATTCCATTTTTCTCCCACTCGAAAAATACGGATGTCTAGAAAAAATAGATAGTCATATACAAGTCCTTCAAGTCTAATTGCTGGTACCAACTACTATTTAATGAAAGCACTCTCACACTTAAGTAGAGTGTCATTCAAATGTATAGTCGCAAAAATTGTCTCATCTTTTTGTAGACACGACTGTACTTAAGATATATCAAGATTTTGATCAACAACATGTATCACAATGGTTCGATCAAATTCTATATTCCATATCTTGAACAATTACCCAAATTCAAAGTTGGAAATTTATAAGTCATGAACTTTACTTTTATGATCTTTAGTATGAAACCATCATGTTACACTTTGTAAATGATTTCCTCAAGATGCATTCAAGAAATAGCATCCTGACATCCATTTGTCGTACCTCATTTTCAAAATGAACGACAATGGGTAAAAGATCCAGGTAAACTTTTGCATGGCGATTGGAAAGAAGGGTATCACAAACCCATAGCCATAAGCCTTGCGTTAAAGGCATTAACCTTCCCATCTACCCCTCTTTTATCATCTTAAAAATCATCACACCCTATAGGTTTGACCCTATTAGGTGCATCTACAAATATCCAAACCTTGGTTAGTACAAGGAATCCAATTTCGAGTTCACCTTCACCTTCCATGATTTCAAATCCATAACTTCTACCACTTCCCTAGATGAGGAGGAGTCCTTCTCTTTTTTCAGCAGAGACTATCTAAAAAGACTCTCTATAGAATAAGTGTCAAGAAGGTGGTCTTACAACCCTCCTACTCCAAGTAGTAGCTGGAAATGAATTTTCATTATGTCCAAATAGAGTTACTTTCTCTCCTCCCACTACTTGGTTATATCCCTTAGTATCAACCTCTCCACTACCTCCCTATGAACATAAAGAGGAGGTGGAACAGTGGGAACTTCTTCGACTACAACCTTTGGTTTTCCCCTGTCCATTGGGTTCACCAGGAAAAAGTAGTGGTCGAACTACTTTCCCATTTCTCCCACCAGGATCGGCAACCTTCGGTTCCGTAGAAAGTCCCAAATCATCAAGATTAATTCTATGCGGAAACCTGGAATCAAGTTGTTTGAACCACGTTCTAACATCTTATCCAATAGAATTTTACTTGTGGATTTGTATTTTTCTAAATGACTTATCTTCTAAGAAAGTTACATTTGTACTCAACAAATACTTTCATGACCAGAGGACTATAGAAGAAATAATTTCAAGTTTCATTGTATGTACATTCCCAAATAAAACTAGTAATGAGGATAACTCATCATTGATTTGGTATTACGTTGTTCTCTTTTTTTTTGATAAATGGTTCATAAACTCATATGAGAGATACACAAACTTTGATCAAATTGGAGTATCTCGATTCTCTTAATTACTTCTCAACTTCTATCCAAAAATTCTAGAATTTCTTCAACATTTCGGATCAATGAGATATTAAGGATAGAATCGAGATCTGGACTGATCATCAGTAAAGCACAAAAGAATGCACACATATCTAAGCGTATTAATTCCCAAACTCTTAAGTCCATTTAATGTATGAGGACTCTTGGTTAAATAATCCTCTAAACAAGATTCAAAAACAGTATAGATTTCACCTCTGGTCCTTTTGAGGTTCGTCCCTTACTAGTATTAGAATCGAGTTTTGGATAAGTGTGACCAAGCCTAAGATCTTAATCGTTTTACCCTCTAAATGAGATTCATAAGCCCACATAGATTCCACCTCCAAAAAAAATTAGAGATCTATCTTTACCAGTCTTTAAATCTCATTTAGATAATATGATTCTCTTAAGATCTTATCAAAGAGTTCATTAATATAAGGAATTACCCATTCCTTATCATTTGTGGTAATAGCACAGAAAGAAACCATTTATAAGACTTTAAGATTGTTAACTATTTGTCTCGCAATAATAAGGGCATTATTTAACTTAATTCCAACTGACAATTGGAGATTAAGTGCCAAATAATTCTGTTCAAATAATAAAGAAATAAAATAACAATCAAAATTGTTTCGCAAACACAAAAGTCCAACAGCTCTTTCCATATTACCGTACCCGTGCTTATCCTTATACTATACTTTATCTCATTGAACCATTTGGTCACCTAGGACCATATTGCAACTACTTGCAACAGTGATTAGTCACTCTAGAATCTATAATCAAGATAGACTCAATTATTACCCATAACACAATGAATAAAGTCTTACTCTATTATAGAGTTTCCATGAAAGGCTACTCTCCATTAATCCTATCTTTGCTCAAAAGCAAAAAGGTTAGAGGGCCTACCATACTATCTGTTGCTTTAAATAATCTCCACTCTCTGATTAGCTTACGTTGAACCTTTCAGAGACACATTCATTCTGGTGAATTTAGTCCACATTGAACAGCAAGATATCATCTTAAAAGATTTCTCAAGCGTTATGTCACATGAATCAATATTTGAAAGTGGAACCTCCACCACGTTAAAGTGACCAATAATGTTTTACCAAATGGTCTCTTGCAAAAAAGTGATTGGTTCATAAGTAGAGATATATTATAGCTAGATAGCATATTTTGTATAAATCCATAATTAAGATGTCCAAAATTATCATAAATACCCTTCCGTCATGAAAATAAAATTAGTTATCCTATTTTGATGTTTTTATTTCAAAGTACTTGATATAAGAATCAAAACTATGCAACAAACCATCTCATCAAAATAACAAAATTTTTATTGGAAGATTTATGATTATTATTGAACAAGGATCTTCTAGCACGAACAAATGTCATAAGTGAAAAGAATTATAATGAGACATGTTACAGTTTTCGCAAATTAGTTGGTGATGTCTAAACATATAACTAGTTGTGGAAATACGACATACAAATAAAATAAATATATTAAACACGAGTTACACATGTGATGAATATTTTCATATATGATGCATGCAGAAAAATTATGCACAAATAGACCCAAAACTACTATAATATGACGACAACCTAAAACCCCAAAATCTTAAACACATTTTTCTATAGGAGAAATAAATGTGATTTATGGATAGGCTGGGACCCTCCCACTAAATTAAATATATCTAGCATCTCATGCAATATTTAATTTATACTCCTTAAAATTTGGCCATCATTGACATCGTTTGGATATTTTATAGGAAGTCCTCGCGATGTCCTTGATTTAAGTGTATAACCCCTATATTGATAATATTTCAAGTACTAAATTAATTACGTTACCTATAGGGTAATTATGATTAATTCACACTTAAAATATGTGGAAATTACACACATCCCTACTTTTAAAGATTCAAATTCATAAACAAGAGCAAACTTAAATAACTTCAAAAATCAGGTCATTACTATAAATTTTAATTTTAATAAAATATTATAAATTTTAGTAATTATTAAATTAAATTAAACTTTCCCAAACCCTAATTCTCACTTCTCATTAAACACGACTCTTCCATATATACCCTATGTCCGTCTCCTTCATTTCTCCAGGTCAGGAAGCTCAGGGGCGACGGTGACATGGCTACTCAGCGGCTGCGGAAGCACCCACACCGTGCACCTTGATGAGGTTCTAGCCACCAAGAACAAATCTAAATCAAGGATTTCAGACTCTTCTCCGTGTTTTTGAACTTCCAAATCTCGTCCAACAAACGGTTTTCTGGCTTCAAATCATGGTGAAAAACGCCGTGGGAGTGGCAGTAATCCACGGATGGTATTAATTGCTGGAGGTGTCTGCGTGCCACTGCCCATTCAAGCAACGAAGAGCAACGGTCCCACCATGAATATTTCCCAATAATACAGCACCAGAAATAGATTTGTGGATGGTGATGGCGGGTTTGTGGTGTTGATGGTGTTAGAGATTGTGACGTGAGACTGAAATTTTTTATTTGTTATTGTGATGAGGTGGATCTGTGGAGGTGGTGGTGGTGTTGTGATGGTCGATCAGCAGCGTTGGAGGCAATAAGTTGTTACAATGGTTCTGAGGTCACAGCTTTGGTTTTGTTAGCAGTGGTGTGGATGGATGGATGGATGGATGCAAGGCTATGATGTTTAGCTCTCTGTGGAGGTGGTGGTGGTGGTGTTGAAATAGTGGATCGGTGGCGGGGATGGCGGAGAGTTGTTATAGTGGTTCTCATATCGCCTCCTGTTTTGTTAGCAGTAGTGTGGAAGGAGTGCAAGCAGCGTCGATTAGTTCACAGGTCACATCCTTTGGTTATGTTGTTCTCAGGTCACAGCAACAGTGGTGTTAAAGATGTTGGAGGAGGTGGTGGTGGCTGCAACATTGACGTTGTAACCTATAATTTTTTTTTTTTTTTTTACATGTGACCTTAAAATAATTACTCGGTTGTGATCAGAAATTATTGTGATTGTGACTTGCGTTCTTAAATAATTGTGACCTGATTGTGATTTCAAATAATTTTTGACCTAAAAGATTTTGTTTTGTGACCTAAAATTATATGATATGTTGTGACCTTAATATATATAATTAATAAAAAAAATTAATAATTAATTATCCTAATTTCTAATTTTTGAAATAATACAAGTTCAATCTTATTTTTGAAATTTGTAGTTTTAAACACCTTATTTATGTATTTTTCCCTTAAAATATCACCACCTAATGGGCTCAATCTAGTAACAAAAACAGTTCAGCCCTCCTATAGGGAGACTAATTAGATTAGCAGGAGGCATACACAAATTTTTACTAATGGGCTAAAAATCAATTTAATTATTAATAAATATATTTATTTTATAATCTAACATTTAGAAAAGAAAATAAATTGTAAAATAATGCATGACAGTATAGTACCTAGAGTGATGTTTATGCGATCTACATGGCATGTTATTTAATGACATTCATTCATAATTTAATTAAAGCAATAAATAAATGCAATAATAAAATAAACATGAACATAATTTATGGCCAAACCGAGACATAAATTACAAATTAATTAAAGATTATGTTGAGCCACAAGTCCGTCCAATTCTTCAATTCTCATTTGTAAGTGTCCAGCCCATTATTTGAACTCTTCAAATAATATAGGGGAAATTACACAAACTACCTTAAAAAATTAACTAATTTGATTTATACCCTATCAACTAATTAAAACATTGAACACCGTATTTAATACTTCCTAAAACTAACAAAACACCCCAAACACACAGAAACCACAAATTCGCTTCATTGTTCTCCTAATTTTCATCAGCTCCTTCCTCCCTTCCTCACGTCCCCTGCAAAACACCCACAAAAATGAGAGAAATTTCAAATTCCAAAATTATATAATTTTCTTCAAATCTGTAGAAGTATGTACGGGTTCGAAGCCCTGTCCTTCAACATTCACGAAGGGTACTTGGAGGCGATTCTGCGAGGCCATCAATCGAGACTCTCACTTCTTCCGACTACGACAACCTCTGTCGGAGTGAAACAGTGGAGGACATCAAGATGCACCTCTCCTCCAGAACTTGCAGATGCATAGGAGAAGGTACTAGGTGCCATGAAAGCTGCAAAAGAGCAAAACTCTGATTGTGAATTGTGAGAAAGCTTTGTGTGCCCAGAACCTGCTTGTCTTCACCATGATGCATAGGGTAATGGTGACTTGTGTGTTTAAAGAGAGTTTGGAAAGTTGAATGACTGGGAACTTTGTTTACGTGATCCCATGAATGAATGAAAATTAAGGGGACAAGAGAGAGTTTTTTATTTTTGGAAAGCCTGTGCCTGTGATGTGAAAGTTCTTTATTTTTATTTTTCATTCTTTCTTCAAAGAAAGAGAACCAGAGAGACAAGAGAGAGGAGGGCCAAGGGGGAGAGCACTGTTGAAATTAAATTTAATATAGATAACTGTTCATCTAAAATCCATAAACATCATGCTGTAATTATCGGATTGAATCTGAAGCGAAAGCGTACCTGAATCCATTATTGTGTTTGATCGAACGGGATTATGGCCTTCCAACTGATTCGTGGTTTTTTCCTTATTTTGTCCTCTGTTGATGGGGATGCAGAGAATTATGAAAAGCCACGCTCAATTGGGGACCATGACCTGTATAAATAGCTGTAGGACAGCTATCGTGTTTCAATGTTATTAAATTGGCCCCTCATCAATTTAAAACATTGAATCCGTCTCTACACTTTAATCTCACGACACTTAATACCCATTAGTCCTGAACAATCTTTAGTGGATCACTTTATTGACTAAATCCTTAAGATAGCACCACACATTTTATTTTATACATGTTTGGCCCCACATTATTGAATTTTATCCAACAATCTCCCACCGGGCCATACATGTATCCTTACAAATGTGTACAACCTTATGAGCTCAAAAATTTGCTATCATTATTAAGGGTATTTCCAAACAATCTCGTCCATCAATCATATCAATATAGGATCAAAGCAACTTTCGTTACATTAATCGTAACTAAATTCATCAATGGTCACGTATACCAATACAACCAAATGACATAGATCAATCATGAGAGTGTAGTATGAAAATTACATGTTATGTGATCCAAACATGCCTATTTTCAATTGGTCCGACTTTATTCCTTAGGTGAGATCAATACCAAACATAATGTAACAGAGTAGAATGAACTGAATACAATGTTTCTGTACAGAAAATTATCCAAATACACAAATGTGTCCAAAACCAAAACATAAAGCAACCAAAATACAAACTCCCACTAAATCATGATATCCTCAAGAAATATTACACACATATGAGCAGTGTGCTCGTGAAAAACCTTGGGTGCTAATCCCTTAGTAAGTGGATCCGCAATCATGGAGTATGTCCCAATATGCTCTATGGAAATATGTCTACTCTGTACCATTTCCTTCATAACCAGGAACTTAATTAATTCACTTTGAAATATTATAATTCTCAAAAGAGTTTTTCATACCAAAATTTGAATTTGAATTGACCGTTTTGCATATATTTAAGACTTTAGGATTTGAATTATGAAATTCAATACTTTAGGATTAAGTAATCATTAAGTTGGATGGTTAAATTGCAATTTAATTAAACTTGATTGGCCAATTATGAAATATTTTTAAACTTGAAGGACTAAATAGCAATTTTTTCAAACTTTAGCGGCCAATTAATTAAAATCAGAAACTTTAGGGACTGAATCGTAAACTTCAGAATCTTTAAAACCCAACTTAAATGATTTCTAAACTTTATGGGCTGATTTTGTAAATTAAGAAGTCTGAAGGACTAACTTAAAATATTTCAAAAGTTAGGGTTTTATTAATTATTAAAACAAATCAGGAGGACCTGATGTGAAATAAAATTAATTTCGTAATTGCAGAAAAGTCCCTCAAGACTTCAAATTTACAATTAAAACCTCCTACCCAAAATCCATTTTTCAACAGCTAGGGTTCGGATTAACCCTAACCGCCGTCGTTACCGCCCTCAAAACGCGGCGCTAGCAACCACCACCTGCAGCGCCATCGCCGGCTGCAACCCAGAACACAGCGTCGCTACGCGCGACGCTGTAACCCACTGCCCATGACGCCGCTGAAATCCGACGCGCGCAAAGTGCAGTGCGCGGCGTTCCATCGCCAACCCTATCGCGCGCGGCGACGCTGCATTCCGCCGCGCGCTCTACCCCTTTCCGACATTTGTCCTCAAGCAATAACCACATAACCAACATAAATCCATACACAAAAATACATATAATCCACAACAATTCGAAATATGTATATATACCAAAAACAAAACTGAAAATCCATTCACAGATTCAAAACCAAGATTTTTTGCACATATATACATACAAGATCGATCGGCTGAATCCAATTTTTTGAGTAAACTAAATTCATGTATATTTCTCAATTTTTCAATTTGTTGTGTGTGTATATAATTTCGAAAATCAGCAGCCTGTGGTTTCGCACATAAATTTGGTTTTACATATATGCGTTCAAAATTGATCTAATAATTCAACACGATGTTGGCTCTGATACCACTTGTTGAAATTAAATTTAATATAGATGACTGTTCATCTAAAATTCATAAACATCATGGTGTAATTATCGGATCGAATCTGAAGCGGAAGCGTACCTGAATCCATTATTGTGTTTGATCGAACGGAGTTATGGCCTTCCAACTGATTCGTGGTTTTCTCCTTATTTTGTCCTCTGTTTATGGGGATGCAGAGAATTATGAAAAGCCACGCTCAATTGGGGACCATGACCTGTATAAATAGCTGTAGGGCAGCTATCATGTTTCAATGTTATTAAATTAGCCCCTCATCAATTTAAAACATTGAATCCGTCTCTACACTTTAATCTCACGACACTTAATACCCATTAGTCCTGAACAATCTTTAGTGGATCACTTTATTGACTAAATCCTTAAGATAGAACCACACATTTTATTTTATACATGTTTGGCCTCACATTATTGAATTTTATCCAACAAGCACCATGCGTCTCACCTTCACCTATACTTTTTTATTTTATTGTAATAAAAAAGTAAAACATTGTTCGCTGGATTATATATATGCATAACTAGCAGTAGTCCATGTAAAATTAAAATTGTTCGTTAATGTGTAGTGAATTGATCAAATTATGTTTTAAATAATTTTAAACAATGAATTATAAAAGACATTCAATTATGTTCAAGTGATATTACAAAAATTAAATAAACTAATGTTCAAATAAAAAAAGGTGATATTATCACTTCTTTTTAACTAAAAAATGACACCGTGTCGCTTTTTAGTTAATGAGAAAATTGATAAAAAGTGGCGTTGCGTCACTTTTTTTATATTAAAAAAAAAGTGGCATTATGTTACTTTTTTGAAAAAGATTGACGTATCTGTTAGTATGCAAAATATGTAATATATTTATTAGTATTTGTGAACTTGTGTAATTTGTTATGTTACACTGACGCAAGTAGTGAATGATGGATATTGCAAAAATTGAAAAAGTGATATTCAAGTAGCAAAGCAAAACGTTACCTTTTTTTACTAAAAAATGACGTGGTGCCACTTTTTAATTAGAAGAGAATGTGAGATAAAAGAAAAAGTGATAAGAAGTGACATTTTTTCGCCTGACATTGTGTAATGTACCTATTAATATTTGTGAAATTGTATAATTTGTTATCCAATGATAAATATTTCAAGAACTGAGAAATTGACATTCAATCAAATAAAAAAAGTGACTTTGTCTTTGTGTATGGAGAATTGAAAAAAGTGGCACAATGCCACTTTCTAATTAAAAGAAAATGTGAATTAAAAGAAAAAATGATAAGAAGTTACATTTTGTCACTTTTTTTTTTTTTTTAAAAAAAAGAAAGAAGTAGTATCGTGTAATGTATCTATTAGTATTTGTGAACTTATGTAATTTGTTAGTCAATGATAAATGTTGCAAAAATTGAAAAAGTGACATTCAAATAAAAAAGGGACAAAATGTCACTTTTTTTTAAAGTGATATTGTGTAACATATCTATTAGTATTTGTGAACTTGTATAATTAGTTGGTCAATGATTAATATTGCAAAAATTGAAAAAGTGACACCATGGCAATTTTGAGTTAAAAGGAAAAATAAAAAAATGGCATTGTGTTTGTGTATAGAGAAGAGAGAATGTGTAATATATCTATTGATATTTGTGAACTTGTTTAATTTGTTAGTCAATGACGAATATTGTAAAAATTGAAAATTTGACCTTCAAGTATAAATAAGTGACAAATTGTCACTTTTTTTTTTCTTAAAAAGTGACAAAATACCACTTTTTTAGTTAAATAAAAGAAAAAGTGATAAAAAAGTTACATTATGTCACTTTTTTTTTTAAATGACACAATTATTCTAATCTTTTGAATAAAATTAACAAATAATGAATTTATTTTAAGATTTTAATTTATATTTGATTGAGAATGTAACATAAATGTCACTTTTAAAAAAACATGAATATGGATGTCAAATCGAAGATCTCAACGAGAACTTCAATAAGTGACATTGCATCATTTTTTTTTAAAAAAAAATGTGACAAAATTATTAAAAAGGTCATACTGTCACCTTTTTTTTTTTAAGTCGCAGCATGCCACTTTTTCTTGTGAAACTGATGAATGTAAGGTGCTTGTTGAGATCAAACATCGGAGAAAGTCCATGTTGTCACTTTTTTTTTAAAAAAGTCGCAACCTGGACTTTTTCATGTGAAACTGATTAATGCAAGGTGCTTGTTTAGATCAAGTATTGGAGAAGTGCCATTCTATCACTTTTTTTTACAAAAAAGTCATAGTCTGCCATTTTTTTATTTGAAGTTGATGAATGGAAAGTGCTTGTTGAGATCAATCATCGGAGAAGTGTTATGCTAACACTTTTTTTTTAAAAAGTCGTAGCCTTCCAATTTTTCATGTGAAACTGATGAATGCAAGGTGCTTGTTGAGATCAAACATCCGAGAAGTGCCATGCTAATACTTTTTTTGAAAAAAGTCGCAGCTAGCCATATTTTCATGTGATGCTAATGAATACAAGGTGATTGTTAACATTAAGCATCCGAGAAGTGTCATTCTGTCACTTTTTTACAAAAAAGTCGCAGCTTGCCAATTTTTTATGTGAAGTTGATCAATGCAAGGTGCTTGTTGAGGTCAAGCATCGGATAAGTGCCATCCTGTCACTTTTTTAAAAAAAAAAATAAATAAAGTCGCAAACTGCCATTTTTTCATGTGAAGTTGGTCAATGCAAAGTGATTGTTAACATCACCACTGGAGAAGTGTCATTCTATCACTTTTTTTTTAAAGTCGCGTCATGCCACTTTTTCATGTGAACTTTGTGAATGTAAAGTGATTGTTGACATCAAGCCTTGGAGAAGTGTCATGATGTCACTTTTTTTTTAAAAAAAAAGTCGCATCCTGCCACTTTTTAATCTAAAAAGTGACACAATGCCACTTTTTTGAGATAGTGTAATGAATATTGCAAAAACTAAAAAAGTAACTTTCGAGTAGAAAAAAAGTAGTAAAGTGGCACTTTTCAGTTCAAAGAAAAAATGATAAAAAGTGACATTGTGTCACATTTTTAAAAAAAGTGGCATTGCGTCACTTTTTTTTTAAAAAGTGAGAAAATTATTAAAAAGGTAGCAAAAGTTTTTTAAAAAGTGGCACTCAATGTCACTTTTTTAGTAGATTTTTTTTTTTTTAAAAAAAAAATGGTATTTTGTCAATTTTTCTTAAAAAAAGTGGCATTGTATGACATTTTAGTTTAAAAAGTGACATTTGGTCCCTTTTTCTTTATAAAAAGAAAAAAGTGGCATTTTGTCATTAAAAAAAAGTGATAAAATAATAAAAAGTGGCATTGTGTACTGTGTCACTTTTTTATTAAGAAAGTGATAAAAAGTAACAAAACATCACTTTATTTTACTAAAAAGTGACACCGTATCACTTTTTAATTAAAAAAGAATGCAAGTTAAAACAAAAAGTGATAAGGAAAAAAAGTGGCATTGTGTAATGTATCTATTAATGTTTGTGAATTTTTGTAATTTATTAGCCAATGATGAATATTGAAAAAAATGAAATTGACCCAAGTAGAAAAAAGTGACAAATTGTCACTTTTTAGTTAAAAGAAAAAGTGATAAAAAATGAAATTATGTAAAAGGCACAATTATTCCAATATTTTGAATAAAATTAACAAGTCATGAATTTATTCTAAGGTTTTAATTTATATTTGATTGAGAAAGTAACGTATATATCAATTTTTTTAAAATAAGTGACATTATGTCACTTTTTTAAAAAAGTGACAAAATTATTATAAAAATGACAAAAACATTAAAAAAGTGGCACCCAAGATTTACAAAGTATTTTTACTTCCTAAAAATTTCAAAAGTGTATTTTTGTAAATGGTCCAAAAATAAGGGTATTTGTGTTAATATCCCAATAATATATATCTCAGCCCAATGTGAGTCCGATCCAATCTTCTGCAATTTAAATTAATGTGAAAATTACACCCTCACATGCTTTGTAAGATTCAAATTCAAAAATCAAATTTTAAACTTATTAGTTCAAAAATCAGGTCTTCATTTTATTTTTATATCATTATTTTAATTTAATTTAAAAAAGATCTGAACAACCCCCAGCACAACCCAACCCACTCACCCCTCACTCTGACAACCCTACCTAAGCCCTTATTATTTCAACCCAAATAAATCACAAATCACAGACTTCATCTTCTTTCCCTGCTTTCACCTTCCTCACTCCGGCACTGACGATGGTGTCGCTACAGTGAGAGATGATGTGGCGTTGATGTTGGTTGCGTGAATCGACGGTGGTTGCAGCGACGCCGCTGATGTTGCAGTGAACCGGTGGTGGTCTGTGTGCTAGCGCAAGTGGTCGTTGTGTGGTTGTGCAGTGGTGGTGTAGGTGGTGGCGGTGATGTAAGATGGTAGTGGTGGTGCAGGTGTGGTGTATGAATTTGTTTTGTGTGGTGCGGTGTTGATGCTGGTTGCATGAATCGACAGTGGTGCTGTGGTGATATGGTGCAATTGGTGGTGACGTGGGTCGTTTACGCTGTGGCTACCGACATAGATCTCATCGCAGAGCTTTTTCGCAGTAGCGCCTCTATGCTTGGTGTTGCACCGGCATCACTGAAGTTGCGGTGGAGTGGTGGTGGTGCAGGCGCTCGATGAGTGGCTGTTGTGTGGTTGTACGGTGATGGTAGTGGTGTTGGCTGTTGATCGGTGGTTGTGGTTGTTTAGGTGGTTGGTGGTGGCGACGGTGAGATGGTTTCCGGTGGTGCTATCGGCAGCTGTAGTAGTGTTGGAGTGGGATTAAGGCTGGGTTGGGTTAGGTGTTTAGGGTAGGGTGGGGTGGGATGAGGTGGATGGGGGTGGGGGTGGGGGTGGGGTGGGGGAGTTAACTTGTTTGTGACCAATTATATGTGATTGTGACTGATTAATAGATCACTTGTGACCAATTATAGGTGATCGAGGTAAATGTGTGACCTACAAAATTCAAAATTTATGACCTATAAATAAGTTGTAACCTAAGAAATTTGTAAATTGTGACTCATAAAATCGAGATTTGTGATTGAAAAAATGTTGTGACCTATAAAATTTGAGATTTGTGACTGATAAATAAGTTGTGACCTAAAATTTTCAGAATTTGTGACCTAGAAAGATGCCGTGACCTATAAAATTTGTGACTTGTAACCGATAAGAGATTTGTGATAAAAAAATTTGCAATTTGTGACCGAGAAATAAACCCTGACTAATTAATTTGAAAATTTGTGACCTTTGAAATTTGTGATTTGTGACCTGTGACAATAAATTGTATAGTTGTTTTGTGAAAATTTGTGATTTGTGACAAGAAAAATTAGTGATTTGTGGAAATTTTGACCTAAAAAATTCTTGATTTGTATCCAAGAAAATATATTGACCAATGAAATTTATGATTTGTGACCAATAAAGAAATTGTGACTCATAATTTGTTAAGTTGTGACCAATTGACTCGAGATTTGCGACCGAAAAAAATCGTGACATACAAAATTCGAAATTTGTGACCGAGAAATAAATTGTGACTGTGACCATAAACTTATGACATGATTTGTGACTTGTGACTTTAATAATCTGTGACCTAAAAAATTGTGATTTGTGACCATAAAAAATAAAATATATAATTAATTATGACCTGATTTTTGAAATAATTCATTAAGTTTTTTAATTTTGAAAATGTGTATTTTAAAAACCTTAGTTATGTATTCTTCCCTAAATTAATTGAGTCTAAGAAAACTGGCCCATGCTGGGTTGATACCTCACATTGTAACCTAAGTTGGATATATATAAGTTGATTTCTAGATAAATGGAAAATAGAAAAAAAAAATTATAAAAATTGGAAATCTGCCTCAGTAATGTGAATGGAGAGAAAATAGGAAACTTAACTGAAATTTAGCAATGCCAATTAATGTAATCTAAATCGTAACTGAAAATCCAATACATGATTGTCATCCAAATTCAAAATACACGTACCTGCGTTATCACAAACTGAGAAGTATCAATGCACATTACGAAAAATCAAGATCTTTTCCTAATCTTTGATTTTGTCTTTGAATATCATTAAGAAACAAAGAAAGTAACCATAATTGGAAATTGGAAACTATCATCTTCATACAGACGACATTAAGTACTCGACATCGGCTGTGAAGGTAAAATTTTGCAAACTTATACCAGTTGGTTACTGGTTATTTTATATATATTTTTCTGGTAAACTTCAGGAAACTGAGAACTTGATAAATCTTTTTGAGGATTCCGGTAACTTAGAAATTGAAAACATTATTGTCTCCCAATAATATAATCTTGCGTTATCACAAAATACGATTTACTGATGCATTTTACAAGTAATCCTTCTGATTTACTAATCCTGATTATGTGATGTATATTACTATCATTATTCAGTCTGTCTGTGATTATTAATAAGAACCTATCAGTATTACTTCATCCACTAGTTTGCAATTACGAGAATATATTAACATCTACATTCCGAACACATTAAACTGATTGACATCAGCCATGAAAATAAAATACTGCAAACTGATACCAGTTGTTTAATGATCAGTTTAGCGAGATTTTTGCCACTGTCTTTTGTTACCAAGTATTTCACCAAATAAAATGCTACAAAGTTTGTATTCCTTCCTCGACATGAATTTCATTGTGATATCCTGTAACTCATTTGCCAACTATTACCTAATATCAGTAGGCAGTACTTTTTTCGAAAAGAGAGAAAAACAGAAAGTATCGTTTGCATTTACCTGCCTAGCCGATTCCAACCCAGGTGATCTCGACAATTTTTAGTTTTCAAAAATTCTTCTAATTAGACGATGAGGTAGACACCTATTTCAGACATGTGGTGGTTATGTCTTGTAAATCTTAGGATTTTGGAATTCAGTTCTGATACCTTCAAAGTTATGGATAGTAACATGAATCATTCCATTCTCCAGCGAAGTGTATGAATACTGTAACTGGAATTCAGTGCTGATATCAATTGTTTAATGATCAGTTTAGCTAGATTTTTGCCACTGTCTTTTGTTACCAAGTATTTCACCAAATAAAATGTTGTTTTGTTATCTATATTATGTGCAAGGAAATGTTTAGCTACTATAGTCTTATGCGTGTGATCACAACTCTCCCATAAAAACGTTAAATCGTTATTAGATATTATATAAAAAATTAATTGCTACAAAGTCTGTATTCTTTCTTCGACATGAATTTCATTGTGATATCCTGTAACTGATTTGGCAACTATTACTTGATCATTGAGCAGATCATGGAATCACTTACAATGTTTGTTCACTTCGATGGAGAATGGGATGAATGCTCAAATTTTTATGGTTATTCTGTCTTTGGGTTAATAGTGCCTCTTGACTGCTCATATGAAAGTCTTATCAGAATGATAGTTCACAGGATAGACAAAGAACCAGAGAAACCAGTACACTATTCATTATCAAACAAAGTTGCATGGAAGTAAGGTACGTATATCAGATGATTATTCTCCGAGATTTTACTTGGAGTTGAAAAGGGGAGAAACTGATAAAGTATCTATCCGCTATGTGTTGAACTCATTGTTTTGGAACCAGTGGCAGCTATTACCCATATTACTGGAAGAACTGAGTCAGATATTGATGCTGTACAATCACTTTCCTTGGGTCAACATGCCTCTATTTCAGGTGAACATTTTAGTCTGGACTTAATGAATACCAATCCGACCATGGAAGAAATGGGTAATGAGCTTGCACAATACGTAACATTCCGTGTTGACAATGAGGTTGGAGATTCGAGGGTGGTGGTAACACGTCCAAAAACAGACAAGGTTGCGGTCGGTAGTGTTTTTGGGAACAAGGAACTTCTAATCACAACCATTAGTTTATTTGCAATAAAAAATAGATTTCAGTTCAATGTGAAGCAATCTGACACGAAAACATACACTATAAAATGTGTGGAAAGATGTTGCAACTGGACACTTCGAGAATCAGCGACGGGCATTTTAGGGAACTTCAAAGATAAGAAAGATGGACCAGATACACAGATGTTCTGTTGGCACAGTTTTGGGGGGCATCGTCAGGCCAGTACATTAGTGATTACTAGTTGCATAAAGTATAGGTTCCTATCATCTAGGACAATATATACGCCCGGAGACATCATGCAGGACATGCAAGAAACATATGGGGTGACAATAAGTTATGACAAAGCATGGAGATCTCGAGAGCGTGCAATAGAGATGATTAGAGGGAATCCAGAGGATTCATACAAAAACCTACCTTCCTATATGCATATGATGGAAGTATCAAATCCGGAGTCTTATACAAGGATAGAAACTGATGATGATAACAAGTTTTTGTTCAGTTTTGTGGCTTTAGGTGCATTAATAGCATGATGGAGATATTGCAAACCAGTGATCGTAGTTGACGGTACTTTTCTAACAAATAGGCATGGTGGTACTCTTTTCACGGTATGCACACAAGATGCTAATAGTAACATATTCATCCTGGCATTTGGTGTTGGTGATGGAGAGAATAATAATGCATGGGAATGGTTCTTGTTGAGAGTTCATTAAGCATTTGGTGATCGAGATGAGTTGTGTATTGTGTCTGACCGTCATAAAAGCATAGCGAATGTAGTTGAGAAGGTGTTCCCAGATGCCTTGCATGGAGCGTGTACATGTCATTTTCTACAGAATATAAAGAAAGAATATGGTAAGAAAGTGAAGGGTATCAGAATACCTTTTAACGCTGTAGCAAGGGCTTATACTAAAAATGAATTTGAGACACACATGAGGAGGATATATGCAATCAACAGGGACGTTAGGGGATACTTGGTAAGTATCAATAGCATGATATTATGTTATGGATGTCTTAAGTTTTGTAGGAAATAATATTTTTTTTCCTTGAACGCAGGAAGGTGTTGGTTACGAGAGATGGTCACGTTCACACATGACAAAAGACAGGTACTCAAAAATGACGTCTAATATTGTAGAGTCAGTTAACTCAGCAATCAAACATGCAAAGAAGTACCCAATTGAAGCATTATTTGAGTGCCTCAAGAGCACCATTCAGAAGTGGTTTTCCCAAAATCTCAGCAAAGCAATGTCAACATTCACGCACCTAGCAACTCGGTATAATGCTATGTTGAATGAGAAGGGGAAACTGTCAATGCATATGCGAGTTAGCCATTCCACTCCTTGTATAACGAAAGATTTAATTATATGTTTATTGTATAGAAAAATGATAATCTCATCATACTGATTATTAGGTACATCCTTTGAGTGACGTTATATACTAGGTCAATGATGGGATAACTCCGTATGTGGTTAACACGGATGAGAAGACTTGTTCTTGTAGAAAATTTCAATTAGACCGTTTACCATGTCCACATGCAATTGCCGTGATATCAAATTGAAACTACTCATTGACGGATTATTGTTCGGCTTACTTCACCAAGGATAAATACATTGAAGCTTACCAAGGTACTTTATATCCATTAGGAAACAAAGAGGAATGGTATGTACCAGAAGCAGTTAAGCAAAGGTTAGTACTTCCACCGAAAACGAAGCTAGGCCCAGGTAGACCTAAAGAGACCAGATACAAGTCTTCGCTGGAGTACAAGAAGATCTCTCGTTGTGGAAGATGTGATAGTTACGGTCACAATAGTAGGACATGTCGGAATACAGAACCAATGAAAGAAGGGTCTAAAAAAAGCGAAAGAAATGACATCCAATTGCAAGCGAGGTTGTGAAATATGCTTTTTGCCTAAGAATCAATACGAAAAATTTAAAATTACATATTTATCTTATTAATATTTTGTTATTGACATGTGGGTGTTGTACGTGATAATGAATACTCGTAATGAGGGGTTAGACAAATTGGTTAATTGATAGAACTTGGTGCATATTGAGATTTAGTATTTCATTTTCATCTGTACATAAAATGTGACCTTGATTTTTATTAGATGGTATGTAGGAAAATATCTAGTGGAAGATGATTTTTTTTAATGTTATTTCTTTCTATTCATTAAAGATTGGAAATCTTGTTAAATGCAAATGAAGGATATGCTACTGGTTTTTATAGCCAAAATATAATTCCAGATTTAATGCTATTAATGTTGTTCATATCATAGTGTTGTATTTTTAATTTTATAAGATGCATTTGTCAATAACTACTTTGTTTATTTTTGATACTAATGTTATGTCAATGATTAACTTTAACTTTTAAGAATGAAACTGTTGTAAAGGACTAAAGAACCCCATTCTTGAATTATCGAAAAGTTCTCATCATATGGAAATGTTATCTCGACGAATATTTTATGCGTCAGATCAACTAATATGAGATAGTTTGGTACTCTGTGGTAAAGAGATATCGGTTAGTGTGCAGGATAAACTCGCCAAACAAGTATAATGATTGTGTCAATCCCTGCCAAACGTCATATTTGCATTAACTGAAAGTAGAAAATAAGTAACAAGCACGTGATCCATGCGTAGATGTGACCAGGTTTGTTGTGTGATGGCGTATAGTAAATGTAAATTGAATTATGCCAAAGTGGACAGCCAAAAATTGAAATTCAAGCGTAATGATTCTTCTGATCCATTCGATGTTACCAGGACAAAGGACTTATAAAATCATCCATTCAAATACTGGAAATATTCAAGTGAAGGGTGAAAAATGTGATGTACCCAATGATCAAAAATTTTGAAATTGCAGAACTATTTTGAATATTTCACTAGGTGACATTCAGCATCAATGAAATTTTTTTTGAAGACTGACCATTGCTATGTATAACTAATTTTCGATTCATCCTCGTCTATGAAAAAATGGAAATTAAAATAAGAAAATGAAAAAATGCACCGATGTTACATTTTAATACCAAACTGACTTGGAGTCTTGGATTTAAATTAAGTTTTATATCAAATTTATTCGAAAAAATAGTTTATTCTTTCATTAAAGTAGTGTGTGGTGACTGGATGAAAACTTGAACTGGACACTAGTCCCCACAGTAATTTTAATCCTGACAGCATGAATCTATCCAGTCAATTACAAAGGACATAATAGAAAGCTTTGAAACTGTCCAAATTCCCTTATTGAGCCAATGCCAGAGTTCAAAAACTAGTAAGTTTAAGTTATAAAATTATGTACCTCTAATTAGGGTGACAATCAGATCAATATCGATCAGGTTATGAATATAATTTTTTACATATCTCGGAACGGGGTAGAGATGTACTAATCTGAACCAAGGTATCAAGGCTAAAAAAGAAGTGACAGATCATATCTTATGTTGTGTAAATGTGAAATGAAACTGATTATGTGAATTACTAGCAACTTGGTATTTTTAGTGGTCCCTCCAACAGGCATGTCATCACTCTCTGTGAACTCGAAATGTTCATCCCAGCAGTACCCCAAACTGAAGTTATGACATGTGGTGAAAAATATATATATTACACAGTTTTCTAGAAATGTAAACATGATGATACCTCTCTGCAAATAACCAGCAAAATGTCCATGAAGAAACAATATACAAGTCCTATATTCTGTCATGGCACATATTAATATGAATTTGATATTCAGCTATGAAAATGTTAAAACAGTTTCTGATTCTCAGAAACACAAGCTGTCAATTAGTAAAAATAAATAAAAAATAAACATTGAAATATTTGAATCAACACAAGTGTAAAAAATGTAACAATTAGAATAAGGAAGGCAATTCAACCTATAACAATAGAACCTATCTTACATTCCAGGGACTCCCGAAATATGTATGACTACAAAATGACCAATCCCTTAATACTTAAAATAATTGAATATAAGTTAATTGGGAAAAAAATAAATCACACGTGTGACATCGTTCATGGGTCCCTCCTAAAATGGTGTGGGATGTTTTAATGCTAGTTGTCAAGCTTCAATGCGCCTGGATGATTGCACCATATTATATCAGGCTCCTCAAGGGAATATTTATAAAGTTGTGTGGCGATGTTTAATCGAGCAGTGTCGGTATCAAAAGATGGCATTTCTTCTATACATCCTTCGATAAGGTATTCCGCATACTTAATAACAAATATGCCGCAATCTCCCATGTAAAGAATTCCATTTAACTAAGTATATGAAAAGTAATTGAATTCATGAAAAATAAATATGTTTTTTAATAATCAATTTACTCACCCATTCATTTGTTGTGGACACTGGTCGATAAGTCTGCACTCCAGAGGAATGTCTGGCAAAATGCGATAATTAGATTTCACGGATCTTGCTAAGATCGGGAGAGTGAGCACCATTGAACGTACGTCTGCATAGATAGTCACATTCTTTACGAACCTTGTGCATGAGTTGTACACATCAAACCTCCAATTAAGTATATCAAAGTGACCAAGTATCCAATGTTCAGGATTTCCTATCCACATCGGAATGAAAACATGATCTACTTGATCCCACGGAACATTGAATTGTATTTTCCTTCCATTTGCATATGAAAATAGTGATTCATGTTTATGTATTGCTTTAGTATCAGCAACAATCTCATTTGAAATTCCATGTTTATGTATTGCTTTAGTATCAGCAACAATCTCATTTGAAATTCCCCTGACTTTGACATCAAAGTTACAATTTGTTGACGTGGCCCGTATTTTGTGTCCAGATCTCATCTTTAAAAGCATCCGCATAAAGTAGAATGAGACATCGATGTGCTGCAAAATCCAAAAAGGAGGTGTGCTAAATGACACATGATTTTGGTTATGACTTTTAATATATTTATGTGACGCCTGCCATACAGCACTCACTGAATCATTTAGTGGCTTAGCAACCTCCCGGATATCATGCCACCATGCGTTTGATTCAATTGTGATGGGACCAAGTCTACCAGCTGTAATGCTATATAGGGAAGAAACAAGTAAAAGTTACATATTCAAATAATATTCAGTGGAAAGAAATGTGCAAATGAAGATCCTAAATACCTCTTTTGAATCTTTGTTCCATCACGATAGAATATGTTGAATTTAAGGATGTCCATTGCTGATGGCGAGTTCTTGCAGGTTTTATAAACGAAGATGTTCACACTGGATGATGAACGGACCTTTTCCATACTTGCCACTTTTTCCCCTAATCTCTATATTAGTAGATCGCTATCTACCATGGTTTTTGCATCTTCAAAATTAATAGGTATAGGTGATATCTGCGTTGGAATGTAATGATTATATGGAAAAAAATTCCTTAATAAGAAATGCAATGTAAATAAATATTTATATATAACTCTGTGAACACCTTCGTATGCATGCAATGTCTAGGCCTGTGTTTTTTGGCAGGGACACTTTGGTTGGGGTGTACAAATTGAGTTGCTGGCACTGAGCATATGGTTTGCACATCGGACGGTTCCTTACGCTTAGCTATGGGCCATGCAACCCGATCATTACCTTGCTTTTTGTCACTCCTTGAATGCTACATAACAGATAAATAAGAGTAATGGGATTTATTAAAAAAAAGGAAGAATTTGAAGACGTATGCATATTTTCAGTTCACATATGAAGCCCCTTACCACTGCTTCCGCAAGGTCATCCATTTTAGCAATAAACTCACTTTTTAAAACGATGCCATCATCTAACACAATGTCTCCGTCCTTTTCGAACTCCATACCTAGGCTGAAGGAAGGTCCCTCAAAATCATAAGGATAAATTCCCACTGGTTCGACAGAATCCATGGAAGGTTTAACTTCACCCTTGGTTGCATTCGGTCCCTACAAAAAATACATTTATCATGTTACATGTACAATTTAAATATACTGATTTAATACTTTACAATACTATCTTAAAATATTTGAAACAAGATAATGCACCTTGTCATACGGAAGGGGAGGTTGATGACTGTAGCCCACATTCATGGCATTGATGGATGAATTGTTGCCAGGTAAGTCCACATTTGAGGCATAAGTTGAATCAATCTGTATTTTAAGAAATTTTGTTTGAGCTAATGTTTGGATTATAATTATGTGTTGGTCATTTGGCATCCGGTGTATGTTATAGGGGTTGGTTGTTAATTATCATGATAAATTTTTTTTTTTTTTAAAAAGTTGTAAATAATTAGAACGTATGTCATTGATTTTATAAACACATTACATTGCATGAACTTGGACCAGGTTTAGAGTTGCTTGCACATCTGCTAGATAAATGAGTCGGCGTATCATTTTTTGAAACTTTTGATGGGGAGCATGTAGGATGCATTGGTAGTTCGGGATACTTTTGGGATTTGTTTGGACTTTGTAGGATGGAAAGTAATTTCCCATGGTTTTGGGGAGTCCCGATATCACTATCTACATGGCCCTGAAAATCCAAAGGGGTTCCATTGTCAATAATTGATAGGATATTCATTGAACATTGAATATAAGTCTCAACAAATAAAACATTTTTTAATACCTTGTGTAGAATATTTGGTGCGTCCAAGAAATCTGGGGTCCCCTTAGCAATGTGTGGATCTTGACGGGCTAAGTTAGCTTTGTTGGTGTCTTCAAATGTACTAACCTGACATGCTACTGAAATCTGAATTTAAATAGTGAATTCTTGATTAGTGAAATGACTAAAAAAGAGATGGTATTGTATCCGTAATTGATAGAAATCGTGTGATTCACTATACACTTCTAAATTAGTAGAGCGGAATGAAAACTGGTAAATAAGATCATAATTAGGTAGTGCATGAAATAAAAAATAAAACATGATGTCCTATAAATTTAAAGCTCCCAAATTGATATGCAATTAATCTGGCAAAACATTGCCCAACTTAATTATACCTTTTTTTTGTTGTGCGATTTATCCACATATTTCGTGTTCCTGTGGGCATGACATGTGACATTAGGTGGAATGTTCTCTTTAAAGTTGTCTGTAGATATAATGATGCCACCTACAATAGGAGCCTGTTTTGAAAGAATACATGATCATAGAAAAAAATGAGTTTTGTAAGTAAAAGTTGTACGTAAAATCAAAACTTGGTATCACACCATTTACAGAAATTAACTTTGTTTGTATAAACTTGAAGCTTGCAATCCAATTAATATGAATTCGACATGAGGTTCATAATAATTACCTTTCTCTGAGTGGAAACAGGTTGTTGTTTTGAGACTTGTCTTGGACGAGTATTTTGCGAGATCATATTATTTGATCTGATTCTGATTCCCTCAAGTGGCTCATTGATCATATTGTTAGCAACGGTGATTAACTCTTGAACTTTCAACTTCAACATAAACATGTCCACGGCTAGATTACCATGCTCAAGTTCAATAGTCTTGAGACGTTCTGAGTACTTTTGAATGTTGGAGGTATGGACCTGATATTGGGAAAAATAAGCCAGATACTAAGATGAATCATCAGCATCCAAAAATGGTGTCTGAGAAAAGGAATATGAAAATACTTCATTACGGATGCACATGTTAGATGAAAGACTTCTTTTCTGCTGATACTATTGTTATAATACCAGAAGTGGCTAAAATTGAAACATGTAATTTACAACACATATGCCAAAAAGACAGTTCATGTGAGTAAAAAAATAAAATGCACAAAATTAAAACCTGGTTCTGACTGACTTTAGCATGAGCAACAGATTTAGTCACTTTTGATGCCTCATTGCCAATATTATTGCTATGGAGATTGTACTGTGTGTGCACAGTCCCAGGGATGTTGAATGAATTCATATTAACTCCCACAATCACACATTCTAGCTAAATCCCATTATTCAAGCCTTCATAACGATTTCCATATTGGCTGGTTGGTCCACAAGCATCATGAAATTTTGGAAGTGGTGATCTGATAACAACATTTCTCTGTTTGGATGATTCACCTAGGTGATTTTTGGACCCAATGAAAGATGTATAGGATCTAATATTTCGCAATCATCATCACTATCATCGATTTCATACACAACTTGTTTGCCTTTCCTATCAGTCAGGTCACATGACTGGTCTTCAACATTTTCATCAGCAGAAACTGATTTTATAATAGCATTACATTGATCGATTAAAGTGGTTTCGGCTGCTACATCATCACCACCATTTGCAGGATTCCGTGCCCCTCTGCTAGTGCGTCTGTTGGGATGTTGTGCAATCGGTGGTATCACAAAATCATCGTCATTATTGATGAGGACAGCTGTAGCAGAAATGGGTGCTAGCCAGTTAGACAAGCGAACAACTCGTTTTAGTTTAACATAATTAGGATCTAGAGCTTCAGCCACTTGGGGGACTATATTTTCCACACCAATCTGTTGAAGTAAAGTAGGTATCAAATTTGACAATTGCATGAATAATTGTGAGAAAATATGATAATTACGTGAACTAATATTAATGATCCAATAAAGTAATCTGATATAAGTAGCTCACGTCGGATTGGCTGAAAATATCAGTTGCTATATTAAGAATAGGTCGGGGATCATCAACTTCAGTTGTCCAATTAAGGATCCTTGGACGTTTGGATGTGATTTTAGAGCAAAATGTATTGTCAAGTACAGGAAAAATCTCGAAAATCCAAACTTGGAATGCAATGACAAACCTATTAAGCCTGTAGTTCATCGTTGGTTTCCCCTCACCCTCCACAGTGGTACGCTTGTTCCGTAACGCCGATTTCAATGAAGAAATGGTGAGATTGAATATATCCTTTCCCCAAGGATATGTGTTCATATCGATCAAATCTACAAGAATAAGAAGTGTTTCGTCGACATATCTATCATATGCCATATTGTACATGAGTTGCGTGACCAAGAACAAGGTACCCATGATCACAACATCACGATTATTCTTATTCTACATTGTAATAAACACATTGAATATGTCATCGTTCGTGATGCGGGTCAGATGGCTGAAGTATTCATGTTTCAATCGACAATACTTCCCATCATACCTTTCAAGGTTAACATCACCGATGCATCGAAGACCAGTTACTAAATAGAACTCTTCAATCCCGAATTTCAAAGTTTTTTTGCCAATTCGAAACCACATCTCTTGATCATTTTGTTGATTTACCTCTCTCAATAAAACTTGGTGTATCGGCTGGGGGTTAACAGCAATCTCATGCATGTCGAGTAAACGGCCAAAGAATGATGGTTTAAAGATCCTTTTCTGCTCATCTGTTAGTCGTGATCTCAAGGTATCAACAACAAGATCCGAAGGCTTCATATTTACTTTCCCAAGAAACCAGTTATCTGGGGTCACTATGAACTCCCAATTCTGCAAAAATGTTGTACAAAGGTGATTTAAAAAATCAACAACTGTAAATGGACATAAATAATATTGTAAGTTTGAATATGGTCATATAAGTTTTAGCCAATTGGGAAAAATATTGGAATTATTTGCGATTGGATATACTAGGGTGGTTATAGGAATTTCAGCATATCACCTGTGAGTATATGAGAATTGTCATTTATTTAGGAATTTGCTGATGCACTTCGACCTTATACTTTGAAAATGACTTGTAGGAAATGTAAATTTATTCACCAGCCTCACTAAAATACTGTGTGAATTTACAATTAAAAGCAAAATCATTTACTTGCACATCTGAATCAATTGTGTGAAAGGTAATTCAAATCATAACTCAGATTAGTATAAAATATCAAAATCCCAATCAGAGTGATCTGGTAATGGTTGTATTCTCTTGAACTGCATAAATCGATCCATTTTCATCAGCAGACTCTATTATGGATTTTTTTCCCTCAATCAATTATCAGTGAATAACTAACATCAAGCTTGCTGTGAAGATATTTTTTGAAGAATAGGAAAAAGAAAGCATATGGATACCTTTGTCTGAATTGGAACCACTTTTATGATTTTATCCTTTCGTGGTGTGCGTTTCCCTTTCAGGTGATTCTTGAAAGCATTGAAACCTAGAGCCTTCCTTGGTAACTTAACTCCAGAACTCGAATTTCTCCCAGCTCGAAACTTGCGCATCATGATGATCTCTGAAATAAAATATTACCAGCAACATGTTTATTGTAAGAATGAACTACACATTCAAGTTTCACATTGATTTCATTTCATTTGCATTAATGAATGATTAATCAAGTTTTACATTGATTTCAGGGACAGAAGGTTAATCTTTGCCTGGGATCATCAACTTCACTTACACGCTTCCAACAAGCCCCAGCTCTCTTTTGGTAAGTAGTTACATGTATTTAATTTTGTTTGTATAGAAAATAGAGATAGATAAATTTTCAAATCTTAATAGTCATTTTATGCTAATCTTTTTGCATTTACCTGTACGTTGATTTCTTTTCAGTTGGCATTGTTTTTATCTCTAAGCAGTTAGAGAATTGGATTGGTTCCAAGATCTGATGTAATATCTGAGGAGTTGTTTGATGTGTTCCTGTCTTTTCTAAATATTTCTAAAGAAAGGATCACATATGAGGAGCTCATAAATAAATTATTTTCTATTGGCATTGGAGCCCTTTTTATAAGCAGTGTATATATTTATGTAATATCCCTTCTTCCTATTTGACAAGGTTCAATTATTCATCTTTTGAGCACCCTGATGTCAGACCGGTATTGTACTATGCATGGTTTTGTTATGGAATGTAATATTTTTCCAAGTCACCACGTCTATTTCTCCTCTTTTCTTGTTAGCAAAACAATCTTATTATTGGATTTTCACATCATTCCCTTGAGGATGAGTCAAGGTACTTTCTCGCATCAGGATTAAATATATAGAGGACATCAATCTCAATACGGCATATCTCCGTTACTTATATTTTCTAGCATGAATTCACTTTGGAAGAGACCTTCGGTGCTGGGTGGTGAGGTTTCAGGGAAGGTAGAGGGAAACGGCATTCATCTTCGATTTCCGAATGTTTGAATTTTGTAAATAAATCTCAGTTATGATTTTATGAATGTGTAATTTCCAATGAACAAATAGATTGGTTTCTCCCTTATTTATCCATACTAATTATATCTGACAATTATAATATTTGTAGGAGTATATTTTATATTGTGCCAGAGCTCAAAATCTAGTTTCATACATGGGTATCACTCGAAAGACACCTTTTAAATCTTGAGCAGGATATGAGATTAAGATGACACCTTAGTCTCCCTAACCATTTACATCAGTATTTCCACCAAGAAGATGAATCAGCCGTTCAGGGAGAAAGGACACCGATAAAATGTGTTCCAATGTGTCATTGGATCAAGAGATTGAAGAACTAACAATGATTATAAGTCAGAGGGAGTGATATTAAAATACTACAGATGAGGCAAAGAGTATTTGGCTATCATTGGGATGTAGAGCATCCTGAGACTCACATTATTTTGGAGCCTAAGTTCCTAACAGTCAGTCCATTCTGGAGTATTGACTTGAACAGCAAGTAGTTACTGATAAAAGTGAAAAGCTAGTAAGCAAAACATAAGGCATGAAATAGGTTGCTGGGGTGCTTCTACTTGTCTTTTACAGAAAGGGGCACGAGCTATGGAAAATTCGGAGGAATGTGCTACTAACCATCTAAATCCAATTTTCATTCTTCCAATTCACTGATTAGTTGATATTTTGAAAAAACGAAACTAGGAAAAAAGCTATCTAAATTTCAATGTCATTACATCAGAGCGACATAGTATTGATACATAAATTCTTGGTGAAGAACAAAAACCTCTGCTGAGGATAAAAAAGCTAGCTAAAATATGATAAAGACATTATTGCATCATACCTTTGGTCCAGATATTCTTGGTGAAGAACACAAACTTCTTCTGAGCTGATTGCAAGTAAATACTGAATTATTAAGCCATTCAAAAAAGAAATACATCAGTATAGTAATTTGAAACAGATTCTGCAAATTGTGATCCTGACATATCCTCTTCCACAATCAAAACGTAATCTTTGATGTGTTTGTCTTAAGAAATGATTCACATTGTTCACTCACAGGTATGGACTTTGTTTGTGCTTCCAGTCGACGTTAAAAATGCTTCCGTCGAGAATGATGACAGTCGGCGTTATAACATTCAACGTTGAGAATGGTATTGCAAAATGGGTGATGTCCAGAAGGTGAGATGGATGACTGGAAATTTGAAATTCTTGATGCAATGAAAATCCATTTTTTGATTGATGAAATTCAGGGGCCGTTATAAATTTGGGCGAGTTAAACTCTCAGATTCTGTTACTGAAATCTTATCAGTTTAATTTTTTTTTTTTAATGATAATTCCAAATATCCAAATTTTAATTGTGGAACATCTATAATTGCAATGAATGCTATATTACGATGTAATTTTCAATTTTACAAGTATCAATTCGATGCCAGAGCTAATTTCCTCTTTGAATTACCAAAACCGGCCCACTAGAAATAGGCCCAACAAACAATCATCATCTCTCCTTCCTCATTCACCTCTGCATGTATCAGAAAATATTGACCTAAAAGTTTGAAGAAAACGCAGCCTCCGTTTGAATCTCTTACCATCACCGGAGAGGAAGTCGAAAAACCAATGACGAATACTGTACATCCGCTGTTACCATAACTGCGCATCAAAGCCGCTCTAAGTGCTGCCGACCCACGCGTAGCAGCTGGGTCCTCAACAGGAATGCAGCAGCAATATAGCTCCGTTGTCGAAACTTGTTCTACTAGAGAGAAAACTCAAAATCATATAGAAAGCTGAGACTCCATGGTACCGCCCCGCCGCCACGACCGCGCATCGTTGGTGTTTAAAACAAGGTTACGTCACGCGTATGGCTGCAGCACACCCACGATGTCGCGCTCCTCATTTGCAGCTATTAGTTTTTCTTCCGCACTCCAGTCAAGACAAGACGGCATCGCCTTCGACTGTCGACTGCATCAGCCTTACTCATTGGTGCCCCTGCTAATTTTGTCAAATTGCATGGAAAGTCCTTGATCTTTTGAAGAAGATGAAGCCTGGTCTGATTCACAAATTGCAGCAGAAGTCCTTTAATTTTAAAACTATAGATCTGGTTGTCTGATTTTACAATTACAACAGAAATTATACAAACGTAATTCTATTGCAAAGATCAAAATCAAAGGGGAAAACATGAAGTCTTAATCCACCCCTTTGTTACAAGACTCGATAAAACAAATAGATGTTTGCCTTCGACCGTCGACCGCATCAACCGCACCCACTGGTGCCCCTGCTGATATTTTCAAACTTTTAGAGAAATTGCATGGAAAGTCCTTGATCTTTTGAAGAAGATGAAGCCTGGTCTGATTCACAAATTGCAGCAAAAGTCCTTTAATTTTGAAATTACAGATCTTGTCATCTGATTTTACAATTACAATAGAAATTATACAAACCCTAATTTTAATGCAAAAATCAAAATCAAAGAGGAAAACATGGAGTCGTAATCCACTCCCTTTGTTACAAGACTCAATAAAACAAATACATGTTTTACAACAAAAAATCTAAGGCCATAAATCTATTCAACAAAACATCATTCATCCAATAACAAAATAAATCACATAATCCTAACACCGCCCTTTACTAACACATGTATAAAACAAAAATTATTTATTCCTAGATACACAAAACGGTATCAAAAACCTGACGCTCTGATACCAATTGTTGTGAACTCGGGTTGCTCTACTCACAAAAATTGATTTCTTGTGACTAGATCATCCCATTACAAGATTTTATGTTCTATGCATTTAACTTAGAATAAATAATTTTGTGCACACAAATGAAAAGAGATGTTACCCTTGTAGCGTGCTTTACAATAATCTATTTTCCACTGCTTCTTGATTCCACCAAAGCTTCAAACCCTCAAGCTTTCCTCGGTGTTCTCCAATGGCAGCTATGCAGGTGTGTGGTCACCTTTCTCAAAATCTAGTTTACACTAGGATTAGAGAAAGAGGAAACACAAATTACACACTTTAGTTTGTGTCACACCACTTTTCAAATTAGGTCAAGAAAAATAGTTTTAGGAGACTGTTTATAACCTCTTAACACTCCAAAACCCTACCAACCCTAGTATCATAACCCGACCCATTTCTGCAAAGCCTAATATAGGTAATAAGCCTGTATAAGCCTATTATAGTGAATCCATCGAGGGAACTTGATCAGACCCAATTAAACTAAGCTCCAATAAATTAATTATAACCTGGTCAACTCTTAATCAGTCAAAATTAATTTATTAATCATGTTCTATTCCATTAAAAGAACGAGATTACACTCTTAGTAAAATTGAAATTACTGAAACAATTAATCAATAATTATATTCTCTGACTTATCGTTCTTACATGTTACCCCCTCGATCAACTCGAATATTAGGAGCAAGTTAAAATGACCAAAATGTCCTTCTCTGAATATTCATAAACTCTCAACTCTCATATTCTATTTGACAGTTAGATGTGATCACATCACATCACATCATAGAATTCAACAGCCACTGTCGAATTACTGAGTTCAGATTCAACTATCCACTAGAAGAATCAGTGAGATTATGATCATACTTTAAAGGTGGCGAATTCCGTAATACGAATATATGTTCCTCGTTAGTTCACTTTAATTCCCAAAGTACCATGATATTGATCAGCAATTTGATCTCACCCATTGATACCTCAAAGAACTTCAAGTTAGTAATCGAAATCCATTATCCGGTTAGGATTAAGCTCCCACGTACGATAGTCAAGTGAAATTAAATTTGTATGGTCAATGTCACAAATTAATTTCACGTGGTCCCGTCCAATACGTTCCAAACGCACTCTCAATTTTATTACCAAAGTCAAAGATAGACTTTAATAAAATTGAGACGATCTTATCAAAATAAATTGTCCATATTTATTTACTGATCATGAACGTTAATTTTAGATATAATTACAAATTGAATCTTTCTGTATTTAACAACTTAAACACTCAATCTGTAATATCAAATCGACCCACGGACAAACGCAACATCATATTAATACAATCAATTAATATGTTATTTTGATGTCGTGAATTATACTATATGGGCATATATAATTCCAACAGGTAGTTCACAGACCAAATGAGCAGGAGATGGTGGCTGGTAGTCCGGTGGTGAATTGATGGTGTTGGGGAGTTTTTGCAGTCGACAGTAGAGGCTCGAGGTTGGTTTCAAGGTTTGTTTTTGGTTGGGGATTTCGGGGTGAGGTAGTAGTTATTGGCGGCTAAAGTGGTGGTTTTGGTGGTGGTCAGATTGTGGTTCGGATGGGAGTGATGGAGGTGGCAAGTTTTGGTGGTGCGGTTGAGTTGTAGTTCGGTTGGGAGTGATGGGGTGGTTGATTTTGGAGTGCTCAGTGTTTGTGATGTACTTTGAATTGTATTTTTGTGAGACAATGCGAGTGTGAATGTCGATGGCGAAAGGGAAAACTTTATGCATTGATTTTGAGTTAAAAATGGTAGATTAGGGAAATTCTTGGTTTATGGAAGAATTGCAAGAATTTGGAATGGAATCCGACTGATTAAGGGACAAAATGGGAATCTGGGAAAGAGGGAAGGAAACATACCAAATGGGGTTGATTCTTTCCAAAAATACAGTTAAGGAAAGATTATTTGTAATTGAATTTTGATTGGATAACTAGTGAATCACACGGGAAGAAACGTTTGGATTAAGATAATTCAATGTGAAATTAGATGAATTCTTTAGATAAAATAAATAAATTTCGAAAATAAGAGATAAGATCATCATTTATTGGTTTCATATGACTGCAAATTTTGGAATACTTCTTTGTACACAACATTGTTTGTTGATTTTGTTGGTCTTCCATTCCTATCACAAATTAACATCTTTAATCCGGAACGATTTATCACCCTAGAAATCGTAACATAAAGTTGTCCATGTGTAAACAACATCCTTTTAAGAAGAAGTCCAACACGCGAGAGTGATTGTCCCCGACTCTTATTGATAGTCATGACATAGGACATCATCAATGGAAATTGTTTTCTTGAAAATCTAATAGGTATCCTAGAATTAGAAGGGCTCAACGACTTCCTTGGAATAAAGAACTTGTGTCATGCATTGCTGGTTGAAAGAATTTGACCTTCTAGATCATGATTGCCAAATTTTGTAACTATCAACCTTGTTCCATTACACAATCCCTATGTATGATCAATATTTCTCAGAAAGAGTAATGGATACTGCAAAGGCAAATAAAGAGAATGCACTTCGCTTATCCGCTATAACGGTCCACCATGTGGCGCAGTAATGATATCCATGTGTCCAGGTTGTGTACCAAAATCCACCGACCATCAATCCGACAATTTCATTGACAACAGGAAAATCATATCGCCTATCATCAATCGCCCACCGACTAATAAGTATAAGTCTTACATTTGAAGTGTTTTTCTTTTCTCTACCTAAACTGCCTTACCAATTTGTTGTACTTGTCTAGCATATCTAGCATATCCTTCAAATCAGAAAACTATACAATCATGCAACATTGAATCGCATGATTCACTCTTATCGGGGGAGATTAAAAGATATAAATTAAATTTTAGACTATCACAACAAAATTATTCATAAAAAAATATAAATATACAAGCAATAAATACATAATACGTACCCCACGACCCTTTTTTTGCTTTCAACCTCATTCGCGTTGCCAACAATGTAAAACTGAGTAAATTGCGGAGCTTAACTTTTATCAGGTAGCAGAGACACTCAACCTTATTACAATTTTGACCGTGTAATCTGAAGATGGGAGGTCATCTACCATCATTCAGCCCATTATCTATTCCCCCCATAGAAGTGAACAAAAACATCAAATTATATATCCAAATGTTCTCAACGAAATTCTTAATCATGTCATCCCTGCCATATAACAAATCTTTCAAAATAAGGGGATGAATTTTCACTTTCACTTGCATACAACAAAGTAGGGGAGAACAAATAAGTCATGAAACCTAACTAAACCTCAACTAATGATATGATTTGGTTATATTTGGAAAAGTTCCAAATTGGCTTAAACGGTTTGGTTTAGGTTTCAATTGTCAAAACTTCGGTTTCAAATAGGTAACCCATCAAATTTAAAAATAAATAAATAAATAAAGGCAAACGTTCAATTTAAAAAATGCAACACAATTTTTATTGTCAACAAACCAAAATTAAGGAGTCAAATATTAATTTGTTCAAATCCACAACCATTTGAAATAATTATTGCTCTTGTATTTCATAATTATCATCCAAGACATTTTCTTAAAATAAAATTTTTAATGTAAGAACTAGCTACAATTTATTTAAGAAAAAATTAAATGTTTGGTTCTATATAATTAGTTTGACATGAATTGATTCACAATAAAGCACTCAATTAGAAACTGAATACTGTTATTGAGCTAGTTTCAACTAGAAATTTTAGATGAATCTATGTCTTTGAACTCACTTTGGAATATACTAATTCATTCGTTGGAAATCCGCGGTGTCAAACTACCATAAAAAATGGTTTGCTTTCGTTTTGTTTAGAAAATAAAATGGTTTTGTTTGAAAAAATTTGAAACCATTTTAAATGGTTTGGTTTGAAATATTACTAAAAACTGACCCAAAAAAACTGTGTTCACCCCTACAACAAAGTGAGGACTTCGGATTACAGCACGTTTTATAATGTTTATCTACTCTCTCCTCGAACCAAAAATTTATCTTGCAAAATGAACACTTAAATGTAGGATCTTCAATGTTCATGTACTCTGAACAATCAAATCATAGATGAAAAAGTTAATAATGTAGATCATGAGTATAAAAGATAAGATTCACTATTTTGACTATTGACAATAGAAAACAATACGTATAAAAAACGAATTTGAAAATCATAAAAAGAAAAAAAAAAAACTAAAATTGTGAGATTGACAAAGATTCATCAAATTCATGGTATTATAGGTTTTTAATATTTATACAACGTAATTGTTTTTGATGAAAATTATAATATAACACTGATAATCTCAATTTTTAGTTAAGTAAATTGGGAGACAGTTTATTTATTGTTGTAGAAATTTAAGAATAATAAATATTGAATTAAAATATAAAAATCAATATCATGGCATAGTTAATTATTTTTAAAATTTAGACTTAACAATTCGGATAAAAAATAATTAATAACTATATCATTTCAAAACAATATAAATAAATTTGTTAACCGTTAATGTTAAAAAAACTGATATGAGACTTTTTGGAATAAAAAACTAAATAATAATTAAATGTAATAGTAAATAAAAATATTTTGATAAATAATCTAACATAGAAAAGAATGTTATTATGTATATGTAATAAAGAACTTAAAAGTAGGATTATTTATAACAAAATCTAATACAACTTGATTAAATATTAGATATAAATGAAAATTCAACATGGATTTGTATGACTGAACAAAATTATTTATCTATAAGATTAAGACCAATAAAATCACAATCATTATAAAAAATTATTTACGTATTAAATGTAACTTTTTATACAAATACTCATTAATTTAATAAAACGTAATACAAAGAAGCTCGAATTTTAGATGTACTAACAAAAAAATTAAGATTATTTATAAAAAGTTTTATATGATAAGGTTTATTTAGTATTAGATGGGTAATACAACTTTCTATAATTTCGAAGTGAAAAAATTACATTGAATTTGTATGACTGAACACGAGTACTTATTTGTAAGACTCAAAACATTAAAAGTTCAGAATAATTTTATGAAAATATAGAGGTTTAAACAAAAATAACCAAGTATAAATAAGTAAAAAAAAATTCTCCATAAAAATTCTTTATAATAAAGCATCATTCCATAATTGGTCAAAAGTAGCAACAGTGTGAACATAATAAAAGCTGAGTTCTCCCGCCAAAACTCAACTACTTTTATATATTATACTACTGAATCACCCGTACGATACATGGGAAGAAATGATTGGATAAAGATAATTTAATGCGAAATTAGATTAATCATTTAGATAAAATAAATAAATCTCGCAAATAACAGATAAGACAATCACTTATTGGTTTCATATGATTATAGATTCTGGAATACTTCTTTGTACACGACATTGTTTGTTTATTTTGTTGGTCTTCCATTCTTATCACAAATCAACATCTTTAATCCGAAACGATTTGTCACTCTAGAAATCGCAACATAAAGTTGTCCATGTGTAAATACCGACCGTTTAAGAAGAAGTTCCACATGCGAGAGTGATTGATCCTGACTTTTATTGATAGTCATAGCATATGACACCATCAATGGAAATTATCTTCTTTGAAATCTAATAGGTATTCTAGAATCATAAGGGCTCAACGACATCCTTGGAATGAAGAATTTGTGTCCTGCATCGCTGCCAAAAAAGAATTTGACCTTCTAGAACACAATCACCAAGTTTTGTATCTATCAATCTTGTTCCACTACACAGTCCCTGTGTATGATCAATATTTCTCAGAAGCATCACGGGAACTCCCACCCTAAGTTTCAACTTGTGATTGGGAATACTACAACATCTTATTGTGTTTAAAAATTCGGTTGAATGTATATTTTCAAACAAAGATCCACTTCCCTCTGTTCTGCATACAACGTCTGCACTCAAGTAAATCCTTTCTTCAGTATTAGTCATTGAGACCATATAATCATTGACAACATCAACATCATCATTTCTGGGCGCAAGTATTGCCCTCCTCTGCAAGTAGGATGCATCACAAACATTTCCTGTAAAGGATGGGTATGTATATTCAACTATTGATCGAACTGGATCTATATTTGACTTTATCAATAAGTCATCCGGCATCTCAAGTTCGGCATGACCATTATTGTCCACATCTACTATGCCATCCCCAATATTTGACATCCAATCAGAAAAAGCTCTCAAGTCATTGATGTGCTCATTATTACCCATATTTTGCAACCTCATATTTCTCATCAACCGTAAAAACTTGCAATGCTGCCACAAATAAGAGGAATTTATGGTTGCATGAACAATATCTTGTCTGGTACCTTTTGGAATAACCGGAAGAATTTGTCGAAAATCTCCACCGAAAACCACTATCTTTCCACCGAATGGAGCTCCAGAGCTGTCTTGATTGTCAAATCTTAATATGTCCCTCATACTTCTATCAAGAGCTTCAAAGCAGTATTTATTCATCATCGGTGCTTCATCCCATATTATAAGCTTCGTCCTTGATATCAACTGTGCAAGTGGTCTCCCCTGTTTAATATTGCACGTCGAAATTTCATCTAGGCTTAGAGGGATAGCAAATTTTGAATGAGCAGTCCGACCACCATCTAAAAGAAGGGAAGCTATACCAATTGAGGCAACATTAAGAACAATATCTCCTCTTGACCGTATAGCTACAAAAAGAGTCTTCCATACAAAAGTCTTTCCTGTACCACCATAACTGTACAAGAAGAATACTCCAACATTTCCCGAATCAACAGATTCCATAATACTATCATAAACATTCTTCTGCTCATAAACAGATTCCATAATACTATCATAAACATTCTTCTGCTCATCCATCAAGAGTCCCACACATGTAATATGCTCATCAGCTAAAGACACTCGATCATATGCCAACTCATCACTAATAAGTTTGTTACATGACAATGAATCATCAACAACAGAAGGAACTAGCATGGAGGGAAAATCATGAAGACTCCTACCCCTGGTCGGAAATATATTTTCGATCACCAACAAAGCATGGTTCTGAATTTGCTCAATAGTCAACTTTAAATCTGGTTCAAAAGGATAGTAAGATATAAAATAAATGCTAAAGCATATCTTAATTAAACTTACTAGGAAAGTAACTAAAAATATATATATGGCAGAAGCAAAATCTAACAATGTGGTATTATTCATTACCTTGATTTCCCAATGATGATCTATGTCGATACAATATATCATCTAACATGTACTCCCAACATTTCATCCAAACATAATTTGGACAAGACAAGGAATCTGAAACCAACAGTGTTACAAATAGATTTCTCAATGAATGGGCTGATCCCCAATGACTTGCCTTAATAATACCATCTATGTACTCCTTATCATCATCTAATAGACCTAGAGCATAGCACGCATCTCCGAAAGTATCATGTCTAACACCATTTATACATTTAATACCATCATAGCTGGTCAGACCTCGAACTATGGTTAACAAAGTTCTCAAATAATAGAGCTCTCCTTTACCAGGAGGAACATAATATATTCTACCGACAGAAACACCACGCTGTCGTGGATGCCATTATCTCTTCTTACTGTCCCACATAAACTTCAAAGGAAACTCAGCGTAAGTCAACTCTCTAGCACTGGGATACTTCTTATTAGCCTCCATCCAGGCAACAAACATACTATGTTTACCTGTCGGTCTGTTCAAAACAGTCTCAATTTGATCATCACCAGAAAAATATATTCTCTGTTCATCGAGAAGATGAAAAGACAACCGCTCAATAGGTGTATCCCTGTAGTGAATGTCATAGCCAAACAATCTCCAAGCAGCCTCACATGTAGATAAATATCGACAATTGTAGAACATTTTAATCTCATCAACACAACCATTCAAACCATCATCATCGACACTTAGGTAAAAACCAACTGTGATGCGATCATTGCCCTTGTGGACATATTTAAAGAGGTATTTAATGGATCTAGATTGATTGCACCATTCCACATTTATATGAGCTCCAAACTTTACTAAAAGATAGCAATTGTGAGGAACAACAAATCTATTGTTTAGATCAACACCATTTTTCTTCAATGCATGACCATTATCTCGACGTCTGTACACTGGATAACCATCATCTGCAACAACTGTAGTTTCAGTGAAATTTTTTGGGAAATGTTTGGAACAACGACCATCAGATATGTACGGTGAATTACTCCGCAAAATGCCGCATGGACCATGCATCATAAATTCTCTAACAGCAGGAAAATAGTGTGGATCAGTCAACTCATATGGAATCTCAGCCGAAATAACCTTATCAATATCATCACCACTAGGATGGCTCGTATACTCCTCCAACCAAAGCAGGATATGAGCGTGTGGCAATCTACGCTTCTGAAACTCAATAGTGTACATAGTTGAAAAAACACACAATTCTTAAATAGAAAACACAAAAATCAATGTTTAATAAAAAAATAATAATCATCAAGCAGTGTGTTAAAAAAATGAAGATAAATAAGGGACTTTAAAATAGACCTGATCGTACTGGACCGAAAACATTGCCGCCAAGCAAATCTTTCATCAGCATATCAAACTTCATTTTGAATACTCTACAAACTCTATTTGAACGATCTTCTACCCTCATTCTCCTACTATCTACATATCGAACAATTTCTGGCCACTTTGGGTTACATGTAAATGTAATAAACAGATTAGGATATCCAGCCCATCTACATATAGCCATTGCATCCTGGTAATTCTGGATCATCCACCGTGGACCACCCATAAATGTAGGCGGCAAGTAAACCCTAAGACCTTGAGGTACTGCATTTGTCTCACCTCTCAACAACGCTTCTTGCAAGCGATTATACAATTCACATCTCAACCCTTTCTGGTGTGATCGTATATAATACAATCACGTGACTCCACCATTGTATAAGCATCGACCAGAAACTGTTGGAACAACCTTCTAGCACACAGGATGTGTGGAGATTCACCATCTCTATCTTGTAATCGGAAAGCAAAATATTCTCAAATACTTAGCTTAGTACGACCACCTGTCGAACCTGAATTATTTAGGAGAAGGTCATCTCTATAACCATCTTGGCCATACAAAAAGAGCAATGGATATTGCAAAGGCAAATAAAGAGGATGCACCCTGCAACGGTCCACCACGTGGCACAATAATAATATCCCTGTGTCCAGGTTGTGTATCAAAATCACCGACAATCAATCCGAAAACTTCTTCGACAACGGGAAAATCATATTGCCTGTCATCTGCCACCCTCCGACCAATAAGTATAAGTCTTACATTTGATGTATTTTCCTCAAGCATTTTTTCTCTAACCGACCTAAAATGCCTTACCAACTTGTTGTGTTTGTCTAGCATATCCTTCAAATCAGAAACTATACCATCATGCAACCTTGAATCGCGTGATTCGCTCCTACCTAGGGACATTAAAAGACGTAAATTATATCATAAACTGTCACAATAATCCTTACATAATATAATTATATATGCAATAAATACAGAATACGTACCCTACGACCCTTTTTCTATTTTCAACCTCATTCGCAGTGTCAACAATGTAGAGCGAAGCAAATTTCGGATTTGAGCCGTCATTAGGCAACAGACTCCCAATCTTATGACAATTTTGACCATGTAATCTGAAGACAGGAGGCCCTCTACCATCATTCAACCCATTATCTATTTTTCCACCCATAGAAGTGAACGAAAACATCATATTGTATGTCCTAATGTTCTCAATGAAATTCTTACTCCTTTCGTCCCTGCCATATAACAAATCTTTCAACATAAGAGGAGGATCTTTCATAAAAGGAATCTTCACTTTCCCTTGCATACAACAGAGTGAGAATTTCGGATTACGACACGTTTTATAACGCTTATCCACTCTCTCCATAAACCAAAATTTTGCCTTGCAAAATGAACACTTAAATGTAAGATCTCCAATATCCATATACTCTAAATAATCAAACAATAGATGAAAAGTTAATGATATAGACAAAGATGCATCAAAAATAGTAAAAAAAAAAAAAATACTGTTTTGAGATTGACAAAGATTCATCAAAAAAATATGATATTATAAGTTTTCAATACCTTTTTGAGATTGACAAAGATTCATCAAAAAATATGGTATTATAAGTTTTCAATATTTACTGTTGTGGAAATTTAATAATCATAAATATTGAATTAAAACATAAAAATTAATACCATGGCATAGTTAATTATTATTTAAATATTAATATTAAGAGTTATGACAAAAAAACATTAATAACTATATCATCTCAAAATAATATAAATAAATTTGTTAACCCTTAATGTTAAATAAATATGACATGAGGTTTTCTAGAATAAAAAATTAATTAATAATTGAATGCAATTTTAAATAAAATTATTTTGATAAATAATCTAATATAGAAAAGAACTTTAATATCCATATGTAACAAATAACTTAAAAGTAGGATTATTTACTAAAAAAATTAATACAACTTCAGTAATAAAAATAGCATTGTGTATAAATGTTCGATATAAATGTAATTGAAAACTCTATATTGAATTTGTATTACTGAACAAAATTATTCATCGATAAGATTAAGACCAATAAATATCATAATTATTATAACAATTTATTTACATATTAAATGAAACTTTAAATAAAAATACTATTTAAATTAATAAAATGCAATACAAAGGAGCTCGAATTTTTAGATGTACTAAATAACTAAAAAAAATAAGATTATTTATAAAAAAAATTGTACGATAAGATTTATTTAGTATTAGATGTATAAAACAACTTCGATTTAATTTTGAATTTAAAAGTTTACATTGGATTTGTATGACAAAACACTTACTTGTAAGATTCAAAACATTAAAAGATCAAATAATTTTATTAAAATAGAGATTTAGACACAAATAACCAAACATGAATACGTAAAAACAAAACAAATTATCATTCTTATATTATGACATTAAAAAATTCTCCATAAAAGTAAATATTATAAAAAAAAAAAAAAAAAAAAAAAAAAAAAAAAAAAAAAATCAGTTTTACCAATTTAATAATATTATTATTTTTTTTTTTAACAAAATGTAATAGTAATACACATTTTCAAATAATAATATACACCAATCCATGAATAATACCCTAACTCAATAGCCCAAGCATTTTAATTCCTGATCAACACTTTCTTTTCTACAAAGCCCAACAAACACAACCTAACAAACACATGCAACCCTAAAAATCTGCCCAAAACATCTCTGAAAAATCACCTTGTATCACCACATAATGCCAAATTTGAAAACCAAATATTGTCTTCAATCTTCACCTATTTTGTAATCCGAATAAATTTGCAGCCTCATCGATTTTTTGCGTCCATAAACTGGTGTCAAATCCAGAAAAACGCAAGTAACATTCATGTATCGAAAAAGGATCGATGAACTTCCAGTCAAAGAATAACATGGTGAAGGTAAGATTTAGTAGATCCATTCGTATTACTTAATTATTTTGCATGCACTTTCGTTTTTTAAGCTCTCTGTGCAATGTTATTGTGTTAATTTTTGGGTTAATAGCACAAAACGTCCCTACCTTTGACATGTATTTTGCAAAACGTCTCAACGTTGTGATTTTTGACGCTAAATGTCCCAACATTTACATTTTCTTGTGGGAGACATCATTTCTGTCAAATTTAACCACATTTCACCGTTAATTTGGAATTGAACAGTAAATATTTAACACATGTAAAAGCATTTTCGTCAAAATCAAAAATAGCCCATTCATATTTGGGTAATTGGCACAAAACATCCCTACGTTTGGCATTTATTGTGGAAAAACGTCCCTACGTTCATTTTTTTGGCGAATAACGTCACTACCTTTAAATTTTCTTGTTGATTAGTCCTCAAATTTTACTTTTCTTTCAATTTAGTCGTTCCGTATTTGATTTAAAGGTAATTGTCTTCAAACGTGTATAACTTTTGATCTACAACTCCAAATTGCACTCTGTTTTTTGCGTTGAACTCCAAATTCAACCATCTTTCTTATGATGTATCATGTGCTCATTTATTAAACATTTCATTTTGACTTTTGTATAGTAGATACTTATTTTGTTAGGGCATCATTGATTGACGTAAATTGATTTCTGTAAATTTTATTGAAACAATGAAATTTTAATTTTAGTGTGTGTTCGGAGGCCAGCGGAATTTATAAATTGAATTTATTTGACTTTTTTATTTTTTTAATGTAAAATATTTGGTTAAAAATTGTTGTGTTTAACCTCTGTTTGAGCCATATTATAATCTCAAGTCACTATTTGAACAACACACATTCTCTCTCTTCAAATCACTTTTTAAAAATTGGAGAAAGAAATTGTGTGTTGTTCAAAAAGTGATTAGAGATTATAATATGGCTCAAACAGGGGCTAAACATACCAATTTTTAACCAAATATTTTACCTTTAAAAAATAAAAAAGTCAAATAAATCAAATTTATAAATTCTGTTGGCCGCCGAACACACACTAGAATTAAAATTTCATTGTTTCAATAAAATTTACAGAAATCAATTTACGTTAATCAATGATGCCCTAACAAAATAAGTATCTACTATACAAAAGTCAAAATTAAATATTTAATAAATGAGCACATGATACATCATAAGAAAGATGGATGAATTTGGAGTTCAACACAAAAAACGGAGTGCAATTCGGAGTTATAAATAAAAAGTTATACAGGTTTGAAGACAATTCTACCTTTAAATTAAATGCAGAATGACTAAATTGAAAGAAAAGTAAAATTTGGAGACTGATCAGCTAGAAAATCTAAAAGTAGGGACGTTATTCGCCAAAAAATGAACGTATGAACGTTTTTCCACAATAAGTGTCAAAAGTAGGGACGTTTTGTGTCAATTACCCAAATATGAATGGGCTACTTTTGATTTTGACGAAAATGCCCTTGTATGTCTTAAATATTTACTGTTCAATTCCAAATTAACGGTGAAATGAGGTTAAATTTGACAAAAAGGATGTCTCCCACAAGAAAATGTAAATGTTGGGACGTTTAGAGTAAAAAATCACAACGTTGGGACGTTTTGCACAATACATGTCAAAGGTAGGGACGTTTTGTGCTATTAACCCTTAATTTTTTTTATTTCTTGTCTGTAACCCAGATCTATGTTCACTGATAAAAAACTACACATATGGAAGAAGACGTCAGACCTTTTTTATCTCTGACGTTTTAACTTGATCTATCACTTTAAAAAGCTTTACCACCGAATATGAAATTTGACTATTATGAAACAGAACTTGCAAGACCATTTCATGGAAGAAAGACGCATCGACGAACTTGTACTTGTATTCAGCCATAAAAGATAAGATCTAATATTCTAAGCACTAAGTTTTATTCTGTATATTTCACTATCATTTTTCAAAGATTTTTCTAAAATATATTATTATTCTAATACGCTATTTTGTTTGTCAGGTACCCGAATCTGTATTATTCGACTCAAATCTATATAGTCATCGAAGAACAAATCAGCGTTTTCTTAGTTCTTTTTTTCTTTTTCTTTTTTTACGGTTTCTCATTTTCATTCGGTCTGTAATATTAATTAGGCTTTGATCTGTAATATTAATTTCACTTTGATATATAATTTGCCACAACCATGAGCCACAACAATTGGAACGTCGCCACATGAGGGATATGCAATCACAACACACCAAATGAGGTAACCTCTCCATCCAATAGTTTTCTCCTATTTGAAATTGTATTATGCTGGTCCATTTATTTTTTTATTTGAGCTTATGAATTGCATTCACACTTAGACAGAAAAGTGATTAAGTAATCAACCGAAACCATAATTCAAATAACATAAATTAAGTACCGAAGGAGAAATAGGACCAAACTTGTACATCTACCATAATTAAATATCTTATACAAACATCCATTTTAAACTATGTCAATCAAAGTGGGCCTAATAATTGAACAATTATGGTACATCTACCATAATTAAATCTCTTATACAAACCATCCATTTTAAACAATTGTTAATCAAAGTTGGCTTAATAATAGCACATTATGGAATAAATAATCAATTGAATAAGATAAAAACCATCTATCACCAATAAACTGTCATCCAAAGTGAGTTTAAAAATATTACATTATTAAATTATACAATACATATATTAACTCAAATTAATTTCATAACTCCACTTAGATAGATAGGGTGAAAGGAACTATAACACTAATTATAAGATGAAAAAATGAAACACCAAAAAAACAAATAGTGAACACATACAACATTTACCATAACTAAATATACTATCTAGATAAAATAAGTTGTTAGTGTAAACTGAAGGAGAGAATGCTAACTGCCTAGAATTATTACCTAAAAATTAATATTATTTGCACAATAAGTGAAAAATGTACAATAATAGACTTAAAAATTAAAAATATTATAAGAAATTAACCTGGAGCACCACTACTTTTTCTCGAACATCTAACATTAGTGTTAACTAATGTTGAAAATGTATAGGTGGGGCTGCATATCTCACTGATTAACTCAATCCCCAATACATGCTTCCCAGTAAGTTGGGGCCGAAATATTCTATAATCATTTTCATCTAGTTGCCTATGAACATGGGGAAAACTTGAAGTATCACCTGAATGTTTTAATGTAGAACTATTAAATATTAACTTAATCAAAAGAATATAGAAAATAAAAAAAATACATCAACAACAGAAACAAAGCATAAAGATATCTTATACGAAAAATTGTCTAAACAAAAAAATATTTTTTTAAGATATAAAACTTCACCAGTGCTATGTGCTAGGGTAGAAGTTGTAATGTTGGGGCTGCACATCTCAGTCATTGTCTTCGTAACTAATAAATGCTTCCCAGAAGTTAGTGGACTTAAAGTATAAGATGCACCAACTCCTTGAAGCTTGTAAACCTTAGAAGAACTTGGGGCTGTTTGTGCATAAATTAAAAATAAAAATAAAAATCACAATAGAACATTATAGAAAAAAAAGTCAAAATTTTTTTTATCAAAATCGTACCATTAGTTATATCACTAAATGGAACCATAGGAATTTGAGAAATTATCGGAGGTTCTTGGTTTTTAATTACAATTGAGGATGAATTCGTACCCGCGGACATTCCACCTGTAGGAATAACAAAAACTAATAGTATTATAAACAAAACAATCGTTTCAATCTTATTATTATTGTGAAAACTGTTAAGATTTCAAACAATTATCTGATCTTTTCCATAGTATGCCATACCTGATTTCATGGTCGATTGGATCACATGTCTTTTTGATGGCACAGTTGGCTCTGCACGTTTTCTCTTGTCCTTTTGATTGTCTTCCTTCATTCTTTATGGAGAGTATGATTCTCATGATATTAGTATTTTCTTGATCTGCTTCGATAAAAACTTAAGAGGAAATTACTTGACAAAATAAAAATAGGTGATATCTATGGAAAACTATGAGTGAATAGAATAAAGCCTGAATTCTGTCTTGGAATCGGAATTCAAAGAGCCTACAATTGAATATGAATAGTCAATATTCAAATACCCAAAACAATATGAAATTTGAAAAGTTGGGAACGTAGTTACAGATCTTAATAAAGATTATGGACTTATGGAATACATTTAAAAATTTACTACTCCACCCAGAAAATTAAATATTTTTTAGAATTCAAACTCGAATAAATGAAGCGAGATATAAAAAGTAAAAACGAATGTAAATTTGAAATACCAATAACACTAAAATTTAAAATTTTCATATATACACACACACACACACACAAGTAAATCTATGTATAATATTTAAGAACGTTTCGTTTGTTCATTGATTAAATGTTTTAAGTCTGAACTTATAATACTCCATGATATATATATATATATATATATATATATATATATATATATATATATATAATGACACTTATTATTTTTAAAGTTAATAATCATATAGAAATCTACAAAGCTTGAAGTGTTGACCTATGGTCAACTTGATCTTATTGTTTTGATCATAACAAACAAGAATATATTGTGTTGCTAACAGGTGTGCTTCAAGTGTTTCATATAATGATAATTATTCAAAGCATTCAATGTTCAAAAATAATCTATCAAAGATATAAATCAAAACTATGTGATCAAGCACATGAGACAAAGAAGATCAAGAAAGAATCGAAGATATTCAAGATCAAATTTCAAGTCGGAAAGCATGAAGACCAAGCAATGATGCCTAAAAAGAATTGAGCATTTACAAATTGCTATTCAATCTTATATAAGGTTAATGCATCGATAGTTGGCAATGCACTTCATAAAGCTCAAGTAACATTTTTAAAGCCATTAAAATATCTTTTTGAAAATCAACTTTGATCAGAAAACCTTGAAAAATCAAAATTTTGAAATCCTGATTTTTGAGGTCGACCGCAAAATTTTTCAGGTTGACCGCACTGCCTATTTTTGAACTCCAACGGCTATTTTCTCGTAACGGTTATATTGAGGTCGACCGCATGGCAAGATAGGTCGACCGCAAAAGACAGTATGTGCAAAATTTGCTCTATACATAACCTTCTCTCTTGCATTCATTTTCAACAACTAAGAGGAGATTTTAGAGAAGCTTTCTTATGAAAAATTCATTGTTCTTACTTGATTTATATTTATCTATCTTTATTAGAATACTTTGATTGATCGAACTTTGTTTTATCAAAATTCATCAAAGTTTTTGAAAGAAAGTTTTTGTGAAGATTCTTGATTTTACATTGTATAAAATTCCTCAATATCTTCACATTATATATTGGAATTGAAGTGTAAGTCTCTCTTTGTTCTAAACTTGTTTTAATCTTTTAAAAGAGAGAAATTTCAATTAAGGAACTTTGATTATTTGTGCTACATTTTTCATTATCATTTGATTCATCAAAGTTCCATTGCCTAAACATTTTGAGCTTAACTTATTATTAATTATTCAAGTGTGGCATCTCTTGGTACTTAATTTGATTCAATATTTTAACAAGAGATTATTTGAAAAACTTTGTTTGATTGCATTGAACTTTTCATTATCATTGCATCAAAGTTTTTCTCTAACACTCGAGCTTAATTCATTGCTATCTATTGAAGTGTTAGCATAACTCTCTCGGTACTTAATTTGAGTATATCATTTGTCAAGAGAGTTATTTCAATTGTAAATTCAATTCATTATATCTTGTGGTTACGAGAGCCTTGTGAAAACTCGATTGTTGGTTAAGGGTAGGTGCTTCTTGTTGTTGTAAGTCACCTAAGGATAAGTACTCCTTGTTGTAAGTCACTTAAAGATTTGGTACTTCTTGTTGTAAGTTACCAATATAGTGTATTTGGACTTGCTCGTGACGGAGAGCTCGGTAACGGAGGACGTAGATCACGTAAATCTCGTTTGCATTCTCTTATCCCTTTTACTTACTTACATTGCACTTACTCTATTCTATCAATTTATATTGTGCAACACTATATCTAAGTGCTATACTTGCTTTATCAATTAAGTTTACACATTTATAGCACACTATATTGATAGTTAAGTTACTTACAATACTAAGTGCTCATACTTGTACCCATTGGTTTTTAATTTGAGATTATTTATCGAAAAAGTTTTATAAACCAATTCACCCCCCCCCCCCCTCTTGGTTAGTTTAGTCTTGGGCTAACAATTGGTATCAGAGCTTAGGTGCTCATTTTTAAAAGATTTTACAATCTTGAGTTAATGGCTAACCATAATCTTGAGGGGTATTCTACAAATTGTCCTCCTTTCTTTGATGGTACACATTATAACTATTGGAAGACTAGAATGATGATTTTTGTTCAATCAATAGATTATAATATTTGGGAAGTCATCGAAGAAGGTCCTCATAAGCTTACTAAAGTTATTAAGGTTGATGGAAAACAGAATCAAACTATTTCAAAACCTAGAGAGGAATATAATGATGATGATGATAGGAGAAAATTGACTTTAAATGCTATAGCCAAAAATATACTTTATTGTGCTTTGGATAAGAATGAATTTAATCGTATTTGCACATGTGATTCCACATTTGATATTTGGCATACATTAGAAATCACACACATGGGTACAAGGAAAGTGAAAGAAACTAAGACAAATCTTTTATTTAAAGATTTTGAAAATTTCTATATGAAGCAAGATGAGCCCATTACTTGCATGATTACTCGTTTTACCGATATTGTCAATGGTCTTAAAGGCTTTAATCATAAATTTACTAACGGTGAACTTGTGAGTAAAATTCTTAGGTCTCTCTCCCAAGATTGGAATCCATTGAGGATGTTGATCGAAAACACAATAGACGTCAACACACATCCATTGGAAGAGCTTTATGGAACATTGATGACTTTTGAGCTCAACAATTCCGAAACAAAGGAGAGGACAAGAAAAGGAAAAGAAGAGGTCAAGCGCGAAATTTCTCTTAAATCATCACATGGTAAATGCTCATCAAACTCAAACATAAGTGATGAGGAACTTGATGATCTTGCTATCCTTATCAAGAAGTGGAGAGGCGTTCGCAACAATCATCGAATCCAAAAGAGAGACGAAAAAGATAAAAAGATTGTTTGCTATAATTGTGACAAACTCGGTCACAAAAGTACCGAGTGTAGAAGCAAGAAAAGATTCTTCAAAAAGAAAGCTCTACAAGCCACTTGGGATGAAAGTGATGATAAACAAGATGAAGATGAGAGTCAAGATGAAGTGGCCAACATGTGCTTCATGACTATTGAGGATGAGGTAAATTTCTTTGATACCTCTTGGACTTTGAATGATCAATAATTTAAAAAACTATTAATCAACATATTTGATAAAAACCTCTAGCACTTTATAAGAATTTCTCATATTGAAAGAGGGTTGAGTATTATCAATGAAAGTTAAAAACATGGCTAAATATGTTGATATGTTTATACGCAAATATATGTGATTTTATTGTATCATACATTATGAATTATGTATTAATTAAAAAATATGGAAGAGGTCGGCCGCATCTCTCAACAGGTCGACCGGATGATGCTTCCGAAAATTCCAGTAGGTTGCTCTAAACTTCAACCTGTCGACCGCATGATAATACAGGTCGACCGCATGATTGATATTGTCAAAATTCATGATCTTCATACATATATTTGATCACATGCAATATAACATCCCATTTCCTATATGCTCATACTCTTGTTATACATGATTATACCATAGAGAAATAAATTTCATGTCTATATATGAGATAAATGATGCTATTCATATCTAACCACTCGAAGATATGGCTTAACACCGATATGCATTGTTATACCCTTTAACTCATTTCATGCTACAAATGCTTTACTAAGGGGGAACATGATTACAATCAAGATATTCTACTTGTGCCTCATTATTATGCTTATCACAAATGTCACATTTTTGCTTATGCCAAAAGGGGGAAAATATGGTGATGATTTGTTTTTAGCTTGACTTTGGATAATCTATTTGCATGAAAATGATTATATTATATGCTAGATTATGCATCATTGGTTTGTATAAGATAGGGGGAATATATGCTAAAATTGAACTTATCAATTATTCTCATTTCCCTAAGCTTTGATTATACGCTTCAATTGCTTATATTATAATTACAAATCATCTTGTTTGTCATAATCAAAAAGGGGGAAATGGTTGACCTATGGTCAACTTGACCTTATTGTTTTGATCATAACAAACAAGAATATATTGTGTTGCTAACAAGTGTGCTTCAAGTGTTTCATATAATGATAAATATTCAAAGCATTCAATATTCAAATCGTCTATCAAAGATATAAATCAAAATTATGTGATCAAGCACATGAGACAAAGAAGATCAAGAAAGAATCGAAGATATTCAAGATCAAATTTCAAGTCGGAAAGCTCATAGACCAAGCAATCAAGCCTACAAAGAATTAAGCATTTACAAATTGCTTTTCAATTTTTGTAAGGTTAATGCATCAATAGTTGGCAATGCACTTCATAAAGCTCAAGTAACATTTTTAAAGCCATTAAAATATCTTTTTTAAAATCAACTTTAGGTCGACCGCAAAAGACAGTATGTGCAAATTTTGCTCTATAAATAGCCTTCTCTCTTGCATTCATTTTCAACAACTAAGAGGAGATTTTAGAGAAGCTTTCTTGTGAAAAATTCATTGTTCTTACTTGATTTATATTTATCTATCTTTATTAGAATACTTTGATTGATCGAACTTTGTTGTATCAAAGTTTTTGAAAGAAAGTTTTTGTGAAGATTCTTGATTTTACATTGTATAAACTTCCTCAATATCTTCACATTATATATTGGAATTGAAGTGTAAGTCTCTCTTTGTTCTAAACTTGTTTTAATCTTTTAAAAGAGAGAAATTTCAATTAAGGAACTTTGATTATTTGTGCTACATTTTTCATTATCATTTGATTCATCAAAGTTCCATTGCCTAAACATTTTGAGCTTAACTTATTATTAATTATTCAAGTGTGGCATCTCTTGGTACTTAATTTGATTCAATATTTTAACAAGAGATTATTTGAAAAACTTTGTTTGATTACATTGAACTTTTCATTATCATTTGCATCAAAGTTTTTCTCTAACACTCGAGCTTAATTCATTGCTATCTATTGAAGTGTTAGCCTAACTCTCTCGGTACTTAATTTGAGTATACCATTTGTCAAGAGAGTTATTTCAATTGTAAATTCAATTCATTATATCTTGTGGTTTCGAGAGCTTTGTGAAAACTCGATTGTTGGTTAAGGGTAGGTGCTCCTTGTAGCGACCAAGAATTTTTACGCATTTAATAATCGTGTCGCTACTATCTCACCCATTTATTTTTATTTTTACGTTAAAGTCGTGACGCGATCGTTTAGCCAAGTTATAAATTTGGAGCTGAAATATGTAAATTTCAGTCCAATTTGATTTTACGTCCAATAAATTCAAAAATCTATTTTTAAAATCCAAATTTCATTTATTTATTTATTCAAATAAAATCTCTAGATAATCTTATTTCAAATTTGAGTCTATCATCCTAATTACAATTCAAATTTTAAATTCATCACTTATCTCTACAAATCACGATCACCATCCTAGCCAACTTTCAACCACTCCTATCACGAAAATCTATCTGCAGTTACAATTCGAAACCAAACCAAAGATTTTCTATCCAACCATTTTAATTCCCATTTCACGTTCAGACTCTTCTTCACGGCTGAACCTCTCAATTCAGGTATGATAATGAAGAATCCTTTTTTTTTCAACCTCACCATCATCACCACCGTGACCAGCACCACAATCTCACCAAACTCCCATCACCTATATCATTATCATCGCCACACCCAAACCACAACCAAGCACCAACCTCTGTTTAAGCTCCATTCATCACCAACCTCATCACCACCAAGAATCCCCACCCAATGCAGGCCACAAATCATCATCATCACCACCCTATTCGTCCCCTGCATCCAAATCAAACAACCAGCATCATCATCATCAATCAAAACCAACGCAGCCACCACCCATTTCCACCATCATCACCTGCACCAATCAACAAACCACCTGCAGCACCACCATTCACGGCCAAAACCACCTCAATCGAGAACCCAAACCACCATCATCATTCGCACACGGCCACAACCTCCTCCAACTCACCTCCATCTTCAACACCAATCATCACCATCACCATCATCACCACCGAACAACAGCCAGTCGCAAGCCATAGTCGACTGTAACTCGCCAAACCCAAGCCTCCACCTCCAAGAAACCACCGCTGCCAATCGAAAACTCAATAGCAAACCTCAAACTTCACAACTCAACATCACCACTGCCCAACTCAATTCTTTAACCAAATCAAACCCCAAACCAAGAACAAAACAAGAAGAACTAGGTACTTACCTTCATCACCAGCCATCTGGACGGATTTTGGCCGAAAATCACAACTCCGATTTCGATTTCAAGCTTTGATTTGGTCTCGGTTTCACACTATAAACCACCCAAATATCTTCCTCCATCCACCCCCCCCCACTGCTACCCTGACCGCCGCCGCTCGACCGCGGCGTTTCACCAGCAAATCGCCGGCAGTACCTCCGCCGGACTCAACCCCTGCGCGCACTCTCTCGCCATTCTCTCTCTCGGTCTGATTTTCAGATCTTGAATGAGAGAGAGAGTAAATATTTTGATTTTAATATTTTAACTTCCAGAATTTGCACTTTAGTCCCTGGGTTCCAAAATTATTTCAAAATCAGTCACTGTAGTTTTAAAACTTATATTTCAGTCCTTAAGTTCTTGAATGATCTTATAAGCTTTTCATTTTTAAAAATTTCTTATCTCAATCCCCACAATTTAATATTCGTTTTGAGTTCCGACCCAACTTTTGAAAATTTACATTTTAGTCCCTCAAGTTTGAAAAGTATTCATTTTAGTCCCTCATCTTTCATAGTATTCATTTTAGTCCCTCAATTTTCAAAAAACATCAATTTCAGTTCTCAAATTGTAATTTATCATTTTTAAACTATAAATTTCTAAAGACTAATTTAACTTATGGGCTAGACGAAGCGTACGGAGATTTGAAAGATTGAAGTCATATCCCGCTCAACTTTGCACTGGTCGGATTTAAGGTAGACTCGCCCCCACTAATTGATTTATATTATAATTGCATGTGTTATGTGGATTTGTGTGATTTTATGCTTAATCGCATGAGAAAAGAATATCTCTTTTGAGATAAAAGAATTATGTTATGCTGGGCATAACTTATCTGCTAGCATGATACAAGAAAAGAATGGTTCATTTGTGTTCATTATGTGATGCCTATGAATAAGAAAAGAATGTCACTACATGATTTGCATAATTACTGGTCCAATTATCTTGTAGATTAATTATTGGCGATGAGTCTACTGAGTATTTCATTTCGAAATGCTCAACCCGTTATTTTAAACAATTTTGCAGATTTTGGAGATGGTGGCGAGTGATGGGCAATGACGGCAAATTACAAATTGATATTTTTTTTAAAGTCGTGAACTTTGAAATGATTATTTCATTTTATCAAGAATTGTCATTTTTGCAAATTTGTACGAAAATACTTATTCCATTTGAATTATCGCTAAACTTTATTCGATAAATGCGATATTTAATATTTAATCATTTTTTTTCCGCAACAAAGTTTATTCAAGAATTTAGAAAAGTGACGTTCCCGCGCTTCTCGGAACTCGGGGCGTTACACTCCTTGTTGTAAGTCACCTATGGATAAGTGCTCCTTGTTGTAAGTCACTTAAAGATTTGGTACTTCTTGTTGTAAGTTACCAATATAATGGATTTGGCCTTGCTCGTGACGGAGAGCTCGGTAATGGGGGACGTAGATCACGTTGGTTGATTGAACCTCCTTAAATCGCGTTTGCATTCTCTTATCCCTTTTACTTACTTACATTGCACTTACTCTATTATATCAATTTATATTGTGCAACACTATATCTAAGTGCTATACTTGCTTTATCAATTAAGTTTACACATTTATAGCACACTACATTGATAGTTAAGTTACTTACAATACTAAGTGCTCATACTTGTACCAATTGATTTTTTAAGTTTGAAATTATTTATCGAAAAAGTTTTATAAACCAATTCACTCCCCTCTTGGTTAGTTTAGTCTTGGGTTAACATGAAGAACAATTAAACTTAGAGCATGTTTGGTAATGTGAAAATTTTTGATTTTTGTGAATTTTTTGATGGATGTGTGGTTTAAAAAAGTTTGAAAAGTCAAAAGTGGTGGGCTTGACTAAGAATGGATGGTTGAAATTGAGTTTGAAAAATTGACAGCATTACGAAGCATGGAATACAATGACATAATTGTTATGAATTGTTGGGCTTGTTTTTTGTGTTTTATTCTTGCATTCAAGTTTTCATACGTCTGTTATTGAATTTATTTTATTTTAATGATGGTTTTTATTTTTGAAATTACTTGAAATTACTATAAACTTAAGGTACCCGGTCAGTTAGAGACATTTGAAAAATTGTATAAATTGAAGAACAATCAAACTTAGGGCATTCGAAACAGAAATATCATTAGCAGAATCTAGAACTGAGTACAATAGCTTTATAATATTTGGATAGATATTATATGGTTATTTTGATAAACTTAGTCCTCCTTCTCAACCTTGATAGCTTTCCTCGACATGGTAGAAAGTTGTGTAACTGAGGCCGAACCAGATCCATTGCCACCCGATTCACCACATCCATCTTCATTAGCCCTCTTGTTCGGTGTTTTAGCTGGAGAATTAACTTCGTTTTCGTTGACTGAGTCTGGGTCAGCTTCATCAGTTGTTGCCTCAGTGTCGCCCATTTCAAATCCAACTAGGTCGTGGTCAGTTATCTTGTACTTGTGAATCAAATCAGTGTTGTTTGAAATGCGTGACACAACAAAGACATTATCACCTCTTTTATAATTTTTTTCCTGGATATGAACTTTGAATAGGATTTCCATTCCTATCAACTTGCTGAAATCTTCTAGGAATGAAATAGTTTTACCCTTAAAAGAACCTTTTCCATATTATTCAGTCTTCTAAAAAAAAAAAAAAAGTTAGCAATAAAAAAAATTGGAGAAATTGAAATAAGTCTGTACGTTAAAAAAAATTACCATTTCCTGATGATCACAGATCTCTTTAGTTGTCTTCCCTAATAGCTCTTGACATTCCTTGTCCCACAATAGAAAATTCAGAAAATGTGTACCATCACAAACGTTCACATGAAATTTGAACCAAGTTTGTTCGGTATTAGAAACGCAACAGATATCACAACGAAATGCATCTGCTTGTAGAGTAACTTTCTTAAAGCAATCTATGCAACTTGTAAAATACCAACCTTTTTGCTCATTGAAACCTGAAATTGTTCCAATAACCCAAACGTAGTCCTCCTGTTCATAGAATTTTATAATATTAAGAAATAAATAAATAATAAAATCAAAATTGTCTTTGAAAAGAAATTGGAAGTTGTAAAGCTTGTTTATGAAGGGAATTGTCTCTAGCGTGACAATGTCATGAATCTAATTTTCAAGTTCCTCATTCACTGTTTGATAGGACAACGCTGATGCTTCACTTATTTGGTAGGATATTTCTTGCTCAAGATTGGGTAAGCTAGTAAGAACAACATAAAATGGAAAATTGTAATAATGTTTCAATTGGTTTTTATCTTCTGAAATGAATGTTACATAGTGGATTACCTGGCCTTGAAATCTTCTATCTCTTTAATTGACGAATTAATCAATATCTTAGTAGCATGAAATGTGTTTGACAAACCCATGATACCTTTGAATAAATTACAAAACGTTAGATCTATTTGGGACTGAATGCCTGAACTTATGTATCTTAAACGTGATCAAAATTTACCTTTGAATGAATTGGAATGACAAAGTTGTAGTAAAACAATGAGTGGCTTTGTCCCTGCTGCTTCAAGGTATGACTGCATTGTTACAGCGTAGTCCTCCCACAGTGTACATGGGATGCGATTATCACTGCAATGACAGAATTAGTTCTTGAACGTATTTGAAGAAAAATAATAAGAAACTGTATGGAGAAATGTTTTTCTTTACTACAGATCCTCTAGATGGAATTCTAGTCTTGTTGCGCCGTTTTTGGTAGTGCATAAGCGCGATTTTTCGTTGTTTTCGCAGATAACACGTCCAATCACATCTTGCAAAGTAAGATCAAATGAATTTAGCGCCTTAGATAAGTCAAAGAAAATAATATAAAGTAGGAATATTAACAAACCAAACAATGGCATGTCTTCTGAGTAAATAGATGTCTTGACATCTTGGAATAACTTAAAATTGTATATGTCATTAGGAAAATGACGATCAGTTTTTGGTCCGACGTATGTCTTATCGAAGAAATATAATAAAGTTGTGATTTGTGGTAGGATAGAATCCTTTATTGCCCAGACAGTAACAAACTTTATGCAGTACAGATCACATTCAGTAATTACGGGATCAAACTTTTGAATAAGAGTTCCTTTTGCAGTAGCTTGAATCTATCACCCTGATTAGTAAAAAGGTATTTCAAAATGAGAATCAATAAGCAAAAATTGATGAAAATTGATGGTGAATATGTGTGAAAATGTGTATTTTTTTACCAATTTATCCATGAATATCATCTCAAGGCTGCTTTCAAATCTATCAGAACCTGGCACAAGCCATTTCCTGATACATCGAACCTTTAAGTGCCAGTCAACTCGTTTCTTGCTGATATCCTTGAATTAGTTGAATGTACCATCTGATGTTGATGGACTGAATAGCCAACTGGAACAATTTGACTATGTAATTGTGTTTGAAAATCTGTAAGGAATTGATGTATCACAACAAATAAATAGGCGGGGAAGTGGATGGGCCAGAATGCACAACTCGTTTTTAAGAAGATAAAGAATACAAATAAATCCGTAATTAATAGCTGTTACAAATATTTAAGCAGAAATCAAAGAGTTTGTTCTCATTGAAACAAGAGAAAGAATATTGGAAAGGTGAAACAAATTTTGAAAAAAAAGAAAAAAAAAATTGATTTAGCAGTCCTGTTATTTGCTGGGAAGAGTAGCTTTGTGAACACAATAAAAAAAAAAAAAAGGCTGACCAAATTAATTGATACAAATTATGAACCAAATCGTGTGAAAAAAAAAAAAAAAAATATTCTGATGTAGCAGCTGAGTTTTGAGTTTTCCCACCAAAACTCAGCTGCTTTTATATATATTAAATTAAATAGATATATAGATAACAAGGATAAAATTCATATTTTGGACTTAAATAACTTGAATTCAAATAATAAAAATTTGGACGTTATTAAATCAACGATGAATTTGGGTCAAATCTTAAAATTGAAATTGGACTTTAAAAAAAAATAATGAATTTGAGATATATTTAATAAAATTGGAATTTTCCTAAGATTTTAAATACATTTAATTTCACTTAATCGTGGTTAGACAAACATATTTTTAAAATAAATGAGAGGAGTTGTAGCGACAAGTTTTAAAAAGATTAAAAGAATTTATTTAATAAGTCACCAAAAATTCCTGTTGCTACAAATAATGACAAAAATATACAGAAAAATACCTAGAATTGACCTATCTAAAACAAATGATTCAAAAGAATTTGAAGTTATGATCGAAATTAGAATAAATGGAGAATGGCGAGAGCATATAGTATTAATAAATACTAGTTCCACACCCGTGCGATGCACAGACATATTTTATTGATAAAAAATAATGTACTGAAACTATTTTAATTGAAAATATCAGAAATAATAAACAATAAATAGTGTCAACCTCAATTATAATTAGCATTGAACATTACACTTTTTTGGAAAATCTCCTTATACACAATATCTTCATACCGCCATTGTATAATAATATCTTCATAACAACATGATTCGTAACTATCGATATTGGTACATACAAATGTCCATGATTGAAAACTTCTTTTAACATTCCTTTGGTCACGGAGACTTCACGATTGAACATTAAAACCAACATCTCACATGTATGGCTCGTAAATTCTGGCATGCTATTTTCAAAATTGTAATCTCTTATTTGAATCTTTCCATTTTCTTAATGAAGAATCTTCAAATGTGCTATAGGGGGGTGTTTGGCAACTGTTATAACACCTCATAAATGATGTTATTTGTATTTTTAAGGTAAGATGTATGGTTAAAAATTGAAAAGAAAAAATGTATAGTTAAAAATTGTGTTGATTATAATCAACAATTGCCTAACGGAGGCATAGTTTTAATAATCACTCATGTCAACAGACCACAAACCTTCAACTACAAAGCACAATTGCCTTTAAGAAAAGCCTAACATACTACATATCATATTTTGCAAAATAAGCTCTCTTACTATGGGAGCAGACAATGATAATCCAAATTCAACCCACCATTGAAAATTTGTCAGAAATTTAGGAGCCGTTCTCTTTGTATTTCGATTTTGGGTTTTGAGTTTTGAATTATGTTTTGAATTTTGGATTTTGATTGTTTGTTTTGAGGTTGCTGAAAACATGTTTTTTTTGTAATTTTGAAAAACTGTTTTTCAAAATAAAAAACTGAAAAATACGTTTACTTTGTAATTTTTTGATATATTTATTTTGTGATATTTTATATGTAAAAAATAGTTAATTTGTTGAATTAAATTAATTTTAATGTTAATAAATCAGTTAGTTCTTTATGTCAATAAATTCATCATTAATATTGTTTCAACTAAACAAAAATTTAACTACATACCAACAAAATCTCAATATAGATCTATATATAATGGCAAAATAACATAAGAATTTCAAGTGAAGGAAGTGTCTCACATTTACAATAATAATAATAAATAAAAAATTACAAAAATAAAAATAAAAAAATCTTAACATGAATCTATATAATGGCAAAATAACATAAGAACTTCAAGTGAAGGAAGTGTCTCACTTTTACAAAAAAATAATAATAATAAATAAATAAATAATTTACAAAAAAAAAAATTAAATGAATCTATATATAATGACAAAATAACATAAGAATTTCAAGTGAATGAAGTCTCACTTTTACAAAAAAAAAAAAAAAAAAAAAAAAAAAAAAAAAAAAAAAAAAAAAATTATAATAATAATAACAAAAAAAAAAAAAAAAAAATCTTAACATGGATATATATTGACAAAATAACATAAGAACTTCAAGTGAAGAAGTGTCTCACTTTTACAAAAATAATAATAATAATAATAATAATAATAATAATAATAATAATTTACAAAAAAAAAAAAAATCTTAACATGGATCTATATATAATGACAAAATAATATAAGAATTTCAAATGAAGTAAGTGTTTCACATTTAAAAATAATAATAATAATAATAATAATAATAATAATAAATAAATAAATAAATTACAAATATATATATATATATATATATATATATATATATATATATATATATATATATATTAACATGGATCTATATATAATGGCAAAATAATATAAGAATTTCAAATAAAGGAAGTGTCTCACATTTACAAAAAAAAAAAAAAAAAAAAAAAAAAAAAAAAAAAATCTGAAACGCACGTTTTGATCATTTTGGACTTTTTAACACAAAATATCCAAAACGCAATAAATTCGTTTTGAGTTTCCTTTGTATTTTTTTTTTTTTATTTTGGAAAACACGTTTCTGAAAATGGGCAAAGTGAAAGCGTTTTCGATATTTCCAAAATTTAAAACTCGTTTAGTCAACAATCCTTGTTAGAATCAAAAAGTCTTTAAATTGTTCATTTGTGAAATGGAAACCCTAGTTGGATGGACATGATACTACACAAAAAAATAAATGCAACCGAAAAAATTCAAGTGAATGGAAAGGTAATAGATTTATATACTTTTATTTTGGCCACAGTAAATGTTGTATAGGTTAAAGACAATTTTCTAGTCACACAACCACCTCACATCTCCCCCAATGCACACGAAAAAGATGGATAAAGAAAAAGAGACATGTTGCTTTTGCTACTGGTTGTAAAGCAAATATAAGAAATAGAACCTAAGAAATGTCAAATTAACAAAAATTATGCATATGCAAGGAGTCACTATCAAATCAATAACCCTCAAGGAAAACTAAATGATTTCCATTAATAATTTTTTTTGATATACCCTTTTACATTATTACACTATTACAAACCAAGAAAAGGGTAAATCTTAACAAATCATATCAAAGGGTACTAAACTTTGTCATTAGAGCCCTTCCGCCTTGGAGGCGTTGCAGTTTGATGGTGGTTATTCGGTGGTCCACCCTAACCCATTGGGCGAACACCAGTTGGACTAAAAATCTCCAGCATTCGGAACTTTGAATAGCCACATTTATTTGTGAAATGCTTAACGAATGCTTCATTATCTTTTTCTATGGCTACATACAAATATTCAACTCCTTTTTCTTCAATCCTTTCCTCCATTCTTTTCACCAGTTTCAATCCAATTCCCATTCTTCAATAAAACGCCAAACTTAAAGAATAAGTTACAAGAAAGATGACACCAAAAAATTTAAACTATAACTTATTATATTATATAGTGTGAACAACCAAAAAATTTTAAAAAAAAAAATCTGGGGTGCAATAATTAGGCGGTCTACCAAAAGGATCTAGTAAAGAATCCATTTTTGGAAGAGAAATAATAAATAAATTGAGTTTTGGTCTTCTTGGGGTTATATAATAAAGACTGCATCTAAAAAGTGTGTAAATATGGTAGTACCGTTGGGAGGGAGAGACACAAAGGCCTAACAGATAGGCAAGTCTTGGGTGGTCGAGAATTGTTGTTTCCACAACCAAGGTCAAGGGCTCAAGGACCAATGTCTTCCTCACATGTACTACCTTTCAAGAAAGAAAAAATTCCATGAGTAGATGCCCATTAGACCTGTGTTTCAAACTAATGTTTCATGCTTCCTTTCATCTTTGGTCTTGAACAATCAATTCTTCAAAAAAACAGTCATGTGAGAGCGATAAAAGAAAAATCTGTAAAACAATTACAAATCATCATTCTAATTTTACAACTCAAAAAAACTGACATCTACAGATGAAATTACCTTTATAACACAGGCATGATATGCATTTCTATCACAAGAAAAACAAATTTTCAAGAAGAATTGTTATCTAGATTTCACTTGCGTAGCCTGCTCCTTTCTTCAAAGTTAGTTTCTTTAGTTTATTTTACAACTACAGGTGAAAAATAAATCTACATATGAAATTTTATTGCAATTTTTACTTACAAGAAACATATTGTAGAAAACACAGAGATGAAATTAGAACCCCAGTTAAGAAGAGTTACCTTAGCATCCCGTGTTACTTGTTTATAAGCAAAATAAGAAAAGATGAAGAAACTCATTTGCGCAATCATATCCACCATTTAAAATTTGAAATTAGAGCCGAAATCTCATCTCAGTCTTCGCTTGCATATTGTTCTTCTCTTCTTCCTTTGCATGGATATTTTCCTCAATTTTTGAATAGAACTACTCGAAAATAAAGGAAAATCTCAAGACCAAATCATGCGGGAAATACAGAACAGTACTTCTGATGTTAAAGGCTAACCTCTCTTCTCTTTTCAGCCCTTTTGTTACATCTAAAACTGAAACTATAGCTCTGAAGAGTACCAAATCTATGAGGCTTTCCATCTCCAGAAGTAGGACTTCTATCTAGTACTTAAGAATAATCAATAAACAATGTTTTATATTATCATAATATTCCATCTCCAGAGGTACGACTTCTATCAAGTACTTAAGGATAATCAATAAACAATGTTTCATCATAAAATAAGCAATGTGTGTGTTTGAAACCCTTTATATAAATGGAGATAACTGTAAAATTATATAATAAAAAAGAATACAACGAAGAAGTTGAAGTTTCTTCAGCTTTATTTGTGGAGGCTTTTTTAAGCGTCTCCAGTTTAGGCTTGTCCCTGCAACCAGAAGATTGCGGTTCACAGACATTTGAGGAAAGAAGTTATGATGATGCATAAAATTCAACAGAAAATACTAAATAAATAAACGTGATCTCGGAAATGCATAACGTAATTACAATAAAAAAAACACCAACAGAAGATTGATTATTTACATTCGAAATAGAACCATCATAAAGATTATGGGTAGCTTAGCTTCCTGTCATGTAGTATATTTTAGATTGTATTAAGAGAGTTCATGGCTACAAATCACAGCCAATTAGCCCATTCACATAGCAACTACCCTTACATTGCTTCAGTATTTATGGGAGATTAAGCGACTGACAGTACAGGATATCATCTAATACTTTATCTGAGAAGTGAAAGATTCCAATTGACAACTTTCATAATTAATTTCTAGGGATAAAACCACTAAAAATGCACAAACTCACATAATATTTAGATCTCCTTTACAGTAATTCAGTAAGGTTCTATTGTCAGTAAAATAATTGCAAGATTTATAATCATGCAAAATTGCAAATTAGCAAGAGGATGGACTAAAAGGCATAAGCATTTTGGGAACCCACTCACAACCCATAAAGCGCTTTGCAATGTTGTTTCTCCGGCAAGCAGAAGCTAATCGTAGTGAAAATTGGAATGTATAATAGATCAACTTCCTCTCACTTGAGAACTCTAACCACATTCTTCATCGACCTTTCAAATTCGGGCACCATCAAATCGGACCATAACCAACGTGAGAAAGATAGAGCTCATGTGGAAATTGTAGAGGATAGAAGCTACGATTTTGGAGAGGAACGCAAGATAGAGGGCTATGGATTTGGTGGTAAGTGGGGATGTAAATTAAATTCTGATGAAATTCCTTATAAGTCGACCGCTGTTAAGGTCAGTTAACCACCCAATAATTCCACAAACTCCTCCACCAATAACCGTGCATAATAAAACTGAGAAAAATATTGAAGTTACCGCGAAAACGTAACGCAAAGTGTACCGCACAGACACATGAAAGTGAAATGACTAGTTCACCCTTCCCTCCATGTATGAGTATGCGGTACAATTCGCGGTACAGTTTCGCGATACTTGTAGCATTATTGAATACCCACTAATTCAGTCACCCTCAATTTAATTTAATTTAAAGAATTTGTTGACAATTGAGATTATGGTCAAAATTAAGTGGTAAGAATCTCAGTTGTTATTTTATATATATATATATATATATATATATATATATATATACACATACACACACACACTAAAGCAACTATATTCCATGTAAAAGAAAATATAATTGGAAATTTAGAACTCAAAGTAACAAATAATCCAATTCAAATGCAAAACTACTTTGAAAATATCCACCCTATAAATACCTATGTAGAATTATCAATAAAAATAAATAAAAGAAATGAAATACTCTTAAATATGTATGTAGAACATACAAGAAATGTAAATACGAAATTATTATTAGGAACAAATTTCTTAGAACAAGTAAAACCATATTATATTAAAGATGATAGACTGTTATTAACAATACAAAATAAGAATTTAATAATACCAAGGTTACTATGAATAGAATACAAGGAGGGAAATAGCATATTTATATATTAACTAAAATGAATTACATTGGATAACTCAATAAAAATTATCATGCCTTGTTTGATAGAGGAATCATCTTATTTATTTAAAGAAAATGTATTACCCCCATAAATGTGGAGTAATAAAAAGGATAATGAAGAAATAATTATATTAGTAGGATTTGATGGAAGAACAAATCTAATAACTAAAATAGTAAGGAATGTTAAAATACAAATAGAAAAATATGAATTACAAATACCTTATGTATATCAATTTGATGATATGCCAGGAGATATATTATTAGGAAATAACTTCATAAAACAAGGCACCATATAGCAATAATAATAACAATTAATGATTCTTATTGTAGAGAAAAATGTCTCGTATAGCAGCTCAGCGTTATGAGGATAGAAAAAATTAACACAAATAACACAATTAATGCCTAATAGAAATAGGATAAACCTAATACAAGAACATTTTGACGAGATAACAATAAAGAATATTACAGAGGAATTATTGAAATTATCACGAGACAGCCCTTTTGAAAAATGGAATATAAATAAAACCTATGATAGAAAAATATTAGAAGATGACACTAAGATTATTAGTGTAAAACCAATTAAACATACACCAAGAGAATTACTTAAATTTGAAATGCGCATAAAAGAAAGGTTAGAAAAGAAATTTATTAAAGAATCTAATAACAAGCAAAGTAGTCCAGCCTTTATTATAATAAAATATTCAAAAAAAAAAAATCTAGGATGGTAATTAATTATAAAGGTTAAATACTTATATAAAAGAATTAAGTTATCCAATTTCAAATTACCGTATTATATTAACTGAATAATTTAAACATTTAACATCTTTTACAGTACCACAAGGATTCTATAAATGGAATGTTTTACTATTTGAATTTAAAAATAGTCCAGAAGATTTCCAATGATACATGGATAAAATATTTAAAGACTTTTCCCATTTTATTACAGTATATATTTATTATGAAACAAGACAAGACAAGACCATATAAAATATCTTAATATTTTCATAAATATTGTAAGAAATAATGGAATAATATTATCAGCTACAAAAATGAAAATAACTAAAGAAAACGTAGAATTTTTAGGATATATAATTAGTCAAGAAGAAATTAAACTCGAAAAACATATGTGTATTTTATACAAGAGTTTGACAATTACATAAAAGATAAAATACAATTACAAAGTTTTTTAGGACTTGTAAATCAGACCAGAAAGTATATACCTAACTTAGTAAAACATTTAATTCCATTATAAAAAAGACTAAAAGGAAAAACTAGATGGATTGCATGGACCAAAGATTAAGAAGAAAAAGTATAAAAAATTAAAGATCTTGGTAAAGATTTACTAGAATTAGAATTATCTAAAAAAGAATGTGAATGGATTATAGAAATCGATGCATGTGAAACAAAATGGAGAGCAGAACTTAAATATATTTATCCAAAAGAGGATGAGGAAAGAATTGCACAATACACTAGTGACAATTTTACTCAATTTCAAACTAATTATCATATTAATGAAAAAGAACTACTAGCTGTAAAATTTGCTATTAAGAGGTTTGAATTATTTATTGTCATTACAAAATTTAAAATTAGGATTGATAATACTCAAGTTAAATATTGGTTAACTAAGAAGATTGATCCAACTATTGCTAATAAAAGATTAATTAGATGGCAAGTATAACTTAGTGATTATGATTTTGAAATTATTAATATCAAAGGTACTGGAAATGTTATTGCAGATTATTTATCCAGGCATGAAGGAACTAAATAAGAAAGTATAAGAACTTAATTTGGTCATGTGTCAAATGAATGTCAACTATACAAATCTATTAAGCCATGTGAATACTTGCATGATGCAGATCGTAAAAATTAACAATGAACTATCTTTTTACAAATCAAGGGTTAATTCTCTTGAGAAAATATACAAAGGAGGATCCCAATCCTCTCAAATAAAGAATTTATGTGTACAACTTCTCATTTAGGAAGATGTATCTAATGTATCAATTATTAGAAGTTCATCTTCTAAAATAATAGGCAAATCTACTGAACCCTCTAAGGAGACTTATATTTAGAAGTTGTGAAGAAATTAGGAGTTGTAACAAAAGAACTATTAGGAAGGGAGAAGACCATGAAGAAACTAGAAACATTCTTGAAGTATGTGGAGTATCTAAACAATATGACAAAAGAAGGAGAATGACTAAGGACAATTAGTCGTAAAAAAATCAATAAAGCAATTACTTTAGTAGGAGCAGAACCAAGAATAGTTAGAGGACTGTTTGATAAGGAACTTATTCAGTGCATCTACCCTAGCATGGATATGAAGGAAATATAATTATTATCTAATACTACTAAAGTAGCATTCAAAACATACTTTGGTATAACCAAAGCTGAAAAAATCTATGTTATGATCTACCCAGCTAGTACCCCATAATTTATTGATGAGAACTATCTAAAGACAAAATATATTGTAAAACTTGGAGTAACTAGCAAAACTATCCTTTCATAACAGAAATTGAGCCATTTAACAAGGAAGAACAAATCCAAGCCATTCCGGAAAAAAGGGTTTTGAAATTTTAGAGTCATGTACACATAATTAAGAGATACCCTTACACAAATTAATGTTTGAGTATACAAATCTAATCATGACAAATTATTAATCTACAACATTGCAAGAGTTAAACAAGGTAATAGTCAATTATGGAGACTAAAAGAATATGCTGAGAAAATAATTATCAACAATTTGGATTTAAGTCAAGGAGCCTATGATTATCTACATCAAATAATGTACGTGTTAGAATTAATGTACAAGCCCAATTGTTGGGCCGAACTTTACAATTAGACTAATTAATATGATTAATTAATCAAGACCCATTAATGGCCCTATTGTCACTAGGGTTAGGGTTTTATGTGCACATATTAATATGTGCACTATTGTAGAGAAAATTAAGAGAGTCGCTTTCTATAATATTTTAGCGCATGATTTTTCTCTTGCTAGCACAAAGAGAAAAATCAATTCGCTTGAATGCATTCCAATAGTTGGAGTGTGATGGAGTTCCAAAATAAACTCACTGTGTGGATTTCTGTTAGAGGCTGGACAATTGGACAACTGGTAGTGACAAGTTTGTACCTCCTGTTTCAGATTCACAGCGCTCATCAAAGGTATCATTGTAATCACAAGTTCTATTCAAGTACAAGGTTGATCCGGGCTATGGTTTCGTGTTTGTTTAATTTCCGCTGTGCATATATGTATCGAAACCTTACAGTGGTATCAGAGCCTACCTTGTTACTTGCTAGAATTTGTTTAACTATTTGATGAATTCAATATGATTGAATATTAATTTTATTGTTTATGGCTTTTGAGAAAAATATTTTTTCTGTTTCTAAATTTGATTTAAAGAAGAAAATTAATTTTGGGTCAAAAAATGGATCAAGAAACGGATTGAAAAAAAACAGGCGGCAACCACCACCGGAGGAGGCGGCGGTGCGGTAGCATGGCTGCATAACGATGCCGCGCTCGTTACAGGCAGCAGCGTAACAGCGCTGCCACGCACGAGTATCAGCAACAGTGACTATCACCGAGTCGCACTGCGCAGCCTAGTGGCGATGGTTGCCACTACACCGCACTGCAGATGCAGCACCGACTGCAAAAACGCAGCATCGTGCGACGACGCTGCCAGCAGGGACGCGCGCCGCTGCAACTGGCAGGAGAACGCAACGACGCTTCGATCAGCATCGAATGATGCTTCTACTATGGTAGTGGAAGCTCGAGGCGGCTGTCCTCTTCGACTTCTGATGCGGCACCGGGCAGAGGAGGAGACTCTAGGATTTTCAGACGGCTTGCAGGATTTTGGGGGCGGGGGCCTCTCTTGCAATTTACGAAATTTCAGGCCCCAAGCTGCAATTTGTAGATTAGGGTTTTGAAATAGGGGCAGGGACCCTTCCTGTTATTTTCCAAATATCAGGACCTTGCTTGCAATTTCTTTCTAAGGGTCAAAGTTTGATTTTATAAGATGAATGGGCCATTCTGCAATTTTCGAAATTGGATGGGTAAAGTGGGTCATAATGCAATTTTAAAATGGATTTTCAAATTGGTTTGACCCAATTTAAAAACTTTGAGTAGAAATTTAATTTTGACCCAATTCAAAATTTCATTTTAAAATCATGGCTTTTAAATTAATGTTAAAATTAGATTTTAACAAGATATATAACTTTGACCATAAATTGAGTTTTATTTTATTTAGAAATTTTATCGTAAATTAAAATGTTAATTCAATTTTCCCTAATTTAAGAATTAGAGTTTGGACTTTAATTTAGTATTTAATTAAAATTTGACTTTAATTAAATTCGATTTAATAATTAGTTAATTCGATTAATTGATTATTAATTGAATCTTATTTAGGATTTGATCCTAAATTCAATTAGCTCTAGAATATTGAAATTGGAGTTAGACTCTAATTTAGTATTTAATTAAAATTTGATTTTAATTAAATAAACCCGTCAATAAAGTAATTGATTAATTTGATTAATTAATTACTAAATTAAATTTTATTTTCTTTTAGGAGTTTTATCCTAAATTAAGATGTTAATTTAATTTCTCTCTTTTGGAATTAGAGTTGGACTCTAATTTGGTATTTGATTAAAATATGATTTTAATTAAATAAGACCCGCTAACTAAAGTTAATTAATTAATTTGATTAATTAATTATTGTTCCGATCCATTTTATCTAAATTAGTTTAGACGACCTAAGTATCTAGAAACTTGAAATTTGTTTATATAATATTAGATATTATATTAAAATACATTTATTTAATGAATGTGTATTTAGTGGATGATTATGGACTCGACCCATGTGATTGGTTGAATGCATGGTTAATTTATTCTGCTTTGTTGGTTGCGTCTGCGAGCCTATTATAATTTAATTAGGCCTGCGTGCCTATTATTTAATTTATTTGGACCTGCGAGGTCTAGTTTGTATATATGGGCTTGCGCGTCCTTTAATGCAGGCCTACATGCCAACTAGTATAGGATACAATTTGGAGTTGGCCACAAGAAGACAACTAGTATAGGATACATGTTGCAGCGGCAGATGGAGATTATTGCATTTAGCATTTGATGATTGAATGCAATGTCCCCTAGGAATTGACCAACTAGTCTTCTTCATGGCTCGAGAAGACTAGATAGATATCGTCCATAATCATCTATAATATTATTATATGTATGATTAATTGCATGGTTGATGTTAGTTAATATACATAGGAATGATGAGACAAACCCCTCACTTAAAATTATATTAAGTCCTATGCTTTCCATTGTTATAATGAAAAACCAGAGTTTACTATCGATGTCAGCTTGTTGAGTCACTCAAGACTACTCGTTGGTAGATATGTTTCTCATTATGAAGTATCACATACTTCTGAACAATATGTTGGACTTAAGCGAAATTTACATCATTTATTAAGTAAATCAAAAGGGATAGAATTTTGAAAGCAATTTATTAAATTCGTATTAATTGGTTAATACAAAGTGTCTTCCATTGTTATAGTGAAAAACCAGAATCCGCCCTCGAATACGGTTTGTTGAGTCACTTAAGGCTGCGAGTGGGAAGGTGTGTTTATCACTATGAAACATAAGATGTTTCTGAACAATGGGTAGAATTTAACCGAAATCTATCTTTTGTTGAGTCGCTCAAGGAGATGAGATTTTGGAGGCACAGTCAAGTAAATACATAAGATGTATGCGATAAAGAGTTGTCTACTTGATGATCTAGGAGTCACATGGAGATGTGATTGATAGGAGTATCTACCCAGATGTTTTATTAGAGTTTGTTGAGTCACTCAAGGTTCTAATGGAATAAACGAAATCCTAGCATACTGTGAATCTAACATGATTCTATGAGATTAATGTAGAGGGTCATTAATTCAAGTAAAACAGTGGGAGCAATAGATTTAATAAAAGACCTTATTAAATTGATTTATGCATGATAATACGTGATTCTATTTTTGATTTGTTATTGTTATTGTATGAGTTTTGAAATTTGAGCTGTCACTTGAACTTATGGAGTATAATTGACACTCTGTAAGTTCATTAGACTGAAATCCTTGAATTGGCGTCGTCCTTTGAGAAATGATCTCAAAACACGATATGATCGAGAGTACTCTTCTCGAACATTCCAATAATAGGACATTACATTTATAATTGCGAGGTTTCCTTAACCGAACTGAAGAAGTGAGAAGTTTGGTGAATCTTCTACTTTAGTTTTCTATTTGATAGAGGTTAAATAATCTACTTAGCCAATCGAGTATTAGATACTGATAATATACAATGGCTAAAACTATAATAATTATGAAAAATGATGATATACCTATTTGTAGGTTATAAAGCAAATGTTTCTTGAACAACTTAAGAAACTATCACCTATCTTTGCCTTCTCATTCAATTTAAAATTAGACAACTGTTAATTACAGTTCTTATGAAGAACAACACTTCCACTTCATGTTTGGACATGAAACGATTATCCTCTTTAATTAAGAATAATAATTATTCGTTAACTTAGATGAGATAATATGGAAGTTAGGTAAAATACAAATATTCTACATTCTGAATATTGACGAGAAAAAGAAGAAGTTACACTTAAATCTGACACCTGACTTATTCAATTAATAGAGATATATGTATATCTCGCCTTGGAGGTAAATTGATAAGTCAATTTTTTCTTTGAAAAAGGGAATAATGAGATGGTTGATCCACTAAGCCTGTTACATTCGGATGTAAGTGGGCATATGTCAGAGTTGTCTTTAGTTATTAGATAACATTGATAGTCATTGTTATTTATAATGCAGTTTAAATTTGAGAGTTTAAAAAGTTCAAATAATACAGATTTAAATTAGAAGGCCAAAATGAGAAAATTATTCTAAACACTTAGATCTGATCAAGGTGAAGAATATTTCAAAGTGATTGACTTCAAGATTGTGTTATGAGAACATAATTTTCGCATAAATAACCATTTTGCATACACCTTGACACAATGGCGTATCTTAAAGGAGAATGATTACAATTTATGTAATCATTAATGAAGCCAAGCAAAATCTCCAAAACAGTTTTTGGAACTATGCGCTAAAAACTTTATATTACACACTTAGTCGTGTTCCGTGATAATCGGTTGATGGAGGTCCATATATGATATGGATTTCAAAGGTCTAATCTTCCTCGCGTTAAGATTTAAGACCTCAATACTTATTAGAAGTATACCAAATTTGGATAAGCAATAGCCCTAGACCAATATATATATTTGTGGGATATCCAAAAGATGGTTGGATATTAATTCTACATTCCTATCGAGAAAGAAAGTCTATCTCAAATTTTGTCAATATCTTGAATAAATAATCTAAGAGGAAACAGTGGGAGTAAGAGTAGAACATGAAAGAGTTCATGATTACACATATATAATCAACCGATTAAATTAGCTGGAATATGTGCTTGCATTAGATGAGGCACAGATCAATGCATGGGACACGATCGGTGTTCAAGACGTGGTGACGACTGATAAAGCACTAGCTCAATGCAAAGATATTAGGATCATGTATACTCCATTGAGTTACACATCCCTGATTGCTGATATTGTATCAGTCATCAATGATAATGAGCCTATATTTACATAGAAACTAAGTCAAATGTTGACTAAATGAGATGGGAGGAAGCCATAGAATCCGAGATAAAAACAAAGTTTTGGAACTTGTTTGATTCGCCTGAAATGGGTAAGACCGATAGGTTGTAAATGTTTACTCTGAATCAAATTCAGATTCTGCTTGCGATAGCAACATGCTATGATTATAGGATTTTTGAATCCTTAAATATATAAATATAATATACTAGCTTGAATGATCTAATTATGGATTAAAGAAAGCCTCACGGAGCTAGAATCTTAATTTTGATGAGACAATCAAAATGTTTGATTTTTATCAAAAATTGAAGATAAAGAATGTGTGTATATAAAAGGTTAGTGGGAGTATTCAATATTTCTGATACCATATGTAGGTGACATATTAGTGATCAGAAGTTGAATCTCTAACCTTGAAAGTGAAAGTGCAATTATTCTGAATTTCTTCATGATGGATTTGAGAAATAAAACATTTGCTTTGGGAATCAGAATCTATAGAGATATATTTGGAAGGTTGTTTTGATTTCTTAGGCCACATACATAGATCTAATGCTAATGGGGTTAGCATGAATGAATGTAATGTAGGATTCTGTCCCAAAAGTTTTGGGGTTAATCTTTTCAAAATGGTGTTTAGAACACATATTGAGAAAGAAAGATATGGAGAAGATACTTGATTGTTTGACAATAAGATCCTCTCAAACGCGACACTACATACAACACCTTTTGTATTATTAAGTCCTTGAGAAGTACTAATAATACAATAGTTATGAGGAGAAATGTAGACTTACAGTCTTTAGGTATAGAGATATCATCCTTTAGTCCGGGAAGGGATGAAGGAAATATTCAGTCTAATTGTTAATTAACTCATAGTAGTGGTGTGGTCAATTTGAAGAGAGACCACTAACTATACAACCGAGAACAAATACATAAGTGCTTGTGAAGCAATCTCGATCGTTAAGTTCATTAGTGAACTATAACTGTTCCTAGCATTGTAGCTCCAGTAATGAGTACTGTGACGACAATGGAGCCATCGCGCAAGCGAGGGAACTGAGTCTCATTGATGATCTGAGTATGTATTTAGGGGCTACTATCTTATTCGAAGATTGCAGAAAAATAGAATCACGCCCACTAACCTTGCAAATGTTGAATATGTGAAGAGTCACATATCTAACATCCACCTGTAAATCCACTATCCCAACGGGAGTGTGATTGTTATATAAACTCGTTATGTATAAGATACATGAGTTATTGGATCTAGTGGGAGTATGTTAGTGTTATGCTCTAAATCCAATCATTGAAATAGCATAACACATATATTATCATTGTTTAAATGAGGGCAGATCTATTATTATATTGAGTTTAACTCATTATTTAGATAATAGAGTCCGTAGAATAAGTTTAAGTAACTCACAAGGTGTTGTGACTGTGAGATACAAGTCATTAATATCTTATTCTAAAATTTTCCCTAGTCGAAGTAATAACAAGATACGGATATTGTTGTTGCAGTTAGACTAGCATGTGTTGCCTTTCTTTCTTATGAAGAAAGTAGATTATCTCACAAGCTAGAATGTAGATGGACATTCAAATGAACATGTGGATGCATTGTTAGATGAACAAAGTATTGGATGACCCGCCTAGAGATTCCACATGGATAACTATCCAAGCGTCAGTGGTGAATCTCTAATGCACGGTTGTGGATTTGGTCCTTTGACTTGAGGACTTCATAGAATCTTATATGAGGATTACTATGCTTTGGCGAGCGTTGATGTTGGCTCTTGAGAGGGAGTCATCAGGATGAAGCCGTACGAGTATAGTAAGAGTCATATTGTAATACCACCTTTCATTTTTACGTATTTCTTGAAATTTACGCAATTATTCTGTTTATGTTATTGTGAATTATTTAATTGATAATATTCTTGTTTAAAGTTCGAATTATTTTGCAGTGGAAGGACTTGGGCGCCGCCTCGATCGATGTGCCAATTAAAAAGTTTATAAAATTTTTTTGAACTCTATGTATAATTAATTATTTTATTTTTTAAGCTTCTTAAATTCTATTTGTCATTGAGTAGTAAGTTGTTTAAATTTCATTAAATTGAGATTGGGTAAAGGTTTAGGGCTAATTGAAATTTTATTGGGAGTTGTGGACTTAAATTTCTAAATTAGAGAGAATTGAGGGGTCAAGTTGCAAATTCCAAAAGATTATATCTAAACCTAACCTAACCTAAAGCCTCAAACTCTCATATCTCTCTCACTCACGACATCTCCCTCACGCTCGCTGCTCTCGGTCTCCGCCCCTCACTCCCTCACCGTTCGATCTCTCGCTCTCTCTCACTGTCTCGCCTCTATCTCTCACCCGAGCTTCTCAATTCGACGCCACCCACACCGTCGACAACCCCAACGATGCTGACACCTCCACCTGGTAACATTCGCCTTTTCCCCCTCACGCTCACTGTCACACGCACCCACACACACGAACCTGCACACGGTTTACACACGCTCACACAGTTATGTATATATTGATCTGTGGGTATGTATATATATAGGTATGTGTATGTATATTACCTGAATACCCATTTATTTCAGATTTCGAAATTATAAAGATTTAATTGAGTTAATTGATTTTCCTATCAGTTTAAGATAAATTCGAGAATTTTATATTTGTTAACTGTTAGAATTGTTGATTTCGTTGTTTTGGTTAAGTTTGAATTATGAAGACAATTTTTCAGATTTCGAAAATGGAATCATTAATTTGGTTAAATGATATATTTTTAGTTTAATTCTTATGTAATAACCGTAAATTCAGATTTGGGGCAATGTGTATATATGTATATTCCCAATTTTATAATAAAATTTAGATTTGAAGAAAGATTTTATTTAAATGTATGCATTTTCAGATTTTGGAATTTAAAGGATTCAATTAGCTCTATTGTCTAGTGTGAACGTGAGTTATAATTGAAATGTTTAGATTTGGGGAAAATTTCAAGAATGAGTAGAGTTGTTATTTGATCATTTTGTTAATTTTGGTTTAAGTAAAATATATTTACTTGATGTTAAAATTAATGGGTAAGAAGATTTTCTAATTCGCAATGAAAATTTGGATTTTTTTTGTTTAGAATATGGCATGCTAGGGTTTGACATAACTTTAAACCTCGTTTGAATAAAATTGTGGATCACGTTGAAGTTTTAACCTCAGTCAGGATTTTGGTTTACTATTGAAAAGTATTGTGATTATGTGTATACTAAATTAGAATTTCAAGTAATGAGGTGGTTTTTAATTCAATTTTAGTGTATATGTTTGACTTATAGTTACAATTTTCAGACTTTCGAAATTTATGAAATTTGTAGTTTAGTTAACTGTTCGAGTAAAGTTTGAACAAATGGTGATTTTCAAATTTATGAATAGTTAGAATGCAAATTGGATTTGTCTTCGTGAAATTCAATTTTTGATGAATGTTCTATAGCTTTGACCTTTGTATAAATTGATAAGTTAGATTTCAATTATTGCTATTGAAGTTAATCTCTTATTCTGAATGTAGTATGATTTGTATTTGAGATGGCTTAAGATTCCATTTGGTTTGAATTGTAAATCACCTGAGAGGCTCAACCTCATTTAGGAGTTTCAAATGTAATTTTTGAACTAAAATTTTATTTCATTAAATGAATGGATACAACTAGGATTTTGGTACATTGACGACGCTGGCAGCCGAGACTCCTCCACTTACAAATTCAGAAACGGTAAATACTAAGGACTGCAAGTAAGTAAACTTCCCCTATTTTCATGAAAGTGGAAAGTTAATGTGAAATTAATGTGCGTAAGTGATTTCGTGTTAATTACTTAATGTTGATGTATTCGAATTGTGATATGCAAGTATGTGTGTTTAAGGAAATGTTCAAGCATGCACATTATCATGTCATTGCATCATTAAGCATGCATTGGCATCGAATTGGTAAAGTCAAATGTTTTAACGAAAGGAATGTGTCAAAGTGCAATTTTTGTCAAAAATTATGTATCCCAAGTTTTTGAAAGAATGGGTGTACTTCTATGTCATGAAAGATGCGAGTGGGAAATGGGCCGCGGGGGACCGGCGTACCCGAATGCAATGAGCCGATTTGCGGTGGAATGAAGTGAATGAGCCACTTTGCGGTGGAATGAAATGAATGAGCCGTTTTGCGGTGGAATGAAAGGAATGAGCCGCTTTGCGGTGGAAATGTGAAAGTTAATATGGTTCCAAATAAGAATTGCCCACTGTTATCTGATTGACTAGAAGTTACATCAAGTGAGCTCACGATGGAAATGAAGTGAAAGTTTTGAAATGTTAAGTGAAAGTTCGAAATGTTGAAAGTTTTGAAAGGTTAAAGTGAATGGGGATACATATTTCAAAGTTTAAAGCATTCATGTCATAAGCATGCATTCATGCATAAAGTTCACTTACTGAGCTTTAGCTCACCCCAATCCCTCCCCAACATTTCAGGTGATGAAAGTTAGGTGATCCGAGGAGAGCACTCGGCAGCTGACTCAGGCTATACCCACTTCAACCCTTTTAAAATAAAAGTTAAATTAGAATTTATTTCAATTTCTCATTATTTATTCTTTAATTCATGTATTATTGAGGTTAAATTACCTCTTATTTCATTTGCTAAAGTTTATTTACTTGGAATTATATTGTTGAGGAGTTTGAGATTTATTGCAATGGTTTGGATGATGTTTGGGATTGAATGAGTTGAGATGTGTACTTTAAAATGATTTTGATGTCCCTCTACAGGTTGGCTATGTCCAATTTACAGAGGAGACTCTGTCGAAATTTCTGTAAAATTTCATAATAGAAAATGAAAATGTTGAGGTTTTAAATGATTTATTTCTGCAATAAAAGAAAAAGGGAAGTTAACACCTAGGTTTAATATTCTTGAACTTTGGGTGTTACATTTTTGGTATCAGAGCTAAGAGTTTTAAAAGCGATTCTGTAGACTTTTAAAATTTATTTGAAAATAGTTCGGGTACTGAGTCACGCCTCAAGTGCTTCTCCCTCGATCATCTGGTAAGTTAAATTTCTGTTCAAGTTAGTAAATGCGTGGTAATATTTCCAGTATTGTAAATTTTTGCATGTTAATATGTAATGTTGTAAAGTTAAAGGTTAAGGATGTCGTTAATGAATATAGCGTGTATACTTTGATTTTGTAAAAGAGAAAATGAGATGGTCATGATTATTATAAAATTGGGTAATGTTTAAGTCCCTATGTGAAAGATATGAAGTGAATGCGAATAGTGCTTTGAGTCATGGAGACTACATCGGCAAGAATGTATATTGTATCCAAGTCGGAAGTTGAGAAGTCATCGAACTTAGTATTAAGCACTTATCGTGTTTGATATCGGGACTACCCACTCATTTGATAGTCCCACAATTATAGGAAAAAAATCGATTTACCCATCTCAGTAGATGGAGACCAAGTTTATATTGTCAACGCCATTTGAAGAAGTGTTGAACTAAAGTTATGTGTTGGGAAATGTCCCAATCATGGTGAATGGGAAGGAGTAGATGATGGATTTCATAACACTGAATACCCACAAAATTGATGTCATACTAGGAATGGAATGATTATTGCGGTATAAGGTTTCAATCACTGGCTACGTTAAGGTGGTATTTAAACCTTCAAATGTAACCCTTTTCGCTTTGTTGAAGTAAAGGTGAAACTTTCTATTTCGATATTATCAGTGGTGAAGGCTCGTCAATTGATGAATAAGAGTTATTAAGCCTACCTGGTTGCAATAATTGAAGTGTTTAAGGTGAATACTTCTCTCGAACAAATTTCTGTTATTCGAGAATGACTAAAGATGTTCTCAGAAGATTTTTGTGATTTACCGCCTAAAGGAGAACTTGAATTCGTCATCGATTAGGTGCGCAACTCTAGTATCCAAGGTATAATATCGGATGGCTCCTTCGTAACTTAAAAGAGCTCAAAGTGCAACTATAGAATCTCATGGACAAAGGTTTTGTTCGACCTAGTTTTTTTTTGCCATGGGGTGCTCAGGACTATACATGAAGAAGAAATATGGTTTTATGAAACTTTGCATAATTGATTTTAGACATGGCAAAACCAGTTTTATGAAGTTGTGATAAGATGTTGAGATTATGAGTTATATGATTTTATTGAGACTTCTATGAGAAAAATTATGAAATTTGAGATTTAAAGATTTGATTTTTAACTATTAGGAATTAAGGAATGGATATTGTGTTTGAGTAAGTGAATTATTCCTCTATTTTGAGAGAAATTTATAATGTTGTTTGGTCTTGCAACTAAGAAATTTTGGGATTATGATTTGTGTCATATATTTATAAGTATGACTAATGGGTGGTCATTTGAGCCAATTAATGTATAGAAGGAAGTGAGATATTGATATTGGAAACTATGATTTGAAATTGTTATGTTGAGGAATTAAGAATTGATTTTCTGGGATATCAAGGTATACATGAAGTTATGTGATGACTTGATGCGTATATTGGGAAATGTCAAGTCATATTTTGAAAAGATGAGTGAAGACAAATGTTATGGCATTATTGGAAAGAATTTTAATTATTCTTAGGAACTTATTGATTATTAGTGAGAAATTATCACTTATATTGGAAAATATTATAAATTATGATGGTAAGTGATAATACTGTTGATTTATTTTGGAAGTTGATTGGTAGATGATGTGTTAAAGGTTTGGTTATTTACATGCAATATGATTATTTGGGAAAGTCAGTTATCATTATTGGGAGATATTGAAAGTATTTTTTAGTGAGATGCCTTAAAGGAGTAACCATTTATTCGAAATGAGAATTTGGGGACATATGATTGAAGGTTTGGGATTATGTGAGATAATGATGATTGTCATAAGGTCATTTGAATATAAAAGGTACAAGAGATAATTATAAGGAATAATGCGATTGCTCTTATGGTGAGAACTGAAGGTGACGATGTATTGAGATTATGAAATAAGTTGACTTTCCATGAATAAGTTATGCTACATTTGGTTTTAAGTGGAATTTGAATAAAGATGAATCTCACTCATGGAAACTAAATCAGGTTTCATCGTAATTTGAATGATTCACTGATGTACGTTAAGTTTTCATTGATGATACTAAAATATCATATGAGAGATTTGTTGACCTATGGTTAACTTAGCCTTATTGTTTTGATCATAACAAACAAGAATATATTGTGTTATTAACTAGTGTGCTTCAAGTGTTTCATGTAATGATAAATATTCAAAGCACTCTATGTTCAAATCGTCTCTCAAAGATATAAATCAAAACTATGTGATCAAGCACATGAGACGCAAAGAAGATCATGAAAGAATTGAAGATATTCAAAGATCAAAATTGAAGTTGAGAAGCATGACATGAAGATCAAGAATTCAAGCATAGAAGATTAGAGTTCAAGTTCAAGAGTTGATTTAACCTATGTAAAGGTATAACACTCTCAATCTTTAGCGATGAAATTCAACGAGCTCGAAAATGATTTTTATGCATCAAGAAACTTACATGAAAATTCGTCACTTGCATAAAAATGATTTTTCAAATCATAACATGAAATTGTTTTTGGAAAAATAAACTTTTTGATATAAAAATAAAAACTCAAATTTTTCCATTTTCGGTCGACCGAAAATGTATTTGATCGACCGAAACTCTGGTCGACCGAAACATCTGCTCAACCGAAAGTTCAACGGCTAAAATGTAACGGCTAAATTTTTTAAACTTTCGGTCGACCGAAAGTGTGAACCTGTCGACCGAAACTGGCTGCAGCTCAAATTCTTGATCTATAAATAGCCATCTCATTTACATTCAATTAAAAACAACATAGAAAAGATTTTATACAAACTTTCTTGTGAGAATTCATTGTTCTTACTTGGTTTATATTCATCTATTTTTATTATAAAACTTTGATTGATCTAAACTTTGTTTTATCAAATTCATCAAAGTTTTTGGAAGAAAGTTTTGTGAAGATTCTTGGTTTTATATTGTTTAAACTTCTTCAACATCTTCACACTATATTGGAATTGAAGTGTAAGTCTCTCTTTGTTCTAAAATTGTTTTAATCTTTTAAAAGAGAGAAATTCCAATTAAGGAACTTTGATTATTTGTGCTTCATCTTTCATTATCATTTGATTCATCAAAGTTCCATTGCCTAAACACTTTGAGCTTAACTCATTGTTAATTATTCAAGTGTGGCATCTCTTGGTACTTAATTTGATTCAATATTTTAACAAGAGATCATTTGAAAAACTTTGTTTGATTGCATTGAACTTTTCATTATCATTTCCATCAAAGTTTTTCTCTAACACTTGAGCTTAATTCATTCCTATCTATTGAAGTGTTAGCCTAACTCTCTCAGTACTTAATTTGAGTATATCATTTGTCAAGAGAGTTATTTCAATTGTAAATTCAATTCATTATATCTTGTCGTTTCGAGAGCCTTGTGAAAACTTGATTGTAAAGGATAGGTGCTCCTTGTTGTAAAGTCACCTAAGGATTCGATACTCCTTGTTGTAAGTTATCAATAAAGTGGATTTGTCCTTGCTCGTGACGGAGAGCTCGGTAACGGGGGACGTAGATCACGTTGGTTAATTGAACCTCCATAAATCACGTTTGCATTCTCTTATCCCTTTTACTTACTTACATTACACTTATTCTATTCTATCAATTTATGTTGTGCAACACTATATCTAAGTTCTATACTTGCTTTATCAATTAAGTTTACACATATATATAGCACATTACATTGATAGTTAAGTTACTTACAACACTAAGTGCTCATACTTGTTCTCATTTATTTTAAAGTTTGAGATTATTTATCGAAAAAGTTTTATAAACCAATTCACCCCCCTCTTGGTTAGTTTACTCTTGGGCTAACAAGAGTTTTGGATGAAATTGATGAAAGAAACTTTATCAGGTCCTAGATTTGTACAAGTATTGCAGAAGTAATGCATCTGATTGGAGGAAAGTTTATGATAGTACATACCATGAAATTGTGGAGATTATTATTGATGGTATCTTGATTCAAAAATAAGAAATGAAATTTTAGGCGATTGTCCTTGTGGATAGGATTTGGGGAAAATGAGAATAAGACTTCACAATGATTATTTATTATGGAGTAGTGTGCAGAAAGAGTGACAATGGTAGAATCCAAGATTTATTGAGTTTGAGAGATTGATATAAAATCTTAGTGAGTATATTAACGTAAAAGGTTCGTGTGAAGGATATGATGGTTATTATGTTGTAATCTTAGAGAGATTGATATGATTATTTGAGGTCAGTTGTGTAACTTTTACTTATAATGGGATTGTATCTTTGGGTTAAGTAAACTTGATGAGGAATTCTATATGAATCACAAAAGTTTTATTCATTGGTGATAGGTCAATGATTTATTTATAAAATACTTGGTTAGAGTATTGTTGTTATGATGATTTTTGAAAGAATGAATTCTTAAATTAGTAACTTGGCTTTAGTTTTAAGATGAGTGTATGATGCTGAATACTTGATTACAATATGTAAGTATGGGTTACAGGATTTAAGTTGATCCTCTGATTTTAAAAGAAATGTCAGCATGTCCAGACAGGATTTCGTTTGTAAATCTTTCCAGAAAGATTATGTCAAAGTTTTAGTATTTCTACTGTATATTTTGGTATGGACGTCAAGTCTCACTAATTGTGGATTATAAAGTCTTATTTTGGTCAATTTTCTTGATTTTAGTTTTAAGAATGTGATCAATCAATATATATATTAAGGTTGAGACGTTAGAATAGACTCTATGAAAGGCTGAAAATAGAAAGTTAGTGAATGGATTCATAAGTGGGATAATGTCGGTTAATGGCCTCCTACAACAATAGCTATCAAACTTCGATCCGTATTGAGTACTATACGATAGGAAGTGTAGATCGTCAGTTCATTAGGATGAAGTTGGAGAAAGAAAGTTATTGGGTCCAGAAATAGTACAACAAACATCAAAAGTTGTTGAAATGATTTGTCAGGGGATGAAAAATGCACAAAGTAGACAGAAAAGCTATGTGGACAAAAGAATGAAATATTTGGAATTCGCCGCAGGCTTAATGATTCTTTTGAAGGTAGCTCCAATGAAGTGAATTATGAGGTTCGGGAAGAAAAGAAGGTTGAACCTTTTTGTTGGCCCTTTGAGAGGCTAGAAATGATGAGTGGCCCAATATATCTAATTGCATTGCTACCAAAACCATCTGGGATACAAAAGGTATTTTATGTATTATTGCTGAGGAAGTATTATCCAGACTCATCTTATAATCTCAGCTATGAGTAATTAGATCTTCGTGAGAAATTAATATATAAATAGTCACATGCGAGAACCTTGGAAAAGGAAAATAGGGAACTTAGAAGAAAGAAGATTACGTTAGTTAAGGTTCTTTGGAGAAATCATGTAGCAGAAGAGGCTACTTGGAAACGTGAGGACGAAATGCGTACTAAGTATCCACAAATTTTGGTAAATTTTAATTTCGAGGACGAAATTTTCTTTTAGGGGATAAGGAATTGTAATACCACCTTTCATTTTTACGTATTTCCTGAAATTTACGCAATTATTCTGTTTATGTTATTGTGAATTATTTAATTGATAATATTATTGTTTAAAGTTCGAATTATTTTGCAGTGGAAGGACTTGGGCGCCGCCTCGATCGATGTGCCAATTAAAAAGTTTATAAAATTTTTTTGAACTCTATGTATAATTAATTATTTTATTTTTTAAGCTTCTTAAATTCTATTTGTCATTGAGTAGTAAGTTGTTTAAATTTCATTAAATTGAGATCGGGTAAAGGTTTAGGGCTAATTGAAATTTTATTGGGAGTTGTGGACTTAAATTTCTAAATTAGAGAGAATTGAGGGGCCAAGTTGCAAATTCCAAAAGATTATATCTAAACCTAACCTAACCTAAAGCCTCAAACTCTCATATCTCTCTCACTCACGACATCTCCCTCACGCTCGCTGCTCTCGGTCTCCGCCCCTCACTCCCTCACCGTTCGATCTCTCGCTCTCTCTCACTGTCTCGCCTCTATCTCTCACCCGAGCTTCTCAATTCGACGCCACCCACACCGTCGACAACCCCAACGATGCTGACACCTCCACCTGGTAACATTCGCCTTTTCCCCCTCACGCTCACTGTCACACGCACCCACACACACGAACCTGCACACGGTTTACACACGCTCACACAGTTATGTATATATTGATCTGTGGGTATGTATATATATAGGTATGTGTATGTATATTACCTGAATACCCATTTATTTCAGATTTCGAAATTATAAATATTTAATTGAGTTAATTGATTTTCCTATCAGTTTAAGATAAATTCGAGAATTTTATATTTGTTAACTGTTAGAATTGTTGATTTCGTTGTTTTGGTTAAGTTTGAATTATGAAGACAATTTTTCAGATTTCGAAAATGGAATCATTAATTTGGTTAACTGATATATTTTTAGTTTAATTCTTATGTAATAACCGAAAATTCAGATTTGGGGCAATGTGTATATATGTATATTCCCAATTTTATAATAAAATTTAGATTTGAAGAAAGATTTTATTTAAATGTATGCATTTTCAGATTTTGGAATTTAAAGGATTCAATTAGCTCTATTGTCTAGTGTGAACGTGAGTTATAATTGAAATGTTTAGATTTGGGGAAAATTTCAAGAATGAGTAGAGTTGTTATTTGATCATTTTGTTAATTTTGGTTTAAGTAAAATATATTTACTTGATGTTAAAATTAATGGGTAAGAAGATTTTCTAATTCGCAATGAAAATTTGGATTTTTTTTGTTTAGAATATGGCATGCTAGGGTTTGACATAACTTTAAACCTCGTTTGAATAAAATTGTGGATCACGTTGAAGTTTTAACCTCAGTCAGGATTTTGGTTTACTATTGAAAAGTATTGTGATTATGTGTATACTAAATTAGAATTTCAAGTAATGAGGTGGTTTTTAATTCAATTTTAGTGTATATGTTTGACTTATAGTTACAATTTTCAGACTTTCGAAATTTATGAAATTTGTAGTTTAGTTAACTGTTCGAGTAAAGTTTGAACAAATGGTGATTTTCAAATTTATGAATAGTTAGAATGCAAATTGGATTTGTCTTCGTGAAATTCAATTTTTGATGAATGTTCTATAGCTTTGACCTTTGTATAAATTGATAAGTTAGATTTCAATTATTGCTATTGAAGTTAATCTCTTATTCTGAATGTAGTATGATTTGTATTTGAGATGGCTTAAGATTCCATTTGGTTTGAATTGTAAATCACCTGAGAGGCTCAACCTCATTTAGGAGTTTCAAATGTAATTTTTGAACTAAAATTTTATTTCATTAAATGAATGGATACAACTAGGATTTTGGTACATTGACGACGCTGGCAGCCGAGACTCCTCCACTTACAAATTCAGAAACGGTAAATACTAAGGACTGCAAGTAAGTAAACTTCCCCTATTTTCATGAAAGTGGAAAGTTAATGTGAAATTAATGTGCGTAAGTGATTTCGTGTTAATTACTTAATGTTGATGTATTCGAATTGTGATATGCAAGTATGTGTGTTTAAGGAAATGTTCAAGCATGCACATTATCATGTCATTGCATCATTAAGCATGCATTGGCATCGAATTGGTAAAGTCAAATGTTTTAACGAAAGGAATGTGTCAAAGTGCAATTTTTGTCAAAAATTATGTATCCCAAGTTTTTGAAAGAATGGGTGTACTTCTATGTCATGAAAGATGCGAGTGGGAAATGGGCCGCGGGGGACCGGCGTACCCGAATGCAATGAGCCGATTTGCGGTGGAATGAAGTGAATGAGCCACTTTGCGGTGGAATGAAATGAATGAGCCGTTTTGCGGTGGAATGAAAGGAATGAGCCGCTTTGCGGTGGAAATGTGAAAGTTAATATGGTTCCAAATAAGAATTGCCCACTGTTATCTGATTGACTAGAAGTTACATCAAGTGAGCTCACGATGGAAATGAAGTGAAAGTTTTGAAATGTTAAGTGAAAGTTCGAAATGTTGAAAGTTTTGAAAGGTTAAAGTGAATGGGGATACATATTTCAAAGTTTAAAGCATTCATGTCATAAGCATGCATTCATGCATAAAGTTCACTTACTGAGCTTTAGCTCACCCCAATCCCTCCCCAACATTTCAGGTGATGAAAGTTAGGTGATCCGAGGAGAGCACTCGGCAGCTGACTCAGGCTATACCCACTTCAACCCTTTTAAAATAAAAGTTAAATTAGAATTTATTTCAATTTCTCATTATTTATTCTTTAATTCATGTATTATTGAGGTTAAATTACCTCTTATTTCATTTGCTAAAGTTTATTTACTTGGAATTATATTGTTGAGGAGTTTGAGATTTATTGCAATGGTTTGGATGATGTTTGGGATTGAATGAGTTGAGATGTGTACTTTAAAATGATTTTGATGTCCCTCTACAGGTTGGCTATGTCCAATTTACAGAGGAGACTCTGTCGAAATTTCTGTAAAATTTCATAATAGAAAATGAAAATGTTGAGGTTTTAAATGATTTATTTCCGCATTAAAAGAAAAAGGGAAGTTAACACCTAGGTTTAATATTCTTGAACTTGGGGTGTTACACATATGAAGGTTGTGTATGTCATTATAACATGTATTTCACTCACTTAAGTTGATGTAAATTCCTCGGCCGGTGTGAAGTTATGAGTTGAAAATGTGTTTTCAGTTATAACAAGATCAACTAAGATAAGAAGTGAATAAAATAATTGGTTGAAATGAGATTGACGCTATCCATATCTCTTAACCAATTGGATTATATTGACGAAGGGATTATATTTCCATAGTAACCGCACGTGAACTGGTCTTGTCAAGCCATATGACTTTTTCTTTCACATGGATTGTCTTGACACATTGCTAGATGTCAATCTAGGACGGCGACGTGAATTAATCGATCTAGGTGAATCGATGATGAATTAGAAATAGAGATTTAAATTCATCTTATTCCAATCATATTGGAATAATAATAACACGGCATTTGCCATCGTGAATGGAACCTAATGGGTCATACACAAAAGACGAGAATTGAGTATTTGGAATTGGATCTTATCCAAGTGGGAGATTGTTAGAATTAATGTACAAGCCCAATTGTTGGGCCGAACTTTACAATTAGATTAATTAATTAAGGCCCATTAATGACCCTATTGTCACTAGGGTTAGGGTTTTATGTGCACATATTAATATGTGCACTATTGTAGAGAAAAATCAGTTCTCTCGAATTCATTCCAATAGCTGGAGAGTGATGGAGTTCCAAAATCAACTCGCTGTGTGAATTTCTGTTAGAGGCTGGACAATTGGACAGCTGGTGGTGACAAGTTTGTACATCCTGTTTCAGATTTCAGATTCACAGCGTTCATCAAAGGTATTATTCTAATTACAAATTCTATCCAAGTGCAAGGTTGATCGGGGCTATGGTTTCGTGTTTGTTTAATTTCCGTTGTGCATATATGTATCGAAATCTTACAGTACGTAGAAACATGCCACAAGTGTAAAATCCGTGGGGACCTACTTAACTATAATGAAGATAAGGTTTATTTTGTATGATATGAATTGTTCAAGGCATGAGGGTCCAAACCCATGTGAAACTTTAGAAAAGTAGCAGAAATTATTGTAATCCTATCTTTATTTAATCTACTTTAATTGTAAGCCATATATGTAAAAGTTAGGGAATCTTATCTTGTCTCTCAACTTAGCTTTTATCAATTGTAAAAGAAGGAGTCTCTCCTCATTTTAAACATCTGAAAAAATTATATTGACTTTTAGCAATAAAAATTTATATTCTCTCTATCTATTTTCTTTCTTTTGATTCTTAGTTCAAATTGTCTTTCATCAAACTAATCTAGAAACAACTAACAGAAGGTATGAGTAACTAAATTCCACTCAAGATATATATGAATCCATTAAATAATTAGTGATACTCTATTTATTTATGAGTCCATAAGTTTTCTTTCTAAATTTCTTGATAAAAGAGTAAATCTTGAGGTAGGAAACGAAACTAGATTGTGCTGAATCCCTTTGAATTGTTTGTTTAAGTGTTAAACAGAAAGTATTGAAGTAAGTCTTTCGAGCATCTATTAATAATGTGTGAGTCTTTCGAGCAGCAACGATCTCCTATGGAGATATGTCCAAACCCATGTGAAACTTTAGAAAAGCAGCAGAAATTATTGTAATTCTATCTTTATTTTATCTACTTTAATTGTAAGCCATATATGTAAAAGTTAGGGAATCTTATCTTGTCTCTCAACTTAGCTTTTATCAATTGTAAAAGAAGGAGTCTCTCCTCATTTTAAACATCTGAAAAAATCATATTGACTTTCAGCAATAAAAATTTATATTCTCTCCATCTATTGTCTTTCTTTTGATTCTTAGTTCAAATTGTCTTTCATCAAACTAATCCAGAAACAACTAACAGAAGGTATGAGTAACTAAATTCCACCCAAGATATATATGAAGCCATTAAATAGTTAGTGATACTCTATTTATTTATGAGTCCATAAGTTTTCTTTCTAAATTTTTTGATAAAAGAGTAAATCCAGAGGTAGGAAATGAAACTAGATTGCGCTGAATCTCTTTGAATTGTTTGTTTAAGTATTAAACAGAAAGTATTGAAGTAATTCTTTCGAGCATCTATTAATAATGTGTGAGTCTTTCGAGCAGCAACGATCTCCTATGGAGATATGTTTAATACTTAGATAAATAACTGTAGAATATTTGGTCAAAAATCTTTTAAAATAAGATTTACAAAGAAGCGTGATGAACTCATAGACAGAAAGAAGTATTGTGAATTATTTATGTGGATTATATATTTTCTTTTTCATTGATTTTGTTTTAAATCTTGTTATCAAAATTATATTATTTAAATTATCATCTTGTTTATGATATTGCTTACATGTTTTTACTAGGGCTGCACACAAAATCGTCAAATCGCAAACCGAATCGAAATCGTTGGTTTGGTTCCACGTGGGCCCGCCAATATTTTCAAATCAAACCAAACCAAGTCGTTTCAAAATGGTTTGGTTTATGTTTCAATTTTTGAAAACCGTTTAAATCAAACCAAACCGCTAATTTTTTAATTAAAAAATTAATTTTTATTTATTTAAATTTAGAGTTTTTTTCCCAAAAAAATTCAAATATATCTAATGAATAAAATTTGTCATCTATTTTTTTTTTTTTTTAAAAGTTCTCATCTAATATCCAACCACAAAATCTCATTAACATTTAACTCATACAACCTTTTAACAACATACTCCAACCCTAAAATGCCATTAACATATATCCCACACCATCCTTAAACCACATACTCCAACCTCAAAAGCTCATTTAATTGAGATTCAAACCTAAAACGTTCTCACTTCCTAATTCAATCGGTAATTTTTTGTTTTCATTCATCTTCCTTGCCTCCTTCCAACTTCTAAGTTCCTCTTTACTAATGTCAATTGGATTCTTAGAACAATAGACAGAGGCAATAAGTGTACTTCCAATTTCTTCCTGCATTTGATTTTATTTTAGAGAGTCATGGAAGATTTTTCGATCTATATCAGAAGGTTCGAATCAGGTTAAGAATTTGAAATATCACATTTTTAAGTTTCTTTGCAAGCAATATCATTCGATTATTTTATTTTATTTTTTTAGAATTTATTCCTTGCTGAATTTCGGAATCTGGATAACAAAGGTAAGCCAACAAGAAGAGAGCCAAGACAAATGTAATTACTGTGAAAAATTGTATAAGCATCACACTAATAATTGCGGGACTAGTACTTTATCAAATCATATCACACATTTATGCAAGAAAAGTATCCGTATATGATTTCAGAAAAAAAGAAAAAAAGAATGACTAGCTATGACATGTCTAAGAATAGTGATTTTTCTAAGAATTTTGATGACGATGACCTGTCATTTTTGTTCGGAAAGAAGTTAGGGAACAAAAACAACGCAATTACAAAAAAAAAGTATCATTGAGAATAAAATTATTAGAATCCAGACTCCAGAATTTAAGAAATAGGATTAGAAATTCTAATTAACTATTTAAGTTTCATGATTTATGAATTCAGTAGCTCATTTGATTAGTTTATGTCTAGCAATCTTTGAAGAAATTAAAGATCTAAATAGAGAAACAAATATACAATTAGAATACATAAGAAAAGATTTAGGAAGACATTATAAATTATTAGATTCGGCAATAAAAATTATTCGATACAGATATTTCAGTACTCGAAAAAATTATTTTAGATAGAGATAAATTAATTAGAGATTTAGAAGAAAAAATTGAAGAATTAGATATAATTATAGCATAAAAGACTTTAAAATATAATAGAAGATTTTACACATTTTATTGTAATACCAAATATATTTCAAATTTAAACACCTTACCCGACGATTAGAAAAATAGAAAATTATAACAACGAGAACAATATAGTAAATATATATTCAAAAATTTTGTCTTTTAACTTGTTTGTACAATGTTAGTAAGTGTAGTAAGCTCCTGTTTTTCAATCCATGACTTTTCCCGTAACGTTTTTCAATCCATGACTTTTCTCACATTCCATCCAACCCTGGTTTCTTTTCTAACGTTAAATTTGTTATTAGCTATTAAATTTTGTATTATTTTGTCCAACTTTGAATTTCATAAGTATTAGCCTTTTGTTATAACGTAGGATTAAAATTAAATTTTTAATAGACTTTAAAAGAAATTAGTGAAATATATTATAAAAAATTTGAGGTCACACAAAATATATGATTGATATTAATTATTAATTTTAACTTAAATTAAGAATTAGAATATAATCATTACAGGGCTACATGTTTGGTCGCGTTCGGATGAGGAAAGGAAAGATTTTTTTGATATTTTCGAGATAAAATATGTGATTAAAAATTGCAAAGAAAAAATTGTGTGATTAAAAAATAGTTTGAAAAATTGTGTAGTTTAAATTATAAATTAAACTCCTCATTAATGAGGTAATCGAACGGAGGCTAAAGTTTAATTTGTTAAAGATATTTATGATATAAAATGTTTTTTTTGTATATAAAAACCCCAACTAACACAAGATATACCCTTAGGATTCCGAATGCTAATTCACATTACGAAAGAAGACAAGAAGTAAACCATTAAGGTCACACGTGGACGAGTCTTGGAACCAAGGTATCAATTATCACTTATGAGTCAATGTGGGCTAAATTTCATTACTGGTCATTTAACTGTCAGAAAATTCTCAATTTGATCAGTAAACCTCCATAAAAATCACAATTGGACCACTAAACTCTGGTTTATTTCAAATGGATCATTAAATTTTAATTTAATTTCAAATTGCATCATAGTTTCACGTTTCATCACATATTGTTTTCCAAATTATCGATAATTACTTAGTTGACAATCAATACAGAAGTTGATTGATCCTCAATGAAATATTATAAGCAAGATAAATTGAGAGTTTTGTCAACGTCTTCAAATTTAAATGTTAAGATGCACATTTTAATACTTTTATGACATAACATGGCTTCCATTTGGTAGCAATGTGTGGCTTATAAACTAATTTATTTATGTTTTTGAAGTAAAAAGTAATGATTGAAAATTGAAGAAAGAAAATATGTGTGATTAAAAAGTAGTTTGAGAAATTGTATAATTTATAAACTGATTTATATATCAATTTATTTGGTTTACCAAACAGGTGCATAATGATAAGTGTTCGCTAAAATGGTATACCGCAAGTGCACGGTTCGCGTTCAAGTAGTAAAGTGGACTAGAGAAGTCCGGGTTATCGTACCCACGAGGAATGATTGATTTGTAACTAAAGTTATTGATTTCATTATAAAAGAAAAGTCAAGTAACTTAAAAATATGGTTTGATGGTGAATTACTAATTAAGTGACACTAAAAAGAAACATGGCAATATGTAAACTAGTTAAGTAAAGCAAATAGATAACAATATAAAACTTAGAATAAAACTAATTAATCTAAATACTTTGATAACAATATAAACTTAATAATTAAAATAAGTTACATAACATAAAACAAAGTGAATGTAGTTTTCATAACTATACTAATTTCTTCTTTTCAAAAATCAATTAGTGGTAGTTAATTAATCAACCAAATCACATGAAAATTTTATAATCACCTAACTTGTGTAGTAAATTCCAATGACAACTTAAAATAGTAACAAACATTTAAAAGTTACAAAAACCTAAACCAACATTCATAATCATAAACATGTAAACATAAATACCCAAAATCTAGAAACTACTTAAAATGCTTAATTAAAATTAAAATAGTCAACAATTCCAACACAATAACATTAACCCATAATAAACTAACAACATCATTTAACCAACAACATAAAAATATGAATAATACTAAAAATAAAGATGAAAAACAAGAGAATAAAGGAAACTTCTCCTTTTTGTAAAGTTCTTGAAGTGAAAATTCAAGATTTCTTCACTTCAACACAATTTCTTCTATCAACTATTAATGTTTTCAACAATCAAAACACAAAACATTAAATGCACAAGAAATAAATGACATTCTTGATGAAAATGTGAGAAAATAACAATACTCAAAAGTTTAAACAACAACAAAATACTTATACATAAGAAAACATTACTAAATCATAAAAACATTACTTGAAAAATTGCATTAAAGATATAAATGTTATGAAAAATACAAGAGAAAATGAAAGAAAAGAGGCAAGACTTACATGAAGCATCCAAAAATCTGATTTTTATCTATTTATACAACCCTAAAATCATCCAAAAATCCTAAAAAGTGCTTAGATCCACGAAAAAACAGTTATCTGGGCCGAACCGGGTTGGCCGGGTTGACCCGGTCCGGCCCGAAAATAAAACAATTTTTTTATTTTATTTCTAAAGGCGCGCGATCGCGCGCTTGAAATATTCGTGATGAGTTAGTCTCGGGTCCTTTTTGGGGTCCCACGCGATCGCGTGGCTCAGCCAAATGATGGTTTTGCAGCTAAGTCCTTTCCGTAATTGCCATCAAGTCCTCCATCTTTTAATCTCGAGCAATTTAGTCCCCAAAATTTCAGATTTCTATCAAATATGTCCTTCTAAAATTGCACTTTTGGCCCTTCAACTTTTGAAATCTTTCAATTTGGTCCCTTGATTAATTGCTTGGCTTGTCCAAAACTTCCCGAAAGTGACAAAATGGTCCCCAGACTTCCAATTTCAGCTTAATTTGCACTTCTTTTGTGGTTTTTGGCCTCAAACTTTGATATTAACCTATTTAAATACAAAATATGCATAAATTAGTAGATATTTGCTCAAGATGTTCCAAAATATGCTAATTTAAAGGTATAAAAAGTTTATAAAAATGCACTTAATAATAAGCTGACATACCAAATACTTTAATTTGTAGAATTTTTATTTTGTTTTATTTTTTATTTTTGAATAATTGTCAATTATGTTTTTTTCATCAATTTAAAAGACAACAATTTTGAAATCAAGTTAAGGTTAAAAGTTCAATGATTGAATTGAGAGCCTGTTTGGTAATGTGATTTTCAGAAGTTTTTGTAATATATTTTTTATATATATACACAAATGTATGGTTTAAAAATATTTGAATAGTTAAAAATTTTGGAATTGAATAAGAATGAATGATTGTGATTGAGTTTGAAAAATTGAGGTGAAAAAATCATTTACCAAACAGATTTTGAATTAAATTGAACTTCAGCCATCCAACTGGGAATAATTGAAAATTACCCAATTAAGATTTCATAAATAGTTTAGTGACTGCAGGTGAAATTTACACATGAACGTGAAGATACACATAGTACAAACCGGACTTGTCCGGCCATTCTCAGACTGCCCGACAAATACCTGTTTCTTTTCCTCTTTTCTTACGTCTTAAAATACTATTTCTAATATTGTATTTATTATTTGGTTTGATATCTTTTTTCTTCAGTGAGAATTATAATTATTATTATTACCACAAAGAAGGGAGGCCTTTTTGGCATCTATCCTCTGCGATGATCTCTCTGTCTTCAAATTTGGGGATTCGATGAATTTTTTTCGCAATGGTACGCCCAACTGCTCCTTCATTTATTTTTTTCCCGACTTGCACCTTTTTTTATAATCTGTTTTGATTTTGTTGTTGTTGTTTCTGTGGGTTTTATCATTTGGGACATTTTCATTTGTCGAATTTTCGTACATTGAGCTGCATTATTGTTTGAGCAAGACCTTCATATTTGTTTTGTTTGAATAGCTGACTTGGGGATACATTTTTCTTCAAAGTTAATTAATTCTAATTCTTTTGTTAATTCAATTGCAGGGTAGTTGTATCATTTGCTGGAAGTTTTAGGTTTTAAGATTGGTTTTTGAACACATTGTCGTTTCTGGTGAATGATATTCCTCTGAGTGAAATCAAAATGGAAAAACATTGAAATGTTGGATATCTTATTGGATGACAATGGAGGCCAAGGATTTGATTCATGTATTGTTGACGCAATTCATACTACCAGTACCTGAAATTTGGGAAACTTGAGCAAGATTTTTGATGGGAAATGGAATATAATAATTCAAAAGAAAAAGAAGTGGTTGTTGATATCGACAGTGGTGGTGCAAGTGGTGCAGCTGATACAGGAACTGGTCCCAATTTGGGAAGAAAACGAGGAAAGAAATTGTTGAACAAGCTTAATAGCAGAGTTTTAGGCTTAAATGGATCGACTAAGGATGACGCTAGCAGCAATCCTGGAGGGTTGGTTAAGGATTCTCATGAAGCTGTAGAATTGTTGATAGATACAGGTCCCAGTGACCGACAGAGTCACGAGCTTTTGCCCATTATAGAGAAGAAACATGAGAAAGAGAGACGGAAAACTGTAAAGTCTAAGAAGGTGTCTGCCAAGCCTCCAAGACCTCCTAGAGGTCCATCCTTGGATGCTGCTGATATGAAGTTGGTTAAAGAGATTTCTGAGCATGCCACTAAGAAGCGTGAGAGGATTGAGCAGATGAAAGCGATAAAGAAGATGACAACAGCCAAAAAATCATCCACAACCACCATATCTGCTATGATCATCACAATCCTCTTTTTCCTAGTGATTATCTTCCAAGGTCTTTTCGCTTGCTATTTTTCATCTCATTTATTGTGCATATGTTGTTACTTCATCACAAGAGCTCTTCAAATTCTCTCACTTTTTTATTTGTTATCCTCCCACTTTAATAGTGATAGCTTCAGCAAGTTATGGGTATTGATCCATTGAGGCCTCTAAGGAAGTTGAGTCTTTAATTTATAATTATGATTCCTTTCAAGTAATGACTAGCTTATACATGTTTTTTTATTTTTTATTTGTTATTACAATATTGGAATCGTGGTTCAATCAAAAGTTGTTGAATTATTTGATTTGGATGCGAGAAGAATGCTTGTTGGAGAACTAGTTCAAACCAATGCTTAAATTTAAGAAGCGGACTAATTTAGCATCATTATAAAGGGAAAAACGAGGAGGATGCAGGAAATAAAATGGGAGTAGCTTGGAGAAATGGATATTTTGTATGGCATTAAAACTCATATTATTGATAAGCTTTAGTAGAAGTGAAGATTTTAAGATGGGAGTGTGGTTGTGTTGTAATGGATGAATTTTTTAATATGGATATACTCCAACACCATGTAAGTTAATGCATAACTTCAGGGATTGAGGCATGGAAATACTTCAACACCATGTAATTTTTTAAAGAAGCTTCCTCTCACAATAACAATGTGATCACATTTGAACATGTTATGGAGGTAGGTATGCAACAGAATTTGATTTCATTGGACCTCAGTGGATCGTTGAATAGAAACGTATTTTTGTAGCATAGTTTGTTGTGGGGTCGTGGTCATGTTAAAAAAATGTCGTCTTTGGATAATTGGTGTTGTAGAAAAAAAATGTTTTCATATTTCCGAAATTTGACACTGGGTTGCTAGTCGGTCTATAATAAATACATAAGCTTCTCGTGATTCTTTTCCTCCGAATTGCCTCCAAAACACTGTTTCGCTATTAAATTATGCGGAGCATACACTCTAGAAATTGTTGAATTTCTTGACATTAATTTCATAAATTTCTGTATTTTAAAGATGGTTACTTTCTGGAGAGTATATGTTGTTAGGCCAGCTATTCATGTATTCTTAATCTTAATTTGTTATTTTATTCCACAACTTGTGACTTAGCTTTTATGTGTTTGTAAGCAAAAGTAAATATTTGTTCTCAGGTTTTTAATATTACATTGGAGTCGTCGACCTCGTATAAAAATTATGCTTCAATGTTCCTATATTCGGAAGTGGCATTGACGACTTGGACTTGATTCCTTGTTTTGCAGGACTTGGTTCCAAAAAAGGTTGAACAGAGACATCGCTGCAATGGAGACAGAAAGCTTGATTTCTGTCGAGTTCTACAAGTGCAGCTCTCTTTCATTCTCCTTGTAACGTTTATTGTTTCTCGCTTTTTGCTTGAATCATTTACTAAATAATTTGGATTCATGGATGCAGGTCTGGAGAACAGGTCCCATCTCCAAGATGATAGGATAACACATCTCGAACGTCGGTTACAAATACAATCAGAGACTGCTTTGTTGTGGATGATATGTAGAGATTGCAACACTTGGATTCAATGATTCGTAATTTATTTAGGTCTAATTTTCTCAAGATTTATGGTAATTCCACACATTCAACCAAAAAGTATACAATCATTTAATGTAGGCCTTTAAACCAAATAATTCTTCCTAGGGGTGGTCATCGGTTCTGCACATCTAGACTATATCCATGGGTCGCTCGAGCTCATATAGAGATTAGCCATGAGCCGAGCCGAGCTCACTTTTTCCTTGAGCCAACGCTTGTTAGCCGACCGTTTCTTTTCTCATCTTTGCTGCCTATTTGACAACCATTATTTATGAAAAACCAGTTGCGTAATAGTGAATTTTTGAAAATTGCGTTTAAAAAGTAAGAAGAATTTTAAATTTATGTGAAAAATATTTAATGTGAAATGTGTGTTGAAAATAAATTTGAGAAAAAATGTGTTTTGAAATAATGATTGTAATATAAGGACTTAATTTTATTGATTTCTCAAACAAAAGACATCCACACATCATTAGACATTGGTGAGTGTTTTTTTTTTGGGGGGGGGGGGGGGGCATAAACTTGATCACAAAAGGAACGATAATGCAACAAATAGAAAATAGAAATACTGAAAGAGATAAATGATGGGAGTAATACTTCTCGTACAGTGAAAAGAATGTAATGCAAACTACATTAGAGGCTTCTAAACCTAGACAGTCCATATATGTCAATCTACACAAGTGCCTTAAGCCGATGAGATTGATCGTGCGGTCCGTACTCTTGGTAGCGTCGCTGATCCCAAACTTCATATGCAAGTGAGTTAGTCACTTGATTACCCTCACGATAGATATGAGAGATATTGTCTCGATCGAAATAGAGGAAGTTTTTAATTGAAGAAGAACTCCCTGAATTGTCCATAGTCATCCACCTCTGGTGATGCAGTGAATGGCTACATCGGAGTAAGCCTTGACCAAAATGTCTGGAATGCCGAGTCGATGGGCGAGAAATATTCCATCAAGAACAGCTAGCAATTTAGCCTCAAGAATAGGTAGTCCCTGTAAAAGGATGATAACGATGTGATGCAATGTCCTCCATTTTCTATGATAATGCCCCTGCCACTAGTAACATCGTCTTTGATACATCCATAAGTGTTGATCGTGTATGATCATACTGATGAAGTGTGCCAAGGAACTAAAACAGGGGAAATGGAGGAGGGAGAGCAAGAGATATACCAAACAATGGGGTAACAACAAGATCCCTATGCCAAATGAAGCGATCTGAAGAGTCGTCACATGTGAAAAAAGAGCATGCGGTATACTCTCCAAAAGATCTACAGAGTCTCCATCCTAATCTCCCAATAGTTTACAATATCTATTTCTGCTAGTGGTCGGGTCCTCCTCAACCTCTTCTAGACAAGAGAGACCAGGTGTAGGATAACAGCAAGTGTACGGTGTGTCCCCCTGCAATATTTGTCCGTAAAAAATGAGCCAATAGTGATCCGCATGATCTAAATAACCACCAAAGCTTCAGTGAGAGAGTATATAACCTGAAGCCAATGCTACCCTCATCGATAGAAAGGCATTTGGAAAGTGTCGACATTGTCATGCTAAAACTTGGCCAATATCATTCATACATCACATACTCTTAACATTGCCATTTGCATTTACATTGATAATTCATTGTGCTTTCAGTTGAAATGATACATTCAATTATTGAGGTTTTAAAGTATTATTCTTCGAACTTCCCAACTTAGGTGATCAATTTATGTTGAGCTATGGTATAGAATTAGGTCGATCAAGTGGTGGATATTGGATTATGACTCAACAATAAATTTGGAAAGCATCGCACTTTTGATCGGTGAGATCTTACGCTTTTATTTCAGATTGATTGAGGTTATCCTAGACTTAGATAAGTAAGTAACACAATTTGGAGATTAGGTATAAGATTTTATGATCACAATGTTATATTATTAGGCTCAAGTGAAGTGATAAGTACTAAAGTGGGAATTATAGAAATCGGTCGAGAATCGGGTGCCAATCGGGAACGGATTTTAATCAACGATTGAGGAAATTACTTTATCATCAAAATTGGGATCCTAATTGTTATTAAATCACACGTTAAACTCTTGAAATGTGTTAAGCACACGTGAATTGGACTTAAGGAGGCTGGTGCAAAAATCTGAATTAAATAGGAGCTGCCACCTCATGCTAGTTTGTTTCTTAACCCCTAAGGAATTTATCATGACTCCAGCACCTTTAAACCTTATCTATACCAGTTAATACACAAAACAACTCCCCAAAGATGTCCTCAAATGCTCCCAAGTGAAAGAAGACACTAAAAAGCTGAATAGAAGTAAGAATGACAGAATCTGGAAGCTGAAATCCTTCACTAGTAAGTATCACGGTTTTGAGGATCCATTTCTTATGAGTGTTTTATGAACTATTAAGTATCTGAACTTGCTTAAGGTGATGTTGGTATGTTTTGGTGAATTTATGAAGACAAGAGAATGGTTAATTATTGAAAGAAAGTGAGCACAACTTTGAAGGCATAATCTGGAATTGATGATCTTTGATGATTTAGCCATTGATTTTGGAATTATATCTTGAGGAATAATGTATTAATCGATTTGAATGTGTTTATATATGAGTTTAAAGGGATTTTAAATGAGTTTTGGGGGTAGAACCTGAAATGAAGCATGGTAACTAGAGTGGAACTCAAAACAGTTTTTGTGAAATTATTGATTTGACGTACTGTGAAATGAATTGTTTTTGAGGCTTTAAGTCCTGAAATTTTTGTGATTTTGGGACGTTATTTCCTTCATATACATGTCATAAATGTATGGTAAAATTTTGGAATGAATGGATATGATTAAGGATGTGAAAATGGGAATGAATCAACCTGCGCCGCAGCTGAAATTTAAATCGGAATCTGTCCATTTTTCAGATTTTGCATAGTTTCACCCTTGCATGTTTACCATTCACCTCTAAAGATTGGAAAGTTGATTTGAATGAGTGTTAGGACATTATTAATCCAAATAAATGTGATTTACCTGCATTGAACTTGGAAATGGGGGGAAGTTTGGGGCTACTACTTGGAGTTCTAGTGTTATCTACTACTTGGAGTTCTAGTGTTATCTAGATTATCTTGACACTAATGGTCCTAGTGAAGGAATGTGTGTATTAAGCTTGTGAACTTAAGAGCCGTGTTTGATACTAAGTAACAATACAGGTTGTTTGACGCCTTTAAGTGGAAAGGACTTGACTTACACCGTAGAGAACAGACACACAGAGGCGAAAGGTAAGTAAAAATTCATTTACAACTACAATGCAAAAGCATCGTAATTGTTGGAAAGTTTTATATCTTATGTTGAACACAATGATTGAATATGTGTTCGAGACATCATTTTTATCATGTATTTTATGCATGAGCATTGGCATGTGCATGCACAACATATTATAAAGTTTGATATCTAGCATGCACAACATGATTTGAGAAGTGAATCATATTGCAAAATGTTTTATTGACCATTACTAGGGCTCTGAGGCATGCGAGGCATACTTTGATATTTGTTGGTAAGTAAGTGAGACCTCTTGATGAACACAAGGAGAGAAAGGAGGAGTCCTTGGTGGGTTACGGGAGGGTGGACCACTTGACTGTGCCTTTGTTATGTTATGATTATTGACACCGTGTGTGGGATACTTCTTGGGTGATCATAGAGGCTGATAGGAGATGTACATCTAGTGATCACAGGAGACTGGTCCACTCGACTATGTCAATGACATATTGGCCATTGGATTATTGATATTGATTTGATATTGCGCAGAGTTCTTTCCGGTGCAAAGTAGATTGGTCAAGGGCCCAGTGAAAAGAAATGATTTCAATCAAAATGTTTTAAGCTCATCCTGGTTAATATTTAAATATGATACATTTATAACCTTATGTTTTTGAACAAAATTGCACGATTGTGCATGCATGATTTTTACTTATTGGGCATTAGCTCATGTAGTTCTTGCATTGTAGGTAAGCATGAAACTTCATAGATGACATTGCTGGCTGTGAAGCTCTTACAAGATTTCGAGGATCGATGTACATGGATGACGACCTGCAGGGTTATTTTGTGGGCTATCTTTTGGTTCTAAAATCTTTTGTACTGCATTTTGGAATCTTATAATGCATGTATATATGACTTATAAAGTGGGGTTGTTAATACTTTTGTAACCTCAATGTAAAATGTTTTCAATAAGTCTATATAGTCTTATTTTCTCTCGATACACTATTGTTATATTGTGAGAATGCTTACGCCATATTTTTTAAAATAAAAAATAAAAAAATTATCACATATTTAGATCGAGCAATTAGTTTTCAACTTTTATACAAAATTATCTATAAAAAGGTGTGTGACATAAGTTCTCTATTGTCTCGATTCATCAACTGACCATAAAATCCCTCGTGGCGCTTCAAGCACTCATGTACCCACCTGACCGGCAGTTTTTGATCGTTGATGAAGATCATATCATCATCAAATGAAAAGTGAAAGACAAGAGTAGTGCCACCATACTAATATCCCATGCTAGGATACTTCTCAAACTACACTTTGAGTAATCGAAAGAAGTAGTTGACAACAGTGAGAATAGGAAGAAACCACAAGGGCGCCTTTTCAAGAACACCGAGAACATACATCCAGAATGCACCTTTTGATTCTGTCAATCAACGAGTGCAAAGTCAAAGTTCTCAAGTACAAAACAAAGAACCCCCAGTCTATGCGGTCATATGCTATAGCCATGTCCAACTTCAGCATAGTGTTGCCTCCTCTAACTTTATTATATAAAGAGTAGAGGAGCTCCTGAGCTAGTAAATCATTATCTCCAATCAACCTACCAAGGATAAATTACCTCTGCTGTAGAGAAATAATACATGAAAACAACAAACTCAATTTGATGTTCAACAACTTAATGATAAACTTATTGAACACCATGCATAAGTTGACAAGTCTGAAGTTGGTCCATTTGCAGGCACATCCATCTTCGGGATCAAGACAAGAGATGTAGTTGCAAACCCTTTGGGCAGATGACCACCAACAAAGAAATTTAAGACTAGGGTTTCAAATCAAATTGACCCCTGTCGCCCATGTTTTTCCATTACATTACCAGAGATTATTTGGCCTATCTTGCTGGCATACTTGGATTTAACATAAATTAAACAAATAACTATGCAATAAATAGGGCGGATTTAGTGCATACTTTGTTTTCTTCTTTAATAGTCCTTAGTAGCATCAAAATCCGTATCAAATATGTCACTATATTATTTACAAGTGTGGGCAATTTGATCCTCCCATGACTATAAATTTCAGTTCCACAACAATCTGAACAACTATTTTCTGTGATTAAAAATCTAAATAAAGTGTAGATGTGATTGTCTTTATCATGAAATATGAGATCTTAGCCAATGGAAAATGCAAAATTGATGTTTATCTACTTGGTAAAAGATTTTTGTTTATAAACAAAAAAATGTAATATTTTCAAGATAAAATATGCGACTAAAAGTGATTTTAAAAAATGTGCAGTAAAAAAGTAATTTTAAAAAATGTATAATTTATAAAAAGTTTTAGCATACGGATGCTTAAAGTTCTCTAGGACGGGCCAATGAAATGATGGGTTTGGATCGGATGGGCCTATAATGGGTCAAACAAAAGATGATTTGAGATGATAGAAGCATAATGTCAAAACTGGTGGTGCCAAACCATCCAACCCAGATTACGTCCTCAACTCCCACAAGTTTAGACGAAGCTGTACAATAGTATAAAACAGCATAGGCTTGGATATTAAACACAGTTAGACACAGAATTCATTGTTACAAACATTCTTCATCATGAGTTGCCCAGTAATAACCACATTGTTCTATCTCTTCAAAGATGAAAATCCTCAGCAAAAACTAAAATAATTGTAAAACACAGCACAGAAACCTTTCATGTTAATTCTTATAAAGTGATGGCCATTCATCAGTACATCAACAAAAAACTAGTCCTCCTAGAATTAAGATGAATCCCAAAGCTAAACCGGATGGACGGATTGAACAACAGAGAGTCTTGTGTATTGTGTCAAGATAAAATAAAAAACCGCGGTGCTTTATGCAAGAACCTGAAAAAGCATGAACCATTAGAGAAGGGAATTGGTGTTAACTACTAAAATGAGCAAATCAGCTTTATACAACCTCAAAGAGGTGGGAACCCATGAAAGTATGTGTTAGATCTCTTTACTTGAGAAGTCAGGAACTACCATCACTTTCACAATATTGAGGTACATATATGAAGCAACAACATTAAAATACGCGTTAAATGATGCAAAAATGTACATTCCACGTCCCTACTTTTTTTTCCATCCACAATAAAAACCAGTTTCTCAAGTCCCAATAAGCATTACTAGAATTTCTTATCTATAGCACCTTAAATCACATTTCACAAGATGATCAACATCCATTATTATAACTAGTACTAGTATTGAAGTTCTAAAACATATAGTCAGTAATGTTATTAAGCGCAACATCAGTCTAGGTGAAATTAAGTGTGTTTTTGGTATTGTTTAAAAAAAGTTTTTTAAAATGAATAGCGATTTTTTGAAGAATAAATGGTTGAGATATCAAATATTGTGGACTTGACTTTTAACGGATGGTTGAAATCAAGTACCCTAGGAAAAAAGAATTTTTAAACAGAACCGAGCAAGGGCTAAATGATAGGTATAAGTGAATGAGTCACTTAATTCTACATCTCATGTAGCCTACCACTTAACACCACGTAGACCGGTGATGCAGCACCATCAGTGATGCTGCACCATCAGTGATGCTAGATAACATTATTCTAACTATAAACCCTTAGAGCATCTGCATTGGATGTGTTAAATTTAACTAACCACATAAACAAAAAACTAGATGTTAAATGACACGTATACATTTTAAAGTTAACTACTTATTATTGCCACAATGAATGTTTTAATTTCTAGTTAAGCCTAAGAATATGATAAATACTTATTTTTAAAATAGCAAAATTTATATATTAATATGGTACTCATTTTAAAGATCTCATTAACACAACATTTTTTTATACAATGATTACAATTTATAAATCAATTTATAGACAACACAACTTCCCAAATAACTTTTTACCCACACACATTTTCTCTATCCAATTTTCAACCATACATCTTATCTAGAAAATATATATAAAAAAAAAATTTTGACATGTCAGATGCCAAATGGTATGTAAATCATATAATATGAAATCAACAAAAAAATTAATTTTTTATCTATATTAAAAAATTGAGAAGGAAAAAGAAAAAGTAATTGAATAAACATGGGATTGGCTAGGTGAGATTTTAAGACAAAATGCCACGTCATATGTTAAAATACTAGCTAAATTTAACACGAAAGTTAACATATTGCTAAAAAGATTCACAAACAAGTTGACATATCTAATGTAAACAAAAAAATGATTATTAGCTAACGTCTCTCACTAACAAATACTTTAACAAGTTCAATGTAGATGCTCTTAGATCCTTGGTATGTGATGTTAGATTTCATATGTGAACTATGAAAACGGAACAAAGTAACCATTACTCCTTGGGAGAGGAGAGGGTTCTTAATAACAGGCTTTTCAACAAACTTTATCTTACATTTAATCTCCTCTTTTGAATCTTAACTACCAACCGTAGAGACATAACAGGATCAAGTTGGCTTAAAGCTTTTATGGATTGAGCTTTCCTGACCAGATTTGAGATCCTAAAAAACGTGAGGAAGAGACTGACACTCAACTCCCAAAGGATGGGGCATAGAAATAAATTTTTTTTAGAACGCACGTGAAAAAAAGAAATGTAGGGAAAGTATTAAAGGAGTATGGGTTTTGTGTAGACTCACAAAAGAACTTTTTATCCGCCAAGGGATTGGTGGAATTTATGTGCATAGCGGTTGGAAGAAAAATAGAAAACTATAACCAAAATGCATAATTTTATAATTGCGTGGCAGACTTGAACCCAAGAAATCGGAACTAATTAAATTACTTATTGAAAACTACATAATAAATAGCAAGCAATGGTACCTGAGCTCATACTTCCTTCTGTTGTTCTTGCTGTTGTGAATCATCATTTACATCTTCCAACAGCGGAACCCACTTACCATAGACCCATTCACGATGGAGGCGGAGTTGGGACTCATCGAACTCAATCTGCTCACGGGAACTTCGGAAGAAGATAGAGTAGCGGCCGCCGTCGAGAACAGCAATGACAATGCCCTCCCACCAGCCGTCATTGTGGAAGGCGTCAACGTCCTCGCTGACATCAAATCGCCGCCGCGCCTCGCGTGGAGGAATAGGGCGGACCAGAATCAGGTCCACCGCCTCCCTTAGCGGCTTGTTGGAGTTGTTGCCGGAGGTGAGGGTATGGAACTCGAGGTAAATTTTGTGGGTCTTCCTGGGCATGGAGCGTAACACGGTCGCTGTATACCAGGAGCCCCGGAAACCGTCGTCCTCCAAGCTCACTTCCACTTGCGCTCCCTTTTTGAACGGGTCGTCTTCACCATTGCCAGCCATTTTCAAGTGTCTTTAGAGGAAAATTTAGGTAAAGGTCTGTTGATTTTTTTTTTTTTTGGAAGAAAAGGTAGGTTGATTTTGGTTTTAAATTTTGTGCACCGTTTTAGCCTCAGTTGTAAAGTTATGACAACAGACTAGTATTACACCCATAATAACTTGCACAAAATAACAATATGAAATAAATTTAATATAAATATCATTATAAAATAAAAGTAAAAAATTAAACGCATAATTTGTTATGATTAATGATACAAATTGTCAATGAATGTTCAAAATACAAATATCATCAATTTTAGAAAATATCTTTAAATAATACGTTGTTTGTATAGTTTGTAATTGCTCACATTTATGTTACACATAAAAATTGCTATAGACAAATATATGTAAACAATTGTGCAAATTTAAATTAAATAATGCAATTTTTCAAATATATGTTGTATAGAATAAATAAAAAATTTCGTCCAAACATTTTTGACTAATGTTAATAGAAATAATAACTTTCAAAATATTATAATTTACATAAAATAAAGTAATTGTAACAAATTAAATATATGGGGTCATATATATAAATAAATGTAACAAATTAAGTAATATTAACGATGCATGAAAGTGAAAATTAACCTCAAGATTTGTGGTGCACGAACGTGGAATTCAACTCAAGAGATCATTTGCATGATTAATAATTTTTAAATACGATGCATTTAGTTGAACCTAATTAAATGCATATTTAATTATATGTTAATAAAAAAATTATTAATGAAAATATATATAAAATATATATAGTGAGTCTTTTTTTCTATATATGTTAATAAAATTAAGAAATAAAGTTTCATCATTTTTTTACCGCATATAGTTATTGTTTTGAATTGTTTCATCTCTTTACAGGAAAACAGATCATGAATTAAATTTAATTATATGTTAATAAAAAAAATTATTAATGCAAATATAAATAAGATATATATATATATATATATATATATATATATATATATATATATATATATATATATATGTAGTGAGTCTTTTTGTTTATATATGTTAATAAAATTAAGAAATAAAGTTTTACTATTTTTTTACGGCATATAATTATTTTTTTAATATTTTAATAAAATTGTAAACCGTTGAATTGTTTTATCTCTTTACGGGAAAATAGACCATGAATTAAATTTAATCATATGTCAATTAAAAAAATTATTATTATTCATTTTAATTTGATGAGAAAAATCGAAACAAAAATTAATCTCTATGAATAAACTAAATTTAGTTAACTAATTATAGATAATATTATAGGATTCAAACGATAAAATTTAAAATGAATTAGATATTGAGGAAAAAAAATAAATAAAATTTTACCTTTAATTTTTATATGATTTTACGGACAATATATTTACAATTTGATCTCATTTTTTAGCTTGCATTAAGTTTCTCATTGTGATCTTTAATTTGACACATATATTACATACTACCTCCGTCCCAAAAAGATAGTCATATGGTTATTTTCACACGGATTAAGAAATGAGAGTTAGTATAATTAGGGTATTAAATTTTATCATTATTTTCCATTTATACTCTTTATCCCTTATTTATTGTTTTAAGTTGACTCACTTTGTTTCCAACAAAAAATTTGAAAATGCAATAGTTAAATAGTTGATATGCATTGTACCAAGATACATTAAATAATGTTATATGTGGAAATGAAAAATTTAATGCGTGCTCAATATGGAAACAAAAATATCTTTTTGGGACAGACAAAAATAGTATACATTACTATCTTTTTGGGACGGATGGAGTATTTTTCGATTTCAAAATAATATAATAAGTATTAAAAGAATAATAATAAAATTAAAAAAAATAACATTTTGATGTTATTAATAGTATAATACGGATGCCAATGAAATTAATGACACATAATAATTGTTAAAATATTTAATATACTATTTTTAGCAAAAAATTTCCAAATTTAGAAAGTATTTTCGGCAAAAAATTATGTATGTATTTTGGTGACGGTTATTCTAATTTTATATATAATAACTAGTTCTAACACCCGTGCGATGCACGGTATTAAATATTTTACAAAATATTTGAAGTAAAATGAAAAAATACAAAATATTCCTCACATATTTGTATTTATTTATGAAGTATAAATTAAAAAAGGACAAATTATTTTAAATTCACAAAACTAATAAACCAAAACTGAAATCCATCAACTATCACTATCTGAATGTATGTTTTTGGTAAATTTTCTCTTATAATCAATGGATTCACAAAAGCAATGTTTCCCAAATGTATCATCACACGTGTTCTATAAAAATAAGACTATTTCAATAAAAATAAGCTTTACCATAGAGGAAATTACACTACACAACTATTTTAGCCACGAATGTCAATTACTTGATTACACCCCCTAATCAAAACTCACTTCCCAGTTCCCAACCCCAAGATCAAGCAACACTGCCTCAATATCCTCACAAACATTCTGTGAAGTTTGAAATCCATCAATTTTCACAACAATCCAAATCTTCATTGGCAGAGGAGTTTGTCCATTATATACCATCATTCACTGTTCATCAGTAATCAAATAAAGAAAAAAAAAAAGAAATTAAGTATAAAGAACTATGACAATTGACAAATATATGTTCAGTGAATTGAGTATAAACCAAATTATAATCTACACAATTTCTCAAACCAATTTTTAACCACACATATTTTCTCTCTGCAGGTGCATTCGAAGTCCGTATGTGAGTATGCTTAGGATTATGATGAAGGGGTTTGATTATAATTATATGAAGATGATATTGATACGGGTACTACTTATTAAACAAAAAGTAGTCATCATACAGTTATTAAACAAAAAGCTTCTACTAATGAATTATAGAATGTTCTAATGCTATGATAAATCATCAGTTCTGACTTCTGAGTAATCTTTCCAATGAAATGAATTAACTTTCAAAAACACAATCTGTCTAAAGAATTTGCAATCGTCTGTAAACATGTTTTTAATTAATAAGAAAAAAAATATTTCAGAAGGCAAAACAATAAAGTCCTTATTTAGTTTAGATAATCTCAGCTGATTGACCTTTGTATTTCCAAATGCCAATAAAACTCCTTCACCATTAAGACTTCTTGAGGGAGGTCTATCCTCACATTATAGCTGATATCCCTTGGACAGCACAACACATAATCAGCTAGAAGGAAAGCATCTTGTAGCATGGTCTGTTCATCAGCAATATCCAGCATATGATCATATTGCAGCCCCCATGTAGGAGAATAAGCTTTGTGGTTAAAGTAGCTTAAATTTTAATTTATAAAATGTTACTAATGTCTCGTCTTCTTTAAGCTTAAGAAATCGAAAAACAGTGAAACTTCTTCAGATTTATGTAAGAAATTGTAAAATAATCACTATTTTCCCTAACTTTCGATCAGCTTCACAACTACTCTGAAGCTCTCAAGTTCTTCATCAAAGCAAAAATGTCCTACTCTCCTCAAACCACCCGCCAGGATTTTTTAACCTTACAGGTATCTATATAATATATAAAAGTAGCTGAGTCAACCACAGTCAACTTCACTGTTTCCCTCCAAAACTCTTATACTATGTGCAGATTTTATTTATTTATTTATTTATTTTTCCAATTTTTGGGGACTTCAATATTTATTATGTTCACACTACTCATATCTCCTATCCAATAATCAACTTCAAAACCCACTTCAAAAATAATTGGGCCTTCAATATTTATTTATTATTTTTAAAATCGCTGACGTCTACTTACAGTTTTCAATATTTATTGTGTTTACATTGCTTCTATTTCCCGCCACCTAATTACACTGAAAAGCCAATTATTTTTTTTTTCTTTTTCGTTTTTTCAGAATTTGTTTCATTTTTTCGCCTTTTTCAAAATCTGTTTATTCATTTTTGTTTTCTATATCCTTTTTTTTTTCCATTTCCCTATATACAACCTCTTTCATTTCTGTTATATATAATTATTATGAAGATGTACACAATAAAAAAATATTCAATTAAAGGGTTATTTTTTTGAAAAAATGTGTACTGTTTAACATGACCGCTCCACTCCACCTTCTATTTATCACGTTTTATGATTCAAAATTTCTGGTGCGGTATTATTACTTATTAGTTATTAATATTACAAACCAGTTGAAAATAAAAAATATTAAATTATTTTTTGAAAAAGAAAAAATGATTGACACTACTCTTTTCTTCAAGACTTGTGATATTTTTAGTCGTTGAACATAGATTTGGGTTTCTGACAAAAAAGAAAAAATATTAAAACAATAATATTGTAGATAAAGCTTCAAAAAAAATATAGAATGCAAAATTATTTTGGACTAATAAGATAATTTGTTAATAGTCTATTTATATTATGTTCTAGATTTCTCTGTTGAGGTTGCAATGTGTTAACTAATGTTGGGCTATTTAGAATAGTTTTGGGTTGGATAGATATGGTAATGGTTTAGGCCGTTGTGTGAAGAAAAAACATATTATTCATGGGTCAGTATATATATTTGATGAAATTGTATATCACATTGTATAAAAAATAATAAAAACAAGAAACTAGAATAATTATTTTTTTTTAAATTTGCTTTTGCCGAGAAGTTTTTATTTTTATTTTTTATGATATAAGAACGATAATTTGTTTGGTTTTATTTATTTATATTTGGATTTTTTGTGTCAAAACCTCTCTTTTTATAAAAAAAAAATGTGTTCTTCTAATGTTTTTAGTCTTACAAATAAATATTTGTGTTCAGTTATACAAATCCAAAGTAAAAATTTTAGTTAAAAATTATGTCGAAATTTTATTACTAGATAATATTCTCTCCGTCCTACAAAGATAATACACTATTTCTTTTTTGTCCGTCTCAAAAAGATACTTTACTTTATTTTTTAAGAGTGAAATTAATATTTTATATTCTATTTTGTCCTTAATATGTGTGAAAATGAGTAGAGAACTATCTTTATGGGACAGAGGGAGTACTAAATTATAAATCACATCATACTTATAGTCTTTTTTATAAATAATCTTATTTTTAGTAATTTAGTACATCTAAAAATTGGAGCTCTTTTTTATGGCGTATTATTAAATTATTAAATATTTTTATAAATAATTACATTTAATACGTAATTAATTTCTTATAATAATTGTGATATTTTATTGGTCTTAATTTTATGGATAAATATTTGGTTCAGTCATACAGATCCAATGTCAAATTCTTAATTAAAATTATATCTAAAATTTATACACGTTCTTATTTTTATAAATCATGTTGTATTGAAGTGTTTATAACTAAATCCTATTTTTAAGTTATTTATTACATATACATATTAAAGTTCTTTCCTATGTTGCATTATTTATCAAAATTATTTCAATGACAATTACATTTAATTCTTAATTAATTTTTTATTCCAAAAAATCTCATATCACATTTTTTAACATTAAAGGTTAACAAATTTATCTATATTGTTTGAAATGATATTGTTATTAATGATTTTTGTCCTAACTGTTAATTTTAAAATTTCAAAAAGTAATTAACCATACCAAAATATTCTTTGCTATATTTTAATTCAAATTTTATGATATTTTTTCACAATAATATATAAATTGTCTCCCAATATACTTAACTAAAAATTGAGATGATCAATAATAAATTATAATTTCAATTAGAAAATAATTACGTTGTATAAATATTAAAAACCTAAAATATCATAAATTTGATGCAATATCTTTGTCAACCTCGCAATTATTATTATTATTATTATTATTATTATTATTATTATTATTATTATTATTATTATTATTATTATTATTATTATTATATGTTGTTTTTCATTGTCAATGGTCAAAATATTGAATTTTATCTTTTTTATGCATGGTCTCTATTATTAACTTTTTCATCTATTATTTGAATGTTCAGAGTACATGAATACTGGAGATGCTACATTTAAGTGTTCATTTTGCAAGGTGAATTTTTGGTTCGAGGAGATAGTGAATAATCGTCACAAAACTTGACGATCATATTCTATAAGGTCAAATTCTATCTGACAGTAATGCAGGACACAAGTTCTTTATTCCAAGGATATCGTTGAGCCATTCGAATTTTAGGATACTTATTAAATTTCAAAAAAAATAATTTTCATTAATGGTGTCATATGTCATGACTATCAATAAGAGTCAGGTACAATCATTTTCGTATGTATGACTTCTCCCTAAAAGATTGATGTTTATACATGAAACAAATAAATGATGAACTTATCTCTTATTTGTGAATGTTATTTATTTTGTTTATGGAATTCATTTAATTTCGAATAGGATTATTTTTACTTAGACGTTTTTTTCCCGTGCATCGCACGGGATGATTCACTAGTATGGATTAACGTTTAAGATTTAACCATAAATGATACTCCAAATTGAAGACACTTTAGCAAACTTTTGAAAGCCTTTATATGCTCATCTTTACCTGTGAAATTTAGAGCCTTTCTCCAACTGTTCCAGAAGCATGAGCAACTGGCTTCCTAGGTTTTGGTTCTATTCAAGAAGTATAAACAGGAAAAAAAGGAAGAATAAAACCTCTGCTATATCCAAAAAGAACAAACAGATCAAAAAACTTCCTTTTTGCAATCAATAACAAAAAAATAAAAATTTCAAAAAACTCAAATCATCGAGCTTCCAACGAATTGAAAGCTCAAACACATATAGAGACACATGTAATAAGGTAATGACAACTTTACAATGTCCGCCTAAATCATTTGGAATTATTGGTGCAAAGAACTTCAACTATTAATTGGAGTGCTGGAAGTAAGGTTTTCAAATGCTTACCCAGAAAATATTCATATCTATGAAATAGGAAAAAATATGAAGGTGGGTATCATACTTGAAATCAAATTGATTCTTCTTGTATGGCTCGGACATATAAGTATAAGCCCCTGTGAATTTTTACAACCAATAAAGCAATCTCCATATCCATAGAAAGTGAATATGTATAAATCAGAATTCATCAATGATTTCGAGAGGAAGAGAGAAAAATGGTTTACCCATTGTTGTGATGCCTCGTCTAAATTCCACCCTCACCCACACGCCGGCACCACCTCGTGATGGTGGCGCTAACGCTGGTATCTCAGTCGACGATGTAGATTTGAGGAGGGAGCTCTGTCGCCCGTCCCTCTCTCTTTCTTCCTCTCTAGTTACTGAAATGAGAGAGAGAGAGAGAGAGAGAGAGAGAGAGAGAGAGATTTGTTTTTAAATTTTCAAAAAATTGCTCTTAGTCAACTAGAACTTGTTAGGGTTTTAGGACTAAGTTTTCGAAATTTGAAATGTTCATAGCGCATTTAATGCTGATGTTATGACATTAAATGCTCAATTTGAAATTTTGAGATTTTAAAGCAAACAATAATTTTTTTCCCTTCCTAGGAAGGATTTTTAGTAGCAATCCGGGCAGGAAAATTTTCATCAACTATCCTTCTTTATAATAGTATATATAAGATAGTAAAGTTTTGACATAAATGATATGAAGTAGCAGTCAATTGTCTGAAATAAAACAACTCAACATTGCAGCTCACTCTATCAACAAATAATACATGTTCAGACTAAAACGATATATACAACAAATAGCTATCTTAAACAAAATCCCCTACTAAGGTGACAAAAAGGTTATAGTCAAATTCATACGAAGTTTTGTTATAGTCAAATTCATACGAAGTCTACCCGCAAATATCTAATCAATTAAAGAAATACCTTTTAGTATTACTGTAGTCAAGATCCAAATGTGGCATCAACCACTTTTATGAGAAGATTTGCAAGCACCAAATGTGAACCTTCTTATTTAATAATCAGATGCAATTCCATGAGAGCAATATATTCGAACCTGAAGAATAATTCATAAAATTATATTTTATAAAAATGGCATTCATATTTGGATTAGCTCTTGAGAATAATGAGACTTACTGAATCTGAGAATATAAGCATGTAGTCCATTTACCCGTGCAAATGCATATACAGCTCGCAGGATCCTAGCATAGTTAGTTCCAAGCATTTGAATCACAACATCTGCTAGAAGGGTACCCCCACATCCTGCATGAGACATCCAGATTACAATTGGTTAAGAATCACCCATGTCAATCCTGACAAAATACATGAGAACCAGGTAATGCTTATAGATTGAAGGCAGAAACATAGTTAAGAATTATTAAGGGGTGGAATAAATAAGAATTATAAACATGCAACTATATATGTTCTGTAAAAATGCATAGGTTATAGTTCCCCTTTATTTAGAAATATAACTACAATTTTCTAAATACACCAGCAATTCGACAGTATGTTTCTTGTTTTCTGTTCTCTAATGTTTGGAGTAACGTGAATCCTTATCACATGGCCCCTTAACACCAGATTTTGCACATGTCTGCTTTTTCTTGGGTAAACATAATAATTTCTTGATGCTTTGTTATATCTTCCAGAGATGAAGCTCATTTCTTCACTCCCAGATGACACTTCAATCCTCAACACTTGAGAACTACTCCACTTTCAAAGCCAGAAGATCCTCAGAGTCATGGAATGAAAGGGGAAGTATAGAGGGATGAATTCAAGAGACAAATTTAAATTAGAAAAAAAGATATGAAAATAAAACCATAGAAACCATGAAGTAACTTTTTACTTTTTAGGCAAAGGAGAATCCATACATTGGGCCAAATAATTGCACCACGCTTCTATGACCCAAATATTGAGTGGCAGCAACTTTTAGACCATGCTGAGCCTTTCCAGAAGTTTCAGTTGAGAACTCAATTTTGGAAGAGGTGACTGCTTAACACAGTATTAAGAATAGTATTGCAACATACGTGATGCTTGCAACTATTTCAACTACGTTACAAAAGCAAAATAAGAGTATAGATGCTAATGTAGTGATTATGCATAATTGTATGATAACTAATCGCCCGTTGAAACATATGATATTTATAAGCATCTATACTGTGCAAAATGGCAGAGAAATCTTAAATTAGTATGATATATTGGATATATTGAGAAGCTATCTCAATTGAGTTCAGTTGTGGACCATGAACTAAGTAGTGACTTGGTTCTGCAATCTCTTCCAAATAGCTATTCAGATTTCATTATGAATCTTAACATGAATGAGCTCGAATGCACACTTGAGTTGCTGAATATGCTTAAGACTATTGAGCCCAATACCAGGTTTGATAATGGGACATGTCCTGTGGCCAATGATTCCCTGAAATGGAAGTCTAAAGGAAGCTTTGAGAAGTATCCAATAAGCCTAAGATAAACAATAGTTAAAGCAATGAAGGACAATCCAAATTTCAATGACCCTTATTTTCATTTGGAATGAAAGGTTGTTGGAAGAAGAAATGCAAGGCTGACCTCGTAAGCTTGAAAGTAAAGAAGTTTTCTGAAACTTCTATTACAAGTAATTTTGTTGATGTTGATTTAGCTATTTCTGTAGTCTCTTGTGTATTAGATACCAAACATGGATATCATATTTGAATAAATATGCGCAGACTAGAGAAAAGCATACTACTGCAGAATGAAGAAGTTGACTTATACGATAGGAATGAGCAAGGGTTGCTGCATTACCTATATATATATATATATATATATATATATATATATATATATATATATATATATATATATATATATATATATATCTGGCATCGCAGATTAAAGTCACATAAATGCATTTTCAAAATTACATAGAGATGTAGATTTGAGGTCAATTGATTTTGAATCACTTGACAAATGTAATTCATGCGCTAGGCAAGGTGACATGAATCTCCTTTTATTGAAATGAAGAAAAATCTGCACAATTAATGGACCTAATACATTGTGATGTATGTGGACCCATATTAATTAATGTTAGAGGTGGTTTCTCTTACTTCGTCACATTTACTAACAACCATTTAGATATGGTTATGTATACTTGATGAAATTCAAGCATGAAGCCATGAAAGGTTCAAGGAATTTAAGCTAGAACTAGAGAAATAATTTGGTAAAGATGTTCATCACTATGATCTGATCAATGTGTAGAATATCTAAAGGTGAATTTTAGATTAACTAATGGAGAATAAGATTCTCTAGCTGTGATCTCCAACTTATACACTGCAGCACAACGATGTATCTGATAGGAGAAATTGTACGTTATTAGATATGGTACAATAAATGATGAGCCATGCTAGCCTCCTGAAATCGTTTTGGAGTCATGCACAAAATACCACATGCTACACACTATATCGTGTCTCATCTAAATTGGTCAACAAAACTCCATACGAGTTATGGATAGGCAGAAAGCCCAACTTTTTTCATATTAAAGTTCAAGGTTATGATGCTTATGTGAAGCGCATTGAATCGGATTAGCTAGAGTCTAACTCCGATAAATATATATTTGTGAGATATCCAAGAAGAATAATTGGATATCAATTCTATAATCCCACTGAAAAGAAAGTCTTCATTTCTAGACATGCTGTCTTCCTGGAGAAATAGTTCATACTAGGAGAGGACAGTGGGAGCAAAATAGAACTTGAAGTAGTTTAAGGATCACAAATATCAGTTGACCAAATAAATGAGCTTGAGATTAATCCCACACTAGCTAAGGGACAAACTCATGATCAGGAAGTAGAGACTCCTGATGACACGACAGCTCAGTATAAATTTAATAGGATCATTTGATTCCTTGAATGATCGAATTCATGATTACTTATTGAGGATAATGAATCTACAAGTTATGCAAAAGTAAAGTCAAGTGTTGACTCAAGGAGATGGCAAAGGGCCATGGGATCCAGGATGGATTTGATGTATGTAAACAAGGTAAGGACCTTTGTCGATCTAACTGATGGAATAAACCCCATAAATTGTAAATGTGTTTACAAGAAGATCAAGATAGATGGAAACATCCACACATACAGAGCAAGGCTGATAGTGAAATGTTACAAACAAAGCCAAATAGTTGACTTTGAACTTTTCACTTATAGCTTTCCATTTGGATTTTGCTTGTAAATAGTTGCATATCATAAATATAAGATGCGACAGAAGGATAACAAAATTGCATTCTTAAGACAGAATATACAATGGGAAGTGTATGCAATACAACCCAAAAAGTTTTGAATCCAAAATGGTAATGTATGCAAGATTGATTGATCCATGTTTGGATCGAAACAAGCCTCTAGGAGCTGGAATATTTTGATAAGATAATCAAAATGTTTGATTTTATCAAAAATAAATAAATAGGAACTGTGTGTTTATAAAAGGCACACAAGTGGTAGTGATATCATATTCTTAATATTATATGTGGATGACATATTATTAATGAAAACGACATCTTTGTGATTCTTCGATTAAATTATGGTTGTAAAAGATTTTATTCATGTAAGATGTGGGAGAAGATACTTATATCTTAGAGATAAAGATCTATAGAGATAGATTTAAAAGAATTCTTTGCTTATCCCAATTTGCATGTATAGATAAAATCTTAAGATTTTAAATGGAGAAAGTGAACTAAGAGTTCATGAGTGCTAACTTCTAGTTAGACCACTAGGAAGATGGAGAATCTCAATATGTTTACTCTCAATGGAGCGATTAGATGGAAATGTTTCAAACAAGAAACAATTGCTGATTTAATAAAGGAAACCTAATACATTGTTGTTTCAGAAGCAACAAAGGTTGTGGTCTGGATCAATAAGTTCATTAATGAACTTAGAGTAGTTTCTAACATTGTTATAGTGATAACAATGGAGCCATCACGTAAAGTGAAGAAACTAAGGTCTCATTGATGACCCAAACATGTGTTAAGGCAGTATTATCTCACTAGAGAAGTAATAGAAAGAAATGACAAAAGGAAAGAACAATTTTCACAAATGTAAGACATTGCAGATCCACTGACAAAGAGTTGTCACTGAATAAACATGATCTTCATGTGGACTCTTATGGTATTAAATACATAAGTGATTGGATCAAGTGCAAGTGGGAGTTTGTAAGTGTTGTGCCCTATGTCCAATCGTTTGACCAAACACTTACTAATATATTTGATGCATTTAATATATGTCAGATCTGTTATTTAATTGATTTATAATAATATTATTGTTCTTGCTAAATTAAATCAACAGAGTCCCTAGATTCAAATCTTGATAACTTGTTAATCACAAGGAGTTGTGATCATGAGATATAAGTTACAATTGAATCTTAAATATCCTTGGTCGTAAAGTAATATCAAGATACGGATATCTTTATTACGGATAGACCAACACGAGTGTCATCGTCCACTTTAGAAGTGAGTAGCTGATCTCACAAGCTAAGATGTAGAGACGTCTAAATGAACATGTGGATGTTTTGTTAAGAGAACAAAACATTGGAGACCCGCAACGGAGGTTCCATATGGATAACTATCTGAGTGTCAGTGGTTAATCTCTAACGCTCGTTAGTGGAATTTATCCTTTGACTTGAGGTCATATAGTACCTTATATGAGGGCAGTCATACTTTGGTGATGTCGGATGTTGCTCTGAAAGGAGTCGCTAATACGATGTCCTTCGGGTATGTCATGAATCACGTGAAGGTTGTGAATGATCAAGATAGGATTCGTCACTCTTAGATAGTAAGAGATTATGATCTGCATTTTATTTGGTTAAGTCGATATCGAAATCCTTGGTCAAGGTTCAACGTTTATTGACTTAAGAGCAAAATAAAAGATATGATCAATAAAGGAGATTGACACATTTCCATATGTAACGCCCCGAGTTCTAAATACCCGTAACGTCACTTCATCGTCTCAACTAACTTTTAAAATTAAAATTAAGCGAAAATTAACTGAAATGTCAATCACGATGTTTTATAAAATTTGACTCAAATGGTCAACAATTCGAATATATAAAATAACTTGACAAAAAAAAACTTAAAATAAATAATTTTCAATTTCAAATAAAAACATCTCGAAAATTTCAATAATGGCCACCATCGTACACCCCGTTGCCAACTCCATCATCTGAAAAATTGATTTTTGGAAAACGTGAGTATTTCAAAGAAATACTCAGTAGACTCACGCACAATAATCATTTGACATTATAAATTAAACACATAATCATGATATTCAAGTCTTAGGTGTCTAACGATCACCAATAATCCCCTGAACAAATAAATAAATACAAGTTCAAGTCTCATGCATTTAACCAAGTAAATTCTCATAACATAGTCTCATGCTTTGAAGGAAAGTAATTCTCATGAACACATTCACACATGCTAAATTATAACCCAAATAATCATTCATGTGCACTTTTGAAAAGAAATTTTGTAAATGAGAGTCTACCTTAATTCTCGAGTATTGAGCAAACGGGAATAATACTTATAATGTTCTCGCGCCTCGTCTAGTCATATACAATAAATAAATATATAATTAAAATTATATTTTGGATTAATCAGGTTTAAAAAGATGAATTTGTATAAAATAAGATTTTTAAAAGACTTTAGGGACTAAATAAGATAATTGTAAGAAATCATGGACTAGTTCACATAAATAATAAATCTTTGGACTGATTTGAGTAATTAAATAAGTTTTCGAACTTAATCATAATTTTTCAGAAATTGCAGGGCTTATATAATAACTTTTAAAACTTGGGAATGAAATTAAATATTTTAGGACTGAATTAAATGATTTTAAAACTTGAGGGGCCGAAATAAATACTTTCTAAAACTGGAGGGGACTGAAAGGGGAATTTTATAAAATCAAGGGATTTTTAGTTAAATAGGTTTGGTATGTAATAAGTTTAGTAAAATAGATTTCTCTGTTGAAATGTCAAAATTACCCTTAATGAAAATGACTGTTTAATTTGTAGGATATATCCCCAAACTTAGTCAGGTTGATTTAATTCAGTACTTCTGGTTATATTTATATTTTTTAATCTTTTAAGTTCTTCTAAAAATGTTCTATATTGTAATAATTTTTCAAAAGATTTATGATGATCTTTTTTAGTTATATATCCTAACATTATTCCTTCTGATACTTCTTCTTCTATATCTTCGTATTCTTTTATAATTTTATGAACCGTATTTATATTTTTTTCCGTTTCAACAGAATTAAATTCTATTCTATTTAGGATTGTATAGTCAATATCTTCGTATATCTCTTTTAGTTTAGATTGTCCAACAGAATGTATATTTTTAGATTTTTCAACAATAGTTGATAAAAATGAAATTTCTTTATCATCTAAATATAGTTTATAATCACAGTTATTAGATATTGATGTTTGTAAAGTATTCATAGATTATTGGATTGGTAAATTATTATACAAAATTTTCTGGTATAATTCCATTTTTTGGTCTAGTAAAATACAATAATCTGCAATATATTGTTCGTATTTTTCTAAAAGTTTATTGTATTCTTCAGAAGATATATTTTCATTTTCCATTTGATGTTTAATATCTCTTAATTTTTCTAAAAGATTATCTAGTCCTTCTATTGTAGCATTTAGGTTTAGACTGTATTTGTTACTGTTTTATTTTCTAAATCTATTTTAAGTTGTAATATATCAGAACAGTCTATAATGTATTGATCATGATTTTCTAAAAGTATATAATATTGTTCAGATGATTCATCCATATCTATTAATTGAGATATAATGTTATCTATTTTTTCCGTTATTCTATCTAACAAATTGTCTAATCCTTCAATAGTATATCCAGGCATTATAAACACAAAGATAAATAATTTATAAAATTTCAAGTAATTTTTCAAACTCTATCAATGTTTGAGAATTGATAATATCTATATCAGCCATAATATCTATGCTTGGTTCAAATGGTATATTATATTTTGAAATACTTTTCTTTCTCTTTTCTAATTTATCAATTATATCTTGAATATTTTGTACCATTATAGATCTTACAGTACCTCTAGCAAAGTTTTCTATCAAATTTTCTTTAAAACTTTTTAATATCTCTTGTGATGCATATAGTTACTCTTGGTATCCTATTTTATCAATTTCATTTTCATATTCAATACCTTTTTTACTTTTGATATGCTTTTGAACTTTATATGGACCTCTTTTAGTTCTGGGTTTTTTCATGATATAATTACTATTATTCATGATATTAAGATTTTCAAAAACTGGTAAAGAAAGATTCATCCCTTCCATCACTGTCATACTCTATTACAGGGTCATAATCATTATCACTGCTAAACACATATCCTAAATATAATTCATTATTTATTTCAGTATTATCACTATCAAGCCAAAAATAAATAATTGATTTTGTAATTTCTAATCCTAATATTCTTTTTAATGTCGGAAAGATAATTAACAAACATGACATATACACATGATATAACTTTTTTATTTCATTATTAGGTCTGGTAAACTGTCTATACATGAATAAATGTTCAATTATGCTATGGTGTTCATCATTATAAGGACTGTTTTGATAATTAAATTTAATAATCCTGAATTCTGTCATGTTAAAAACTCTTCTTCCTCCTAATTCCATAAAGATAGATATATTAAGAATACTAACCTCTTTTCCTGTTCTCAGTACCTTTGTATTTTCCTTCTATTGTTAATGACCTTCAGGCTTATAGGTTTATGCTCCACACCCTTCAATGGCTTCCTGCCTTCACGGGTTATTAGCTAAACCTGAATGCCTTCACTGTATAACGTTTTAGATGGAAAATGTTTTAGGACAGAGTGTAGGGAGTTTTCTTAATAATATATCTTCTTTTTGGAAACAGGATTTAGAAGACAAGAATTTAGAAACTCATCATAATTTGATAAGTAGATTGAGATTTTATTGATAATGTGAAGATTGAAACAAGATTGGTAAGATAATTTTTCAAAGACAGAAGATTTTTGGCTTTCTCACAAACTGAGTGCTCAAGTGAGTTCTGTCTTTCAACTAGCCCGGAGGCCTCTATTTATAATACTACATTGGACACAATTACATCACTGCTTACATCATTGTCCTAACAATTTTACAACTTTTTTCACCTAAGGACACACCTGTCCCTCTATTATTTATTACATCACATGACCCTTACATTATAGGGACACTTATCCTTCTCTTTTTTGGTCTTGGTATGGCCTCTACATTATTCTGCATTGTTGAATTAAATGAGATCTATTGAATAGCTTCCACTTGTCCATCAATTTTGTTGGCATGTGAAGCAGATCCATCAAGTGGCTTCCACCTGTCCATCAATTCCTTTGGCATGTGGGGCAGTTTCTGGCTATGCACGCCTCTTGCAAAGTAGCAAAGCTTCCATGGATTTGATGAATGTCAAATTTATTAATGTATTCTTGCAGGACTGTTGATTTTTCTTTTCCTCCATTAGTGAGTAGGGTTCATCCATTATACTGGCATATGCATTTGAATTTTTTCTCATATAGATTTTTGGCAATGTTGTAGAGAACTTTAATTCCCAACACCCTTCGGGATCTAAACCATGATCTTGTAATGTTTGGTACTGGCTTGGTATTTTTCCAACTTCAATTTGAAAATTTCGAGCAACATACCCAATCGTGATAATATGCTCAGCAGGATAATATATCATTCCATCAATTTCAGGACTGATTGAATAAAATTTTAAATATATGGATCTTCCTTGAGCAAACTTTGAAATTTCTCCTTTTAGTAAATCATCAAATTTTTCGATTTCTTTTAGATCTTTTCCTGGATAGATAAGATCCAAGAATCCATAATCAGCTGCCATTTTTGTCATGACGGGATCTCCTCCCTGGGTAACGATCAATTGTGGGTATACATGGTCTCCAGACGAAATGTAATAGCAATCACATTCTTGAAGTTCATATATAACTTCAACAGTGGTTTTATATTCGTTTTCTTTTGGTAAAAAAGGGGAATCATCTTCCTCTTCAGCACGAATTCTGACTACCCTTGTATGTTCATCTTTGGCATTGATTGTGATTTTTCGAGGACTGGCTTCATTTATAACAACTTTTTTGGGACTTGGTTCATCTCTTTTAATTGTTGGTCCACCACTGCTTCCAGAAGATGTACCTGTTTGTATTTTTGATATAACATGTTTGGTATCAGCCTGTTTGGTAATCAACGATTCAAACTGAGATTCAATCTCAATTATGTTATCGCTCAATTCTTTAGTATAATTGTGATGAAATGTTGAGATTTCCATCAATTGCCTGAAACTTCCTTGGAGAGTTTCTGCAAGTTGTTCAATTCCAAGCTTTATATCTTCAGCTTCCTCCATGAGGAAGTTCATTCGCTTTTTGGCGTCTATCAGAGATCTTTTGATATTATCCATCTGCAAATTCAATATTCCTGCTTAAAAAGTCCGCAAGATAATTATTAACACCTTTAATATGAACTATAACAAAATTATAAAATGCCAAATAGGCTTGCCATCTATGGAGCCTTCTATATTGAGGTTCTGGTGGTAATTTATTTTTTACTAAACCTGCAATTTGAGAATTATCAGTTTCAACAATGAATTTCTTAGATAATAAAAACAATGAAAATTTCTTTATTCCTCTGATAATTGCTAACAGTTCTTTCTCATGAGTAGTATAATTTATTTCTGCTTGATTAAACGTTCCACTTGAGTATCTACAAATTTTATTAAGATCTGTTTTTAATATTGCTGCCCAATACTTATCCGAGGCATCAGTATTAACTATCATATTATCTTTTTCATCTGATAATCTTAATTTTGGTAAATTTTTACATTCTTCTTTTAGTGATTTGATAATTTCTGTATGTTCATCACTCCATCCTTTGGTATTTGTTTTTCTGAGTAAAATTTGAATTTTATGTCTCTTTTTTGATAGATTTTCAATAAATCTTTCTGCATAATTTAAACATCCTAAAAATTTTTGTATTTGTTCTTTTGATTCTAATTTGTCTGGAAAACTTTCTATCTTTTTAGATATATGAGTTTGTAATTTTATTCCTTTTTTATCTACTGATAATCCAAGAAAATCAATTTCTTGTTTTTCTATTATAGCTTTATTTTTTGAAAGAACAATTCCTTCTTTTTTGCATTCATTTATAAATTTCATTAAATGGTTTCTATGTTCTTCTTTATTATTAGAACATATTAATATATCATCGACATAGACTATTAAGAATTCATTGAATTTTCTAAATATGTTATCCATTCTTCTTTGATATATTTGTGGTGCATTTTTTAAACCAAATGGCATAACCATCCATTCATACTTACCTTGGGGTGTACTAAATGCTGTATATTGAATACTATTTTCTTCCATTTTTACTTACCAAAATCCTGATTTGCAATCAAATTTAGAATAACATTGCTTTCCTTTTGCAAGATTTATTAGTACCTCTTTATTTGGTAAAAAGTATCCATCAAATTTAGTATATTTATTTAATTCTTTATAACTTATCACCATTCTAGCTTTTCCTCTTTTTTGTTCAGAATGTTTCATGACCATAAAAGCTGGACTACTATGGGGTCCATTACTAGGTCTGATTAATTTTTGGTTAAGTAATTCTTTTATCTGAGTTTTAAATTCTTGTATATCTTGTATGGTATACATCATTGGTCTAACTCTTATAATAACATTTTCTGTTAATTCTATTTTAACTTTTGGATGATGTGGTTTCCAGAATAATAATGGATTTTCTCCAAAAAAATTTTCTAGTTGACCAATGATTTTCCCATATTTGTTTGTATGTTCGTTTTTAAGGCTTTTTTATACATTATTCTTTTATTTTTTGTTTCATTTTGTATAATTGGTTTTTTCTCCCATTTATCACCACCCTGTGTTGGCTGAACTCTGTAAGGTCTAAATTCTCTTGATATTTTTAGTAAATGTGCACAAGGTTTTTGTAACATTATCATGTAATTATTTTGTTTATAATATTGAAATTGTTGTATAAAGTCATTTCCTAGTAATATATCACATTCTAATTTGTTATAATTATATATTTTATTTACAACTATGTGTTTACTTTCAAGTATTATATCTACTTTATCAGCTCTATTAATTATATGAGTACTTTCTCTCGTTACTCCTGTAATTTTTATCTTTCCATTAGTATTCCATGATTTTATTAAGAAACTTTTGAATATTGTTATATCACTTCCCGTGTCAATTAATGCACATGTTGTTATATTTGTTTCAACAATTGTAATTTGTATATAAACGGCTAATGGAAAACTTATTTGGTTATTCATTTATTCAGCTTTTCTGCATAGTATAGTTTGACCATTATGAGTTATATATAATCCTTCACGTTTTATACTATAATCTTCTAGTCCATCTAGAAAGCTCATTCCTAATAATACATGAGGATTTACCATACTATTATCTACATGACATGGTACTAAGAGATTTATTCCTCCTATTTTTATTGGTACTTTTACTTCAAGTTCAGTCATATGTACCTGTCCATCAAAATTTATATATCTATATGGATCAGTTCTATGAGATATTAGTCCTTTATTTCTATTTGAAGCTATATGACATTTACTAGCTCCCGTGTCAATTAATATATCGGATCCTTTTATATGTTCTATTCCATTGAAATATTCACCTTCGATTTTCATATTTCCAGCATTTCTATTAAGTTTTATTTCCCTTGTATTACTAGTTTCTCCTAATTGTTTTCTATTAGGTAAACTTGCTGATCTCCTAATTAATCTGTCATCTTCAAATGTTATGTTATTATTAGGGTATTCTTCTTCTCTTAACTCTATAATTTCTGGTTTATTTTTTGTTATAGTAAGTTCATAGTTTCTTGGGACTAAACTTATTTGTTTATCTGGTTCTACGGCTTTACCAAAGTCTTTACATTCTTTATGAATTTCAATATATGGTTTTTTAGAATAAATGTTTCCATAATTAGAATTAGTAAATGTGTATAATGCTCTGTATTCTATAGTCATAATTTTATCTCCTGGTTCCATTATGTCATCCTTATATAATTTGAAATGTAGTCCTAAAACTTCATTAAAGTTTCTATCTTTTAACGATATACAATAATTTGGATAACATGTAAATATTAGCTTCTTATATGATATATTTCCTTCCACTGTTCCTAAATGACTGTCTTTTAAATTTATAATTCTTCCATCATGTAAACTTACAGTTAAAGGTGAATCTAATTCTTCTCTAAACAGGGATTTAAACATTATTTGGATACCTGCTAAGTAAACATATTGAATCTTTTCACTTTGTTTTCTATTGATCTTTGTTAATAATTCTGCAACTGTATTTTTTGTTAAAAGATTTAATTTGTGTGTTCCTTGAGTGGTTCTAACATTTATTGCCCTTTCAATTTTATGATATTCATTTATTGCTACTTTTTCTCTTTTCCATATTCTATCTAGTATTTCCCATTTTCCTATTTTCAAATCTAAAGATAATTTTTGTATCTTTCTAAACTTATTATTATCAAAAGTTATCTTTAATCCATAACCTTCTATTCCTTCATATTCTTATTTATCTATGTTCTTGTTTGCTTCTATTTCTTCTATTCTGATTCTGATTCATCACTTTCTGAATCTGTTTCACTTATATAGACTTCTTGATCATAGTATTCTTCAATATCTGATATTTCACTTAGTTCACTTTCTATTTCTAGATATTCTTTTTGTAATATTTTAACTTTATTTTTATTACAATCAGGGCTTATATGCCCAATTTCTCCACAATTCCAACATTTACATTGGCTTTTGTCTTTCTTATAAGTTTTATTTTTCTGTCTTTTATTTGGATTATATCTTCTCTTAGGCTTTATATATTTTTTCCTGAAGTTTCTAAATTTTTTAAACTTTCTATTTTTATATTTTCTTTTGTTATTATATTTTCTTCTTTCAGGGTTACATCCCCATTGGGTAGGTTTTTCCATATCTTAACAACATATTCTGGTTAATTTTCCTGATTTTTTTAATAATTGTCTTTGTTGACATATATATTTTAATCTTTCAAATAGGAATTTTATCATTGATCCTAATGTTCTAGGTGTTCCAGGGTTATCTCTAAAAAAATTTTCAAATTCTATTTTAAAGTATATTCCCCATGAACCTGGTAATTTATTGTAATACATAATACTTCTTGATTTTCATTACTATAGAATTGGACATAATAGTATTCTTTAAACTCACAAGTATATTCTTTGATTTTACACATATCACATATTGTTAAATTTATTAATCTTACTCTTGCATTATCTTTTTCTTTTATTGATTCTGCTTCATAATTACTTATCCAATTTTCTCCTAAAAATTCATCCACAATATAATCTACTAATTTTTCTATTCCCTTTCTATCTGATTTTATTAGTTCCGTCTGTACATTTCTTCTTATTAATGCTTTTGTATCACTACTTATTCCTTCCCACCAATTTCTAACATGTCCTTCAAAAGATGCTACTAAAAAAATTTATCATTCTATCAGTATTTTCCCATGTATCATCTTTATTGTATAAAAAGAATAGTATCATTGAATCTGCCCAAGTTAATAAGGCTTTTTAGTGTCTATTTTACAATCCAAATCTAATTTTGTTCCCCCATGATTAATAGGTTTATCATAATTATTATTTGGTTTAAATCTATCTTTATATTTATTTCCTCTAGGTGGTTGTCTATCTCTGACTCTATCATAATATTGTCGTGTGGTTTACTATATAAGGGTGCATAACTTTCATCTGGATCTGGTAATTCTTGTTTAGAAGTTCTTATAGGAGCAGGGTTAGGTGCTCCTCCAGTATTCATTAAAACTTGGTATTCATCAAAATTTTCTATGCTTAATTAATCAAAATTTTCTATAAGCAAATCTAATTCTTCATTCATTTTTGTCTCGGTCTTCTTCAATTTTTTCTTCAGCTTTTAATTTTCTTAAAATTTTTTCTATAGATTTTTGTAATTCTAACTCTTCTTCTAGTATTTTTGGTAATATGTTTTTCCTAAATTCATCATCCATACTTCCTGCTTCTATTATAATTTTTTCTTGTTCAAAATATTTCTTTCCTATTCTAAGTATTTCTTTTTTTATGAATTTTTTGTCTACTTTCTTATCTTTGCTTTTATTATTTTCTTTGAATTCTCTAATCTCTAGTTTTAGTATATTTATATCATTTCCTACTTCTTTCAATTCATTTTTTACTTCTTGAACGTCACTTATTAATGATTTTATTAATATTTTTAGATCTTCAATATATTCACTTATTGACATTTTATACTCTTGATTTTTGAGTTTTTTGTACCTTAAATAATGTGTCATACATATCATCTATTTTTATTTCTAGCTTTTTGATTTTTTCTTCTATTGATATGATTTTTTCATTTTCATTCTTTCTTATTTTCTCGTTTAGTTTATCTATTTTTTCTATAATTATTCTAATTTTATCTTGATTAATTAATTCTCCTGATTTTCTTTGGAATTCTTTTAAGATTTCTTCATCTATATTTTTAACTTCTCCTATCATTTCTTTTAATTCTTTGAATTGTATTGTTAGTTTATTTTGAATGTTTTGTAATTTTTCTTTGATATTCATATCCTGTATATTTAATTGTTGTAATTCTTCAACGGCTAATTTATCTTGTAAATTTATGTTTTTATATGTTTGCCATAAAAAGGCACTTATCCAATTTAATTGCATGTTAAGAAATCCATCAGATTCTCCCCATGAGCTTAATGGTTGAAATATAGTTGTATTAGCTCCTTTTATTTGGTAAGATCCTACTGGTAGATTAATATTTTCTATTATTTGTTTTTCAAATTTTATTTCTGGAAATTCTGTCATTAAATTTTTCCTTTGATATGCTCAACTTCTAATCTTAATTCCGTATCATATTTTACTTCTTTACATATCATTATATTATATTCACAAAATTCTTCAATTGATCTTAACTTAATTTTTCTTTGTTGTGCTCTATAACTTTTATTGTAATATTTTATTTCTCCAGTTATATTATATTTTTTCATATTGATTTTTTCTTTGTTATTTATAATCATAAGTATATTAGGTAATTGTTTTAGAATTGTATTAAAGTATTTTCTTTTACTTTCTAATGATTTTAGTCTTAGAAATCCTTTTCTTTGTATATTTCTTTCTTCTATCATTTGGTCTAATAGATTTCCTCTTTGTTCTATTATGGAATCTAATTTTTCATTTGTTTTCATATCTAGATATTTGATTAATAAGGGTTCTCCTCTATGATAATCCATTCCTATAATATTTGTATAATTCTTCTAGTATATCTTTGTGGATTAAATCTAGTATTTCGTTTATGATAAAATCTTCTTTTATTATATCGAAATTTATTAGATCATATATTTCTCTTCTTATATCTTTATCTAAATCTTTTAAAGTATTCAAGATTTCTATTTTATAATTATCGGGTATTGTTAATGTATGCATAATTATAAATCTTTATGTAAATATTATATATTTATATTTATATTTATTTTTATTTTTTTTGTCGTATAATATTTATCTTGTAGATCTGCCTTATGGCTCTGATACCAGTTGACGAGATGCTACTATGAGCGAACAAAAATCATATAAACAAAAATCATTTAAAATTATGTAAACAAAATTGTATAAGGACTTAAATGAAATCTTTCCATACTTTAATGGTTTGTATTGCAAATTCTATATATAAGGGTATTTTTGTAAGTTTATAGAGTCAAAGTCTATTTTTACAATATTATTATTGCTTCAAAGTCTATTTTACTAAATATTATAGTTATTGGATCCATTTATAATTATTTCCCTAAAATCAATATATATATCAAATTTTCTTCTCTCCCCATTTCAATATTAGGCATAAGATAGAGGGAGGGGCGATCGGCCCATCGCAATCAAGGTCGCCGGCACCCTTGCACCTGCGATCTGGCGGCGAAACTACCGCCATCACTTGGCGGCGACGGAGGCGTACACAGGGTGTCGAAATAGAAGATTTTTGGGGCTGATTTGGGCAGAATTTTGGGGGAAAAACGCTCGGATTTGAGGATTTTCCGGCTAAACTCAGGTCGAACGTGCCGGTGGTTGAGATAAGTGATTGGGATTTCTTTCTTGTTTTGGGTTTGATTTTTGGATGGGAGTTTGGTGCCAATTTGAGGGATTCCGAAACTGGCAGTGGTGGTCGGATTTGAAGCATGGCAATGGCCGCTTCGAATTGGGTTGTTGAATTGTTGTGATTTAGGTGAAAGACAACCGATGACTGTAGTTGAAATGTCTGTGAATGGTGGCTATCGTTTTAGTTCGTGGAGGTGATTGGTGGAGGTAGTGAAAGGGCAGTGACCTCGTGTCGTAACTTGATTGCATATTAAGGGTGATGAAGCCTGTGATGTGCAGACTTTAATCTGTAATGGAGATCCGATGGTTGGGCTTGAGGTTGGTTGTTCAATTTGTTGATGAGTGGCAGTTTGTGGTGTAGTTTCTTGTAGTTGGAGACATGGAGATTCCGGGCTAGGTTGTAGTGGTGGTATCTCGATTTGTTGATGATGTCTGATCGTTTGGGAAATGTGTGAAACAAACGTGATTTATGTGGCTAATGGAAATGAAGACTTACCCAAGTTTTCTTACAGATTCATGTGAGGGAAGAATGGAGAGGAATGAAGACAATTTTATGCATAGCTGAAGCCTGAAGTTGAAGAAACTGTAACTGAACATTGTTTGGAGTTGAAGGAAGTTGAATAGGCTGGAATTATATTTGCTGAAAATTAACTTAGGTATTGATTGAAAAATTTAATAAGAATGATGATGATGATGATAATAAAATCTGAAAAATTGAATTTTGAATTAAAATAAAGTCTCGGGTTTAAAAATGAGATAACTATTTTCGACAAATTTTGAAATCGCAAATTGTACTTTAAAGTTATGAACTTCGGTTTCTTCTTTAAAATCTCAAAATAACAAATAGGTTAGATGAGAGCGTTAATTTTGACCGTTAAGATTTGGAGAGTCGTAGTGACAAGTTCGTTAAAACTAACTTTTAAATTTGAAAATTTTTCGATCTCTACACCATATCTCGTAATTGATTGAATCATATTGATGAAGGGATTAAAGTCATGATAAACGAACTAGTTTGGTTTTGTCACACCATGTGACATTTTCCATCACATGTATTGCCCTGACATATTGTTAGATGTCAATCTGGAACAATTAATGTGAATTGATTAATTTAGGAGAATCTATATAATATATAAAAGTAGTTGAGTCAACTCCAGTCAACTTCACTGTTTCCCTCCAAAACTCTTGTGCTATGTGCATATTTTATTTATTTATTTTTTCAATTTTTGGGGATTTCAATATTTATTATGTTCACACTACTCATATCTTTCATCTAATAATCAACTTCAAAATCCACTTCAAAAATAGTTGGACCTTCAATATTTATTTATTATTTTCAAAATCGCTGACGTCTACTTACATTCTTCAATATTTATTGTGTTTATATGACTTCTATTTCTCGCCGCCTAATTACACTGGAAAGCCAGTTATTATTTTTTTTTTCCTTTTTCGCTTTTTCAGAATTTGTTTCATTTTTTTCGCTTTTTCGAAATCTGTTTATTCATTTTTGTTTTCTATATCCATTTTTTGTTCCATTTCTCGATATACAACCTCTTTCATTTCTGTTATATATAATTGTTATGAAGATATACACAATAATAGAAGATTCAATTAAAAGGTTATTTCTTTGAAAAAATGTGTACTGTTTAACATGACCCCTTCACTCCACCTTCCATTTATCACGTTTTATGATTCAAAATTTCTTGTACGGTGGTAATGCTTATTAGTTATTAATATTACAAATCAGTTGAAAATAAAAAATCGTAAATTTTTTTTTTTGAAAAAGTAAAAAGGATTGACACTACTCTTTTCTTCAAGACCTGTGATATTTTGAGTTGTTGAACATAGATTTAGGTTTCTGACAAAAAAGAAAAAATATTAAAACAATAATATTGTAGAGAAAGCTTCGAAAACAATATAGAATGCAAAATTATTTTGGACTAATAAGAGGATTTGTTAATAGTCTATTTATATTATATTCTAGATTTCTCTGTTGGGGTTGCAATGTGTTAACTAATGTTGGGCTATTTAGAATAGCTTTGGGTTGGATAGATATGTTAATGGTTTCGGCCGTTGAGTGAAGAAAAAACATATTATTCATGGGTCAGTATATATATTTGATGAAATTGTATATCACATTGTATAAAAAATAATAAAAACAAGAAACTAGAATTATTATTTTTTTAAAATTTGCTTTTACCGAGAAGTTGTTTTTTATTTTTTATGATATAAGAACGATAATTTGTTTGGTTTTACTTATTTATATTTAGGCTTTTTGTGTCAAAATCTCTCTTTTCATAAAAAAAAGTGTTCTTCTAACGTTTTCAATTTTACAAATAAATATTTGTGTTCAGTTATACAAATTCAAAGTAAAATTTTCAGTTAAAAATTATGTTGAAATTTTATTACTAAATAATACTCTCTCCGTCCTACAAAGATAGTCCACTATTTTTTTTTGTCCGTATAAAAAAAATAGTCTACTTTATTTTTTAAGAGTGAAATTAATATTTTATATTCCTTTTTGTCCTTAATCTGTGTGAAAATGAGTAGAAGAGAATCTTTATGGGACGGAGGAAGTACTAAATTATAAATCACATCATAAGTATAGTTTTTTTTTTTTTTATAAATAATCTTATTTTTAGTTATTTAGTACAACTAAAAATTGGAGCTCTTTTTTATAGCGTATTATTAAATTATTAAATATTTTTATAGATAATTAAATTTAATACGTAATTAATTTCTTATAATAATTGTGATATTTTATTGATCTTAATTTTATGGATAAATATTTGGTTCAGTCATACAGATCCAATATCAAATTCTCAATTAAAATTATATTTAAAATTTATACACATTCGTATTTTTATAAATCAAGTTGTATTGAAATTTTTATAAACAAATCCTCTTTTTAAGTTATTTATTACATATACATATTAAAGTTCTTTCCTATATTGCATTATTTATCAAAATTATTTCAATGACAATTACATTTAATTCTTAATTAATTTTTTATTCCAAAAAGTCTCATATTACATTTTTTAACATTAACGGTTAACAAATTTATCTACATCGTTTGAAATGATATAGTTATTAATGATTTTTGTCTTAACTGTTAATTTTAAAATTTCAAAAAGTAATTAACCATACCAAGATATTCTTTGCTATATTTTAATTCAAATTTTATGATATTTTTTCAGAATAATATATAAATTGTCTCCCAATTTACTTAACTAAAAATTGAGATGATCAATACTAAATTATAATTTCAATCAGAAAATAATTACGTTGTATAAATATTGAAAACCTAAAATATCATAAATTTGATGCAATATCTTTGTCAACATCGCAATTTTATTGTTGTTGTTGTTGTTGTTGTTGTTGTTGTATATGTTGTTTTTCATTGTCAATGGTCAAATTATTGAATTTTATCTTTTATATGCATGATCTCTATTATTAACTTTTTCATCTATTATTTGAATGTTCAGAGTACATTAATACTGAAGATCCTACATTTAAGTGTTCATTTTGCAAGGCGAATTTTTGGTTCGAGGAGATAGTGAATAATCGTTACAAAACTTGACGATCATATTCTATAAGGTCAAATTCTATCTGACAGTAATGCAGGACACAGTTCTTTATTCCAAGGATATCATTGAGCCATTCGAATTTTAGGATACTTATTAGATTTAAAAAAAAAAAACAATTTTCATTGATGGTGTCATATGCCATGACTATTAATAAGAGTCAGACACAATCATTTTCGCATACATGACTTCTCCCTAAAAGGTTGATGTTTAGATATGAAACTAATAAATGATTAACTTATATCTTATTTGTGAATGTTATTTATTTTGTTTAAGGATTCATTTAATTTCAAATAGGATTATTTTTATTTAGACGTTTCTTCCCGTGCATCGCACGGGATTATTCACTAGTTAATTATTAATTCAAAAGAGAGTTTTAATTAATCTTATTTTGATTAGATCAAAATAATAATTCACGTAGTTCGACATCGTGGTTGGGAACCTAAAGGGTCACACACAACGAGAGAACTAGAAGAATGTGATTGAAATTAATTAATTAACAAATGTTTGATATTTGTAGAATTATTTAATTATATTGTTTATTAATAGACTCGAATTAATTAATTTGATTAATTAACTGATGTCCCATGTTTAATTAATTGGATTAATTAAACCACTTGAACTGGGTCGATGTTTAAGTTATGGGCTAAGCCCACTCTGACTTATATATTAATGAACAATTAGGGTTTCGAAAAAGCTAACCTGACTTATATATTAATGAACAACTAGGGTTTGGAAAAAGCTAACCCTAATTCATTGTTTTCTTGCTAGCACAAGAAGAGAGAAACCCTAACCTCCCGTTCTTGTTCTCTCGTGTGGATCACTTTTGGAGGTTGGACAATTGGACATCTGTGATATGCAAGTAGATTGAAAAAATAATCAAGATTCTCAAAGTAATCTGCAAGAACATCAAGAGGTAATGTTCTTTATTACGATTTCTATCTAAATACAAAGCAGATCCTCGTTTGGGAACTGAAAATATTTTATATTCCGGTGTGCATGATTAAGTAAATTCCCATCAGATTTTTCTTCAAAAAGAAAACATGTGACACTTCCGGTATGCTTAAATAAATTTCAGGGGATGTAAAAGAGGGCAAAATTTGGCCTCTCACTTAAGAGATTCCAACCCCATTTTTCCTCTTTAAGTTTTTCCCTCTATATTTTTCCTTCAACACTAATATTTCTCTTAAGAAACTATCATTTTGGTCTCACATAATTTTACAAATCCAAGATAAACTATAAAAAACTATCAATTAATAATATAAAGCATAAATCTTGTGGCAAAGAAACTTAGCTAGAGCTAATACCTTACAAATAAGCTATCATTTTGGCCTCAACACTCGATATGCAAATAAACACACGCACACACAAAGATTGACTCCAGATCTCGTGAGTATTAAGAATGAAAAATAAATTAAAAGATGAATGTTAGAATAGGGAAGCGGAAATAGGGAGAGATGTAAAGAATTAATCGAAGTTGTTATAGTAGACGGAAGAGAAGAAAACATGAGAGGAGAAAAAGGAGAGGAGAGGAGAGGAAAACAGGGAAATGGGAAAGTGGAGTCTCCCATTCAACTTCTATGGTAATTTTGTGTCACGCCATATAAGGGCGACATACGTCGCCCCCCTATCGTACCTATAGGGGCAACTTACTCCTATTGGGATGACATATGTCATCGCTACCTAAATGAAAAAAATGGACGTCAAAATTTTGCACTACATGTTTGCATAAAAAACCTGCACCTATAGGGACAACATTATGTCGCCTCTATAGGTCTTTTATAGGAACGACTTGATAAATTTCAGCTAAGACAATGCTGTCCTTATAGAGTTTAGATTCTATATGGATGACATTTGATTGTCATCTCTATAGATTCATGGTCTACACGAGTAATCACTTTGTCTCCCCTCAATTACTTGTATTTTAAACTTTTAATTAAAGTGATAAATTTTAAAAAGCAATAAATATCATAATAAAAAGCCTTCAATGGATACTAATGCCAAAGTCGTTTTTGAATGAAAAGAAATAATTATACAAATATTTCATTAAAAAACTTTATGAATTTGCATCTCAAAAACCATGTTAATAAATAGGAGACATACCTTAAAAACAACGCAAAACTGGATTCATATTTTCTATACCGCCCATACCAAGAGTACAATCCTTCCACTTATCTCATTTTGTGTAACTACGTTTTTTTATAACAATTTCCAAATGGAGAACCATGTCATTTGTATCAAAACAAATCTCCTGCCTTTTGAAAGTAGTGAAGTCAATAGTTCACATTATGATCAGTTGTCGATCCCGTCCAATAAAAAGTTGGGCTGTTGGTATTCGTTTAGTTAAGATAAAAACATGAACTTATAAGTAGTAAACTGCTTACGAGTAAAATAAGCAACAATACTTTATTAAATGGGGTGGGAAAAATACAATTCAGTCCGATTTCCTTTATCACCCGACCAAACAAAATTTAATTGGGAATTTTACACAGGAAAATAAATAATCCAATTGTAAGTTTTTTTTTTTTTTTTTTTTTTATGGAAAATAAGTTATATTACTCAATCAACTCGGCATGAACCATACCCGAGATAAAATAAGGAATACAAGAGATCCAAGATACACTACCAATGCGATAAGACTTGTAGTTTGCTAGAGTATGAGCAACTTTGTTCTCACAAAATTGCACACTCTGCAATGAACATCAGTCATAATCTTACGAATATCAACCAAAATAGGCTCACAAGGCACTAAGGAGTTATCCACTTTGAGGTTACTTGTAACCCGAAAGGAATCCATTTCAGCCGAATGAAGAGATAAGTCACACCTTTTTGCCAGTAAGAGTCCTTCCCTTAATGCCATTGCTTCTGCCAACTCAGGGGTTACTTGTCCCGGAAAAAGTCCCGTTCCAGCCACCACAACCACACCTTGATCTTCCCTTATAACTGCCCCCGTTGTGTAGTACCTATTGCCAGCCTTAACAGATGCATCTGTATTAAGTTTGAGTCCTCCCAAAGTAGGTGGTTTCCATTTATCAGTTAGTATCACCTTCAAAGGTCTACCATTTTTATGCTCTTCGACTGTCCATTCCCATAAATTATCAGTACGGCAGCAAGTACACTTGCTTCTCGCTTGCAGATCCGTGCAAACACTATTTCTTTCTCCCCAGATAACCACAGCACCGAAGCCAACTAACCCTGGGTTGACAGGTTGGTATCACGGAGTCTGTCATGTTTGGCATCTTTGCCCATTTTTTCATTTAACTCCACCACCCTATTTCTCACCAAACCTCCACAGCAACAGGGCAAAAGAAAAAAAAATGTGCGACACAGTTTCAAGACTACCACACGAACTGCATCTGGAGTCGCATTGGATACCTCTTCTAATCAGGTTTAATTTATAAGGCAAAGCATCCATAAACAAACGCCAAAATAAAATCCTAACCTTGGGTGGTGTTTTAAGATTCCAGCTAATTATTCGATCCCCTAGTCTCTTCCCTGTTTTCGTTATTCTTCAATAGCATTCGATATCCACCCCTAACCGAATATGCTCCATTATTCTCATGATGCCGAATTATTCTATCCGGTGTGTCACTGTAGCTAAGTGGAATGGACAGAATTTCCTTAGCATCAATTGGATAAAATAGCGTTCTGATCTTTTCTTCGTCCCATACACCTGAGGGTGTTAGAAGCTCCCCTACTTTTTGGTCCTGAAGCTCAGCAGTGTTATACGAACGAAATGAAGGTGGTCGAGGTAGGCACATGTCATATACTGTAACGATCCGGTTTATATTAGTAAAAAAAAGTGTATTTAGTCAAAGTCAAATAATCAAGTTAAATAAGGACTTACTTTGAATAAATATTTTATTGGGATTTATTTTATTATTACAAAAGTTTGAGGGTTTAATTATTAGTAATGGAAAGTTAAAGATTTAGTTTTCTCTTATTGGAAAGTTAAGGTCTAAATTTTATATAACAAGAAGAATAGGGTCTTGTTTTATAATTACCTTATTTGCATTTGTATATTAAAGTGAAGAAAAGCCCATTTTCTTGATGTTTGGAGAGAGGGAGCAGAGAGTTCGAGAGAACTCGATAAAGGAGGAAGAAAATGGAAGAAAAAGGAGAGGTGGCGGTCATCGATCAAAAAGTAGATGGTTTAGCTTGGATTCTTCGACTTCAATTTAAAATTTTGAGAGGTAAAGCAAAAGTTTGCTTATTTTAGAATCAGATTTAATTTATGGTTCTTCGGTTATTTGCTTAATATTCGAAGTTCAACCAGAATTAAATGTTATTAATATGTAATTTAGGTAATAAGTTTATAATATTCAAAGGGAAATGACATATTCAGAGATGGGTGTTAAAGTGGATAGAACAGGAAATTAATATGTAGATTTAATATTTAGTTTTGATTCTTATTGAGTTTATATTATGCCAAACACTTGATTTGATATATGTAAGTGTGGATTAAGTATTAAGATTTATTTAAGAAGAAAAAAAAGGGGCAGGGATGAAAATGAGTATTCCATGATAGTAGGCGTAATTTCATGACTTCGATTAAGGAAATGGGTCTTTGGTATATGTATGCATATGGGCATACAGGTGGAAAATTCAATTGGAGAAGGAAGCATTAACACTTCAAGTCTCAATTGAAATTATATTGGTTCAACTAAAGTTTCGTAATAGTACATTTTCAAATGATAGAATCTTTTATATGTGCCAAACGTGAAGTATTTTGGGAATTTAATTAGTAAAGGCATGTGATTGAATGAAAAATGGGGAATAAGGACTAAAAGAGAGCTTTGTGAGATTTTATATATTAATCACGATTTGGGAAGTATGGATTTTGATAGAAAGAAAATTATAAAATATAGAATTCCTTAATTTTAGTAAGGAGATAGATGGAAATGAAATAACTTTATAGATGATATTAAACGATTTTCAATGATTGATATAGCTGATTTTAATACAAAAGAATTATATTTTTATTTCATGAACGATGAGGAAATTTGATAGGCTTATCAACACAGGCATCTTTCAGTCAATAGCTCTGTGAGTGGAAAATACTTTTCTTAAGAAAATAAGTATTTGTTTAATGTATATTAATTCTAAAAGCATTATGAGATATTTATTTATTATAATGCTTGTACATAATTATATAAATTGCAGAACTTGATTATTTTCAAGTGTTAAGTTTACATCATGATTTTTAGAATAAATTGAAGCTTTATTAATAAGTAACTCTTTTTAAAGTTAGTTTCAGCTCAGTTAAATCACGTTTTGAGAAATATTACATCAGTAGTAGATATTCCAATATATGTAAAGAGATTTTAAAAACCACCAAAAAGTGCCCAGGTGATTTTACCCGCGCTGCACTGATGTGAATCCGTTTCCACAGTGAATGACCAGATATAGTGATTTTACCCGCTCTGCACTGATGTGAATCCGTTTCCACAATGTATGACCAAAATCTCAGAAGTTCAGAATCTCAGAATTATTAGATTATCAGATTTTGGGTACCTTTGGTGTGATTTTTTTTAATACTTCACAACTTATCAGAATTAAGAATTAAGAATTTAGTTTTCAGTTTACAGAATCAAGACTTCAGCTTATAGTATAATTCCAGTGATTTCAGTTTTAAAAGTAATTATCCGATTTTCGACGTTATTAAAGTTAAAGAATATAAATTTTCCAGCAAATTTGTATAAATGAGAAAATATACGTATTTATGAACTGTCCACTCACTGAGTTACAAACTCATTATTTTCCCATATATTTTTATATAATGCAGGTGAATGTGAGTTGCAAAGCATTTGGAGCCTGTTGATTTGTCAAGTCGGGCCACGGATATAATAAGATAGTATGATTTATTTAATTAAGTATCTAAGTTTAAGGGCTCACTGCAATCTCTCAGGTTTATTTTCATTTGGGATGTACTGTAAATTATATTAAATGATCGAGTTGGTTACACTTAGTTGATTAGTATGTGCGTTAGATGCAGATGTAGTTCCCACTATTTATGAGATATATATGTATGGGAAATGTTATTACTATTCAGGTGACTTTAGTCTAATTTATAAGGGAGATCATGTCAAATTTTCAGTAAATTATTTATAGTCAAAGAAAAGTCAAGGTTGCCTTGGTAGTGGGTCCAATATCTAGCTGGCACCTACTATCGACACACGTCACGTTCTAGGTCTAGTAGGATGATTCGGCACGGGTCATGACAGATACTATGGACACGATCCGCCCGTTGCCAACTCTCCATCTCATCCCATCCTTAATCACCTCACATCCCCATAATAGGCTCTGAAACAAGAAAGAATCACCACTATTTGGTGATGTCCTAAGCAAGGTCTAATTTCTATAATATTTTCACTAAGGATTTTGGCTGCAAGTGAGTCACCATTATTCAAAAGTCTCCAGAATTGTTTAGCCACTAGCACTTTGTTGAACAGACTGAAATCTTGAAATCCAATCTCTCCGTCACATTTTGGTCTACACAGTTTCCTCTAGCTGATCCATTGCATTTTGGATTGATCAACATTACCACCCCACCAGAATTTACCAACAAGAGAGCTAAGTTCGTTGCAAACGGCCACTGGCACCTTAAATAAGTTCAGTAATGTACTTACTCTTCTCCTTCGTTTCTCATGCAAGTGTACCTCCACATCAGGACAGTCTCCACTACGTTTATTACTATTGGAACACAGGGCCACCTCAAACTGTCCACAAAAATCCGCACCTATATTTTCATGTTTGCCCATATCCCTAGCCTGTCTTTTCCATTTTTTACTTGTCTCCTTCTTAAGGCATCTTTAATGGGTGTGTGAAAAATGGAGGTGGGTTGGATGAGAGATAAAAAGAGAGATATATTATTTTAAGATTAAATTGTGGAGAGATTGTGGATGTTGAAAGTAGAAAAAAGAGAGGGAAAAATGAAAAAAGAAGAGAGAGATAAACAATAAATTAATGAAAAAATAGTTGAAGGGGTCAAGTAGAAGGTCTAATTTTGGACCTTGTGATGGACCAAAGTGTGGAAAAATAGGAAGAAAGTGGAAGAGAGAGAAGAAAAAAGAGATATTAATGTAGGACTCATATCTTTACTTCCATCATTAATAATGCTTTAGTAAAAAATTGCGGTCACCCGATCATACATCAAGTGACACATTAAGTGTAAAATAAAACCGTAAAAATCCAAAATGATAATATAATAAGGATCATTAAAATTGCTAAAATTATTAAAACCATCATAAAATTCTAAAATTTTAATCATAACATTATCATGCTGAGTTTCCGGATATACTTCTTGATCAATGACAGGTATAGAAATTTTATTAGGAATAACAAAAAGCAAGTCCCCAAATTTTAATCATAACATTATCATGCTGAGTTTCTGGTGCTACTACTCACATAAGTGTTTCTATGCAGGGTTGCCTGTTCTGCCGAAAGCCAAATGATGGTGAAAGATTCATCTTTGTGGGCGATGGAAAATCGGTGGAAGTTGAAGAAATAGGCACTTTTAGGTTGTTGTTGGGAACTGGTTTTTATTTGGATTTGAAATACACTTTTGTTATGCCGTCATTTAGACGGAATTTGGTTTCTATTTTCTTATTGAACAAATCTGGATATTATTGTTCTTTTGGAAATTGTCAGTTCAGTCTTTCTTTAAATTCAAATATTGTTGGTACTGGTTCATTATGTTCATAAGATAACTTATATTTTCTTGATACTATTGCATCATATAATGAAACCTTGTGTGTGGAATCACGTGGTACTAAGCGAAAATTAAATAAAGAAAATTCAGCAAAACTATGGCACAAGCGCTTAGGCCACATCTCAAAAACTAGAGTTGAACGACTTGTGTCAGAAGGCATTTTGGATTCCCTCGACTTTACGGACTTTGATGTTTATATTGATTGTATCAAGGGAAAACATACCAAAACAAAAGGGTTAGGTGCTAATACTACTTCAGACATCTTAGAATTGATACACACAGATATTTGTGGACCATTCCCTATGGCTTCCTGGAATGGTCAACAATATTTTATATCATTCATAGACGATTACTCACGTTATGGGCATCTATATCTTATTCATGAAAATTCTGAGTCACTGGACATGTTCAAAGCTTTCAAAGCTGAAGTTGAGAATCAACTCAACAAGAAAATTAAAAGCGTTAGGTCTGATCGTGGTGGTGAGTACTACGGCAGATATGACGGTTCGGGTGAACAACGTCCAGGACCATTTGCTAAATTCCTAGAGGAATGTGGAATTGTCCCACAGTACACCATGCCAGGTTCTCCTAGCATGAATGGTGTAGCTGAAAGACGAAACATGACTCTTAAGGATATGGTAAGGAGTATGATTAGTCATTCTACTTTACCAAAAACAGTTTGGGGAGAAGCATTAAAGACTGCAGCTTATATTCTGAATAGAGTACCAACTAAAGCTGCTGGTAAAACACCTTATGAGCTTTGGATAGGCAGAAAGCCCAGTCTAAATCATTTCCACATTTGGGGATGTCCAGCTGAGGCAAGGCCTTATAGGCCGCATGAAGATAAATTGGACTCTAAAACTGTTAGCAGCTACTTTATTGGTTATTCTGAGCGATCAAGGGGCTACAAATTTTATAATCCCACACTTAAGTCAATTTTTGAAACGGGAACTGCTACATTTTTTGAGGATGTTGAGTTTGGTGGGAGAAATAAGGTTAGAAACATTATCTTTGAGGAAGAAGCTGAGGAATGATCGATTTCGATTCCTACTGTTACTTTTAAGGCTCATCTTGTAGCTAAAGACTTTACACAAAAGGAAGGTATTGACTTCAAAGAGACTTTCTCTCCGGTTTTAACGAAAGACTCTTTCAGGATAGTCATGGCACTTGTTGCACATTTTGACCTTGAGTTACATCAGATATATGTAAAGACGGCGTTTCTCAATAGAGACATTGATGAGACGATTTATATGGTGCAACCAGAAAACTTCGTGTCAGGAGACTCGAAGAATATGGTTTGCAAATTAAAGAAATCTATCTATGGACTCAATCAAGCTTCCCGTCAGTGGTACTACAAATTTCATCAAGTGATCATCTCGTTTGGTTTTGAGATAAATGTTGTTGATGATTGTGTGTATCACAAGTTCAGTGGGAGTAAGCATATTTTCCTGGTTTTGTATGTTGATGACATAATGCTTGCCACTAATGACATAGGCATGTTGCACGAAACCAAGAGCTTTTTGTCAAAGAATTTTGAGATGAAAGATCTTGGGGACGCCTCTTTCGTATTAGGAATTCAGATACACCGGGACTGCTCTCGAGGTATTCTTGGATTATCACAAAAGAGCTATATAGATAAAGTTCTTATAAGGTTTGGCATGCAGGATAGTAAACAAGGAGACACCCATGTTGCTAAGGGAGACAAATTTATTCTCAATCAGTGCCCGAAAAATAATCTTGAAGTTAAGGAAATGCAAAAGATTCCCTATGCATCAGCTGTTGGGAGTCTGATGTATGCTCAAGTTTGTACATGTCTAGACATAGCGTTCATTGTTGGAATGCTAGGCAGATATTTAAGTAACCCTGGGATGGATAATTGGAAAGCAGCAAAGGGGGTTATGAGGTACTTGAAGAGAACAAGAGATTGCATGCTTACATACAGCAGATCGGATCAGTTAGAGATCGTAGGATACTCCGATTCTGATTTTGCGGGATGCCAAGATAGTAGAAGTTCCACATCAGGCTACATATACCTGCTAGCTGGAGGAGCCATTTCCTGGAGGAGTGCTAAGCAGATACTTGTAGCTTCTTCCACTATAGCAGGAGAATTTGTAGCTTGTTATGAGGCATCTAATCATGGGATATGGCTGCGAAATTTTGTCACTGGGCTGCGCATTCTGAATGGAATTGAAAAACCATTAAAGTTATATTGTGATAATAACTCTGCAGTGCTATATTCCAATAACAACAGGAGTTCAACTAAGTCAAAACACATTGACATTAAGTTCCTGGTTGTGAAAGAAAGGGTACAGAGTAGACAGATTTCCATAGAGCATATTGGAACAAACTCCATGATTGCGGATCCACTTACTAAGGGATTAGCACCCAAGGTCTTTCACGAGCACACTGCTCGTATGGGTGTAGTATTTCTTGAGGATATCATGATTTAGTGGGAGTTTGTATTTTGGTTGCTTTATGTTTTGATTTTGGACACATTTGTGTATTTGGATAATTTTCTGTACAGAAATAAAGTATTCAGTTCATTCTATTCTGTTACATTATGTTTGGTAATGATCTCACGTAAGGAATAAAGTCGGACCAATTGAAAATAGACATGTTTGGATCACATAACATGTAATTTTCATACTACACTCTCATGATTGATCTATGTCATTTGGTTGTATTGGTATACGTGACCATTGATGGATTTAGTTATGATTAATGTAACGAAAGTTGCTTTGATCCTATATTGATATGATTGATGGACGAGAATGTTTGGAAATACCCTTAATAATGATAGCAAATTTTTGAGCTCATAAGATTGTACACATTTGTAAGGATACACGTATGGTCCAGTGGAAGATTGTTGGATAAAATTCAATAATGTGGGGCCAAACATGTATAAAATAAAATGTGTGGTGCTATTTTAAGGATTTAGTCAATAAAGTGATCCACTAAAGATTATTTTAAGTGTCGTGAGATTAAAGTGTAGAGACCGATTCAATGTTTTAAATTGATGATGGACCAATTTAATAACATTGAAACAATATAACTGCCCTACAGCTATTTATACAGGTCATGGTCCACAATTGAGAGTGTCTTTTCATAATTTTCTGCATCCCCATCAACAGAGAAGAAAAATAAGGAGAAAACCACGAATCGGTTGGAAGACCATAACCCCGTTCGATCAAACACAATAATTGATTCAGGTACGCTTCCGCTTCGATCTTGATAATTACAGCATGATGTTTATGAATTTTAGATGAACAATCATCTATATTACATTTAATTTCAACAAACAAATATTAATAAAGAGAGTTTCCAAGATTCCACATATGCTAACATTTTCAAAAATTTTATGCAACTTTTGGTACTCTCACTATCAAAATTAATATGGGCATCTTCGGAATTGAGAATACTCCAAATATTTTTATTTAATGTCAATTTCCTCGATATCATTTTTGCGAACAAAATCCTTCATATACATTAATTGCATAATCCACATATGAATTCCTCTGAGGGTATGATTTCCATCTTTCCATGAATATCCGAAAAGCCATATTACAGCCATAATAGACCCCACAAAGAGAACTCTATGTCTCCCATGTCATACATTAGTTAAATAAAATGCTACAAGCAACTACAATTCCTTATTTAGCCAATGCTTGGTGGAGGTTCATTTTTTATTTTTTTTAAAGACGATTACAGAAACAAATGCTCATACATGTAAAGTACCTAAAGTAGTGAATTGAAAGCCACAGTGCCTAATGCACATCTGTTTCCATAGCTACTTCCCAAATTCAGCAATTTTCTCAAGGAATGTAGAGATGACATTTAGTGTCCATTACCTCAATACTCTCAATTAAAACCAGGATTCAATTACAAAGTAATTCAAGCTCAAGGACTTCCAACCATCCATATATTAATTCAAGCTCAAGAATCAATTTTATTTGCAATCTCTACTAAAACATCATAATACAAGCTCAATGTGAAATCTCTATCACAAAAATTGAAAAATGTAACAGTTAGGAAATGGACATGTCCGGAAAGAAAGGAATCATCATTCGCTTGTTAGATGTGTTTCCTTTGTCCAACATACGCATGATGGCCTTATAAAATTAGACAACAGAATCATGTTTAGTTAATTATGGCAAATGTTCAAAGATAGGACAACCCTCTAAAAATAAAAAAAAGATCACATTTTTAGAGCATATTCACATATATTAATGTCCAAAGATCCCCTAGTCGAGTGGAGGCTAATTAGATTGTGATAATCTCTTTGGAATTTTACAACACAATAGAATATTAACTGGTGATTTCAAGAGGTTTGTCGCCTTCCCTATCAGCCTTCAGAGTGTAGCACACTTAGTGTTAGCCATGTCAAATTCAAAAGAAAATCATGTCAGCAGTAAGTCATGCACAGATTACTCACCTCTTTGGCATTTCTGGGATTTCCGGTCAGAACTTCATACCTGAAAAATGCCAGTGCAACTATTAGGAATAACAAAAAGCAAGTCCCCAAATTTTATATGCAACATTTGACTTCACAGTCAGTTGTTGGAACATTCATCAGATAAAAGTAAATGAATCAGGTATCGAATTTTCTGGCCACAGGGTCATCACCATTAAATTTCATCTAATTTTTTCTACAATTCCTTGTCATTCCATTTTAGTTCCTTTTCTTGTGGGTAATTAAGCAAAGGGGAATGCAAGATTTGTCTTTTTTTTTTTCATCCAAATAACACTTGTACCACAAATGATAAAATCAATTTAGGAAAACTTGCAGAGGCCTCACAAACTTACTAAACGAAATTAAACTCGCCAACTTCAACAAATATTACACAATAAAAAAAAAAAAACCAATCGAGATTAGTAGAAAAATATCTATTAAATAAAACCCCAAACATCAAGAGTCCTAATTTTCGAGACCTCATGCAAGAGACAGAGGCAATACCATGACTAAAAATCAAATCTAACAACTCATTAGAATTAAGCAACATAAAATAGAAGATCCGAAGTGGTTATAATTAATGAAAAAAAGGTGAATTCTCCAACTGCTTAACAATATACTTCTTCAAGGTTAATGACTTTAGGGAGAAAAAAATATGATATATTCAAGGCTCAACAAAACTTTAGTATTCTGGGCAAATTGGAATCTATGTGTAAGATCATTCAATGAAAAGCATCTTTAGCAAAGCTTGACCACATTTTTAAGATGATAACCTCTACTTTTTTATCCACATGTTTTATAAGATTCACAAATTACTAACCACTTCTTATTTACAATTTATAAGCACTCAAAAGTAATACAAAATAAGCTTCAAGTTTTGAGCAGTGGTTCCTTAGAAAATAAAGTAATCGAATAAAATGAAGATGAATCCCTGGTATATTGGTATACTGGAGTTGCAGAGGGTAGGACGAAAATTTTATTTTTGATGATATCGAAATAAAGTAAAACAATAATTCATGATAAGGATCTTCAATATCACTACCTCTTAAAAAACCTAAGCTAATTCTATTGTTATTGTTATACAATAAAATAAGCTGAATTGTGAAACTATATGTAAATAAATTTCTTTCACAAAATTGGCTATAAATGTAGACATTACAAATTTGTACGTAACATCTATTTTATGTTAAGCTTATTATATATCATTGCTAGATAACCAACATAATTAAGTAATTAGCATATAATGTTAATGGAAACACCAAAGTCCACTTAACCATATAAAGAAAAAGATAATGGTAACTGTCCCTAAAAAAAATTTTAAAAAAAAATAGATTCACAATTGAGATTTTGGTCAAAATTAATTGGCCAGAATATCAATTATCTTTATATAATAAATATATATAGATTCCAAATTTATTGTTGTACTATTATAAAATAAAATTTCTGATTTCAAATCTTAACAAAATCAACTCAAAATCAAGGCTTAAATACATGAAAATCATAAAAAAGCCTGAGTCATAATACAACATTATTTTGTGTCCAAATTCAATTTAAATCCTATTTTAACACTTTCACAAGAAATCTAACACTTCCACAAGAAATCAGATCTTTGATCTTAGTAAAATTCAACTTAAAATCACAATTTAGATACATAAAAGTATAAGCAACCATTTAGAAGTTATGCATTTTTTTATTTACTAAAACTAGATCATTAACACAAATTAATAACTCATAGCATGATTTCTTTAAAATCTGCAAAAACAGTAACAAGAGATAAAAGAAGCTTAACTTAGGCATAAAACATGTATACAACAATCTGAAATAACCGATAAAAGCACATTTTCTTTACTAACTGGTGGTATGAAGTTTTCCTTAGTGTTTAAAACCTGAAAAGTTAAAAGTTTTATGGGATTAATTAAGTTAGAATCAAAGGGAAACTGAGGCTCATAATTAGTTTCAGGTTTAAGGAGAAATTATATTCAGAACATCATTTATTTTTGCTATGTTTACATTCTTTCATGAAATTGAACATTATCAAAAGGCTACTAGTATCGTGTCTGGTATTATTTGTGGGAAAAGTACATAAATAAAAATTTAAAACTATCACTTTTTAAAACTAACAAACTTAGGAATTTTTTTTTTTTTAAAAAAACAGGTGATAATTAGTAATTAATAAATATAATATTGTATAATATAAAAATAATTATCAATTATACATTAAATTAAAACTAATATAATATTTAAATAAAAAAAGTCATCAAACAACAACTTCTGTTTGTCCATCATAGTTCCCACCCCACCCCATCCCATCCCGACAAAACCCACCCTACATACCCCAAAAAAAATTAGGTTTTTTGGGAAAAATTCATAACTACAACACTTTGACTATCACTTTCTAAAACTAGCAAACTTAACATTTAAAAAAAAAAAAAAGTGTTTAATAATCAAAACTATATATAAACATAATTATCGATTATAAATTATATTAAACCTAATATAATATTAAAATAAAAACTCAAATATTTCGAAAAAACAAACAAATAAACAAACAAATAAACAAACAAACAAACAATACACGCTTCAATGTCACAACCTCCATCATCCCCACCCCGCCCCGCCCCGCCCCGCCCCGCCATACCAACACCCAGCCCCCACCCATCCCAACACCTACAAATGAGTTTTTTTTCCTCGATGTTTCCCCACCTCACCCCACCTGCAAAGTCATAGTTGGTTACATAAAATCACAATTATAAATTTAATCACAAATTTCACCTCAACTCACCCCATCCACCCCACCCCACCCCACCTGATGTGATCCAAAGTAGGCATCGAAAGCAGAAATCGAGCCATTGGCGACACGACAGTGATTTACATGAGAAACGAAGCAAGCTTCATGTTGGGCTCGAACGAAGAATGAAATTGGGCCACGTTATTTCAAAAGGAAGAAAAAATGTGCAGCCGGAACTACCACGCGATCGCGTGGTGAAGAGTATCGCGCGATCGCACAATGGCATTAAAATCGAGGCAGAGAGTTTCAAGCGTCTCCACGCGATCGCGACAAGATGGCTATGCGATCACGCGGTTAATCTGAGTCTAGATTTTTCGCGACTTTTTTTATTTAATTCCGTCTTTAATTATTGTTTCCATAGTTTAGGGCTCATTAGAGGCTAAACCCAGTTTTAGGTCGTTTTTCATTATATTATTGACAATTTCATTATTGTAAAATAGTTTTGAGATTATTCATATTGTTGAGAGATGATTCTCTTGTTGAAAGGTTGAGTTATTCCATTTGGTTTAGAACTTATCAAAGATTAAATATTTTTGGCGTTCACCCCGAACTTATTAAGGAATTAGGCAATCCTTGTGGTGTTCGACAATTCCAGTTCTTTCCTTCGCATCTTCAATTTCTTGCGTCGTGAGGTTTGGGTTGGAATCCTATCGTCAAATTTAATTATTGTTTCTTGTGTTTAATTTGATTTAGATATTTCCTAGGTTTTTATTTTAGTTATTCCGCATTTTCGTCGAGATTCCCGAGTGGGATCGCGTCATCTGGTATCAGAGATTGGATCTAATTCAGATTCTTGCCTTTTCTTGATTTTTATTGATTTCTTCATGTTCTTCATAGTTTTCCTTGATTTGATCTATTTAAAAATCTAATAAAAATTCAAACTTGTTTATTTTAGTCAATTCTTATCCAAATTCAATTCCATTTGTTTCGCTGCACTCATAGTTGAATTTCAGATTAAAAAAAAATCAAAAATTCCCAAAAAAAAATCCCAAACTTCGAGAATTTATCAATTTTTTTCTACTCTTTTGTGTCTGCCACAAATTCCTTGATTGTTGATCCTTAATTAGTTCTTGTGTGAAATTTTAGGGGATAGAAGAGTGATACACAAGCGAAAATATACGTGAGGAGAAATTTATTTTGATATTAAAAATGTCTTACAAAGAGGGATCTACATCATCATCGTCTGTGGGTGACAAGAAACAACCCAAATTTTCGGATAGAAAATTTGAGCAGGGCAATGATGATATTGCAGCAATGCGGGCACAATTTGAGAGGTTTATGGCTTAGATGGAGAATCGAGGTGCAGAACGTGAACAAAGACCTTGAGATCAATCTCATAATGGTTATCGGGTTAGGAGATGTAGTAGGTGTGAGGTTTGTATGGATGATGAGGGCATGGGTAGTGAGAGTGGTAGTGATGTGTTCCTGACCCGCGACAATCGGAGTCATAGCAGGCTTGACAGAAAGTTAAATATTCAAGCCAAATAAAAGTGCAGTCCAGTCAACCATGTCGGAATTGGATGGATAATATATGTTTTTCGGGTAGAAACAGATCACTGAGCAAGACTCATGGGCTAAAGCCCTTGAGCCCATTGATTTTAAGGCCAAATTCCATCGTTTGGGGCTTCAAATTGGCAGATCAATGATGCGGACGGAAATTTACTATATTTCCATAATTATAAGATTATATTTACTTTGTCTTTATTATTGTTTCCAATTAAATTAGGACTCCATTATGAGAGACTTTTATCTATTCCCTAATTAGATTAGAATTTATTTAGTTTTCTAAGTAGACTAGGATTTTTATTTTGGTAGCCTATATAAAGGCGTCTTCATTGTAATATTAAAAACAGACTTTGATGATTGAATAAAAGAGATTGAATGTTTTTCAATTGTTTAATGTGTGGATTCACATTACAAACCCGAACTTATCAAGATTGATTATCTTGTGGTGTTCAAATATCGAATTATCAAATATACGCGAGAGTATTTGTGGCGTTCAAATCAAAGACTTATCAAGGAGATTGGGCAATTCCTTGTGGCATTTCGAAAGTCGTGGTTCTTTATTCCGCATCGTCGAGCCATCGCGTCGTGAATATTGGGTCATGATTCATCCGTCCAACCACAACCTGAGTTCGAAACTTTTCGGCGTTTCTTCCGCGCTTCGAATCTCATCATTTGGTATCAGAGCTGTACTCTGAATTCAGGTTTTTTATTCTATCCAGTTTAATTCTTATGTTTATCATCGAGTCTGTCATAAGAATTATCCATATCTTGTTGTTGAGTCTTTCTTTTCTTGAGTGTTCTTCGTGCCAGTAAATTTTTTCAGTTTGATCCATATAAAAATTCAACAAAAATTCAAAAGTGACTATTTTGTTCTATTCTTATCCAAATTCTGTGCCATTTGTTTTGTTACATTCGTGTCAAATTTTCGGATTTATATATATAAAAAAAAATTATTTTTTTTAATTTATTTTTTTCCGAAAATTCATCCGTTATTCAAAAAAAAAAAAAAAAAAGTTGTTCCAAGATTCAAGAACCACTTTCTTGAATTTCCTTAAATTCTTGATATTCATTTCCTTCCAAGTCAACATTAAAATTCGTTCTTGTTGTTTGATGTCTAAATCCTCTTCATTCTTGAATTGTTGAAACTCTACAAAGGAATGAATTATGATCCGGGCTCTTTATTCCAAACTAGATGTTATGTGGATAATAAGGGGTGCAGTTTGGCGATTGATGGAAAGTGTTTTACTAATTTCGTTAGTAGCACCGTGATTGAAAAATTAGGATTGCCCCTAGAACTACACTATAAACCTTATAGGATGTCGTGGATGAGGGAGTTTGGGAATTTCAAAGTAACCAAACAAGTTCTAGTGCCTATCACCCAGGGAATGTATAGTGAGGATGTATGGTGTGATGTAGTGCCATTGAAATCTTATCATATTTTATTGGGAAAACCATGGAGATGTAGGAGGGAGGCTGTTTATGATAAGAGTATGCACATATACCAATTCCTTAAGAAAGGGAAAACATACGTACTATATGGGTTGACATTAGAGGAAGCACTAGAAGATTCACGGACGATAAGGAAGGAGAGTGAAAAGTGGTGTAATAGGAGACATCGTGGGGATAATGATATTGAAAAGAAGGAGGGGGAGTTTAAGTTAAAAACGGATAATCAAACTCCAACATTTGATGAGAGGAATGAATTGGGGGTTGAGGTGGAAGTTCAAGATTTGAGCGTAGAATTGGAAGATCCACATTTGGATAGTGATGAGGTAGTGCACGAGCATGGTGATAAAAGTGTGGAGTTAGGAGATGTGGTTGAGTTTGAAGAAGAAAAATTTGAACAAGAAGTTGTAAAAGAGAAAAGAGGGGAAGAGAAGAGCCTCATGGTTCAAGAAGTGGAGTTGGTGGTGGTTTATCATGAATACAAGGATCCATACCTTGTACCTCATGAAGCTAACATGTCCCTCCCCATTTTGTTTAAATCTTTTTTGCAGGTTAATTACGTTTGGAAGCTTCAACCACACTACGTATGGAAAAGAAAGTTCAAGCTCTATCTCTTCCATGTTTTCCAATCAAATGAGCATAATTTATTGAACTCATGGTATGGAAGAAATAATTTTCCGTTTGATCCAGGAGGTGAAGTGAAACAACAGGAACAAAGCTATGATACGGGACGAATCATCCTAAAGAAGGAGGGTATGATGTGTTCCCGACCCGCGACAATCGGAGTCATAGCAGGCTTGACAGGAAGTTAAATATTCAAGCCAAATAAAAGTGCAGTCCAGTGAACCATGTCAGAATTGGATGAATATTATATGTTTTTCGAGTAGAAACAGATTACTGAGCAAGACTCATGGGCTAAAGCCCTTGAGCCCATTGATTTTAAGGCCAAATTCCATCGTTTGGGGCTTCAAATTGGCAGATCAATGATGCAGACGGAAATTTACTATATTTCCATAGTTATAAGATTATATTTACTTTGTCTTTATTATTGTTTCCAATTAAATTAGGACTCCATAATGAGAGATTTTTATATATTCCCTAATTAGATTAGATTTTATTTAGTTTTCTAAGTAGACTAGGATTTTTATTTTGGTAGCCTATATAAAGGCGTCTTCATTGTAATATTAAAAACAGACTTTGATGATTGAATAAAAGAAATTGAATGTTTTTCAATTGTTTAATGTGTGGATTCACATTACAAACCCGAACTTATCAAGATTGATTATCTTGTGGTGTTCAAATATCGAACTTATCAAATATTGGCGAGAGTATTTGTGGCGTTCAAATCAAAGACTTATCAAGGAGATTGGGCAATTCCTTGTGGCGTTTCGAAAGCCGTGGTTCTTTATTCCGCATCGTCGAGCCATCGCGTCGTGAATATCGGGTCATGATTCATCCGTCCAACCACAACCTGAGTTCAGAACTTTCCGGCGTTTCTTCCGTGCTTCGAATCTCATCAGGTAGTGTATCCTTGGTTGCAAGTGCGCGAAGGAGGGATAGAGGAGAAAGGTATGGAATAAGCTTTGAAGGGGAACATCGTAATGTTAGGGGGCATCGTAGAGGTATAGATGTTGAGGATGATAACCTTGGGAAAATTAAAATGAAAATACTCCCGTTCCAGGGTAGGAGTGATCAGGGGGCGTACCTGCATTGGGAAACAAAGGTTGAACGGCTCTTTGATTGTCATAATTATTCTGAAAAGAAGAAGGTAAAATTAGCAGTGATTGGATTCATAGACTATGCAAATATTTGGTGGGATCAAATGGTGACGGGTAGGAGGAGGAACCTTGAGGGGCCGGTGGAGACTTGGGGTGTATTAAAGGTCATAATGAGGAAGCGGTTTGTGCTAACTTATTATTATAGAGATATTAATCAGAGGTTGCAAGGTCTGACTCAGGGGTTGAGGAGTGTAGAGGATTATCAGAAGGATATGGAGGTGGCGCTGATTCGGGCCAATGTAGTGGAGGATTGAGAAGCTACAATGGCCAGGTTTTTTAGTGGGTTGAATAGAGATATTGCCAACATCATTGAGCTGCAACATTACGTGGAATTAGAGGACATGGTGCATATGGAAATGAAGGTGGAAATGAAACTAAGGCAAAAGGGGGCAGCAAGAAACTCACTGAGTTCTTATCCTACATCACAACTGAAGCAGGAACACAATGATGACCATGTTCCGAAAAGAAAGGAGGAACCTACAACAAAAGGTAAAAATATTTTTGATTCTCAACCTACTGGGGATAGAAATATTAAGTGCTTTAAGTGCTTAGGTTATGGTCATATAGCATCCCAGTGTCCAAAAAAAAGGGTAATGTTTTTGCGTGAAAATGGTAACATTAGTTCCGAGGACGAGTTTAAGGGGATGCCTAGAATATAGGATGCTGGGGCTAGTAGTAGTGATGAGGAAGGGTTGACTTATGCTGTTAAAGGTCACTTGTTAATCGGCTTGTCTTTAGTACTAGAGTTAGGGTGGATGATGTCGGTGAGCAAAGAGATAATCTATTTCACACTAGATGCTTAGTGGGTGAAAAAGTTTGTGGTTTGGTGATTGACGGGGGAGTTGTACTAATCTGGTTAGTACAATGTTGATTGAAAAATTGGGCTTGAGTTTGATGAAACACCCTAGACCTTATAAGTTACAATGGCCGACTGAATCAGGTGAAATTAAGGTGAACAAGCAGGTTTTGGTGGGTTTTTAAATTGGTGGCTATAGGGATGAAGTCGTTTGTGATGTAGTACCTATGCATGTTGATCATATTTTGTTGGGGAGGCTATGGAAACATGATAGGAGGGTGGTGCACAATGGATTTAAGAATCAATATTCCTTTGTGAAGGGTGGGGAGAAAATTACCCTCGTGACTATATATACCCTAAGGAAGCCCGAGAGGATCAATTGAAAATCAAAGGTGAGTTTGAGAAAAAAAAAAGTATTGAGGCCATGACTTCAGAAAAAGGAGAGGGTGTGAAAGTTGAAAACAAGAGAGTTGAGGCCACGACATCAGAAAAAGGAAAGCTTGAGTGCAAAAGGAAAAAGAAGAGAGAGTACACCCCCAAAATAAATTTTTTCGCACAAATGTTGATGTACAAGGATTCTTGCCTTGCACTTAACCAATCTAACAAACCCCTCCCCAACTCTATAAAATCTTTTTTGCAAGTACCTAAATCAAACCATGATCCTGAAACAAGGAAGAAATTCATTGGTACAAAGGAGCAGCCCAAAAGGTGCATGATCATCGAACTAACAAACACATGAGTGGCAAGAGGATTGGACCAGTTCTATATTCGAGGTCGAATCCTTTTCAAGAGAGGGGGAATGATGTGATCCAAAGTAGGCATCGAAAGGGAAAATCGATCCATTGGCGATATGATAGTGATTTACATGAGAAACGGAGCAAGTTTCATGTTGGGTCCAAACCAAAAATTAAACAGGGCCACGTTGTTTCAAAAGGAAGAAAAAGGTGCAGCCGGGACTACCACGCGATCACGTGGTGAAGAGTATCGCGTGAACGCGCAATGGCATCAAAATTGAGGCAGAGAGTTTCAAGCGTCTCCACGCAATAGTGACAAGATGGCCTGCGCGATCGCGCAATTAATCCGAGACCAGATTTTTGCGACTTTTTTATTTAATTTAATTTTTAATTATTGTTCCCATAGTTTAGGGCCAATTAGCGGCTAAACCTAGTTTTAGATTTTTTTCATTATATTATTGATAATTTCATTGTTGTAAAATAGATTTGAGTTTATTGATATTGTTGAGAGAGGATTCTCCTATTGAAATGTTGAGTTATTCCCTTTGGTTTAGAACTTATTAAAGATTAAATCTTTGTGGCGTTCACTCCGAACTTATCAAGGAATTAGCCGATCCTTGTGGCGTTCAACAATTCTAGTTCTTTTCTTCACATCATCAATTTCTTGCGTCGTGAGGTTTGGGTTGGAATCCTATCGTCTAATTTAATTATTATTTCTTATGTTTAATCTGATTTAGATCTTTCCTAGGTTTTTATTTTAGTTATTCCGCGTTTTTGTCGAGATTCCCGAGTGGGATCGCGTCACCACCCCACCCCATATACCAAGTCACAGCTAGTCACACAAAGTCATAATTTGTTCAGAATTACAAATTTAGTTGCAAAACCCCACCCCACCTCCAAAGTCACAGTTGGTCACACGAAGTCATAATTGGTAACACAAGATCACAGTTCGATCACAAAAAGTCACAGTTGGTTACAAAAGGTCAACGTTCGATCACACAAAGTCACAGTTTGGTTACATGAGGTCACATTCCGGCCACAGTTCAATCACATCAAGTCACATATAGTCACAATTTGGTCACAAAAAGTCATAGTTAGGTCATATGAGGTCACAGTCTGGTCACATGAGGTCACATTCATGTCGCAGTTCAATCACATGAAGTCACATATAGTCATAGTTTGATCATATAAGGTCACAGTTCGCTCATACAAAGTCATAGTTCGATCACACATAGTCATAGTTGACACAACTATAAGTCACATCACGTCATCGTCCAATGGTCACACAAAGTCATAGATTGTCACAATCTCTAATATAATTGGTCACAATCATTCATAGTTGGTCACAACTTATTCGTTTTCTTGGTCACAATTAGTCAATATTTTTTTCACAATTACCTAATAATTGGTCACATTTAGTCGACATTTTAGTCACAATTACATAATAATTGGTCATAATTAGTCAATTTAAACATAATCAATCACAATATATTGACCCATCCCACCCCACCCTCACCCACCCACCCACCCCAACTAAACCTTTCTTCTCCCCCAACTTGACTCTACCCAAACTAACAGCTGCCATAAACTGTCATGCACCACCGGCGACACTACCGGCCACAACTACCCATCCCATCGACGCAGCCATCCCCAACCACCACCATCACCTCCACTGTCACCACCACCTCCACATCACCACAACCCCTCTCTGCCACAACCAGCAACCACCACAACGCACGCGAGCATCACCACCCTGACTCACCACCACCACCACACCACTTTTTCCATCACCAACCACCACCACAGAAAGCAATCAAAAAAAAAAAGAAAAGAAAAGAAAGATTAAAGACCAGCACAGATTCCACCGCATCAACATCACCGCCTCCAAATGCACACAAACAAAACAACAAACCATTGCCGGAGGCTGTGTGGTGGGGATTTTGAAGCAGCGACGCCTCTACTAGATCAAAGCAATGGCGCGCGATTTGACAACGGAAGCAGAGACACCGCATCTCATCGTTACTTCACCGACGATCTGGGTGGGCAGAGGTGGTCGTCGATCTGAGAAGTGGTAGAGAGAGAAAGAGCCCTGGTGGTGAGAGATCATTGAGAAACCTATTTTAATTTGATTTTGATTGATAAAATATTTAATTAATAATTGTTAATTAGGTAATTAACACCTGATTTTTGAAAAAGTAAACTTCATCACCTTACTTTTAAATTGTGATCTTTATATATATATATACACGTTTGTGTAATTTTCCCATTATTTTCTTATGTTAATGGAAATCTCAATTTTTTTGCATAATCTAAATTTTTGAGTTTCAAAACAGAAGTCCTTTTTTTCTAGCATTTCATGATCATAAATGTGATGAATCACTTGTTAATTTAAGTATTCATTATTTTTATCTCATGAATTTGCAAAGTAAATGATGAATTCTTTGAGTTGGAAAACTTTTCATTTCAAACTTATTTCACTAAAATTCAATTGAGTGGCCCCTCAATTTTGGGCTATTAAAATCTGCACGGATGGGGTTCTATTGATAGATGATAGACAAGGGTGGGTTTGGCTTAGCTTATTTCCTTAATTTCCACTTATTTTGACTTTTATTCTATTATTTTATTAGTTTAACATTTATTTGTACTAATATTAAATTGACCTTCTTCTGTAGAGTTTATAAGCATTACCAAATAGCCCCTGAGCTTAAATCATAGATTTAGGACAAGTGTCCCACTCACAATTATTTTATTGTCAAAAAATTTTGGATTTCATATTTCAAGTTGCTACCTTCGAATCAGCATAAAGTCAAAACGAAATTCGTTTAAGTCGCTCTTTATATCTTTATAAATTCATACTTTAAGCTTCGTAAAGACTACGCATGTAACGACCCGGGTCCCACTTAACGGGCTGTTCCGACCGTTAAATGACGACGTACTGTCCCCACCGTACCAACACGAGTGTTTTCAGCATGCTTTGTACTCACTCGCACGCTCCCTGAGAAAACTTCCCAGGAGGTCACCCATCCCAGAATCGCTCCAAACCAAGCACGCTTAACTTTGGAGTTTTTAACGATGGACTTCCGGAAAAGAAGGTGCACCTTGTTGGTATGAGTAGTACCTATCATTTCTTTTAAACTTTCTTAGTCGGGGTATTACAATCACCCCCTGTTAGACTCGCGACGTCCTCGTCGCGCTTAACCCATCTGAGGTTCTGTTGCCAGGCGTTAGGATTCTAGAGGTGGCTCCCGCCCTATGGCGTAGCACTTAGTTCCCGATTTCCGGCTGGCGACCGCCTCTGATACCATTTGTAACGACCCGGGTCCCACTTAACGGGCTGTCCCGGCCGTTAGATGACAGCGTACTGTCCCCACCGTACCAACACGAGTCTTTTCAGCATGCTTTGTCCTCACTCACACGCTCCCCGAGAAAACTTCCCAGGAGGTCACCCATCCCAGAATTTCTCCAAGCCAAGCACGCTTAACTTTGGAGTTTCTAAGGATGGACTTCCGAAAAAGAAGGTGCACCTTGTTTTTCGGAAGTCCATCGTTAGAAACTCCAAAGTTAAGCGTGCTTGGCTTGGAGCAATTCTGGGATGGGTGACCTCCTGGGAACTTTTCTCGAGGAGCGTGCGAGTGAGGACAAAGCATGCTGAAAAGACTCGTGTTGGTACAATGGGGACAGTACGCCGTCATCTAACGGTCGGGACAGCTCGTTAAGTGGGACCCGGGTCGTTACAAATGGTATCAGAGCCAGCCGCCAGCCGGAAATCGGGAACTAAGTGCTACGCTATAGGGCGGGAGCCACCTCTAGAATCCCAACGCCTGGCAACAGAATCTCAGATGGGTTAAGCGCGACGAGGACGTCGCGAGTCTAACAGGGGGTGATTGTAATACCCCGACTAAGAAAGCTTAAAAGAAATGATAGGTACTACTCATACCAACAAGGTGCACCTTCTTTTCCGGAAGTCCATCGTTAGAAACTCCAAAGTTAAGCGTGCTTGGCTTGGAGCAATTCTGGGATGGGTGACCTCCTGAGAAGTTTTCTCGGGGAGCGTGCGAGTGAGGACAAAGCATGCTAAAAAGACTCGTGTTGGTACAATGGGGACAGTACGCCGTCATCTAACGGCCGGGACAGCTCGTTAAGTGGGACCCGGGTCGTTACAACGCATGCATAAAAAATGGACTATTCCACGCTCTGTACCGTACGTCCAGAAATGATTGCTCGACGAGATTCTATAGTTAGCCAAATTTCCATAATTTTCAGCAATTTTACAAATTCATGCATACAACTTTGACTCAACATTCAAGGCAATTCCCGACTTCAAATGTACTTAAATTAAATATCAATACGTACATTTCAATGTGAATTACAAGTTAGTATAGCATGCATTCGCAATAAATAAACACATATCACACACAAAGGTTGTAAAGCTAAGTTGAACACAATGGCAAAACTTAAATAATCAAAGTTTCCTAAAATTTTCAGCTTACTCCCCATTTATGAAATTTAATCCGATTAAGTTCAGACGTTATCCATAACTTTATATTAGGAAAATTTAGTCCATATAATCACAATTAATACAACTTCCTCCCTTTTTCTTATAAATTTGTTACCATCAGTCATACTAAATGTGGTATTGGCTATATTTTCTAAGAAAATAATTGAATCTAAGTTTCTAAATAAATGAAACTAAGGCACGGAATTTTCAAAGTGTTTAAGATTTGAGATCATGTTAATTGATTTCAAAATATTTCTTCAGTCATTACTAATTTAAATGACAGTAACTTCCCCTTTTATTCATATATTCTAAAATATATAAAATTATTAACTGATTTTTGAAATTCTTGAAAGCGGTTATATACAACACGTGTGCCTGTAATTTTTACATGGAAAAGGCTTCTTGTACAGAAAAGTCTACAGATCAGCATACAGATGAATTTTTTTTTACCAAATTACCCTTTAATTAACAATTTATATAACCCTTATTAATTATGATATCCAATTTATATGATTTTTGTTCGCTCTTAGTAGCACCTCCCAACTAAATGGTATCAAAGCCATATGGAAGATCTTAAGGACAAATATTATATGACAAAAAATGAAAATAAATATATAATACATACACTAGAATTTATAGTTATAAGAAAATTAATATTACCCCTTAATTATAAAATAGAAATCTTAAGAGTTTTAAAAGATTTAGATGAAAACATAAGAATGCAAATATATGATCTAATAAATTTCGATATTATAAAAGAAGAATATATAATAGAAGAAATATTAGATTTACTAAATTATAACATAGCAGAAGAATTATATAAAAAATAAATAAATTGGATATATGAGTTTTCATTGAGCAGACCCTATATTAGAAAAATATTTAGATATAAAAACAAATGAAAAATTAGACATAATATGTAACCAAAGAATAAAATTATATGAAATGATTAATGAAGAAAGAAAAATAAAAAGAGAAGAAATCCTAAGATTAAAATCTATAGAAAAGAAAAGAGAATACTTTAATACAATACTAAAACAAATTCCTAAAATACAAAAAATTCTAAATAACAAAGAAAAAACTTATTCAGAATTATATGATAAAACCAAAAATCAAAATACACTAAGAAATATTGGAGAATTCAAAGATGAAAGGAAATGTTAGAATCAGATAGAAAATTTTGCGAATATATGATAACAACATGCAAAAATGATAAGTACCAATCAGAACTCATACTTGAAATAGAGAGTATTAAAGGAAGATTTTAATATGGATAGACATTTTGAAGACTTAAAAACACTAATAAAATCATTAATCAGTAATATTAAAGAAGTTAAAAATGAACTAACAAAAGCAAGAAATGATATAAATATATTAAAACTTGAAATCAGAGAGTTAAAATAAAATAATAAAAGCAAAGATAAGAAAATAGATAAAAAAAAACTTATAGAAAATGAAATGGTAAGGATAGGAAAGAAACATATCGAACAAGAAAAAATTGTAATGGAAACAGGAAGCATGGATTATGAATTCAGAAAAAAACATATTACCAAAAAAGTAGAAGAAGAAATGGAATTACAAAAATCTATAGAAAAAACCATAGGAAAATTAAAGATAGATAAAAATACTAAAGAAGAACAAGATCAAAAGAAAGCTGAATGAAGAGATAGATTTACTAATAGAAAATTTTGACCAATTAAATATTGATAATTTAAACGAATACCAAATTTTAATGAATACTGGAGGAGCACCAAATCCAGCCCCAATAGGAACTTCTGAAGCTAAACCAGAATTACCAGATTCAGATGAAAGTTATGCACCTTTATATAGTAAACCACAAAAACAATATTATGATAGAATTAAAGAAAGACAACCACCAAAAGGAAATAGACATAGTGATAGATTTATATCAAATGATGATTATAATAAACCCATAAATCATGGAGGAACAAAATTAGATTTAGATTGTAAGATAGATATTAAGAAAACCTTATTAGCTTGGGCAGAATCAATGATATTATTCTTTTTATATAACAAAGATGATACATGGGAAAGTACTGAAAGAAGAATAGACTACCTAGTTGCATCGTTTGAAGGAGATGTTTATAACTGGTGGGAAGGAATTAATAATGATACTAAAGCATTAATAAGAAGAAATGTTCAAACTGAAATAATAAAATCAGATAACGAAGGTATAGAAAGATTAGTAGGATATATAGGAGATGAATTCCTAGGAGAAAATTGGATAAATAATGTTGAAAGAGAATCAATAAGAGAAAAAGATGATGCAAGAATCAAACTAATAAACCTAACAATTTGTGATATGTGTAAAATCAAATAATACATTTGTGAATTTAAAAAATACTACTATACCCAATTCTATAGTAATGAAAACCAGGAAGTGTACCAAGACATGTACTATAATAAATTACCAGGCATATGGAAAATATATTTTAAAATAAAATTTGAAAAATATTACAGAGATAATGATGGAATACCAAGGACATTAGGATCAAGAATAAAATTCTTATTTGAAAGATTAGCATATATATGTCAACAAATACAATTATTTAAAAAATCAGGAAAGTTAACCAAAATATGCTGTGAAGATATGAAAAAACCTATACAATGGAGATGTCATAATGAAAGAAAAAATATCAAGAGAAAATTTTAAAATAGGAAGTTTAAAAAATTTAAAAATTTTAAGAAAAAATATATAAAACCTAAAAGAAGATACTATAAAAGAAAATATAGTTCAAATAAAAAACAGAGAAATAAACCATATAAAACAGATAACAGTAATGCAAATGTTGGAATTGCGGAGAAATATGACATATAAACCCAGATTGTACCAAGAAAAAGGTTAGAATATTACAAAAAGATTACTTAGAAATAAAAAATGAACTAAGTGAAATATGAATATTACAATTAAGAAGTTTATATAAGTGAAATAGACTCAGAAAGTAATGGATCAGAATCAGAATAAAGAGATAAAAGAAATAGAAGATAATAATATTAATAAACAAGAATATGAAGGAATAGAAGGTTATGGATTAAAAATAACATTGATAACAATAAGTATAAGAAAATAAAAAAATTATCATTAGATTTAAAGATTGGAAGATGGGAATTTTTTTTACAGAATATGGAGAAGAGAAAGAATAGCAATAAATGAATACCATAAAATAGAAAAAACAATAGATGTTAGAACAACCCATGGAACACATAAATTTAATCTATTAACAAAAAACACAGTCATGGAATTATTAACAAAGATTAATAAAAAACACAGTGAAAAGATTCAATATGCTTATTTGGCAGGAATATAAATAATGTTCAAATCTCTATTTAGAGAAGTGATAGATTCACCACTAACAGTAAGTTTACATGATGGAAGAATACTAAATTTAAAAGGTAGTCATTTAGGAATGGTAGAAGGAAATTTTGCATATAAAAAATTAATATTTACATGCTATCCAAAATACTGTGTATCATTAACAGATAGAAACTTTAACGAAGTTTTAGGATTACATTTCAAATCATAGAAATGATATAATGGAACCAGGAGATAAAATCATGACTATTGAATATAGAGCCTTATATACATTTACTAATTCAAACTATGGAAACATTTATTCTAAAAAACCATTTATAGAAGTTCGTAAAGAATGTAAAGATTTTAGTAAAATTATAAGACCAGAAAAAAATAACTTTAATACCAGAAAACTATGAATTTAATATAACAAAAAAAAAACCTGAAATTATAGAATTAATAGAAGAAGATTATCTTGATAAAATAACATTTGAAAATGAAATAATAATTAGAAGATCACGGAGTCTTAGTCTACCTAATAGGAAATATTTAGGAGAAACTAGTAATATAAAAGTAATAAAACTTCAAGAAATGCTGGAAATATGAAAATAGAAGGAGAATATTTTAATGGAAAAGAAAATATAAAAGAACCAAACATATTAATAGATATAGGAGCTAGTGAATGTCATATAGCTACAAATAAAAATAAAGGGTTAATAGCCCATAAAACCAAACCACATAGATACATTAATTTTGATGGACAAGAACATACTAGTCAATTTGAAGTTAAAGTATTAATAAAATTGGAGGAATTAGCCTTTTAGTACCATGTTATATAGATAACAATATGGATATAAGACCTCATATATTATTAGGAATGAGTTTCCTAAATGGATTATAAGATTAAAGTATAAAAAGAGAAGGATTGCATATAACTCAAGATGGAAAAACAATACTGTGTAAAAAATGAAATGAATAATCAGATAAGTTTTCCATTAGCTATTTACATACAATTTACTATTGTTGAAACAAATACAACAACTTGTGCATTAATTGATACATGAAGTGATATATCAATAGTTAAAAGTTTCTTAATAAAATCATGGAATAATACAAATAAAATAAAAATAACTGGAATAACAAGAAAAACTACTCAAATAATACAGAGTGCTGAAAAAATTGATATAATACTTGGAAGCAAACAAGTCATAATAAATCAAGTATATAATTATAATATCCTAGAATGTGATATATTACTAGGAAATGACTTTATACAACAATTTCAATATTATAAACAAAATAATTATATGATAATGTTACAAACACCTTGTGCATATTTGCTAAAAATACCAAGAGAATTTAAACCATACAGAGTTCAGCCAGCCCAACGTGGTGGTAAATGGGAAAAAACACCAATCATATAAGATAAAATAAAAAAATAACATAATTATATACAAAAAGGTTTTAAAAACGGAAATAGAAATTAGTATGGAGAGAATCATTGAAAAATTAGAAAAAAATTATGGAGAAAACCCATTATTATTTTGGAAGCCATATCATCCTAAAGCCAAAATAGAATTAACAGAAAATGTTATCATAAGAGTTAGACCTATGATGTATACTTTATCAGATACACAAGAATTCAAAACCCAAATTAAATAATTACTTGATTAAAAACTTATCATACCTAGTAGTGGACCTCATAGTAGTCCAGTTTTTATGGTTATGAAACATTCTGAACAGGTTAGAGGAAAAGCAAGAATGGTAATAAATTATAAAGAATTAAATAAATATACCAAATTTGATGGATACTTTTTACCAAATAAAGAAGTACTAATAAACCTTGTAAAAGAAAAACAATATTACTCCAAATTTGATTGCAAATCAGGATTTTATCAAGTCAAGATGGAAGAAGATAACATACAATATATAGCATTCAGTACACCTCAAGGTAAGTACGAATGGATGGTTATGCCTTTTGGATTGAAAAATGCACCACAAATATACCAAAGAAAAATGGATAATATATTTAGAAAATTTAATGAATTTTTAATTGTCTAATTGATGATATATTAATATGTTCTAATAATAAAAAAGAACACAGAAATCATTTAATAAAATTTATAAATGAATGCAAAAAGGAAGGAATTGTTCTTTCAAAGAATAAAGCTATAATATAAAAATAAGAAATTGATTTTCTTGGGTTATCAATAGATAAAAAAGGAATAAAACTACAACCCACATATCTAAAAAGATAATAAATTTTCCAAATAAATTAAAATCAAAGGAACGGAAACAAAAATTCTTAGGATGTTTAAATTATGCAGAAGGATTTATTGAAAACTTTTAAAAAAAGAGACATAAAATTCAAATTTTACTCAGGAAAATAAATACTAAAGGATGGAGTGATGAACATACAGAAATTGTTAAATCACTTAAAGAAGAATGCAAAAATTTACCAAAACTAAGATTACCAGATGAAAAAGATAATATGATTGTAAATACTGATGCCTTAGATAAATATTGGGTAGCAATATTAAAAACAGATTTAAATGAAATTTGCAGATATTCTAGTGGAACATTTAACCAAGCAGAAATAAATTATACCACTCATGAAAAAGAATTACTAGCGATTATCAGAGGAATAAAAAAGTTTTCATTATTCTTATTATCTAAAAAATTCATCGTTGAAACTGATAACTCTCAAGTTGCAGGATTAATCAAAACTAAATTGCCACCAGAACCTCAATATAGCCTACACAGATGGCAAGCTTATTTGGCATTTTAAAATTTTGATATAATTCACATTAAGGGTATTAATAACTATCTTACAGATTTTTTAAACAGGAATATTGAATTTGCAGATGGATAATATCAAGAAATCCTTGATAGATGCCAAGGAGCGAATCAAATTCTTATATGAAGAAGCTGAAGATATAAAGATGGGAATCGAACAACTTGGAGAAACTCTCCAAGAAAGTTTTAAACAACTGATGGAAATCTCAACTTTTCATTACAATTATACCAAAGAATTGCGCGATAATATAATTGAGATTGAATTTCAGTTTAAATCGTTATTTACCAAACAGGTTTTACCAACAATACAAACAGGTACAATACAACCAGGTACATCATATGGAAGCAGTGGTGGACCATTGATCAAAAGAGATGAAAGTCCAAAGAAGGTTACTATAAATGAATCCAGTCCAAAGAAATTGACAATCAATACGAAAGATGAACATACAAGAGTTATAAAAATCCGTGCTGAGGAGGAAGATGACTCTCCTTTTTTTACCAAGAGAAGACGAATATAAGCAAATGCCAGAATCATTTATGAACTCCAAGAAAGTGATTGCTATTACATTTCTTCAGGAGATCATGTTTACCCACGATTAATTGTTACCCAAGGAGGAGATCCAGTTATGACAAAAATGGCAGCTGATTATGGATTTTTGGATCTTATTTACCCAGGCAAAGATTTAAAGGAAATTGATAAATTTGACAATCTATTAAAAGGTGAAATATCAAAATTTTCTCAAGGAAACCTATTTATTTAAAATTTTACTCAATCAGCCCTGAAATTGATGGAAGGATGTACTATCCTGTTGAACACATCATTACAATCAGATATGTTGCAAGAAATTTTCAGATTGAAGTTGGAAAAAATACCAAACCAGTACCAAACATTACCAGATCATGGTTTAGATCCCGAAGAGTTTTGGGAATTAAAGTCCTTTACAATATTGCCAAAAATTTATATGATAAAAAATTCAAATGCATATGCCAATACGAAGGATGGACCCTTGTTACAAATGGAGGACATGAAAAATCAACCATTCTAAAGGATTACATCAACAAATTTGATATTCATCAAATTCATGGAAGCTTTGTGACTTTACAAGAAGCGCGTATAGCCATGAAATGCCCCACATGCCAACAAAAAAGATGATGGACAGCTGGAATCAACAAAGAGGATGCTGACAATGAAGATAGAATGGAATGTACTTTTTACAACAAGCCAAGACAACACCATGTGATCGCTTTAGAAACGAAGATAAGATAGAAGGACAGGTATCCTTTGTAATGTGATATAAAGTTTTCAATTATTTATGTAACGTATGCAATGATGTAAGAAGAAAATAATTGAGCCTCATGTAAGTATTATAAATAAAGGCATAAGAGTTAGGATAAAAACAAAAGGAGTCAAAGAAAGTTGATTGAGCACTCAGTCTGTGAGAAAGCCAAATCTCTGTCTTTGAAAATTCTCATACCAATTTGTGTACCAAACTTTTGATATCAATAAAACTTCAAACGTTTTATAAAAATAATGAGTTTCTAAATTTCTGTCTTCTGAATCCTATTTCCTAGAAGAAGATATATTATTAAGAAAACTCCCTACACTTTGTCCAGAAATATTTTCCATTAAATTGTTATACAGTGAAGGCATGGAGTCAGGAAAGGCTAATTACCCGTGAAGGCGAGAGGCTGTTGAAGGGTGTGATAGCAAAAACCTGTAAGCCTGAAGGTCACTAAAAAAAGAAGGAAGATACAAATGTACAAAGAAACGGAAAAGAGGTTAGTATTCTTAATATATCTGTCTTATGGAATTAGGTGTAAGAAACATTTTTGAAAAAGAAAATTATCATGGGAGAACATAGGATTATTAAATTTAATTATCAAAACAATCCATACAAAGATGAATATCATAGCATAATCGAACCTTTGTTCATGTATAAACAATTTACTAGACCTAACAATGAAATAAAAAAGTTATATCATATTTATATGCCATGTTTATTAGCCGTTTATCCTAAATTTAAATAATTATTTGGAATAGAAATTACTAAGTCAATCATTTATTTTTCACTTGATAGTGATAATACTGAAATAAATAATGAATTGTATTTAGAATATGTATTTAGCAGTGACAATGATTATGATCCAGTAATAGATTATGATAGTGATGGAAGAGATGAATCATTCTTTACCAATTTTTGAAAAAAATTGATATCATGAATAAAAGAAATTATATTATGAAAAAACCCAAATCTAAAAGAGGAACATATAAAGTTGGATATAAAAATGAAATCAATAAAGTAGAATATCAAGAACAACTTTATGCATCACATGAAATACTTAAAAGTTTTAAAAATAATATAATGGAAAACTTTGCTATAGGAACTATAAGATCTATAGTTGTACAAGATATTCAAAACATAATAAATAAATTAGAAAAAAAGGAAAAAATATAATATGTCAAAGTATAACATACCACTTGAACCAAGTATAGATATCATAACTGATATTGATATTATTAATTCTCAGACATTAATTGAATTTGAAAAATTAATTGAAACTTTATAAAACCAAATTGAACAGTTTTATTCAACAAAATGCCAGGATATACTATTAAAGGATTAAATAAACTTTTAGAAAAAGTATTAGGAAAAATGGATAGAATTGTATCTCACTTAAGGAATATAGATAAATCATCTGAAGAATATTACATACTCTTAGAAAATTATGATCAACTTATGATAGACTATTATGATATTATAGATCGAAAAATAGATTTATACAAAACAATTCAAAATAATAACAAAAATAGATGCCAGGATTAACTAAAAAAAAAGAAATTGAAATCATTGAGATAGGAATGAATGAAATAATTTATCTTATTAAAAATGATAAAATAAATCGGGAGAATATTATGAAAATACAAGAAAAAATACATCTATTAAAAAATTGATTACAAAACATAAAACAAAGAGTTACAATATAAAATTAACCAAAAATTTAAGGACCAATCCCATAATGCTTGATAAAAGGATTAAATCGTCAACAACTATTTAGAATTTTGGCCTTATTAGGCTATCTGTATACCTATCTGTACAACTATCTGTATGAATAGCATGATCCTTTTTACATCTGTAAATGGGTCTTGATCGGCCCATTTACGAAAAATAATACTTAACACAATGAAACGTCATCATGTGGAAAACTAAAGATGACTTTGGGAGGCAAAATATTAGCTCATCGTGAGAGCTGATAAATGTTGTAAAATGTCAAATTTCAAGGATCCAACAGATAAATCAATATTCGAAAGAGAAAAATAAATTGATTTTCCCAAGAAATGAGGAAAACCAACGACTGTTTTAGGCTAAATCTCTCAAAACGCTTCCATCAAAATCCTCATCTATTGTAATAAACTCACTTTTGTTATCTATAATCTTTCTGGATGTGCTCTTCTCCTGATTTGTAGCAAAATTATTATCATCCTCTGCATCTTCTCAAATGTGAAAAAACCCTAAGTTTCATGCATTTGATATTGGTATGATATATTTTTCCAAAATTTATCTTACGAGTTGCTTTGATGTGTTTAAAATGTAATTATTTGAGTTTTGCTTGTTCTGGGATGTAGTTTTCAGTTTTAACTTCATACGTTGAGAAAATCTTGATCTAGATTGTGAGTAATCAAGTTGTGCGCATGTCTGGTTGTTAACAGACTTCAAAGTAGGTTAACCAACCTATTGCAAAGTCGGTTAACCAAATTGACTATGGAGTCGGTTAACTGACCTAATGTGAAGTTGGTTAACCGACTTTGTAGTCTTTTCACCAATTGATTAACCTTCTTGTTTAATTCTTTGAATTCATTTTTTGTCCTTTAATGAATTTCAGTGTTAACACTTGCACAATTTTTAATTTTTTTTTTTTTTTTGGATAATGCAGATATGGATGATACTACATTAATTCAAATTTGTTACTATGGTGAGTTCGTGAAGAATGATCAATGTAGATGTGTATGAAATTGGAGTCAGGGTAATAAAGAAGCTTAAGGCTCTGTTCTCTTTACTGTTTTGAAGTCGTTTTCTATTTTTATTTTCGAAAACACTAAAAACTTATTCTCTTTACCATTTTCGAAAACGCATTTTGGATTTTTTTTTACACAACGTAAAATGCTCAAAACCTCATTTTGGGCTTTTTAGTGTATTTCAACAAAAAGATGTTTAAAACACGGAAAACGCATTTTGATATTTTTTTTAAGAATTATCCTCACTTGGACCTAAGCTTAAAATAATAATTTTTCTTGGGAGAATTATCCTAGCTAGGAGTGGGCATTTTTTCCTTGAACCGGTGGAATCAGACTGGAACCGTTTGGAACCGATCGGTTCGGATCGGGTTCGAACAAAGAATAAATCAATTTTGGGACTTATGGTAGGAACCGAACGGTTCTGGTCCGGTTATTGGTTCTTTTTTTAGAAATGAAATTTAATTTGGTTCTCGGGTTGGTTCTTTAATTTATTTATTTTTTGAGTGAAATATTAAAAGATCACGATTCACGTCTTCTGTCTTCCTCAAATTTAGGGTCTTGTTTCCTTTTTTATTTTCGACAGATTCCTTCTTCTTCTTTATTTCTTTAATTATTTTTTAGTTTCTTATAATCAAATCAATTAACCTATTACGTATCAATTCCCAAATAACAATTACCAAACCAAGTCCGTCGACACTACCTAATTATTTCTTTAATTACCAAATACAAAATCCTTAACTTCTTTTATTACTAAATACCAAACCGAACTGAACCGAAATTAATTGGTTCGGTTCCGGTTCGGTTCCATTACAAAGATTCTCATTGGTACTTGATTCAGTTCGATTTCTTTAGGAACCGGACTGCACCCAAACCTAATCCTAGTTTGGAAGTAAGCCTAAATAAAGTTTTTTTTTCGGAGAATGATCCTAGTTTGGAACTAATCTTAAAATAAAGTTTTATTGAATTCAATATCAACATTACAAAAAAAAAAAAATTAAGTGGGAATTCTTTTTGTTATATTTCAAAAAATGCCTTGATAAACGAACTCTGGTTGTTTTGAAAGAAGTTGCATTTTCTGATTTTAATAGAACTAGAGCTTCCTCAAATCCTAAACCCGACCAAGCTTTGTTAATATTGACTCTTAGCGCTTACATTAGTATGTTGCAGGTAACTATGTTTTCAGTATATTGTGAAAGAATATTTGAGTTTAAACCAGTAGTATTCTACAAGCAAATTAATTAAAAATAGTTTAAGTATTCTGCAAAATTTCAAACATAACGAGTTTTTCAGGTTTTCATTTTCAAAAACAGTTTTCAAAATGACAAACCAAAACGCAATTTCAGCAAATTTGAAAACAAAAATAAAAACAGGAAACATAAAACATTTTCGAAAATGAAAATATAAAATAAATTACAAACATAATGTCGCCTAATTTTCTCACTTTAACTCAAGGTTTGATGTCGTTGATCAAGTATGAGCAAAACATTTGATAAGTTGGCTCATTATGCTCCTGAATTTGTGGATGTAGAAGAGAGAAAGGCAAGACGTTTCAAGCAGGGCTTATGGGTTGACTTGAAATAGACTGTCATAGTGCTCTAATTAGAAAGTTACCATGATGTGTTAGCAAAGGCACAACTGACAGATTTCAAAAATCGCACTAATGGAGAAGATAAGCAGCACAGTAGATAGTCAGAGAAGCAAAAGTGAGTGGCTAACAAACAGTCCGAGAAAGAAAGTGAGTGGATAACAAGGGCAAAGGAAAACATGATTATAATTATTCCAAGAAAGGAAGAGAAGATTTGACACAAGGTTGAAACAAGAGCTACCCACGTTGTGAAAAATGCCAAAAGCATCATCGGGGAGCTTGTCTTATAGGGACAAACTCATGTTTTTGGTGTGGAGAACAATTACACATGGCTCAATATTTCCCTAGGTACGGTCAGCCGGGGAACAACCAACAAAGGCTACATGGGAACAATCAGCAGAGGCAACATGGAAACAATCAACAAAGGCCACTAGGAAACAACAAACAGAGGCCATAGGGTAACAATCAGAACTGACAGGGCAATGCAACAGGGGGACGTGCTAGGGTTTATGCATTGGGAGGACAAGATGAGGATCAGAATTGAAGTGTCTTGGTAGGTAAAGTCCTCATATCCAACTTACAAGCCTATTTATTAATAGATTATGGTGCTACTCACTCATTTATAGCCTTTAAGTTCGTAAGTAAATTGGATGTTATGGTTGTACATACACAATTCCCTTTAGTAGTGACGATGCCCAATAGAGATATATTGAATTATGTTCACATAACTAGATTGGCTAAAGTAGAGATTGATGGTAGATCATTGAACATGGAACTATATGTACTTGATATAGACGAATCCGATGTAATTCTTGGAATGGACTGGCTATCCAAGAACCACGCAATAATTCGTGGCTTTGAGAACGAAGTAATTTTCCAAAGACCAGGGGGAGAAGAATTTCGACCATCTATAGCTAGATGTGGACCCTTATCTCATGTCATTTATGCATTGAAGCACGACAGACCTTACCACTAGAAGGCACGATGGGTTTCCTAATGTCAGTAATAAGTATGGATGAGAATAATGGACCAACAGTTAGTAATGTTAGAGTAGTATTCAAATATCCAGGATTCTCCCCAAGGAATTACCTAGCATACCGCCAAAAAGAGATCTTGAATTCATGATTGACCTCATTCCTAGCTTAACACCTATCTCCAAAGCTCCTTATAGAATGGTGCCCAAAGAGTTACAAGAGTTGAAAGCACAAATAGAAGAACTATTGAGGATAGGTTTCATCAGGCCCAGTGTGTCTACATGGGGAGCGTCTGTGTTATTTGCTAAGAAAAATGATGGATCAACGAAAATGTACATCGATTACAAAGAATTGAATCAGATCACTATCAAGAATAAATATCCCCTTCTCAGGATTGAAGATTTATTTAATTAGCTCTGAGCTGCAATGGTGTTTTCCAAGATTGACTTAAGGTCCGGTTAGCATCAGTTAAGAGTCACACCCAATGATGTCTCTAAAACAACATTTAGAAATCTATATGGACACTACGAGTTCTTAGTTATGCATCTTGGGCTAAATAATGCTCCTGGAGTCTTTATGGATTTAATGAACCACATTTTCCATGATTATTTGGATTAGTTTGTTATCTTGTTCATCGATGATATCCTGATCTATTCTAGAGGTAAAGAAGAACATGAGGAGAATTTAAATATTGTGTTAGGGATTTTGAAAAAGGAGAAGCTTAACACCAAATTCAAGAATTGGGAGTTTTATCTAGAATGAGTAGCATTTCTTGGACATGTGGTCACGACACGTGGGATAGAGGTAGATCCCAGTAAAGTGGAGGCAGTGTTGAATTGGCCAAGGCCAACCAATGTAGGAGAAATCCATAGTTTCTAGGTTTAGTAGGTTACTATCAGAGGTTCATTGAGGGAATTTCCAAAATATCGGGGCCGCTAACGCAACTAATGGGCCAGAATGTGACGCTTGATTGGACAAAGATTTGTGTGCTAAGTTTCGAAAAGTTAAAATAGAAGTTGGTGAATTCGTCAGTGCTCACCATACCCACTGGGTCATATGGTTTTGTGATTTATAGTGATGCTTCAAAGCAAGGTCTAGGATGTGTCTTAATACAGCACAGTAACGTGGTAACCTATGCATCAAGATAATTAAAGATACATGAATAGAACTACCCTACACATGATCTAGAACTTGTCACATTGGTCCATGCACTAAAGATTTGGAGACACTACCTTTACGAAGGCAAGTGTGACATATATACGGACAATAAAAGCCTCAAATCCATCTTCACCCGAAAGGAGTTGAACATGAGGCAAAGAAGATGGCTTGAATTAGTTAAAGACTATGACTTTGAAATTCATTATCACCACCCTAGCAAAGCAAATGTGGTAGCTGATGCCTTAAGTTTTAAGGTTACAAGTTAGTTGGCCATGTTAACAATGCAAGAATCACTATGGAGAGAGTTTTAAAAACTAAATCTTGAAGTTGTCACCACTCAAGCAAGGTGTAGTTGCCCGAGTAGCAGTTATTCGATCTGATCCACACTACGTAACAGAATTAAGAGCCATCAAAATGGTGATTATTCATTCGAGCATAACAAGTTTGAGATTAACTCAAAAAATGGAAAGATTTCACCTTTTTTTAATATAAAGCATTGTACTACCAAAGATGCCTGTGTACCTAATTTTGAGGAAGTGAAAAGATATATTCTAGAAGAGGCTTACTCCTACCTTATTCAGTAAACCCAGGAGGTACAAAGATGTATAAGGACTTGAAGGCAGTATTTTTCTGAGAAGGCATGAAGAAGGATAAAGCTGAGTACGTCCGAAAGTGTTTAGTGTGTTAGCAAGTGAAATTTGAACACCAATGACCATCAAATTACTTGAAACATTGAAAGTCCAGAAATGGATGTGGGAGCACATAACAATGGACTTTGTGGTAGGTTTTCCAAGATCAGCAAAAGGTAATGAAGTAAATTAGGTCATAGTAGATCGACTCACCAATCGGTTCATTTCATGCCAGTTCAGATGACATTTACTATTGATCAATTTGCTCAACTATATGTGAATAAAATAGTAAGGTTACATGGTGTACCCGTTTCTATAGTATCAGATAGAGATTCAAGGTTTACATTGAACTTTTGGAAAAGTTTACACAAAGCTCTGGGAACTAAGCTAAAGTTTAGTACAACCAAGATTTATTGACCCGTTTGAGATTTTGCAATGTATTAGAAATGTTGAATATCAATTGGCATTACCTCCAAGACTCTAAGTTGTACATGACGTATTTTATGTGTCAATGCTTAGGAAGTACGTCCCTGACCCAAGCCATGTTATCAACCACTAATCTCTTGAATTACAACAAGGTTTGGCCTATGAAGAAGTACTAATAAGAATCGTGGAATATACATATCAAGCCCTAAGGAACAAAGTGATCCCTCTAATAAAAGTAAATTGGCAAAATCATTCTATTGAAGAGGCCACGTGGGAGCGAGAAATTGAAATGTGAGACAAGTACCCATAACTTTTTGATGAATTCCAAGGTAAATTCCAAGGATGAAATTTATTTTTAGGATGGTAGATTATAACACCAGCACCAAAGCTTTGGGCCTAATTTCAAGAATTTAAAGTTTAGGAGTTAGATTAAATATTAATCCATCTCTAGGACCTTAGTACAATTTTGTGTACTTGAGAAATTCACACATGTTTCACTCCTTTGAAAGAATATGTAACTCCCCACAATTATGGTCAATGGGAAGATTTCCAAGAAAGCATTTATCTCATTCCATGTAAGAATATGTAACTCCCCCATCATAGCCATTGTTACACCTTTACCTTGATTCTTGACCTATGCCCATCCTATTTAAACCCCACTCACAACACAAACAATTCTACTTCTTTCTTGACCTATGCCCATACTCATATATTCATTTGATCACACTAAAAGTCTTAACCAAGTCAACAAGGACCAATTGGAGTAATTTATAATCATTTGTTTCTACATTTTCCCAACTTCAAGTAAGTTTGCCTTCTATGTTTGGATCATTAATATGAAATCAATTCCAAGAAATTATTATGGGTCTCATATGATATGATATTTTATGATTATGCTTAGGGGACCGAATTTTAGTAGCACTACACATAAGAATTCTTACCACTTATGTTCGGTAAAATTCTTGTGTCTCCCTATGTTGATTATGATGATTATGAACCGTATGTTATTCACAATAATTATTTTTGGTATCTTACCGAGGTTTTTTCATAAATCTCATTCCATGATATTAATTTATTTTAAAAAATTGATGGCTGGAGGTGATCAACATGAAAATGGCAAAAGTGGCTAAGATCGATGAGATAATTGTGTTGAACCCTTTATTTAAAATTTGATTATATGCATAAACATTATGCTCTATTTTTATTCACGAAATTAAATTATGAAATTCAAACCGCGCTCTATTTATTCGTTTAAGTAATAAATTATTTCTTTATAATTGCTTTTCAAGTCTCAAAAATATAATTTGAGTGGCACTCGAATGGCAAAGAATTCGGTTCATCACAACTAAACTTGATTGAATATGCCACACTTTATATAATAATCAACATTTTGATAGATAAAATCACAACTTAGATCGCATTTATTAAACTTGATTGATTGCGTCACACTTAATATATTGATCAACGTTTTGATAGATTTGAGAAAATTACTACTTTGATCGCAATTACTAAACTTGATTGAATACGTCACACTTAATACAATGATTAATATTTTTGATAGAATTGAGAAAATAACTAAGACCTCAATTACTAACCTTGATTGAACAAGACAGCCTGGACAGTTACCAAGCAACACCGAAATGAACCCTCGTGATCATGTTAATGCAATAACAACGAGGAGCGGGGTTCAGTTATCTGAAGTGACTACAGAAGAATATGAAAAGCAGAAGAGCCAAAAGAAAAATGTGGTGGAAGAGCAGAAAAGAGAAAAAGAACAGGGGTCGACTCTTGAAGTTGAAGAAAAGGGTGAAGAAGAAGTTTGAGTTAGACCGCCAATCAAGGCTTATGTGCCTCCAGTTCCGTACCCACAAAGGCTGAGAAAGCAAAATGTGGAGCAGCAATTTGGGAGATTTTTGGTGATTTTTAAGAAACTACATAGAAACATCCCTTTCGCTGAAGTCTTGGCTCAAATGCCCCTCTACGTAAAGTTTATGAAAGAGATGCTGTCAAACAAAAAAAAGTTGGTTGATTTTGAGACAGTAGCACTGAGTCAGGAGTGCAGCGCCATACTTCAAAATAAATTACCACAAAAATTGATCGATCCAGGGAGTTTCTCTATCCTGCATTATTGGTAATTTCAGTTTTGATAATGTTTTGTGTGATCTAGGGGCCAGTGTTAATTTAATGCCTCTATCTGTGTACAGAAAACTTGGGTTGGGGGAGCCTAAACCAACCAATATCACACTGAAGCTGGCCAATAGATCCATTAAGTACCCACATGGTGTTGTTGAAAATGTGATTGTGAAGGTTGACAAATTTTTCTTCCCAGTTGACTTTGCGATTCTTGATATGGAAGAAGACACTCAGATGCCTCTGATATTTGGAAGACCATTCCTAGCTACTGGAAGAGCACTGATTGACATTGAAAGGGGAGAAATCATTTTTAGGGTTGAGAAGGAACAAGCCACTTTCAGTATCAAGCCAAAACAGGAACTTGAAGTTCAAAATGAAAGTTGCTTCAAGGTGGATGAAGAGGTCAAGAAACTAAAAGGCTGGATGAAGGATGAGATTAAGATTGAGGAGGCTCTAATCACAAAACATGAGTTTTTAAAGGTAAAAGATGAAGGGAGAGACAAAAAGGAGGAAAAACCAAATTTTAGTCATCAAAAAGTGGAAGAGGAGGCCTTGGACTACAAGAAAGTGAGGAAACGAGTTGAGAAGTGCAAGGCTGGAAATTGCAAGATGTGTAAGGCTTTGAAGTCATATTTCAAGCCTCCATGAATTGGAAATACAAAAATTCGGGCTCGGGACTCAAAACGGAGCACTTGTTGGGAGGCAACCCAACTTTTCTTCCCTTTCACTTATTACTATTTAATTATTTACTTTATTATTGAAATTTTAGATATATGCATGGTAGGAAATATGTTCGAGTGTTTTGTATGTTTCATATTAAGAGCACTTGTGCATAATAGTCTATTATTGCATATTTAGGTATGTTTTTGATTTTGCATGTTTTAATTAGGCTAGGGTTTTATCGTCATTCCAAACTCACACACACACTAGTTTGGATCATGAATTTAATGTTTGGAAAATCATTGCATCGATCATGAAGTGATTAGGGGATACACATGATTTTCCAAATCAAAATAGGAAAAAAATTTCATTACTGTCGGATTTACGCGATCGCATTCCAAGAGGACAGGCGATCGCGAATTTGCATTAAAAAATCAACAGATTTTTAAACCTTGAACCACGTGATCGCTGGCACTCCAGCCAGGCGATCGCGTAGCTATACTGGGACAAAATTCGGCAGTTTAAGTTCTTTTCCTCATTCTTTCAACTGTAAACATTATAAACTCATTTTATCCCCCCAAAATCACTCAAAAGTTGATCTTTCATCTATCATGCATGTAATCAACATTTCATTGCACCAAATTCATTGCTATTTTCACATCCAAATCAATGGAAGGTATGAAATTCTTCACTTAAATCCATGTTTACTCAAAATTTTGAAATTTTCTTTGAGTTCTTGGATTTTGAAATTGTGAATGGTGAAGAATGGGCTTAGGTTAGTGGTTGGAGATTGTGATTTGTGGTTTAGTAGACAAAAATTTTGGGTTCATTCATACCTCCAACCCTATGCATATCCATTGATTTTTGCAATGCCCATTAAGTGTTTGATGAAATGCCACAAAGACGTTCTTGTGCTAATTTTAGAAATTCATTTCGGCATTTATCTTCATGACATGTTCATCATTGATTGTGTGTATTTAGTTCTAGAATTAGTTCACTACATTGCATGAAAATCATGAAAACCAACATTGCATCAAGGCAGCCCCATTGCAAGGCCACTGCAGGCCATTGCACCCATAAACTGTCTCACGTCACCTACTTCTCCACATTGTTTCATGACCCTATTGACCTTCAAATGAGCTGAATTTTTAATATATTGTCGATCATGCTGTGAACTTTAACGTATCAAAAGATGGCTCAGGAAAATTTATGTTTTTCTGGGCGATGACAAGGCTTGAATGTGTGTGGTCGACCAATTTCGAAAATTCAAAATTTTGCTTTAACTTTAGTTTGGGGGTGTGGTACTGAACGTCAATTATTTATTATTGGTGTTTATGACTTCTACTGTTACTTATCTCTTATTTGCAAGGTAAATACCAATCAAGACACTTCCAATCAAGTTGGGCAGAGCAAGAAAAGGGTCGTATTCATTCAAATGCAATATGGAGGCTTCAAGGCTACAAAACATCTCCAATGCACCTGGGAATTTTTCGTTCTCTCTTATTTGTATTGAATTACATTTTTTAGATCTTTTTGACAAACATTGAGGACAATGTTTCTTTCTAGTTTGGGGGTGGAGAATTTCATTCATATCAATTGCTTCCATACTTATTGAATATTCTCATTCAATTTCTATTGGGACTTTCAAAAAAAAAAAATTGAAAAATTGAAACTGTGTTGACATGTTTATTGCCTAGGATGTAGTATGAATCAATTTGTGCTTAGGTTTGAAAGTTGGACAACATGAAAGCATGAACTTATTTTTGAACTAGTTATGTTTTGTTAGATTCATACTTATTGCGCACATATCCAGTGTTAGATAATTGCTTGTGTGAGGGATTTTGTTTAATACATGTGGAGCAAAGTTTTATGCAATTTGAACTTAAGAATGACTCAGAAATCCCTGAATTTAGATCATTAGACATCACACCCCTAAATTAGAACCAATCATGCTAAAAGGAAAGTTTGGGGGTAAAAGGGTTGGAAATTGTGTGTATTGACGGGTTGGAGGTCTGTGGTTCTTGGGTTTGCACTTTAGTCATTACAGTTTGGTCAACGGGTATAAACCATTTCCAACATAAAAACAAAAAAATGTTGAAGGTCTTATTCTGCTCTTCAAATGCCTTTTTGACTCGAGTAAGTAAGTCTGAGGGGTCCTTCAAACCTGATGCCCTAAAGCCAACTGGCTTGGGAGTCATCGACCTAAAGCTCGCTACAGAGGTCAATTAGAAAGCAAGTATGGAGAGTGGACTTACACATAAGACATTATAACATCTTTAACTTTTTTGTTTAAGCCTTTATGACTCGGGCAAGTATGTCTGAGGGGTTCTTTGAACCTGGTACCCTAAAGCCGTCTGGTTTGGGAGATGCCGATCTGAAAGCCCGCTACAGGGGTCATATAGAAAGCCAGTATGAAAAGTTCTACACAAAGATGGTAAAAGACAGGGACTTTAAAAGAAAAAAGTCGTCCAAAAAAAAATTATTGCATGGTATAAGCTTTGTTGACTAAGCTGTGGTGGTTGATGTTGTAGAATTGGGGTCCACTTTCTTTTGATTTGTTATGCACGCATATTTCTGATTCTGACTACCTTGTGTGGAAAAAGCAAAGAATATTTTTAGAGCCCACATAGATAGAAACCCTAGATATGTGAGAGAAAAGCAGAAAGTGATGATCATCCATGAGCGCTGAAAGGAATTTAATTAGAATTCATAGATTGACCACATGGGATTCGGGCTGGATTATGCATAATGAGCCACACAGTGTGGAGTATTTCTTTTGCATGAGTATGCGTTTGACATTGACTATTCACACACACACTTAAAAATCTGGCAGATATAACTAGAAATTATTTTGCATTGTTGTTCATGACGCTTGCTTAAAGCTTAAATTGGTTAGGACTTTGGAGGCATATGGTAAACATGTTGACACAACAAAAATATTTGTTCTTTTATTTCTTTTATTTTTGTAGTTTATTTTCCATTGTTCGAGGACGAACAATAATTCTAGTTTGAGGGTATTTGATAAGTGTATTTTATACACTTATTTGTATGTCTAAATTAGGTGTAATTATTGTCGTTTAGCAATATTTGCTTTTTAATTTGTGTTTATCGTTTACTTTTCAGAAAATATCCCAAAAGATGAAGAATGATGAAATCAATGGAAAAACGCATAATTAGATTGCTAATTGGAGCTAAATTGGACAAGTGAGGAGTTTGTAACGTTAACCGAGAAGGTTCATGGTGCTCAGGTGAACAAATCAGAGGTTGAAGGACCCAAGTGAAGGAATTGAGAGCTTAAATGGGCAAATTGAGAAGAAGATAAAGTTTGGGGACTAAATTGCAACAATTGAAAGTTGAGGATTGAAGGTGCAATTAAAAGTCAAGGGCCAATTTACACAACCAGAAAAAGATGGAAAATTGCATTGCAACGTCCTTCCTCGTGATCGTGGGATTTCTACCACGTGATCGCAAGGTGCCTCGAATTTTTCAACAGAAAGTTTTACCCATGCCTACGTGATCGCGAGGTTTTATACCAGGCGATCGCTTGGCTTTCCGGCTGGGCCAAAATGTGGGCTTTTTCTCGCGATTTTCAAAGAATTCTCTCCTTTTGACCTAGGTTTTCCCTAAAACCTATATATACAAAACATGAGGCACAAAATAAAGACCTTTGCCTCTCCATAGAACGAGCCACAACAGAGATTTTAATCAAACTTCTTGGAGATTCACGCATCACAGATGGGCGTGAATTGAAGATACTTGAAGAATTGATAATTTGTGCAATCTTTCCATTCTTCTTTGTTATTTTCGATGAACGTTATATTTTATTGTTTTTGTTCTACAATCATGATGTGTAACTAATTTTAACGTTGGGATGAACGATGTAGCCTAGTCATATTATTTTAATTTCATATTCCTTGTTTTAACGCTTTGATGCATGTGTTGGTTTATTATTGCGTTTAATTCGTGAATGAACTGGTCACTTATTCATGATTTTATGTGTTATTTTCATAATCCGAGAGGTGAGTTAATAACATAGATCTAGGTAATAAATCCGGTAATTGAACGAGAGATAGAGATATACTCTTGTAATTATTGCGGTCGTGTGTGAATTATTGTGTGTAATGCATCTAGATAAGGATTATTCGGACCCTCTGTAGAGATACAAGGTTGAATTATTTATGTAGGATTGATTTAAACTCGAGAGAGGAATCTTAATTTGAATTAGTGAATTCGATCGATCACATATTTAGAAAATAAAATCTGGAATTGGAATTAATTTAATTGGCTTAGGTGAAATTGTGAATCCCAACCACTTTACAATCATCTTTTAAAACAAAACAATTTCACAATTTAATTCTTTAATTCATCTTCTTGGTTTTAATTTGAAACATCAAATTTTCTTTGTTTGTTCAAATAAAGTATAGATCTAATATATTTCGGTAATTAATAGTAGTCTTCGTGGGACGATAATCCGGACTTTAAGGTCCACTATATTACTTCTCAAGCGCATCGCGAGATATCGGTGAACACTAAGCTAGGACTAGAAGAAAATATGTATTCGATGAACTTGTTCCGAATCTCTCGATATCATTATGATGGATATTGAAATATCAAGTTTTTGAAAGCTTTCACTAAAAGAAAAAAGGCCTTTCGCAACGTGTAAACGGAAATATTCGTTAATTGCATGTTGCTAAAAGGGGTCTACTGTAACATTCAGTGATTACATGTTGCAATTGGTTCATTTATTTGACATTTAGCAATATTCAACAAGTGAATATTTCTAATAGCCTTTTCCAACTTTCATTGTGCGTTGCAAAAGGACTCAGCTTTTGCAGCGTTCATTGTGCGTTGCAAAAAGAATTTTCGTTTACAACGTTCATTGCACATTGCAAAAAGGTACCCTTTTGCTGCGTTCGCTTGAATGTTGCGAAAGGGTACCATTTGGCAACGTTCATTGTGCGTTGCAAAAGTTCAATGAAGGTTTCCAAATGGTACCCTTTCGAAACGTTTGTGTGAGTGTTGTGAAAGGGTACCCTTTTGCCACATTCAGTGTGCGTTGTGAAATGATACCCTTTTGCAACGCGCAATGAACGTTGCCAAAGGGCTTCATTGAGGGAAAATTTCATATTACCTAAAATAATGGGACTAAATTGCAAACTACCAAAATTAAAATATATAAACCTAGAAGAACTCTCAAGCCCATTCTCCCAATCTCACGCCTCTCTTCCCCACACCTACCCCTTCCCACCAATCCCAATCCACTAGTTAGCATCAGTGCTGGATCTAGAGTCGACGTTATTGCGATTGACTCACTCAATAATTACAATATACATTTTGAATTCTGAAAGCGAAGAAGAAAAAGATCAGAACTACATGGCTCATCTGTTATCCAAGGAGGAGACGTCTTTGAGAGAGCTTCGAAGAAAGTGGGACAGGGATTTGGGAAGAGAAGAGGCAGTAGGTTCTTCTTCCGGTCAACAGGACCTCGGTTTAATTGTTAGGGCCCCATTTAGGGTACATAGGGAAGAGTTGGGTCTGACCGCACAGGAGATCACCCAAGTGAAGGATTGGGTTGATCAGGTTAATAAAGTTTCTGTCTATCATGTTGATCCTGATCCAAACCCAGAATAGTGGGAGAGCAGTGAGATTGCCGCTGGAATCCGAGGGGTTGATTTGGCTGGAGCCTGGAAAAATTCAGGATGCCAGAAGGGGTTCGATTAGTACTCCTTACACCTTCTTGCAGACCCTGCAGCCCTCCCCCAGGTCAAGTGGCCATATGTTATGATGCTATATCCAACGGGATGAGGCTACCCATGCACCCCTTCTTCAGGGCGTTGCTTAGGAGGTACAACCTGTGCCCCTACCAGCTGGCCCCTAACTTTTTGGACTCAGGCTGTGGGTACTTGATTAGTATGGCAAGAGGTCAACCCTGACTATCCCATCTCACTGCACATCATTCATACCCTCTATACTTTGAAGAAATCAGTTAGAAGGGAAAAAGATGTGAGGTCGGACGTCAAAGATTAGTATTACTTGTCTCCCAGGGGCTCATATCCTCCTGTTATTACCGGTCATCCAACTTCAATAATGAACTAGAGGAACCAATGGTTCTGGGTTGCTGGGGAGTGGCAGAGCTCTCCTGTGGACCCTAGTCCAGAAATTACAGTTCCCCGAACTCTTTCCCTACCTAGTGAGTCTTGTACTTGCTTTAGTGTCTTTAAGTGTCATGTGTCATTTGCTTTTTAATTTCTATTCACTTTTCTGGACTGGTTCCTAACATGTTATTGGTTTATGGCAGGGACACTTTTTCCCGCCTCATCCCTGACGCAGACTTAGCGGCAGTAAGACGCTTGTTTGCTTACAAGGGCACTTTCCAGGGGGTCATTCAACAAAACAAATTATTTGTTAAGCACGGTCTTATGCGGGCCATGAGTAAGTTTGTTTCCTTATTGCCTTTATATCTTATGCCTCTTCTATTCATAACCCCATTTTCCTTCTTTTCTTGCTAGGTTCCAAGGACTTCCCGAAGATTTCTCTGAAGGGTCTCATCTCTAAAAAGATCCCTCCTGCCCTTCGCCACGACAGTGAAATTGAAAAGAAGCAGAAAGCACTACTGGCTAACCTGCAAGTTGGGGTGGCAAAGGAGGTGTCTGAGGCGTCCACAGTCCAACTTCGGGTCCTCTTCCCGCCCTACTGCCACCACCCAATCTACTGCCAGTGGGTCCCCAACAGCCCAGCATACAAAAGGAGGCTGATACTAAAAGGGCTACCGCAAAGGGAAAAGGGAAAATGTCACATAGGGGTGGCTCTAAGAGAGAAAGGGAGGATAAGGATGTCTCTGCGCCATCCTCATTCTCCAAGGATATTTCCGAGCGCGTATCCGAGGAAGATCCCGCCCCCTTGAAGAGGCTCAAAAGGGGCAAGGACAAGGAATCCACCTCCGCACCTCTGCCAACAGAGATTCAGGACTTGGAGGACGAACCATATATGTCTATCCCAGATTTGGCTTACGAAGTGACACCTGAGGGGGCAGAAGAGCTCAAGCACATTAAAACCAGTGTTCTCCCCAGAGATGTTACCTTCAGTCCTTCTCTATTCGACTCCCCCAGTTCTCCTCCCGCCAGGGCAGCATTAATTACTGAACAATTTTGGATGGAGAGCTGGTCTTCCTTTTCTTCCAGTGCCAGTCCGTCTCGGAAGCTGCTCGCTGCTAAAGCCATGAATGCCAGGGCGCTAGCCCTTATTGACGAGGTGGAATCTTCTGTGGAGGAGGCGCAGCGGGACAATAAAGATGCTGAGACTGCTCTCCGCCATGCAGAAAACATGCTAAAGGAAATTAATGATCTCAAAACTCAGCTGTCCATAGCCCGTAAATTTTCCTCCGAGGAGAGGGCTAACGCTAAGGGAAGATAATGATAAATTGAAACATGACATCCAGGTCTCTGAGTCAGACATGGCGACTTTGTGCAAGAAACTAGATGACTCCAACCGTGCACAATCCATCACATCTGAAGCTCTGACCGCCGCTAATGCAGCCAAGTCTAAGCTGGAGGCTGAGGTGGCAGCAGCCAACGAAAAATTAGGGAGGGAGATGGAGGCTAAGGTAAAGGCGGAGGAGGACCTTGCCTCTTTAGAACGTCAAATGCAAACTAGGATCACAAAGGTTCTGGAGCAGACTGTCATGACACGGGTGGAAAACACTCTAAGTGCCAAAGTGTCTGAGGCTATCCAGAATTTTAAAGACACTTTTGAAGAGACCCCAGAATACGAGGCCATGCAGAGGGTCTTTGGGAACATAGGGGCCATGATGGCTTTGGGGGATGTGAAGGAAGCTTTTCCAACTCTGGACCTATCCTCCATCCCCGAACCTCAAGACGATTCTCCTAACGACCCTGCAGATCCTTTGGGTGCACCTGGAAAGGGCTCTTCAGAGGATGTCCCTCCGCAATAATCCTTTTTTGTATTTGCCTTGTTGTTGTTGTTGTTTTTTTTTTTGTAAGTGCAATGGAACCTTATATTGTAAATGTAGCAACATCCAAATTGTATATAATTTGATTTTATGAATGCAACGATTTTTTGTATTTAGTTCAATGTTTATTTGTTTAAGTGTGAACGCTTCCAGACACAAACGCCTCGCGAACGCATTATATTAAGATATATGTATAGTCCCTCAGATCTAAGTAGCCCCAAGGCATTCATGTTTGCTGGTTAGATCTGGTGTTGATTAAATTTTTGAACATTTTTGTCTTATACTCTGTAGCACCTATATTTACAAATTTGTATGAACTCCCCTTGATGGTGTTAAGACGTTCAACTCATACGCAGTGATCGTAGTGTAGGCTTATAAGAGTCCCTTGTTTTTAACAAAATTTATGCATGGAGGAGACATGTGGTCATATACCCAAAATATTTTAGGAATTTGTGTTTATCCGTTATGTTTGTCTAATCAGTAATTGGTACAACCCTAAACGTAACTCATTTAGGATTTTATAAAATCATATGGTAATGTTGTAACCCCTGAAGAGGAATTTGATTTATTGAAAATAGTGACGAAGGTGATCCGTGTTCCAAGGATTACATAAAGGTACCCCAGATAAGTCCTCGATCATGTACGTTTCGGGTACTACCTCGGCAAAGACTTTGTAAGGGCCTTCCCAGTTAGGACCTAAAGTCCCTACTTCTGGTTCTTGAGTTAAAGGAAGAACCTTTTTGAGGACTAAGTCCCCAACATTAAAGTGCCGACTCTTAACCCTTTTATTGTAATAGCGGGTCATTTTCTCATGGTACCTAGTCGTTACCACTTGAGAATCATTCTGTTTTTCCAGAAGGAAATCCAAATTAGCCCTTTGTGTTTCTTCGTTTCCCACTTCGTCATAGTGGATTTGACGAAGAGAGGGGACCCCAATTTCAACCGGACATACCGCCTCGGATCCATATGTCAAGGAGAAAGGCATTTCACCAGTGGCAGTGTGCGAGGTGGTTCGAAGTGCCCATAATACTTGTGGGAGTTCATCTACCCATGTGCCCTTTTTAGACTCCAGCTTCCTTTTCAGGGTATTCCGCCTCGACCCACTTGGTGAAGTAGTCAATTGCCACTATTGCAAAGCAATTATTACCATCACCCCTAGGCATAGGACCAATAATATCAATCCCCCACTTCGCAAAAGGCCAAGGGCTAGTCACCACAGTTAGCTTGTGATGCGGCTGATGCGGTATGGTTGCATGCCGTTGGAACTTATCGCATTTATGCACGAAGTCATGGGAGTCCTTTCGCATAGTCGGCCAAAAATATCCCTGTTTAAGGACTTTCCGAGCTAGTGATAACGCCTCGGCGTGGTTGCCACATATGCCCTCGTGGATTTCTTTCATCACATACCGTCCTTCCTTCGGCCCCACACATCTCAGCAAAGGGGAGGTAAAGCTCCGTTTATAGAGCAAGTCATCCAAAAGTACGAAAGTTGCGGCATATCTTTGCAACTTCCGAGCTGTTTCAGGCTAGTCTGGCACTGTCTGATGTTTCAAGTATGCTAGTATAGGATTCATCCATGATCCTTCTTCTTCTATTGCCAAAATCTCCGTACCTAGCTCAATAGAAGAGGTCAACAAGTGCTCAATTGGGATCAGATTATGGAGCTCTGAATCATTGCTGCTTGCTAGTTTGGATAAAGCATCGGCGTTGGAATTCTCAGTTCTGGGAATGTGCCGTAACTTCATTTTTCCGAAGTGCACAGCCAAATCTCTTACTTTTTTCAAGTAAGCGACCATAGCTGGTTCTTTGGCAGAAAATTGTCCATTAAACTGACTTACAACAAGCTGCGAATCACTATTCGCCACTACGGACTTAATTTTCAAAGCTTTCGCAAGTCTCTGCCCAGCTAGTAGCGCCTCGTATTCAGCAACATTGTTTGAGGCTTTAAAGTCAAAACAGATCGCACTGTGCAATTTGAATCCTTCTGGGATTATTAACAATATTCCCACACCGGATCGTCCCTCAACCGAGGACCCATCAACGAACAATTTCCTCTCTCGGCTGTCATCCGTGTTATCAACCGTCTCAACCTTCGGCGGATGTGTGAACTCAACTATGAAATCCGCTAATGCTTAACCCTTTACAGCGATCCGAGGCTCATAATGTAGGTCGACCTGGCTAATTTCAATCGCCCACTTCATTAACCTTCCAGATACATCCGGTTTCTGCAACACCTGTCTCATAGGAAAGTTGGTGAGCACGTGTATGGAGTGTGAGTGAAAGTAGGGACGGAGCTTGCGGGATGCTGTGATCAAAGGGAGAGCAAGTTTTTCCATATCTAGGTAACGTGTTTCCGCATCCAACATGGCTTTGCTTACATAATACACCGGGAACTGATTCCCATCCTCCTCTCTGACCAATACCGAGCTAACAGCCTCTTTTGATACGGCTAAATACAAGTAGAGAAGTTCGCTAGCCTTTGGTTTTGAAAGTAATGGGGTCTGTCCCAAGAATGCTTTCAGGTCGGTAAAAGTCTGCTCACATTCTTGCGTCCATTGAAATCGTTTCCCTCCCTTCAAGACCTTAAAGAATGGAAAGCATTTGTCAGGGGACTTGGAAACGAATTGATTTAAGGCCAAAATTCTCCCCGTCAAGCTTTGCACTTCTTTTGGATTCCGAGGTGATTGCATGTTTAACAAAGCATTGATTTTGTCGGGATTGGCTTCGATTCCTCTCCTATTCACCATGAACCCAAGAAATTTTTCGGACGCTACCCCAAAAGCGCACTTCGCTGGGTTGAGCTTCATTCGATATTTTCTCAAAACATCGAAGGCCTCTGACAAATGGTGGATATGCTATGTGGCGACCATGCTTTTGACCAGCATGTCATCAACATATACCTCCATGGTATTTCCTAATTTTTCTGAAAACATGCGATTTACCAACCTTTGATAGGTAGCTCCAGCATTTTTTAAGCCAAATGGCATAGCTTTGTAACAATAGAGTCCCCTATCTGTAATAAACGAAGTATGCTCCTCATCCGATTCGTACATGGGGATCTGATTGTACCCAGAGTATGCATCCATAAAGCTCAGTATCTCATGTCCCATAGTGGAGTCAACTAGCTAATCAATCCGCGACAGTGGAAAACTGTCTTTGGGACATGCTGGTTTAAATTCGAAAAATCAATACATACTCTCAGCTTCCCATTATGTTTTGGCACCGAAACAGGGTTTGACACCCATTTCGGATACCGAGATTCTCGGATAAAGCCATTTTTCAATAGCTTTGTCACCTCCTCTTTCAAGGCCTTATATTTATCAGAACTCATAGGTCTTCTCTTTTTCCTGTGCCTAGGGCTTCTGGGATCAAGCTAGAGTTTATGACAAGCCACTTTAGGATCGATCCCAACCATGTCATCATGTTTCCATGCTAATACATCGAGATTTTCAAGTAAGAAGCTTTTCAGCTGACCTTTGTATTCAACCTTTGAATCCAATCCAATCCAATCTGCAATTCTTTGATTGGGTCAAGTGGATCTACACTGAAGCATTCCAACCTTTCAGCTGGGGTAGAGCAATTTTCTCCTACCATTCTTGGGTCCAGATCTGCCAGATCTTCTTCCAGGGTCATTGTAACATCCTCAATATCTGAAGGTCCTCCACCCAGTCTTTCAGGCTCTGGAGCACCCTCGGCCATTGCTACATCGCTAATCATGTTCAAGCTCCGGTCTTGAAATTTCCGGATTGCGTTTGTGTAACAGGCCCGTGATTCAGTTTGACTCCCCCTTACAGTTGTAACACCGTGCTCCGTAGGGAATTTCATGCAAATGTATTTTGTATGGGTTGCAGCTCCCAATTCAATGAGGCATGACCTCCCAATTGAGCCATGATAGGAGGAGATTTTGTCCACAACCAAGAATTCCATGGGGATTCTGGAAAGAGTTGGTGCTTGCCCTACCTCAATCATAAGGGTTATGGATCCTCTGGGAGTTATGTTGTCCCCAGTGAATCCATATATTGGATCTGGGACTAGAATGAGCGAAGTGCTGATCCCCATCTTATCAAAAGTTACCCCGTAAATCAAATTTACAGAGGCACCATCATCCACCATCATTCGTGACAACCCATTCCGAGCAACTACTACCCTGATAACCAATGCATCATTGTGTGGAAAGTGTACTCCAATAGCATCGTCTTGGGTAAAGGTGATAGATTCTGTCCGAGGCATCCCAACAGGATGTGAATGGATATGGTAATTTACGTTGGCGGGCTGCTTGACTTCTCTGATATATCTCTTTTGGGAGTTGTTTGTGCTCCCACCTGGGTGGGGACCTCCCAATATTGTGTCGATTTCACGAATAGGAGGGTCGGCCACAGGCGTAGGTGGTTCTCTTATATCTTTAGCGTGTGCCGGGAGGTATCCTGGCCCTTGTTCCTGTCTATTTGACGATTGTCAATCCTCTCTTTGGTCGAGTTCTTCCACGGAGCTCTTCTGTCAGCTCGCTTGAACTTCTGGCCACCTAATTTTTGAGTTCTCCCCTTGTTAGGGGAGAAATCATTTCCCCTTCTTCCATGCGCCTTTTAGTCCGCTAACATGTGGATTTCCCTACAATCTTCTGCTACATGACCATAATACCTGTGGTAGGCGTAGTAAGCCCCAATCATGGGTTGTTTTCCACTTTGGCTACTTTCCATTCTTCCTTGAGCCATGAGAGGATTCCGAGAAGGAGCGTTGGAGTGTAAGTTGGGGATAGCTTCCGTGATCTCTGTTGGATAGCTGGACCCTGTCCCCGGAAATGGACGCGGCGCTCAACCTCGATTACTGCCGAACCTATCCTTGTTACCTCCTTTCTTGAGGTTTGCTTCATTAGAATACCCAAGATTGTATCTCTCTTGAGGGTGGTTGTCTCTGGCCCTAGCCATTTCTTCTGATACGATCTCCTCCTTCATCAGATCTACTAGGGCATTGTAATCTCTCGGTTTTTTGCTTCATACATCCCTCCAAAACAAGCTAGTCATAACTAGCCCTCCTTTCCATGCGAAAAACATTTCCGCCTCAGTGATGTTTTCACAAATGTGCATCTCTTCAGTAAACCGAGCTAGGTAACTTTTCAGAGATTCATCCCTTCCTTGCCTTAAATCCTGAAGGCGTTGGAGTGGGAGCTGGCCAGGCCTGGAGGAAACAAAGTCATTTTTAAAGGCTGTTTTCAGATCTCTCCAACTGTGGATGCTACCAGGTGGAAGCTTTTTGTACCATCGTATCGCACTTCCCTCAAGGGTCAAAGCAAAAGCTTTGCATTTTAGTGCCGGAGTGGCTCCGGCTATCTCCATGCTGGCGCGGTAGTTTAGCAGATGATTGTCAGGGTCACCTCATCCAGAATACTTTGCTATTTCTGGCATTTTGAAGTCATGAGGCACTGGGCACCTACGTATACCCTCCATGAAGGGACTTATTTCCTCTTCGTCATCCAGATCGTATGAGGGTAGTTCACTGTTCTCGTCATGACCGGAATACATTGGGTCATGGTGTTGGTCGTAGGGCGGTGGAGCGTACTCCTGCCTCTGTGGCGGAAAAACTCGGCCGTAATTTGGCCTTTCATGGGTTGGAAAACCATTACGAGATTTGGTCCGAGCTGTTTTGGCTCTCCTTTCCTGCCTATTCCTAGGTTCATGTGTGGGGGCCAACTTTTCTTCTCCCGTACCATGCTGGTCCCTATGCATTTGACTCTGCGATAAGATTTCTTCAGCGCGTCGGTCCCTCCTATTTCTAGGCTCGGCTGCATTGCACCGACCTTGATCATTTTGTCCCCCTCGCTTGCCTCTGAATAGCCCTCCTATCCGGCTGAAGACACTGCCAAATTTTGCGGGCGAAGCCTCCCGGTGTCTAGCTGGGAGTTGGTCTTGTCCCTCAGGCTCTTCATGTTCTAGACCTTCTTCATAGAGGGGCGCGGATTCCACCTCGGCATATGCCTGTGGATCTTCATAATAATAGGAGGCAGTAGTCGCCTCAGATGGTGAGTAATGTGGCTGTGAATATTGCGGGGGCATCATGGGCTCATTCATAACATACCCTCTAGCCATGTAGGCATTCATCGCAGCAGTTTGTTCTATCTGCTGTTTCTGCATTTCCAGCATTTGGGCTGCCATGCGAGTCATATCTCGCAGCATGCGGCGATTACGGTGTCGGCGCTGAGGGTTAGGTTGGGCCACCCCCTCGTTTGTATTCTCACGAGGCCTATGGGGAGCCTCCTCCTCGCTGAACTGGTCATTTCTACTCCTACGAGGATTAATATTATTGTCACTTTCATTCATGTTCAGAGCAATTTTTTGGTTTTATCTTCTCTTTCAAAGATAGATGAACTTTTATTTCAAAGCTCTAAGCCTTTTTCAAGGTTATTAAACTTGTATTTCAAAGTTTTACACCTTTTTCAAGGTTAATAAACTTATATTTCAAAATTTCACGCCTTTTTCAAGGTTAATAAACTTATATTTCAAACTTTCACTCCTTTTTCAAGGTTAATAAACTTATACTTCAAAGTTTCACGCCTTTTTCAAAGTTAATAAACTTATATTTCAAAGTTCTTATGCCTTTTTCAAGGTGATCAAACTTATATTTCAAAGTTCTTATAGTTCTCCGCTCTTTTGTAAGAGGTTACTCGTCCTTTTCCAAAACTTCCTTTCTATGTGTGGATTTTCATCATGCATTTTCCTGGTTAGCAGTATGGTTTCCCACAGACGGCGCCAAAATGTTGACCACAAAATCTGGCTGGACCTTGGACCAACACTTCTAAGCTCCTCCCTCTTGAACATGTAGATCTCTTGCGCACTGTGACAAAACAATCAGTTTGCAAAGGGGCCCGAGGTGGCTCTCGTTTACACTCCGATGCCAAAGTCAGCGCTCATTTTTTAGCAGATATAAATTGGGTACGGGAAATATAAATGTGTAAAAGAGAGAAAAAGGAGTGAGAGTAAAGATTTAGTTAAGAGTATGAAATTGCTAACCCCTTACATGGCGGAAGGAGGCTTCTATTTATAGAAGGATTCGTTGTTTTGGATTGTGACACATGGCGGACTTTTACACGTGTATTCACCTTAGCTCTTGGAGGGGACAACCTTGCTTTTCGACCGTAATCATTGCTACATTTCGTAGGGGATGGGTGCCTGTCACATCTTGATAAAGGTGGTGTCACATCCCTGACTTCATCCCTTGTCCCATCTTTACATCCGAGGCGCCACCGTAAGCACCTTGGCTAAGCATAAAGCGCGTCTGCTAGACACAAATCAGTTTGGCCAGAGGAGCTCGTGTGCTTTTCCACCTTGGCCATTGGCCCAAGGAGATATCCTAAACTTTTAATCATGGGCTAAAGTCCATTGGGCCCTCATTGGGTCTTCACTGGTGGCCCAATGTGCCACATTTTGGGTACGATCTCAACAAGAACATCTCCAATCCCTATTCCTGATGCGTCACATTCAATCTCAAAGGTTTGGTTAAAGTTAGGTAAAGCCAAAACTGGTGCAGAACATAACCTATCCTTAAGAACTTTAAAAGTATTTTCTTGTGCTACCCCCCAATGAAATCCTACACTTTTCTTGACTATTTCTTGAGTGGTGCTGCAAGTGTGTTAAAGTCTTTAACAAATCTCCTATAAAACCCAGCCAACCCGTGGAAGCTCCTAACCTCCGTAATACTTTTGGGAGTTGGCCATTCTTTAATAGTGCGAATTTTCTCCTCATCTACCTCAACACCACGCTGCAAAAGGTACACTTCTTAAAATTAGCATATAGTTTCTCAGTTTGCAAAACTTCCAATACGGATATTAAATGTTCAATGTGATCACCTGAGTCCTTACTATACACCAAAATATCATCAAAATATACCACAACAAATTTACCAATGTAAGCACACAAAACATGGTTCACAAGTCTCATAAAAGTGCTAGGGACATTTGAGAGACAGAATAGCACAACCATCCATTCATATAAACCATATTTGATTTTGAAGGCGGTTTTCCATTCATCACCTTCTTTCATGCGAATTTGGTGATAGCCACTTTTGAGATCGATTTTTCTAAACATACAAGCCCCATGCAACTCATCAAGCATATCATCTAATCTAGGTATAGGATGACGATACTTCACCGTGATATTGTTGACTGCCCTACAATCCATGCACTTCCTCCAAGTCCCATCCTTTTTGGGTACCAACAAAACTGGTACTGCACATGGGCTCATGCTTTCCTTTACATAGCCCTTTTCCAGTAGCTCTTCAACCTGCTTTTGTAGCTCTTTGGTCTCTTTGGGATTGCTCCTATAAGCTGGCTTGTTTGGAATGACTTCTCCCGGCATGAAGTCAATCTAGTGCTCAATCCCACAAATTGGTGACAACCCACTAGGAATCTTCTCGGGAAATAAATCTGCAAATTCCTGCAAAACTGACACAGCTAAGCTGGGGAGAGAGTGGTTAGCTTCATCAAGTACAAGGAGAGATTCCTTGTACTTTAGTAAAATCACAAGTTTATTTGTAGAAATAGCTTTGGTGATTTCACTATGTTTTGCGTAGAAGCTCACTTTTGTTTTCTCTCTTTTATTTTTACTGGCTCTCTTCACACCCTCTTCTTTTTCTGGGATCGTGGTCCCAACTCTCTGTTTTTCACACATCTCTCCTTTTTCCGGGATCGTGGTCCTGACCCTCTTTCTCTCTTCCTCACTTTTTAATTTCAATTGGTCTTCATAGACCTGTTGAGGTGATAAAGGCATTAATTTGACATTTTTTCCATCCTTAGTGAAGTATACCTATTTTTAAAGCCATCATAAATAACCTTCCTATCGAATTGCCATGGCCTGCCCAACAAGGGATGGCAAAATGGCTCATAAACTCGAGCCGCTCGGGCTCGGCTCGAAAAAGCTCGGGCTTAACTCAGCACGCGGCTCGGAGTTTCGAGCCAAAGCTCTAGCCGAGCTTTTTTTTCAGGGACGAGCTTTAGCTCGGCTTGGCTCGAGCTACAAAAAAGCCCGCCCAAAAAGGTCGAGCATTGAAATTCAATCACAAACTCGGCTCGTTGTATATATACATTTTCAATAAAGATTTTATGGATTTTATTATAAAAATAAAATTTGAAAGCTCGAGACTTGGCTCGGCTCGGAAAAAGATCGAGCCTAGAGCTTGAGGACGAGCTTTGGCTTGGCTCTGCTCGAGCCAAAAAAAGCTCGACCCCTAAAAGCTCGAGCCAAGCTCCAGCCTTGATCTTCGGCTCGGCTCGTTGACATCCTGTCAAGATGTGCCCCACATGCGTGGGAACCACATCACAAACCACCCTATCTTCATATTTCCCAATCGCCAAATCAACTACCACTTGTTTATTCACCTTAATCTCACCCGATTCATTTAACCATTGTAGTTTATATGGCCTAGGTAGGCATAATTTCTCCACTAGAGTAGTGCTAGCAACGTTCGCACAACTACCACCATCTATTATCAAACTACACACCTTATTATTCACAAAGCACCTAGTATGAAAGATATTTTCTCGCTGCTCACCCGACTCTTCCACCTTAACTTGAGTACTAAGGGCTCTCCTAGTGACAAGTGATCTAGCTACTGCATAGTCTCCATCATCATTTTCACTAACATCCTCTAGAGCTGGCATATCCTTATACTTATCCTCCTCTTCTTCCTCTTTCTCATCCTCCGAACTTAATACCCCATTACGCACAACCAATATTTGTTTATTTGGACATTGTGAAGAAACATGTCCTAATCCAGAACATTTAAAACAACGAATATTTCTAGTCCTAGAAGTTTGAGAGTCAGAAGCAATTTTACCTTTGTTGGGTGGCTCTACTTTTCCCTTCTGTGCCTCGAATTTATTTTTCTGCACAATCCCATCATTTTAGAAGTCCCGCTCCATGTAGACTTACCAAAAGGATTAGAACTTGTAGAGAATTTCGAAGTTCCCTTCCTTTTTAGTTGCCGCTCCACTTTCAAGGCCATGTGAACATCTCCTCCAAATCGATATAATGCTGCAATTCAATAACGTTAGCAATATCTCGATTTAAACCACTTAAAAATCTAGCCATGGTTGCCTCTGGGTCTTCCTCTATATTTTCTCTAATCATGGAAATCTCCATCTCCCTATGGTAATCCTCCACACTCTTATTACCTTGGGAAAAGGTTTGTAGTTTTTGGTAGAGATCCCTATAGTAATGTCCAGGCACAAATCTTTTTCTCATAAGGGCCTTCAACTCATCCCAAGTTTCAATAGGCCTCTCCCGATTACTCCTTTTACTAGTAACCAATTGATCCCACCATACCATAGCATAATCAGTAAATTCTACGACTACCAATTTAACCTTTTTAGCTTCGGAATAATTATGACAATCAAAAATCAATTCTAACCTTTTTCCCATTCAAAATAAATCTCCGGATTACTTTTACCTTGAAACGAGGGAATGGACATTTTTATATTACCAACATGTCCATCTACATCATCCCTATGATCACGCCTATATCCTCTATCACGTCTTTCTCCCCGATCTCATCTCCTACCAATACTGGCAATAGACAATTCACCACTATCTTCATCACTATCAACAACCTCAACACGTTCATTCCTAACTCCATATTGTAGGTTGAAGTCATACCTTAGTGGCCTCCGCAAATTAGGAAAATTGTGTGGTTGTTCTTGACGTGGTTGAACAATTCCCGCACCACGTGTCTCCACCGGATTATTTGCTCTTCCCACATTCACGCCGAATTTTGGACCAAATTTTGCTTCCCACTTTGCATCCAACCTCGCCTCTAATTTTGCAAACTGTTCCTCCATCATTGCAAGCATTTTAAAGTCTTGATGATCCTTTTCCGTCGATGAAGCTTCTTTCTGTGACATGGTTAGTAATAAAGAAAAAAAAGAAAATTTAAATAAAGATCCTCACGTGTTTTATCCCTCGTGTATCACTCAATTTGACTTTTTCCCTCTATTAATCTCACCATTCTGCCTTTTTTCTTCTCTATTCCCTTTTTCTCATGTTCTCAAAGAACCCACTAAACTATTCACAGATTTGGTCCTTGTGGAATTAACCCCAAAGTGGAAAGAAGGAAAATTGATGAAAAAATTGGAATCAAGAATTTTAAGAAGGAAATTATGGAAACAAGAATTCTATTTCAAGAAGAAGTTTATGGAATCAAGAATTTGATGCAATAAGGAATTTAATATGAACAAGGATTGTTGGAAAGATTTGCCAAAGATTGTTTTCCAAGAAAAGATTTCTTGAATTCTCTTGGAACGAATTTTCTTGATTCTTGTTCAAAAATCAAAAATTTTTTTTTTTTTTTTTTTGTAATTTTCGGATTTCTTCTCCTTTTTTTCTTGGCTACTCAACAAGAATAATTAAGAACAATAAGCAGAATTTGGCAAATCTTGAATTTCTGACGAATTTCAAGAAACAAGAATTGGAATGATTTTTTTTTTGAATAAATAAAATCTGGAAATAAAAGAAAAGAACTGGAATACTAAATACTTGGATTTAGAGACAGACTCTGATACCAGATGATGTGATCCGATATGGGGGATCACCAAGAACACGCGAAAATAAACACCGGAAAGCTCTAAAATCCAATTAGTAGACGGTAGCAATGTAACCCCGACTTCATGACGCAAGAACTATGGGTATATTAAACTCAAAACCCATTACGATGCGGAGATAAGAACCACAGAGGGGGAACGCCACAAAGGTTATCAAATCCTTTGATAAGTTTGAGTTTGTTCAATGAGAGCAAGAAGAAATTTAAGGGAATATCTCACCTTCAATATCATAAATCTCAAGAATAAATTTTGTTCATTACAATGTTGAATGAAGCCTTAAATAAGCTAACAAAATAAAGTAACCAAAAATAAACTAGAAACAAAATAACCCTAACCGCCTAACTTAAGTCAAATTTGCGGTGCCTAAGTTACGGTTTAAAAATAAAAACACAGGTTACGGCCATGACACTTTTATACACGGCCGTAAGTGACTTCCTGAATCAAAATAAAAAGTTACTAAATTCTGTTACGGCCGTGAGTGTTTTGATTACTGCCGTAAGTAATTCCAATTCAGTTACGGCCGTGAGATCATATATTACGGCTGTATTTGCTCTTCCGTCCAATTTCGTGATGATAATGTTACGGCCGTAATTTTGGGTGTTATGGCCGTAAGTCAGCTGCTGCATTAATTTCTTGTTGTTCTTTGATCCAAATGCATTGTAATGACTTTGGCTCCTCTTCCACTTTGTTATGTAATGTAAATGAGGTCTTTGCACTCGAGCACTTGTCCATCCACGCTTGCATAAATCCTTGCATCGCCTGCTTGATTCTTTTGGCTCTTTGCCTCGTTATTGGTCCCACGGGCACGTGCAAATGGTCAATGCTCATCGAGCCACTCCGAAACTCATCACATCTATAGAGGAATGATCACACCCAAGAAATAGCTCAAGGATGCATGTCGGCACCACTATTCATCATGTCAAGAAGGAATTCCCATTAGATATTTGAGGCAATCTAAGGTAAGCCGCTTAATAAGCTATTCCCAAAACTTGTCACAGATTTTCCCAATGTCTGTAGGAGCCAACAAACGAGGCAATAATAAAGAAGAGGATGAAATTTGCCTTAGTGATCCGGAGGTACCAAGTGGAAGGGCCGTCAAGGATAGTGGAGCCTTTCTTTCTCCATTGCATGTCTTAATAAGTGGATTAAATTCATGTGCTCGCTCTCTGTCAATATATTTACACTCCCTCCATCCTTTTTCAATTAATAAGTGTATTCTATACACTTATCTATATGCTAAAATTAGGATCATAATAAGTGGATTCGATTCATGCGATCGCTCTCTGTCAATATCTTTACACTCCCTCCACCATTTTCCAATTAATAAGTGTATTCTATAACTATATGCTAAAATTAGGATTTTATATAGTCGTTTGAGAATAAATGCTATTGATTTATATATTATTTGTATATAATTCAGTTTTATCTTAAAATCGAGAAAATGAAGCAATTGGAACAAATAATGAGCAAAAAAAAAATAGCAATTTGGACCAAAGTCGGCAAAGCAATAGTCATGGAAGTAAATCATAGATCATGGAAGAGCTTAATTGAAAGAAATCCAAATATCAAGGGTTGGATTGAATAAAGCAAAAGAAGAAAATACAAAGTTGAAGAGTTTTAGAAGTTTGAGGACTAAATTGATCAAATCAAAAGTTGAAGGACTTGCTACGAAAAAAAAGGATAGGGACCAACTTAAATGGATTCTAAAGATGGAAATTGCATAAAATCGGAAAGTCACACGATCGCGGCTATTACACCTGCGCAATCACATCAATGTATTAAAAAAAGCAGTAACCGTTTTGACATAACAACGTGATCGCGCCTTTATTTGAGACAGAAAATATGTTTCCTTTTGCAGCACAACTTTTGATATCTTTTCCAACTCCGTGCAAGGCCTCAACCCTAAATATATACACACAAATGCACACGAATTTTTGTGTCTCTTCTACACTCTTAAACATCTCAATACATCTCTAAACACAATTCATCAATTCAAAGGGCAAAGAGGCAAGAAGATTGAAGATTCTAATCGAAAATAAGATTTCTCGGTGTTCTACGTGATGAATTACATATTTTATGATTTTTTTATCATCTATTATGTATCTAGGCTAAACTTTTCATAGTGTTAGGATCATGATGAACTCTTAAACTAGTACTTTTATGCTTTAGTTTGTTTACTTTAATGGCAATTGGTATTTGAGTGATTAATTCGTATTGTTTTGCATCCATAATTATATGCACAGTGATTATATGATGTTTGTGACGTTTTTCTATGCTTGAAAGACTAGGAAATCTTTACACTTGAATTAATTGTCATAGAGTTCAATAGGTATAGAAATATACCACTATGCATTATGTGATCTTACATTATTTGTGAATGTTTAATGCTTTCCTACATGTTCGCATTCACCATAGAAATATGGGTGGGTCACATATAGGAAAATATTTATTTCTTATTCGAAAGAGGGTTTTAAATGTTATATGAACATTTATCTTTATAAATATACTTTGTCTTTATTTATTCAAACTAATGTGTGAAATATGAAGTATAAGACGAATTCTAGATCCTCGTACTACATGCACATACATTATATACACAAATCTTGCATTTTGCTTAGTTTGCTTTAATTCGATAATTCTAGATAATTTGGTAGTTCAGTTTTTAGTTTAGAAAACTCACACAAATAACTTGATTTTATTCATTTCGATTAATCTTCGTGGGTACTTGGACTTGGAGTCCACTATATTACTTGTGCGATATATTTACTTGCGGTAAAGAAATAGTTCAACAAGTTTTTGGCACCGTTGCTGGAAATTATAGTTTAGATTTATTTTTAGGATATTTTCATTAATTTGGATTTTAAATGTAACACCCCAAGTTCAAAATCTTAAACCTAGGAGTGTTAACTTTTCTTTACTTAAATGCGGAAACAAATCATTTAAAACCTCAAAGTTTTCATTTTTCTATTATTAAATTCTGCAGAAATCTCGGCAGAATCTCCTCTATAACTTGGACATAACCAACCTGTAGAGGGACATCATACCCATATTACAAATACAATCCTCAACTCATTCAAACCCAACATTCAACATCCAACCACAATTCCAAAATCAAGCTTCAACATCAATTTCCAAACTCCTCAAAAACAACATCTTAAAGTAAATAATTTTTAAACTCATGAAATATAATATAAACTAATCACAGAGAAATACCATAACTTATTTTAATTAAAACCAACAAACTAAAAAAAGAATTCATCAATAAAAGAATAACCAATAAAAATAACTTGTAAAAGTCCTTCATTCAGTCCTAAAAGACATGGAATCATGAGTACTGTTTGAGTCTTCCGCCAAGTACTCTTCTCAGATCACCTAGCTTTCATCACCTGAAATATTGGGGAGGGATTGGGGTGAGCTAAAGCCTAGTAAGTAAACTTAGTACAAATGATGCATGCTTATGACATGAAATGCTTTATAAATTCGAAATATGTATCCCCATTTATTTTAAATTCCAGAACTTTCAAACTTTTCAAACTTTCACTTAACATTTCAAGACTTTTACTTCATTTCCAGTGTGAGATCACTTGGTGTATTTTCTAGTCAATCGGAGAGCAGTGGGAAATTCTTATTTAGAACCAGGTTAAAATCCACATTTCCATCGCAAAGCGGTTTAACATTCACTTTCCCACCGCACAACGGTTTAACAGTTCACTGCAATCGGTTGAACATTCTGTCGCAAAGCGACTTAATTTGGGTACGACGGTCCCTCCCGCCCCATTTCCCACTCACTTCTTTCATGACCTAGAAGTACACCCATTCTTTAAAAAAAAAGACAAAAAAAACTTGGGATACGTAACTTTTGAACAAACTTGCACCTCAACACCTTTCTCTCATTTCAAAACATTTGACTTCCCAATTTCGATACCAGTGCATGCTTGATGATGCAATGACATGATAATGTGCATGCTTGAATATTCTTCTTAATAACATATACTTTCATAAAGTAAACGAAATTCATCAAAGCAAGTAAGTTACAAGACAGTTAATTACACATTTCACATTTACATTCAACTTCTATAAAAATAGGGGAAGTTTACTTACCTGACGTTTTTAGTATTTACTGTTATCTTGACCTACAAGTGGAAGAGTCTCAGATGCCCGTGACGTCAATGTGCCCAAAAATCCTAATTATTCTCATTCATTAATAAGGTATAACTTTTAAATCAAAATGTGACCTTAAGCTATGACCAATATATTAAACATCATATTCGAAACAAATAATCAGTTTCAATGCACATTAGAAGGTCTTCTATCTTTTAATTCAAACTAAAACTCAAATTTACATAGCTTAACCTAACGTTATAAAATCACTCCCTTAAAATCCCAATAAATTCACAACTCTTAAAATCAACATATATCCAAACTTTACCCAACAGTTAACTAAACTGAAATTTTCATAAATCTCAAAAATCAGAAATTTATATAAACATATTTTAAAAAAATCAGAAATTTATTCACGTTTATACCACTTTCCCAAATTCTAAAATTCTCAAATTAACCCGTTATTAACTAAAAGAAATTCAATTAAACAATTTTCGAAATCTATCATTAACGCATACATATAAACACTAAATACCTAAATTAATCATAAAAAAAAAAAACTAAAATTTGGACATTTACATAGACAAAGACATACACACCAAAACCTTAATCAAAATTCCAATTTAACAATTAAAATTCGACATTTAGACAAAAATTCAAATATATGTAAGAATTTACATATATACATCAATACCTACATAAAATTCCATATATACATGTTTATATCGCGTTATGAGTGCGCGTGAAGATCGAGTAAAACAGTGTGCGAGTGTGTGAAAGTTTGTACGTGTTTCGTTGTGTGCGGGTTCGTGTGTGCAGGGCGAAGGAGGGAGGAAGAGAGTGCTACCATGTTGGGGGTTGGTGACCGGTGGTCGGCGAAGGTGAGGGAGGCGGCAGCGGCGTCGCTGTGAGAGGAAAGGAGAGAGCGAGACAGCGATGGGAGTGAGGCGAGGGGAAGAGAGACGAGTCTGAGTAGGTTTAGGTTTAGAATTAAGATTTAATCTTTTGAAATTTTGCAAATTGCTCCCACAAGTCTCCTCCTCTGTCTAATTAAGCTCATAAATTTTATTTACTCTCCAATTGTCACTAAACTTTCTCCCCCGTCTTTCAATTTAACAAAATAAAATAGAAAGTAACATGTTTAGACAATAAAACAATTAATCACATAAATTGCAAGTAAATAATTGAAAATTTTCTAATTGATACATTGAGCGAGACGGCGTCCAAGTCCTTCCACTGCAAAATAATTCCAATCATAGACATGAAAATTATAAATTTAAAATTTATAATAAGATCCACATACATATTATGTGGAATTTTGTAACCCTGAAAAAGCGGTATTACAATTTCTTACCCCCTAAAAGTAATTTCGTCATCGAAATTAAAACTTACCATACAGATGTGGATACTTGGCACGCATTTCATCCTCGCGTTCCCAAGTAACTTCTTGGACTGTATGATTCCTCCAAAGGACTTTAACTAGTGTTACCTTCTTTCTCATAAGTTCCTTATATGCCTTCATTAGGATCCTCACATGTGCTTCCTCATAAGTTAGATCCTCATGGAGATCAAGTGACTCATAGCTGAGAATATGAGAGGGATCCGAAATGTACTTTCTCAACATTGAGACATGAAACACGTTGTGAACACCAGATAGTGCTGGTGGTAATGCAATTCGATAAGCTAGGTCACCACCTTTTCAAGTATTTCAAAGGGACCAACAAATCACGGACTTAACTTTCCTTTCTTCCCGAATCTCATAACTCCTTTCATAGGGGCTACCTTGAAAAAGATCATATCTCTTGCGGAGAATTCTAAAGGCTTTCTTCTTCTGTCCACATAGCTTTTCTGTCTACTCTGTGTCGTTTTCATCCATTGACAAATCTTTTCAACAACTTCTGCCGTTGGTTGTACTGTTTCTGGACCCAATAATTTTCTTTCTCCGGCTTCATCCCAATGAACTGGCGATCTACATTTCCTTCCATATAGTGCCTCATATGGAGCCATACGAATAGAAGCTTGATAAGTATTGTTATAGGAGAACTCGGCCAATGGAAGAAATTCGTCCCAAGTACCTAGAAAATCAATAATACAAGCTCTCAACATGTCTTCAAGGTTTGAATCGTTCTCTCTGACTGCCCATCTGTTTGTGGGTGGAAGGACATGCTGAATTTCAATTAAGTACCCATGGCTTTATGTAGACTCTTACAAAATGATGAACTAAGTTTTGGGTCGCGATCAAACACAATGGATAAAGGAATTCCATGAAGTCTGAAAATCTCTATTACATATAACTCCGCATACTTCTCCATATTATAAGTAGTCTTCACCGGTAGAAAGTGTGCTGACTTAGTGAGACGATCAACGATTACCCATATAGGATTATAACCCTTCTTCGTCTTAGGTAAGCCAACAACAAAATCCATACCTATTCGTTCCCACTTCCACTCCGGAATCATAAGAGGTTGCAATAGGCCAGAAGGTTGTTCATGCTCGACCTTAACTTGCTGACAAGTGAGACAATGCTGAACATACTCTGCCGCGTCCCGACTCATACCAATCCACCAAAAATATTTCCTCAAATCCTGAGCCATCTTAGTACTCCCCGGGTGAATCGAATAAGGCGTGTTAAGAGCTTCCTTCATAATTTCTTGCTTCAACTCCTTATTATTAGGGACTACCAATCTACTACCATGCCGAAGGTCACCATCTATAGTGATAATAAAATCAGTGCGATTTCCTTCAGTTACCTTGGTGCGAACTTTTGAAATTTTAGGGTCCTCTAACTGTAGTCTTAATTCTTTCCAACAATGTTAGTTCCAAAGTTATGTTAGTAAGACCTTTTGGAAAGATCTCCAACTTTAGCCTTTGGTTATCCACCAGTAATTATTTTTGCACAACTTGCAATGCATTTATTGTTCCATGACTTTTTCTACTAAGAGCATCAGCTACTGCATTAGCCTTGCCAGGATGATAATTAATAACACAATCATAATCCTTGAAAAGTTCCAACCATCTCCGTTGTCTCATGTTCAATTATTTTTGTGTGAAGAAATATTTGAGGCTTTTATGATCGGTGTAGATCTCACACTTAACTCCATAAAGATAGTGTCTCCATATCTTTAATGCAAATATGACAGCTTCCAACTCAAGATCATGAGTTGGGTAATTCTTCTCATACTCCTTCAGTTGCCTTGAAGCGTAAGCAATTACCTTGCCATGTTGAATAAGAACACAACCGAGCCCTTTTAATGAAGTATCACAGTAAATGACCAACACTTCATATCCCTGTGGGATGGTTAAAACAGACGCAGTTGTCAACTGTGTCCTTAGCTCCTCAAAACTTTGTTCACAATCCGAACCCCACTGGAATTTTGTATCCTTTCTGGTCAACTTAGTCAAAGGAGAGGCAATCTTGAAAAATCCTTCCACAAATCTTCGATAGTAACCCGCTAGCTCAAGGAAACTAAAGACTTCCTTAACATTAGAGGGCGTAGGCCAATTTGGTACTGCTTCAATCTTCCTCGTGTCAAATTCAATACCTTCCCTTGATACAATATGCCCCAAGAATGGTACTCTGTCCATCCAGAATTCACACTTCTTGAACTTCTCAAATAATTTCTCCTCTCTAAGCTTTTGAAGCATGATCCTCAAATGTCTTTCATGTTCTTCCTCAGAATTCGAATTGATCAATATGTCATCAATGGAAATTATAACAAATTGATCTAGATATTCTTTAAAGACCCAATGCATTAAGTCCATAAATGTTGCAGGAGCATTTTTTAAACCAAATGGCATCACCAAGAACTCATAATGCCCATATCTGGTACGGAAAGCTGTCTTTGGGATGTCCTCTTCCTTGATCCTCAATTGATGATAACCAGATCGCAGATCGATCTTAGAAAAATACCCTGCACCTTGAAGCTGATCGAAGAGATCTTCAATCCTTGGAAACGGATATTTATTCTTTACTGTCACCTTGTTCAATTCCCTGTAGTCTATGCAAAGCCTCATAGAACCATCTTTCTTCTTCACGAATAACACCGGAGCACCCCATGGCGAGAATCTAGGTCTAACAAAGCCTTTATCCATGAGATCTTGTAGTTGCTCCTTGAGTTCTTTAAGTTCAGCAGGAGCCATCCGATACGGTGCATTAGATATTGGAGTTGTTCCAGGCACTAAATCGATAACAAAGTCAATATCTCTTTCGGGTGGTAGATCATAAAGATCGTGTGGAAATACATCTGGATATTCTCGAACTATTGCAATTTGTTCAAGAGACGAATCAGTCTTGGGTACCTCGACTATTGCTTCCATATAAGCACTACAACCCTTATTCATCAAATGGCGAGCTATCATTGCTGATACTATTGGAATAGAAGGTTTCACCTCAACCCCAACAAAACAGAAAGGAGTTTTGTTTGGAGGTTCAAACACTACCTTCTTATCATGACAATCGATTGAAGCAAAATAACGTGATAACCAATCCATTCCCAGTATGACGTCAAAATCGTGAATATCAAGTACTATAAGATCTGCTAACCAGTCCTGCCCCTCGGCTACTATTAGACAGTTTCTCAATACATAACTTGAATTTAATAATGCTCCGGATGATGTAGACATGACAAATGGAGTACCTTTATCGGGGGTGGATGATTTAATTTCTTAGCAAAAATAGGACTGAAAAAAGAATGAGTAGCCCTGGAATAAAAAAGAACAGTTGCTAGTTTGTCACACACATACACGGTACCTGATACTACGGTTGATGCCTCCTTAGCTTCCTACTTAGACATCGTATAGACTTGTTCCTGGGTAGTCTTCGCTTTCTCTCTATAATCCTTTGCTAGATGCTCTGGCTTTCCACAGTTAAAAAAACTTTTACAATCATTTGCAAAATGTCCAGAATTCCCACACTTGAAGCACACTCCCTTGGCCTAAGAGGCACTCACCCAAGTGTTCCTTGCCACACTTCGGACAGATCATTCTCTGTTGTTTGTTAAAGATAGCTCATATTATTTCCCTGGTCATTCTTCCTTTTTTTCTGTTATTCCATCTCTTAAAATTCCCACCCTTGAACTTCTGGTTAGAAGATCGGGTTCTATCCTCTTCTCTATGTATGACTAGAGCCCTTTCCACCAAAAGGGATTTGTTGATCACCTCTCAATAAGTAGTAAGCTCGAAAGGGATGACAACTTGTTTGATTTGAGGCTTAAGTCCTTCCTCAAAATGCCTAGCCCTTCTCTCTTCAATATCCACTAAGCTTGGGGCAAACTTAGCCAAACTGAAAAATTTTGCTTCATACTCTGCAACTAACTTATTCCCTTATTCGAATTTTAGAAATTCCCCTTCCTTCTGCTGGCGGAGGCTCTTGGGAAATTATTTCTCATTGAAAGCTGTAGTAAACATCTCCCAAGTGAAAGGGTCAGTATTGTTCTCGTATTGGCATTGAACCATCAGCCACCAGTCTTACGCACTGCCTTGAAGCATGTACGCAGCAAAATTTACCTTTTCCTCTTCAGTACACCTCATAACCCTGAAAACTTTTTGCATTTCAGTTAACAACTTATCAGCCTCAAGGGGGTCAATAGTTCCAGCATATGATGGAGGAGACAACCTCTTAAACTCTGAGATCCTCCCATGGCCTCTGGTCTCATTACCCCTAGGTTGATTGGATTGACCCAACGTAGTCAATGCTTGAATGAAGGCCTCTACGATCACAAGAGTGCCTGAAGGGGTAGTGTTATTATTCATCCCTCCATCCTAAGTTTGAGTCGTTCCCCCTCGAGTGATGTTATTGTCATCCCTCTGTTCTGAGCTTGAGAAGTCCTCCCTTGAGGGTTATTATTGGTCATGTCTTCATTCTGAGCTTGGGCAGTTTCCCCTTGAGGGTTGTTACGTCTAGTGCGAACTATTTCTAAATAGTAGAGAATGAAACATCTTCTTCAAAATAATATTACATATCAATATGTAAGAAATTTTGATACTAGGAACATCAAAGTACATTCGATAATTTAAGCAAACATTAACTTACCAGATGATCGAGGGAAATGCACTTGAGGAGTGACTCAGTACTCGAATATTTTCAAGTAAACATTTCTAAAGTCTACAGAAATGCTTTTAAAACTCTTAGCTCTGATACCACAAAATGTAACACCCCAAGTTCAAAATCTTAAACCTAGGTATGTTAACTTTTCTTTACTTAAATGCGAAAACAAATCATTTAAAACCTCAAAGTTTTCATTTTTCTATTATAAAATTCTACAGAAATTTTGGAAGAGTCTCCTCTATAACGTAGACATAACCAACCTGTAGAGGGACATCATACCCATATTCAAATACAATCCTCAACTCATTCAAACCCAACATTCAACATCCAACCACAATTCCAAAATCAAGCTTCAACATCAATTTCCAAACTCCTCAACAACAGCATCTTTAATTAAATAATTTTTAAACTTATGAAATATAATATAAACTAATCACAGGGAAATACCATAGCTTATTTTAACTAAAACCATCAAAAAAAAGAATCAATAAAAGAACAACCAATAAAAATAACTTATAAAAGTCCCTGATTCAGTCCTAAAAGACATGGAATTAAGAAAAGCAAGAGAAGCAGAAAAACATAAAAGGTAGGAAAACAGTAGATATTTAAGAGAACCAAGAAGTGCAAGGGGATGACGAGGGAAATTTGCTCATCGACGATTTTATGACTCTGTAGATAATTCAAAAATCAGTCGAGCATAATGTATCCTCCCTTTGGTCAACCAAATTTCCAGTTAAAGATGAATGTCATTCAGTTGTTCCAGAATGGGTATCAATTTTATGGCAAAACGGGTGAAAACCCGCATACTCATGTTTCCAAATTTTTAGAGATGTGCTAGCACTTCAAATATCAAGGATATCAAATGATGCCATTTGACTTTGTCTATTTCAATTCACTCCATGAGACATGGCTTTAGAATGGTTAGATTCTCATCCCACAGCTAGTATAACTACCTGGAATAATCTAGCTCAGAAATTCTGTACAAAGTTCTTTCCATTGGTCAAAATTGCAAAGCTCAAGCACGACATATCAATGTTCCAGTAACATTATGCAAAATCATTTAATGAGGCATGGAATGGTTCAAAAACATACTTTGGAGATGCCTTCATCATGGAATCACAAGGGGTGTTCAAGTGTAGGACTTCTATGCAGGCCTAGTTCCTTAGTTCAAAACTCGAGTGGACTCATCATCTAATGGTTCACTATCTACTAAGACTATTGACGAGGCACCAAAGCTATTTGAAAGAATAGAAAATACTAATGCTATGTTGGCTTTAGATCGAGTGATCTAAAGGAAACCTTTGGGAATTTATGAGGTGGATACTTACACCGCCTTATCTGGAAAAATAGGCACATTGGTGACTAATGTCGAAAGCATGGCAATATATGGAAATTCGATGAAAAATTCAAGATTATGCTATGAGGAATGTGGTGCAAACCACAATACTTCATATTTTTCTATCTTAACGCAGCTTCTAGAACATGTCGGTTTGGTTCAATCAGGTGGTCGTCCACAGAATAACCCGTATTCAAACACCTACAATCTAGGTTGGCGAAATCGTCCGAACTTTGCATGGAGAGATAATCAGAACATAACTAGACCACAGCCTCTTGTGTACCATCAAGAATAAAAGAAGCCTTCGTTGGAGGACATGTTAGGTAAGTTTATGGAGAAAATAGAGCAGTACATGGGTAAGACTGACCAGTTTATGAAAAGGATGGAAACTACACTTCAAAATCAGTAAGTATCGATAAAGAATCGAAAACACAAATAAGACAGATGGGAATAGCTATTTTTGGGAAGAAAGCAGGGCACTTTACCTAGAAACACAGAAACAAATCTCAAAGAGCATGTGAAAACCATCACTACTAGGGGTGGGATTCAATTGCTAGAAATCAATGTTAAACAATCGGTTGTTAGCCATAAAAAGGAGTTGATCAAGAAGAAGAACATATTAAAGAATCAAAAAATACTTCTAAAATAATGGGTGGGTTGAATAAGGTGAAATCATCAATTAAGCCTTGCGAAACTCCAATCCCTTTTCTACAGAGGTTGAAAAAATTAGAATTTGGACAAACAGTTTGAGAAATTCTTGAATGTTTTCAAAAAGATCTATATCAGCATTCCCATTGCTTATGCACTTGCTAAAATGCCCAGCTATGCAAAATTTATGAAGGATATCCTTACTCACAAATGAAAGTAAGAGGAAAATGAAACAATAATGCTTTTAAAGGATTGCAGTGCTATTCTGCAAAAGAAGCTTCCACCAAAGCTAAATCATTTGGGGAATTTTACTATACCTTGCGCTATTGGAAATTCTCATTTTGATGAAGTAATATGTGATTTAGGTGCGAGCATTAATCTAACGCCTTTCTTTGCTAATAGGAAATTAGGTTTGGGAGAGCTAAAACCAACATCAGTAATCTTGCAGATCGATCCATCAGATACCTAAGAGGAATACTAGAAGACATTTCGGTAAAAGTGGAGAAATACATCTTCCCAGCTAATTTAATTAAACTAGACATTGAAGAGGACAAGAACATACTGTTGATATTAAGAAGATCTTTCTTGAGAGTCAGGGGTGCAATTATTGATGTGGGAAAGGAACATCTCAGATTGATATTCAATGATGAAGAAATAACATTTGATGTCTACAAGGCAATGAAGTATCCTACTACATCAGATTCTTGTTATATGGTTGAAGTGGTAGATCAAGCAGTTCGGGAAGTATTCAACTTGGAAAAAACATTTGACCCTTTGGAGGGAGTCATTATGAATTCACATTCCATCAATTAACTTAAAAGAAAAACTTGATGTATGTAAACAATATCTGGTAGCTAATCCTTTATATAGACGCAATACACTTATTAAAGATTTGGGAACAAGTTCTATAAAGCCACTACCATCTATCCAATAGCCTCCAAAGCTAAAGTCAAGCAATTATTATCTCACCTTCAATATGTATACTTGGAGGAGTCTTATATGTTACTTGTCATCGTTGTTGATTCTATCACAAGGTTAAGGAAGAAAAACTACTCAGAGATCACAAAGTGGCTATTGGATGGACTATTGCTGACATAAGAGATATCAGTCCTACACTTTGTATGTATAAAATATTAATGGAGGAAAATTTCAAGCCAATAGTAGATGGACAAAGGAGGTTGAACCTATACATGAAGGAGGTAGTCCAAACAGAGGTGATGAAGCTTTTGGACGCATGTTGATGAGGAACAAAGCGCGCGCGGAATTAAACGCTGGAAAGTTCCAAACCCAGGTTTGTTTGTGGATGGTGGAATCTTGACCCAAGGATTTTTTCCAATTTCCTTGATAAGTTTTTGATTGTGAACACCTCAAAGATTATCAATTTTTGATAAGTTCGGGATGAACACCACAAGACTATCAATCTTGATAAGTTTGGGTTTGTAATGTGAATCCACATTTACCAATTGAAAATCAAACAATCTGTTTTTATTAAAAATCTAAAGTCTACTATTATAATGAATGAAATAGGATATAAATATAACATTAGCCCTAGCCGCTAATGTGCTCAAAACAGAGTTCTAATTTACCTAAAACTGAAAAAGGAAACAAAATCTGTGAAATTCGCGATAAACATAAGTTATGGCTATGAATACATCACTTACAACCGTAAGTTTGAAAATTCTAGAATTCTGCATTTTGACTCGTAGCTGGTTTACAGCGGTGAGCTTCACCGGTTACAGCAATGATTTCTTGTTTGGCTTGAACATTTGAGTTTTTCCATCAAACCCACTATGATTCGTATCATTCCCTCCTTCCTCAAGATGATTCATCTTGGGTCACAGCTTTGTTCATGGTGTATTAGTTCACCTCCTGGATCAAATGAAAAACTTCTACATCCATGCCATAGGAACAAACTATAGTATTCTGTAACTTGGGTGACATGGATGGATCGAATCATGAGCTTCATTGGCCATAGATGGTGTAACTCAAACTCCCAAGTGTAACCAACCTGCAAAAGAGATTTAAATAAAATAGGGTGGGGAATGTTAGTTTTCTATGTACAAGGTACAGATCCTTGTACTCGTGATACAACATTTCTACCTCCTTTGTTCGTACCACAAGGCTCTTCTCTTTACCTCCAATATTCTTTTCACTTTCTTGCTCAATCACCTCTTTCTCTTTTTCTTCACACCTAACCACCCCTTCTAACTCCACGTTGTCAAGCTCAACCACCTCTTCTAATTTTACAATTTCATGCTCAACCACTTCGTTACTCAATTTTGTTTCTTCCACAACAATTTTCAATTCATTTTCTAATTCAAATTTTGGAGTTTGATCTTCTATTTTTAATTTCAACTCCCCCTCCTTATTTTCAATATTCCTATCCCCACGATGTGTCCTATTACACCACCTTTTACTCTCCTTTTTTACCCTCCTCGAATCTTTTAGTGTTTCCTCTAATGTCAACCAATATAGTGCGCAGGTTTTCCCTTTCTTAAGGAATTTGTATATGTTCATACTCTTATCATAAACAACCTCCCTCCTACATCTCCATGGTTTTCCCAACAAAATATGACAAGACTTTAATGGCACTATATCACACTATACTTCCTCACTATATCATCCATTGGGATAGGCACTAGAACTTGTTTGGTGGCTTGGAACTCCCCAAACTCTCTCATCCACATCATCCTATAAGGCTTATAGTATGTATTAAGGGTAATCCTAATTTTTCAATCATGGTGCTACTAAAAAAATTATTAAAGCACTCTCCTTCAATTACCAAACTACAGCCCTTATGGCCCACATAACATCTAACTTTGAACAAGGAGCCTGGATCAGAATCCATCCCTTATGTGGCGATTAAAAATCAAATAATATCAATATTAGATATCAAACGGAAGAAGAAGTTGATAGGAGTATTAAGATGTTTAAGGGAACTCAAGAAAGTCATTTTTTTTTGAATGATTGATGAATTTTTGGAATAAGTAAAAAAAATAAAAAATCAATTTTTTTTTATAATCCGAAAATTCGACTAAGAATACTAGAAAACAAACGAGACTTAATTTGAAGAAAAACTAGACGTAAAAACATTTTGAATTTTTTTTCTGCATATTTTCTGAAACAAAGACTCAAGAAACTCAAGAACACGAAGAACACGAAATAAAGACTCGATAAACAAGATAAAAAATGATATGGATGATTTTTATGTGGCAGACTCTATAATAAACACATAAAAAGCAAACTAGGATAGAATAAAAGAAACACCTGAATTCAGAGTCCAGCTCTGATACCAAATGATGAGGAACGAAATGAGAAATTAAACAACGAAAAGTTTCGAACCCAGGTTTGTTTGTGGACGGTAGAATCTTGACCCAAACTTCACGACGCGAGGATCAACGATGTGGAAGAAAGAACCAAGACTTTCAAAATACCACAAGGATTTGTCTAGTTTCCTTGATAAGTGTCTGATTGTGAACGCCACAAAGATTATCAATCTTTGATAAGTTCGGGATGAACACCACAAGACTATCAATCTTGATAAGTTCGAGTTTGTAATGTGAATCCACACATTTACCAATTGAAAATCAATCAATTTGCTTTTATTAAAATCTAAAGTCTACTATTACAAAGAATGAAATAGGATATAAATAATGAAAAACGACCTAACAACTAACCCTAGCTGCAAATGGGTTCAAAACAGAGTTCTAATTTACCTAAAACTGAAAAATGAAACAAAATCTATGAAATTGGTTATAAACATAAGTTACGTTCGTGAATACATCACTTACGACCGTAAGTGATTTTTTGTTTAAGAGTTACGGTCATAAGTTAGAAAATTCTAGAATTTTGTGTTTTGACCTATAGCTGGTTTACGCCCGTGAGCTTCATTGGTTAAGGCCGTGATTTCTTGTTTGGCTTGAACATTTGAATTTTTCGATCAAGCCCATTATGATTCTTATCACATGTGACGCGATCCCGGTCGGGGAATCTCGTCGAACACGCGGAATAACGATATTTAAAACCCTAGGAAAGATCTAAATCAGATCTGACACGAAAAATAACAAGAACACGAATAAATAGACGGAAATTAAAATAAGATTGACGGTAGGACCTGGACCCAACAATCACGACGCAATAAATTGACGATGCGGATTGAAGAACCGAGGTTTTCGAAACGCCACAAGGGATGCCAAATTCCTTGATAAGTTTCTGATTGGAACGCCACAAACATTCAAGAAAAATATTTGATAAGTTCTATAAATTGTTCTTCAAGAACAAGAAAAAGGAATCCTCCTTTTCGAGAGAGTAAATTCTCACATTCATTCAATAATATCCAAGTTGTTTTTTTACAATGACAAGAAAACATAATATAACCTAAAAACGCGTCAAAATAAACCTAGCCGCAAAATCCACGAAATAAAACGCGGCGCCCTTTTACGGCCGTAACATATGTGTTTACGGCCGTAATTGACCCTCGGGTCTACAACTGTTTTTATTTCTTACGGCCGTAAGTCTCCTACTGACTAAAATTGCCTAACTTCGTTACGGCCGTGAAAATGATGGTTACGGCCGTGCGATAACAAATTTACGGCCGTGAATGTGCTCTTGGTCACCAAACCTTAACCCTTTTGATTCGGCTCGATCCCTTTGTCTCCTCGGCTCGCTTCCAACATGAAACTTGTGCCGTTTCTCGCGTAGATCACTGTCGCATTGCCGATAGGTCGACTTCTCCTTTGGTCTCCTACTTCGGATCACATCAACATGTATGGCATATCCTATATTAGACAATGATTGAGTCAGTCTAGTTCTGATTGTTCCGAAGAAAGAAGGTATTATAGTGGTGAAAAATGAGAAGAATGAATTAATTTCAACAAGGATACTCATATGATGGAGTGTTTGCATTGATTATCGTAGACTTAACACTGTAACAAGGAAGGATCTCTTTTCCCTTCTTTTTATTAATCGGATGTTGGAAACGTTAGCGGGACATTCACATTAATGTTTCTCAGATTGACACTCATGGTATAATCAGATTCCCATCACACTAGAAGGTAAGGAGAAAACGACGTTTACCTATCCATATGGTACTTCTGCCTATCGCCAGATGGCATTTGATTTAGGCAATGCTCTAGCCACTTTTCATCATTTTATGATGGCTATCTTTTCAGATATGGTGGAAAAATTGATCAAAGTGTTTATGGATGATTTTTCAATTTTTGGATCTTCATTCAATGAATGCTTGAAACATTTGCAACTGATTCAGCGGAGATGTGAAGAAACAGATTTGATGCTCAATTGGGAAAAATGTCACTTTATGGTGAATGAAGGCATCATTCTGGAGCATATGATTTCAAAAAGAGGCATTAAAGTAGAAAAGGAAAAAATTTAGGTCATTGAGAAGTTACCACCTCCAACATCAGTGAAAGGTGTTCGGAGTTTCCTTTGTCATGCAGGATTTTATAGGCATTTGACAAAGGACTTCTCAAAAATCACAAAACCTATGTGTAACTTATTGATGAAGGATGTGCCAATTGTTTTCTCTGAAGAATGTTTGGTGGCCTTTAATACTTCGAAGGAGAAATTAATTTCTGCACTTGTGATCATTGCACCTGATTGGGATCTACCTTTTGAATTATTGTGCGATGCAAGTGATTATACAATGGGAGCATCTTTAGAGAAGTGAAGAGGTAAATTATTTCATGTGATTCATTATGCTAGATAGAACCTCAATGATGCACAATGAACTATGCCACTATTGAGAAGGAGCTACTTGCAGTTGTTTATGCCTTTGATGAATTTCGTTCATATCTTGTGGGATCAAAGGTAACTGCATTAAAATACCTGTTGAGTAAAGAAGATATAAAGAGGTGTGAGAATGTTAAAGCAGATTATCTATCTCTCCTTAAATAAGAGAAGGAACTAGTTCTAGCTGATATTAGTGAAGTTTTTCAAGATAAGTAGTTGTTTGGTATAGGGGAGGCATCGTGGTATGAAGAAATTGTGAACTACCTAGCAAAATCTGTCATTCCCCTGAATATTTGAGCCATCAAAAGAAGAAATTCTTTTGACTTGGAATACTATTTGAGGGAGGATCATATCCTCTATAAAAGGTGTGTCCAGACTAGATTATTAGGGGATGTGATGTGTACCATAAGTTGAAGCATCTAAAATATTGGAGAAATGTCATGCTTTTGCATATGGTGGTCATTTTGGAACTTCGAAAATAGTTGCAAAAGTTCTACAGTCGGGTTTGTGTCAACGCACTGGAAACATCTCCAGAAGAAATGAAATGCCTATAAATAGTGTTTAGGTAGTGAAAATTTTCAATGTTTGGGGAATAGATTTTATGGGTCTATTTGTCTCATCTTGCTCCAATTAATACTTATTGATAGTGGTTAATTATGTATCTAAATGGGTTGAAGCAGTTGCATGACCTACAAACAATGGCCGGATGGTAATAGATTTTCTTGAAAAATTAATTTTTACAAGGTATGCACTCCAAAGGCTATAATTAGTGATGGGGGTAAACAATTTTTTAACAGGCAATTTGAGCAGCTACTAGCAAAATACAGAGTAAAATACATGATTGCAACTCCATATTATCCTCAAACTAGTGGGCAAGTGGAAATTTCAAACATGGAATGACTGGTCCAAGAGGCTAGATGATGCCTTATGGGCATATTGAACAACGTTAAAAATACCTATTGGGATGTCTCTATATCGCCTTATATTTGGAAAGGCATGCCATCTGCCAGTTTAGTTGGAGCACAAGGCTTTTAGGCTGCAAAGAAGTTGAATTTTGATTTACAAGAAACATGTGAAAAGAAGTTGTTACAAATTAATGAGATGGATGAATTTAGGTTGGATGCGTGTGAGAGCTCAAAATTGTACAAGAAGAATGACAAGCATATTCAAAGAAAAATTTTTGAGGTTAGTCAACAAGTTCTATTAAATAATTCTTGGTTCAAACTATTTTTTTAGCAAATTCAGGTCAAGATGGTTAGGTCCTTACTCTGTAACCAAGGTTTATCCATTCGGAGCAGTTGAAGTCACTTATGAGAGGAAAAAGGAACATTTAAAGTGAATGAACAACGATTGAAGCCTTATTAGGGTGGTAAATTCTCAAAAGAAAAGTCCACTACTATTCTTGCAACATCGGAGTGAACACCACAAAGTTGAGCTTAAGACTGTAAATGGAGTGCTTTATGGGAGGTAACCCATATTTCTTCTCTTTTATTTATTAAACTTTCCAATTTTGCTTTACACTTAGTTTAGGAAGTCATGCATTCACCCTTTAGACAATGTTGTGATTTTAGTTGCATTTTTTTTATCTTTACACACTAATCATGATCACTCAGAACATGAAAATATAGCTTAGGAGCCATTAGCACACATCATGAGGCACATTGGGATCGGAAGGGAATTTAAAGCGAAAACAGAAAAAAAAAAGTTTCAAAACAATCTTCTGGTGGTAAACCACGTGATCATGGGGCTAAATCCAGGCATGATCTTGACGTGGCAATTAAAAGAAGCATTATCTAAAACTTTTTCCCACACGATCGCACGGTTGTTCTAGGCACGGGTTCTTAAGTTCAAAATCGGGGAGTCAATTTTTTATTTCATAATCATCGGCCTTGACTCCCTCTCTCGAAATCACAACCTAATCCGACTCTCACTTCGATCTAAGTCCTTCAACTTCAATTAGAGTTTGAAATCAAAGGTCAATTATACTTCAAAACTAAATCAAGGTATGAATTTCACAACAAAATTTTGAATTCTAATTAAAGTTTTGGTTTTTTCTATTATTTTGAAATTTCGAATTTGATAAGTTTGGAGGACAAGTTTAGGTAAATTTTGGTGTATATTGTGGTTATGTATATGATATGTTCGAAATTCTGGATTGATTCATGCTTAAATGTTTGTGATTACTATTGAGAGTTTTTCATGCATTCTAAGTGTTCGATAAAATGCCAAAGTGAATTTTTTTCTTCTAAATTTTGAGAAATTCTCCCTAACATTTATGTTCATTATATGTTTCTTATCACATATATCCCATGAATTCATGTTTTGGTTCATTATATTGCGTAAGTTCCTTGAAGAACACCATTGCACCATTCCTTGACAATATTGCACCACTACAGCCCCACTGCAACCTCAAGTCACACATTCATCCCTCTGTTTCACTATGCAAATGACATCCGTTTGACCTCAAATTTGGACATGACATAGATTAGGTCATGTACTTTCATATTCCCCGAGATGCCTCCAAGGCAATTTCAGAGGTCGAAAAGCACCACTCACACAATTCTTTTTTCATTCCCATATTGCATCATATCGTTAGTTTGGGTGTGTTTGATGATGTTCTTGTGTTTTGAGACTATTATTTTGATCCTAATATCACTTCTTCATCTTTTATATGTATAATACCTCACAAAACATCTACTTCTTTGCAAAAAGGCAATGAAAATGCCGCACCATCGAAGAGGCATCGGAGAGCACAAAGCTTTGATTATGATTTTTATCAAGTAGATTTGGGGGCGGGGGGGGGGGGGGGGTCAAAGATTTCTAGGGGATGAGGAGCAGAGGAGGTATGAAGTACTGCTAAAAGGTAAGACTTCGGGAGAAAGGGAAGTAATTCTAGGGGAATTCCCAAATACTGAGGTGTAGCAATTGATAGAGGCTGCGGGATGGTACAATCTTGTAGCCACACTTCATCGAGCCTACCCTTTAGTAGTCAAGGAGTTTTTGGAAAACCTCAACCATGATATTAAGGTAGAGGTCGCAGACCACATATATGAGACATGGGTCAAAGGTTGATGGATTATGTTCTTTCCCATTGTTATTGAGAGGGTACTAGAGCTGACTAGGGATGGGATCAAGTTGATTCAGGAGGTTATTGTTGTGGACTTGGTCACCCAATTTCTTTATGGTCAACCAAATTCAGTACTAGAGAGGCCAGAACGACTCGAGCATGGAGAGATGACATACAACATTTGAGCTTTGCACATTTTTATCTTCAAAATATCGACCCCACCTACCATCATATTGAGTTTAATAAAGAGAGGGATAGATTAATACATTTTCTTGTGAGGGGGCGCAAGCTAGATTTGGGATGCTATATTTTCGATTTCATCATCACTCTTGCATGCCAGCTTGACATAGCTTGCCAGTGATGTTCCCTAGTCTTATCAGTGCCATTTATAGGGCTGAGGGGGTAGAGCTGCTATTACATGAGGAGCCTGCACTGCTAGATGCTACTATCAATAGGAGGACCCGAGACATCACTCGGCCCCATGCACCATGAGCTCCAGTAGAAATAGAGGGGCTAGTAGGACTAGAGCTAGCTCCCGCACCAGCACATCTAGGAGAAGATAGGCTACTGAGACAGATTTTGTCCAAGATGTTAGTGATTGGATAGACGTAGAGCACTACGAGGGAGATGTTGATTGCATAATAGAGGCAGATTAACAATATAGAGAGGCAGCAACAGACTCTTATATGAGCTGACATTCAAGGAGAGAAGCATTTAGGACGTTGCACATTGACAAAGCTCAACACTTAGCTATTGTGAGTATCAGCTCGCCTAACGTCCATGGAGAGCACGATGGAGTCCATTAAGAGAGGATAGCTCAGGCTCCACTAGAACCATCTGCATGACCTTCTTGCCAGTAGTAGCCTACATACCCCGAGAAATATTTTGCTCTTTTTTATTTGTTTTTTGCTTTATTTTATATCTTTATGCTTACATTGAGGGCAATGTACTATTTTATTTAGGGTGGTGTATTTGGACGTGCCTCATAATTTTGGTATGTATAACTACAATATTTGGTCGGTATAATAATGATTGCTACTATTTAAGTTGAAGTTTTCACATTTTAAAATCCTTTTGCGGATTTTATAAGAATTGTTCATTTTTTCGATTTTTTTGGACTTTTATTATTCCAAAAAAAAAAAAAATTACTTGCTTGTTGATCCCTGTTCTTTATTTTCCCTAAACCCCTTGTCTTTTTATTATGTCTATTTAAATATCAAACTTCTGAATTTCTTTGATTCTTCTTCTCATCAACAATTGATTGCAATTTAGTCCTCCTACTTCACTCCTTTGAGCTTGAAACCATGATGTGAGTCCCAGTAGTCCTCATTTGCCTCCAATTTATGCTTTTGAACCCAAATGTTCTTTCAATGCTTGTGATTTCCACAGTTTGTCCCAATTTCACAATTTTGAAATCTTATCTGAAATAGAAACAAATCAAACATAATTGAGTAGAATTTACTCATGAATGACAAAAGATTATTCTAATTTGGAAGCATAAATAAGTATATAAAATATACTTATTAGTATTAATCCCATGAGGATTTTGTAAATTGTATTTTAGACTACACTCCTTAATCGAAACTAAAGAAAGTTTGATTTGATGATTTTATAAAAACTAAACTAATAATTAAACTAAAAGAACGAAAATATTTGATTTTTATAAAATTATGAAAAACAAGCGCGTTATAATTATGAATCCATTTTAACTCCATTGTCCATATTTTGACTAAATCATTTAAACACAATTCATGGGTTTTGAAAATTCGTGTTCCTAAAGTTATTTAAATCCTATCTCGAGCAATGCATAAAAACATTTTTCTAAATGTGAATTGACTATTTTTCTATGAAAATTCAAACATATAGAAAGCATGATCGTTTGGTGAACACTTTTTGGATAACACAAAGCATAGGAGTATATGTATATCCCCATCGAACTTTGTGGAAATCAATACAAGTCTAATAATTTTCTACTCTTTCAAACATAGACAATCATCAAAACATCATACAACTAGTGATCAATTAATTGCATAATAATAAAAAGGCACATATCAATTGCATCAAACCCATAAATCCCGTGAACTAAATGATAAATCAAAACATGGAGTCAAGAAATTAAAACTTTATCATAACCCTGACACTAAAAACTTGGCCTGAAAATGTGATGGAAAAGAAATCACTAGAAGAATGAAAAGATATCACCCTATTCATGTTCTTGATCTTGTATCTTCAATCTTGATTTCTGCTTTACATGGATCCCTAGCAATTTGGAAGCATTTTGGCAAGAATATATGACAAGTGGGAACTTAAAATATGTGGCTCAAGTTAGGTATTTATAGGTTTAGTCGTAACATATGTCAAAAGAGGAGAAAAATTGCTGAAAATCGCGAAATAGCCCAGCCGCGCTGCCCATTCGGATAAGCGCGTGACCACGCAGTAGTAACTTATAGTCACGTGGTATCTAAAAATGTATTCTGCTGATTTCTAAACAAGGCATGTGACCGCGTACTATAATCTCTTACGGTCATGAAGTTTACTGGCTGACATGCAATTTCATCTTTTAATTCCTTTGAGTTGGTCATCATCCTTTTATTGCACCCCAGTTCCTTCATCTTCTAATTGGATCAATTTTGTCCCTAAACTTCTGATTTCTTCCAATTTGGTTCTTTCTTCGATTGTTCCTCGAATTTGCACCTTGATTGATTTCATCAACTCTTCATTTGCACAATTTAACTCTTTTGTCATCCAATTGACTTATTTTTGCTTCAATTCCTTTGTTTTCTCTACTTTGGGATATTTTTGAAATATAAGCACCTAATAACAAAATGAAACAAAATTAATAGAAAATATTCTCAAAAGAACATATAAAATCCTACTTTTGGCCTACAAATGAGTGTACAAAAGTACACTAATAAACACCCCCAAACTAGAACTATAACAAATATTTTGTTTTGTCAACTTGTTTACCATGAGCTTCAACAATTTAGATTGACATTTCACTTTATAAAAGAAAGATGAACAACAAAAAAATATTTTTATTTATCCAATGTTCAACTTTAGTGTGTGTGTGTGTGTGTGAATAGCAAGAAATCAAATTCAAACTCATGTAAAAACATACTTAATATTGTTTGGTGAATCATGCATAGATATATCTGAATCCAATGTGGCCAACCAACGATTTTCTTGACGACTCTCATGAATGGTCACAACCATGCTGCTTTCTCTCATAGCTCGAGGTTTTTGCTATTCATGTGGTTTCTAAACATTCATATTTGCATTTTTTTTCACACAAGGCAGCTAGGATTAGATAAGAATGCAAAACAAATCAAAGGCAATCAATTCCCAATCTCACACCCCATTATTTGGAACTTCAATCAACTAAGTTGATATCATACACATTTTTTTTAAATGGACGACTTTTTCCTTGTATGTCCTTGTCTTTTTCCCATCTTTGTATAATACTTTTCTTATTTGCTTTCTATGTGACCCATATAGCGAGTTTTGGGTCGGTGACTCCCAATTTAGGTGACTTTAGGGCACCAGATTCAAAAAATCCTTAAAGACTTTACAACCCGAGTCACAAAGGTGACAAAGAAAAGTTAAAGATGTTTTAGCGTCTTATGTATAAGTCCTTTCTCCTTAAGCATTCTAATTGACCTATGTAATGAGCTCTGGGCTAATAACTCTCAATTCGGTTGAATTTAGGGTACCAAATTTTAAAGACTCTTAAAAGCTTACTTGCTTGAGTAAAAAATGCTACAGAGAGAAGACTAAGTCTATTTATTTTTATGTTAGTGATGGCAAACCCATTGACTAAAACCCTTCAACCAAAGGCACAAAGTTAATAATTTCAGGCCTTCAACCTATCAATGCTTACGTATACTAACATTCCACCCCCAAACTACTTCTTGAGCGGTTTGATTCTAAATTTAAGGTGGGGATCTAAAATATTAAGGTTTCGACTTTATAGTCAATCTTCATAAGAAATATGTTCTCTTCTCGTCTCATACAATAAATGCACATAAGCCACATAAAATACACATTTACATGCAATCATAATTTAAATTAATTAACAGTGGCTAGTCTACCATAATTCATGAGTTTGGAAGTTGAGTGGGAATAATCACTTTATTCTTCTAAGTCTTTAAAAGCTTCGTCTAGCCAATAAGAAAAATTAATTTAAATTAGTATTTTGGAATTTAAAGTTTAAAATGAATTTGAAAGCTTGGAGATTAAATTGAAAATCTAAAGTGATTGATTTGAAAAAGCTTTGGGACTGAATCAGAATTCTCATAAACAAAAAGGGCTGACTAATTTAATTTTCAAAAGTTCAGGGACTAAAATTTAAACATTATTTAAAATAATTTGGGGACTGAAATCATGAGTTTAAAAACAAAGGGTTGCACTTAAAACATTTTAAAAACATAGCAGGGACTAAAATAAAAGATTTGAAAACTTAGGGACTAAATGGCCATTTTAAAAAATCAAAATATATAACCAAATCATCTCTCTCTCTCTCTTCATTTGGTAACAAAGAAGTAATGAGAGGGAGAGAAAGATGGAAGGGGGCGAAGCCACTTGCGGTTCCAGGCCGTGGCTAGCCGTAAAGCAGACGGTAGCGCCACCGGTACAAGGCGGTAGTGGAAGTCGGTGTGTGGTAGGGTGAAGGAAGAAGTTTTGGATGATTTTGGTGCTAAAAATCGAGGCTATAGTTGAGATTTGGGAGTTGTGTTTTCTGGCCAAAAGTCTGGTCACACTGGTTGGTGATCGAGGTAAGGGTTTGGGTAATTTATTTCTTGGTTTTGGGTTTGATTTTGGATTTGATTGAAGTTTTGGTTTTTCTTAGGTTCGGTTGGTGGCGGCGATTCGGATGCGGTTTTGGCTACGGTGTGGTGGGTGGTGATGATGATTATTGAATATGGCAGTGAGAAATTTGCATAATAATGGGTTGCAGTCAGATTGTGATTTTTGGGATCGGGAGCTCGACTTGATTGTGGAGGTTGTGCAGATTGATTTTGGAATGTTTGTGGATTGGGTTAAGTCTGTGATTTGGTTGTTCGGTTTATGTATGCTCCAGTGATGGATTGATGGGGGCGGTGAGGATAGTGGTGTTGGTCTCAGCTGTGGAGTTTTGAGGTTGTGGTCGATAGGTAGGCAGTCGAAGGATATGATTGAGTAGAATACCATACCAAAATATGACCTTTTTAAATATTAAGATTGAATTAAAATAAATCATAATAATAAAAATAAATTTTGAAATTAAAAATGATTTTTGGATTTAAATAATTTTAGAAACTTGAAATTGGTTTAAAATCGAATTGAGTTTGATTCAATAACTTTGGCTTGAAATACTCTATATGGCTAGACGAACACGTTTCAACTTTAATTAAAATGGATGAGATCTCAACGACATGTTTTTAATAATTTAAATAATTTAATAATTGAAAATTTTCTTGGTTGCTACAACAACCTTTTTAGGAACTCCAGTTGGCTTCTTCACATGCTTTTGGGAACCTGCACACCACTGCGCGTAGTGATTGCATTTACCCCAGTTTCCACTACATTGATAGATATGATTTGTTCCTTTGGGTTCACCTCAGTGTTTTCTGACAATGTTCCTGGAGCTCTATTAGTTCAAACCTGTGCAATCTGCCCAACCTGAATCTCCAGATTTTTAATTGATGCCTTCTGATTCTGGAATGTAGTTTCAATCTTACTCATAAACTGATCTGTTTTAACCATAAATTATTGGGTTTTCTCCATGAATTTATCAAACATCTCTTCCAATGTGGGCTTCTTTTCTTCAATGTGATATTGAGGCACAATTGGTCCATTACTATGGTCTTTCCAAGCAAAGTTAGGATGATTGCGCCAACTTAGGTTGTAAGTTTTGGAATATGGATTATTTTGATGCTGACCCCCTTGTACATAATCAACTTGCTCCAATGGACAAGCCATAATGGGGCAATTTGTAGTAGCATGATTTGCACCACTTTCTTTACAACTCACTATTGCACTTTTTGATGAATGGCTCACGAGTGCTATGCTCTCTACTTTTACGGCCAAGGAATCAATTTTTGCTAATATTGCAGTGTAAGCTTCCACTTCATACACCCCTGATGATTTCTTTTGGACCCCTTGTCTAGACCCTACATGACATTTGTATTAGCAATCGTCCCAAAAAGATCTAGTGCTTGGCCAATGGTTTATATGGTCAAAGCTCTATTTGATGAAGAGTCGACCATGTTCTTAAAGTGGGGAAGTAGTCCTTCATAAAAGAATTTAACCTGATCACCCCTATTGATCCCATGGTTTGGACACTTCCATAACATGCCTTTAGTCTGAGCTTGGCAATCTTTGCTGGAGGCATGAATTTAGTGCAAAGCTTTTGAACCAAGTCATTCCAGGTAGTTATTCTCGCAGCGGGACGAGAATCTAACCAATCAACTACCCTGTCCCATAGAGTGTAAGGAAATAACCAAAATCTGATCGCATCACCATAATATTTAAAGTGTTGAAACAGGTCTAAAAATTTAGAAACATGTTTGTGGGGGTTTTCGTCAGGCCTTCCATGGAACTGTTATCAACTCTGGAATATGTTTATGACATTGGTTTCTGATTGGAGTTTTCAAGCCCAAAATGTGGATATACAATACTAGATTGACTTTGAATCACCTGAGGAGTCATAAAGTCATCAACTAGCATGTCATCCTCATCATTAGCTCAACACCAAGCAACAATTAATTGTTATTTGCCATTACTTCCTTTTTTTTTGGTTTTTCGGGTTATCTAATTCTCTTGCTTCTCTTAACCTATGGTGTAAAGTACATTCTGTTTTCTGGTCAACTTCAAAGAGATTCCACTGTTTCAAACGTAGCATACAAAACTGTGAGAAAAACAAAGGAACTAGTGACTAAACTAAAAATAAAAGTTGCTAAAATAAAATGAGAGTAAAAAAAAAAAAATTAAGAGGTAAAAAGTCTGAATTAGTGAAAGTAATTTAAAAATAAATTGAAACTACAATCCCCGGCAACAACACCAAAAACTTGTTGCTGACAGTAAGTGTACAGATCATACAGGTTATATAATGGACTTTCAGTCCAAGTATCAATCCCACGAGGATTTATGTAAATTGTATTTTAGGCTACACTCCTTAACTGAAACTAAAGAAAGTTTGATTTGATGATTTTTATAAAAACTAAACTAATAATTAAACTAAAAGAATGAAAAGATTTATTTTTATAAAACTATCAAAAACAAGTTCATTAGAATTATGAATCCATTTTAACTCCATCATCCATATTTTGACTAAATCATTTGAACACAATTCATGAGTTTTGAAAATCCGTGTTCCTAAAGTTATTTAAGTCCTCTTTCAAGCGATGCATAAAAATCTTTTCTTAAATACAAATTGAAAATTCAAATATATAGAAAAGCATGATTGTTTGGTGAACACTTTTTGAGATAACACAAAGTATAGGGGTATATTTCTATCTCTTATCGAACTATGTGGCAATTAATACAGTCTAATAATTCCCTACTCTTTCGAACATATAAAATCATCATAACATTATACAACTAGTGATCAATTAATTGCACAATAATAAAAAGCACATATCAATTGCATCAAATCCATAAATCACATGAACTAAATGATAAATCAAAACATAAAGTCAAGAAATTAAAACTTCATCATAATCCTAACACTAAAAACATAGCCTAAAAGCATGATGGAAAATAAATCACAAGAAGAATTAAAAGATAACACCCTATTCATGTTCTTGATCTTGTATCTTCAATCTTGAATTCGTCTTTGCGTGGATCCCTTGGCAATTTGGCAGCGTTTTGGTATGAAAAAATGACAAGTAGAAACCCAAAAAAATGTGCCTCAAGTCAAGCATTTATAGGTTTAGTTGAAAATCGCGAAATAGCCCAGCGACGCGACCCATTTAGATAAGCGTGCGACCACACAGTTGTAACACATGCGGTCGCGCGGTTATCTAAAAATGCATTATGTTGATTTCTGAACAGGGCATGCGGTCCGCGTAGTATAATCTCTTGCGGCCCACGTGGTTCATAAAATTGACATGCAATTTTATCTTTTGAATACCTTTAAGTTGGTCCTCATTCTTTTATTGCACCACAGGTCCTTCATCTTTTGATTGGATTAATTTGGTCTCTAAACTTCTGATTTCTTCCAATTTGCTTATTTCTTTGATTTTTCATACAATTTGCACATTGATTGACCTCATCAACTCTTCATTTGCACAGTTTAGCTCTTTTATCATTCAATTGACTTGTTTCTCTCAATGCCATATGTTTATCAACCACATAGAAAGATGAAATAGAGGCTTGGTATGTATAGTAGAAGGTTGGTAGAGGTGTTATAAAACTGTTAGAGTTCTTTAAACATACTTCTCATTAGTGGTATTTGAAGTTTTACAATATTGCTACTTCATGTGGATTTACAAAAATATTATCATTGACCGTGCATATATCTTATAGTTATAGGAGAAAATACATTTTCCAGTCCTATACATAGATGACATTTTACATACAATACATTTTCTAGCATAGATGACATTTTTGTTACAAGCAACGATTTAGGTTTGCTACATGACACAAAATTGTTTCTTAGCCAAAACTTTGAAATAAAGGATACGGGTGAAACGTTTTATGTGATTGGCATAGAAATTTACAGAGACCGACATTAAAGTTCATTAGGATTGTCTTTAAAGGCCTACACTAACAATGACACGACCCCATCTCGAATCACCCTATGTGGACCCGAGACGTGACGTGCGCCGATGATGAATGCCAGCTAGATACTGGACCCACCACCAAGGCTACTGAAACTATTCAAATTCTATAAATCTTCTCGTAAAACCCCATGATTTTAATAAAAATTTTGACAGAGTTCCCTTTAAATATTGGATATAACCTCCCTGTAACAAAATCAACAAATCCTTAAACAACCACATGTAAAATGGGGATTCATATCCCTTCTCATCATCATATCACAAGTCAAAAGAGCTCATGCCTGCCCATCTAGTTCTTACTACATATCATCCATTCCACTTACATTTAATACATCAACATATCATTCTAATCAACTAAGCACTTGACAAAACAATAACTCGAGAATGGACCGAGTTAAATATATATACATGAATCCCAAAAGAATGATGAAGACTAGAAACATACAACTAAATGATCTTTGGCTCTTTGGCAGGCTTTCCAACTTCCTCTCAAAACTCAAAAGTATCCTGGTAAGGAAAATGTTACAAAAATATGAGATTTTAACTCAGTGAGTGGAGTGTTTGAAAACTAGTCATACTTTTCTCGTTTATAATTCTTTATAAAATCACTATTTGTTTTGTAACTATAACTTTTGATTGACATAAGAAAATATTTTACTTATCTGAAAAGCACATCTAGCTGAAATGAGAATTTATAAATACTGAAATCATGGCATAAATAGTAATAACTTTTTGATCATACTCAAAATTCTGTTGAACTGTACTGAAAAGCTGAAATATTGTTCTATGAATAAATATATCATAATGTACTGAAAGAATCACATCAAAGTGTACCCAATGAACAACTTTACTCAAGTACAGAGTACTCTCGATGTACAAGGCAAAGCCATTCAAATCTGATAAGCTGATAATCTGATAAACTGTGTCATATGCGCATAGACTGCCCCAAAGGCTAAAGCACCCTAGTACACGGCCCAAAGCCTATATGTGCACAAGAGTGGGTCCCAAAGACCTCTGATAATCTGATAATATGGTCATACACTGTGGAAACGAATTCACATCAGTGCAGAGCGGGTAATATCACATGGGTACTTTCTGATGGTTTTTCACAATAATAATTTACATGTAACAAATTCTTTTATAGAATAATATACTAAATTTATAATTTGATTAGCTTGAAATTTTAAAAGAAGAAGTATATAATCATGCTTCTAAACTTGTATTTGCGAAAAGTAGTAATTTCTGTAACTTGTCTACTTAATTAAAAACATGAATCGTATGGAAAATTCATGCCATTAAATATTAAAATTTAACTTTAAGGAAAAATAAGTTTCTCCACTCACAGAGATTGTGAGTGAAACCTAGTTTGGCTGATAGGCCTGGCCAATCTCCGTGTCGCATTCTGAAAATTAAATTAAAACCTTGGATCAACTCTACTAATTACAAATATTTAATAAATGCCTAAAATGAAATAACATCCTATACAATAACCACAAATTTCATATGCCTCCAACATTACATCCAACCAACCTTCTCTTATATGAAATATAGCTTCATTATAACTCATATATCCTTTATTTAACCAATACCTCAATGGAATGCTCATAAACACCAAAACCCCTTTCCAAGAAACTAGTAATTGACTAATTCTTCAACTTAATTACATGGGTAATTTAATCTCCAAATACACATCACCAAATTAAGCTTGAAATAATTTAATATAAGCTCCAATAACTCAATCTTGCCCAAATCATGAATTTAATCCACTATTATTATAAACCCTAGCATGTAACCACAATGTATTCAACCAAACTTAAATATTTAGCTCAATATCTTCAAGTGAACCATAAATCCATCCAAAATCTAACATTTAACTCAAAAATCAAAACCCTAAAATCAACACCATATCTCAAATAAATGGGTATTGCCTTACCTCTTGAAAATGAAAATGAAGTCTTGAATGTGGAATGAAATTCCCCCTTTTTCCTTCTCTTTCTTTCTTCTTTTTTTTTTTCTTTTTTCCACGTTTTTTTTTTCTCCCTTCTGCCGAGCTCCTTCTCTGGTAAGTGCAAGTGTGAGTGGGGTGTGTTTATGGTTAAATTGTTTTGTCCCCCAATGTCATGACATTTTAAAGTTTGATGAAAATTGCATAGGTGGTCCTCCATTTATATATGTATATATATCCAATAATCCTTAACTATACATAATGATGAGTAAAACCTTCAACTTATCATAAAATTTCAATGACCCCCAAAAATATCCATTCATTTAAATTGGTCCCCACTTTGACTAAATTGGTCAAAAATAAATATTGACTTGATAAAATAATTATTTGACTTGTAAAATTAAAGTGGGTTGTGACAAAGAAGGTTTTGGAAACATTCATGATGAAGGATTGTACATCAAGAGTAGTACCCATTGTTAAATTTGATAAATTCAGTCAAATCAATATGCATTAAATGAATTGGAAAGAAAGAACGTCGAATCTATAACCTATGTTTCCGTTGTTGGGAATTTGATGCATGCATAAGTTTGTAATAGACTCAACATTGCATTTGCAATTGGTGTTCTAGACATATATCCATGTATAAAGCATTGGAGAGTTGACAAAAAAAAATGATGAGGTTATCTTCAAGAAATCGAAGATTACAGATTCATATGCAGGCATTCAAACAATGTTGAAGTTAATGGATATACGGATTCAGATTTTGTTGGATGTGTAGACACGAGGAAGTCTACTGTAGGATATATTTTTCTTCTTGTTTGATGAGCTGTATCTTGGAAAAGTAGTAAACATCCTAACTGCATTGTCTATTATGGAGGCAGAAGTTAGTCATAGCTAATCAAGTTAGTCACTTGACTGTATCGGTGACTTATTTGACAAAAAGGTTACATATTCTCCTAAGAAAATTTGGGTAAAAAAAAAGTGAATTCTCTTATTAGAATAATTATTTAATTGTGGTATGTCTTTTGTTGCTCATAAAGATAAGAGCGTCTATTTACTTCATTGAGTAAGTCTATAGGTGCCCCATTGAGTAGGTCTATAGGTGTATGTATTTATATTATTTTTTATTACTACCATACGTAAATTTTTCCTGTATATTATTTATTTTCCGTTATTTGCTTTATTTAAAAAATTAAAATTAAATAAAAAATCTAAAAAACTGAAGAAAAAAAATTATATAATGTAACACTTTAAACTGATATATGTGGACATGTTATTTTGTGATCAAGTATTAGTAAAAATTATAAATAGTGAATAAAGTTCCATTATCTTTGTTTAAAACTTGTTCGGTACTTGATGTAGGTTATTTCGTGTAACTTCCACACTATACACATTAAGCTCTTGTGAGTTAGTCTTGATCATGTGTGCTAAGTTGGAATGTTGGTCATCGATGTGGTGAGTTGACTTTGAATATGGGATGACCTTTAACTAGTTGATCTAAGCTCTAGCATATTCCTTCAAAAGAAAATTATTATTAACTTTGAAAATAATTATTATATATGTCAATAGAAATAGTTAGATATATCTTATACTTTTCTTCGTAGTCTATTTGACTCAAATAAATATATTTGTTAGGTTTTTCAAAATTTGGTGCCCTGTGGTCAACTAGCTTGGAGTCATGACTAAAAGCTCGTTACATGAATCATTTAGTTAGTTTAATAAAGAAAATTTTGTACATAAGAAATAAAAATATCATATATGCTCACTCATATAGAAAGAAAGAAAAAGCTACAATGAATGAGTTGTTTTGATTAAAATTAGCAATACATTTGATCTTCTTAACTTGAGGAATATATTCATTCACCAATTATTTTAGAGGGACGAGCAGAGGACAGATTGGAAAAAAAATAGAGTCCTTTGTGATGACCCGAATTCTTGGCAATTCCAGTGCCCCTAAATAAAGACTCAAATCATGTTATCGAGACTTAACTAGAAATTATAATAAAAATTTATTTCTCAATTGAATAAATAGAGTGGGACTTTAAAATTCATAATTTAATTGCGAAAATAAAATAGAGAATATTATTTATGCATAAAATCAAAGCATAGAAATTTAAAAAAAAAAAAAAAAGGTGTTTAATCCAATTTTCTCACAAGTCTTAGCCACTTTTGTCATCTCCATGTTGACGCCTCGAAACATCAATTTTCTGAAATGAAGAAATATCGTGGAATGCAATTTATAAAAACATATAGTATCATATGAGACCCATAATAATTTCTTGAAATTGTTTCATAGTCATGATCCAACATAGAAAGCATAATTACAGTTGAGAAGAATAAAATGGAGTGTATTAGGAAATGGACCAAAGTTTTCTTGATCACCTTAAATTGCTGGTACTCGTGAATTGTGTCAGGAGGTTGGAAGAAGTGTGCATGCGTGGAGTTGTGTGCAAGTAAGATGGGTTTAAATAGGTGTAGAAGGTTGGCTTGAGGTCAAAAGTCATTCAATTCCTATAACTCCTACACGTTTTTTCCCCCTACAGTCAAGCACCATTTATATTCTTTTCCATTTAATTCATTCAATTGCTCCTAATGATGACAAATCATGCAGCCTACACATTCATTTCCTATTAATTCGATTTATGAAGAAAATGCATGATCATTATTTTCTAAATTCCAACCGTAAATGTATTTGACATGGGTAAGGCCTTAAATAAAATTTAACATCCAATTTAGTCCCTAAGTTTTCAATTTCTAGCGGTTAAACCCAATAATTAAATGCAAATGTTATAATCTACCCTCCTAAAATTAAATTTCGTTCTCGAAATTTACTGTGAAATTCATCGAAAAGTTGTGGGAACTTGTCTCGCATTTCAATCTCTCGCTGCCACGTGGCCTCTTCAATAGAGTAATTTTGCCACCGTACTTTTACAACAAGCAGTATCAATTTGTTTCTGAGGGCCTGATACGTCTATTCTACCATTCTTATTGGTACTTCTTCATAAGTCAAACCTCGTTGTAATTCAATGGACTGGTGGTTGATAACATGGCTTGGGTCAGGGACATACTTTCTAATCTTGACACATGAAATACGTCATGTAGAGCTAAGAGATATGGAGGTAATGTCAATTGGTAAGCAACATTTCCCATACGTTGTAAGATCTCGAACGGGCCAATAAATTTTGGTCGCAATTTACCCTTCTTTCCAAATCGTAACACTCCTTTCATCGGTGCTACTTTGAGGAATACTTTATCGCCAACTAAAAATTTTAGACCTTTTCTCTTTTTTGTGCATAACTCTTTTGTCTATCTTGAGTAATTTTCATGCTGGCGCGAATTTTCTCAACTGCGTGTACTTTCTGCTCAATAATCTCTCGCCCCAAAATCTTTCTCTCACCAACTTCGTTCCAATGAATTGTTGATCTACACTTTCTCCCATACAATGCCTCATACGGCGCCATTCCAATTGAAGTGTGATAAATGTTGTTGTATGAGAAATCGACTCAAGGTAGATGCTTCTCCCATTGTCCACAAACTCGAGGATACATGCTTGAAGCATATCCTCTAGTGTCTAGATTGCCCGTCCATCTGAGGATGGAAACCCGTACTAAACTTTAGCTTAGTTCACATAACTTTGTGTAAACTTTTCCAAAAGTTTGATGTAAATCTTGAATCTCTATCAGATACTATAGAAACAGGCATACCACATAACCTTACTAATTCATTCACATATAGTTGTGCAAATTGATCCATAGTAAATGTCATCCGCACTGGCAGGAAATGAGCCGATTTGGTGAGTCGATCTACTATGACCCAAATTGCTTCATCACCTTTTTCTCATCTTGGAAAACCAACCACAAAGTCCATCATTATGTGCTCCCACTTCCATTCTGGGACTTCCAATGGTTCAAGTAACCCTGACAGTTGTTGTTGTTCGGTTTTTACTTGTTGACACACTAAACACTTTTTGACGTACTCAGCTATATCCCTCTTCATGCCTTCCCACCAAAATACTGCCTTCAAGTCTTTATACATCTTTGTGCCTCCAGGGTGTACTAAATTAGGAGATGAGTGAGCCTCTTCTAGAATCTCTCTTTTCAGTTCCTCAAAATTAGGTACACACTGGCATCCTTGGTAGTATAATGCTTTATCTTTAAAAATGGTGAAATCCTTCCATTTTTAGGAGTTAATCTCAGACTTGATATACTCAAATGACTGATCATCCTTTTGGGGGATCTTAATTCTATTACGTAGTGTGGGTCGGATCGACATAGCTGCAACTTTAGCGACCACAACAGGCTTAGTGGTGACGACTTCAAGATTCAGTTTCTCAAATTCTCTCCATAGTGGTTCTTGTGTTGTCAACATGGCTATCTGACTTGTAACTTTATGACTTAAGGCATCAGCTACCACATTTGCTTTTCCAGGATGATAATTAGTTTTACAGTCGTAGTCTTTAACTAATTCTATCCATCTTCTCTGCCTCATGTTCAACTCCTTCTGCGTGAAGATGAATTTGAGGCTTTTATATGGTCCGTATAATTGTCACACTTTTCTTCGTAAAGGTAGTGTCTCCAATTTTTTAGTGCATGGACCACTACGGCAAGTTCTAGATCATGCGTGGGGTAGTTCTTTTCATGTATCTTTAATTGTCTCCATACATAGGTGACCAATTTACTGTGCTTCATTAAGACACATCCCAGACCTTGCTTTGAAGCATCACTGTAAATTACAAAACCATCTAACCCAATGGGTATGGTTAGCACTGACGCATTCACCAACTTCTGTTTTAACTTTTCAAAACCTAGCTCACAATCTCCTGTCCAATCAAATGTCGCATTCTTGTGTGTTAGATACATCAGAGGTCCCAATATTTTAGAGAATCCCTCAATGAACCTTTGATAGTATCCTGCTAAACCTGAGAAACTACGAATTTCTCCTATACTGGTTGGTCTTGGACAATTCAACACTGCCTCTACTTTACTGGGATCTACCTCTATCCCTTGTGCCGTGACAACATGTCCGAGGAATACTACTCGTTCTAACCAAAACTCACACTTCTTGAATTTGGCGTAGAACTTCTCCTTCTTCAAAATCCCTAACACGATCTTTAAGTGCTCTTCGTGTTCTTCTTTACTTCTTGAATAGATCAGGATATCAAATTGATCTAGATAATCATGAAAAACACAATTCATTAAATCCATAGACTCCATGAGTATTAGTTAGCCCAAAAGGCATAACTAAGAACTCGTAGTGTCCGTATCGAGTTCTAAATGTCATCTTAGAGACATCAATGGCTTTGACTATCAATTGATGGTAACTAGATCTTAAGTCAATCTTGGAAGACACCGTTTCACCTCAGAGCTAATCAAATAAATCTTCAATCCTAGGAAGGAGATACTTATTCTTGATAGTGATCAGATTCAATTCTCTATAATCGATACACATTCTCATTGATCCATCCTTTTTCTTAACAAATAACACTGGTGCTCCCTATGGTGATACATTGGGCCAGATGAAACTCATCCCCAATAGTTCTTTTATCTGCGCCATTAGCTCTTGTAATTCTTTGGGAGCCATTCTATATGGGGCTTTGGAGATAGGTGCTGAGCCGGGAATGAGGTCAATCGTGAATTCTACATCTTATTCTAGCGATACGACAGGGAAGACTTCTGGATATTCCCACACCACTCTAACATTGCTAACTATTGATTTGTTATTCTCATCCTTACTTATTAGTGACATTAGGAAACCCGTTGTATCTTTTAGGGGTAAGGCCCTTCTCGCTTTCAATGCATAAACGACACGAGATAAGGATCCACATCCAGCTACAGATAGTCAAAATTCTTCTTCCCCTAGACTTTGGAAAACTACTTCTTTTTCAAGACATCAAATTATTGCATGGTTCTTGGATAGCTAGTCCATTCCAAGAATTACATCAAATTCATCTATATCTAGTACATATAGCTCCATCTCCAGTGATCTACCATCAATCTCTACTTTAGCCACTCTAGTTATGCTATTAATATTCAACATATCTCGATTGGGCATCATTACTTCTAAAGGGAATTGTGTGTGTTCAACCATAACATTCAATTTACTTACAAACTTAGGGGATATAAATGAGAAAGTAGCACCAGAATCTATCTATACATAGGCTTGTAAGTTGGATATAAGGACTTTACCTCCCATAACATTTCGATTCGGATCCTCATCTTGTCCTCCCAATGCATAAACCCTAACTTGTCCCCCGGGTGCATTGCCTCATCTATTCTGATTATTCCTCTGTTGATTGCTTCCGTGTGGTCTCCGCTGATTGTTACCTTGTAGCTTTTGTTGGTTGTTCCCTGGATGACCATACTTAGGACAATATTGAGCCATTGTCCTTATTCTCCACACCGAAAAAATGAATTCATTCCCATAAGATACTCTCCCTAGTGATGCTTCTAGCATTTTTCACAACGAGGGTAGCTCTTGTTGCTACCTTGTGTCAAATCTCCTCTTCCTTTCTTGGAATAATTTTGTTTTCCTTTTCCCTTGTTATCCACCCACTTTCGTTTCTCTAACTATTTGTTATCCACCCACTTTTGCTTCTCCGACTGTTCACCATGCTGCTTATCTTCTCCACTAGTACAGTTTTTGAAATCTGCCAGTTGTGCCCTTGCCAACATGTCATGGTAACTTTCAAGTTGGAGCATTATGACAGTCCATTTCAAGTCATGCCTCAAACCCTACTCAAAAAATCTCACCTTTTTCTCTTCCATGCCCACAAACTCAGGAGCATAATGAACCAACTCATCAAACTTTTGCTCGTACTCGATCAACGACATCAAACCCTAAGTCAAAGTGAGAAATCCAGCTTCCTTCCAATTTTAGATGCTCGTGGGGTAGTACTTTTTTAGAAATACCTCATTGAATTCATCCCACATCCAAACATGACCAGGAGACCTTGATCTAGTAGTGGTGTCCCACCAACATCTAGATCCTTTATGTAGTATGAAGGTTGCACTTATCACCCTTATAGGGTTTGGCAGTCAATGAGTTCAAAAATCCTCTCCATTCCCACCAGCTAGTCCTCCGCTTCCAAAGGATCCTTATTGCCATAGAAGATAGAGGGTTGAGATTTCCTGAATTGTTCAACAACATCGACAGTGATCCTAGTGTCGGGTACAACTTCCTGTTGATGCTCTTGTTGAGGAAGAGGTGGAGAAGGTGGTGTTGTTGGTGTTGGCTTTTGAGGAGGTGGTGGTGCAGTAGCTTGCACAAAAGTTTGCATCATAGCAAGAAACTGCTAGGCAAATTGTGGGTCAACTGCAATAGGCTGTGGTTGAATAGGTTGTGGAGGCCCTTGGGTTTGGTTATTACTATTGTTAGTCCTTCCGCATCTTGATGGTGCCATAGCCTTAATTAAATAATGGTAACTATTTAGAAAGAAATCAACTTGAGAACAAAAAACTTAAAGAAATAGCATGTTTTATTCATAAACATTCATAAGTTTACTTGAATAATGGACCACCAGGCATACCCAGTGTCCAAACGACATAAACTTAAATTTAAAGAACATAATTTTAAAAGCAAATATTAGTTAATCATTCTTCCTAACGCCCTCGGGATTTTCATGTTTCCCACTGGAGGCTAGTCTTGGGTCAATCGCAGATTGCGATGCAGGGCTATACTCTTCACTTGGGTCGTCTTCAACATAATTTCCCTCAAAATCAACTTTGGGTATTGTTATGATGTTGCTCGGATTGGGTTCGTAGTTTGGCATCTTACTAGCATCCCTACTGTCTTCACAATTCACCCTCCACCTTTCTCTCATATATTGGAGTAACGTATCGAGTGAGGTCTGGTACTCGAAGGTTTCTTTGATATCTTTGATAAATTGCCTCCATTAAGGAGATAGTGTTCGGTTTAAGAGATAGATGATCTCGTCCCTATGAAATTGATATCCAAATACCTTTGCCCCCCTCAAATATTTTCCATTACATTCAAGTGTTGTAGAAAACGTTGTTCGGGTGCCTTTTTTAATTCCTATAAAACCAAGTAAAATGGTTACGCCTCTTAGTTCGGGTTGTTTGGCCCTGTCCACTCACCATCTAGTAGAAAAAAATAGGGAGCATAATTACTTTTCTTTCAAATTGAGGCTTTCCAAAATACATAGTTTTATAAGGAAGAATTTATTTTTTATTTATTTAATTAATTTGAAGAGTGGAATTTTCGATAATTGAAAAATGAAAAGTGTTGCCAATAATTATCCACAGTTTTTCCTTGCTTTGTAGCAAAAGGTAATGATAAAGAGATAAATTATTGAATAGAGAACTGGAATTTGAAGAGGAAGTACTAATAATCATCCACGATTTTTCCTTTTTTTTTTTTTTTACACAAGGTAATGATAAAGTGATGAATAGTAACCACAAAAATTTTGCCTCCAATGGAATAATATCTACTATTTATATGTGGTAAAGATATTAACATTAAAAAACTTCTCAAATGCAACAATGTTCATTGTGCATACGTGAAAAATTATTATTAGTTTCCAAGAAAAATAAAAAAGAGAAATATTTTAATTGGATAAAAATTAATGCTAACCATTATCTAGCACAATGTCTAAAACTAGACAATCTTTAGTATTAATTATACCATGTAAGCAATTCTTGCCATTTATCAATAAAATTAGCTAGAAATCCAAACAGTGTCCCATTAGAGATGCTTTTACTGTCGTGAACAATAACGATTACTATTCAAGACTAGACAGTTTACATGTAATTTTTTTTTTTTTTTTTTTTTTTTTTTTTTTTTTTTTGAAGCTGACATAAAAATATAATAGGACAAACAAATAATTTCCTTCAACTGTAGGTAACATAAATTTGCTGTCAATTCAATATTTCTTGTATAAATGATTTGAAAAAGTTTAGAGTCTACAAGAAAATTAACCTTCGCTCTGATACCAATTGTGACGACCCGAATTCTTGGTCATTTGAGTGCCACTAAATAAAGACTCAAATCATTCATGTTATCGAGACTTAACTAGCAATTATAATAAAATTTATTTCTCAATTGAATAAATAGAGTGCGACTTCAAAATTCATAATTGCGGAAATAAAATAGAGAATATTATTTCTGCATCTGCATAAAAATCAAAACATAGAAATTTAAAAAAAATAAAGAATAAAAAAATTAAGGTGTTCAATCCAATTTTTCTCACAAGTCTTAGCCACTTTTGCCATCTCCGTGTTGGCCGCTTCAAAACATCAATTTTCTGAAATGAAGAAATATCGTGGAATGAGATTTATAAGACCTCAGTAAGCATGCCAAAGTAGGAATCATAATCATCATAAGGAACACAGGGAGACACAGGAATTTTATCAAACATAAGTGGTAAGAATTCTTATGTATAGCTCTATTAAATTCCGATCCCCATAATATAATCATAAACATATAGTATCATTATAGGATCCATGATAATTTCTTGAAATTGTTTCGTAGTAATGATTCAACATAGAAAGCATACTTACAATCCAGAAGATTAAAATGGATTCTAGTAAGAAATAGATCAAAACTTTCTTGACCATCTTGAATTGCTAGTACTCATGAATTGTGTCGGAGGTTGGAAGAAGTGTGCATGCGTGGAGTTGTCTGCAAGTGGGATGCGTTTAAATAGGCGTGGAAGGTTGGCTTGAGGTCAAAAGTTATTCAATTCCCATAACTCTCACACGTGTTTTTGTCCCCCCTAAAGTCAAGCACATTCATATTCTTTTCTATATAATTGCTCCTAATGATGACAAATCATGCAGCCTACTCATTCATTTCCTATTAATTCCATTTATGAAGAAAATGCATGATCCCAATTTTCTAAATTCCAACAGTAAATGTATTTTACATGGTTAAAGCCTTAAATAAAATTTAACATCCAATTGAGTCCCCAAATTTTCAATTTCTAGTGGTTAGACCCAAGAATTAAGTGCGGGTATTATACCTTTTCTAGCTGTCATTTATAGGCTTGTAAGTCAAGATTCCATATATGTTCATGTTGATGATTTCTGATGTGAATTTGGCGGGTCATCTCCTTCCTACGATTTCCCCCCACCAACCCAAAGACACAATGACCATGCCCCTTCTACATATATATCTAAATTTATAACTAAGGGAGTGGTCGGATAACACAATAAAATGGCAATGATTGCCTAGATTAATTTACACAATTTTTTTCATCACTTTTTAACAATAGGCATTTTCTTACTTCAATTTTTAATCATATATCTTACCTAAAAAATCCAAATAACTCAACATTATAATTCCAATTCCCTTGAAATCGCAGCCAAACACGGCCTAAATAAATAAATAAATATAATATATTCTCACAATAAGTTTGACAATGAGCTTGACCACCCCCTCACGTGGGGTGAGTTCGTTTATTGTCAAGCTTATTGTACAAGTCAAAATCCAAATAAATAATCCGTGGCCGTGAGTTGAGAACACATATTGATTTCTCCTTTTCTTTTTTTTTATTCCTTTTTTTTTTTTTTACTATTAATTTTTATTCACACCGCATGACGTCACCTGGATCCGCCCATTTGAATTGATTACATCAATAATCTCATTATTATGTATTTTTATTTTAAAATCTTGAGATTGTTCATTGATTAAAAAAAAAAAGGATTAAATTATTAGATCAGAATGGATGGTAGAAATTAAATAAAATATATCGTTTTTATGGAAACTTACGAATTTTATTTTTTGACCTAAAGGTTAAAATCTAAATGGTCATGGTCACGATACTTTCAACATTTTTTTCTAGTTGCCACTGAACTCTAACTTTTTTTTTTTTTAATGATAACTATACTTGAAAATATATTTTTTAAATTTTCATTTGACCTTTTTTTTCGAATAATTAAAGTACTTTCAGAACTTTACTTGTAAGTTTTAATATCATTTTTCAAACTTATAATTTTAGCCTTTATTGGTAGTCCTATCTCCCTTCACGAATTAATTTTAACATAAACGATTTCATTTACCATGTAGGCAAGGTGTGCAGTTATATATTGAATTGTTTTCAATAATGTTATGTTTCTTGAAAAAATACAATTTAATTTTCAAAGAATATCGGATTCCATGAAGGGGTTAGTTAAATTATCCACCTACTTAATTAGCTCTAAAGACTCTGATTTAGCACTATCAAATACTTTATACTAAACATGAATGAACCGTCAAAGAGCCTCGCTTATCAAGCAAAAGTCTGACTACTACCGATGATCTCAGTAAAGAAATATGCAAGAGCATCTCAAATAGTATTTCAGTCTCGTACAAGAGTTCGAGTGTAACTTCTCCCCAACCCGCCAATTGGATTGAGTGCCAAGTGGGGCCCACCTAACACCCCCAGTGTTTTGGGGGGGGGGGGGGGGGGGCACTTAGGGAAAAATTTGAGGCACAGACATTTCAGATTCAGATGCTACACTCTTCTCATGTCAAGAGTCATCACAAAAATTCATGAAAGAGTAATTGTAGACAAAGTCAATCAACACAACTATAATGGGAAGATAAATAACTTGTTCTAATTGTGCCTACCTATAAACTCGATATCATCTTTATCACCATTAACATTTACAATTTTTGTCATGACAACTAAAAAGGCCTAGCAGCCAAGCCTTCAAAATCACGCTCAGCGGTCTTGATGTTTACTTCAATTTCTTCCAGTCTAGACTGCAAAGAGAAAATTGCTCGCCCCTTCAACTCTTTAGATGATTCAGCAAGTGAAAGCTTCCCTTGTAGCTCGATTATCTGCGAGCTGATCTTGCCAATCTCTTCATCTATCTTACTTTTCTCAAGATTCTGTTTGGCCATTTGACTGTTAAGTTCTTCTACCTGGCTTAAAAGCATTTCATGTTTATCTTTCATAGCTATCAACTCAAGTACACGGTCCCGTACTACTTTAACATCAAATCCATACTTCTCCAGATCTACAAGTGTCTCCAAAATGTCAACCATAATGCTTTTAGGATCATTAAATAGCAACCTGGAAGCTTTCTCGACAACACTGGAGAAGGTTACCATATAACCAATAGCTAAGCCTTCACGCAAACTCTCTTTGAAATGTTCCAAAGGCTGGAAATGTGGTTTCTGTGGTACCTTTCCAAAAATTTCCATGGATTCAATTGTTTTCCAAAGTATATTTTTCTTCACAAAAGGCAAGATTTGCCGCTCGCTCCGCATAATTGCACCTTCATCCTCAAATCCAGAAGTCTGCATCCCAGATTCTTTGTGTGTCTCACATTGATTGGTGAGCTCAAAAGTTATTTCTTGTTTTTTTCTGCTTACAATACATTGTTCCATAGTCCTCACTGGCAAAACTCCTGCAGAAAATATGATATTACCAGGCAAATTACCCAAAAAAAAATGGGGTGCACCAAGAACAAGCAGTTCAGCTTACTCGAGGTATCAAAAGTAGATGGACTGTGCCAGTCTTCAATCAAGTTTGAAAGCGGTTCATTATCATCCTCATTATGGGGTGCTTCAGCAATTACCTTCTCCACTTCTTTCATTATGCAGTTTAATTCAGTGGTTTTCCCTCTAGATGAAGAATCTATAGAAGGCCATAAGGATATCATCACAAGAACACTAGGTTAAAAAGCGAAAAAGGACACCGGTAAGTTAGAGCCAATATTATTTGTCTAAAAATTGATAAAGAATCCCTATGTGCAATCAATAAAGAGGTCAAAATGATGCTATCATATCACCCACAAAAGAGAACTATCATTATCATGAAAGAGCATTTGCTGACCTTGAAGTTCAGGCACAATCTTTTCACCTGTGACCAGCATTTTCCCTCTCTTCGATGAATTCTTCTCACATGCATTTATTGAATAATTAACAATGTTTTTATCAGAATATTTCACTAATGGAATCTTCATCATATCATCAACCCCATTTTTCGGCTTGGGTTGACCCTTAATTAGCTCCCTATAATCCTCATTGGGCGCTATGCTCTCCTGATTAGGCAATGAAGCTTCAGTCCTTGTCACAACTTCAGCATTTCTACGTGAACCAACTGAATTTGGCATACCACCTTTGGTGATCATTCCATCAGAAGCAACATCTCCACTTTGCACATTGCCTACAATACAAAATTTTCCCACTAGTATCATTAAGAGACTACAACCTTTCAGTTTTAAATATCAGGTACAATTGAAGGAAGAAAGAGGAAGGAACTGAAAAGGAATCCACCATATACCAGTCACTGGAGTTCCGGTACCTTTGATGAACCTCTTGGGTGTCCTTCCTCTCTTTCTCTTCTGAATGGTCTCATCTTTTACTGATTGTTTAATCTCCTACCAATTGCAAATTAGTTTTAGAATTAGTAGTCAAAATATTTTATACAAGACAACTAGGATAGAGAAGGATTAAATAAAGGGAAAATTGCAGTCACAGTCTCAAACCTTTATTTTTTTCGCTAACTTTACCTAAACTTTAGTTTGTGCACCCATAGTTCCAAACCATTAAAATAGTCGCACCCGAGGGGCACATGGATGTTTTCCATCTATTCGACTGTTAGTTGACCGAAATAGTGGGCATTGACAGAGTTGGTTAATTTTTTAAAAGGTAAAATGGTAAACTATAATTCAAATTAAAAAACTTCAGGGAACATTGGATGGGAAACTACAATTCTTGTAGATCCCAATAATGATAATAATGTGAAATGCATTTGCGTGTAAAGTTATGAAGGCATAAATTAATAGGCACAAAATCCACATACTAAGGCTCGAGTGAAAAAGTGTGAAACCATGCCTTAAGTGAGGAGCAAAAGGCAAAGCATTTTGAGGGACTTGAAAATACTCTTATAGAAGCTATTGAATGCTAAATTGAAGGAAGATTTAGTTATCTCTGCCTACAATACATGAGGAAGAAGATGCAATTTCTATTATTCAAGGAAGAACTAAGAAAAGGCCTACTAACGTGGGTTCCGTTACATATTTGCAAGGCTAGTCAAGATTGATGATGCTTCTATGCGTGCAAGTAAGAAAATGAAACAACAAAATATCATTGTTTTAAATTCTGACAAAACATTATCAGAAGTTCTGCAATATTTGCAAGATGGGTCTATGAAGCTGAAATTTCCTTTAATGCCATCGATAATGATAGCTTCAAAAGATTTGTTGAAGCGCTTGGTCAATATGGCTCATGCTACCCTCCTTCGCAATAACAGAGACACTTATGAACATCATGAATTTGTACATGAAATGTAAAATGAACCACATTTTATTCTCAAAGGAAGCTGCAGATGATGCTCTGGTCAATACATATGTAACTACGCAAATGAATGCATTAAAGAGGTTATGGCCAAAATTTGGTTTTAGTTGTGAACGACAACACTTCTAATGACAAGGCCATTGAGAATATATAATATTACGAAAGCCTAACATATTTAGACATTGTGTCAAACATAGCTTGAGCTTAATGCTTGAAGAAATCTCTAAAACTTCATAGCTTCAAGGGAGTGATTTAGGACGGGTTTCACTAGATTTGCAAAAAATTTCTTAAAGTAGAAAGTTAGAGCATGTTTGGTAATGTGAAAAAATTTGTTTTTTGTGGTTTTTTTTTAGTTTTTTGATGGACGTGTGGTTTAAAAATATTTGAAAAGTCAAAAATTGTGAGCTTGATTAAGAATTGATGGTTAGATATTGAGTTTGAAAAGTTGTGGTAAAATTTGTATCATTACCAAACAACCTCTTAGATTCATAAGAAACAAGAGTTAAGGAATAAGATGACTAGCAATAACGGGATAGCAATTAAATGATCTAGGCGTAAAACAGGAAAAGAGGTATTTCATATTGTTGTTCAAAACAATTCTTCTCACTCAATAGACCTACAATTTATAGTGTTCACCAACTGTAAAAAGTGCTTAGACTATTCAGTTTGGGCAATGTAGACACAACATGACACAAGTCCAGGTATGAGATCCAAATATTATCCTTAGATTTAGAAGCGAACAATGTGGATAGAAGCGAAATTTGCAAAAATGGGGGAAAGGAAGAATGGAACTGTTGTGAAAGAATAGCCTTCAGTGAACTCATACAGTGAATTTCTCCATACTGTATCTACCCGCATGAATGAATTGTCAAGGAAACAATAATGGAAGTTGAAGAGGGAAAGGCAGACCCAAAGATCTACTCCATTCAACTTTTCAAGTTTAGATTCTTATTCTAGGAAAAGTATTAGTGTTTTTGTTTACTAGATTTCCTAGAATTTTATTGGATGAGTCGTACTTAAAATATGCTCTTTGAAACCCTATATAAAGAGATCTTATACTTTATAATACTACCTTGTTTATGAAATAAATTAACATTTTCTCCCTAATTTCTTCTATATTCTATTATCTTTTATTTTTTCTCCCCAAATCTCCTCTTTCTTTCTTTCTTCATTCTCTTCTTAGTCTTGTTTTTGTTCTATTATAATTTACATCAGTTTGATACCAAAGCAAGTCTTTATCCTTTGACCAAACAAATTATGTGTTCATATCGATTTATAAACATCATAATGTCTCAAACTACTTTTTAACAACACATTCTCTCTCTAATTTTCAACCACACATTTACCTAGAAAACACCTAAATAAACAAAACAAAATGGCAGCTTAAGCCGCCGAACACATTGTTAACTAAAAGTGGAAATTAGGGTTGGGCTCCACAACCTTTCAACTATTGTGGAAATGGTTCCCCTACCTTTGAAAGTAAGACTTTGACTCCTCAACATATTGAACCTTGTAAGAGTGGATCCCCACCTAAGGGTGGACAAAACAACCGAACCAAACCAGACCAAGCGGTTTGGTTTGGTTCAACATAAAAAAATAATGATTTGGTTATTAGAATAAAAAATCATTTGATCTCGGTTTTGGTTCTGCTTCTCATTCCAAAATTAGAATCAAAACCAAGAACCAAACTCTATATATATATATATATATATATATATATATATATTTTACAAATCAGTGGGCATTCGTCTCCCCAAAAAAGTTAAATGTGAAATATGCAAAAATATTATTTACCATACATTTTACCTCATTTCCTATTAGACAAAGATTTTAAATCATAAATATAAATTCTAATTCTAATTCATTTCTCTTGTTTTCAATTATAGACACGCATTCACACTACTTTACTTGCACTCCTACAACACAGCAATCGTTGCGCTCCTTAGTCACCATCGACGTCGTCGACATTAATGTTTATTTTTAAAAATTTATCTATATATAAACTCCGTAGTGGCCAGAGTTAGACCTTCATCGTAACCTGTAACTATAAGTTTAAACGGCCTTATGTTAGATTCTCTAAGTTTCGACGAGTCGGTGATCTTCTTTTTGGCGGGTTTCTTTTTCTTCTTCGATTTGAAATAACATATTACTTTTTCTAAACTTTTGTTTTGTTAACTAAAAATTTCATTTTCTATTTAGTAATAATGTAAATGGATTCTAATGAAGAAGCTGATATAAACAGGTTTTAATTTGCATTTATTACTTAAAAATTAAAGTAATGGTCCTAGAACCAAACCAGTTTGGTTCTATGTTTTTATAAAAACCAATTAGTTCCATTAGTAAAAGAACCATCGGTTCATGGTTTGGTTTGGTTCTTCTAGAACCAGAGCCAAACCAAACTACGTCCACCCCTATCCCCACCTAATTGAAATTGTTAGTGTGACAAAAAGTCGAACTTTGTGTTGAATATAGTATAATGCCCTTGGCTAGAATTAAATAGAAGAAAATAAAATGACACACAAAAGAGGGGGGGGGGGGGGATTTAAATGGTTGTCTTCTTGATGGAGATCAAGATAGATAAATTTTATTTATGATTTTAAAATAGACTTTCATCTCACACACACACACACACACATATATATATATATATATTTAGATTTGATAAGATTAAATTTAATATTTCAATAGAATTCTAGTTTAATAGATATTCATTTAATTTTAATTTCTTTCAATTTCTTGCCCTATAAATGAGGGGTCATTCATTGTAATGAACAACCAGATTACATGAATAAAAATGATTCTCTTTATCCTCAATTCTCCTCTTCTTTGCACCCCTCTCTCTTCAGGTTTCTAATTATTCGTTGACAAACCATATGCATCACGAGTCAATTAAATGATGGAGATGAAGATAGAGAAATATATAGAAGTTATAGTTTAATTATGATTTTAAAATATATCTACTTAGATTTGATAAGATTAGATTTAGACCCTGTTTGTCTCATAGTTTAATAAGGAGAACTAAGTACTGAGACAATTTTCCTTCCTGAGACGAGGCGCAAGCCTCGAGGCGCATTGAGGCGTAAGCCTCAGAAAAAACCATAAAATAAAGTCAAAGAAATTATAAAATAGCACAAAAAATACAAAATACAAAATAGGTGACATAAATAGCAAATAAGTCAATTTGTAATAATAATAATAAAATACGTTTTATTTCTTTTTGTTTTTAAAGTGTAAAAAATTATTATGTTTATTTTTGCAGTTTTTAAAATATTTTAATTTAATTTTTAAAATTTATTTTTATTTTTATAGTGTAAAACAATTTTTATTTTTATTTTTGTTGTCTTTTAGTCTAATATACAAACACTTGTATATAAAATATGCAATTACTTCATATATTATATGTAGAAAGAATTTATGTATACAAAATTTATATATATAATTTTCTCTTCTTTTTTTTTTTTTTTTTTTTTTTTTTTTTTTTTTTTTTTTTTGACAATTTTTTTATACAATTAATTACTACATAATATGTACAAAATTTGGACCGAACCCAATTATTATACAGCCCACCCACCTCACCCCCAATAAAAATCTAACCCTAGGTCCCTAACTATTGAATAATACATCAACTTTTCTTCTTTTATGGGAGGCTCACACCTTGAGGCGTATTTTCCACATGAATAGCACTGAAATGGCGCCTCGAGGCATTGGATGGACGCCTCACAGTGAGGCACGCCTCTGCCTTGCCTTTTTAAACCATGGTTTGTCTACCATTCTTCAAAAACTATTTTTCTCTAAAACTCATTTCAATCATACATTCTCACAATAAAATATTTTGCACATAAACCCAAAAAAAATTAATTTTTTTCAACCACATTCTCCCAAAAATCACTATTCAAAAACTCACTTTTTTCAAAAAAAAAAAATAAAGGATTTTAATGGGCATCAAACAATAGTTCATCAACATGATTTCTATTTACCATCAATTCTTTTCTTCTTTGCACCCCATATTCTTCTGGTTCCAAATTGTTCATCAACATGCATCATGCGTCAATTCGATATAAGACCAATTCGTTTTCCTTTGACCTAATACCTTCGTCCTCAAATCCAAAAAAAAAAAATCACCAACTATTTCATCCAATTACTATACACAATGCTACTTTCCATTATACATCCAAGCCCAACATGATATCATGATACGTGTCGGTTACGTCAACACACAATTTTTCAAAAAAGTACCAACATGATACGTCATCGACACCTTAATTAAAATATTAAAATTCTTCATTTATATAGTATAATTTTAATTTATATTTGTTATCTATTATTCTTGTTGAAATAAGTACCCATTTGTTATTTAATAATAATAATTTTAAGTTAAAAAATATATGATTTTCTTATTAAAAAAAAGATTGGCCTTAGTAGTATTGGAAGAGTGTCGAGACCGACACGTGTCAGACACGAACATACTACCCTAATTGAAGTATCCGTGCAACAGTGGATTCATGTTGTTCATTAGAATTCTGTTTAATACCCAAACCCTAAAACTCAATACAAGTCCACAAGGCATTCAATACCCATCACATAAACAGTCCCACCCATATCCAATAACATACTCGACTCTCTACATTTCTCACATATCTTACCAAAACCCAAAGCATATATACCCCTAGCTCAATTACACAACCAACTAAACACTTAAAAGGAAAAACCGACCCAACACTCCATCCACAAACCAGCCCAATCCAAAAATAGGGAGACAACCCAAAATCATCAAAACCCTAACGCAGTCCAACCTATTGCCATCTTCTCCTCAGCATCACCCGCAACACTGCTAGTCGTTTCTTCTACCGCAAGCAAACAACAGAACCCCAACAGTGTAACCACTCAATACTCGAACCCAAACCATAAACCTCTGGAATTGTCCTACCAACACTCCATCCACAAACCAGCTCAATCCAAAAATAGGGAGAAAACCCAAAATCATCAAAACCCTAACCCAGTCCAACCTATTACCATCTTCTCCTCAGCATCACCCGCAACACTGCTAGTCGTCGCTTCTAATGCAAGCAAATAACAGCACCCCAACAGTGTAAACACTCAATACTCGAACCCAAACCATAACCCTCTGGAATTGTCCTACCAACTTCAAGTTTGTGCACTGCCGACCTAGCTCTCATCGCCCACCACCACCATTCACCCCTCTTCCAAATCCACTCAATAGTATGACAAACCCAAATCATCGACACTCATTTATCCAACCTACAATTCCGACCTAATTCAAACTCGAATGCTACAATCACATCCCACTTCTCGCCGGACGATCCCATTCAATCGTTGGCTGCTCCAACCGCTTCCACCACTTCTCTGCGTCTGCCATGCCGTCGAAATCTAGCCAGTAGCCGCATCATTCCAACAGTAAAACCATCTACTTATTTGTCAAGTTTTTCTATTTTGGCCTCCATATTCGTGCCTACATCCTATACCCCGTTTATCCACATATCTGACACCACACTTGTCGTACGTACAAACATTACAACCACCTGTGCTATTTCAGTCTCAAAAGCTCCCAGTCCATCTACAACTACCCGTCTCCACAGACTACCGACACTGCAACCACACCTTTCTACTCACTGTCGGATCCACCCCTATCTCATTCCATGTCTCGCACAACCAATAACTGCAGTTGCTAAGGCCTCTTTGCTTCAAAATCTATTTGTTTAAAAATTTAGCTCTTTTTGTAAGTGCATTAGAAATAGATTAGTTTAAGAGAGAGAGAGAGAGAAGTGAAAAAAAGAGAAGGATTTTAGTGATTGCTTTGTTCTCGTTGATTGAACCAGCTACTTGTTACATTCAAATGTCGATTTTTCATGGAATGTGCCAATTTGAAAAATATGATTTGGACATTGTTTGGCTCTTTTGAGTCCTGTGACGTATCAATTTCTTTTAGGTTGGAAGCATGCATTTATTTTGGTGTTTCGTCTTATAAATTTTTAGTTTCCAAAGATCAATTTCAAAGACTACAAAATAAAATCAAAAATATTCTTATATTATTTCTAATTGATATATATATATATATATATACTCGTACGTACGTACACATGTACCCATGCCCAAAATTTGGACCATTTTTACTTGTAACCCTATATCTTAAGTTTTAGAGAAAGCAAGATCAGACACTTAGATACGTACCCATACCCAAGTTCAAGCATCATAGATTATTGCACAATTGTAAATTTATAAGGCTCCTCACATTAAAGAGTAAAAGTTTATTTCGCTTGACGTCCGAACCTCAATCCTTAGATGAGCTTATCATCTGTTCAACCATTGATACACATCTTTTCGACTTGATCAATTAGGGGAAAAAAGCTAGACATAAAACTCCACGCACTTCCTAAATCTAGTTGTGTTAGTCTTCCTCCTGAAGAAGAAAATGATATGTTTATTCTTGAACCTATAGACTATTGTGATAGCGGGGATGAGAGTTTCTACACTTGTGTCTCGTATCCCCTCTCTCACCAGTCTTGGACATAACTGACCATGGTACAATTGAGGATCTATAATTTTGTTACCTCAGTCAAATAGTTTATCTAACTCGTATATGCTTTTAAAGTTGACTTTGTTGTGACATTACCTCAAATGATCTATACTCCTCGAGTTGCAAATATTTTATCAAAGGCAATTATAAGCTTACATAATCTTCCTATAGACATCCGGATGTTGCCTACTAATTATCAACATGATTTGTTAGTTCCTAACTTTGTAGAAAATGTTCCTAAATTCTATGCCAAAATAAAAAGGCAATTTATTTTCAACCATTCGATTTTTGAATTTACTTTTGATGCGTAATATATGTTAGGAGACTATATTCGTGATTATTATTCTTTATTGTGTCTCATTGAATCTATTTCCTAAGCATGTTAAGAAAAGGATTTTTTAACATTCCCCTAAAGAAATTAAACTACCCATCACACTTAAATGAAAGTTAAGTTTTCAATGTCGAAGAATTATTTCATTATCCGGCCTATTCGAGCCTTCAATGTCGCAATCTTTTTTTTTTTTTTGGCAGGCCAATCGACAGTGTTAGTTCCTTGTACTTCTTATTATGTACAATCCGATGAAGATTTTGATGATGAGTTGCATGAGATTTTGTTGCTTGGAGTTTGATGCTGATGCTAGATTAAAAGAAGAGATCGTCCACCTTGATCCGATGATATTATTGGGGATGACTTGCAGCTTCAGTTGTTATCAATTGATCAGTAAAGGTATTTGGCATCTAAAAAAGATCGGCCCCTTGGGCAAAGATCAAATAAATGTTCCCGTCAAGAGTTCAATACAAGCATTTGATGAAGACAAAAGATAGACCTCCTTCGAGTTAGAGCAACAAAATCTCATGCAATGCATCCTCAAAATCTTCAATGGTTTGTGCATATTGAGGAGCACAAGGAACTAACACGATAGACTGAAGTTCTATGTCGATGCTTGATTAAAGCAGATATCATCCACCTTAGCCATATCATATTATTAAGGATAACTTGCAACTTCAGTTGTTATCAGTTGATCAGTACAGGTATCTAGTTCATAAGAAATATCAGCCCGTTGGGCTAAAGATCAGATACATGTTGCCGTTAGGGGTTCAACACAGGTATTTGACGATGACAAAAGATAGACCTCCTTGGAGTATGAATTTCCATCCTAACTCGTTGAAGTCGAGTTCTCTCAGCCAAGAGAAGTGATTGAGATCAAGATTGAGAAATAGATAGAATAGAATTAAAATTTCATTATGATTCTAAATAGACTTTTATTTAATATATATCTATTTAGATTTGATAAGATTAGATTTAACATATATATATATATATATATATATATATATATATATATATATAGAGGGAGCATTCATTATAATAGAAAACCAAATTATACGAATTAAAATCAATCTCTTTGCCCTTCATTGTTCTCTTCTTTGCACCCCCTTTCTCTTCTGATTTCTAATTGTTCGTTAACAAATTACACGCATCCTACATCACTTCCTTTCTAAATCTAACCACCCTCCCACCACAAATGAAGCGACCGAGTATTTTACGTAACTTATTAAATAAATATTTTAAATTTTTAAAAAACGTGTCACTAAGACTTCATCCATTCATTTAAAAACATGCTCGTCTAGCCATGTTAATTGTTTTTAAATTCAACTATATAAATTTAAGTCCATTTAAATCTTAGTCCAAATTTCAATTTTAAAAGTGTCCAAATTCATTATTTGTTTTTAAGCCCAAAATTTAAAATCAATCAAATAAATTCCTCCCATGTCCAATTTTAAGTTAATCCAATCAAAATTCAATTTTTTGAACAAATTTTGGAAGCCCGATCAATTTGACAACATTTTTTTCACACATTTTTAATTCCCCAAAATTCTCCCCAATTACCATCAATCACAATTTCCCCCAACTTACCAATAAATCCAAGTTAACATTAGCTCAAATTTTATTCATTTATCTTTTAGTTCAAAATTCAAAATTTTATTATTTTGTCCAATTTAAATTAATTAAACCTTTATTTAATCCAATTATGGAAAATATCCCTCTAACTTGACAACTTCCAATCCCACATCTTTCCTTACAATATTTAGCATTTTTCCAATTTTATGATTTACTCAATTAGGGTCAATCATATTCAATATTTCCTTGGTCCAATTTGTAACAACCCAATCAATTCAACTTCCTCCTTGCCAAGTTCTTTCCTTGCACGACTTATTTCCATTCCAAAATTTTTACACCAATTACTCTCAATCATGGAATCAACCTTACTTAACAATATGGGATCCAAATCAACGTATATCTCTCCACATTCATGCAGTCAACACAAAAATTTACAGCAATTTTTGAGATTGGATGTTCTTCTTCTTCCCAACAACCTTTCAATTGAAACTCAACCATAACAGATTCGCAAACCTCTTCAATCCAACTAATGGAATTTGGAGAAGTTGAAGTCTTTAATGCAAGAAAATGGATTCGAGGGAGACAAGGCAAAATCGAAAACACCTCATTCTGTACACAAAGACTAAACCGAGTACAAATTTCAGACTTCAACCACAACATAGCTCCTGCCCACACAAAAAATCACAACCAACCACAACCGACTGCCAGAACTTCTCCTACTTGATTTTTATGAACTTTCATAGTCTCCAACCCAATAGATGGAATTGGAGTCATAGTTTAAAAAGAAGGAACTAAGTATTGAGGCGGTTTTCCTTCGTGAGGCGAGGCGTAAGCCTTGAGGCGTATTGAGGCGTAAGCCTCACAAATAACCAAAAATTCCATAAATAAATTATAATATATAACACAAAATACAATATACTAGCATATAATTTATTGGATATATAGCATATAGTGGACATAAATTCCAAATAAGTCCATTTGTAATAATATTAAAATATTTTTTAATTTATTTTTAAATTTTTAAAGTATAAATCATTTTTATTTTCATTTTTGTAGCCTTTAAAACATTTTAATTTAATTTTTAAAATTTATTTTTATTTTTGCAATGTAAAATAATTTTTATTTTTTGCAATTACTTCCTATATATTTTTACATAAATAAATATTCAATTACCTCCTGTGTATGAATATATGAGTGTGTTTGTGTATATATATATTATGTATACAGATTTGGGCCTTAATTTGATAAATGGTCCGTCCGAGACCAACCCATTTATTACCCCTGACCCTGCCCACCCACCTCTTATTGAGTGTAATAACTAATAACCCTAAAACACTGACAAAGCAATCACGATTCACGCAGCAAAAAATGGACAAATGCAGCGACATCTTCTTTCTCAGCAGCTCCTTTGACAGCTCCTCCGACGAAGCTTATTCGACACTATGACGTTTCTCCTAGGAAAGAAAACTCTTTCTTTCTTCTTCTACTGAAGGCAGGCGCCTCATGCCTCTTGAGGCGCTGGCTCTGAGGCGTGCGCCTCAAGTGTTGAGGCTTAAGCCTCAATTTTTTCGCCTCAGAAGTGCCGCCTAGAGGCATAACCCTTGCGCCTCACTTTGAGGTGCTATTCCGTTCCGCCTTTTTAAACCATGATTGGAGGATGTCGATAGTCGTCACCACAATTCAAACAATGAATTGAAAGGGCAGAAAGAAATTCAAAGGAGAAGCTCAAAGAACTTAACCAAGACCCCACCACTAGCCTTGACAAAACCTCCATTTACCAACCACAAATTCCCACACTACACATTCATACACAAAGAAGCAGACCTCAACCGAACATCCATGGCCACTATAAACAACCAAAATCGACCGCCAACTGCCCTTCTCAAAAATCACCCTCAAATCTCACCAAATCAAAACTCAAAACCAAGAGATAAACTTTACCCAACAACTTACCTAGACCTCCGGCCATTTTGACCAAATTACCGCCGGAAACCACAACTCCCAAAGTCATTTTCAAGCCTCGATTTTCCACCGACTCACCCAAGCCCTTCTCCCTTATCACACACCCACATCGCACTCAACGCTGCCACGGGCCGACAATGCTCCCGCTGGCTGTTGGCCGACAGTCGCTACCGAGAGGAGGAAGCCTTCCCTCGTCTTCTCTCTCTCTCTCTCTCTCTCTCTATCGAAATAAGGAGAGAGAGAGAGAGAAAAGGAATGGTAATTTTCATTTTAGTAAGTTTATAAAAACCCGAAAATTTTCAAAACAATCTATTACAACCCAATGTTTCTGCTGAAATTCGATTTAGCCAGGAGCTTTCAGAGTTTGTCAATTCAGTCCCTAACTCAATTAATTACACAAATCATCTCCAAGACTTTATATCTTACCAATTTAATCCAAGCCCTACACTTTTAATTCTTCTAATTCAATCCTCAAGATTTAAATTCCTTTATAAAACTTTTAGTACGAGTTTTTAATTAAAATTTATTTATGTAAGGCTAGACGAGGCACGGCATTTTCAAGGAGAATAGGATTCTTTTCTTTTTACTCAATAAACTCGAGAATATTAAGGTTCATACTTCAAAAACTCTTGTCATTCTAACTGTGTAATATTAAGTAAATTAGCATCGTAAACTTCTACATGTCATTATGTGATTTATGAGATCCAGTTGCCTTCGGGCATAAGACCCACTTTCCTTCGGGCATGAGATCCACTTGCCTTTGAACATGAGATTACTTGAATATTGCATGAGAATTTAGAACTTAAATTGCATGATTATATGTGTTATTTACAATATAATTTATTTAAATTGCGTTGAACCTACTAGTACTTCAATGAAATACTCACCACTACTTTAAACTTACAAATTGAGATTATGGAGTTGGTGACAGAGCGTATGGGGATGGCTACTAAACAATTTTTAAAATATGTTTTTGTTTTGAGATTTCGAAAACTTATTTACTCTATCAAATTTATGTTAAAATTTGAATTTATTTACCGTTTGTGTTCTTTTGCAAATTGAATCTCAGTTATTTTCAGCACAAATTATTATTTGAAAGTTAGTTTAAAAGGATGACGTGACGTTCTGGGCTTACAGGATCCGGAGCGTTATCGTGTGGTATTAGAACAGGTCTACGTTTCTGTAGACTTGCAAGTTTTTCAAATGAGATTTTTGAAAATATATTTTACTAATGAAATTTGCACTCGCCACTGCCCGCTTCGCGACCTCCGAGGTAAAGAAAGTATTATTAGATGTGATAAATTATTTTGGATACTTGAGATTATTTTTATGAGAACGTTGGGGGCTTTATTCAATATAAATTTTGAAAGACTTTTAAAAATTTTAAATTTAAAGGATTTGAAATGTTTGAGTATATTCAATTTAGATTAGAGACTCCACAAAAATCTTAATGTGTTTAATATACATTTTAATGACTTTTTAAAAGTCCATAAAAGTCATAACTTATATTATATAAAGACTTTTAATAGTCTTGTATTATTCAAAATGTCAATAACTTTTAAAGACTCATACGAAATATTCTATGTACTAACTTTTAACAAAAAGTACAACCACAAAATTTCTTAATTTGTCTCTCATTAACCTCCACGATAGTGAAAAACTTTAGAAAAAAATTAAAAAAATTTTAAGTTGTACTTTTGTTTATTTTATATTTTTCTTCCTGCTCTCATGTTATTTTTAGAAACATTAGACCAACAATTAAACAAATCATTATTTTTGTCTCTTCAACTTGCTATATTTTTTTCCTTTTTGTATTCTTTCTTTATATTTTCGCTCTCTTCTTTTTCATCACTTTCTTCAATTTTTCTATAAAATAGATCCAACTAAAATTTTATAGAAAAATAATTAAATTGTATCAAAACAAATAATAATTAAGCAAAGTGATTCTAAAATTTTCTTCAGAAAGATTTGTATATTCAAAAATTTTAATTAAAAGTCAATTGAAATCTGTAAAAGTTTATTATTCAAAAAATTTATGAACCTAGTACAATTTCTTTAAGTAGATATCGAATGTGATTTTATTTTTTCCACATTTTTTAATCACGAATGTTTCCTTGTCCTAAAATTATTTATCTCTCAAGCTGCATTTTTTTATTCACTTTTCATATAATTATTATTGACAATTCATGCCATGAAAATTGATCTATTAATATTCAAAGTTTTTCAATTGAATAAATAAAAGTCCATAAAAGTTTTTGAAAGTCTATGAAAGTCTTTTAAATAAAACCTACAAAAGTCTTTGAAAGTCTATTAAAGTCCTTTAAATAAAAAGTCTACAAAAGTCTTTTAAAGTATAATACAAATCCATAAAAATCAATAAAATCCAATGAAATCCATTAAAAAGGTCATTTAAATAAAGTCTTTAATATCTTTCAAAATGTATACTGAATCCAATGAAATCCATTAAAAAGGTCATTTAAAAATTTGGCCTTAGAGAAGAAAGAGCATGTATACAAACAGAAAATTTGAGAATGAGCATAATTTGAAAATATGTTAAATTTCTAGGACGAAATTATTTTAAGGGGTAGGGTTGTAGTGACAAAATTTTCCGTAACTTATTAAGCAAATATTTTAAATTTTTAAAAAATGTATCGCTACAACTTCACCATTCATTTAAAAACGTACCATGTCAATTATTTTTAAATTAAACAATATAAGTTTAAGTCCATTTAAATCTTTAGTCCAAATTTCAATATATATATATATATTTTTTTTTTTTTTTTTTTTTTTTTTTTTGATAAGAAAAGAATTTTATTGAAAATAACTCAAGAAATTACAATAATCATTATGGACGAGGCATCCATCTCAACAGTTTGGCTCTTTTCTTAATCCCTGCCGTTATATACTGGTCTATAATCTACTTGCGACTAGAGTACATAATGAACTTTGTGGATCTAAATGAAACAAAAAATTATCTAAAATACTGAATAGACCAGCTGCTCTTGTCCAAAGTCCTGTGAGAAATATTATCGAATCCCAAATGTTATCTATTGATCTCTCAGAATTGTCAAAGATCCTTTTATTTCTTTCAATCCATATTGTCCAAGCTGCTGCCATTATAAGTAATTTCCATATCACCTTTTTTTCCTTGTCAACCCCGAATTTCCATTTAATAAGTATAAGATCAGCCCATTGCCATGGTAATGTGCACCCCTTAAGCCAAACATATACATGATTCTATCCCAAATTCCTTTAGCTAATTGACAGTGGATTAGTAGGTGATCAATGGTTTCATTAGCCTTTCTATACATGATACAGCATGATGGGGAAATACACCAAAAAGATCTCTTTCGTTGTAACAAATCACAAGTGTTAACCTTCCCCAAAGAGACCAACCATGCAAAAACTTGACTTTTGAAGGAAACACATCTGTCCAAATAAATTTGAATTGGGGAAAATTTGATGCACAAGATGGTTGGGAGAGAAAGTTCGAAAAAGATTTACATGAAAAAGACCCCGATGGGTGACCAGTCCAAATCCGTTTATCCAAGGAGTGTGGGTCAATAGTGATGTTTTCAAGCAAACAAGAAAGGGAAGTGAATTCCTCAATCTCTCTATCGTTAAAGTTTCTTAGGAATTGAAAGTTCCAAGTTGGCGTAGAATTTGGTAGAATTTTAAAAGTTTCCAAATTCATTATTTGTTTTTAAGCCCAAAATTTATTTATTTTGCATCCAAATTATTTTAAGTCCCAAATTTTAATCTTATCCTTAGTATTATCCAGTGTTCTAAAAAGCGTGAAGCGTGACGAAGCGTGGAGCCCGAGAGTCAAACTTTTAAAGCTTAAGCGAGAGTATGCGTTAAAAAGCGTTTCTCAATTATTACATATTAGATTTAAACTTTACACATACTTTAACTTGTAAAAAAATAAAAAATAAAAAAAGCATCAGAACGCTTTATACGCGCTTACTCGCGCATCACTCGCGCTTAGGCACGCATACTCGGGCTTTACTCGTGCTTAAGCTCCCTTTATGCTCGCTTTTTAAATAAAAAAACTGTCTGCACGCTTTTTTCGCGCTTTTCACAAAATCGTCGCGGAGATGCGCTCATAGGCGCGCGTTTTTTGCACGTTTTAGAACATTGGTATTATCCAATTTAAAGTCAATCAAAAAATTCCTCCCTTTTCCAATTTTAAGTTAATCCAATCAAAATTCAATTTTTTTACACAAATTTTGGAAGCCCAATCAATTTGATAGCATCATCTTCCCACAATTTCCATTTTCCCAAAATTCTCCCCAATTACCATCAATCGTAATTTTCCCCTAACTTACCAATTTAAATCCAAGTTAACTTTACCTCAAATTTTATTCATTTATCTTTTAGTTCAAGATTCCAAATTTTATTATTTTTTCGAATTTAAATTAATTAAACATTTCCTTAATCCAATTATGGAAAATTTCCCTCCAAGTTGGCAACTTTCAACCCCACATCTTTCCTTACAATATTTAAAATTTTTCCAATTTTATGATTTACTTAATTTGGGTCAATCACACTCAATATTTCCTTGGCCCAATTTGGAACAATCCAATCAATTCAATAACTTCTTCCTCCCCAAGTTCCTTCCTTGTATGGCTTATTTCCATTCCAAAATTTTTACACCAATTACTCTCAATCATGGAATCAGCCTTACTTACCAATATGGGATCAAAATCAATGTATATCTCCAACCAAATAGATGGAATTGGAGGATGTCGAAAGTCATTACCACAATTCAAACAATGAATTGAAAGGGCGGAAAGAAATTCAAAGGAGAAGCCCAAACAACATAACCAAGACCTTGCCACTGGCATTGACCGAACCTCTGTTTACCAACCACAAATTCCCACACTACACATTCATACAAAAAGAAGCAGACCTCAACCGAACATCCATGGCCACTATAAACAACCAAAATCGACCGCCAACTGCCCTTCTTCAAAATCACCCTCAAATCTCACCAAATCAATACTCAAAACCAAGAATAAACTTTACCCAACAACTTACCTCGACCTCTAGCCATTTTGACCGAATTATCGTCGAAAACCACAACTCCCAAAGTCACTTTCAAGCCTCGGTTTTGCATCAACTCATCCAATCCCTTCTCCCTTACACACACACACACACACACACACACACACACTCACACCGCACTCAACGCTGCCACGAGCCAGCTACGCCATCGCTAGCTGTAGGCTAGCATCTACGATCAAGAGGAGGAAGCCTCCACTCGTCCTCTCTCTCAATGAGGAGAGAGAGGAATGGTAATTTTTAAATGTTTTAATTTTGTAGAATTTCCCTCTTTAAGCCACTCCAGTTTGCGAAGTAATCATTTCAGTCCCCTGCAGCTTAAAAATGTTTTATTCCAACCATTTCATTTTAGTTAGTTTATAAAAACTCCAAAGTTTCAAAAGTGTCTATTACAACCCAGGGTTTCTGCTGAAATTCGATTTAGCCAAGAACTTTCTGAATTTTCAGTCCCTAATTTCAATTAATTGCACAAATAACCCCCAAGCCTTTATACCTTACCATTTTAATCCATGCCCTACACTTTCGATTCTTCTAATTCAATCCTCAAGATTTAAATTTCTTTACACTTTTAGTACGAGTTTCTAATTAAAATTTATTTATTTTAAGGTTAGACAAGGCGCGGCATTTTCAAGGAGACTAGAATATTTCTTTTTTACTCAATAAACTCTAGAATATTAAGGTTGGTTCATACTTCAAAAACTCTTTTTATTTAACTGTGCAATATTAAGTAAATTAGCATTGTAAATTTCTACATGTCATTATGTGGTTTATGAGATCCACTTGCCTTCGGGCATGAGACCCACTTGCCTTCGAGCATGAGATTACTTGCTTATGGCATAAGAATTTATTACTTAAATTGCATGATTATATATGTTATTTACAATATAATTTATTTAATTTGCACTGAACGTACTGGTATTTCTATGAAATACTCACCCCCACTCTAAACTTACAATTGCAGATTACTGAGTTGGCGACGGAGCATAAGGCGGTAGCTATTGAACAATTTTAAAATATTTTTTTGTTTTGAGATTTTGAAAACTAATTTATTCTATCAAATTTATGTTAAACTTTTCTTAAATAAAATTTTGCAAATCGAATCTCAGTTACATTCCGCACAAATTATTATTTGAAAGTTAGTTTGAAAGGATGATATGGCATTCCGGGTTTACAGAATCTAGGGCGTTACACCAAAAATCCTAAAGAAAGGCTAATAGCCATCAACGCCTTTGATACACCGACCAATGTCTTCCTCATTATAGCTAACCTTAATTGCATAAGATAATAAATAATCCAACTTCGGAATCAATGCCACAGAGGAATGAATAAAATGAGATTTGATAAGCTAATGCATACAAACTTGAAGCCTAATCTTTAAAGAAAAAATAAAGCGGGTTTAAACTTCTCTCTTACACTGGAAATTATTAGTCTGGGACCTTTCTAAAATTCTGGTCAGGGACTTTTAGATCATAGAATATGAAGTTGAAAACTAGGTTAAGGTCAATTTTGATGTTGGAAGCTAGAATATTGGAACACATGTCAAAGATCCTGCCTAAATCCTTTTGTTGGATGCCTTAGGACTGAAGGAAGGTGATGATTTTCTTAAAAAAATGCAAATGGCTGATGGAGGGTGAGCCAGTCAGCAGTCGCTTCGGTGATATGAAAATACAGTGGCTGTGGTAGTGGAAATGGGAGATGGAGTGGGGGAGTAGGTGATGAACTATATATATATATAAAATCTATTTTTTTCTTTACTATTCATTTTGTTTGCCATATTCTCCTTTTTTTATATATATATTTTTTGTTTTAAATTGAAGTTAGGGTATAATAGACTTCTGAAGAAAAATTTACCTTTTTAACGGTCAAAATAACACTTTTGGTTAGGCGTGGATCCAATTTCAGTGTTCAATAGGTTGGGGAGTTAAAAGTCTAACTTTTGTAGATTGGGGAGCCATTCCCACAATAATTGAAAGGTTGGGGAAGCCATTCCTCTAATTTTCCGTAACTAAATTGTACCAAAACTTCATTAATTCATGTGAGTTGATTTGATAAAAGATGCTTAAATTCCTAATACCAGAGGAAGCCTCTTCATCACGTTCTCCTCAAGACTTGGACAATTTCCAAAATTTAGTTCAGTTGTTGAGACAAGGTTTTAATGTGTTCATCCTTAGCTTATGGATATGGTCCCATCTAGCAATCAGTAGTCCATAACGAGATCAGATGCATACTACAGGTCTTTATTCAATAAGCAACTATTTACTCCAGCCTTTGACTAGGAAATAGTGTTACCTCACTAACACGAGGCGCCAAAAGCTTAGGTGACTGATCTGTGGACTACTACTAGCTTTAAACTTCTAACTAATTGTAGTGGATCCAGGTTTTTTTTTTTCTTTTTTTTTTTTTTTTTTTAATAAAAAAAGTTATTGTAGATCCATCATGATGATTCAACTTCGAATACAGAAACGAATGATAGGGAATTTCAGAGGAGAGGAACTACTTACAATTATCTTGCCCTGAGAAGGTTTACAAGACGAGTGATCTATGGCAGCATGTTGTTCCCTGGATTTGGTTCCAATACTTACAGAGGCTGGGTTTACAGAAACATGTACACATTCTTCATGTGATTTCTCATATGCCATAAATGCCGCTGACACTACGTTTCCTTCTTTTAACTTCTTCAGAGGCTGTAGAAGTGGATTACAAGAATCTAAAGGTGAATGATGCCTTCATTTTGTCAGTGAAGTGATAACACGAGAAAGTGTCAATCTTACAGGAGTTAATTGTTCAATCTGATTCTCCCTCAAGTTCAATAAAAATGGTATTTCCTCTTCAGAGTTGTTCTCTCTGTTGCCAGAACTCCCTACCAGCACAGACACAGCACTGCCATCAGCATATTTGGGATTCAGGCCTTCATTTCCATTGTCTGAAAATGGGATTGAGACTCCCTAAGAGAATTGTCAAACTATCAGATTTTGCCCTATCGTGGATAACTCAATGCACAGTCAAACTGATCAGCACATCCAAATGATAATTACCACACTGAGGCTCTAGTCCAGGAACTAGCTAGTTTTAAATATTCTGCATACTCATTCAATTGGTGCAAACATAACAAATTGTGAATTCATCTATGGGAAGGAAACAAATCATTTAGGAGGTCGGATTAATACACAAAGCGAAAGAATTTAGAATATATGATTCATGATTTGAGCATGTCAAACTCAAGTTGCTCTAATTTCTGTCTATTCTTATTTTCTTCAGGTGGAATTTCCCCATGAATTGGCCAACGTCAGATGATATCAACCAAATATTCATGGAAGTGCCTGAAGTATATATATTGAGAGAGAACAAATATGCAACTTGATCATTCAGTAATCTAGAGCCACTATTTTTGGAGAATAGATTTTGTGAGAAATGATATTTTTTGAGATTGTGTGGTAGAAAATTAGGGAAAAATCATGGATCCGAGTGCAAAAATACTTTAAAGTGAGAGCGTGTGATGAAAATTTATTTTGGGGAAAATTAGTTTTAAAAAATCTGTACCAAACAGGGGCTAAGAATGGCATAACTTCCAGAGGTTTGTCATAAATTATATAAAACATGGATCTATTTACAAACAATAAGCAGGTAATGATGCTGCAAATTTTAAGGATTTTGGAGAATATAATTTTTTTTATATCAAAAGAAAAGGGGCTAATTCTAAGGATAACATTGACCACCAAATAAAAAAGAATTTAAAGTAGTGAAAATCCAGAAGCTTGCAAAAACTAGAACAAACCTGCGAATAAGTTAACCATTTTCCATTTTTCCATTCCATATGAGGTCTTAGTTCTGACTGATGGAACTCCTTGTATTTTTTTGTCTGCTTGAAAGAGACAATGTACCTATTATCCTCAAGTTCTTTCGTAATCACTCCACTCCACCAGCCAAAATCAAAGAATGCCTCCACTTTTTCCAACAATGTAAACTTTTTATCCTCGAGAACCGGTGGGCATGGCCTGATGCGAACAGAACTAGTATTTACTTTCAGATATTGAGCCTCATCGCCAATTTTTTGTCTCCAGTACTCCACCAAAAAAGATAGGTTTCCTAAGTATTCACGTATAGTAGTCGGAAACCAAGCATCCCCACAATCTTCTATATCAAATGACACTTCTAATTTTCTCCCATCAAACATCAAGCCTACCATCCTCCTCAAATTTGAAAAGACAAACGAGAATTAAAAAATCAATTATTGATATTAAAAAAATAAAAATAAAAAATTCTAAGTGTAACCATTACTTTGTACAGTGAAATAGAAATAGAAATATTCAACAAGCATACTATAGACAAGGAACCACAAGTAAGGTAATAATAAGAAAATAACCAACAACTCTACCTAGATACATTGAGCAGCTTCATTCTCTTGTTAGAACACACTAAGAGATATGTAACTCAAATACGATAGGTATGGGTACGTCGATTCAACTTTTTTGAAAAGAATAGTATACACGTGAAAACGTGTTATAAAATTCAACGTAATTTCATTACTAAAAAACATTAAGACAAAAGCATAAAAATAAAAATAAAAGAAAAGAAAAATAAATTATAAAAGCATTTTATCTTAATCCTTAACTGTCCCAACTTCATTTTCTTCTACATCTTTGACATCAGCTTGTTCGTTATCATTAAAAATAACACTCTCCAACTCTAGTCCATCTAATGATAGATTAGCAACCTCAAACCATCTGAATTACCTTCCAGAGTACCAAATGAACCTCCGACAATATCCCACATTTTGGATTCTCCTTCTGAATAGATATTTAATTTTCTTGTTAAAAGACACAAATTGCTATGCAAAGGTTTGGTTCTCTTTTTTGTACAGTACTCAACTATCCACTAAAAGTTAAGTCCATAATATTTGACTTTTCAACCAAATTTCAAGCATCCATTCTCCTAAAAATCACTATTCATTTCAAAAAAATCTTTTTAAACAATTCCAAGCACATACTATGAATGAAAACAAATCTTCAGCTCGTTGTGGAATTATTTTATTCCTTTGAATAGAGTGCACAATAGAAAAAATGAGTAAAAAAATCTTTTTCAATATATAATAATAATAATAATAATAATAATAATAATAATAATAATAATAATAATAATAATAATAATAATAATATGTAAAAAGTGTTTAAAACTAATGACACTTTACTTCACGTCCCAAGTATCGGATAAGTATTGAAAATAAGTAAAATGTGCATATCTGATATGTATCAAAGATTTAAAAAGTATAAAGAATATAAAATAATTAAAAAAAATATACGTATTTGGTATGTATAGGAGGGTATCGAAGAGTATCAGAACTTGGAACGTATCAATTACGGATACGTAATGAGTTTACAAGTACCGGTACTTCTTAGAAAACACCACTGACACATTTAATCTTGCTGCAAATGGATTGAGAGTAGTAATCACACTCACACTACAAAATTGATAAGAATGCTAAAAGCAAAATAAGCACACCTAATTCCAATAATATATACAGACATATAGCAAAATATAATAGTAGAAAATGAGAACTATTTCTCCTAAGACAAAATAGCACTGTAATTACTTTAATTAAGTCCCACATCACTGCACAGGGGCATTGCCAGAATTTTATTCAAGTCAGGGCAATTACTTAATTATAATTTTGAAACAACAAAATAAATAAACAAATTTATGAAAATGTTGCCGATATTTAAAAAGGGTTAATCGATTATTGAGGCATTCCCCTTCGTGATGTGAAGCCTGGGTTTTTTAGTTGTAAGCCTCACCGTAAACCAAATAAATGTCAACTATTAAAATGCTAAAAGTATATAATAATTGTCCTAATAATGGCATTGGAGTAGACTCCATTCTTAGGGCATTCACTGCAGAAGCGACAACCTAGCAAGAACTTCGTACTTATTGTTCCAGGAGTCTCTCAGTTGGAAAAACCGACTGTCATGGATATTTGTTCTAAAAATCTAGGTTGATGAAATAAAAAATCTAAGTTCCTTCCTGGCCAAGCAAAGAGACTTCAAGAACCGAGGAGAGGGCTTATAAGCACTATCAGCACCCAAAGCTTGCCTGTTGAGTTCCATTCAATGTGCTTGTAACCAGTGGTGGAGGGAGATGGGGCTAGTGAGATTTGAGCAAGAATTCTCCAATTTTTTTTCAATAATATTATATTGTGTTTTAAAAAAAAAAAAATCATAGTTAAATTACGCCTCATGGGATCAGAGTCCTGGATCTACCACTGCTTGCAGCACTAGCAGGTACTAATTGACAAGTACCAAAATTCTCTACAAAATAAGCATGAAACCTCCAATGGATCTAGTAGTACCATAATTTAACCAAAAACATATGACCTAATGCATGCATACCTTGAAACAAGTGTCCATTTTTATTATTTAACCAAGGAAACCCAACCAATTTAATTTATGCAAACAAAGAATCAAGTCGATAAACGAATTCCAAATAATCTAAAAAAGCACGACATTGATGGACTCTGCCCACATAATAAACTCTAAAATCCCCACAAATAAAATGCAAATAAAACGAGAAAGTTATATATAAACCAGAAAATTAAAAACATAAATTGTTCTTACCTGCTTCTCTGGCAGACCCACGTTACATAAATCCCACTGAATCCTTAGCTTAGCAACCGGAGATAAAGCTTGTCCGGCGGGTTTTTTAAAAGTCACACGAACTAGATGTTGCTCCGACAGAAGCCGTTTCTCTCCACCCCTTCGAGTCCTAGGCTTGTTTGGCTGTAGCGTTCTACTTTTTAGAATTATATATATATTTAAAAAAAAAAAAAAGGGAACTTAAAATCGTTAAGAGCCCCAACCGTCCTAGAGATTTATTGATGAGATAAATCGCAGGACGTGAATAAATAAGGTTGAGAGCTATCCATACTTTTGGTTTAATTATTGTTATTATTTATTTTGTGTCAAATTGAGGAAGAGTAAAAAATGTTCCTTTAGTGAAATGGACATTTTGTTTATAACTAGTACACCGCTTTCCCTAGTGAATACGATCTTAAGTTCCATTTCATAAATATCGTCTTGAAAGAAAAACAAATAATGTCTTTATACTTCTATGATATTTGCATTTTACTATTTTATTCATCGATGTCTGTTTAAACTTATTTATAAACAAGTTTATAAGCATCTAATCCAACTCAAAATTTACATAAAATTATTCAATTTAAATTCCGTACAATGCAAAATCTAAAAATCTCCATTAAAACTCACTAAAAGTCCATTTATTTGTTTTATTTCAAAAATAATCCCAAAATCGAGAGAATGAATGAATTAAAGCGAATAGACTTCAATTGAATGATAAATGGAGCAAAATTATACTCATGAAGAAGTTTATGAAGTTGAGGCCAAAAAGAAGTTAATTGGAAGAAATCAGAAGTTAAGGGACTAAATTGATCTAATCAGAAGATGAAGGATTTGAGGTGCAATAAAAGAACAAGAACCAACTTATACAGATTTAAAAATGAAAGTGCAAGCCAACGCTTAAACCACTCAATCGTGCCTCAATTAAGCACGCGGTCGCTCTATCATCAATAAAAGAAGCAAAACCGTTTTAAGCATACGCACGTGATTGAGAGTAATCCTTCCACAAGATTGCGTGGTATTTCGACAGGGCGGTAATTATGGGCTTTAAACATGATTTTTGTCCATTCTTATCCCAGTTAATCTAGATTACACCCGTGCCTATATACTGATCATCATGCACGAATTTGAGGATTCCCAACTCTCTATAATTCACACCAAAATTCTATCAAATCGTTGGGAGAACCAATTGATGCACAAAGACAAGATTGAAGCTTCATGTAAAATGAGGAATAATTTATCCAATCAAGTCATGAATTTTATAACATCCTTTTGTATTTTATCTTTAATCATGTTTCTAGGCTGGGCGTTATGTTAGAATCATGATGAAACGTTAAATTCTGAATTTCCTGTTTTGATACTTGTTTAATTTAGCGTATGTTTGTTTTACATTAAAATGAGCCAATTTTGCCAAAACACATTTTTGCACAGTGAAAGCGCAGTAAAAAATTGTAGGCTCCAGAGAGAAAAAAAGGTTGGTGAGGGCCCCATGAAGTCAACAACACTATAGAAAAATTTGGTTTTAATGAGAAACAACACACACTTAATGCAATTTACAGGTTTGAGAAATTAACTCTGATTTTCATGCATCTACAAATTTGTGTATGGTAATTATATTATTGTTGTGGCATTTTCTTAAGTTCAAAAGATTAAGATCACTTTATACATGTTTTAATTGCCATAAAGTATGATAGGTATAGAAATATATCACTACACTTTATGTTATCTTTCAAAGTATTCACAAAACTTTAATGTTTTTTTATATGCTCGCATTTTTCATAAAAATATAGTTGGGTCACATATAGAAATAAGATTTAATTCACCGTTCAAAATAGGAGTTTAAACAAAATTGGAACATTAATATTCAAAATCCCATGAATTGTAGTATGCATTTAAATCAAAGAATGAATGATGGAATTAAAGTGGATTCTCGATTCTAGTATATTTTTCTCATAGATTTTACTATTTAAAAGTTGTTTATTTTTATTTATTAGTTAAATAAAAAATTCAAAACAAATTGATTTTTTTAGTTTCAGTTAAGGTAATTAATCTAAAATAACAAGTTTACTCAATTCTCGTATGAACTATACTTGGACTCGTCGTCCACTTCATTACTTTTGAGATCCGTACCTTGCGATAAGGAAATAGCACAATATCCAGTATGTTTAAAAAGACTCTTTAAAAGAGGTTAAATATTACACTTTTTGTTATCACTGCCAGTTTTTATATTAAACTGACTTTATGTCAATTTTTATCTAAAAGTGATGCGATGTCGCTTTTATTTACATAAAAAAGTGACAAACGGTAATTTTATATAAACAAGTGAACACTCAAAAATAGTAAAACTACTTGCTTATATTAATATTAATATTTTGAATCTTCCTTAAATAGAAAGAGATTGGTTATGACAAACGCTCAAGGGCTTATATGTCAAATAATAGATTTTCTACGATGATTTCAAATATAATTGAATCAATCAATTATGTAACGAATGCAACAAAAGGTTGTCCAACAGAGCATTTAGTAGAGTCGTTAAGATACTTGTTACAAGAATGATTTGTAAAAGCATATAAATGATACACTACAACCTTCACAATACTTGCAATGCAACCAAACCAGAGAAAAAAATTGAGGGAAATATTTGTACGGTCAAAGAAAATTGAGGTAAAAAGCTATAAACATACTGCTAAATTTTATTGTATTCAGATATTTATTTTGTTATGATAGGATTGTAGTAAAAAGTGGTATTGAATTTTCATTTTGAATCCTCATTTGACATAAAACAATGATGATTATTTTGTTATATTTTCACACGTGTATCAACCGTAAGTTCAATATTACACCAAGTTAATGATGGTTGATGCTTCATATTTGCTGAATATAGAATAAAAGAAAAGACATGCACATGCAACCAATACCAGGTGGACAAATTCCTGTATGTACACACTGCTGTGGTTTTTGTAAAGATAGAGGAAGATCAAATAAATATTGTTTAGAATATTATACTACAGATATGTATATTCAAACATACAATGGAACAATTTTTGCTCGGAGATCACAATGATTGGAATGTACCAGATGAGGTAACCGTGAGAATAGTCGTAGCTCCTGATCCAAAAAGAAAACTCGAATGACCTAAATAAAAAGAATACCCAAAAAAAAAAAATACAGAAGATCAAAATCTCAAAATGTGGAAATGAAGGGAGAATGACCACAATCGAAGATCATGTTAAAATTCAACAATTGTAAAAAGAAACATAAAAGAAAAAAAGTTGGAAGACATGAAATAACTTTATTTGTTATTTTTTGTTTTAGAATTCTTTTCTAGCTTAAATGCTATAAACACTATTAAAATATATGTTGCAAGTAATATTTTTGAAGTTTTATGGACTACGTCACTTTTTAATTATTACTATATTACTATGAAAGTTTTGTGGTTTTTGTGAGAATGACATTATGCAATTGTTGGTGAAAAAAAATATTAGATGCATTTTATGTTGTTGATGATACTGAGGATTGAATAGTTGTCCAGGCAGTGTGAATAGGCCAAAAGTATCACAATTTGTTAAAAATTGACATTTTGTTAAAAAAAAAAAATTTAAAAAAGTGACAAAACGTCACTGTTGTTAAAAAGGTGGTGTTATCAAAACTGTTGACAAGAAGAGTTGAGATTTCTTCCCTTCCCATTCTTGAAGGGAAGTAATATGCTGAGGTTTAGGCCAAGAAAATGTTAATGTAGATGTAAATGACGAAGTCACAAAATGTCACTTTTTGTAAGCATAGCTACAAAAGTGAGACAACTTCACCTTTTTATTTTTTATCCCTTTCAAGTACAGATTATTACAACCCTAACCACCAAAATACAAACAATAATCCAAAACATGTACCCAACAAAAATATTTAGCTGTAAAACTCAATCCAATTAGAATATTGAATCATTCACAAAACTCTGTCAAACTATGGCTAAAAACCCAACAACAAAGTACTCAATCAACTATTAACCCAACAACAATTTGATATATGAACAAAATTACACAAAAAATGAAATCTAGACATATGTATCCTCTTCATTTTCATCTTTGCCACTTAAATATCACAAATGTAATTCCTTTGATGCGCTTTCATTGTCTATGTCATAGTTCTCTTCTTGCTTCTTGGCAAAAGCATACAATTTAGTAGCCAAGTTTCTTTTTATTTGTGAACATTAAATGTCTTTGGCACTTCATTTAACTTCTGGTTGATAATATATTCAGCATAGAACAAAAATTTCTACAATCCCCACTACAACCAAAAGAGAAGAATAAGCTAAAGAACTAATCTAAACTAAAATAAAAACACAGAAGCAATTCTAACCTGTTATTTTGCCATGAAATCTTTGGAACCATATTTACAATCAACGATTTAACAACATCTTCTTTTGAAATGTCTCTGTCCTCAAAGAAGCCAGTGTTAAAAAGAAGATGAAGAGCTATATCTGAAAAATGTTGAATAGTCTTAAAGTATAACAACCTTCCTCACAACCATTTTGTATGAATTATACACATTCAAGCACATCTTCTGAATGTCAAAATGATAGAGGACCTAATTAGCACTATTTGACATCCTCATTGGCATAAGGACATGGCCGACATCACTCCAACATGTATTGCAAGGCATCACAACCCAACAACACGTGACAACAAAGAAGACTGATTTCTTACCACAAATGTATATTTGCAAAATTTATAATACAAACCCCTAATTTGGATGTCAAATGCAAAGTTGGTGGTTGTAGCCTTAATAATTATACCTGAACCATATATTTGCATCTTTCTTAATAATAGGAACAAAATCCATATGCTAAAAAAAAAAGAAAAAAAATTAACAACGTAATAAAAAACATTTAAAATAATAGTGTGCAAGGCAAAATTATGTTGGCAAAAAGTGTGTATTTGTGTATTTATGGACAAATAAAGTTGTGTGTGTGATCATGACAGTAGAAGTAACGTACTATGTCATCCAAACTCTCACCAGGAACAAATAACTCATACCACCACTTATTAGAGACTGAAATATCACTAAAGTAGAAGTATGGGTTGATAACAAAATTAGCGTCATAAAAATGGTTACGCCTATATCATAATGACAAAGTCACACACACACACACACACACACACACATATATATATAAAATTGAAGTCTGATAATTTTCTCAACTTTAATTTTTCAAGATTCTAAGGCCTAATATTAGTATCACTTTATTACACATTATTTTCGTCAATGCAATACTTGATATATTGTGCTAACTTATACAATTTTTCATCAGGTGCCCAAATTCAAATTTGCGTACGGTTAGTTACTTGCATAATTTGTTTGTCCCTTTACTTTATATCTTATTTCAAAAAGAAGCTTTTGCGCCCATTGCAAATTAAGTCCTTAATGTCTACTCTCCTCTCTTATTACCCTCTTTCTATTTCCATGTATAGAGAAATAAGAAATAATTGCAATCTTCACATTCTTTTCTCTAGCTGTCAACATCTTTCAATTCTATTCGATTATCCTTACTTTTCTGGACTAAAGGATTTATTAAGTCTAATTGCATGCATGATAAGATAAATGCTTCAAGCATTGATCATATCTCTAAATATACTTTAACCTCTATAGTACCGACATGGTAACAAAATTCTTCAAAAGTTCTGGTAATACAACTTTTAATTCTCATTGGAATAATAAAGATTTCTTACATAATTGCCTCCAAGTATACCTGTATCACAACATTGATCAATATATGTCATGTAAAGCTTATATAAAATATTATCTAATCTTGACAACCACACATACTGAGTGGTAATACGCTTTCTTAATCCAAAATTTACATTTGATAATCCTTGCAGCCTCAATAATATAATACTATTACTCCAAAATTCCATAACAATTTTTCGTGTTAAGAAATGAATACCTGATTCATGAATCCAAAATTAGGGGTGAAAATATGACAGCTTCAATGGAGTGACAATCATTTCACTAAACTAGCCTTACATTCATAAGGTAACATGATAGTCTCCAATCAAATAAAACATAACAAGACTCAACAATCCCATTTATGGTAATAGAACAACTAAATCATTTTGAAATCCAAATATATCATCACACAATTAAGTGTATTCTCGTAACCTTCTCATCTAGTTACATAATTGTTGGCATACCACATGACCTCAAACGTTTAGTCTCATTGATTTTAATAAGATCACAAAATGATTATATTCTTAAATTTATCATGTCCCTCTTTCAAACGTTCAAATAGAGCTATAGTTGCACATTTAATTATTTCCAAGCTTTTTCCTATCGTATTCTACCCTTTCCAACTTCAATCGAATTCCAAAACAAAGCATTACCCCCACAATAAGTATCCTTGTGAAGTCTATCCTATTTTTCTCTCACTCTTATAATCAAGTAAGCCAAAATAATTGAAATGTAAGAAGTCACATAAATATTAATTTCTTTACTATCTAATATACACAACATATTATTCTCTATCAATCAACATTCAACATAATATCATCGTCTTATCCTATACGAGATTCTTATCATATATTTTATTTATAAACAATCATAATTTCTAACATCCTTCCTTATAAGGGATCTATACATATTACAAAATTCAAATAATACTAATAATCAATTAGCTCCCAAAAATAATTACAATTCTTCGCATGATTGTCATAATATTACCGGCACTTATTCTGCAAGATGTAAATGATATTTTCTCATATATGAATCAATGATCATATAAACCCATATGTGTGTGTGTGTGTGTGATAATTAAGGGTGTGTTCTTTTGCAATTTAATTTGTCATCATTACAAAAATTTAAATTACACAATTTCCCATACTACTTTTTAACCATTCACATTTTCTCTCTCCAATTTTTAACCCTTCATCTTACCTAGAAAACACAAATAAATCAACAAATAATTTCAATTCCTTGATTTGACACAAAACATTCTAAATTAAATCTAAAAGAACACACCCTAAGTGGTTTTACAGTTCATAACTTTGATTATCTATACATAAACAATATGCAAAATCACCAAAATTTTCACTCCAAATCAATAATTTGTTAAAAATTTCCTAGTTTTATTTGAAATTAGTGATTCCATCTCGTCGTGTACAGCTTCTTTCTAAAAAACAGCATTTGGTGATGAAAAAGTTTCTTGCAAAGAAATTGGTTTTTCTTCAACGTTATAAACCACGTAGTCAGGACCAAAATATTTTTCAATTCTAGCTCTTTTACTCCTTCTAATTTCAAAATTTACTTCATGTTGTAAACTTTAAGCTGAATAGATAGATTCTAAAATATGTTTTTAAATTTGTTGGCCCCCACTATTTTTCAATTTAAAAGGAATTTTTTCTTCATGAAAAATAGCATCACCAGACTTGAAAATAATTTTATTTTCAATGTCAAAAAATCTATAGGATGTACTATTTTCTGCATAACCAATAAAGGCACAAGTGTTAGCTTTGGCTCCCAATTTAGGTATTTTAAGATCTGTTAACCTCATAAAAGCTAAGCACCCCCATACTCTAAGATATTCCAAATTTGGCTTATGCCCCTTCCACACCCCCAAAAGGTGTAATTTTAGTCTTTTATGTGGTACTATATTTAATACATGACAAGCAGTTAAAATTGCTTCACCCCAAAAATTTGGGGGTGCACCATAATCTAATAGCATAGCATTTGTAAGATCAATCAATGTTCTGTTTTTCCTCTCTACTACAACATTAGAAGCAGGTGAATATGGTGGAGTAGTTTCATGGATTATTTACAATGATTCAGCATATGAATTAAATTCAAATGATTCATATTCTTGACCTCTATCACTTCGAATTTGTTTAACTTTTCTACCGAATTTATTTTCAACTTCAAGAAGGAATTTTTTGAAATAGTCAAATGCATCACTTTTATTTTTCAATAAATAAACATAAGTATATTTTGAACAATCATCAATAAAAGAAATAAAATATCCATTTCCTCCACGAGTTAAAATTCCTTCAAATTCACATAAATCAGCATGAATTAATTCTAATAATTCGGTATTTCTTTCAACACTTTTATGATGTCTTTTTGTAATTTTTACTTGACTGCAAGTCTCACATTTTTCTAAATCTTTCTTCACTTTGGGGATTAATTCTGAACTACTCATGATTCCCATATATCTTTTATTGATATGACATAAACGAGCATGCAAAAAATTTAGTGAAGAGAGCATATAAATAGAAGTAGAAGCATTTTTATTAGCACTTACAATGTTTAATTTGAACATTCCATCACAAGCATATCCTTTTCCAACAAAAATACCCTTTTTGGTAATCACATACTGATCAGATTCAATTATCTATTTGAAGCCAACTTTATTCAGAAGATAACCGACGTCAAATTCTTTCTCATGGAAGATGTATATAGTACATATTTTAATTTCAAGACTCTTCAACTATAGTAGAAAAACCACAACAAAAATAATTAGCAAAATATGACTATCTCTATATTTAAAAGTGTATGTATGGGACAATCTTTTTTCTTATTCCTTATTTTTCTCATAGCATGTATAGTGGTATTTATAGGAGAGTTTGTAATCATCACTTAGAAATGGACCAATCATATGACAAGAACTCATGCATTTGCGCTGGAAAGCTATTGGTTGAGAAAAGGGTCCAATAATAATCCTCCAAAATATGTATACTTGTGCACCAATGACTAAAGAACCAATCAACATCTACCAACAAATAAACATGTGAGGATAAATGTGAGCCAATCAAACTCCAGCACTTGTCATTATTTTAATAAATGTTACAACAAATACTATCACTAAAATTCCAAGATCTTAAAACATGTCACCAATTTCTCTATATAGAAACTTGTCTACAAAACCATTGTAAGAAAAACAGCAGTTCTCTGGCCAAATTTTTGAAACAGTACCTTTGCATACAATAACTCGAAATCAACTTGAAAATGGAGAAATTAAACCTTAAGCCTTTAATTAACATCATATAACATAATAGAATTAAATATTGAATCTATAAGTTACAAACACACTGTTACGACCCCAAAATTTTGGGGGGGAGTGATAGGGTGGTATCAGAGCTTCAGCTTACAGATTCTGTAGACTTATTACCAAAAGTACTCATTCATTCGGTGACATCTCCATTACGGGAAAGACATGTATATGCTCCATTATGATTTACCTAAGTTTTATGATTTGTATACCTAGATTATGATCTACGAATTGATATATTTATGTTGCTTGTTTGTCTATGCAAATGGAGGCCAGAATGATAGTCAATATAGGGGCCCTCTAACTTATAAAACAAGATTTGAATTGCATGAAATTTATGATCATACTAATGAAATGAGCTAGATATACCATCATTTATAAAATACCAAATTGCTTGAGCCATTAGAGGAAAAGTTGAATAAATCCATGAAATATGCATATTTGTTGAATTGTACTAACTAAGTTTTATCGCTTATAGTCTTTTCATGACTAACTTAGGAAATGGATTGTGAAACTCATGAGATTGTAAGAACTTGGTGGAGGACATCAAGAAATGGAGATGAGTATCACATTATTACAAAGACGGAAGTGTGGAGTCACTTTCCATCATATCCGGGGCTATATATTAAGGAGAGGACTATAAAGTAGTAAATATTTATGATGCACTTTCCTTGGAGCCAAAGGGGACCTTACTCTTCATCTTATGAGGACTGTAGGTGGATAAAACCTTTTGTTTTATAGATTTCCCTAGTACCCTAAAGAAAGGTATTTTGTACAAGTTAAAAATCCTTTTAGTAAATGGTTAACGTTGTAAATCATCCCAATCTTCTGTTAATGGGATGAAAAGTAGAAAATGTAATAGGGTACATAATGTGCTTTTGGATCTAGCATCTCTAGTTAAGGGAAATCTCAAGTATTTTGTAAGAAGATGGAAGGACCAACTCTAGTACTATGTAATGATGTTTTATTTCTCTTGAGTAATGTTATGTTCCTATGAATTTCCTTAAAACACTTAAATGATTTTTATATACATTTTGTGAAGGAAGATGGATTAAAAACTATGAAAATATAAAAGAAAAGAGGAGAAATTGATTTATGTTGATATGATACTAGTAGCTACCTGAAGCTGTAAAACTAGTTCAAACAATTGTTATTAGTAGCTACTTGAATGCTGTAAATCTAGTTTAAATATATGGTACCATTAGCCACCTGAAGCTGTGAAGTTAGTTCACAATATGATACTAGTAGTCATAAAATAATAATAATAATAATAATAATAATTCAGGGAAATTCTAGGGCATGAGACCCACTTAACTTTCATTTCTCATTTATCTCAACTTCAACCCTAACAATACAACATAAAATACTCCTTAATAACTTGCTTGCTTACCTCAAGGTCGGTTTGGTCATCAAAATTGGACCGAACTTTGCATTCCATTGTCTAGAGGCCTACTTAAGTCCATGCAGTCATTTGTGTAATCAGCAAACTGGAATTTTAAATGTTGGAGACTCCCTCTTAGGACTATACCTAGGAGGGGTAGTCATATAAACTTCTTCAGGTAAGTCACCATGTTGGAAGGCATTGTTGACATTATTGAAATGACCATCTTTGAGTAGATGCTAAGGTCACTAATAACTTAGGTACTTAACTGTTATTAGCTTAGCTAGTGGGGAAAATGAGTGGAAATAGTCCACCCCCTCCCGTTGAGTGTAGCATTTGGTCACAAGTCTAGCTTTACGCCGCTCGATGGTACTATCAGCTCTGTGTTTGATCTTAAAAATTCACTTGCATCCATTATGATTGTGATCTCCAATGCACCAAGTTTAATATCTTCCAAGGCCTGTAATTCTGTCATGATAGCATTTTCCCATTTAGGTATACCACAGCTTGATTATAAGTTTGAGGTTTAAAAGAGGTTATTGCCGTTGACCGATGGTTAACTTAACCTTATTGTTTTGATCATAACAAACAAGAATATATTGTGTTATTAACAAGTGTGCTTCAAGTGTTTCATGTAATGATAAATATTCAAAGCACTCTATGTTCAAATCGTCTTCAAAGATATAAATCAAAACTATGTGATCAAGCACATGAGACGCAAAGAAGATCATGAAAGAATTGAAGATATTCAAAGATCAAAATTGAAATTGAAAAGCATGATATGAATATCAAGAATTCAAGCATACAAGATTAGAGTTCAAGTTCAAGAGTTGATTTAACCCATGTAAAAGTATAACACTCTCAATCTTTAGCAATGAAATTCAACGAGCTCGAAAATGATTTTTATGCATCAAGAAACTTACTTGAAAATTCATCACTTACATAAAATATTTTTATCTAAGTCAATATTGCTTTTCATATGTTATTTGATCTTAAATCATGATTATACTATGTTAAACCACTTTGAAAAACAAGTTAGAAACCTAAAAATCGTACATTTTCATGTTTTTCAGAAGTCATTTTTCGGTCAACCAAAGGTCAACTTTCGGTCAACCGAAATTGGTCAGCCGAAAGTTCAACGGTTGAAAATGTGTAACGGCTATATGCATGTTTCGGTCGACCGAAACTCCAGAAATAGTCAACCGAAAGTTGATGAATTTGAATATCTTGATCTATAAATAGCCATCTCATTTACATTCATTTTCAAAAACATAGAAAAGATTTTATAGAAACTTTCTTGTGAAAATTCATTGTTCTTACTTGGTTTATATTCATCTATTATTATTATAAAACTTTGATTGATCTAAACTTTGTTTTATCAAATTCATCAAAGTTTTTGGAAGAAAGTTGTGTGAAGATTCTTGGTTTTATATTGTTTAAACTCCTTCAACATCTTCACACTATATTGGAATTGAAGTGTAAGTCTCTCTTTGTTCTAAACTTGTTTTAATCTTTTAAAAGAGAGAAATTCCAATTAAGGAACTTTGATTATTTGTGCTACATTTTTCATTATCATTTGATTCATCAAAAGTCCCATTGCCTAAACACTTTGAGCTTAACTTATTGTTAATTATTCAAGTGTGGCATCTCTTGATACTTAATTTGATTCAATATTTTAATAAGAGATTATTTGAAAAACTTTGTTTGATTGCATTAAACTTTTCATTATCATTTGCATCAAAGTTTTTCTCTAACACTCGAGCTTAATTCATTGCTATCTATTGAAGTGTTAGCCTAACTCTCTCAGTACTTAATTTGAGTATATCATTTGTCAAGAGAGTTATTTCAATTGTAAATTCAATTCATTACATCTTGTGGTTTCGAGAGCCTTGTGAAAACTCGATTGTTGGTTAAGGGTAGGTGCTCCTTGTTGTAGACTGCCTAAGGATTTGGTACTCCTTGTTGTAAGTTACCAATATAGTGGATTTGGCCTTACTCGTGATGGAGAGCTCGGTAACGGGGGACGTAGATCACGTTGGTTGATTGAACCTCCTTAAATCGCGTTTGCATTCTCTTATCCCTTTTAATTACTTACATTGCACTTACTCTTTTCTATCAATTTATATTGTGCAACACTATATCTAAGTGCTATACTTGCTTTATCAATTAAGTTTACACATATATAGCACACTACATTGATAGTTTAGTTACTTGCAACACTAAGTGCTCATACTTATATCCATTGATTTTTAAGTTTGATATTATTTATCGAAAAAATTTTATAAACCAATTCACCCCCCTCTTGGTTAGTTTACTCTTGGGCTAACAATTGCTAGCATAACAACCACTTTGAAGTCTTTACTTAGTCTATCATAGCTAATAAACTGAGATAGGGGTGAGTAGTGGATTGGTTACTGGCTATGGCTTCACAGTGTAAATCTTCCAGATAGTTAGGTCTTTTTACCTTTCTTCTAGATTTAGTTGTCGCTAGTGGATAAGTGACATGTGAATCACCTTTTGAAGTAGGGTCAACAAGAGCTTGTTGTGACCCATCGATGTCTATGAAATGCTTATTAATCAGCAGAATGATATTTGACATGAGGTTGGATATGTCATGAGATGGAGTTGCTTGGAAAAAGGAAAAATATTCGCACGGAACACAACAGCCCTTGAAACAAAAGATCTTCCTGGTTCAATTTCTAGAAGTTTGTAGGCCTTCATTCCAAGAGGGTAACCAATGAATAAACAAGTCTTTTCCCTGGGAGTAAATTTGTATCTGCTGCTGAGAAGTGAAGATGCATAATTAAGACATCCAACTGTTCTAAAGTAATTGTAACCAAGTACTTTGGAATGTAGGACCTCATAAGGGTGATTTTGACTAAAGTAAACTTGAAGGCAAACTTTTGATGAGGGTCAAGATTGCATCACCCCAATAATCAAGAGGAAGGCTGGATTGAATAACAACGATCTTGGCATATTTAGAAGATTTTGATGCTTCCTTTCCACCACTGAATTTTGTAATGGTCTCTCAATACACGAGAAATAATGAGTGACCCTTTGTTGCTGGAATAGTTATGTGAAGCTAAGTTACTTTGCATTGTTAGATCTCACTCTGATGCTCAACCTATATTGATTTTAAACAATAGAAAAGAATTGAGGTATTACCATTTGGACATCAGATTTTGTTTTAAGCAAATATGCCCATGTATATCTAATGCAGTCATCCACAATAGTAAGAAAGTATTTATGGCCATCAATATTTATTTTATGGAAAGGCCCCCATATGTCAATAAGAGTGTGATCAAAATATTTATTTGAAAGATGGTTATTAGATGGAAATGAGAAACTTTTTCTTAGCAAGATGATATATGGAACAATGGAAATGACTCTCTAGACTTTTATCTTGCTGTTGTTATATTGTAATGAAGGATTGCCAAATCTAAAATGCCATAGAGTATTAGTGGCCAAAGCAGCATATACAATAGATGTAGTCTTCTTGACTTCAGTTTTCAAACTAGGCAAGCCAGATAGAGCTAAGTAGTAGAGATTTATAAGTCTATCACTCTTCCCAATATGAACAGCTGCCTTGAATCACACAACACTCAACATTGAAAATTATGGAGCAAGAAATATCTTTTGTGAGGGAGCTTACTAAAATGAGGTTGTATTGGAAACTTGGAACATAGAGGACTCTATGTAATGTAACTTGTGCACTAAGTCTTATTGTTCCCACATGATGGTAGCATAACTGCCATTAGGTAGATACACATGTGATGCACGCACAGATTCATCAAATAATTAAATATACTTAGGTAATGGAACACATGATGTGTGGCACCCATGCCTAAAACCTAAGCATAACTAGGTATAAGAGAACTTATTCCAAAGAAGTTAGAAGCAAATGATTGCTCTGGAGACTTTTGTGAAACTAATTGAAGTTGGTTAGTGAGAAAGGAGATCAATTGTTGACCCTGATTGGCTAAGAGCTTATTAGATGAAAATATCACTTGCACCATCCACTTTTTCATCTCGTCCCATAGACACTTTATGGGCAAAGGGTTTAAAATTCCCAGCATTACCTTGACTAGGGTGATTTTTTATTTTCTTGCAGTATCTTTACTCCTTTCCTTCTAACTGGGTAAAAATCTATCCACGGAGTGGCTAACGATACCCAAAATAAGTACAGACCTCTCTATCCTTCTTTCCTTTGTAGTAGGTATTGATATCTATGAAAGTAGGTTGAATAGGATAAGAGGTCATGGTGCATTGCCTTTTTTCTTCAATCACCAAAGAAAACACTTTGTTGATCGTTGGTAGAGGATCCATGATTAGTATTTGAGCCTAATTTTACCATATGAGTCATTTAGTCCCATTAGGAACTGTAGGACATAATCTTGATGTTATGAATCCACTCAATCCTTCATTCTCCCACATTAACAGACTAATAAAGGTTAGTTCATCCTATAGAGCTTTAAGCTTGGTGAAATAACAGCTAACCTCATCAGAGCCTTATGAGAGTGCGTTTAGCTTTTGTTCAATTGAAAGACCTTAGGACAATTGCTCTAGTGAAATTGATCATTAAGATCCTTCCACATATAAGATGTATAATTAATATAAATGACGCTCTCTATGATGTCTCTTGATACAGCATGCAAGATTTTTGACATGACCATTGAATTACTTCTAGACCAGCGGTTGTACAATGAATTAAGTTTTGAAGGTTGAATCACATTTCCATTAACAAATTAGATTTTATTCTTAGCAACTAGGGCCATTTCCAATGCCCTATGAATTGCAATTGCTACCTGCAAGTAAGGTGGAAACCGAGAGCAAACCTAATGATCAACATTGCTAAGGTAATAAGGACTCTAGTATCATCTGATACATCACTTTCTGTGGATTCCAAATTTGAGAAGGGATTTCCTTCCATTTCAGCATTAATATTTCTACCTTTTCTAGGGATGATGGAAGCAGATTCAGGGATGAATTGATCTCTGAAATGGGAATTTGTAGCTTATAGCTCTGATGCCATTTTACAAAAGCAAGAGTTGCTTTAGATTTTTTATTATTTCAAAGAAGAACAAAGTGTGGTATGTATAGAGGAAAATCCAGCTGACAACTGGTGTAACTGACCTTTACTAACATTAAATAATTCCAACTAACTTGTAACTATTTGATTAACTATTAACTAACTATTACTACTAACTAACTGGATATTTACACAAGTATTTTGACAACTTCAGATTCCCAAAAAAAAAAAACAAGCAAACAAATAGTGAATAATAAATAAGAAAAGACCAGCATGTCTACCTTGTCGTCCGTAAGTTTCATATCATTCATCTCATGTGGCAACCTATCTAGAATAGAGTATTTCCACCAGGTTGTTTAACGCCAGATGCAAGAGCTACATTCATTAAACTTATTTTTATCATAAAATACAACACTAAACGGGATCTCCCACTCGTCGAGAAGAAGAATAACCTACCTGAAGTAGTCATAAGTTAAATTAAGGGAATTTATAAAATCACAAACTGCTTAAAGTGAACATGTGAAAAAAAATAATCCAAAACTCCTAGTACTGACCACTCTTGAAAATATCCAAAAGTAAATAATAAAAATCATTAGACAATGTTTGCATAATGAGATATAAAAAATACAAAAACTAACACTAGCACTATAAAAAGTTGAAAAATAAGAACTATCACTCAAAAGATGGAACTGAACATCATAAAAGCCATCCCAATAATTGAAATATAAGAACTCACAACAATGAAAAACAATTTACCAAAAATTCAAATTGCATACTAATAGATGAATATATCTCATAATCCACAGCAAAATGCTTTGTGATAATATATATATATATATACAAAACATCGTATTCTTTGTTTATATACAAAAACATCGTATTCTTTGTTTATATACAAAAAGAAGTTGTCACAAAACAGAGTTTGTTTGTGCTTTTTTACTGTTCAAAATCGAATCCCTATTATGTTATTTTATATTATATTATATTTATTCTATGATTAATTTCCATTTCTTAATATTTTTAATTTTAATAAATAATTTTATACATGAACTTATATTATTTCTTATTCTTCAATTATATATTGTTGACATCACTTCTTTTGTGGAAGCGAGTAAAAAAAAGTGATATTTGAAGCTTCAACAAAAGTAATATTTGAAGCTTGAATATTTTGACTTTTCTTTGGAATTCATTATGTCTGGTTGGACAAAGCAAAACTGATTTACTGATAAAACTGAGACAAGATGAAGTTCAGATCTCCAACTAACTGAATATGTCTTTAGATGAACAACTATTAAGTTAGCATATGATTCGAAACTCTGCCTTGTAAGTCAGTTCAGAAGATACGAAAGTTGAGAGGTTTTATCATTATTGTCCCTTAAATGAACATTTAACTCCCCTGTTTATAGGAAAAAAGAGAGGTAGAGACATAATTATTACATTTTTCTGACATCGATTTTGATTTGATGTCTCTGGTTGAAATTTCTAACTGTCACTTGACATATGATGTTTAGTAACATAAACCTGCTTGATTAGGCACATTTTCAGGTGGTTCCACTTTGACTCGTACGAATATTTTAGGCCACAAGATATCTTAGAGACGTTTCCACCCATTCGATTACTATATCAAACAACTTTGCATCCTTATTTTAGCCACGTGCTATACTTCAAGTCAGCTCGATCAACAACAAACTTCCACATACATTGTTGACTCTTAAACTTATTTCACCTCGGTTCGATGGAAAACAAATGTTCCCTCGTGATCAGTTCGAATTACTGTGGACGAATCTCAAAAATAAACAATCACAAGATATTTATTATTGACATATGTAAACACACATCCCAAATCCATGCGTGCCACATGTTGCATTGCTAATGGAGAATAGAAAACTAGGTACAGGCACAACCGCCATCATTATTATTATCAGCGCATCTTATCAAAATAACGGCTGGGTCCCCCATTCCCATCCTTCTACATAAAGACTCCATTCTTCGTCCAAACAACCATCCAAAGCTCCCAAAAACTCCATTGATTTATTGCAAAGTGACAACCACATCCATAGTAGAACCGACTTCCAGTTCAACAAACTTCATTGTTTCAATTCCTATTTTGAGGTGACATCTTTATTTCTCTCTTTTTTTTACACAAATTATTCAAGCACCCAACTAGACAAAAAGTTGATTAAATGAATAGTAGTGTTGAAGAAGTTAATGTGTGGGGAATCAGATTGTATGGAGAGGAGGAAGAACCCGAAGTGCGTTTTTCATGGTTTGAAAGTGAGGGTACACTTTCAAAATCCCTTATTAGGGATGAAGAGGATGTGGGTATTTCCCAATGTTTTAAAACTCGGCAAAGACATCGACCCGGAAAAAGGAAAGAGTCAGTGGGTCGACTCGGGGTTGACCCGGTGTATTAAACAAAATTAACAAAAAAATGAAAAAAATAAAAATAAACAATAGAAATTGAGAACAATAATATTTTCTAATATTATTTTAATTATTTTGAAGGCAAATATTTTTTTTATATAAACTAGATTTTTTTACCTAAAAATTGAATATATACAAGTTATAAAACATTATAGAAATAATATTTTTTTAATTTTAGAATGATTAATTCAAAGAAAATATAGATTAATTGTTTTTTATTATATTTATTATAGTTTATTTTGGAACTTTAAATATTAGAAGTATTTTAATCCATAAAAAATGATTCTACAATTATTATACTAATAATGAAATATAAATAGTTGGAGAATTGAATAAATAAAAGAGAATGGGAAAAAAACGTTTTTAAAAATGGAGGGGTTGTTAAAAAAAAGACTGGTTTTTACTTTTTACAAATGGGAAGTGTAAAATAGTCTTGTATGTGGTTTCAGTAGATTCAATACATTATATAATGTAAAATTAATTAAAATGGGAAAACTGATGATCCCACATCGGAGAAACATGTTTGAAGAATAGTGGGATGCCTTTATATATGCTAGCTATGTTGACTAGGAAAGTATAAAGGATGTGCTGCAAATTGTAGACCACCGACCATCAGTTTATAATTTAAACGAAGAAAAGGTTTAAAACTTAACCCGTTAAACCCTTGAAACCTGGGAGCGGGTCACCGGTTCGATTAAAACCCGATGGGTTCATTTGGTTTCACTCCGAATTTTTTAAATGCGGGTTTTGACTATGTTGCGACCCGATTTTTGAACTGAGTCACGGGTTCTCCGATTTACCCAGCCGATCTGAGCTAGGTCTGACAACATTGGTATTTCCAGCCCAGTTCCTTTAGCTATTAGGATGCCACTTATACCTAATTCACCATAACTTCAACACACACTTACCCTTCCACCTCATGTAGGTTTTCATCATCTTCCTCTTGGATTCATCCACCTCCTTTTGCCCATTACATTTTTTACTTTACATGAAAACATTTCAGGTCCATCACAACCAAGAGGAATTGATAAAATTGAAAAACCTTCTTAGAACTCTAGACTCAATCCACTTCTTTTTACTTGAAAATTTTGAACGGGGCTGACAATCCTCCCCACGGATACGTTGTTGTAAATGCCTAAACTCTATAAGGAGGTCTGAGGATCCTGTTCCTTAATATCTTAACTGACTACTTACGAGGATGGAACGTAGCTCCAGCAGAAATTAATCCTAATTGTTGAAAAACCCTTTTAGGCTTTATCATACTATTTAAAATCATGGGCTATGAGCTGCCGAATGTGGAAGAGTTCAATTACTATTACCCTTCCTGAGCTGATGGTAAGAACTCAGGATGGTTCTATGTGATACTTAGCCCATATCTGAAAACTATACTAGTATATTTTGAATTCGATCAAGCAATGGAAAGAAAAATGATTTTTTGTGGGAGGTAATTGGAATAGTCTATTACAACATGAAGAGTTCAGTGTTTCTGTTCCAGTTCATTATAGTGCCAAATTGAGTAAATATCTACTCCATTTTATTCGATTGAGCTGAAATAAACAAACATTAATCACTTTGCATTTTGTAGAAATCAAGGAGCCTGAGATGAGCCAAAAATTTCTTCAAAAACTAAATTCTATCCAAAATAAGTCGGACTAGTTTGGATTGGTGAATGAGTTGATTACTCAAGAACAGCTTTACGTAGCTGGCCTCATAATTATCCATCTGTCTAATTTCTTTCCACCTACTCCAAGTTTAAGAAAGAGCAAAAGAAGGTTTTTTCCTACTTCACTTCACATAGATCTTCAAATGGGGGAAGGGCCCTATGGTCAAAGCGGCTCCACCACCTCCACCACTACAAAAGAGTCAAAGGATCTCGCCTCATCCTCAAGATACCTCTAGATCCGTGACTTTTCAGGATATCACAATTGTTGAAGAACAAGTCCCACGTCAAGATCAAGATAAGCTTTCCCTTGACACTACCTATCTTGGGTTTGATAAATCTTGAACTGAATTGATTCATCGTCTCCAGGGTCATAGACTTGATGCCTACCTCAAGTTCCACTCTTTTGCTAATCTAATTCCACCAACGTACAAAAAATTGCTCAAGTGTACTATAGACGCAATGAGTATCCGAATCGTTCATGGATACCTTGTCAAGAACAATTTACTAGAGATACGAAGATGAAAGATCTGATGACGGCCAGTTCTGCAATGATAGGTTGAGCCTTAAATTTCCATTCTAGAGCTTAAGGCTCAAGCACAAGGTGTTTTGACCGAAATGGCCAATTTGAGAGCTAGAGTTGAGAGGGAAAAACAAAAGATTGAGGAGAAGGTGAAGGTGAAGGTGAATACTAATCTTGTCGTAGAAGATGATCTCAATAAAACCAAAGTGGAGATGGAAAAAACTTAAAACGATGCAATTCCCTCCTAAAAAATGAGAGAAATAGGTTGGTGGGCATGGTGGAGAAACTTAGAGCAAAAGATGTCGAGCTGGAGAAGGAGAAAGCTGATGTAGAGCTGGCAATATGAATGCAACATGGATGAAACCTACTACCTCACCTATAAGGAGATGGTAGATGAGATAGAAGTGAATAAAAAACAACCACTTCTGATCAATCAACATGCTGGTGAGCAACTTGAAAATCCTTCCAACATCGATGCGCCCTGAATTCAACTTTTTCCTCTTCTCAACTTTCCTTGTTATTTTAAATTTTTTGACATTTGGACTTTTTTAATTCTGAACTCAATGTAAAGTTTGTTCTTTTGATCTTCATACTAAGTGCTATTGATCTTTTTCTTTCACACACACACAAACGTTAAAATAAGGTCGGATGAGTGAGATGTGACTATTTTTAGAACAAAATTATTTTCCATTCGGGCAGAAGTTCTAGCCACGTTGCACTTCGATTACACCTAGTTACAGGACTGATAAAATTATAAAATTTTGGTATGTTACTTTTAGATGTGTTATGTAGTCTCTGTTCAAAAATCATGATTTTATGAGTTTTCTAGATTGGTCGAAAACATCTTGGCGACTTCCTTTGTGCAGTGTTCTTTCTAGTTTTCACTTAAAACATTTGACACTTGTGTAGCTTTCCTTTAAGGTCTTCCGCTGATTAATATTTATCTATTTTCTGGGTTAAAATTTTAGGTTTTTAAACATTGACTCAATTTAATAAAATGAGTTTGGTAATTCTCCGGTTTTAGAAAAATCCCGGGTGTTACAACTTGGTATCAGAGCACGGTTTACGTTTTTGTAGACTTGGTTTAAAATTTTTATTATTTTATAAATGTGTCAAGTGACGTTTTAAGATGGTTACGAATTTAAAAGAGGGCCCTGAGCACTATGCCTGCCATTGCCACGCGACGCCGATGTTGAGGTAAACAAGTTTGAGAAATTTAAGTTTTCAGATATAGTAACATAATATGTGTTGAAGATTGTATTATTTACAAAAGTTATATCTTGATACATTGTTAGAAGGTTATTATGGTTACTTGATCTGTTTAAGTGTTAAGGATTTCATGTTTAGAAAAACGATGATTTTCAGTTGAGTTGATTACATGAGGTTAATATTTTTAAGAAAGTGACCAAATTATGATTTATTTTAGTCCTCAGAATTTTTAAATAAAAGATGTTAGAATTAACTTGCTTTGCATAATTGGTATGAAGGAAATGACACCAACATCAAAAGTGAGAGCTATCCAAGAACTGCAGCAGACAATGGAGGAAATGAGATAAGCCTTTGCAGCACAAATCGCAGCACTAGCTTGTCAAGCCTCACCTGCTAAACAGGAGCCAATTGCACCTCAGGAACCACAAGCCCCTCAAGTGCCACGTACAACTTGAAGTAATGGGGTACTACCGATTCCCCAAGGACAATGGAATGCGCCAATCATTCCGATGATTGAATAGTTTTGTAGGTACTGTCCTCCTACTTTTGATGGTGGACGGGATCCCCTAGCAGCCGAAGAATGGCTTCTTTCATTAGAGAAGATATTTTGACACATTTCTTGTCCGAATGAGCAGAAGGTATTATGTGCAGAATTTATGTTGACCGGGGGAGAAAACCACTGGTGGGAGTCTGCTTCATGTACATGTACAGAGGAGGAACAAAAAAATTTGATGTGGGCTCAATTTAAGGCAGAGCTAACGGATAAATACTTTCCTCAGGCCCTTTGAGACCATAAGGAGGCGGAGTTCTTACGGCTCCCACAAGTTGAGATGGACATTACAGATTATGAGAGGAAGTTTGAAGAATTATCCCTCTATGCCCCACACCTAGTAAGCACTGATATAATGAAAGCTAGAAGTTTTGAGAGGGGGTTTGCGTCCAGAAGTCAGGCAGATTGTAAGCTCCCATGAGCTCACTACATATCAAGTAGTGGTGAAAAAGGCGCAAACAAAGTCATTTTCGGGTATAAAAGCTCGGAGTCAGGGACAATAGAACGACGGTAGAAAGAGGAAGTGGCTTGATGGAAATAAGAATTCAAGTCAGTTCGAAAAGAAGAATAACCGATCAAATGGTAGGCAGACAAGCAACTCATTTTCTTCATGCCCTAAGTGCAAGAGGGTTCATAAAGTGAATGTTTGGCTGGGAAGAATGTCTATTACAACTATGGAGAGTCAGGCCAATATGCCTCTAATTGTCAGGCAACATCAACCAAAAATGCTGAGCAGGCTAAGAAAGGAAAGGCAAGGGTTTTCACTATGACTTATGTTGTGGTAGCCCAAGATCAGATGTTATTGTAGGTATCTTATCTGTATCTAGCATTCCTATTTATTTTCTTATCGATTTTGGTGCAATGCATTCGTTTATATCAGTCGCATGTTTAGTTAGAATGAAAGTTGAATGTAAAGAAACTAATAGTATAGTTGAGGTCAGCTTGCCATCAGGAGGAACTATAAACACTTATAAGATAGCCAAGGCTGTACAAATAGATTTTGATGGGTTGACATTGGAGGTAGATTTACATGTGATAGAAATGAAATGTTTTGATATAATTTTGTGTATGGATTGGCTTAGTAACAATCGTGCAACAATTGCATGTTTTGAGAAAGAGGTTATGTTTCGAAGACCTGGAGGTGAAGAGTTTAGATTTTATGGGTCGAAGATTAAGTCATTTCCTCACCTTATCTCATCTATGCAAGCAGAGAAGCTGTTGAAGAAAGAATCCTGCCAAGGATATCTTGTTAGTCTTAATGGCACATCACCTGATGAGAAAATATTAGATAAATTTCCAGTGGTACGGGATTATATCGATGTTTTTCCTGATGATCTACCAAGCATTCCACCCAATAAACAAGTGGAGTTCACGATAGATTTAGTACCAGGAGCAGCACTCGTATCCAAAGCCCCATATAGGATGACACCTAAGGAGCTGCAGGAGTTGAAGATGCAGTTAGAGGAGCTTCTAGAAAAAGGGTTCATTGGACCGAGTGTGTCCTCGTAGGGAGGACCACTGTCCTCTTTGTAAAGAAGAAGGATGGGACTATGAGGATGTATATAGATTATTGAGAACTAAATAAGTTGACGATTAAGAATAAGTATCCCCTTCCTAGTATCGAGGATCTATTTGATTAGTTGAAGGGTTCAAAAGTATTTTTGAAGATTGATTTGAGATTAGGTTATCATCAACTGAAAATTCAACATACTGATATACCAAAGACGGCATTTAGGGCATGCTATGGACACTATGAGTTCACAGTGATGCCCTTTGGCCTGATGAATGCCCCTACAGTATTTATAGATTTGATGAATCGAGTATTTCATCAGCACTTGGACAAGTTTGTCATCGTGTTCATCAATGACATACTGATATACTCAAGTGATCCTAAACAATGTGAAGAACACTTGAGGACAGTTTTGGAGACATTGCAAAAGTAAAAGTTGTATGCCAAGTTCAAGAAGTGTGAATTTTTGCTAGATCGAGTAGGATTTTTGAGTCATATTGTGACTGCCAAAGGAATTGAGGTCGATCCATCTAAGGTTGAGGCTATAACCAATTAGCTGTGACCTTTGAATGTTGGAGAAGGGAGAAGCTTTCTAGGTTTGGCGGGATACTATCGACGATTTATAGAGGATTCTCTAAAATAGCAAGCCCTATGACACAGTTGACACGGAAGGGCGTCAGATTTGTGTGGTTGGAGAATTGTGAGAAGATTTTTCAGGAGCTAAAGGATAGACTGGTATTAGCACCGATTTTGACTATACCTGAAGGTTCAGAGGGTTTTATAATTTACAGTGATGCATCAAAGATGGGATTAGGTTGTGTTCAAATGCAGAAAGGAAAGGTGGTATCCTATGCATCGAGACAAGCAGTATGAGCAAAATTACCCAACACATGACATCGAGCTTGCTGCAGTAGTTCATGCTCTAAATATTTGGCGTCACTACCTATACAGGAGCAAGTGTGAAACATACACCGATCATAAGAGTCTCAAGTACTTTTCCACTCAGAAGGAGTTAAATATGAGACATCGTAAGTGGTTGGAGTTAGTGAAAGATTATGATTTTACTATCCTTTACCACCCGGGTAAAGCTAATGTAGTTACAGATGCCTTAAGCAGGAAGAACATGGGTCAATTATCAGTTTTGTGTACCATGCAAGATCAGATTGTTGGAGACTCTGAGAATCTAAGGATAGAGGTATTAGCACCACCAGCTTGAACCTTGGCAAAGTTAACAAGTTTGTTTGTGAGGCCGACTCTTAGGGACAAGATTATAACATCTTAGAATAATGATCCTTTTCTGGAGAAGATTAGAATTAATGTTGGAACTGAGAAGAGGAAAGGATTCGAGATAGCAAACGATAAAGCACTTATGTTTAAAGTCCGATTGTGTGTTCCGAAAGATGAAGGACTGAGAAATGAGATCATGTCTTAAGCCCATTCAGCTCCTTATGTTGCTCACCCAGGAGGAACCAAGATGTACAGAGATTTTTGTAATACCTTTTGGTGGAGAAACATGAAAGGGATAATAGCACAGTTTATATCAAGGTGTATCGTTTGTCAACAAGTGAAAGCCGAACTTCAGAGGCCATCGAGTCTTTTAAATCCTGTGGATATACCAGAATGGAAATGGGAGAAGATTGCAATGGATTTTGTCGTTGGTTTTCCTAGATCGACGAGAGGTTATGATACAATATGGGTGATTGTAGACATATTGAAAAAATCATTTCACTTTTTTCTGGTTCAAATGAATTTCAATTTAGAACAGTTTGCACATATATATGTCAGAGAGATCGTCCGACTTCATGGAGTACCCGTTTCCATTGTTTCGGACAAAGACCCAAGATTTACTTCAAAATTTTGGAAGAGCCTTCAGACATCCATGGGGACTAAGTTGACTTTCAGTATAGCATATCATCCCCAGACCGACGAGCAATCAGATCAAACTATTCAAGTATTGAAGAACATGCTAAGAGCATGTGTACTGGATTTGGGTGGTAATTGGGAAGCTCATTTTCCGTTGGTTGAGTTCGCTTATAAAAATAGTTTTCAGGCTACAATCGGCACGACACCATATGAAGCTTTATATGGACGTCGATGCCATTCGCCATTATATTGGGATGAGGTTGGTGAAAGAAGAGTTTTAGGTCTTGAATTGGTTTGGAGAACTGTTGAAGCTATAGATAAGATAAGGACAAGGATTAAGACTGAACAAGATCGTCAGAAGAGTTATGCCGATGAAAGAAGAAAAGAGTTGAAATTTGAAGTTGGGGAGAAAGTGTTTCTTAAGGTTGCTCCAATGAAGGGAATACTTCGATTTGGGAAGAAAGGAAAATTGAGGCCCAGATACATCGTCCCTTTTGAAATTCTCAAAAAGGTTGGAAACGTGGCGTATCGTTTAGCAATGCCGCCTGAGCTATTGGAAGTGCACGATGTGTTTCACGTCTCAATGTTAAGAAAGTATGTGCACGATCCAAGTCATGTAGCAAGTGTTCAATCTTTGGGAGTATAGAGTGATATGTCATTTGAAGAGGAATCTTTGGGAGTATAGAGTGATATGTCATATGAAGAGGTACCTGCAGTTGTTCTTGATAGAAAAGTCCATGTTCCAAGAAATCGAGAAGTTCCATTAGTCAAAGTTCAGTGGAATAGACACGGTGAGGATGAGGCTACTTGGGAAAGAGAAGAAGATGTTTTAGCCAAGTATCCCGACCTCATTAATCAAGTAAGTTAAATTTCAAGAACGAAATTATTTTAAGTGGGAAGGGTTGTAGGGACCCAAAATATTTAATTTCTTATGAAGAAACTTTCATGTCGTATTTGAAAAATGATTTGATCTATATTAATGTGTCGCTACGAACCTCCCTAAGATTTACAAATTAAAGTTTTGGTCATGATAGAAATGTTGCGAGCACTTGCCTTAGAATTTTATTTATTTATTTGAAATGCCAAATTCAATTTAAATGGCAAATTAATTAGTTTGGTTTATATTTATTATTGTTACTACACATTTTATTTTAATTTCCAAGGCCACAACCGAATTCTCAAACTCGAGTTTAATGTGGAAACATATTATGCTCTGTTGTTTTTCTTAAAATTTTACCTAGTTTTTTTACTGTATATTCTAGCAGAGTTGTTCCATGACATGTGCAGGTGCTCTAACCGATAATGCACTGCAGTCTGATGTTTAAATCAAATCAGTGGGACCATGTTATTATCTCAGTTGATATCAAATTTGTTCTAATTAGTGGGCCCGTTTTAGATCCCGACTTTTCGATTTTAATACTTTTCAGGCTTCTAAAATGGAATCCCATTACCTTCAATCAAACCAAAATGTACTGAGATAGGATAGGTAGACTGGTGTTGCAGGGATTTAAAAAGGTGAACAGTGAAAAAACGAGAAAAAAAGTTTGACGAACACAGTGTTAAATGTTAAAGGCCAGCATGCACATATTTAAGCTCCTATCCACGCCACAACCTCAACCTCAACTTCAATCTTTATTCTCTCCACTATTGGGAATTGACTTAATCATGCACAGCGGAATATAAAATAAATTTCAATTCCCAAACGAGGATTTGCTTTGTATTTAGATAGAAATCATGATAAAATAATACCTCTTGATTATTTTGCAGACGGATCTGAGAATCTTGATTCCTTCAATCTACTTGCACACCACAACTGTCCAATTGTCCAGCCTCCAAAGGTGATCCACACGAGAGAACAAGAATGAGAGGCTAGGATTTCTTTCTTCTTGTGCTAGCAAGAGAACAATGAATTAGAGTTAACTGTTTCCAAACCCTAGTTGTTTATTAATATAAGTTAGAGTGGGCTTGGCCCATAACTTGAACACGACCCAGTCCATGTGGTTTAATTAATCCAATTAATTAAACATGGGACATTAGTTTATCAATCCAATTAATTAACTTGAACCTATTAATAAACAATATAATTAATTAATTCTACAAATGTCGAACACTTGTTAATTAATTCCAATCACATTCTTCTAGTTCTCCCCTTGTGTGTGACCCTTTAGGTTCCCAACCACGATGTCGAACTACGTGAATTATTATTTTGATCTAATCAAAATAAGATTAATTAAAACTCTCTTTTAAATTAATCATTAATTCTCCTAAATTAATTAATTCACATTAGTTATCCCAGATTGACATCTAGCAATGTGTCAGGGCAATACATGTGATGGGAAATGTCAGTGGTGTGACAAAACCAAACTAGTTCATTTATCATGAAACTTTAATCCCTTCATCAATATGATCTGATCAATTACAAGATATGGAAATGTGTCAATCTCGTTTATTGATCATATCTTTTATTTCGCTCTTAAGTCAATAAACGTCGAAAATATTTTCGACTTTATTAATTCACCTTGGCCAAGGATTTCGATATCGACTTAACCAAATAAAACACAGATCATAATCTCTTACTATCTAAGAGTGACAAATCCTATATTGATCATTCACAACCTTCATGTGATTCTTGACATACCCGAACGATATCGTATTAGCGACTCCTTTCAGAGAAACATCCGACATCACCAAAGTATGACTGCCCTCATATAAGGTACTATGATGACCTCAAGTCACAGGATCAATTCCACTAACGAACGTAGGAGATTAACCACTGATACTTAGATAGTTATCCATGTGAAATCTCCGTTGCGGGTCTCCAATGTTTTGTTCTCTTAACAAAACATCTACGTGTTCATTTAGATGTCTCTACATCTTAGTTTGTGAGATCAGCTACTCACTTCTAAAGTGGGCGATGACACACGTGTTGGTCTATCCGTAATAAAGATATCCGTATCTCGATATTACTTTACGACCGAGGATATTTAAGATTCAATTGTAACTTATATCTCACAATCAAAACTCCTTGTGATTAACAAGTTATTAAGATTTAAATCTATGGACTCTGTTGATTTAATTTGCAAGAATAATAATAATATCATAAATCGATTAAATAACAGATTTGTCATATATTAAATGCATCAAATATATTAGTAAGTGTTTGGTCAAACGATTAGACCTAGGGCATAACGCTTACATCCACTAAGTGCCTTAACCACTTTCCACTATCATCTATGTTCTTGTTTTTCAGTTAACTAACGCCACCCACTTTTTCACATTTCAAAATATTATAGTCCCCACTTTCCTTATCATGCAATAACTTCTTGTAAGCTACGAGCTACCCAGAAGCACCCTTAACTGCCGTGAATACTTCCCCCATTATAGGCCTCTTAATCTACACTTTAAACCTTGGAAAAACTTGTTAGATTCCTCTCCTTTTCAACCGGAAATTTCGTCCAACACCTCCCTCTTTTCTACTTCAACATCTGTCCAATACAACACAAATTCACAGCAACTTTCTCCAGGCAGATTTTGCCCAGCAGCCAAGCATTTGACTTGCTAATTTCGACCTCAATCTTTCCTCTTTAAACTAAACTCCTTCCTGGTTTTACAATCACACCTCACACCCACACAAATCACTACAAGATCCTATCAAAAATCTAAGGCAAGGCACATTGCATATTGTTGGGAATCAGCCTCAACATTCTCAAAGTTCCAGATTTAAGGTAGGGGGTTTACTGTTATTTTCTAAGTGCAAGTTGAGTATTTAGTGACATGAAATTATTTCCATGTTACTTATGAGAACCTTGAGACACCCTTTGGTGTTTCACAAAAAGAAGAAAGAAGAGAAAGATGGCTCCAAGTGAGTAACCAAGAATCAGTAAATTAATAACTTGTGAATCGCCCAATCAACGATTTACTTGCAAGAATGACGGTGACATGTGTAATGATATGTGCTCTTGAATCTTTCATTTGACTTATTAAAATGCAGTATGCTGATTATCTTTATATGATACTCACCCCTACTAAACATTTTTCCCGACTGAGCAACAAAGGCGTGGTGGCTTGGCTGGCATGGCATCGTCTCAGGAGTAGAATCGGTTAATGTTTTAATTGCTTTCGTTGTTGCAAAAATTATCCTAAGTACTTGGTTACATTACGTTGTATATAGGATCCCTCGTTTATGTTAGACATTTAAACTTTTGGTCTTTTGTAATTTTAATTCTATCGTTTGTGTGAATTCAGTACTCCTGAGTTTTTTCAGAATTTCAGATTCTGCCTCTATTTTTGAAATATCATAACTTGTTATACACTATGAATTTTAAAGAGATATCAGTGATGTTTTAATTCTTTATGAGTCTACTGACTCTGAGATTTTGAATCACATTAAAATGAGGTCGGATGAGCGAGATGTGACTATTTCTCCGAACTACACTGTTTTCCATTCGGGCAGAAGTTCTGGCAACTTTGCACTTCGATTTCACCTAGTTAGAGCACTGACAAAATTCTTAAATTTTAGTATGTTATTTTCAGGTGTGTTATGTAGTCTCTATTCAAAAATCATAATTTTATGAGTTTTCTAGATTGGTCTAAAACATCTTGGCGACTTCCTTTGTGCAGTGTTCTTTCTAATGGTTCAGTTACGAACGGTTATGCATTATTAGGTTAGCGGGTGGTTATTCAATATTAGTTTTGCATTGTTGGCTAGGTTACATCATAATCTAATTAATTTTTAGTAAAAACCAGTTAAAAATAATTTTTTCCCCATAAGGTTTCAGTTCCAAACAGGTTTACATGACTTGGTGGTGCAATATGGTTATAAAATAGAATTAATATTTATATTTATAAATTGCCCATTTTTTACATTTTCAATTCCATGCTTGCATTGATGTGGTGTTTAATTTCTACAATACTCTTCTACACAGTTTCAAAAAACTACATTTTCCTCATTCACCTAGAGCATTCAAAATACTTTAGTTTTTTCAAGCAAAAAAATGTAAACTTCTTTGTTCAAAGATCTAAAAAAACAAACTAGATAGTTAAGATTCGTGTTGCAAGGAAGTATATCGTCCTGATGAACAACGATGCTAAATCCCTAAGAAGCGTGGAATTATTGCTCGTGGACTATGAGGTATAACATATTTAATCCTCTTGCATTTTATAATCTAAAACATTCATTTAGCAGCTATAGTTCTTCCATTTTATGGCAACGGAATACAAGTCACAGTAATGCCGCCCTACATCACGAAGTTTGAAGCAAAATTACATGAAAACATGATTTTCTATCTGAGCAATTTCACAGTTAAGGACAATTCAGGGAGATACTGTATTACAAATCAAGGATTTTGAATTTTTTTCATGTCTATAACTGATGTAATAGGCGTCGGTGACAAGAACTTCCCTACTTCCATATTTACACTTTTTAATGGAATAGTTTTTTATTTTACATACTTTTAGTATATTGGCACTTACGATTTTTGTAGAGCAAGTACGATGAGTGTCACCCTTTGGGGTTCGTATGCTGATGAAATCAACAACCATTTGGATAGTTCAGGTGACGAGCTGGTCGTTGTTATAATTCAATTATGTTGGGCAAAGAAATACCTAAGGGAAATGGGACTCTGTAATACATATCATGTAACGAAACTGTTCATCAACACACACATTCAAGAAATAAACGACTACAAAATCAAGTAATGCGTTCAAAATTAATTTCTTAGTCCTTATTGATTATACGATTATGCTCACTCGATGTTTTTGATTTTCTAAGGCTCAGATCTGTGGACAATAATTCTTCACTACCAAGAATCACACACCTGTAGTCTTCATCCATTGCTTTCCATTGATAGTAATAAAATGTTAATTGTATTTAATCGAAATTTGTGATCTCTTTGATACAACTGCTTCAGGTAGAGGTTTGGGCACTAGATCATTTTTTTATATAGCTGTTATGAAAAATAAAAAATCTTAGTTCACTTACTTCTGTTGTCAATTTAGAAATTATGACTAATGGACTACTTATTGTTTGGCATTACAACTACAAAAGATATTTTTCATATAAACATAATATTTTGTTACATCTCATGTATAATTGAACATTAATTATTTGTCATACATCATATATATTTTACTACATAAATAATAGTATATAAGAACATAATAAATATGCTCTTAATTTTCTTTGTTTTCTTTCATCAATTATTTTAATTTAATAATGATGTTGAAGTCGTGATTATAAATTTGCATCATTTAATTATCTCAAATTAAAGTATATTCATTATATATTTTTTCCTTTACTCGATATTGAATTTATTTATTTATTTCAACTCATTTTTTTCTGATTTTTTTTTAAAGACTGAAAAATAAGACATGCTATTGCTTTTGTTAATCATATTTAATAATGATTTCTCCAGTCATCATATGTAGGTATAATAATAATCCATATAAAATTAGTAATGTTGCACTTTTTTATCAATTAAATATGTCCATACAACACACGGGTGTGAAACTAGTTTTCACTTAAAACGTTTGATACTTGTGTAGCTTTCCTTTAAGGTCTTCCGCTGGATTAATATTTATCTCTTTTCAGGGTAAAAACTTTAGGTTTTTAAACATCATCTCAATTTAATAAAATGTGTTTTTGGTAAAAATAATTTTTTTCCCCAATAAATTGACCATTTGACTACTAGGTGGGAAATGAAAAGTTACGTTTGTGTTGGAAACTATTGAATAAGTTTTGAACATTTTGATTTTTTTGTATCTATGATTTGTTATAACTTTTTCAATTTCTATCATTGGTCGTGGTTTCACATTGTAGACCGGTTTATACAGAACTTAACTGTTTGATTTTGATTTTTTGAGAATTTATTTTGTAGAAAGTGATTTTTTTAGAATGTATTGTTAAAAAGTAGTATGAAAAATTGTGAATTTTTTTTTTTTTAAAGAATATGTGATTGAGAATGAATGTTCAGAAAAATTGATTGTTGAAAAATCAATTCATACGAGTAGGTGATAAAGTATTAACACCCGTGTTGCTTTCATAAATTGAGACATAGAGATGATTTTGGGTATATAAAGTTAAATGTATTTCCAATATACATCCGATAAAATTTAATTGAAACTAACATTTCATATTGCTTAATTTGTTACATTCATTTAAATACTGGATCACATGTATTTAATTTGGATTGTTGAATTAAGTATGAAATAAAATATTTGTTTAATATATTTAAATATCAAATAGTGTATTAAGATAGTATCAATTCTAAAAGTACTAATCGGGTAGTAATAAATTAATTTGTGATAATCTAGAAATTATATTTTGAAAAGATTAATTACAACAGTCATACTATATATAAATGAAGAGCAATTCTCAAAAACAAATTTTTTTTTTACCCAAAAATAGGTTGTGGAATGCCTAAATTGCATTTTCTAAAATAGAAATATTTCAATGAATCAGAATACTTTTGATAATTATACTATTATTTTGAAATCAAAACGTATGAAATATGGATGTTAACTAGAAGATCTCAACAAGGACTTCAATATAATTTCACAAGTGAGAGTCAACTGCAAACTTGTTATCCCTAAAATCACATCAAAGATTAAAGTTTTATTTTGTACATTTTACTTTTTCCCAATATCCCACTATTTCAAAATTATTTTATTTAAGTACAATAACGATATTTATAATTTCTTAATTAAATCTGATTTGATCCTAAATAATTAATTTCAACTCAAGTTTTCTTTATCAAATTAAAAGAAAAACAAATATTCGAATTTCTTAAGTAAATTCAATTAAGTCTGAATAATTATTGCAACTTCATATTTCGATCAATTCATTTGTTATTTTAAAATCAATTTTATTTATTTATTTATTTACTGATTTTTTTCATTTATTTATATTTAATATTGTAGATTTAAATAATCAAAATATGCAAAATATAAACTACAGATTTTAACAATTAGTTTAACTAGTTTTTATCAAAATAAAAATAAATGCATGTTAGCAAACTTATTCTATTTCAAAATATGATGTAGTCAAATACCCATTTGATTACTGGGTGAAAAATAAAAATCTATGTTGTATTGGAAACTATTGAATAAGTTCTGAATATTGTGATATATTTAAATATCAAATATTGTATTATGATAGTTAATACCAATTCTAATAGTATTATTCATGTAGTGATAAATTAATTTGTGATAATCTAGAAATTATATTTTGAAAAAATTAATCACATCAATAATAATTAAAATTGAATAGTTATGCAAATGGTCATTGAAGTTATTTTTTATAGTAATCAATTCAAGTTCCTAACTATAACAATTACGGCCACTTGGTAAAAAAAAAAAATTTCCCCATATTACGTACCCGTTATTTCAAATCACATTTTTAAAACTAATATTCAACCAACATTTCTATTCATAAAATAATCTACATATAAAGTCAAAAAAATCCCTACTTTTTAACAACTTTTTCTCCTAAAATTTATTGTAAAATTACATTATTTGAAATAATGAGTTTCAAACAGGAGCTTAAGTATACATTCTTCAAAAAATGACTATTATAAAACTCATTTTGTAGATAATGTGGACTCAAACAAGGATAAATATATTCACAAGAAAAAAAGTAATACATAAAGGAAGAGTACTTCCCAAAAACATGTATTAGCCCATTTTTTTTGCCTAAAACATATTTCCTAAAGTGGTAAGTCGTATTAATTAACTATTTATTATTTATCTTGGACAAAATTCATATTTAAAATAATTCAATTGAGTGCAGATTTTTAAATAGCTACATTTTTAGGTCCCGAAGTTTCTTGATCCGTTTTCTCCTCTTGAAAATCAATTACAATTTTTTAAAATTCATGAAAAAAAACTTTGTCAATATCACATAAATATTATTTCTTTAAAAATATAAAATAAAATAGGATGAAATAGGAGCGTTCATTGATCTATTTTTCCTTTTCCTTTTCATTTTCATTTTAATAAAATTTTGAGCGTATATCATAGATATATATATATATATTTCTACTTATTACAAATTCTGTTTAAATGGAATTTTGATTTCTCATTATAAGCTTTAAATCAATTTAAATTACAATATTTAAGAATTTTTCTAGAACGGTAAGTATACGAACCATAAAAAAATTAATTGTCTTCCTTCTTTTCTAAATTTTAATAAATTATTCCTTTTATATGTTAACATATAAACTCGATATATGTGAGTAATAAATTATTGTACATCGGACAAGTGTAATACTAGTAAGTTTTAATGTGATACCAAATGCAGGTGATGAATTGATTTAATAAAAATTGACTGAGAAAAGGTCGAATCAATACGAGTGGAATCCTACTATTCTTTCGTGTCCAAAATCACAAAACCAGCTGGAAAAATGAGCTTGTCCACTTTTACCAAGACATCTTCGATTATTCCATATGGATGTCAGATCGAACAATCAGCTAGTTGCAGTGAGAGTATAGTAGGTTTGGATTCTCTCAATCCAGTTTTCCTATGAACAAAGAGGGACATCAAATTTATACTTGCACCAATATCACATAAAACATTGTCAAAATATAAATTAAAAAATAGTGCAAGAGATAGAAAAACTCTCTAGGTCTTTGATTTTGGGTGGCAATTTGTTTTTGGAATATAGCACTGCAATCTTCTATCGAAGACACTATTTCAATACCTCAAGCCTCCTCTTTCTAGATATCATTTCTTTTAAGAATCTTTCATAATTTGGGATCTGTCTTATTGCATCTATGAAGGGTATGATGATTGTTCAATTTCTTGAGCATGTATAAGAATTTATCAATTTCTTATCCATCGTGTGTTTTCTTTAGCCTTTATAAGAAGGAATAGGGGATTTATAAGGCTTAATTGGTGATTTCACCTTACCAGTTTCTCCCGTTATTATAGATTCTTCAACTGGTTCTTCTTCATAAGCAACTTTTGGATCCTTTTTTTGCAGTGGATATTTTGACATGGATTTCAAATAGTTGAAGCCCACTTCGCGTTTTAAGGGCATTAATCCTCCCATCCTCTAGCCACATTTGAAGTCTTTGGGAAAAGGAGTAGGAGGTATATATATTCATTCACATGGAGCAAATTTGTTTCCATACTTGTGGTCTATGTGCTCCTCTATAGTGTTGATAACTAATACCTATTCCTTAGGATTTAACTCTGTATTGCTGTGTAATGTACCCGGTGCTCTACCTGCACAAACTTGTACCATCCACCCCACACGTGTCTCCAAATTTCTTATTGAGGCCTATTGATTTTAAAGAGTAGTTTCTATTGTCTTAATAAACTCATTAGCTCTGCCCATGTATTGTTTAGCTTTTTTCGTAAAATGACCAAGCATGTCTTCGAGTGAGGGTTATTTATCTTCTTGTGGATATTGTTGCTTGTGGCCTTGTTTTGTTCGTGCTGTCCCTCCATAAAAAATTGGGTGATTTCGTCAACCTGGATTGGTGTATTTGAATGTAGGTTGTTCTATTGACGTTGTCTCCCTTAGATGAAATCTGTTTGTTTTGGTGGATTTGAGAAAATGGGACAGTCTGCAGTGTCATGATTCGACTCACACTTCTAGCTGTTTAGTCTTGAATTTTTCACTATCTTGGAGGACTAAGACATGCTTTAGACTTTTTCACCAAGAAATCTATCATTAAAAATAATGCGGTGTAATTGTCTATCTCGTAGACTCATACAGGTTTTCATTGATTAGCTCGGTTAGATGCCCACATGAGTTTTGTATTTGTCAACCTCTTGAATAGATCCAATGCTCCAATAATAGTTTTGGTAGTTAATGAACCATTAGATGAAATCCACCATACTTTTGTATTGAGGGATAAGACCTGCATAAAAGTATTGTACCTGAAGGCCTTTGCTTATCCCATAATGAGGATATTTCTAAGCATATTTTTTCATCTGTTCCGTACCTCATCAAATATTTCTAAGTTATGTCGCCAAAATATAATTATGTCATGTTTAAGCTAAGAAATCTTGACCGATGGAAAGAATTTGGTGTAGGATTTTTGTGCTAAGTCATTCTAGGTAGTAATACCAGCAGCAGGACAAGAATCCAACCATTCTAGGCCCTATCTAGCAGAGAATGTGGAAATATATGTGGTCGAATAGCATCATCAGATATCCCCTTATATTTGAAGTGTTGGCACATCTCTAAAAATCTAGAGACGTCTATGAGGAATTTCATTAGCTTTGTCTTAAAATTGATGCACATTCTGGAATAGGTTGATGACGTTGGTCTTCAATTGAAAATTTGACTGACCAAAGGGTGGATAAACAATGCTTGATTCATTTTGAATTATACGTGGAGTCATAAACTCACCCACAGTCACGTTTCCCTTGTTATCAGAAGCTGGGTCATTCACCTATATGGTCGAATTTTGTATGTCTGCCATTTTTACCTATTTTTAGTATCTTTTTTCGATTCTTCTGCTTCTTTTAATCTACGATAGAATGTTCATTCGATTTTCGATCGGCTGTTGCGAGATCACTATATCTCAAACTTCACATATACAACCCGAAGAAGAAACAAAAGAACAGTGAAATAAAATAAAAGTTTTCAAATTAGTAAAAGTAATATAAAAATAAATTAAAATATAATGGACAATGAGTCTGTGTATCAATCCCACGATGATTGAGATAATTTATGTTTAAATTTATGAATTTATATCTTAAAAACATTTTGGAAGGAGTATTGTCTAGTTTGGACTTGTGTAAATTGATAAGTAAGATTTCAAATTTTGTCTTTAAATCTAATATAATGCTTCGAATATGATATTATGGGTTAGACATGGCTTAAGGACATGTTTGGGTTAAATTGTGAGTCACATATAAGTCTTAGCCTCGGTTAGGAGTTTTAAATGTGTTTGTGAACTAAAAATTTATATTTTGTTAATGAATGGGAATAATTAGGACTTTTGGTACATTGACGTCACAGTCATCCGAGACTTTTCCACTTGTAAATTCAGAAACGGTAAATACTAAGGATTGCGAGTAAGTAAACTTCCCTCCATTTTTATCAAAGTGGAATGTAAATGTGAAATTAATGTGTAAATGACTCTCTTTCAACTTACTTGCTTTGATGAATTTCGTTTACTTTATGAAGGTATGTGCTATTAAGAAGAATGTTCAAGCATGCACGTTATCATGTAATTGCATCATCAAACATTCATTGACATCGAAATTGAGAAGTCAAAAGTCTTTAAATGAAATAAATGTGTCAAGGTGCAAGTTTGTTCAAAAGTTATGTATCCCAAGTTTTTAACAAATAATGGGTGTACTTATAGTTCATGAAAGATACGAGTGGGAAATGGGGCGCGGGGGACCGACGTACCCGAATTAAGTCGCTTTGCGACGGAATGTTCAACCGCTTTACGGTGGACTGTTAAACCGCTTTGCGGTGGGAAAGTGAATGTTAAACTGCTTTGCAGTGGAAATGTGAATGTTATTCTGGTTCCAAATATGAATTGCCCACTGTTATCTGATTGACTAGAAGATACATCAAGTGAGCTCACGATGGAAATGAAGTAAAAGTTTTGAAATGTTAAGTGAAAGTTTGAAAGTTTTGAAAGGTTAAAGTGAATGTGGATACATATTTCAAAGTTTAAAGCATCTCATGTCATGAGCATGGATCACATGCATAAAGTTTACTTACTGAGCTTTAGCTCACCCAATCCCTCCCCAATATTTCAGGTGATGAAAGCTAGGTGATCTGAGGAGAGTACTTGGTGGCAGACTCGGGCAGTACCCGAAATTTATTATTTTCTTTTAAATTGAATTAAGGATATTTTTTTCAAGTTTTCTTATTGGTTATTCTTTTATTGGTATATTCTTTTAATTATTTTGTTGGATCTAGTTTAAATAAGTTATTGTAGTTCCATTGGTTAATAATTTATTTCATGTTTCATAAGTTGAAGAACTAGATACTTTAAGATGTTATCGTTGAGGAGTTTGAGAATTTATGTTGAGGTTTGATTTTGAATTGTGGTTGGATGTTGAATGATGGATTTTAAATTGAGTTGAGATCTGTGTTATAAAACTGTTAAAATGTTCCTCTACAGGTTGGCTAAATCCAATTTATAGAGGAAGCTCTGCCGAAATTTCTGTAAGATTTTATAATAGAAAATGAAAATTTTAGTGTTTAAAATTGTTCTATTTCCGCATTAAAAGTAAAGGGAAGTTAACACGCCTAGATTTAAGATTTTAAATTTGGGGCGTTACAAGAAAGTTTAAAAGATTTGATAGATACTACTTATAACAAGAAGGTGCACCTTCTTTTCCGGAAGTCAAAAGTTAGAAACTCCACAGTTAAGCATGCTTGGCTTGGAACAATTTTATGATGGGTGACCCCTGAGAAGTTTTCTCAGGAAGCGTGCGAGTGAGAATTTGAAAGTACGTTGAAAAGATCTATGTTGGTGCAGTGGGGACAGTACAACATCGATCTAACGGTCGGGACAGCCCGTTAAGTGGGACCCGGGTCGTTACAAATGGTATCAGAGCCAGTCGCCAATCGAAAATTGGGAACTAAGTGCTATGTGGGACAAAGTGCTATGCCATAGAGTGGGAGCCACTTCTTGAACCTATAGGAGACACCTCTTGAATCCCAACCTGATGCAAACCACGTAACAATTGTAGCTACGCAACCCACAAATTATTGGAATCGACCCAAGAACGCCAATAAATCACGATTTAGAGATTGATTCAAATTAATTGAATCAAGCAACCAACACCATCAATTGATATGTTGACCTCCTGATCACAATGAAGATAAATCTCACCCAAGAATTGAACAAACAAGAATTAACTCGCAAGTTCGGATTTTATTCAATAAAGAATAAGAATGTGAAAGCAATTTGCCTCTCAATTAATATATCAAAGTTGGTTGTGAATAATGAAAATTACATCCCTATATATAGGGTCAAAACTAGGTTAAGGAGTTCTAATTAAATAAGGAAACAACTACCTAAAATTAAGGAAATAAAAATAACCTAAAATCACGCGTATGTAATGTTACGGCCGTGACTAAATTCCTTACGGCCGTAACCTTGCTTCTGAGTCATTCTTACGGCCGTGACAATATGACTTACGGCCGTAAGTCCAAAAACGCCCAATTCCAAATTTAAGCAGAAACTCCATTACGGCCGTGACACTCGAACTTTACGGCCGTGAAAGCAATTTACGGCCGTGATACTCAATCTTACGGCCGTGATTGCTTATGTCTCGCAAATTCAATTTTCAGCAGAAAGTTGGTTACGGCCGTGAGGATTTGTATGTTACGGCCGTAACATTGAAATTTCACCACTTTCTTCGACGCAATGAATAAGGTTGATCCACTCATCGTTTTGGCTCGGCCCCAACATGGAACTTGTTTCTTTTGATGACACGAACATTGTTTTGGCCATTGTTTCTTGAACTAACTTGTCAATTGCTTCCTTGGCCCTCTTGGTTTGCAATCGAGTCATCGGTCCTCCTTTGATCTTCAACGGATCTTTGTGCGGGCTTGTATCCGTGGTCTGGATCACATCACAACCCCTGGTAACGGATCCTCAAATGGTGTGAGGCACGACGAGGATGTCGCAAGTCTAACGGGGGTGATTGTAATACCCAAACCAGGAAAGCTAGAAAGCTTAAAAGATTTGATAGATGCTACTCATAACAACAAGGTGCACCTTCTTTTCTGAAAGTCCTTCGTTAAAAACTTCACAGTGAAGCATGCTTGACTTGGAACAATTTTATGATGGGTGACCTCTTGGAAAGTTTTCTCAGGGAGAGTGCAAGTGAGAACAAAACATGTTGAAAAGACCCATGTTGGTACGGTGGGGACAGTATGACGTCGATCTAAGCCAAGCGATACCCGGGTCGTTACACTACAGGTGCAGCGTCCATAAGCCAAGCGGTCTCCTGGTGTAAAACTAGATATGCGCCTGGTTGCTTTTTTTTTTGTTTCTTTAAATTATCCATCTTATTTTAATTGCACCTTAAGTTCTTCTTCTTCTTCTTCTTCTGATGCAGCTGATTTCATTCAATTGAGTTCTCCAACTTTTTTTAACTCAATTTTTTTTTGGTAAAATATCCTAGCTTGAAAATCCAAGCTTAGGATATGAATTTATTAATACATGGAAAATCAAATAAAATGCAAGAAGGCCTAACCTCCAAGAAACCAGTTAGAGACAAACAACAAAGACATAAGAACAAAAGCTAAGAAAATTTAGACACTAGTCTAATGTAATCCATACCAATTTTATCAAGATTTACAAGTCCTCTAACTCTACCTACAAGCTCATTGGCCTTAACAACTTTGAAACTTCTCTCTTTATAACCTTTGTTCGCAAGCCAGTCAGCCACAAAATTACCTTCTCTCCAAATGTGAGAGATTACTCCCTCCATCTTTTTTTAGATTGCAATGAATCTATTGTAAAATGTATTGGACATTCCAAGGACCATTTTTGTGATTTATCAAAAGTATATCAACCTTATAATCTGTTTCAACCCAATTTTCTCAACATCATGTTTCATGCAAAGATCTAGACCGGTTTCAATGGCCCTCAACTCAGCCTGCAAGATTGAACAATTATCATAAAATTCATAAAAACCCCACATCACTTCTCTATGGTTGTTCCAAAGTACTCCCACACCGGCTGCCAAGTTATCAGATTTCAAAGCATCTTCAGCATTGAGTTTGTGCCATTAGATCTTCGATTTCTTCCACTTAACAACCATAGGTGTACTTCTATGGCTTTTATCAGACCTTGTAAAATTCCCAACACAATAGCAAAATTTAGAATGTAAATTTGTTTGATAATCACTACAGATCTCATATTAATTTTATTATGATTAGCTCTGTTCGGGCAATTTCTTGAACATAATTAAGCTCATAATTCAATTAGCTCTAACTTTTATCTATTCAATTAAGCTCATAATTCTTTCAATTAGTTGCAACTCACTCTCAAATCTATCCAATGTACCAATTCGCGGGTTTTATGTAAAATAAACACGGTATAAAGAAGATTAAGTAGAAAATCTATGAACTAATCGAATAAATATTTAGTTTAGGGCCTAAATAAGTTTATAACATGCATTTATCATTGCTTGTGATGTGACCAAGTGGTGTGGCTAAGGAAGTTCTTGCTACACCCTGAGGTGGTTCTCTATAAGTCATCATTTATTACTTTGTGCTTTGATTTTTGTAATAAGATTAAGATTACATTTTGAATGTACTAGATGAGATCACATAAAATTTAATTTATAGTGACCAAACAAATTTAATTTTGCTTCACCATCTTGAGTGATTAATTGACTTTGATTACAAATTTGAAGTTCTTTGAGTTATCAACGGGTGAGAATAAATTGGAAGTTAATAACTCACTTCTTTGAGAATTAAATTGAATTAATAGTGAATGAATATTTAAAATAGAAATCATTCTACTATCTAATAGGCATGATCACGATCATAATAGGTTATTTAATGGATGGATCGATCTAAGCTCAAATTGAAATTGATTACACTGATATCGTTGTTGGTGTCTAAACTTACAACCCCCCCCCCCCCCAATGCATGAAAAAATTGGTAGGGGATTAAGCTTCTCCTAATTGTAATCAATAATCTGTGGAAAAGCACAACTCCCTAAACTTTTTATACACTGGCTTTATTATGATTTGTTTCAACTCGAGGTGTATTCGGGTCTATTTACTATTTTTAATTTGAATTTGTATAATTACAGTTTTCCTTTTAAGATATAGAAATCCCCATTCTTGAAAATCCAAAATCTATGTCTCATCAGAATGCAATTTATCTAATGAATCTAATTTGGTTGTTCAACCATCTCATTTCTAGTTATTATAAATCAAAGTTTTGAATCTTTCTCATGACCTATTTCATCTCTTATTCTCCCTAAGAAAATTGGAAAGCATTAGATCAAACTGGAGAGAAGCACAATTCATCAGTGTTTAAGGTATTTGCAATATTGAATCGCTGATATCAAGTAACTCCCTTATAGGATATATTTCCCCCAACTATCTTAAGAATTTTCTTTCTTATCGAAGTCCTCACAAAATATCTTTGTACTTCCTATATTTTAAAATATGGCATTAAAAGTTAAGTACGGGGAATTGGTATAACTAATGTGTCTTCTTCTTTTGCCTCTACATTTCCAAAAAGAACATTTTTTTGGCTCCTAATACCAAGGATCTTTTTTCCTTTGTGACAATGAAAAATTGAACCATTGTCATTATTAGTTATTTTATGTGAATCTCAATTCTCTCCATCAAGAATCAAATCTTTTTCACACTAAGCTTAAATTTGTGTTGTGATCATCAAACTTCCCCTTATTTTTTCCATTTGTTTTCAAGTCCAACAAGGATTAAACCACTTTATTGATTTCTAAACTATAAAAAGACATATTTTAACCTAGAAGGGAGTCCAGAATTCATGATTCACAGATAGTCTACAAGAAATCAAGGAGAAATTCTTAGAAGCCAAAGGACAATTCAAGAACTTGGGATGAAGATTGGATCTTGGTGCAAGAATTCTTTCTTCTTCTCAAATCAATTCAAGAATTTGGTGATGTTGTCAATTTTTCATTCTTCTTGTTTTTATTTTATCATTTGTAAATAGATATATTTGTTGGGGAAAACAATGTGATGTTTGAATATTCAATTCAATTCTCAAGTTTTTGGGTTTAAAATTATTATGTGTTGAATTTATTATTGAGTTTAATGCATCAATTGCTTGATCACCTATTTTGATGAACCTTGGGTTTTTTTCATAATCCAAAAGGTAAGTTAATACCTAGACCAAGTGATAAAATCCTGCAATTGACAAAAGGGCAGAGATACATAATTGTGGTTGTCGTAATCATTTTGAATTCTTGTTATTGAATACATCTATTAAGGGCTTATTCTAACCATCATAGAGATATGTGGTTGACCTATCTAGATAGAACCAATTTAAATTTCAGAGAGAAATTTAGGATAAAATTGTGAATTTGATTAAACAAAACTTTCGAGACATTACATGAGAAGAGAAATTGAATAGGATAACAAAATTACTATCGTGAGTCCCAACATTTTTCATTCAAAAGAAAAACAAAAAATCAAATCATTTTAATTGTTTTATTTTCACATTTCATTGCTTTCACTATTTTAAAATTCAAAAATCTCAATCTTGACATTTATTTATAGTTTAGGAACTGATTAATCCAAGCTAGTAATAAGCAAATTAGTCCTCATGGGATTGACATTTTAGACTCAAAAATTCCGCTTTTACTACTTGTTCGCGATATCGTGCACTTGCGATATTCACACAACACAGGTATAGTTCCTCAAAATTTGCATAATAGAAGTTGTGACAACCAAGTATGCCAAATAAGTTCTCATATACTTTATAATTCATTCACATAAGCATATAATTGAACTAGGAAGTTTATAAACTATTCCATAAATCTGAAAATGATTCAGCTACTCACAACTTGTCTTTTGGAATCTGAGTTAAAATAAAAATATGTTTGAAAATCATAACTTTAGAATCTGAAGGTACTTTGATGAGTACCAAGGTGACCCAGCGAGTAAGCACCCGTTGCATGTACCGGTGGGACCGATCAACGAGGCTAAAAGCAAAGAAGATCAAACAAGCCATACAAAGATTTATGCAAGCTTGGGTGGATGAGTATTCAAGTTCAAGACCAAATGCTCTACTTTCAACACATGACATGATAGAAGAAGAGTCAAAGATGGTACAAGTGATATGAGCCGAGAATCGAGTTCAAAATCAGGAAGTTGGAGAATTTGAACTACGCGACCGCGTGGTGTAAAAGGAGGCGCGATCACGCAATGCATGGAAAAAAGGACTTGAGAGTATTTACGCTTTCCACACAATCGCTACCAATATGCCTGCATGATCGCATGGGTATAATTTTTAGGGTTTTCTGAGTTTTTGTTTCTTTTTTCATTTTGGGCCCAATTAGTTGCGGCTCTAACATAATTTTCGTGAGAAACACTTTATTAGCTATTTTTCATTCATTGTATAGAGAGCTTTGACATTATTGATAATTTGAGATGAGGTTTTCCCTTATTCTTCTTTGTTCTTTTTTAGCAAATTGAACTTATCAAAGGATTTGACAACCTTTGTGGCGTTCACCCCTTTATGGTTCTTATCTCTGCATCTTAATGGGTTCAAGGTTTCATATACCTTGGGTTCTTGAGTCGTGAGCTTCGGGTTGCATTGTTACCGTCTACAAATTGTATTTAGAACTTTTCAACATTTCAATTCAAATTCCGAATGTTCCTGGTGATTCCCACAACGAATCACATCATACTTTAATGCTCAAATAACATTATTCAAGAATCTGAATTTCTTAAAATGCTAAAATACCCTTTCTAATGTCATATTCAAAATAAAACTGACAAAATACAGGAGGCTATCAATAGCCTGGAAATACACTAGTGCTGCAGGCGGTTATCAGTAATCTGGCACTAGATAAAATATATTCTAACCCTATAGCAAGGTTTCATCATAAGTATCATAACTTAAAAATCTTCAAAATCCATTTCTAAGATCCTTATAACCATCATAAACTCAAATCAGTCCCAGCAAATTTTTCATGCATAAGTATACATATTTGAGCACTTAAAATCATAAGGATTGATTCTAACGTAGGGCATATCAATTCACAAAATTAAGATATAACCTCTAGCTATCATTCATTCCTCAAAACTTTAGCAAGTCTCATCTTAACATACAACCACAAAAATATGTTTAGACCATAAAGTATCTACATCATATGTCTAATACCAAAAAATCAAATTCATACTTAAACATAATTGTCTCCAAATCTGAATTTACATATATGCAACCTCAAAAGCATGTTTAATCAATAAGATATCAACATCATATATCTAAAACCTTAAAAATCATATTAATACCTTAAGAATAAACACTCCAAATTTGAATATCATACATGCAATCTCAAAAGCATGTTTCCTCAGTAAGATATCAACCTCTAATATCCCAAAAGTTCAATACTTTCATAAACCATAATCATAAGATCAAAATCAGATCCTTAGAAATAATATATTCATCCTAAACACCGTAATCTCAACACAAACTGAACGAGATTAGCAACTATGTTTCGGCAGATTCGTAATTACAAAACTATAGATTTGAATCATTACTTACAACACCAAAATCGAAGATTTCATTCTTGAATCATTCATCAAACACAAGAAGACTTAAACATAATAATAAACAAATTATTCATAACATCATCAAAATAGAAAGTAAAAAAATGTTTACTTTACTCAAGCATTTCATCAAACACTTAGAAGACATTTGTGTTCTTAACATTAAGTCTTGAAACATAGTTTATCAAATCAACATAATGAATACGGAACATATTAAATTTTGTAATTTAAAAATAATACTTCAACACTATATGAAAAACTTAACACAATATTACACAAATCAAGTTTCACTCACCTCCTGAATTCTAGGAAGAAAATCATGCTTTGTGCTCAAACTTCAAGCAAAGCTTCTCCTACCTCTTCCCTTCCTTTACCTTTTCTTTTCTTCCTCTTTTCCCCTCTTTTTCTTCTCCTTTTGCCTCTCCATTTTTGACCAGAATCTGTCCAGTTTTGGTTCCTCTCTTGTCTTCAACCAAATTAGGAGAAAATGGGTTTTAATAAATTTTTAGAGCCAATTGTATCAATCATCTTTAGCTTTATTAACTTTAAACTAGAGTAATCAATCAAAAATCCAATTTTAAACCTTAAACATGAAGGAGATATTATTTCTTACCTTAAGGAAATGAAGAAAGTGCTCAAAATCCAAGCTCAAGACCCTCATTTTCACAAAAATCCTTCAATTCCTCTCCTCTTTTCTCTCCTCACTCACGGCACTTTCTCCTCGTCCTTTCTTTGAATTTTTTTGTTGACATTTTGAGGGAGAAATGAGGTAGTGTCGTGTTATATAGATAGATACAAGATCTATTTGCAAATCAGCCCCAAACTTTCAAGTTTGCATAAGTTGGTCCTTATGACTTAGTCCTTAAAATTTTTCTTTCTATCATCCAAGCCCTATAATTTTTGGTAAATAAGTACTTCTAATCAAAACAAGTTGGGCGCAAAACACACCCTCAAGATAAGACGTGACAAGTGTCTTCTCTTCTAATATTTTAATGCAAAAAATCTCAATTTTTCCTTTTCAAGGTGCTACTTTCGGGTTAATATTTGAAGGTCAAGACGAGCTCCATTTTAGCCAATATTTATATCGTTGTAAAGTTCATACTTCAAGCTTTGTAACGGTTACACATGAAAAGAAACGGATCATTATATCGCCCATATCGTTCGTCCAAAAATGGCTGCTCGACTAGATTTCCATACTTAGCCAAATTTCTTGATTTTCCCAGGACTTTTATCATTTCAAGTATGGAACTTCAACTCGATATTTGAAGAACTTCCCGACCTCAATTGTACTCAAATTGATACCAATACATACATCTCATTGTGGACTACAAGGTAGTATAACATGCAAAGACATAAAATTACCATGTTGTTCGTACCATCCTCTCAAACATGGCTACTCGATTATCACTTTACACTTAGAATTATTTTGAAGATTTTCAGCATTCCAACTATTCTTCTATTGCAACTTTAGCTCCATTTTTGAAACACTTCTTGACCTTAATTGTGATCAAACTTGATACCAATACTTAGATCTCATCATGAATTATAAAATGGTATAACTTGAAATGGCTAAAGATCACTATATAATCTACATAATGATCCCAAATTCGTGTTCATCCCAATGGCAAAACTGTAATTAATAGGACTTCCTAAAATTTTCATCTTAGTCCTCAACCATGAAATTCAATCCAACTGATTTCAAACATCGTATATTATTTTCTTTTATGCCAATTTCTCCTCTTTTCTCATAAATTCGATACCATCTCATCGTACAAAATGTAGAATTGGCTATTTTCTTAAGAAAATAATTGCATCTAACTTTTTAAATAAATTGACTAAGGTACAAAATTTTCGGGTTGTTACAATCTCCACCCCCCCCCTATTTAATCGGTTAAGTATGAACTCTTTCATGTTTTACTTTTGCTTATAATGTCTTCTCTTAGATGAATAATTTCTTCAAGATATTGACAAAATTCAAGATAGACTTTCTTTCTTGATAGGAATGTAAAAATAATATCCAACCATCTTTTGGATATCCCACAAATATGTATTTGGACTAAGTGACGTAGGACGGAAGCAAGAAATTCAAGCGAAATTCTTAAAAGAAATATAAACTTGGAATCCACCAAGCAACTTGGAATCCACCAAATGAATTGAGAAGAAATCTCAAGAATTTTTATTAATAATTTGAATGAATGAAAAAATAATGAATTAACCCTCTATTTATAGGGTCATAAAACAAAGAAATGTATTCTAAATCAAATAAACTAAACATAAAGCCTATTCTAGATTAACTAAAATAAATAAAGAAACATATTCTAAATTATCTAGGAAAGCATAAAACTTAAAATAAAAAGAATTCAAGATAAACCAAATGACAGAAATAGCACTAAAATATTAAAACACTATTTTTGCTTTCTGAACAAACTCGAATGCCCAAAATCCATCGTATGTCACGACAAAGAAGTGAGTCCAATTCGTCTCGTCAATCTATCCAAAATACACATATTATGGACCTAAAACGGAGGTCGGACGTCAAATTTGTAAATTTCTGCTACATTCCTTTTCAGTCTAATTTTGCCTTGATTTTGTCCTACATCAGACCCTTCCACCTCCAAATAACTCGACCTTGAGTTATAATTTGAACTCGAAAATTTTTAAGCTATTAACCACTGGCGACGTCTTGCTCCTTTGAATTTAAATTTCTCCTTTGGCTTCATGCAATAATGAGGTAAATTCGGCAGACTTGGCCCAGGCATGAGGTCAATCTAATGCTAAATGTCTCTCATAGGAGGCATTTCAAATGGTAACTCATCAAAAATCAAAACGCAGAAATTACTCAATACACTTTATACTTTAACTGGAATTTCTTTCTCTTTAACCAGAATTTCTTTCTCTTCAACCACTGTAGTCAACAGGCCTTTGACAACTATAGGATATGCACATCTTGATTCTTTCACTATCTGTTCAGCTTTCCTTTCGCTACCTATGAGTGTTAGAAAACTTTCGGGTCTTGAATTTTCAGTTCTTTGGCTTTGCTTCAGTGGTGCCATGGATCTTATGCTTGTTCCATGTAAAAAATACCACATTATCACGTCCTTTGAAATTCGAATCTACATCATACTGCCAAGAACGCCCCAAAAGTATATGACAGGCATCCATATCAATTACATCACATACCACGTCATCCTTGTAATGTTTCCCAATGGATAAAGGAACTCTTCATGTCTCTTCTACACGAACAGAAGGTCCTTTGTTCACCCAGCCAGGTGTATACTGATTTGGATTTTTTCACTATGTAGTTTTAACAAATTAACTAACTTTTTGGAGATAAAGTTTTCGCAACTTCCATTGTCCACAATAACTTCACATACTTTATGTTTGATTGAACAAAGTGAATGAAATATTTTGTTTCGTTGGCCCTCTTCTTTTGGTGGTGACAGAACCCGCTGTAGGACAAGTGTCAACTTATCCATACCTTCTTCCACTGCAAATTCAGCACCCTCATAGTCATCTTCTTCATCATCATCCTCTACCTCCACCAGATTAACCCGCTTACATTCCGGACACACATTGGACCGATGTCCTGGTTTTTGGCAACGATAACAAATAACTGTAGTTGGTTTGGCATAAGGATTCTCATTTTGAGGTTGATTTTGTCCCTGATTCCTAGTATTTATTTCAAAATTTTGAGCTGTCTGATTATTTGCAACAGATGGTTGAGCAGTCTTTCCTCTTTCAAGAGCTATTGATGATGATGGATTAGTTTGAGGGACTCGCTGAAATTTTGTTGTTTTCTTCTCCTTCTCCATTGCCTCAGCTCGTAAGGCCATATTAATGTCATCATGTAGTGTCCACATAGTCTGTAATCCAATCTTCTCTTGTATGGTACCCATTGGTAAATCTAGCAGTCTTCTGATTTTCAGTTTCTTGGAGATCATTACGTTCAACCAATCGTTGGAATTCAAGGACATAATCATGCACACAACGATTTCCTTGCACGTAATTCAAGTACATACAATAGAGAATTTTTTCATAATCCGAAGGCAAGAACCGTCCCTGTAATAACTACTTCATTCTTCTCCAGCTACGAATTTCATTATTTTCTTGTTTATGATGGGTGGCCTGCAATTGATCCCACCATATTGCTGCAGATCCCTTCAAGCGGAATGCCACAATCTTCACTAATTTTTCATCGGAAACCTCCATCATATCAGCAAACCTCTCAACTTCCCCTACCCAATCGAAGAAATCTTCAACTCTTCAGTTACCAACAAAGTAGGGAATATCTGCCTTAACAGATAGTCTTCCCGATTATTGTTGTTGTTTACTGGAGGAGCTATTCTCCTCTGAATCTAATTCATTAGCGAAAATGTCATGTCTTATACCAATAGTGCCTTTGCTAGCCCGTGGGTCGTTCCCTCCATTGATGCCTCTATTACCTACGTCCCTATCATTGTTTGCAACATTATTTCCATCGTTGTTCCCCATGGCCTGTAATATGACTTGTTGTAATTCTACAAGAAGGGTATCCACCATATTAGTTATCTCTGTTTTTAGTGAGTCCAATTCACCCCTGGTAACTGGAACATCGGCCATTGATATAGGATATATTAAACACGATCAAAAGGTAACGAGACGGAGAGACCGCGCTCTGATACCAATTGACGCAGGACGGAAACAAGGAATTCAAGCCAAATCCTTAAAAGAAATATAAACCTGGAATCCACCAAGCTACTTGGAATCCACCAAGCAAATTGAGAAGAAATCTCAAGAATTTTTATTAATAAGCTGAATGAATGAAAAAATAATGAATTAACCCTCTATTTATAGGGTCATAAAACAAAGAAACGTATTCTAAATCAAATAGAAAAACATAAAACATATTCTAGATTAACTAAAATAAACAAAGAAACATATTCTAAATTATCTAGGAAAGCATAAAACCTAAAATAAAAAGAATTCAAGATAAACTAAGTGACAGAAATAGCACTAAAATATTAAAACACTGTTTTCGTTGTTTGAACAATCTCGAATGCCCAAAATCCGTCGTATAATTCGTCTCATCGAGCTATCCAAAATAGATATATTATGGACCCGAAATGGAGGTCAGATGCCAAATCTGTAAATTTTTGCTACATTCCTTTTTAGTTTAATTTTGTCTCAATTCTGTCCTACATCACTAAGGCTCTTGTTTATCCAAATTTAGTATACTTCTGATAAATATTAAGGTCTCAAATCTTAACGCGAGGAAGATTTGACAACTGAAATCCATATCTTATATGGACCAAACGATTTTTGTGGAACACGACTAAGTGTGTAATATAAAGTATTCAGTGTAAAGCTCCAAAATGATTTTGGTGATTTTACATGGCTTCATCAATGATTGCATCAATTGCTATCTTTCTACTTTCAAATTTGCTATTGTGCCGAGGCATATGCGAAAAAGTAATATATGCAAAAATTTTGTTCTCATAACATAATCTTGAAGTCAATTACTTTAAAATATTCTTCACTTTGATCAAATCTATGTTCTTAGAATATTTTTCTCATTTTGGCCTTCTAATTTATATCTGTATTATTTGAACTTTTCAAACTCCCATATTTGAACTTCATTATAAATAACAATGACTATCAAGGTTATCTAATGATTGATTATTGTCCAATTTTACTTGTTTTAAAGAAGTAAATAAATGAAAAAAATACAATTTTGGGATATAAATTTTGTCATTTAGAGTAAAACTGGTAAAAGATTCAATTTTATTTGTTAAACTCTAAATTGATTTTATTTGTTAATAATTTCATTTATTTAACTGCAGGTACATTTTGGACAATTTTATCTCAAAAATCCCTAGTTTAATGGACCCGAAAAAGCCCAAATTGAGAAAAAAAACCTACAAACCACTCAGCACCCATTCTCTCTCTCGGTACGGTCTCTATCTCTATAAAAAAAAAAAAGAAAAAAACTCAGCCTTCATCAACCTCTCTGCCTGCCAGCCGCCACCTCTCTTCCTCACCAGCAACCTACTTCCATCAAGCAGCTCACGAGGGGTCTTCTTCTCTCAACCCATACAGCCGTCTCCCTCTCCCTCCTGTCTTCTCTCAACTCCTCTAGCCACAACCGAACCAACATCCCTCATCTCCCTCAGCCTCCTCTTCCGGTATCATCCTATGTCTGCTCCCAGAACCAGCCGCCAACCTTCTCTTCCACCATAACCAACCAGCCACCAGTTTATAGCCGCAACCTGTTCAGCCCTCAAATAGAACCTACATCCTCTATCTCACGTAACTCACACCAGCTCTATCACTTCAGACAGCAGCCAACTTCTTCTCTTCCACAATCACAGCCAGCGGGTCTCTCTGTCGGTCTTCTCTCTCAGCAGCCAGCCAGCAGGTCTCTCTGTCTGTCTTCTCAGCAGCCGTCTCGCCAGCAGCCTCGCTCCAGCAGTCACGCAGCAACCCGCCAACCTCCGCCTCTCACAGTCCGGCAGTCTGCTCCTCTCAACCGTTCCCAGCTTCTTCATTCACAGCGGACGATCGATTGGAAGTGGAGTTGGTGGTTTTCGGTGATTGGTTCCAATTTTCATATTTTTACTTACATGTTGAATTGTTTCAATTTCTAGTTTTCATGAATCTGGATTATTGATGTTAGTTGTTTTTATTTATATTTTGGATGATTGTTTTAGTTTAATTCCCGTTTTATTTATTCTTCTAGCCGTTTTAATCATTAGTTTAAATAATTTTAGATTATTGATATTAGTTGATTTTTAGATATTGTTAGTTATTGAATTTTCATTTTCAGACTTGAATTTCGGTTCCTAGAATGGTGATTGTTTGTTTGAACTTAATTTCGTTTAATTTAATTATGTTCAGCTAAGTTATATTTGAGGGGAGTTATTCTTAGCTTCAAGGGGTGAACGTTAATTTTCTATAGATGAATTCTTGTTATTGATTAGGGTTTACAAAGTGTTTTAAATTTTCAGATTATTTTACTTGGATTAATGTCGCTGATGTGGTATGTATTGAATATGCACACAACATGCTCGACAAAATGCTGTAGAATAAATTGATTAATTGTCGTACTAATATTTCCAAATTTTATCGATCTCAAGAAATTCATGCTAAATTTATTTGCAAAGCCCAATTGATAGCGAAAGAATAACTTCACTCAATTTTCCCTTTCATCGCAATTTAATTATATTCTTTTTTTTTTATCATTTAAGCAATTTCAAAATCGTAGTTTAAGACTTGAATTTAGCAAATATTACAATACCAATAAAATCCCTAGGAAGAATGACCCTGGATTATTTCTAGGCTATAACCTGACCCCTTTATACTTGGAGGGTAGATTTTACATCGAGTCAAGTTTTTGGCGCCATTGCCGGGGATTATTTTGGTGTTAATTGATTTTTGCTGAATTCTTTTTATTTTATTATTATTTTGTTCGACTACTATTCTTGATATTATTCTTTGTTTATGTCCGTTTGGTTTCGAGATAATTCTAAGCGATTAGTAAGATCGGAACCTACTAACCAATTTTTAATTCTTGAAAATCAGCAGGTAGTAATGGAAAATATTGCAGATCCAGATGAGGCGCCAGTCGTTCGAAGTCTTCGAGATTACATTTTTCCAACGATGACAAGCACTCTGTCGTGCATAGTGATGCCTGCAAATGCAGCGGTCTTCAACTTTAAACCAGGAATGATTGATCATCTACCATGCTTCCATGGGATGCCTTCAGAGAGTCCATATCACCACATCCAGGAATTCGAAGGGGTTTGTTTTACTTTTCTTGAAAGAAATTGTACTGAGGAAGTCATTCGACTCAAGCTTTTCCCTTTTTCACTAAAGGATAAAGCTAAGTCGTGGCTTAACTCTTTAAGGCCTAGTTCAATTACAAATTGGGCAAATATGCGGAAAGAGTTCATTAAAAAGTTTTTTCCACCACAAAGAACCACCGCAATTCAAAGACAAATCATGAATTTTTTCTCAAAAGAATAATGAAAATTTTTACACTAGTTGGGAAAGATTCAAAGATTTGTTGTTATCTTGTCCCCATCATGATTACGAGCAATACATGTTAACGAAATTTTTTTATGAAGGGCTCAGACCAGAAATGAGACAATTTGTGCAAACCATGAGTAATGGTGATTTCTTTGCAAAAGACCCAAATGAAGTTTTTACATTTTTTGATGATTTAGCTGAAAATGCCCAATCTTGGGATAACATTGATGAGTTTGATAGGGGTGTTGCAATAAAAACTGAATTTCCAAAAATTGCATCTGGAAATGGAATTCATTCACTTAGAGCAGATGATGACATAAATGCCCGATTGGCTGTCATCACTCGAAAACTTGAAAACTTGGAAACTCAAAAAGTGCATGAAGTTAATTCCTCTTCCACTATTTTAGAAAAATGTTCAATTTGAGATGATGCACAGCATTTAACCTCTGATTGTCCTGCACTTCCCCAACTAAAAGAGATGTATTTTGATCAATCTGTTACTGTTAATATGATTTCCAAACCTTATTCTAATCCATATTCGAGTACTTATAATCCAGGTTGGAGAAATCATCCAAATTTCAGTTGGAGGAATGATCAAGGAGGAAGCAATAATGTTGGCAACAATGCTAGACCTTCACAACCAACACCATATATGCCACCGCAGAAGAGAAGTCTGGAAGACCAAATCCAACAATTCATGCAAAGCCAAGCTGCCATCAACAATCAAAACTCTCAGGCCATTAATGACATCCGATCTCAGCTTACAAAATTGACTACCCAGGCAAGTGCAACAGAAAAAGGCAAGTTTCCAGCTCAACCAATGCCAAATCCTCAAACTCAATACAATGGGGTCGATGAATCCAATCTGAGACATGTGAAAGCAGTAACTACCTTGAGAAGTGGTAAGCAAATCCAAGTTCCTGAACCTAAAGAGGACTTGGTGGGTAAGCAAGCTAAACCTTCTGTTGATGATACTGTATTAAAATCTCTATCTGATGTTCAGGAACCACCTAGGCCAATAGTAGGTGCACCCCCTGCCCCTTTTCCTCAAAGATTACAACTTGGTAATAAGACCAAAAATCAAACAGAAATTCATGAAATTTTTAAGCAAGTTAGGGTAAATATTCCTCTGTTAGATGCAATTCAACAAGTCCCTGCCTATGCTAAATTTCTTAAGGATTTGTGTACAGTGAAGAGGAAGTTAGCTGTTAAGAATAAGGCCTTTTTAACTGAACAAGTGAGTTCTATCATACAACGTCAGACTCCTCAAAAATTTAAAGATCCTGGTTCTCCAACCATTGCTTGTATGATAGGAACCACTCGTATTGGTCATGCATTGCTAGATTTAGGTTCGAGTGTGAATCTTTTGCCCTTTAGTGTGTATACACAACTTGGTCTAGGTGAACTTAAGCCTACCCCCATGATTTTACAATTAGCAGATAGATCTATTAAGATTCCTAGAGGGATAATTGAGGATGTTTTGGTTCAAGTCGATAAATTCTATTATCCAGTTGATTTTGTTGTTATTGATGTCCAAAGTACACCTAAAACTTCCCCTCAAATCCCTGTTATTCTTGGTAGACCATTTCTTGCAACTTCAAATGCTTTGATAAATTGTAGGAGTGGTATTTTAAAGTTGACTTTTGGCAATATGTCTTTGGAACTTAATATTTTCAATGCTTGTAGGCAACCAAAAGACTTTGATGAAGTGCAGGAAGTTAACATGCTGGAAGAGCTGCTAGTTGAATTAGAAGATCCTGATGAGCAACTTGAGCAGAATCTCGAATTGGACGGCATTCAAGACCCTTCAAAAGGTGTCACAACAGCAGTTGTAAGAGCTTGGTAGCCAAACATTGAGCCTCTAAACGTTAGCCAGACACCCATGCAAACATCAGCAGAAAAGATGCCAATTCTGGAGCTTAAACCTCTTCCATCGGAACTAAAGTATGCATTCTTGGGACCTAATGAATCATACCCTGTGGTAATCTCTTCTACTCTTACTTGTGATTAAGAAAATATGTTGTTGAAAGTGTTGAATGATCATAGATCTGCAATAGGTTGGACTATAGCGGATATTAAAGGAATTAGTCCTTTAGTGTGCACTCATAGAATTTTTCTAGAAGAAAATGTTAATCCTTCAAGGGAATCTCAAAGAAGGCTAAACCCTAACATGAAAGAGGTTGTTAAAAATGAAGTTTTAAAATTACTTGATGCAGGTATTATTTATCCTATTGCAGACAGCAAGTGGGTAAGTCCTACTCAAGTAGTACCTAAGAAAACTGGGGTTACCGTTGTCGAAAATGAACAGGGAGAAATGATAACTAAAAGAGTACCCACTAGTTGGAGAATGTGCATAGATTATAGGAAATTGAATTCCACGACCAGAAAATACCACTTTCCTTTACCATTTTTAGATCAAGTGCTAGAAAGAGTTGCTGGACATTCATTTTATTGTTTCTTGGATGGTTTTTCAGGCTATCATCAAATTGAAATAGTATTAGAAGACCAAGAAAAAACTACTTTTACTTGCCCTTTTGGGACGTTTGCTTTTAAAAGAATGCCTTTTGGTCTTTGTAATGCCCCAGCAACCTTTCAAAGATGCATGCTTAGCATATTCAGTGACATGATAGAAAACATTTTGGAATTTTTTATGGACGATTTCTCTGTGTATGGTAATTCATTTGATGATTGCCTAACAAATTTGAAAGTTGTTTTATGCAGGTGTGAAGATAAGCAACTTCTCCTTAATTGGGAGAAATGTCATTTCATGGTAACACGAGGAATTGTTTTAGGTCATATAATTTCTGCTAAAGGCATGGAAGTAGATAAGGCAAAAGTAGATTCTATTTCTAGGTTGCCTATTCCTTCAACCGTAAAAGACGTTCGATCATTTTTAGGTCATGCAGGTTTTTATAGGAGGTTCATAAAAGATTTCAGTATCATAGCAAAACCTTTGACCACACTTTTGATGCATGATACAAAATTTGTTTGGACTAATGAATGCACTGCAGCTTTTGAACATTTAAAAAAGGCACTCACCACTGCACCCATAGTTAGATCACCTGATTGGTCTCTACCTTTTGAATTAATGTGTGATGCAAGTGATATAGCCGTAGGGGCAGTACTTGGCCAGAGGAAAGGTAAGGAACCTTATGTAATCTACTATGCTAGCAGAACTTTGAATCATGCTCAATTAAATTATACAACTACTGAAAAAGAGATGCTAGCTATAGTTTTTGCATTGGAAAAATTTCGAACTTATCTTATTGGGACTCCTGTTACCATCTTTACTGATCACTCTGCTCTTAAATATTTGTTCACAAAGAAAGATGCTAAACCTAGACTCATTCGATGGATTTTGTTATTGCAGGAATTTGACATCACAATTAAGGATAAAAAAAGGGGTGGAAAATGTTGTCTCTGATCATTTATCCAGATTAAATTCTGAAAATTCAAAAGTTTCTCACCCTTTAAATGATTCATTTCCTGATGAACAGTTATTTAGCTTGAATATTGTTCCATGGTTCGCTGACTTGGTTAATTATCTTGTTACAGGTCATATGCCTTCAAATTGGAGTGTCCAAGACAAAATGAGGATGAAAGCTATTGCAAGGAACTTCTTCTACGATGATCCATACTTATTCAAATATTGTGCTGATCAGATCATTCGAAGATGTGTTCCTGATGACGAGGTACAACAAGTTCTTACTTTCTGTCATTCTCATGCTTGCGGAGGCCATTTCTCTTCGCAGAAAACAGCTGCTAAGGTACTTCAATGTGGTTTTTATTGGCCTAGTTTATTTAAGGATGCCCATACATTTTGTAAAAACTGTGAAGCATGTCAGAAACTTGGTAGTCTCAGCCATAGGAATATGATGCCATTAGCACCAATCCTTGTTCTTGAAATTTTTGATTGTTGGGGATTAGACTTTATGGGTCCTTTTCCCCCTTCTTTTGGATATCTATATATATTGGTTGCTGTTGATTATGTGTCAAAATGGGTAGAGGTTATTCCATGTAGAACAAATGACCATAAAGTTGTGCTCAAATTTTTGAAAGAACATATTTTTTCTAGGTTTGGTATGCCTAAGGCCATAATTAGCGATGGAGGAACACATTTTTGTAATAAACCATTTGAAACTCTGTTAAAGAAATATGGCATTAGGCATAAAATTTCCACTCCCTATCACCCTCAAACTAATGGTCAAACTGAGCTAGCCAACCGGGAAATTAAAGGCATTTTGACAAAAATAGTGAATCCAAATAGAAAAGATTGGGTTATAAAACTAGATGATGCTTTATGGGCCTATAGAACTGCTTTTAAAACTGTTCTTGTAATGTCGTCTTATAGAATTGTATTTGGAAAACCTTGTCACTTGCCGGTTGAAATCGAACATAAAGCTTATTGGGCAATCAAGACACTCAAATTTGATCTAGATCAAGCTGGTGAGTTTAGGAAATTAAAATTGAATGAGTTAGATAAATTGCGTTTGGAAGCATATGAGAATGCAAAAATTTCAAAAGAGAAAATGAAAGTTTTTCACGATAAGAAAATTTTTAGAAAATCATTTTTTCCTTCTCAGAAAGTTCTGTTGTATGACTCTAAGCTTCATCTCTTTCCTGGTAAGTTGAGAACTAAATGGATTGGTCCTTACATTGTGCAAACTGTTTACCCTTATGGAGCAGTTGAAATCCTGGATCCAAAAACTGGTACTGTTTTTAAAGTTAATGGACAACGTCCGAAACCATTTTTGGATAATTTTTCTGCTGATATTAATGAACTACCTCTGCTGGACCCTGCTTCCAGCGGCTGATTTCCTTGGAACTAACCTTTATTATTATGTATATATTTTCTTTTCTTTTCGCAATTTTATTCTCTTCTTCATTTTCTTAGTTTTTCATTCTTGAATAATTGTTCATGTGCATAAGCCTCCTCTCAGGTACACTCTTCTCCTTTAGCTTGATTTAATTTTGAGTCGTGTTTATTATTCACCGTTCATTTTTCTTCTCTTTGAGTCATTGAGGACAATGTCTGATTTTAGTTGGGGGGAGAGTGACTCAAATGTACTTGTTTTGCATAAATTCTTTTGTGATAGTTGAGCATTAAAATTGAGTACATCTTGAGTCTTGAGTTATATCTTTGTTATTCTGTAAAGACCTCCCTCCTAAAAAAAATTTTATGCACGAATTTAAGCCTTGTGGTAAGATGGATAGTCAACACATACAACTAGAGCTCTCTCAAGTTAAGTAATTTTATTTGTTCATCATGAGAGTTGAGCGATTGGTAGTTTTCTTATATTGCCCTTGTTTGATATTGCTACTTCCATTGGGCATCATTACACGGATTGTGGATTGTTGGTGGTTTACACTTGAGAAACGATGAAGGTCAATGTCAAATAAAAATTTGATCCTGTGAAGCTAATATTTCACATTAAAAATGACATTACATCCAGACATTGCTTCCATAAATACATAACCTTGTTTCTACTTTCAAGTATAAGTGAGGATGATTATTTTTGCTCCATATTTGAGAAACAAAAACGTTCAGTGCATGAAAAAGAAAGAAAAGTGGAGTTGGAAAGTATTTGACAGTCATTGAGACTAGAGGAAAATGTTGAAAAATTATTTGAGAGGATCTCATATACAAAAAAAAAAGGGAGACGTATTGAAGAGAAAGTAAATGTTGTGAAGAAGAAAGTAAGCTTGAAGTGTGATTAAAAGTGAAAATTATTATCCTTGCTTATATTTTGAAAGTCTTCGATTTCTACCAACTTCTTTTATTTCCTTATCCTATCGAAAAAAAAAGCTACCATTGCGTCTTATACTTCCATTGGAATTTCTTGTTCTACTATTATCACTGAAATATGCAAACCTCTTCTTCCATCACTCTTTATCATTTCTCTTGAGAACACCATCATTACCTTTACGTTGACATTGACATTTTCATCTTAAGTTGGCTTGTGGTAAGAATGGTTGAGTCCCAATGGTTGTGAGTTTTTCATGAGGTCAATATTTGCATTACTGTCATCCACATATATATGGTCTTTGTTTATTGAATGCTTGAGTGAACAATTTTCAAACTCCATGAGTGACCTTCTAACCAGTTCAGAAACAAAATACACATACCCGTGAGTATATGGAGTTTATACTTGGCTTGAGTGAGTACTCGACACTGTATGTGTTGGGGTTAGTGGTTTGATGGATCGGCTTAAAACACACACACACAAAACTTTGGGAATGTTTTTTATGGATTAATTTGGATATAATTCTTAATCTCTTGATTTTGCGAAGTTGTTGTGCTCGACTATCTAAACTCATTCTTGACTTTACAATCGAAGTTTTTCATTGAGCTAATCATGTTTTTTTAATTCGCTTGAATTGCTAGAGACTAGCAAACAGCTAGTTGGGGAGTGTGATTATTGTCCAATTTTACTTGTTTTAAAGAAGTAAATAAATGAAAAAAATACAATTTTGGGATATAAATTTTTTCATTTAGAGTAAAACTGGTAAAAGATTCAATTTTATTTGTTAAACTCTAAATTGATTTTATTTGTTAATAATTTCATTTATTTAACTGCAGGTACATTTTGGACAATTTTATCTCAAAAATCCCTAGTTTAATGGACCCGAAAAACCCCAAATTGAGAAAAAAACCTACACACCACTCAGCACCCATTCTCTCTCTCGATGCGGTCTCTATCTCTATAAAAAAAAAAAAACTCAGCCTTCATCAACCTCTCTGCCTGCCAGCCGACACCTCTCTTCCTCACCAGCAACCTACTTCCATCAACAACCAGCAGCTCACGAGGGGTCTTCTTCTCTCAACCCATACAGCCGTCTCCCTCTCCCTCCTGTCTTCTCTCAACTCCTCAAGCCACAACCGAACCAACATCCCTCATCTCCCTCAGCCTCCTCTTCCGGTATCATCCTATGTCTGCTCCTAGAACCAGCCGCCAACCTTCTCTTCCACCATAACCAACCAGCCACCAGTTTATAGCCGCAACCTGTTCAGCCCTCAAACAGAACCTACATCCTCTATCTCACGTAACTCACACCAGCTCTATCACTTCAGACAGCAGCCAACTTCTTCTCTTCCACAATCACAGCCAGCGGGTCTCTCTGTCGGTCTTCTCTCTCAGCAGCCAACCAGCAGGTCTCTCTGTCTGTCTTCTCAGCAGCAGTCTCGCCAGCAGCCTCGCTCCAGCAGTCATGCAGCAACCCGCCAACCTCCGCCTCTCACAGTCCGGCAGTCTGCTCCTCTCAACCGTTCCCAGCTTCTTCATTCACAGCGGACGATCGATTGGAAGTGGAGTTGGTGGTTTTCGGTGATTGGTTCCAATTTTCATATTTTTGCTTACATGTTGAATTGTTTCAATTTCTAGTTTTCATGACTCTGGATTATTGATGTTAGTTGTTTTTATTTATATTTTGGATGATTGTTTTAGTTTAATTCCCGTTTTATTTATTCTTCTAGCCGTTTTAATCATTAGTTTAAATAATTTTAGATTATTGATATTAGTTGATTTTTAGATATTGTTAGTTATTGAATTTTCATTTTCAGACTTGAATTTCGGTTCCTAGAATGGTGATTGTTTGTTTGAACTTAATTTCGTTTAATTTAATTATGTTCGGCTAAGTTATATTTGAGGGGATTTATTCTTAGCTTCAAGGGGTGAACGTTAATTTTCTATAGATGAATTCTTGTTATTGATTAGGGTTTACAAAGTGTTTTAAATTTTCAGATTATTTTACTTGGATTAATGTCGCTGATGTGGTATGTATTGAATATGCACACAACATGCTCGACAAAATGCTGTAGAATAAATTGATTAATTGTCGTACTAATATTTCCAAATTTTATCGATCTCAAGAAATTCATGCTAAATTTATTTGCAAAGCCCAATTGATAGCGAAAGAATAACTTCACTCAATTTTCCCTTTCATCGCAATTTAATTATATTCTTTTTTTTTTATCATTTAAGCAATTTCAAAATCGTAGTTTAAGACTTGAATTTAGCAAATATTACGATACCAATAAAATCCCTAGGAAGAATGACCCTGGATTATTACTAGGCTATAACCTGACCCCTTTATACTTGGAGGGTAGATTTTACATATAGTCAATGATTAAAGACCATCCTGACATATACCCACTTATATCCGAATGTAACAGGCTCAGTAGATCAACTATCCCAGTTTTTCTTTTTCCATGAAAAATTGACTTGTCAATTTACCACCAAGGTGATATATATATATATATATATATATATATATATATATATATATATATATATATATATATATATATATATATATAAAAAGTCAAGTATCATATTTAAGTGTGACTTCTTCTATGCCTTATTAATATTCAGAATGTAGACTATTTGTTTTTTTACCTAAATTTCATGGTATCTCATCCAAATTAATGAAGAACTATTATTCTCATTTAAAGAAGAATCACTTCATGTCCAAACATGAAATGGAAGTGTTGTTCTTTATAAGAACTGTAATTAACAATTTGTCTAACTTCAAATTGAATGAGAAAGCTGTGATAGCTTCTTAAACAGTTCAAGCAACTTTTGCTTTATTACCTACAAATAAGTATATCACCATTTTTTGTAAATATTCTACTTTTAACCATTTAATATTATCGGTATCTAATCCACGAATGGTTAAGTAGATTATTTAACCTCTATTGAATAGAAATATTGATGCGATCCAGGGAGGGGAATCACGTCGAACAAGCTGAAGAAATGTCGGGAAAGTTCCGAATTCAGGTTGGAACGTATGATAACACTACGATCCGAGCCTCATGACGCAAGAACCAGGGGTATATTAAACCTGAGACCCATTATGATGCGGAAACAAGAACCATAATGGGGTGAACGCCACAAATGTTGTCCAATTCCTTTGATAGATTTGTTGAATGCCACAAATATCACACAATATTTGATAAGTTCGAGTTAAAGGAAAAATCCTCACCTTTAGAGAGAGTAAAAATACTCAATAATTTTTTTCATCAAAGTCTTCTTAAAATGAATTGAAAATAGAATATAAATAAGCATAATAAAACCCTAGTCACTAATGGACTCAAAATAGAGTTCTAACTAATCAAAAATAGTTAAAACTGAAAAAGGAATTAAAAAAAAAGAAGGAAATAAAATCCACGTTATTTGCGATAAACCGGACTTACGGCTGTGACAACATCACTTATGGCCGTAATTATACTTCTGCTTAAGGATTACGGTCGTGACCATATGACTTACGGCCGTAACTTTGAAAACTTGGAATTTTTCATTCTGATCCGAGAGAAACTTACGGCCATGAGACTCTTTGGTTACGACCATAACTTTGCTTCTGCATAATTTTTTTTTTGATCTTCTTGGGTTCCAACCCGATTCTCGGCTTGTCTCTTGGCTTGCACACTTGGTTTAGCCTTGAACCTTCTTCATCAATGTTGTCAAACCAGGCCCAACCCGGTCGGGTAGACTCGGAACCCGGAGACCAGGTCCAAAACCAGGGTCTGGTGACCCAAAAAACCCATTTCGGTAAAAAATCGGTCGACCCGGACCGAGTTGACCCGGGTTTTAGTTTTTTTTTAATTTTTTTTAAAATTTATGATTTATTTATTTTTTAAAATATTTTTATTATTATTTAATGAACAATTCGACTCCGGGTTGACCCCGAGTCGACCTCTAATCCTTGACCCAGTCCCTCGGCCGGGTCAATGACCGGGTCGGGTTTAAAAATATTGTTCTTCATTGAAGCAATGTTTAATCTTTGAAGCTTTTCGAACATGCTTGAAGCTTTGTTTTGCTTGATTTGTAGTTCTTTCCGTCAAGCCCACCATGATTCGTATAAAAAATGAAGTAGAAGATTCACCAAACTTCTCACTTCTTCAGTTCGATTAAGGAAACCTTGCAATTATTAATTTAATATCGTATTATTAGCATGCAATTATTAATTTGATATCCTATTATTGGCATGTTCGAGAAGAGTATTCTCGATCATATTGTGTTTGACATCAATCCTCAAAGGAAAATGCCAATTCAAAGGTTTCAGTCTAATGAACTTGCTTAGTGTTAATTACACTGTAAAAGTTCAAGTAATAACTCAAATTTTAAAACTCATACAATAACAATAATAATTTAAAATAGAATCACGTATTATCATACATAAATCAAATTAATAAGGTATTTTATTAAATTGATTACGTACAAATAGATATATCACCATTTTTCACAAATATTCTACTTTTCATCATTGTATATTATCGATATCTAAACTAGAATGGTTAAGTAGATTATTTAACCTCTATCGAATAGACCAAAATCTCAGGTCTTCTTTTTCATCTCCGATTACTCGATAATTTCCACAAGCACAAATTCCACTTTTTATAGGCCCAAAAATTCTTTCAATAAATAATCCATCTTTTTCAGGTTTATTGGTTTTGTAATGAAAAGTATAGGATTTTGTCACCTCTCCAACGATCTCTCCATTAGGCAGGATTTTAGTGGCCCAAGCACTTATTTGTTGAGGAGAAACTAATCCAATTCATAGCTGTTGATGTTTATACCGATCGATCATAGAAGAAAAATTCTGATTCATTCCGATTAAGCTTCCTTCCTATGCCCATAAGAAATCCCGGAGCCACCCATTAATAGTAATAGAACTCTGCGCGAAGTTTCCTCCCATGATATGAGTTACTACCCTTTGATCACTTATACTGCCCTAAACATCTGACTGCATTTTCCAACTGAAATGGAATATTACTACCGTAATGGAATTGTACATCCAGAATAGTCCTAAAAGACATGTCCCCAAGCCGATACTTGGCATGTACCCCCTCTTCCAGGTCCATCACAAGGAAAACGAAAACCAAGATTTGCTTTATCCGGTATCAAACGGGAGCTACGAGCAAATAGACACCTTTCAGGAGTATCAATACCGTGACATGAATCGTAAATGCATGGATGTGATGTACCAAAAAATCCGCGGTTCCTAACAGAACAGGTAACAAAGCCACTTTGCCACCTACTGCTACTAAATCACCATCTATGTATTTTTCCACAGGACTGAATCCATAGAAACCTTGGCTTAGTGCCATTACTGTAAGCGGCGGATGATTGGTATGCAGGATCGGTTGCAACGGTTTCACATGAATGTAAATCAAGAGATTGGCGGCTTTCCAACTAGCCATCCCTTGCCTTGCTTCTTACCGCTCCGGGGAAGGATCCTTTTCTATTTTACTGCCTAGCCAGACTTTCCACTCACTTCCTTTCATTTGTGATTTCCTTTACCGACACATGCTCAATATTGGGTAGCGCTTCTTATCTGGAAATCCATTCACACTTCAAGCTTAAACACTTCTTCAGTTCGATTAAGGAACCTTGCAATTATTAATTTAATATCCTATTATTGGCATGTTCGAGAAGAGTATTCTCAATCATATCGTGTTTGAGATCAGTTCTCAAAGGAAGATGTTAATTCAAAGGTTTCATTCTAATGAACTTGCTTAGTGTCAATTACACTATATAATTTCAAGTAATACCTCAAATTTAAAACTCATACAACAACAATAATAATTTAAAATAGAATCACGTATTATCATGCATAAATCAATTTAATATGGTCTTTTATTAAATCGATTATTCCAACTATTTTTTTTTTTTTGGAATTAATGACCCTCTACATTAATCTCGTAAAATCCTGTTTGATTCACAGTGGGTTAGGATCTATTTGTTCTATTAGAACCTTGAGTAACTCAATAATCCCTAATAAAACATTCAAGCAGATACTCCTATCAATCACATCTCCATGTGACTCTTAGATCATCAAGTAGACAACTTTTTGTCCCACACATCTTATTTATTTACTTGACTGTACTCCAAAATCTCATATCCTTGAGTGACTCAACAAAAGATAGATTTCAGTTAAATTCTATTCATTGTTTAGAAACGTCTTATGTTTCATAGTAATAAACACATTTTCCCACTCGCAGCCTTGAGAGACTTAACAAACCGACATCGAGGGCGGATTCTGGTTTATTCACTATAACAATGGAAGGCACTTTGTATTGACCAATTAATAAGAATTTAATAATTTGCTTCCAAAATTGTATCCCTTTTGATTTACTCAATAAATGATACAATTTTTGGATAAATCTAATACATTATTTAGAAGTATTTGATTCTTCATAATGAGAAACATATTTACCAGCGAGTAGCCTTGAGTAACTCAAAAAGCTGACATCGATAGCAAAACTCTGGTTTTTTATTATAACAATGGAAAGCATACGACTTAATATAATTTTTAAGTGAGATATTTGCTATCATCATTCCTATGTATATTAACTAACATCAACCATATAATTAATCATACATATAATATTACAGTGAATGATTATGGATAATATCTATTCAGTCTTCTCGAGCCATAAAGATGACTAGTTGGTCAATTCCTAGGGGACATTGCATTCGATCATCGAATGCTACATGCAATAATCTCCATCTGCTGTTGCAACTTGTATCCTGTACTAGTTGTCTTCTTGTGGTCAGCTGCAACCTGTATCCTATATTAGTTGGCACTCAAGCTTGTATTAAATGAACATGCAGACCCATACATATAAACTAGAGCTCGCAGACCCAAATGAATTAAACAATAGGCTCGCATGCCCAACCAACAAAAAATAAATAAATAAACCATGCATCCAACTAATCATATGGGTCGTGATGTGATCCAGAACCTCGATAATACGAATCATAGCAGGCTTGACAGGAAAATTTAAATATTCAAGTCAAAACAAGAATTCAGCAGGTTCGACGAGCTTTGAAGATCAAACTGTGTCAAAATGAACCAAAAAATTAACCAGAATGCCTTTTACGACCGTAACAGTTGGAATTACAGCCGTAAGCAGCTATCGCAATTTTTAGGCAGAACATGACTTACAACCATAATTAAATTCGTCACGACCGTATCTGCAGTATCAACTTTGCACCCGAGAGGGGCTTACAGCCATAAGCCCGATATTTACGGCCATAACTGAGGAGCGGATCAAATTTCGCAGAATCTTAATTATTTTATTTCTTTTTCCAATTTTAGTTATTTTAGCTATTTTAGTTTAATTAGGATTCTATTTTGAGTCAATTAGCGACTAGGGTTTTTGTTAGGTCTTTTTTTTCATTATTTATACGCTCTTTCATTCAATGTAACATTCAGACTTTGATGATCGAATAAAGATTTTGAGTATTTTACTCGTTAAAAGGTGGTTTCCTTTTATTCCCAAGAACTTATCAAGATTTCAATTCTTGTGACGTTCAAACCCGAACTTATCAAAGATTAACTATCTTTGTGGCGTTCAAAACCAGAAACTTATCAAGGAAGCTGGACAGATCCTTGTGGCGTTTCGCAAATCTTGGTTCTTCAATCCGCATTGTCGATCCTTGCGTCGTGATTGTCGGGTCAAGATTCCACCATCCGTAATAACTTGGGTTCGGAACTTTCCGGCGTTCAATTCTGCGCAGCTCGAATCCCATCAGGTCGAGTCCACAATCATTCACTTAATACAAATTCATCATATAAATGTATTATAATATAATATCTAATATTATATAAACAAATTTCAAGTTTTCGGCAATCTAGATCGTCTAAACTAATTTAGATAAAATGAATAGGAACAATAATTAATTAATCAATTTGATTAATTAAGTATAATTAACGGGAGTTATTTAATTGAAATCATATTATAATTAAATACAAAATTAGAGTCCAACTCTAATTCCAACTTAGGAAAAATTGAATTAACATCTTAATTTACGATGTAACTCCAAAAATAAAATATAATTTAATTTAATAAATAATTAATCTAATTAATCAATCAGTTTAATTGACGAGTTTATTTAATTAAAATAAGATTTTAAATAAATACTAAATTAGAGTCCAACTCCAATTTCAAGATTCTAGGGCTAATAGAATTTAGAATCAAATCCTAAATAAGATTTAATTAATAATCAATTAATTGAATTAACTAATTATTAAATACCAAATTAGGGTCCAAATTCTAATTCTTAATATAAGGGAAAATAGAATTAACATTTTTATTTCGGATAAAACTCCTAAATAAAATAAAATTGAATTTGAGATCAAAATCATATATTTTTTGTTAAAATCCAATATTAACAATAATTTAAAAATTCTGAATTTTTAATATAAAATTTTAAATTGGATCAAAATTAAATTTTGATCGAAGTTTTAAATTCGGTCAAACTCATTCAAATTCAAATTTTAAACCCTTTTAAAAATTGGAATTTGACCCCATTCAATTTCATTAATGACATTAGAGTCTTACAATTTCAAAAATTGCAAAATGACCCCACTTTAATTTTAAACCCTGAACTAAAATTAACAAACAAGGGCATGTAATTTCGTAAAATGCAGGAGAGGCCCCCGCCCAATCACTCTCGCCTGAAACCCTAGACTTCTCTTCCTCCTTTTTCAAGTTGTTGACGCCTCATTTGTCATCAAAGAGGACAGCCGCCGTGAGCTACTACTACCACAGTAGCAGCACTGCGCAGGTCAAGCTCTGGGGGTTAACGTATGGGGGCACTGTGTTAACCGTAGCTATTATAGGCCATGCGTTTGTAGCGATTGCGCATCCCGCATCTTTGGTGGTACCTGCTGAGTGACGCCGCAACATTCAGTGTATGCCGCTGCTTACTACAGCAGCGACTTCAGTCTATCTGTGCGGCAGTGACTTTATAGCCATACCTCCAAGCCTTCGATAGTTTTTGCCACCTAATTCTTTTAATCAATTTCCTGATCCAATTTTCGACCCAAAATTAATTTTCTTTTCAAAATCATATTAAGAAAAGGAAAAAATATTTTCTTAATGTTAGAAACAAGAAAATCATTTCAATCATATTGAGCTCTTTTTTTATTTTCATTAAATTTTTACTTGTTTCTACAGTACTCAATCTCAATTATTCATTAAAAATCATGTCCACAATTTTTGACTTTTCAACCAAATCTCAATCATCATTTCTCCTAAAAATCACTATTCGTTTAAAAAAAAAAAACTCATTTTAAATATTATCAAACACACTCTGAATTTAGCAAAAAATTTAACAAATTCTAACAAGTAACAAGGTAGTTTCTAATACAACTCTAAGGTTTCATGCCATACATGCACAGCGAAAATTAAAAGACTCGAAATCAAAGCTCGAATCAACCTTTCACTTAGATAAAATCTATGATAAAGATAATACCTTTGATGAATGCCGTGAATCTAAAATCCGAAACATGACGTATAATCTTGTCATCACCAGCTGTCAAATTATCCAGCATCTAACAAAAATTCATACAATGAGTTGAATCTAAAACTTCATCAATCTCCAACAATTGGAATGAATTTGAGAGAATATTAGTTTTTTTTTTCTCTTATTGATTGTTTTCTCTTTATGCTAGCAAAAGAAAAAATCATGCGCTAGAATATTACTGAAAAGTGACTCTCTCTTTTCTCTACAGCAGTGCACTTATTTATACGTCCACCTACAACCTTAACCCTAGTCACAATAGGGCTATTAACGGGCCTTGATTAATTAATCATTGTAAAGTTCGGCTCAAATAATTGCGCTTGTACATTAATTGTAACCGTGCTTGAAAATCGAAAACAATAATAAAAGAAAAGATAAGAACAGCCAAGCAATTAAGCACAAATATATATAGCAGTAAAAAGAGTAGTAGAAACTCCACATTGCATTGCAGCACATGACTTTTCTCCTTACACTTTAAATTAAATAGATATAATGTTCTTGGAGAAATGTTCTTAAACTCAGATAATTACTTCTTGTCCGCGGAAAAATCATTCTCAGATAGAAGCTGAGAAAACAGTTCATCAGGATATTAGATACAAGATTATTGTTTCGCGCGGAAGTCACCTCGCTAACAATTACCAAAGGGGGATCAGATGAATGTGTAAGGAACAAATCTCTCGAGATAAAGTCCCAACGAGGAGTGCTATATTTATGAAGATTACGGTGAAGACAAAACACCTCCAAGGGGTGCAAGCACACAAATTACACTAAGAGTTTGACGATAAAAGTAAAGATAAAAGAAATTACATATTCTCTTGTTGAGATTTGATTGATTCGTTCCCTAAATGACTAAGTTTTTACAATATATACAAATGCACGAACTTCCTTCAACCGCTGCCAATATTTGAATCTTTGGTTTGCCGCCTTGATTTGTAACATTTGCATGGATTAATTTACTTCCTCCACGTTGCATAACCGTTTACCACGTCCTTGTAACATCCGCTTGCCACGTTGCTCTAAGTAACTTCCACAATTCATCACTTCAACTGCCACCTTCGTCAACAACTGGTTATGTGATCATAAGACAAGTGTCAAAACTGCTTCTACTTACTTAGTCGCCCAAATATCCTAGCTGTCGCACAATCGCCCAGTCATCCAATTTCTTGCCTATAATGAGCCCTTACGTTGGGCCTCTTTTGGTTTAGGCCAAGGCTTAGGCCTCTTGCATTTTGGGTATTTTTTTGGCGTCAACAATTACCCCCCAATATGGCGGAATTAATATCGATTTTATTAATTTTAAGCCATATTCTGATATTAGGCGCCGCGCCTTTTTCTTTCCCTATTACTTTTCTCAACGGCGCCCCTCTGCATTCTGCAAAAGATTTGACGCTTCATAACCCTCGTTTTCAAAGGGTGTGCTACTTCCTCACGTAGCTTCATCTACATTTGCATTTTCTCCCACTTTCATCCACGTTTACCATCGCCGTTCTATTCTTCCTCCTATAAAGGTTATTGTTCACCATCTACCATTTCACTTCAATCTTTATACTTCGCACGCATTCTGCTAACAATGTCATCTTCCGGGAAGCAATCTGAAAACTTCCTTTCTTTTGACAACTTCAAGACACTCCTTACTAAGCCATAGTCAGCCCCTCTTTCTCCAGCCAATGTTGACAAGAATGAATTTTTCTTAGGCCCATCCTTTAATGATGCTGACTCAGTTGGGCAACTGGCTGTGGGGCAGTTTTTTCCTTGTACTCAAGACCCACCCTTCTTAAACCCTTTTCCGCTAAAGCCAATCCGTGAGAAGGGTATACGTACTTGGCCGAAGGCTGACACTACGTTTCGCCGGTGGCACGCGCGTATGGTGGGCCATGGCCCCACGAAGGAGATTTTTTACCGAGCTAAAATTTCTGATTTCTTGGAGATCACTTTGCGTCCTCCTGTGTTATGACCCTGTCCTTTTTCCCATAGCTCTGAGTTTTTGCTCTTCTGAGTATAACACCTTCATATTTCCCCTTGGTCCCATGTCTGTCACCTTGAGAGATGTTGGTGCTTTTGTGAACCTCCCTCCTTTAGGCGATACGATTTGCCCTACTATTTCAGTATCTGCCACTGCCCCAAAGTTTGACAAGAAATTTTCTGATTCTTACTCGGGTATGCAGGAGATTTACAACAATAATCCTCTGGTAGAACCCACTCATACTGAGCATGTGGCCTTCCTCCAGGTATGGTAATGCAAGTATGTCCTTTGCGTCCCTAGTCTCAAGCCCTCCATGTCATATTTGCATATAGCGTATGAACTAGCACGCGGTAGGTCCTTAAACCTTTGCTTTTTCTTCCTGACCGCCTTTTATAGAGGTATGGCATCCCTCCAACACCAACTGAGGAATGAAGCGTCTCCCACTGAGAGTGGGGCCCTTTGGCTCGCTCAGTTATGGTTGAAAGCGTACTTCCCACAATTCCATACTTCATCAATTTCTCCTCTTTTCGCTTCTTGCTTCGAGCTAATTATCCACTAGTTGGATGTTACAAAATCATCCAATAGGGATGTTTTCACTTTCTTCTATAATTTGCATTCGGTTCCTACTTTCTTTCCTTTCTCTACCCATCAGGTCCCTCCTTATGTGCAACCCCCTGCCACACTGGACGATGCACATACTTACTTGCCCATTTGGGTCCAATATGGTAGAGATTTGTTTCATGACATTATTACCGGTACCAATGCTAAGGCAGGGGTTGAACTCTATGCTCCCCAATTCTTTGTCCGCCAACTTGGCTTTGGGCAAGCATGGCCCGTACCTCCCTACTTTTCTAGGAGTCTATTAGAGTGATTCCACACCATCAATAGAACAAAGGTTGGAGCTATCAAGAGCCAGAATAATCTCTTAGCCGATGGTTTTTCCTTGGCACCCTTCAATCCTTCTTTCGTTGTGCATCCCCTTTTCGACCAATTTTGGCCATCAATCAAACGCAGGCTTTTCACGAACGATGTTCATCGTGCTTTTCATTTGTTAGAGAATCCGGGCATTCTCTCTTCTGGCCCCCCAATCGCAGTTGCTCCCCTATCTATCAGGTTTCCATCTCCATCCACTCCCAGGAAACAACCAACGTTGACAGATGCTTCTAGCCGTAAATGGCCTACCGCCATACTTGCAAGTTTGTCTGAGGACGAAGATGATGAGGACGTCCCCCTTAGCATAAAGGTAACCTCTGACCTTTGTTGCCTTCATTTACTCATAAGGAAACTTCTTTGTGCTTATCGTTTCACTTGGAATCTCAGAAAGGCAAGGCAGTGAGGGAACTTCATCAGAGGAGGGGTCAAAAGATCAGAGACCCTTGGCCACCCATCTCGCTCAAGAAATTCCTACCCTCCAGGGCGTTGATCCTCCACGTGTGGTGCCAGAAGGTAATTATTGCACATTAACAGTCCCCATGTGCCCTGTTGTTGCATTTTATTCACCGTTCATCATTCCTTATAGGGACACCAGCGGATTTTCCTGCTGCCATGAGCGTTAATCATCCAACCAAGGGTAAAGCCTCCACCAAAGTTGGGTCCCTTGAGGACACACCTCCTTCTTACTCCCCCAAAATGACGGATGAGGTAATTTCCAATTCGCACTATTTTCTTTTCGTCATCTGTAAAAGACACGTTCAATGATACATCTTTCTTTTACAGGGTGCTGATACTGTATTGCACTCCATCCAGGATTTATTTACAGCTTGGGAAAGTTATCGCGCAAGTAGTTCTTCCCGTGCGCCCATATCTCATTCTCCTCCCCCGTCTGTCACGCCTTCAGAAGAAAACAGAAAGATTTTTAAGCAGTCAATCCTCGATTTTACCTCATTCTTGGATTTGGACATTACTGTGGCCGGAGCTTCCAATCAACGGGACAGATTTGAGCAACTAAGTGCGCAAATGACCCAAGACTTTGCTCTCCCATCACTTGATATCCCGCATGATGTAAAACTGGCCCTGAAGATTGTTCAGTCTGAAGTGAACTCCTTGTTGGCCAGGAACGCAGAGGTGAAGGAGCAGAATATTCAATTCATTCGTGCACTAGTTGAGAAGGAGTCCCTCAGTACTGAATTCGAGAAAAGTAAAGGTGTCCTTGATGAAACTTCTTCCGAAGTTGTCCTGGGAAAGTTATCGCGCAAGTAGTTCTTCCCGTGCGCCCATATCTCATTCTCCTCCCCCATCTGCCACGCCTTCAGAAGAAAACAGAAAGATTTTTAAGCAGTCAATCCTCGATTTTACCTCATTCTTGGATTTGGACATTAATGTGGCCGGAGCTTCCAATCAACGGGACAGATTTGAGCAACTAAGCGCGCAAATGACCCAAGCATTTGCTCTCCCATCACTTGATATCCCGCATGATGTAAAACTAGCCCTGAAGATTGTTCAGTCTGAAGTGAACTCCTTGTTGGCAAGGAATGCAGAGCTGAAGGAGTAGAATATTCAATTCATTCGTGCGCTGGTTGAGAAGGAGTCCCTCAGTACTGAATTCAAGAAAAGTAAAGGCGTCCTTGATGAAATTTCTTCCGAAGTTATCCTGGAAGATTCTCTGATGGTGTCTCTGACTGCAGAGCTGAAGGAAATCCAAGTAAAAATGGACGATTGCAGGGCTCGGCTGGCCGCTAAGAAGAGGAATGCTTCTTCGGAGCTAGAACGAGCCAATTCGATCCTTGAATGTCTCTCCAACATCACTGTTGATGAAGGACGCATAGCTGAGTTAGCCGCTGCTTCGAAGGGCAAGGGCGAGGAGTGGCAAGCATTTAGAGAGCAGGCACGTTCTCTTTGGGGAAAGCTATAACGGACTCTCTATGGAACAATATTGCCTTTTCCCCTCCTAGTCATATTATTGTATTGGCACTCCATTTTATCAATGAAATATGATTGGCTTTCTTTCCTGCACATGTTCATGGTATCTGCTTAGGCACATTTTATCTCCATATCTTCTTGTTTGTACGATAATTACGTGCCTTCCACGGCGAAATACAATACGTTTATATTGGTTCGTCCTCCCATATGGAAGGAACATATTTCTTCAAGTATTTTTCGTTGATGGATCTTACGTGTTTCATGTTATCTAGATCCTCCAAATAATAAGCTCCGTTGGACAACACACTTCTTACTCTGAACGGTCCTTCCCAATTAGGTGACCATTTCCCATATTTGGGATTTTTACTTTCTAAGGGGAGAATGGTTTTCCAGACGAAATCGCCCACACTAAATAACTTGGATATCACTCTGTTGTTGTAATATTTAGCCACTTTTTGCTTCTGAACTTGCAATCTATCAAGGACGTCCAACTTTAATTCGTCCAGTTCTAAAAGATTCTGAACCATCAATTCTGCATAGTCGCTTTCGCATAGATGGTTCTGTAAACCGGTTCGAATTGATTGCACATTGATCTCCATAGGTAGTACTGCTTCTTGTCCATAGGTTAGCTGAAGCGGAGTTACACCTGTACTCATTCATGGAGACGTCCTGTAAGCCCACAAGGCATTGTTCAAACATTCGTGCCAATTCCTAGCATTTTCGCCCAACATTTTTCGTACAATGCTCTTCAGGGTTTTGTTGGACGACTCTGCTTGCCCGTTAGACTGAGCGTAATAAGGCGCAGAGTTAACTAGCTTGATGCCAAATTCGTCCAATAACTCCTTTACTAGATTTCCATTCAATGAGGTTCCATGATCTACCATTATGGTTTGTGGCACCTCGAACCTATAAATAATGTGGTTGCGAATGAATTCTATGACGTTCTTTTGGGAAATCTCTTTCAAAGGGACAGCCTCTACCCATTTAGTAAAGAAGTCCGTTGCTATAATGATGAACGTGTGTTGTTTGGACGATGGGGGATAAATATTCCCTATTAAATCAATAGCCCAACATTTAAACGGCCAAGGTTTAATAATAGGCATCATTTCCCTGGCTGGTGCTCTTTGGATTGGTCCGTGCCTCTGACACACTAAGCAACTTTTTGCATATTGTATGCACGATTCTCCCATTTTGGGCCAAAGGTATCCACTCCTAATAATCAACCATCTCATTTTTTGGTTAGCTTGATGGGCCCCACATATCCCTTCATGAACTTCTGCCATAATGGTCTTAGCCTCGCTCAAACTTATGCACTTTAATAGCACCCCATCTGAACGCTTCTTGTATAATTGTTCGTCTATGAGGACATAATTCAATGCATGCAGTTTCATTTTTCTGTCGTTTCTTCCACCAGGTTCTTCCAAAATTTTCATTAGTTCTTCTCTCCAATCCATCGCATCCCCGGTTTGTATACAATGAATACTGCTTCCCTTTATCCTCCTTTGTACGGCGGGTAGGATTATTCCGTACACACAAGTTGTTGTTGCATTTACTACCTTTGAATAACCCAAAGCGACTTGGGCTAATTCGTTCGCTACATCGTTGTAAATCCTGCTTATGTACTGAAGCTCCACTTGATCAAATTCCTCCAAAAGCTCTTGGGCGAGCTCATGTTGCTTTACCACAGAATCGCTCTGGCACTTGAAATCGCCCGTTAATTGGTATATTACCAACTGAGAATCTCCCCGGATAATCACATTCTTCACTTTCAGCTCTACTAACAGTTCTAGCCCCGTGATCAATGCTTCATACTCGGCTTGATTGTTAGTACATGCTCTTTCCAAGGTGAGAGCATACTTGTAACAGACTCCCAGAGATTTATTAAAAATATACCAACCCCCGCGCCCTGGTAAGTTTTTGATCCATCAAAATATAAAACACAACGCTTTGTTTCGAGCGAATCCACTTCTAAATTAACCTCCTTAGGCATGTCCAAACATGGATGATCAGCCAAAAAGTTGGCTAAAGCTTGATTTTTAATTGCCTTTTGAGGTACGTGTTGTATTTCAAATTCAGAAAGGGCCAATGTCCAAAGGCCAATTCTGATGTGATCCGGGGAGGGGGTCACAACGAACACGTGGAATAACTCCGGGAAAGTTTCGAATTCAGGTTGGAACGGACGAGAACACTACCACCCGAGCCTCACGACGTTAGAATCATGGGTATATTAAACCCAAGACCCGTTACGATACGGAAACAAGAACCGTAATGGTTTGAATGCCACAAAGGATGCCCACGCCTTCGATAAGTTCGATTTTTTGAATGCCACAAATATCCCACAATATTTGGTAAGTTCGAAGTTTGTTCAATTCCAGAACAATGTTGAGAAAACACTCAATATATTTTTCATTCATCAAAATTTGTTTTACAACCAATGGAAAATAGAATATAAATAAGCAAAATAAAACCCTAGTCGCTAATGGACTCAAAATAGAGTTCTAACTAACCTAAAATAGCTAAAAATGGAAAAGGAATAAAAAATATGAAAAAGGAATTAAAAATCCGCATTATTTGCGTTAACTGGATTTACGGCTGTAACAGCATCACTTACGGCCGTAACTATACTTCTGCTTAAGGATTACAGCCGTGACCATAATACTTACGGCCGTAACTTTGAAAACCTGGAATTCTTCATTTTGATCCGAGAGTGACTTACGGCCGTGAGAATCTTTGGTTACGGCCGTAACTTTGCTTCTACATAATTTTTGATCTTCTTGGTTTCCAACTCGATTCTCGGCTTGTCTCTTGGCTTGCTCACTTGGTTTAGCCTCGAACCTTGTTCACTCTCACAATGCTTGATCTTTGAAGCTATTTGAACATGCTGGAAGCTTTGTTTGGCTTGATTTGTAGTTCTTTCCATCAAGCCCGTTATTATTCGTATTATTCCCTCCTTCTTTAAGATGATTCGTCCCGAATCATAGTGTTGTTCATGTTGCGCAACTGCTCCACCTGGATCAAATGGAAAAAAATTTCCTCCATGCCTTATGATCAACCAATAGTACTCCTTCAATGGGTAAAACATGAAGGTATTGAAACACGAGAGGAATTGACCAAGGTTGATGTAAATCAAACTTCCATGCACAATAAACCTACAAGAAAGATTTTTAAAAAATGGGGAGGGAAATGTTAGCGTCTCCATGCAAAGGTATGGATCCTTGTACTCATGATACAAAACCTCCACAACTTTTTTCCCCACCACGAGGCCCTTCTCGTCGCCTCCAAAAGTCAATGTACTTTCTTGCTCATTCTCTTATTTTTCCTCAACCACTTCTTCTAATTTTTCACATTCAACCACCTCTTCAATATTTTTATTGACAATTTCAAGATTCAAATGTAGAACTTCTACCCCAACTTCCAATTCATTCCTGTCATTGATAATAATGTTATTTTCAATCTCCTCTTCCACAATTTTATTCTCTACTTCAAGACTCGGAGTTTGATCAACTACTTCAATTTCTTTTTTCGCACACTCAACCTCCACTTCTAAATTTCTAGGCTCAATTACCTCTCCTAATTTCTCATGTTTTTGCTCATGCACCACCTCATAAATAATTTTATCGACATGATTAGGCACCTCCTCAACACTACACAAATTTTTATCTTCTAACTCGTTCCTCAAGTCTCCCTCCTTCTTCTTAACAATCATATCCAAAGGCTTTTCTTGTAATTTAACTACCGCCTCTCTTCCCCTTTCTCTCTCTTGCAACTCGGCTAACTTTTTTCTAGCCTCTTATGCCTTCATCTCTTCATCTAACTGTATTAAATTCTTAGCCATCTCCATGAATTCATCCTTCATACTCCATTCATCATCTCCGAATTTTCTTTGCTCATCCCTCTTTTCTCGCAATACTTTCTCTTCAAGTATTTGTTCCGGGGTTAACGGCATAAGCTTAATACTTTTCCCATCCTTAACAAATTTATATATATTCATACGCTTATCGTAGACTGCTTTCCTCTCACACTTCCACGATCTACTCAACAAGATGTCACGAGATTCTACAAGCACCACATCACACCACAGTTCATCGCTATATTTTCCAAGTGTCAATTTCACCATAACCCCATGGGTTACATTTACCTGCCCACACTCCTTTAACCACGTCGGCCTATAAGGATTGGGATGTGGTAGTAAAGGTATGCCCAACTCCTCAACCATGGTGGTACTGGCCAGATCGAAATAATACTCCTTATCAATAATAATATTGCACGCTTTACTGCCCACATGACACCTAGTCTGGAAAGAATATCAAGAATTTTAATTTGACTTGGAAGGCAAGGAATTACAAAGAATTTAAGGAAATTCAAGAAAGTTGTTCTTGAATTTCGGAGTGATTTTTTTTTTTTTTTTTTTTGAATTATAATGAATTTTCGAAATTAATAAAATTAAAAAAAATAAAAATAATTTTTTTTAATAAAATCCGTAAATTCGACACGAACGCAACAAAAAAAAATGGAACTGCATTTGGATGAAAAAGAACAAGAAAAACACTTTTGATTTTTTTGGAACTGACTCTTATGGATCAGACGTAAGAACCATGGGTATATTAAACCCAAGACCCATTACGATGCAGAAATAAGAACCGTAATGGTTTGAACGCTACAAAGGATGCCCACGCCTTTGATAAGTTCGAAGTTTGTTCAATTCCAGAACAATGTTGAGAAAACACTCGATATATTTTTCATTCATCAAAATCTATTTTACAACCAATGGAAAATAGAATATAAATAAGCAAAATAAAACCCTAGTCGCTAATGGACTCAAAATAGAGTTCTAACTAGCCTAAAATAGCTAAAAATGGAAAAGGAATAAAAAAATACAAAAAAAGAATTAAAAATCCACATTATTTGCGTTAACTGGATTTACGGCCATGACAGCATCACTTACGACCGTAACAATACTTCTGCTTAAGGATTACGACCGTGACCATAATACCTACGGTCGTAACTTTGAAAACCTGGAATTCTTCATTTTGATCCGAGAGTGACTTACAGCCGTGAGAATCTTTGGTTACGGCCATAACTTTGCTTCTGCATAATTTTTGATCTTCTTGGTTTCAAACTCGATTCTCGGCTTGTCTCTTGGCTTGCTCACTTGGTTTAGCCTCGAACCTTGTTCACTCTCGCAATGTTTGATCTTTGAAGCTCTTCGAACATTCTGGAAGCTTTATTTGGCTTGATTTGTAGTTCTTTTCGTCAAGCCCACTACGATTCGTGTCAAATTCTCTGGTGTAAAACAGGGCGAGAAAACAAGTACCTGACTATATTTACTTTAGATATCAAATACACGGTTACAGGCCGTAAATAGGCCCTTAGTTTAGTACATGTGAAATATAGAGCGAGACAAAGTTTTTTTATAGTTGAATAATTACATTCACACTTTGTCAACTGTCCGCTTAAGTAGTAAATCACTCTCTCCTCGCCCAGTTGGTCTTCTTGCGTGACCATTCCGGCTATAGATTCTTGCTCCGCCGATATATAGACTTTCATTGGCTTCCCATGGATTGGTGACACCAACACAGGCGGATTCGATAAGTATACCTTTAGATTGTCTAAAGCCTTTTGGTGTTCTTCTCGCCAAAAAAATTCGTCTTGTTTTTTCAACTTTAAAAGAGGCGAAAAAACTTTCGTTCGCCCAGCACAATTAGAAATAAAACGCCTTAAGAAATTTATTTGACCTAGGAACCTTTGCAATTCCTTTTTATTAGCAGGCGATTTTGCTTCTAAAATGGCTCTTGCTTTATTTTTGTCAAGTTCGATCCCCCTTTGGTGTATCAGAAAACCAAGGAAGTTTCCTGAATTAACACCAAACGCACATTTCAAAGGGTTTAACTTCAACTTGTACTGCCTCATTCGTCTAAATGAACGCCTTAGTTGTTGAAAATGGTCTTTTTCTCTCATCGACTTTACCACAATATCATCTTCGTATACTTCAATAAATTTCCCAATCATGTCATGAAAGATTAAATTCATTGCCCTTTGATAAGTGGCCCCAGCATTTTTTAGGCCGAAGGGCATGACTACCCACTCAAAACATCCCAAGGCCCCTGGGCATCTAAAGGCTGTTTTATGCACGTCTTTGTCAGGTATGTAAATTTGGTTGTATCCAGAACACCCATCCATGAATGAATACATGACATGCCCTGCAGTTGAATCTACTAAAGAATCCACCATTGGCATAGGATACTCATCTTTAGGCGTGGCTAAATTTAGATTCCTGAAATCTATGCACACCCTAATGCTACCGTTCTTTTTAGACACGAGCACAATATTAGATAACCATTCTACATACCTGGCCGTCCTAATAAAACCAGCCTTTAGAAGACGTTCTATTTCCCTTTTTTACTTCAGGTAATACATTAGGGGCAAAATGCCTAGGTGGCTGCTTATGTGGCTTAAAATTATGTTTAGTTGGCAGTCTATGTTCCACCAAATTCCTATCTAAACCAGGCATGTGTTCATATTCCCAAGCAAAACAATCTCTGTATTCTTTTAATAAGGCAATCAATTCATCACTTACCTCCCTACTAAGTGTTTGGTTGATGAATGTTGGGTTTCTTCGCCTTCGTCGCCGATGTTCACTTTTACAAGAGGGTCTTGTGCCTGAGCGTGTCCCTGTTTGGATATCCCTATTGCTTCATCGTCCAGGCTTTTTGCGAGCAACTCTTCCTCCAAACAATCCACCTTGTAGATCTTTCCATCAACATTCTGCTCCAACTCAAAAACAGCCAACTTGCACTTGAACGTTGCCAATGCTGCTGCCTCTTTCATCTTTTTTGCATTTTCTTCAGACTTATTATTGAAAGCCATTGGTCTGGCTTTTGAGGCCTGAATATCGGCCACATTCCCTCTTTGCTGATTGCTTGTCATGACTCCTCAATCACTTTTATGCCAATGACTGGCTTCTCAAGGGCCACTATATTTGGCCTCGTCTGGTTGAACATCTCTGTTAGGGCGTCAACCAAGAATGGTTCTTCGCTTAGCGCGACGACTTATGTTTCTTCTCCCTCTTACACTACTCTAACAGGCCCATAATTCCCCTCGTACATGAATTTTTCTATAGAGTTTACTTCCGCCATGAATGGTCTATGATCTGCTTGTATCACTTCTGCTTCTCCTTTATCATTCCAGAATACTAAACACTAGTGGAGCAATGAAGGTATGCACCGGCCCCCATGGACCCAATCTCTCCCTAAAAGTACGTTATAGCTGGTAGGACCATCTATCCAGAAGAAAACTGTGGTCCTTGTGGTAGTCCCCACAGTGACGTCCAATGGCATCACTCCTTTGGCCGACGTCACCCCCCTCCCCCCCGTTGAAGCTTGTGAGGATAACTTCTGTAGGGATCATATCATCCTCCTTTTTCGCAAGTCTTCTCATCATTCTAGACGGGGTGGTATTTATAGCGGCCCCGTTGTCTATAAGAACCTTTGACACTGGAATCCCATTAATTTGGGCCTTCACATACAGTGGCCTAAGATGCTTGGTTAGTCTGGTGGAGGGTTTCCTAAAGATAACTTTTTTCGCTGCATCGATTTCTACCTCTTGGTCGTCTTCCTTTATTTCGACTCTTTTCATTACTTTAGCTTGCAATACTTCTTGCCCCCCACTCTGATCTCTCAACTCTCCATGTGTGAACCATCCAGTGGGAGGAGGAAGTATCCTGGGAGGGGACCCATACTTCTCAACCCATGGCACTCTCGCCTTCCTTTTAGGCGTTTCGTACAGTACGTAAAAATCAAACGCTCGCCCAGAGGGCTCGCCCAATAGATCCACTTCGCGCACACCTTCTTGATAAAACTGCTTTAGCAACACATTGCGCGACACCCCTCTTTTCCTACCTTCCACCTCCAAATCGATTTCTTCCTCGATGTCTGTCATGCCATCGTCTTCTTCTTCATAATCTACCTCTTGGGACGTTTGGCCCTCTTCACATATCAACTCGCAGGCTGCTCCTTCATTTTCTCCACCTTCTTCTCCTATATCCTCTTTGCTCCTAAACTCATTGGCCAGTATATAGTTGTTGGCCATAACTGGGGGCAATGTCCCGAAGTGAATGGTGGTGGCTCGCTCTGGTTCCTCTTCGTCTCTTTCTTCTTTGCTGCGCTCGAACTTCGATTTCCCAGTGGGACTTCCAGACGCTTTCTTCATCGATCCCTCTGTGTTGTTTCCTTTGTCACTATCAAATTCACTTTGGTCAGCTTCCCAAGTTAGCCTTAGCGCATCTAGAGACAACATTCCCTGTCGTCGCCTCATCATTATGCCGTAGTTCCTCTGAAAACGCCTTTGATGGTGTCCTTGTCATCTCATTGAAGGGCACGACTCGTCTCGCGTTGGGCTGGAATGAATGCCAAACATTTGATTGTCGTGGCTGGGGCCTAAATGTTTTCCTGTGATTTGTTGGCCATAGTTTCCTTTCTTGATACGGTTTTCCATGTGCATCCGGGCCTCGCCCCCTATCGGGCTAGAAACTTGGCGCAACTCTGGGATAAGTGTGAAAACTTTGCACTTTGTTTCCTTCCACAGACTTACTCACTTCTTCCTTGCATCTATCACATAAGACACCCATGTCTCCTTGGTATTCTTTTCCCTTGAGTCGTTCAAACACTTTGGGACATTGTTGTTCATCTTCTACTCCATCATCAATCACTAGTTTGAACTTTGGCAATTTTTGGGCAAAATCAGTTGCCATCATGTTCACTCCAAGCAGTTGTGGGAAGGGGTTCTCTTCCACCTCCATCTTTTTCTTAGGCTCAAGCGTGATCCTTCCCGACTCAATGGCTTCCTGCAACAGGTACCGGAAAACCAAACAGTTGTTAGTCGTATGAGACCATGTATTATGCCATTTACAGTATTTTTTGCCCTTAGTTTGTTCAGGGTTTGGCAACTTATGTTTATCACTTAACTTCATTTGCTTGTCCTTATATAACTTGTCGAATATAAGGTCCGCCTTACTAAAGTCGAACGAAAATATTTTAGCCTTCTTATTTTTCTCTTCTACAGGCTCGTCTTTTATTATCGTGCCAGATTTTGCTGCCAGGGGACAGGAATATGGGTCCCCTTTGACTAGCTCGGCCAAGCATACTTCGGCCTGGTCAACATATCTGTCACCTACAACATATCCGTCATCCACCGTGTGTATGTCAAAATTTGGGTCACTATAAAAGGTCTCTTTACTAGAATTTTTCATTTGCTCTTCTTCTCTCAGCAGGCTGTCACGGACTTGGAGATTTCAAGCTCCGTGCGGCACTTAGCTCCTCAATATTCTCATAGGATATTAGCTAAGTCAGCCTCGCTCCTTAACCAATCACTCCGCAAGTGCTTACAAACAAATGACAAAGGAAAGCTAGCAAACTATATTAGAGAGAAATACACTCTTTGTATTAAAACTCTCCAATATTACAATACTCGACCAACACTTGGGACTCTCTTCCACAAGTGCTTTATACAAGCTCTCAAGCTCTCTCTATAAGCTAGCCACTCCAAATCCTTGGATGCTTACAAATGAGGATCCCTACCCCTATTTATACTACCACTAATCCATCTTCTAGATAATTCTACAATAGTATCTATCACCTAGAAAATTCTACACACATCTATACAAATATACCACTTTCTATAATATTCTATAATATTACTTACCAACCTAGATTCTTCTAGAATCTTCCGAAAGAGTTGAAGCTTGGTTGAATCTAGAACCTTCCGTACTCTTCTAGGACACTCCATTCCTTTCTAGAATGTTCGGTCCAATTCTAGAATATTCCACACACTTCTAGAACGTTTCGCACTTTTCTAGAACGTTCCTTCCCCCACGCAACATGCTTGCATTTCATAACTTCTTTCAATATGCGAGATGCATCCTTCAAAGCTCGACCATGGATCTTTCCAAAACGTACTAGCGTAATTAAGTCTCGTAATCTTCTAGAGTCCTCCATCTCCTTCGAGTACCTTCCTTCCTTGCTATTCTTGCATTGGTCTCTCAAAGATTTAGGCATTGCATCCCGCAAGCGTACTTGGCCTATGAACTTGCGCCTACCCTGTGCTACTCCAAATGCCTTTGTGTTTGGAGTTTCGGTCATGTGACACGCGGGGCGTGACAAGGCGCTCATATCTTATTATATTAGTGCTCAATTGAAATAGGTTAGGGAACTCCATATCCTGGAATTTTTTCTTGAGGTCAAAACTCAGGCAACTCTGAGCGATTCTAACGAATTCTTTTTCCGGCAGGGGTACAAAGCATTTACTCCTGGCTGTTTTGAACCCGTGGAGAAAGCTTTCAGCCCATTCAGTGTGCATTTTCCTTAGATTGGCCAGATCAGCCAGAGTCACCTCAGATTCCATTTTATAGAACTGGGCGTGGAACAATTGTTCTAATTGTTGCCACGTTTGCACAGAATTCGCTGGCAGATTAATGAACCAAGAGAAAGCCATCCTATTAAGGAACTCGGGAAAAAGCCTCATTTTATGATAATCGGTCACCTCACCACACTGTAACGTGAATCGCCCTATGTGTTTAAGCGTGGAGACCTCCCCTAAACCAGTGAATAAAGAGAATTCTGGCACCTTGTAACCCCTAGGCCACGGATAAGCTAGATCCACCCAATCTGGGTATGGCTTAGTGTAAGTCGGCCTAACATAAGGACGCATCCCCACTGCCATTTGATCTCGCACCATCTCAGCGACTTGATCCCTTAACAAGGCATTGGGATCATAAGGGAATCCTACAGGTTGATTTCCCCCTGGTGGTGCTTGTGGCCTGACGTTTGGCACAGGATTTGGTAAAGGAGTTGGAGCGCAATTACCATTGGTGAAGTTGTTGTTATGTTCCCTCCGTCGTTAAAATATGGAACAATTTGTCTGTTATTTTGGACACTATTCCTAGGTACTGGGTTATTCCCCAAGTTCTGAACTGGGTCACCCCCCAAGTTCGAAGTTGGGTTTCCCCCCAAGCTTGGCATTGGATTACTCCCCAAATTCGAAGTTGGGTTACCCCCTAAGTTTGGCACTGGATTACTCCCCAAGTTTGAAGTTGGGTTACCCCCCAGGTTTGGCACTGGATTCCCCCACAAGTTTGAAGTTGACGGCCCAAAAGGCCATTCTATCCCCTAATTTGGACTTGAAGTTGGGGAACTATGTCCTACAATCATCCTGGATTGAAAATGATGTCCTATATTTGGGAAGGTTGATTGAACAACTTGGCCTGTCAACTTATTCATATTATCATGCAACATTTTTAGTTGTTTGGCCATATTATCGAATTGTTCCTTCTCTCTTTGAATAAACTTTTCCATATTATGAACATATTGCAGATTTACTTGTTCAACCACGTCTTGAGCGAGTTCACCGAACAACACGTGCATGGTTCGAGGATTCAAATCCATCATGGGTTCATAACGGCTATGACTCTCTCCCTCTGTTCCTGGAGGACTTTGTTCCTCCTCATATCTTTCAATTATAGACGGGAGATGATGGCTTGCTGTTTCCTTGTCAGAATTCTTGTGAGGCGTAATGGTTCACGTCGTATCTTCAAAAACACACCAAATTGTCCCAACGGGCGTGCCAAACTGTTTCGCGCAGAAGTCACATCGCTAACAATTACCAAAAGGGGATCAGACAAATGTGTAAGGAACAAACCTCTCGATACAGAGTCCCAACGAGGGGTGCTATATTTATGAAGATTACAGTGAAGATAAAACATCTCCAAATGGCGCAAGCACACAAATTACACTAAGAGTTTGACGGTAAAAGTAAAGATAAAGGAAATTACATATTCTCTTGTTGAGATTTGATTGATTGATTTCCCTAAATGACTAAGTTTTTACAATATATACAAATGCACGAACTTCCTTCAACCGCTGCCAATATTTGAATCTTTGATTTGCCGCCTTAATTTGTAACACTTGCATGGATAAATTTGCTTCCTCCACGTTGCATAACCGTCGCGCACGTCCTTGTAACATCTGCTTGCCACGTCGCTCTAAGTAACCTCCAAAATTTATCATTTCAACTGCCACCTTCATCAACAACTGCTACATGATCATAAGACAAGTGTCAAAACTGTTTCTACTTACTTAATCGTCCAACTGCTTCATCACTCGCCCTGTCGTCCAAATTTCTAGTTGCCGCACAATCATCCAATCGTCCAACTTCTTGCCTATAATGAGTCTTTAACGTTGGGCCTCTTTTGGTTTGGGCCAAGGTTTCGGCCTCTTATATTTTTGGGTTTTTTTGGACGTCAACAATTACCCCCCAATATGGTGGAATTAATGTTTATCCATTAATTTTATGTCATATTAATCATTTCAATGTGTCCCTTTTTCCAGAAACTCTCAGCATTCCAATCTTCTTCTGTCTTTTCCAACATAGACCTTTCAGATTCTGCCTTTCTGCCTTCTTTTTCTCACATAAAGAGGTGGATCATTTCCCTATAAAAAGAGGATTTGATTGCAGATATGTCTTCTTATCCCTTTCTTCCAGTCTTGTACATCACTGCTATCATGTATATTTCCCCATATTTGATAGGTCTTTTGTTCCTATTTCTCTCGGATACGAACCACCTAACTTTCATTTCCCACGATCTGCTCTAAACATACCTTTGGTATGGGAGATAGGAAATTGTTTCTTGGCCGCGGAGGCTCCTTTCGACGTCTCTCTCCATTGTGATCCCTTTACAGGGTCATCAGATGTAGAGGAATTTCCCGTAGAACGTGCTCGCTGGCCATCTCTCACTCCATGATCGGCCAATGGCTTGTTGAGAGTACTTCTCAAGCTGTTCACCTGTTGTGATTGCTTCCATGGATGCATCCGAGAAGACGAGGATGGAAGCTTCACAAAGGGTGAGATGGAGGAGGGGGGAAGACCTACCAAGTGGGTCATCCTTGTTCACAAGCATGTCTTCTTTGTTGGGGTGACGAAGGTCGGTCTGTAATAGGGGCATCCTCTGTAATATTCGATAGGCAGTCTTCATTCTGTAGTAGTTGGTAGGCAGTATTCGTTTCCCTATTGTTGCTGAGTGAGGACCTACTGGCTCTTTTTTGTATTGCAAAATGTATATAACTTTTTTGAATAAAAGAAATATTTTTTGTTATAGGCGCATCTTATTTTCATTTTTCCTTTTTCTTGCTTGTGCGATAATAGCGCGCCTTTCCCGGCAAAAATCTGGGCTAGATTGTTGCCTACAACCTTACCCATTGCAATTAGCTCTAAAAAGGCGGCAATATTTCTCGTGGTGGACTTATATTCTAACAAAAGCATCTATATATTTTTCAGTGATGATTGCATTTTGGAAGTTTCACGTTGTGCATTCATTTTCAGTCGAAGTTGTAATGTATTCAATAATAGTGTGTAGTATAAAAAAGAATGGCTTTCCACCTGCTTTGAGGACTACTTTCAGCAAAATTTGGTTCAACCCAGGCATTTCTCAACCTGGAATCTTCAACACCACCACCATCACTTTCTCATGCCACAACCTCCAACTTGTGGAATAAGAGGCTATTTGATAATGGTAAAAATTTTACCTCAACTTTTCAAATTCAATTTCAATCATCCATTCTTATTCAAGCTCATCTTTGTTTTTTCAAACTTTTTTAAATCATACATCAATCAAAACATCAAAAAAAACTCACAAAAACTAAAATGTTTCATATTACCAAACAAGCTCTAATTCTACCAGCAGTGAGACTAGAACTTCTAACTACTCCAATCAACGGTGTGATAATCAGTTAGGCTGTGTTTGATACACCTTCATTTGCTTGAAAAGTGTCAAATCATGAAAAATATTTTTCACCTTTTGTATTTATTTTGTGTTTGATTGAAAAAATTTGCTTTAGAAAATATTTTCTTATAAGGTACAACCATTTAAATTTCAACTATCTCATTTGCCTTGAAAATATTTTTTTACCTATTTGGTGTGAAAACATTTTTCACCATAGGTGGAAAAGTCTTTCACGTCACGTTTGATCATTTTTGTTGTTGTTAATTGACATTTTTTTTCCAGAAATTAATATTATTATTATTATTATCAAATACAAATGAGTAAAAATAAAAAAAAATTAATTAAAATAACTAAATTTTGATTTATTTGCCATGAAAAATAATATCAATCAAACAACAAAACTATGAGAATTTCTCAATTCTTCAATGGGAAAATTAATAGAATCAAAAACTTCGAATTGACATTTTCCAAGAAAATAATATATATGCAAATCAATTCCTAGAAAAAAATATTTTCTTAGTATCTATTTTCCATCTTTTCAATAAAAAAAGCCTTAAGCTATATTCCACGTCCATGAATTTTGCTTTTGATATAAAAGTTAATCGAGTTTAATGTTTTGCCTTTTACTTTAATTCAGCTTTTGACATTATAAATTTTCAGTTATTCACTAAATCAGTTGAGGGAAATTGCTACGTTTATAACCATTATTATCTTTCCCATCTGATTCGGACTTTTTATTTTTCCTTTTCCACCATAGTGATTCAAATGAAAAGGTATAAAGTGGGCTTATGGTTTCTTAGATTAAAGGTAAATTCTTAGCATCTTAAATTAGCAAGTTTTTTAATTGGGTTTTCTTTTTCACATTTTAGTCAACTTTGATTGGTTTCTTGGAATTTAAGATGGGTTCTTGGAATTTGGAACATTGGTGATTGAGAAGATTTCAGTAAGAAATTTTCCATGTTTTTGGAACCGTAGATTTAGTTCTTTGTTCGGTGTTTGCTTCTCTTGGACAGTGATGTAGTATATGGTTTTACTTTACAACGAACCAACAAAAACATGCGAAAACTTGGCTACTGCTTCCACATCTGAATGACATTACATTTATTACAATAATAATGAACATCAAACTTCCAACTAATTTATATTCTATTAAGAAGCTTTACCGTTGAGAGAAATGATTTGGCAATTTATTGAACCTGAATCGTACAATATTTTTTTTATAGCCACAGGGAGCTCTTTATACAATATTTTTTAGTAATCAATTAGTTATAACTTGTGACCATGCTGAACTATATTATGAGTCTTTCAAATTGGATATTCATGGTAGAAAAGTGTTCGACCTGAAAGTGTGGAGTGATTATAAGGAGACATTAATAAATGGTATTTTTAAGTGACATTGTGACGTGATATACATTCATTCGGTAATGGTCATAACTACCACAACACTTATTTTTTCATCATCTAATGAATGTGCACAACATCACAATATCTCTTATTAACGTTTTCCTAGAATTATTGTAAAGTGTTTGGTTCCTAAATCGATCTTTTAAAGGTCAAATGGTTCATTACCGTCAAATAGGATTCAAGTAATATTACAGATGAAGTAGAAAAAGATGTCTTGTGTGATACTTCCGCACACCCTTTTTAAGACAAAAAATGAATGCAGACATACATGGCGATATGCGTGGAATACATTTTTTCCTTGCACGTGTCAGCGTCTTTTTATTCTCTATGCTCTCAAAGTTTGGTAGAAAAATATTTTGTTCATTCAACATCCAAGATATCAAACTCCAAGTCTCCAATATATAGAGAAGAAGCTTCACTAAGTTATAAAAATCTCCAATGTTGTTGATCTTTTGGGTGCAGTGATCTAAACAATCCATATGTCGAAGGAAGGATAAATCTGATCCAGTAACTGAATGGAGGTTGGAGTCAAGTGTAGGCACAGGGCATTTTAAGGAGATCCAATGGTAGGGTGAAAGTTTTGCTCCGAGGACGTTCCATGGGGGAGATTGAACCACTAAATCCGAGATTTCTTTGGTCCTTTCTCTTTCTCACTTGAACGTGTTGCAAAACCATTATAGTTTTTTTATAATTTAGTTTTGTTAATGGAATATTGAAACTAATTTGGTTGTAATGGAGAGAAGGAGTTGCAGCATGGGTTCGTACTTTTCTATAGATGTAAATGTTTTGAAACAGTTAAAACCAAACTGACTGATGATGGAAATGATCAAATTCTGCTCAATATAATTGAAAAAAAAAAATTAAAAAGTTAATTTCCAACTGAAAATACTGTTATTAATTTATAATATAATAACCATCACCAACGAGAATTTTATTTTCAGATTGGCGTTAATTCATTGATGCTATCTGGCCACTATTTTATTTTCTAAATCAGTGCGACATTACATTGATATAGAATGCATAATATGGATTCCATACAGAAACCAGTGTAAAAATCAACTAAGGGCATTCAAAATATTATCCATGAATAACGATGAAATTAATTCAGCAACAAGAGTAACTGTGAATTGAACTAAGGGTCCTGACTCTCAACAACAGAAACTCATAATTAATAATAAAAATGTTCGGATCTCAATCGCCGCCGGCCTTGTTGTAAACATAGGTGAGGCCACACTTACCACAGTAGTGCCTGTCAAAATGATTGGCCATGAAAGTTCCCGCACCACACTCAGCGTTAGGGCATTCCTTGCGAAGCCTCTGGACCTTTCCGGAATCATCAACCTTGTAGAACTGGAGGACGGCGAGTTTCACCTTCTTGTGCTTATGCTTAATCTTCTTCGGCTTAGTGTAGGTCTTCTTCTTGCGCTTCTTGGCGCCACCACGGAGGCGGAGAACGAGGTGGAGAGTAGACTCTTTCTGGATGTTGTAGTCTGCGAGGGTGCGGCCATCCTCGAGCTGCTTTCCGGCGAATATGAGACGCTGCTGGTCAGGTGGAATTCCTTCCTTGTCCTGGATCTTGGCCTTCACATTGTCGATGGTATCAGAGGATTCAACCTCCAAAGTTATTGTCTTCCCCGTTAGGGTTTTCACGAAGATCTGCATCTTCGCCGAGCTAGGGTTCTTTTTTTTTTTTTTTTGGCGCTCTCTGTTTTTTGTGTCTTAGTCACGGTTGAGTTGAAATGAGGAATAGTATTAGGGTTTGGTGAGAGAGACGGGCTTGTTTAAGAAATAATTTTTCGGTTTGGTTAAACCGGTGTATAAGCCCAATTTTCATTTTACCAAGTTCTTGGTAAGGCTGTAGAACGTAATCGTTAAATTGTCAAATCGAAATGAAATCGCAATTTCGAAACCGTTGGTTCGGATCCACGCGGACCCCTCAATGTTTCGATTTTGATCCAAATCAAACCACTTTTAAATGGTTTGGTTTAGATTTCATTTCTCAAAACCCGTTTTAAACCGTCAACCCGCCAAAAAAATTACAATTAAAATTTAATTTTTAAATTGCAAAAATACAAATTTTTTTACTGCTTTTATTTTCAATTTTACACTTTTATTTTCAATTTATATGAAGAGGCACATTGCTTTTCATTTCTTGTTAAGAAATGCACTCTGCTAGTGCTAACATACTGAGACTTTCTTACTTTATCTATTTTTTATCCTATGATTTTTGTCGGGGGAGAGCATGCATAAACTTGCTCATTATTTATTTTTTCTTGGTTATAATATTTGTCTTCTGTTAATTTATCAAGTCATGACTTGAGTATTTATGGCTATCTAAGCAAAATTAGTTGTACTTGAGATCTTTTATCATTGGTTATAATTCATCATACTCTAAATGCCTAAAGCATCATTCTTTCATCATATAGTTCAGTAGTTATGCTTGGAATATAGTATATTTGAGTTTAAATTGTTTTGTTGTGAAATAATAGGAAAATCTCACTTGAGAATGGATTGTATTATCTATTATGTTTTTTTTGATATTATTGTGATAATTTGTTTGTGATTGTGCCTTTGTATCTATTTTAGAAGTTGTTTACCTATATGTTTAAATTTTGTTAGTCTTAGAACATCTATTCGTAATATCTTTGGGTTATTTGCAATTAATTTTGATGTCATAATTCAAAATTATATTTCAATAGTTATTTTAACTCGAGCTCCATATATTAGTTTAGTTTTGTTTAAACCGCACCAACCGCAAAAAATGGTTTGGTTTGGTTTAGGAAATGAAATGAAATGATTTGGTTTGGGTTGGAAAAATTTCAAACCGCTTTAAACGGTTTGATTTGAAAAATTATCAAAAATCGCACAAACCAAACTGTTTACACCCCTAGTTCTTGGTACTTTCACTATTATATTGATAAATTGAATTGATACTAGTATTTTTTTCTGTGCAATGTACGAGAATATGTTTATAATAGTAATTTTAATAAAAAAAATTATAAAAATATGTTAATTATACAATCATATCAAATAAAAATATACTATAATAACATTTTAATACAAAATATTATCGAATTCAAAGCTTTAAAAAAACAAAACTAATCAAAATAAGAAATGTAACATATACAAAACTAATCAAAGTTAAGAAATCCTGATTTTTATAAGATTTGTCTTTTTTTCGTTTTAAAATTATTTTTTCTTTTAAAAATTATTTTTATTCATTATTTGTTTGTTTGTGGACTTTCTTCTTCTAAATAAGTTATTTTTATCTTATTTTTTATATGTTAAATTATTTTACTTTGAAATACAATATAATATAATAAATTAACAACCATAAATCTATATTTCTTATGAATTGTTAATTTTGAGATTAAAGAATATTACTATTATATTTTTTTGTATTTAATTTTATCTCCAAATGAGTAAATGCTGCTTTCTTTTTTAAAAAATAACTTTTTTTTAGAAAATTCTGTAATGTTTGAAATAATTATTAATTTCTTAATTAAAATCAGTTCGATCTCGATTCGACTTGATTCAACATTCGATCCTTGACATGTTGCCTTTTTCGAATCGGACCGATTTTAGATTTTCTGAATACTGAGTATTGTATAACTTAAGCCTCCATTTGATAACACTGTTTGGTTTATAAACTGGTTTATTTATGATTTTGAGGTAAAAAATAGTAGTTGAAAATTGGAGAGAGAAAAATGTGTCGTTAAAAAGTGGTTTGGGAAATTATGTGGTTTATAAACCAAATAAAATACGTTTACCAAACGGATGCTAAATTATATAGTTTAAAATGAATGGAATATTAATGAAAAGTAAAAAATATATAATAAACTTTTACATTTGATTTTTGTGACGTTTTTACAGAAAAAATATTTATAATTTGCTCTCACTTATTATCTTGTATTAAACTTCTCGTTAATTTTCATTGCATATAACGCAATCAAAGTAAATTTTTAATAACAATGCAAAAAAAGAAAAAAAAAGATTATTTTTAGTTAATCTGATTTCGAACGTAATATATTTGAACTTTGATAAAATTTATTTATTAATGTATTTTTTAGATATAATTTTATAATTTTATAGAATTTTTAATAGTATTTTTGAAATTAAAACATAGTCATTCTTCAACCATTACATTTTCAAATGGTTCTAATTTCAATTGCACTTTAATGAGTCTTTTTTTTTATATTATTTTTAGTTAATTTGATTTCGAACGTAATAGATTTGAACTTTGATAAAATTTATTTATTAATGTATTGTTTAGATATAATTTTATAATTTTATAGAATTTTTAATAGTATTTTTGAAATTAAAACATAATCTTTGTTCAACCATTACCTTTTGAAATTGTTCTAATTCCCATTGTACTTTAATGAGTCTTTTTTTTTGGGGGGGGGGGGGGTGGCAAAAAAATTTCGATGTGAAAGTGTACGTTTATTTTTTGTGACGATTACTTTATTTTTATATATAGATATATAGATAGATTGACAAAATAATCAAATCCAGTGGTTCAATTTGTTTATAAAAAAAAATTAATGATTTTGAGTTTTAAAATTGAGAACCATTTGGTTAAGTTCTAGTTCTGATTCAAAACAAAATATATATATTTCAACTTTGAAATTACAAATGTGAAATGGACAAAAAATCATTTACCATTATATTTTATCTTAACATCTATCGAATGAAGCATCCAAAACCAGATCTAAGATTTTATTAATTACACTTTTTTTTTTTCAATTTTAGATATATATTTGCACTCCAATAGCTATTATCCAGCTCCTTAGCCACCGTCATCGACATTGATATTTTTTTTTAAATTTAGGTATATATTAATAACTTATGCATATGGTGATATATATTAATTTTGTACTAATCACTCTAAATTATTACGTAATGGAACCGAAACAAAACCAAACCAGAATCGAGGTACAATTCCAGTTCAAATCCTTATTTTAAAAAAAATAAAAAAATCAATTGATTCCATCACTTTAAAAAAAAAAAAAGTCATTAGTTCAGGATTGGTTCGATTATCTTGGAACTAGAACCAGATGAAACAGTGTCCAACCCTAATTTTACATATGTCAAGTTGGTCCCGTTTGTATTATTGGTTTAAAAAGTTGGTGGTGTACCAATGTTTTAAAAATATTTTGACAATACGCTATAAAATTAAATAAAAAATAATCTCAATATTATTTAATATATATTCATATTGTTATAAAATATATATATTTATTGTGAATGACCATTATACCCCTGTAAATTTTACATTATTACGATTGTGTCATTGTCCACTCCTATATATAGGGAGTAACTTTCTCATTCATGGCAATTGTTAGAAAGAAGAAGAATTCTCCTGACCTCTCTCTCTCTCTCTCTCTCTCTCTCTCTCTCTCTCTCTCTCTCTCTCTCCTTTATAATAGTTTTATAACACCTTATTAGTACGAACCTCTAACCAACTTAGTTAACAAAGGTTCAATCCATATATTGAAGGTAATAGTTTTAAATTATTTTTATACAATGTTACCACATATATGGTTGATTCTACCGATTTGAAATATATTACGTTACCACCTATATGGTTGGTTTTACAAGTTTTAAGTAAATAACGTTACCACCTATATGGTTGGTTTTACAAGTTTCAAGTAAATTACGTTACCACTTATATGATTGGTTCTACCGATTTTAAATATATTACGTTACCACCTATATTGTTGGTTCTACTAGTTTTCTAATATATTCATTCCTTAAATTATATTGATGTTTAAAATATTAATCTATCCACTAAATGTGTGGTTTAAATGAATTCACCATTTATATTTTTCTAAATGAATAATTTATGATTTAATCTAATATTTATCATTTCAATAAATCCTTTTACAAAAGCAAATGACAAGTGCTAGTTTCCCTTTTTCATCAATTCAAGAAAGGTAAGTACTCTTGGTAATATACAACACACTTTTACTAACTTCACTTGTCATTACATTTATTATCTATTTGTTAATTCATTAATAAAATAATATTTACTCTTGTTAATCATAAGCTTGATTAATGGATACTAGATTCAATTTTTATCAAAATAGTGACTTCAAAATCATCTTTGAAATGAATATCTTGTCGATATAACAAAACAAAATTATAGTTAATTGTAACACCCCAAGTTTCAAAACCTTAAACCTAGGCGTGTTAACTTCCATTCACATTAAATGCGGAATTTAAATCGTTTACACAATCAAATGTTCATTTATCTATTATAAAAATTTACAGAAATTTCGGCAGAGTCTCCTCTATAAATTGGACATAGCCAACCTGTAGAGGGACATCAAAACCATTTTAAAAATTTAAAACATCAATCACATCTCAATCATATTCATCATCGCCAAAACCAATTCATTCATTCCCCTAAACTCCTCAAGCATAAGATTTTCCAAAATATCAACATACATTGACAAAAGAAATAAGAAGTAATTTAACCTCTAATACGTCACCAATGCTTAATTAAAACTAACTTCAACCAAACCATTATCAATAATAATGAATTAAAGAATAAATTTAAATGATAACTTGAATAAATTTAACTTTATTAAGTAAGGCGATAACGGGTACTGTCTGAGTCAGCCGCCAAGTGCGCTCCTCGGATCATATAACTTTCATCACCTGAAATGTTGGGGAGGGATTGGGGTGAGCTAAAGCTCAGTAAGTAAACTTTATGCATGAAATGCATGCTTATGACATGAATGCTTTAAAAATTCCATATATGTATCCCCATTTACTTTACTTTCCAGAACATTCAAAACTTTCAAATTTTCACTTAACATTTCAAAACTTTCACTTCATTTCCATCATGAGCTCACTTGATGTAACTTCTAGTCAATTAGATAACAGTGGGCAATTCTTATTTGGAACCAGGTTAACTTTCACATTTCCACCGCAAAGCGGCTCATTCATTTCATTCCACCGCAAAGCGGCTCATTCACTTTATTCCACCGCAAGCGGCTCATTACATTCATTCCACCGCAAAGCGGCTCATTACATTCGAGTACGCCGGTCCCCCGCGCCCCATTTCCCACTCGCATCTTTCATGACATAGAAGTACACCCATTCTTTCAAAAACTTGGGATACATAATTTTTGACAAAAATTGCACTTTGACACATTCTTTTCATTTAAAACATTTGAATTTCCCATTTCGATGTCAATGCATGCTTAATGATGCAATGACATGATAATGTGCATGCTTGAACATTTCCTTAAATACACATACTTGCATATCTCAAATCAAATACATCAACATTAAGTAATTAACACGAAATCACTTACGCACATTAATTTCACATTAACTTTCTACTTTCATGAAAATATGGGAAGTTTACTTACTTGACGTCCTTAATATTTACCGTTTTCTTGATTTGCAAGTGGAGGAGCCTCGACTGCCCGTGTCGTCAATGTAGCAACAATCCTAGTTATATTCATTCATTAAATAAAATATACTTTTAGTTTAAAAATCACAATTCCTATTCTTTTAATATTAACAAAACTTCCGATCGAGATCAAGAGCTCAAATTAACCTAGGTGTGACCTTGAACTACGAACAACACATATAATATCATATTCCAAATAGGGAATTAATGACACACACTTTAGAAAGCTTTCTTATCTTTTAATTTCAAACTAAAATAAATATATCAAACTTAATCCAAAGTTCACAAAGTTCTTACTAACAAATCTGACCATTCATGAAATTTTCCCCAAATCAGAAAGTTACAATTTTCAACTCATAATTAGATATTAACAGTCTTAAATTCATTAGTCATCCAATCTAAAATTTGACATATATATACTTTTATTAGCATTAACCCCCGAAATTGAAATTGACCAATTAAATTCGAAATCATAATTGAGTGAAAATTAATAAAAACATTCATACAGCCCCTTAATATTTCAAAAATTACCATTATGCAACAAATTAAACTAGCAGTAAAATTTAAAAGACATAACTTACGGATTTAGAAACTTGAAACTTCACACACACACATTATCCAAAATTTGAAATCCACAACTGAGGTTAAAAATTCTGTCACTCACAATTTGATTCAAATATGTCTAAATATGTTTACTCAAATCTCAAACCAAATTCTAACTTTTGAATTTACTTATTTATAAATCAACATATAAACTAAACAATTAACTAACACAATTGAATTTATATTTATACCCTTTCTAGCTCAAAATGAAACTAAACATTTTTCGACATTTAAAAACTTACTGTGAACGACCTCACAGTAGAAATTTCAGCTAAAATTCCAATGATCAGAATTTCATATATACATACTTTAAAATTTTCAGAAATTTATTTACGTTTATTCCACTTTCCCAAATTCTAAAATTCTCAAATAAACAAATTTAAAATTCAACAATCTAATTAAGTCCAAATCTGAAATTCCTTCATATAATGTGCTAGACCCATACTCGTATAATTGAAATCTGAAAATCTATTATGGAAATTACATATCTATATATACATATATACATACACTAATTTATGTATTGCCCAAAATATGAGCTTAACAGATTAAAATTCGGAAATTCTACTAAAACCCAATCTGGAAAAAGTCTAAAAGCTTCATATCAGTACATACATTTAACATATATACACATATATATACAAACCCATGTGTGTGCGTGTAAAAGGGTGGGTAAAACCGTGAGTGATCGTGTGAGTGTGTGCGTGCGAGCGGTGTGAGAGAGGAGCTGTTACCACGATAATCGCTGAGGCGATGGTCACGGCAGTGGGTGGTGACCTCCGGTGAGGTGGCGGTGGCGGCGTGCCGAGAGAGAGAGACGAGAGCGCGAGAGGCAGGGTATCGCGAAGAGAGAGGGAGATCGGATGGAGAGAGAGAGACCGTGAGCGTGAGGGAGATGTGAGAGATGAGAGATTTTGTGTGGAGATAAGAACAAAGATGCACCTTCGTTTGCAAGATTTTAAAAGTGTGAGTGAGTACAATTTTGAACTATTTAAAATATGTTCAAAGTTGACTTTGTGTGGAGATAAGAACAAAGATGAAGATATGTTGGAAAAGACATTCTCCACATTTCACGCCTCTAATATGCTCTTGCAGCAGAAATATCTTGAACGTGATTTTAAAAGGTACTCAGAACTCATATCTTGCCTTTTAGTTGCTGAACAGAATAATGAACTATTGATGAAAAATCACAGATTACATCCAACCGGTTTTGTACCATTTCCTGAAGCAAGTGGTACTGCATTTCCTGAAGCAAATGCAATATCAAGAAATAGACACAGACATGGACGTGGGCGTGGACACGGACATGATTACGGACGTGGACATGGGAGAAACTTTGGACAAAATCATCAGCAACATGGAAACAACTGTAAAAGGCACAAAGTAAACGAAAATAATATAATCAAAATGCAACACGAAGAAAGTTGTTTCCAGTGTAGCATGAAAGGATATTGGTCCAGTTAATGTTACACACTTAGGTGTTGATAAGTGTTATATTAACGTTTAATTTATACACTTATATCCTTGAATATACCATAATGTGATTCTATCTAAGTATTATTAATACATTTTATGTTTTATATTGTATAGGATCACAAAGGAAGAGAAAAGAAGGAAAAAGGACCAAAATACGCTTAAAATCGAAGATTGAGGACCTTGGGTGCAAATACGTTACGGCCGTAATACATATATTCACGGCCGTAAACGTTTTCATATCGTTGTGCAAAAATCAGCAGAAACCCCTTTACGGCCGTAAATGGAAAGTTACGGCCGTAACTATTCAAGTCAAAAATTTCCTTATTTCAATTATTTCCATAATTTGGGATTTCTTGGTCCCAAAGTTAGGGCACGAAATTGAGGCTATAAAAAGGGAATTTCATGACAAGAAAAAGAGACTAGTATTATTTTTGAAAGAGGCTACACATTGAAGAAAATTGAGAGAAAAATATAGAGCATTCTTGGGAGATTTTCAAGTGCAAGAATATCAACAACAATGGAATCCATGAAGCAACTTGAAGAATCTACCACAATCATGCTAGGCTAAATTTCATATCTTGTTCAAAGGGGAAGTTGTGTTAACTTAATTATGTTATTTTCTTTTCCTACAAATTAGTAGCGTGAATTTATTCCTTTATTTCAATTGTCGGATTATTATGTTTTGAATGTTCATTGAGTTTATTTGATTAATAGTTTAATTTGGCCAATTGGATTATTTATCTTTGGATTCATGAATATGCTATGTTTAGATTCTTGATCCGTAATTGTCATTGAATCTTTACTTTAGTAGCAAATAAATCTCGTGCAGATTTAGTAATAATTCAACTTGGATTGTTTAATTCGAGCTTGTGTAATTAAAGATCCAATTCAATCTATTCTTCTAAATTTTCATACTAGTCGTGCATTAAATCCTAAGAGCTTGTTTAGGACTGTCCATGGCTAGAATTGGTTCAAAGAGCTTATTTTGAATCAATACACATAAGGAAGAATTTAGATAATCAGAGCTTGTTGATTATTTATGATTGATAATTGAATTAGGGATAGAAACACGTTACAAGGAAAGATATAACATTAATTGAGGGCACAACCGAACCCGAGAACAAGATTTCTTCTCATATTATTTCTCTAGTCATATTTAATTGTTTATTTTTATGCATAGTTTTCATTCAAGCAATTCAAACAACAAAATCCCCCCATTCCATTCTAATTGATCGAACAACTAAAATTAGTTTCTGTTCCTCGTGGGATCGACCCTTACTCTCGCTACTACATTATTAATTATTATTTGACGAGTAAGGAATTATTTATTATTTTGGTGCATTGCGACACGCATCAGGTGTCTCTGATTTCTATGATACAATGGAAAATATTGATTAGTTTACTTTAGTCACAATCTTGTTCTTGTCTTGAAATCTTAATATGTATTGTTGAACTATGTTTAATTTCTTTTGATTATCAATCCATTTTTCTAAAATATTTGTTTTGTTATATTTTAAATGAATTGCCAAGATACATGTCTAGTTGATAGCGCAACAACGCATACTATTCTTCGGAAGAAAGAGTATTTCCCAAACTTAACATTGGCATAACATAATGTTAATACGATATCCGGCACATCGACAATCATTGAAGGCTCCGGCAGAGCTTGTATTATTTTATCAAATAATACAGAATTATGCATTAACAATGCACTTTACTCCAGCAAATCCAGAAGAAATTTGCTCAGTTTTAAGGATATCCGCAATAATGGATATCACATTGAAACGATGTAAGAAAATAACATCGAATATCCTTTACATTACTTCTTATGTATTTGACCAGAAGCAGATAAAAGAAAAACATCCAGCACTTCCTTCCGGAATGTATTACATCCATAAAAGAAATCGAATCAAATGTTGTTACGAACCAGAAGATCATAGACTCAAAAAGTTTTATATTATGGCACGATCGACTTGGACATCCAGGAACAATAATGATGCGTCGAATAATTTTCAACTCACATGGACATCTCCTAAAGAACCAGAAGATTCTTTCGCCTAGTGATTATCCATGTGTTACTTGCGTACAAGGAAAATTAGTTATTAGACCTTCCACTACAAAGGTCAATGTTGAATCTCCAACTTTCTTAGAAAGGATCATGGAGATATATGTGGGCCAATACACTCACCATGTGGACCATTTCGTTATTTTATGGTGCTAGTTGATTCTTCTACTAGATGGTCACATGTTTGTTTACTTTTCACAAGAAATATAGCCTTTGCTAGGTTACTAGCTCAAATAATAAAATTACGAGCTTAATTTCCTGATTACTCAATCAAGAAAATTCGTCTTGATAATGCTGGTGAATTTAGATCACAAAGATTCAATGAGTATTGCATGTCAATTAGGATTGTTATTGAACATTCGGTTACTCATGTTCATACACAAAATGGGTTAGCAAAGTCATTTATTAAACGTCTACAATTAATTGCTAGACCACTACTCATGAAAACAAAACTCCCAGCTTCTGTTTGGGCTCATACCATATTACATGCCGCATCATTGATTCGTATAAGACCAACTGCTTATTATCAATACTCACCCCTACAACTTGCATCTCGTCATGAACCTAATATTTCTCACCAAAGGGTTTTTGGTTGTGCTGTCCAAGTCCCAATCTCTCCCCCACAACGTACCAAAATGGGTCCCCAATGTAGACTTGGGATTTATGTTATTTTTGATTCACCTTCCATTATCAGGTACCTTGAACCTTTAACAGGTGATTTGTTTACTGTACGTTTTACAGATTATCATTTTGATGAAATGATTTTTCCAACTTTAGGGGTAGTAAAATTACATCCTGAAAAACAGGATAAAATTTCTTGGAATGAAACAACTCTATCTCACTTTGACCCTCGAAGCAATCAATGTGAGCAAGAGGTTGAGAAAATTATTCATTTGCAAAGAGTTGCAAATCAATTACCTGACATATTTGTTGATACAAGAAAGGTGACAAAGTCATATATACCAACAGAAAATACTCCAGCAAAGATTGATATCCTTGTAGGACAAATTGCTATAGCAAGTGAATCTCAAATACGCTAGAAGCGTGGGAGACCAGTTGGTTCAAAAGACATTGTACCTCGTAAGAGGAAAGTAAACCAACTGAATACTCCTGAACAAGTAACACTAGAATTGTTTGATCAATCTAATAGTGGTGACATGGTTCCTGAAGAACCAAAGGTTTCAATGAAACAATCTAATAGGGAGAACGTAGTTCCCGCAGAATCACAGATCTCTGAGAATAATGAGATTTCAATAAATTATTTGTTATCCCATAAATTATCGGAAAGAGAGAATGTTATCATAGATGATATTTTTGCATTCCAAGTGGCTCTTGAAATATCTCAAAATAAGGATCCTGAGCCACTATCTGTTAAAGAATGCCAACAGAGAAATAATTGACCAAAATGGAAGGAAGCTATGCAAACGGAATTGAATTCCTTAAAGAAACGAAAAGTGTTTGGACCAGTAGTTCGAACTCCTGAAAATATAATCCCTGTAGGATACAAATGGGTCTTTGTAAGGAAAAGAAATGAAAATAATAAAATTAAAAGATACAAAGTCCGACTTGTAGCTCAAGGTGTAACACCCCAAGTTCAAGAATCTTAAACCTAGGTGTTAACTTCTCTTTTTCTTTTAATGCGGAAATAAATCGTTTAAACATTAAAATGCGGAATTTAAAACGGTTGCACAATTAAAATATTCATTTATCTATTATAAAATTTTACAGAAATTTCGGCAGAGTCTCCTCTATAAATTGGACATAGCCAACCTGTAGAGGGACATCAAAAACCATTTTAAAATTTAAAACATCCATCACATCTCAATCACATTCATCATCTCCAAAACCAATTCATACATTTCCCAAACTCCTCAATCATAAGATTTTTCAAAACATCATCAAGCATTGACCATTGAAATAAAGGTGATTTAACCTCTAATACGTTCCATACTTAATAAAAATAACTTCAACCAAACCATTATCAATAATAATGAATGAAGAAATAAATTTAAATGATAACTCAAATGAATTTAAAATTTATTAATTAAGGCGACAACGGGTACTATCGGAGTCAGCCACCAAGTGTTCTCCTCTGATCATCTAACTTTCATCACCTGAAAAATGGGGAGGGATTGGGGTGAGCTGAAGCTCAGTAAGTAAACTGTATGCATGAATGCATGCTTATGACATGAATGCTTTAAAAATTTCATATATGTATCCCCATTTACTTTACTTTCCAAAACTTTCAAACTTTCATTTCAATTCAAAACTTTCACTTCATTTCCAAACTTTCACTTCCTTTCCATCGTGAGCTCACTTGGTGTAACTTCTAGTCAATCAGAATACAGTGGGCTATTATTTATTTGGAACCAGATTAACATGCGCATTTCCACCGCAAAGCGGTTTAACATTCACTTTCCCACCGCAAAGCGGTTTAACATTCACTTTCCTACCGCAAAGCGGTTTAACAGTCCACCGTAAACGGTTGAACATTCCGTCGCAAAGCGACTTAATTCGGGTACGCCGGTCCCCCGCGCCCCATTTCCCACTCGCAACTTTCATGAACTAGAAGTACACCCATTCATTCAAAAAAAAAAACTTGGGATACATAACTTTTGACAAAAATTTCACTTTGACACATTCCTTTCATTAAAACATTTGACTTTCCCATTTCGATGTCAGTGCATGCTTAATGATGCAATGACATAATAACGTGCATGCTTTAACATTCTTCTCAATAACATATGCTTTCATAAAGTAAGTGCAATTCATCAAAGCAAGTAAGTTGCACGACAGTCATTTACACATAACTTTCACATTTACATTCGACTTTGATGAAAATAGGGGGAAGTTTACTTACCTGATGTCCTTAATATTTACCGTTTTCTTGATTTGCAAGTGGAGGAGCCTCGACTGCCCGGGTCGTCAATGTACCAAAAGTCCTAATTATTTTCATTCGCCAAAATGAATAACTTTCAGTTCACAAACACATTCATTATTCATTTTAATACTAATCAAACATTAACCGAGATTAAAACTTCAATTTAACCCAAGTGTGACTTTACATAATAACCACAACACATAAAACCATATTCGAGACAAGAAATGAATCTCAATGCACATTAGAAGACCTTTTCATCTTTTAAATTCAATTTCAACTCAAACTTACATAACTTTAGAAATTACTTAATCGTGATTCTAACAAGTTCACAAATATTAAAACAACCATTTATTACAAACTTTACCAACAAGCAATCAACTAATTTCTTAATTCTAATCAAATTCGAAAAATTAACCTAACCATTGGTCCATTGGTTAACAATCGGATTCATATATAAAGATCTAAGAATTAACTAGCTAATATGACTAAAGCCATTTAGACCAATACATGAAAATTCTCAAATTTCTCAATTTACCCAGAATAACATAAACTTAATTAACTAACTCAAATTTTAACAAAGTATTTTCCAAAATTTTTAAATCTGAAAAATTGTCTTCATAATTCAACTTAACCAAATATTTAACTAAGTTACAAAATCATCAATACACCCACACACACACACACACACACACATATATATATATACACACACCACATACACATTGTCTAACATCTCAAATAAACAATTTAAAATTCGAAATCTAAACAAGTCTAAAATCTAAAAATTTGAGATATACAAATATACACATACATCAATATATACATACACATATATCAATATATACATACACAGAACTTACACCTACCTATAATCATGGTAAATTTCGAAAATTTAACAAAATTACAAATCTGAAATTATCTGAAACATTTGAATTTTATGCATATCAAGTGTATTCATACATTATTTACATAGAATTTATACATATATACATGTGTGTATCGAATTATGGGGGGTGTGTGTGTGAAATCGCGTGGAACCGTGTGTGTGTGTGCGCGGGTGGTGTGTGTGCGTGAGGAGAAAAGGGAGAAGGGGGAAGGGACTTACCGCCGGTGATGGTGGCGGTGATGGTCGGCGTCGCGAAGGGAGGGAGAAGCCGAGAGCGAGGTGAGGTCGTGAGAGGGAGTGAGTCGCGAGGGCGAGAGGCGGAAGAGAGAGAGAGCGCGATGGAGAAGAGAGAGACCGAGAGTGAGCGTAAGTGAGGAGTAGGTTAGGGTTAAGTTTTTTTTTTAACTTTTGGTAAATTGCAATTCAGTCCCTCTACTCTCATAAATTAGTAATTTAGGCTCAAAACTTTCAAATGAAATTCCAAAGTGTCACCAAATTTTTCCCAACTTCAATATAACACAATAAAAATAGAAATTAGCATGCCTAGGCAATAAATTTAATTAATCACATAAAATTGCACGTAAACTGTTAAAATAAAAATTTATAAACTTTTAATTGGTACATTGATCAAGACGGCAGCCAGTCCTTCCACTGCAAAATAATTCAAATAAAATCATAATATTAGTTAAATCATTTATAATGATATTAATATAAACTTTACGTGACAATCAAGAAAGCATGTAAATCGAAATGCGGTATTACAATTCCTTACCCCCTAAAAGAAAATTTCGTCCTCGAAATAAAAACTTACCAAAAAGGTGTGGATACTTGGCACGCATTTCGTCCTCGCGTTCCCAAGTAGCCTCTTCTACTGCATGATTCCTCCAAAGGACTTTAACTAGAGGTATCTTCTTCCTCCTAAGTTCCTTATCTGCCTTTAATAGGATCCTCACAGGTGATTCCTCGTAAGTTAGATCCTCACGAAGATCTAACGACTCATAACTGAGGATATGAGAAGGATCCGAAATATATTTTCTCAACATCGACACGTGAAATACGTTATGGACTCCAGATAGTGCCGGTGGCAATGCAACCCGATAAGCTAGGTCACCCACCCTTTCAAGTATTTCAAAGGGGCCAACAAATCGAGGAGTTAACTTTCCTTTCTTCCCGAATCTCATAACTCCTTTCATAGGAGCGACCTTTAGGAAAATCATATCACCTGCAGCGAATTCCAATGGTTTCCTTCTTCTGTCTGCATAGCTTTTCTGTCTACTTTGTGCAGTTCTCATCCGTTGGCGAATCTTCTCAACAATTTCCGATGTCTGCTGCACCATTTCTGGGCCTAGAAATTTCCGTTCTCCTACTTCATCCCAGTGAACCGGCGATCTACACTTCCTCCCGTATAGCGCCTCATATGGAGCCATGTGAATTGAGGCTTGATAGCTATTGTTATAGGAGAACTCAACCAATGGGAGAAATTCGTCCCAAGTACCTGGAAAGTCGATAATACAAGCTCTCAACATATCTTCCAGGGTTTGAATTGTTCTCTCTGACTGTCCATCTGTCTGAGGGTGAAAGGCCGTGCTGAATCTCAATTGAGTACCCATGGCCTTATGTAGACTTTTCCAAAATGAAGAAGTAAATTTTGGGTCACGATCAGACACGATAGATAGGGGAATCCCACGAAGCCTTACAATTTCTGCCACATATAACTCTGCGTACTTCTCCATATTATAAGTAGTCTTTACCGGTAGAAAGTGTGCCGACTTGGTAAGACGATCGACAATCACCCATATGGAGTTATAACCTTTCTTCGTCTTAGGTAAGCCCACAATGAAATCCATGCCAATTCGTTCCCATTTCCACTCCGGAATCATAAGAGGTTGTAATAGACCAGAAGGTCGCTGATGTTCGGCCTTAACTTGCTGACAAGTGAGACAACGTTGAACATACTCCGCCACATCCCTACTCATGCCATTCCACCAAAAATGTTGCCTCAAATCCCGAGCCATCTTAGTACTTCCAGGGTGGATTGAGTAAGGAGTGTTATGAGCTTCCCTCATAATTTCTCGCTTCAATTCCTTATTATTGGGGACTACCAGCCTATTACCTTGCCGAAGGGCACCATCTGTGGAGATAAAAAAATCGGTGTGCTTCCCATTAATTACTTCAGTGCGGACCCTTGAAGTATTGGGGTCTTCTAACTGTAGGGCCTTTATTTTCTCCAACAATGTCGATTCCAATGTTATGTTAGCAAGATAACCTGTCTTGCCTTTTGGAAATATCTCTAACTCTAACCCTTGGATATCCCTCAGTAACTGTTTCTGGACAACTTGCAAGGCATTCATTGTTCCATGACTTTTTCTGCTAAGTGCATCAGCTACAACATTAGCCTTGCCAGGATGATAATTAATAATACAATCATAATCCTTGACAAGCTCCAACCACCTGCGCTGTCGCATGTTTAGTTCTTTCTGTGTGAAGAAGTATTTGAGACTTTTATGATCGGTGTAGATCTCACATCTGACCCCGTAGAGATAGTGCCTCCATATTTTCAATGCAAATACGACAGCTGCCAACTCGAGATCGTGAGTTGGGTAATTCTTCTCGTACTCTTTCAATTGCCTTGAAGCGTAGGCAATTACCTTGCCGTGTTGCATAAGAACACAACCAAGCCCCTTTAGTGAGGCATCACTGTAAATGACTAATCCTTCATTTCCTTGTGGAATAGCCAAAATTGGCGCAGTTGTCAACCGTGTCTTTAACTCCTCAAAACTCTGTTCGCAATCTGAATTCCACTGAAATTTTGTATCCTTTCTGGTCAGCTTAGTCAAAGGCGAGGAAATCTTGGAAAATCCTTCCACAAATCTCCGATAGTAACCAGCTAAACCAAGAAAGCTGCGGACTTCTTTCACATTAGTTGGTGTCGGCCAATTACGAACTGCCTCAATTTTACTCGGGTCCACCTCAATGCCTTCTTTTGATACAACGTGCCCCAAGAACGGCACTCTTTCCAGCCAGAATTCACACTTCTTGAATTTCGCAAATAATTTCTCTTCTCTAAGTTTCTGAAGCACTATTCTCAAATGCTTTTCGTGTTCCTCTTCAGACCTCGAATAGATCAATATATCGTCAATGAAGACTACAACAAATTGATCCAAGTATTCTTTGAAGACTCGATGCATCAGATCCATAAATGCCGCAGGAGCATTGGTTAACCCAAACGGCATCACCAAAAATTCATAATGTCCATATCTGGTACGGAAAGCTGTCTTTGGAATATCCTCTTCTTTAATCCTCAACTGATGATAACCAGATCGCAGATCGATCTTGGAAAAATACCCTGCACCCTGAAGTTGGTCGAATAGGTCTTCAATTCTCGGCAACGGATATTTATTCTTTATTGTTACTTTATTCAATTCTCTGTAATCTATGCAAAGTCTCATAGAACCGTCCTTCTTCTTCACGAATAATACAGGAGCACCCCATGGGGAGAAACTAGGTCGAACAAAGCCCTTATCCATGAGATCCTGCAATTGCTCCTTGAGCTCCTTAAGTTCCGCAGGAGCCATCCGATACGGTGCTTTCGATATCGGGGCTGTTCCAGGTACCAAATCGATAACGAAGTCGATCTCTCTTTCAGGTGGCAAGTCGAAAAGATCTTCTGGAAAAACATCCGTATATTCTCGAACGATTGCAATGTTTTCAAGAGAGGGGTCTGCTTTAGGTACCTCGACTATTGCAGCCAAGTAGGCCTTACAGCCCTTATTCATCAATTGACGAGCTTTCATCGCTGACACTATTGGAATAGAAGGTTTCACCTCAACCCCGACAAAGTAAAAAGGGGTTTCATTTGGAGGCTCGAACATCACCTTCTTCTCATGACAGTCTATGGAAGCATAATACCGTGATAGCCAATCCATGCCCAGTATGATGTCAAAATCGTGAATATCCAGTACTATGAGATCTGCCACCCAGTCATTCCCATTCACCACTATTGGACAGTCTCTCAATACAGTACTTGAACTCAATAAGTCTCCGGATGGTGTTGACACAACAAACGGAGTACACAGTTGTGGGGATGAATGATTTAATTTCTCAGCAAAAACAGGACTGACAAAAGAATGAGTAGCCCCGGAATCGAAAAGAATAGTTGCAAGTTTGTCACATACGTACACAGTACCTACCACAATAAAGTATACTTCTATAGATATATGCATGTTCATAATTTGTCTAGAATGGTACGAGATGTACAGACAGAAGGGAAATGTAATAAATAAAATTTACAATACCTGATACCACGGTGGATGAGTCATTAGCTTCCTTCTTAGACATTGTATAAACCCTTGCTTGGGTAGTCTTCTTCTTCTCTCTACAATCCTTAGCTAGATGTCCCGGTTTCCCGCAGTTAAAACAACTCTGGAAATCGCTTGCAAAATGTCCCGACTTCCCACACCTAAAGCATACTCCTTTGCCATGAAGGCACTCACCACGATGTCCCTTGCCACACTTCGAGCAAGTTACTATCTGTTGCTTGTTTGATTGGTGATACTGCTTACTCCCTTGATCACTCCTCCTTTTATGTCCCCTGTTATTCCACCCCTTTGAATTTCCACTCTTAAATTTCTGGTTAAAGGATGGGGTTCTATTTTCTTCGCTGTCTATGGCTAAAGCTCTTTCCACCAACAGAGATTTGTTGATCACCTCCCTATAAGTAGTGAGTTCAAAAGGGATCACAGCCTGTTTGATTTGTGGTTTAAGTCCTTCTTCAAAGCGCCTAGACCTTCTCTCTTCAGTATCTACTAAGTTTGGAGCGAACTTAGCCAGTCTAGCAAACTCCGCCTCATATTCCGTAACTGATCTATTCCCTTGCACTAGTTTCAGAAATTCTCCCTCCTTTTGCTGGCGGATACTCTTGGGAAAGTACTTTTCATTGAAGGCCGTGGTAAACATTTCCCAAGTAAAAGGTTCAGCGTCATTTTCATGTTGCCGCTGCACCATCAGCCACCAATCATAGGCACCGCCCTGAAGCATGTATGCGGAAAAGTTAACCTTCTCCTCATCGGTGCATCCCATAACCTTAAAGGCTTTCTGCATTTCAGTTAACCACTTTTCAGCCTCGAGGGGGTCAGTGGTTCCGACGAAGGATGGCGGAGATAGCCTCTTAAATTCTGATATCCTCCCATGCCCACGGTTCTCATTAGTCCTAGGCTGACTTGCCTGTCCCAACGTAGTTAACGCTTGGACCAAGGCCTCTACGATCGTCGGAGTGCCGGAAGGGGCAGTGTTATTGCCTGTCCCTTCATCCTGAGTTTGAGAAATTCTTCCTTGAGTGTTGCTACGTCTAGTGGGAGCCATTTCTAAATAGAAGAGAATAAAACATCTAGTTCAATATATAGTACTACATATCAATGTGTACAAATTTCAATCTAGTAGCATTACATGACATTCAATAATTTAGGCAAAATTAACTTACCAGATGATCGAGGGAGAAGCACTTGAGGCGTGACTTAGTACCCGAACCAATTTCAAATAAAATTTAAAAGTCTACAGAATCGCTTTTAAAACTCTTAGCTCTGATACCAAAAATGTAACACCCCAAGTTCAAGAATCTTAAACCTAGGTGTTAACTTCTCTTTTTCTTTTAATGCGGAAATAAATCGTTTAAACATTAAAATGCGGAATTTAAAACGGTTGCACAATTAAAATATTCATTTATCTATTATAAAATTTTACAGAAATTTCGGCAGAGTCTCCTCTATAAATTGGACATAGCCAACCTGTAGAGGGACATCAAAAACCATTTTAAAATTTAAAACATCCATCACATCTCAATCACATTCATCATCTCCAAAACCAATTCATACATTTCCCAAACTCCTCAATCATAAGATTTTTCAAAACATCATCAAGCATTGACCATTGAAATAAAGGTGATTTAACCTCTAATACGTTCCATACTTAATAAAAATAACTTCAACCAAACCATTATCAATAATAATGAATGAAGAAATAAATTTAAATGATAACTCAAATGAATTTAAAATTTATTAATTAAGGCGACAACGGGTACTATCGGAGTCAGCCACCAAGTGTTCTCCTCTGATCATCTAACTTTCATCACCTGAAAAATGGGGAGGGATTGGGGTGAGCTGAAGCTCAGTAAGTAAACTGTATGCATGAATGCATGCTTATGACATGAATGCTTTAAAAATTTCATATATGTATCCCCATTTACTTTACTTTCCAAAACTTTCAAACTTTCATTTCAATTCAAAACTTTCACTTCATTTCCAAACTTTCACTTCCTTTCCATCGTGAGCTCACTTGGTGTAACTTCTAGTCAATCAGAATACAGTGGGCTATTATTTATTTGGAACCAGATTAACATGCGCATTTCCACCGCAAAGCGGTTTAACATTCACTTTCCCACCGCAAAGCGGTTTAACATTCACTTTCCTACCGCAAAGCGGTTTAACAGTCCACCGTAAACGGTTGAACATTCCGTCGCAAAGCGACTTAATTCGGGTACGCCGGTCCCCCGCGCCCCATTTCCCACTCGCAACTTTCATGAACTAGAAGTACACCCATTCATTCAAAAAAAAAAACTTGGGATACATAACTTTTGACAAAAATTTCACTTTGACACATTCCTTTCATTAAAACATTTGACTTTCCCATTTCGATGTCAGTGCATGCTTAATGATGCAATGACATAATAACGTGCATGCTTTAACATTCTTCTCAATAACATATGCTTTCATAAAGTAAGTGCAATTCATCAAAGCAAGTAAGTTGCACGACAGTCATTTACACATAACTTTCACATTTACATTCGACTTTGATGAAAATAGGGGGAAGTTTACTTACCTGATGTCCTTAATATTTACCGTTTTCTTGATTTGCAAGTGGAGGAGCCTCGACTGCCCGGGTCGTCAATGTACCAAAAGTCCTAATTATTTTCATTCGCCAAAATGAATAACTTTCAGTTCACAAACACATTCATTATTCATTTTAATACTAATCAAACATTAACCGAGATTAAAACTTCAATTTAACCCAAGTGTGACTTTACATAATAACCACAACACATAAAACCATATTCGAGACAAGAAATGAATCTCAATGCACATTAGAAGACCTTTTCATCTTTTAAATTCAATTTCAACTCAAACTTACATAACTTTAGAAATTACTTAATCGTGATTCTAACAAGTTCACAAATATTAAAACAACCATTTATTACAAACTTTACCAACAAGCAATCAACTAATTTCTTAATTCTAATCAAATTCGAAAAATTAACCTAACCATTGGTCCATTGGTTAACAATCGGATTCATATATAAAGATCTAAGAATTAACTAGCTAATATGACTAAAGCCATTTAGACCAATACATGAAAATTCTCAAATTTCTCAATTTACCCAGAATAACATAAACTTAATTAACTAACTCAAATTTTAACAAAGTATTTTCCAAAATTTTTAAATCTGAAAAATTGTCTTCATAATTCAACTTAACCAAATATTTAACTAAGTTACAAAATCATCAATACACCCACACACACACACACACACACACATATATATATATACACACACCACATACACATTGTCTAACATCTCAAATAAACAATTTAAAATTCGAAATCTAAACAAGTCTAAAATCTAAAAATTTGAGATATACAAATATACACATACATCAATATATACATACACATATATCAATATATACATACACAGAACTTACACCTACCTATAATCATGGTAAATTTCGAAAATTTAACAAAATTACAAATCTGAAATTATCTGAAACATTTGAATTTTATGCATATCAAGTGTATTCATACATTATTTACATAGAATTTATACATATATACATGTGTGTATCGAATTATGGGGGGTGTGTGTGTGAAATCGCGTGGAACCGTGTGTGTGTGTGCGCGGGTGGTGTGTGTGCGTGAGGAGAAAAGGGAGAAGGGGGAAGGGACTTACCGCCGGTGATGGTGGCGGTGATGGTCGGCGTCGCGAAGGGAGGGAGAAGCCGAGAGCGAGGTGAGGTCGTGAGAGGGAGTGAGTCGCGAGGGCGAGAGGCGGAAGAGAGAGAGAGCGCGATGGAGAAGAGAGAGACCGAGAGTGAGCGTAAGTGAGGAGTAGGTTAGGGTTAAGTTTTTTTTTTAACTTTTGGTAAATTGCAATTCAGTCCCTCTACTCTCATAAATTAGTAATTTAGGCTCAAAACTTTCAAATGAAATTCCAAAGTATCACCAAATTTTTCCCAACTTCAATATAACACAATAAAAATAGAAATTAGCATGCCTAGGCAATAAATTTAATTAATCACATAAAATTGCACGTAAACTGTTAAAATAAAAATTTATAAACTTTTAATTGGTACATTGATCAAGACGGCAGCCAGTCCTTCCACTGCAAAATAATTCAAATAAAATCATAATATTAGTTAAATCATTTATAATGATATTAATATAAACTTTACGTGACAATCAAGAAAGCATGTAAATCGAAATGCGGTATTACACAAGGCTTCTCACAAAGGCCTAGAATTGATTATGAAGAAACATATTCTCCCGTCATGGACGCCATCACATTCAGATTTTTAATTAGTTTGACTGTGTCCGAAATGCTTGATATGCACCTTATGGATGTAGTAACTGCATATCTATATGGCTCACTTGATAGTGACATATACATGAAAGTCCCTGAAGGATTAAAGTACCAGAAATAAATGATACATACATGAGAAGTATGTTTTCAATTAAATTGCAAAGATCATTATATGGATTGAAACAATAGGGGCACATGTGGTATAACCACCTTAGCGAATACTTGTCGAATGAAGGTTATAAAAATGATGATATATGCCCATGTGTTTTCATAAAGGAAAAAAAATATTGGATTTGCGATTGTGGCAGTATATGTTGATGATTTAAATCTTATTGGAACTCTTGAAGAGATCAATAAAACTGCCGATTACTTGAAAAATGAATTTGAAATGAAAGATTTGGGAAAAACCAAATTTTGTATTGGGTTACAAATTGAACATCTCCCAGAAGGATTATTTGGTCATCAATCTTCATATACAGAAAAGGTCTTAAAATGATTTTATATGGATAAAGCACATCCATTAACATCACCAATGATTGTTCGATCAATTGATCCGAAAAATGATCCATTTCGTCCACTTGAAGATGGAGAAAAGGTTCTTGGTCCAGAAGTACCATATCTTAGTGCAATTGGAGCATTATCATATCTTGCAAACTGCACTAGACCTGACATAGCCTTTTCTGTAAATCTTCTCACGAGATATAGTTCTTCACCAACTCAAAGGCATTGGAATGATGTTAAATACATTCTTCGTTACCTAAAAGGTACTATTCATATGGGGTTACTTTATTCTCACAAATTGGGATTTTATTTAGTGGGATATGCAGATGCAGGCTATCTACCTGATCCACATCAAGCCAAATCACAAACAGGATATGTGTTTACATGTGGTGGAATAGCAATATCATGGAGATCTGTGAAGCAAACTTTGACTGCAACATCTTCAAATCACTCAGAATTATTGCAATCCATGAGGCAAGTTAAGAATGTATATGGCTGAGAAACATGACTCATCATATCCAATCATCATGCGGATTAATTTCAACAAAAGATAGCACAATGATATTGTATGAAGATAATGCAGCTTGTATTGCACAACTCAAAGGAGGCTATATCAAAGGAGATAGAACAAAACACATCTCTCCAAAATTCTTCTATACACATGAGCTTCAGAAAGCAGGAGATATCGATGTTCAACAAATTCGCTCAAGGGATAATGTGGCTGACTTATTTACTAAAGCATTGCCGACATCTATATTCAAGAAATTGATACACGAGATATGAATGCGTCGGCTCAATGATTTAAGATGAACAACATCAGGGGGAGTAGCTGTACTCTTTTTCCTTCGTCTAGGTTTTATCCCATTAGGTTTTCCTAGCAAGGTTTTAATGATGCAGCATTATTTTTATACTTCACAATGACTATACTCTTTTTCCTTCGCTTAAGTTTTATCCCACTGAGTTTTCTTAACAAGATTTTAACGAGGCAGACATTGGGTAATCGGTTATTTAAGGAGGAGTGTTATAAAATATAGATTTATTGTGAATGACCATTATACCCTTGTAAATTTTACATTATTAAGATTGTGCCATTGTCCACCCCTATAAATAGGGAGTAACTTTCTCATTCATGGAAATTGTTAGAAAGAAGAAGAATTCTCTCTCTCTCTCTCTCTCTCTCTCTCTCTCTCTCTCTCTCTCTCTCTCTCTCTCTCTCTCTCTCTCTCTCTCTCGTCTTTATAATAGTTTTATAACACATAGTACTCATTATCGTCTACTACTGTTGCAAATTAAGCCTCTGTTTGGTTCTCATTATTTGAGGAAAAAAGAGTTTTGAATATTGATTTTTATGATATTGTGTGATTGAAAATGAGAGAAAAGTTTTAGATTTATGTATAGACTAGTTTATTTTTAAAATGTGGTTAAAATTGAATCAACATTTTACTTTTTGTTTTCTGTCTGCCGAGTGACAAATTCTGATGCGCCTTTAGTGCATGAACCTTGGCCCATTTCACATCGATCGAGATCGCCTCTTAACAGAGCTAGTTTTCTATATGCTTTCATACACAACGAGTCCATTGATTTCAACTCCTTTATTATTCATCACATTCTTGAGGTTTTCTGGGGTATTCATACTAAGAAGGTGTTGTCGTATGCCGGCTTGATGCATATGCTTGTGTCAGGTCTTGAGTTTACATTTCCTAATCCAATTCATGATAGGGTGGGACCACCTACTGGTTCATAATTAGAATAATTCAAATAACTAATTAATCTAATTAAAATTTAATAGGAATGACAACTGCGCGGGTTTAATCCTTGTCCCCGCCCCGTCGGAGATTTAACATCCCCATCTCCGTCCCGTCTAAATGGGGATAGGGCGTAGAAGGAGTGGGGCAGGGACTCCTATAATCCCCGTTTACATCCTCATTTATTAATATATATATTTTTTGTCCACTAATGTCTTTTTAGAATGATTATCTAATGTCGCAGTTATACAAATTCTTTTCTTAAAGAATGATTTTTACAAAATTTCCATTTAATAACTCTAAATAATTATTAACATTAATAAAAAAAACTCATAATAACTTTTATAGAGTAGTACAAGTTTAATTATGTTAAGAAGTATGTTTGGAGAGAATTGAGATGAGAATTGACAATGAAAGATGAAGAGTAGTATAGAGTTGAAATGTAAAGCTTGATTTTGAAATTATATATTTGGGCGTCAGGTGGTTTATGACCCTTTTAATTCGTTTGAATTTTTTTTTTTAATGAAACTTATTAATCAGGGATGCTTTTGGGGCGGAGATGGGGATTTGATAGCAATCCCCATTTTCACCTCATCCCCCATTGGGGATACTTTTTCATCCTCGTCCTTGCCCCATCCCCGTCATTGTTGGGGATTCCCCGCCTCGTTTCGGACGAGTCCTCGTCGAGTTCGGGGATTACCCGCCTCATCACCATCCCTAAAAGTTAGAGATAAAAAACTAAGAATTGTAGGGGTTTGGTTCGACTATTGAAGGAACCGAAACTCTCGGTTTGATTCCTTTAATAACAAGAACCTAACAATTTTGGTTTGGTTCGATTATCGATTATTTTTCGGTTCTTGTTCGGTTCCTATTGAAAAAATTAAAATTTGATACAAATGCGAAAAAATATTTAATTATTTGCAAACACAAAAGCTAAATAGAGCCAAATAGAGCATCCAAAACAAATAATAAGACTTGTTAAACTTAAGCTCCAAATTGAAGGAAAAGAAACAATCAAATAATCTTAATATAAGTATATGATACAACCATATCGAATGACAAAATTTAAAGCTAAATATATCTTTAAAATAGATAAAAAAAAGTTTTGTAAACATCAAATTTCACGACTTCTCCGCGTTACCAACTCCTCATGTAAGAAAAAAAAAGTATGAATGGTAGTAAACATTGTCTAGAGTATTAGTGAAATGAAATGTTAAGATACATACTATTTGATCGTGCATTTAATCATCCACCTCCACCGCATTAGATGTAGCATTTGCAATATCTATAAAAGTAAATAAAATATCACAATTAAAACAAGCGTTGATCAAAACAATTTATAATGTGTAATATGCAGAAATTGTAAATTTAATCATCTGTTTCAATCTTCTCCAACTCCATCTCATCAATGCATACATACTCCATCATTTCTCACTTTCAGAAGTCTAGATTCTTTACGTAACCAATCTTCTAAAATTAGTGCACAAAATTTTATGTATGATACAACCGATTTGAACAATTCAACAATTATCATAATACATTTAAATAAGCTAGATTTGTACACTCTGTCATGTAAAACAACACAGAAAATGTCAAAAAGTGTCACGTGAGCTATTAAATTAAGAATGTTCGGTTCTCGATTCTCGGTTCAGATTTTGGTTTTCAAATATGAACTGATAGGTTTTCGGTTCTCCATTTTTCAATGCCGATTCTCATTTTTCTCCAAAAGAACCAATCGATTTCGATTTTTTTTTCCAGTTCTTATTTAGTTATCTCAGTTTCGATTTTTTTGTCCACCCCTAAGAAATTGAATGACAGTTTTTGTTGGAACAATTATCTAGACTAGTTGTAGCGACCGAGAATTTTCATGACTTATTTAAATAAATATTATTTATTTTTAAAAATGTGTCGCTGCGACTTTACCCATTTATTTTTTTTAAACGTGATCGTCTAGCCAATTAAGAGAAATTAGATTTCTTTAAAATCTTAGTCCAATTTCCAATTTTATTGAAAATGTCCCAAATTCATTATTTATTTTAAAATCTAATTTCATTTTTTAGAATTTGTCTACATTCATCCTTGATATTAAGCTCAAACTTTAATTATATCCAATCCAATCAATTTCCACTGGCCAATCTAGAAGCCCAACTTGATTACACATCCTCATTTCATGATTTTGCCTTTCATACGGATTTTGATTTCCTAAAATTTTCCCTCAATCCATGTCGTTTCCCCTTGCATAATTGAATCAATTTATCCAAATTTTTTTCCTCAATCCCTCCCAAATTATTGATTTAATTAGCTTACAAAAAACTATCAAAAACCAGCGTATAACTCACTATTCACCCCATCACAGCCTACACTAAGGTTTATAGTAACTCAATCATCTTGGTATGAAAATCTCCTCCTCTCAATTCATCAAAAACTCGATTTTGACACAAAGAATTTCCACTCTCACTACCTCTAATCCAAACAAATGGAACCAGGGGATGTTGAGAATCGTCACCTCGATTCGATTAATGAATTGAAGGAGACGAGAGAAACTACACATTCTTGCATACAATTTGCAAGTTTCAATCACAAACATTGAGCACTGCCTACAAACAAAAATCCACCTTCATCTCCAATGATTATCGAGCCACTGTCCAACCCGTCACAAGCTGAGACACCACCATAACTGTCGGACCTCAATCTCACAACCTAGCACCAACGAACTCACTACCATTACCCAATTTCACCACCCTTACCAAGTATCACAACCGACTGCACTTCACCATCGCAACGAGCCACCGAATCCCCACTTAAAACCGCCTACTGCCACTTCCAAATCCCCCCTCAAAAAATCACACAAAACAACCAAAAGCTAAATATTAGGCTAAGACCATCACTTACCTCAAACACCGGTGGTCTCGTCGCCGGAGGATCGCAATCCCAAAATCGCTAGCTCCATTAGCCTCGGTTGCACCAAAAACTGAGCACCAACTCCTTTTCATCTCACCTGTCGCTGTCCCTCGTCCCCCGCCACCCGATGTCGCGTCGCCTCCATCAAAACGCAAGCCAAAGGCACTGACTGTCACAACCTGTACCGAATCACACCCTAGTGGACTCGAGACGTGACTTATGCCGATGATGGATGCCAGCTAGACACTAGATCCACCACCAAGGCAATTTCACATGTTTCTAACTGTAATAATTTTAAAAAAAATATTGACGGGGTTTCCCCTATAACTTTGACTAAACCGACCTGAAAAGCAATAAACTCCCAAACAAAACATGTATATAATATCAATTGGAAACCACTAGTCCAAAAATATGCATAAACAAAATCAAATGCAGCAACCTGATTAGTATCATTTACAAAAATATCCCGAATGCATATGAACCCAACAAAAAAGGGATGACAAGCCCATCAACTAAGACATGTCACATGTGATAAAAAAAATACATATATGAAATACTCAACATGTGACTCATGAATAATGAGGACTTAATTAATAAATGGAATCATACAGACTACTAGGTCACGTGGCTCTAGTTCCCTTCACTGCCGTTTCTTCCAAAAGGTTGCTCAAAACCCAATGAGTCCTAAATAGAAAAATTATAAAATATATGAGTTTACAAACTTAGCGAGTGGAAAGTTCAAAAATAAGTATATTTTTCTCATTATACACATTTCTGAAAATCTTATTTACTCAGTTATAACTTTACAAAAATTTAAATTCTGATATTTACTTTCATTATTGAACGTACTAGAATCATAAAATCATTCATTATTGATTCTAAATGATATAAGTCAAGAATAAGGATAATAATAATCTGATATTAATGAAAATCATAACAACCGTCATTTCACCGTACTATAAGCTGAATTCTTTATTCGGTAAACTGGATAAACTGAATTCTGTTATCTGTAATCTAATATGTGCCCCCCACAAGCGCACTACTACCAAGTTAATCTGGCCTCTCATCCAAGTCTTGTAAAACTGAAGTCTATTATCTGAAATCTGAATAATTGAATTAATACTAAAAATCACACCAAAATGTACCCAATGAACAACATCATTCATGTACAGAGTAATCTCATGTACAAGACAAAGTCATTCAAATTTGATAACTGATAAATCTAATAATCTGATAATTTGGTCATACGGGCGTAGAGTTGCCCCAAAGGCTAAGCACCTTGGTACACGGCTCAAAACCTATATGTGTACAGGGTAGGTCCTAAACACCTTTGAAAATCTGGTCATACACTGTGGAAACGAATTCACACGAGTCCGGAGTGGGTAAAATAGCATATCTGGTCATACGCTGTGGAGTGCAGTGCGAGTAAAGTTACATATCTAGTGATACACTGGGGAAACGAATTCACATCATGTCTGAGAGGGTAAAATCACCATATCTGGTCATATACTGTGGAAACGGATTCACATTAGTGCAGAGCGGGGTAAGATCACCTGGGTACTTTCTGGTGGTTTTAAAATAACTTTACATATATTGAAATATCTACTACTTATGTAATATTTACCAAAACATGATTTAACTAAACTTAATTTATTTAAAATGTCTATTTATGAATATCTACTTTACTATAAAAAAAATCATGTTGTACAACTCAACCAGCTGAAATAAGTAACTTTGCAACTTATATAACTTACTATAAGAACTGCAACAAACAATTATATCATATTATTTTCTGAAAAATAAAGTTTTCCACTCACAGAGTTAGGAACGGTAGCTAGGTACCTAGGTTGGCTGGTAAACTTTTCCTATTTCAATATTACCTCCTGAAATAGAGAGTTTGGATCAACTTTAATCATAAGAACTCCTTAATAACTTGTTTCAAGAAGCTCTACAATTAAATAAATATCAAATTTCTTAACACCCAAATGTATTCACAAGGAAAAATCTCTCAAGTTTTCCATATCTATAAACCACTGAAGTTAATCGATAACTTAACTCGAGTCAATTTCTTTTATTCTATTAAAATACTATGACTTCCTTCCAATATCACATTAAAGAGTCTTTTAGGGGTTAATCCACTTTCTAATACCTTATGACCAACGAAGGTATACATGTACCTATAATCCCCCTTTTCCAATAGCTTAAAGAAATTAACGAAAAGCCTAACATAATCACATTGTGAACAAGACATACCATAAACTTCATCATGTCCAACATTTATAAGCTAAAATATCCTTTAAAGAATTTAACCTTATTAAAATCATGAATCTAAATCACAAGTTGAAAACCTTAGAATTCCAACCAATTATTTCATCACCAAACTCTATTAACTAGCTCAATATACTAAAATAAGCACTTCACCCATCATAAATTCCATATCTAAGTCAATAAGCAAAAACACTAATTTCAAATAAATCTTCACATAAGAAATTTCTTGCTTACCTCTTAGGAACTAGAAGAATGGAACTCAAACTTGGCAAAAGACCCATATTTTCTTCCTATTTTCCTTCTCTTTCTTCCTTTTTTCCCCTCTTTTCTCCTGCTTGCGTCGGGTCTGCCAAGGAATGGGAGGGATTGGGTTTTCTTCAATTGGGAAATATTAATAAGTAGTCGAGAATTTGCATGTAAGTCCTTAATTTTCTAATTAAAGTCAATTAAGTCTTAACTTTAAGAAATAATAAAATGGCCCACTAAAATTCTCACAAATTCAAATTGGTCCAAAGTCAAGTTTGGACCAAGAAAATTGACTTAGTCAAATAAAATGTTTGACTTTGACTAAGAAAATAAATTCTGACTAATTAAAAGGGGGTTGTGACAATCTTACCTCTTTCAAAGAATTTCGTCCTTGAAATTTTGTTGTTTAGGCTTGAAATAGATGAGGAAATTGTGCATGTATCTGGTCCTCACTCTCCCATGTAGCCTCATCTATGTCATGATTTTTTCAAAGGACCTTAACTAATGAAATCATCCTGTCTTACTGAATGTGATCCCTTCTGTCTAAGATTTCCACTAGTTCCTCTTCATAAGTCAAGTTCTCTTTCAATTGAATTGGCTGAAACTCTAGGATATGAGAAGGATCCGCAATGTACTTGCAAAGCATCGAAATGTGTAATACATCATGAATCCTAGATAACTCAGCTGGCAAGGCTAAACGAAAAGCCACTAGACCAATTCGTTCAACAATCTCATAAGGTCCAATAAATCTCGTAAAGGGCTTGAAATGGAGCCATCTTTATGCTCGACTGATAACTGTTATTATAGGAAAACTCCATTAAACGTAAATGAGCATCCCAACTTCCTTTGAATTCCAGAACACAAGCTCGCAACATATCCTCTAAAGTTTGTATAGTTCTCTCCGATTGACCATCTATCTATGGTTGAAAAGCTGTACTGAAATGAAGCTTAGTACCCAAAGCACTCTTTAAACTAGGCCAAAATCTAAAATTAAATCTAGGATCCCTATCAGACACAATAGATACTGGAGTCCCGTACAAAATGACTATCTCATCCACATATAACTTTGCCAAATTATTTAAGGAAAATGTAGATTTGATTGGAAAAAACCTTGCAGTCTTGGTCAAATGGTCAACAATCACCCAAACACCATCATGACCACTCCGAGTGCAAGAAAGACCAAATAAAAAGTCCATAGTAATATATTCCCATTTCCACTCTGGAATAGGCAACGCTATAGAGGCCTAATTATCTTCTGACGAACTGGCTTTATTCACTGACAGGCAAGGCACTTAGATACAAAATCTGCTCTCTCTCTCTTTTCATAACAAGGCACCAATAATGCTCTTTCAAAATATGATACATCTTGGTACTTCCTAGGTGCATAGCACAGGCTGAACTGTGTGCCTCTTCTAAAATCTCCTACTTCAATTTTGGTATATCAGGAAGACACAACCTGCTCCCCATAACCAATACACCATCTCGAATTTCATAGTCTGATTGTAAACCAACATCGAGTTCCCCCTTCAAAATCCTCAATGTCAAATCTCTAGATTGGGCTTCTCTAATCTTGTTAATTAAGGCAGGCCATACCTAAAAATGAGCTAGTAGTGTTCCTATAGTAGTTGCTGACAACTAAGCGCGCAAGTTCTTAAAATCTCAAATCAAAGAAGCATATACTGCACTGAGTTGAGACGAAGAACTACTAGTCTCTCAGCTAAGAGCATTTGCCACAACATTAGCATTCCTTGGATGATAATCGATTTTACATTCATAATCTTTAATCAACTCTAGCCATCTCCTTTTCCTCAGATTCAATTCTTTCTGATAAAAAATATACTTCAAGCTTTTGTGATTTGTGAATATCTGACATTTTTCACCATACAAATAATGCCTTCAGATCTATTATCTGAGTAACTAAAGTAATATTGAAAATCACACCAAAATGTACCCAATGAATAGCCTCATTCAAGTACAGAGTAATCTCATGTTCAAGACAAAGCCATTCAAATTTGATATCTGATGAACTGAGTCTGATGAACTGATAATTTGGTTATACGCACGCCGAGCTGCCCCAAAGGCTAAGCACGGGTACACGACCTAAAGCCTATATGTGTACAGGGTAGGTCTCAAAGACCTTTGATAATCTGGTCATATATTGTGGAAACGAATTCACAGGAGTGTAGAGTTGGTAAAATAGCATATCTAGTCATACTGTGAAAACGGATTCACATTAGTGCAGAGTGGGTAAAATAACATATCTGGTCATACACTGTGGAAACGAATTCACATCATTGCTGAGCGGGTAGAATATCCATATATGTTCATACAGTAAGGAAAATGATTCACATCAGTGCAAAGTGGGGTAAGTCACCTGGGTACTTTCTGGTGGTTTTAAAATAACTTTACATACATTGAAATATCTACTACTTAAGGTAATATTTACCAAAACATGATTTAACTTAACTAAATTTTATTAAAGATGTCTATTTATGAATATCTACTTTACTATAAAAATCATGTTGTACAACTCAACCAGCTGAAATAAGTAACTTTGCAACTTATATAACTTACTATAAGAGCTGCAAACAATTAGTTCATATAAAACTTGGAACTGCAATAAATAATTAAAATACTTATTTTCTAAAAAATAAAGTTTTGTACTCACAGAATTAGGAATGGTAGCTAGGTAGCTTGGTTGGCTGGTAAGCTTTTCCTATTTCAATGTTGCCTTTTGAAATATAGATGAGAGTTTGGATAAACATTAATCATAAGAAATCTTATTAACTTATTTCAAGAAGCTCTACAATTAAATAAATATCAAATTTCTTAACACCCAAATGTATCCACAAGGAAAGATCTCTCAAGTTTTCCATATCTATAAACCATTGAAGTTAATCGATAACTTAACTCCAGCCAATTTCTTTTATTCTATTAAAATACTACGACTTCCTTCCAATATCACTCTAAAGAATTTTTTAGGGGTCAATCCACTTTCCATTACCTTATGATTAAAGAAGGTATACATGTACCTAAAATCCCCCTTCTCCAATAGCTTAAAAAAACTAACCAAAGGCTTAACATAATCACATTGTGAACAAAACATACCATAAACTTCATCATGTCCAACATTTACAAGCTCAGATATCCTTAAAAGAACTTAGCCTTATTAAAATCATGAATCTAAGTCACAAGTTGAAAACCCTAGAATTCCAACCAATTCTTTCATCACCAAACTCTATTAACTAGCTCAATATACTAAAATCAACACTTCACCCATCATAAATTCCATTTCTAAGTCAATAAGCAAAAACCCTAATTTCAAATAAATCTTCACATTGGAAATTTCTTGCTTACCTCTTAGGAACAAGAAGAATGGAATTCAAACTTGGAAAAAGGCCCACATTTTCTTCCTATTTTCCTTCCATTCCTTCCTTTCTTCCCTTTTTCCCCCTCTTTTCTCCTGCCTGCGTCGGGTCTACCAAGGAATGGGAGGGATTGGGTTTTCTTCAATTGGGAATTATTAATAAGCAGTGGAGAATTTGCAAGTAAGTCCTCCTTAATTTTCTAATTAAAATCAATTGAGTCTTAACTATAAGAAGTGATAAAATGTCCCACTAAAATTTTCAAATATTCAAATTTGTCCAAACTTGACTTTGACTAAGAAAATAAATTTTGACTAATTAATAGTGGGTTGTGACACCTACGGTGCAACATCGAGAGGAGGTCGATCATCAGAGAGAGAGAGATGGAGAGAAATGAGGAGATATGTTTATTTTTTCTTTTATTTTTTAAATTTTAATCTTTAAGCCCTAAGTTTGAAAGTATATTTATTTCAGTCCATGCAACTTTAAAAAGGTTTTAATTTCGATCCCAAAGCTTATGTACTTAATAGATCAGTCCCAGGAGTCCTTAACTCCTACAATTAGCCTCACTATTTTCAAAAAAAGTCTGTTTCTGCCCCTAAACTATAATGTATGAGATGAGACTACCCACACCCTATGATTTTTTAAAAACCCTATTATATGATGATGATGTCACTGTATGATTGCATAAGTATATTTTAATTATTCTGTAAATTAATTATTGGCGATGAGTCTATTAAGTATTTCTTTGAAATACTTATTCCATTATTTTAACAATTTTTGCAGATTTTGAAGTTGGTGGTAAATGAAGGGCAGCAATGACAAATTAATAATGATGTTATTTCAAGTTTTATGAATATTGTCAATTTAATTATTTATTGTTACTTTCCTTTGAAAAATTGAGATTTAAAGTTTTATGAATGTTCTAGAATTCATATGATTTAGTTTCCGCTGTAGTTTTCAAATAATAAATGTGATGTTTACAAATCTAGTTATTTTCAATAAAAAGAATCTTGTTAAAAAGTTAGTTTTAAAGGACGAAGTGGCTTCCCCGATTTTACCGAACTTGAGGCGTTACACTAACAAATTAAATACATTACACCTCCGTTTGATGGAGATTAAAATTAGATTTTAAACAAATTTTGATAAAAGTTAATTAAATATGCGGTAGAAAAGTTACGTGTCACATGGAATATGTGGTTGAAATTGATTGTTAACTTTGACTTAGATTAACATCTAAATTTTAATTTGTACCAAGCAGTAGCGTATGTTATTGTTAGTACACTCAGAAAAAACGCAACATTCTTCTACATTCATAGCTCAAGCCTCTGTTTAGAAAAAGTTCTATGTTTATAAACAAATAACTCGCTATTTTCTAGATAAAATATGTTGTTGAAAAGTAGTTTGAAAAATGTGTGATTAAAAAGTTATTTGAGAAAGTGTATTGTTTAATAAGCAAGTTACCAAACAGAGGCTAAAGATCTTATTGCTCAAATATATGGATCCCAACAAGTAAATTTAACCAATGCTCATCAAAATTTACTTGAAATTTCTACTTGGTTACTGATTTATATAATATAATCCACTGCTCACCCATATTTCCATAACCTTACTTTTTCATCACCATTTTAATTTTCATCAAGCTTAAGAAATGGAATCTGCCACGTGGACGATGGAAATCTCATTAACAAATTGAAATATTGAATTCATCCACAAAGGTTCTTCATCAGTTTTCAGCTTTTGTTGATTTTTGTTTTTTTTTTTTTTTATTGTCAAAATTGTACACGAGCTTTCCATCAAGATAAACCTTGAAATAGAATGCAATATCACTATGGAATGTAATGCAACTGTGGAAGGAGAAACAATCCTACTTATAGATGAGGAAGCACAGTAAAATGTTAGGTTTATTGTTTTTTCATCGTATTTTCAGTGTTATTTCATGGCAACAAATTTCTTCAGTTGTATCTTGGTCTATTTACATCTTTTTTATTTTTTTCTCTAGATTTATCTATGGAGGCCATTGAATTTTCATTTTTAGTTGTATCCTCATTTACTGATTTTGCATTTCTTTCCTTATTTGAGGCTTTTTTTTTCATCAAAATCACAATTTTATGTCCTTTTCAACGCAGAACTGATCTTTGTCGAAGAGTAATTGGTACCTATCAAATGCCAATTGAATTATTTAGAGAATGAGATTAGGATGATGATTTTATGGTGGGATTTAATGCAAACCCAATACTTTGAATTCGAGGCCGCAAGTTTATAGGAGTTCGATTTAGATGATCGTTATTGTCCTAGTGAGGAAGAATTGCATATTGATAATTCTTCTTTTGACAAACAAAATTACCACTTTCCCGTTTATGATGCTAAAAAGAAAAGTACAATCCACAATTAGAAGTTGAGAAGGAGTTCAGAAATATTGAGGAGTTTAAACAAGCTGTTAGGAATCATGGGGTTGTAAATATCACAACTATAAATTTAGGTCAATTGACGATGAGAGAGAATAGAACATATGCAAAAAGAAAATTGCAAATTCAGTGTTTGGACGTCTTTGAATAAGAAGTTGGGTTGCATACAAATAAAGTCTAAGAATTCAGAGCACACATGCATGAGGGACAGAACAAATGGGCATTGTACTGCTAGGTATATAGATGAGGGATATTTGGAGGCTTTCAAAGTTGATCCTGATTGGAAGACTAGATTGATTAGGAAGATTTTGAAGGATGATTTGAAGTTGACAATTACCAATTTTATTATCTGGTGGGCTAAAAGATATGCTAGGATATTAATAAGGGGTTCAGATGAGCGACAATTTAGCTTTCTTAGGTCTTTTGCCACTGAAATTTTGAGAACCAATCCCGATTCTACGTGTATAATTGCCATGCATGCAAAAATGTTTCAAGGAATATATGTTTTTTTAGAAGCTTGCATGAGAGGTTTCATGGGAGGTTGTAGGCAGCTTTTAGGATTAGAAATTTTCTCAATTTGTCAATTAAAGTGTCGATTTAAAGGCTAAAATAAGTGTACAAAAGCACACTGACAAGATTGAAGAGAATTGAGTGTAAAAGAAGAACAATTTGATGTTCGGGTTCAAATTGAAAGAAATCAAAAGTGTGGGGACTCAATTGCAATATTTCAGAAAGATGAAGGACTATAAGTGCAAATATTTCAAGGATATTTTTGTAATAAAATTCAAAATGTCGAGACTAAGATTGAAGAAGTCCAAAAGATGTGGGACTTAATTTGAAATTGTTAAAAAAAAAAAAAAAAAAAAAATAATAATAATAATAATAATAATAATAATAATAATAATAATAATAATAATAATAATAATGCCTTTGGTCAATTATGCTGGGCACTTCAGCGAGCGCCCAACAACATCAACAGTCTACAAAATTGTTGCCCATGCGATCACGTGGACCATTTCTGGCTTAAATCCATTTTTTTTTTATTTTTTTTGCATTAATGCTTGTTTGGCTAGGCTTTTTCGTATTTCTGGCTCCAAAAATTTGGGTATTTAAGCACCCACTTCTCCATTTCACAAGACAACTAGGGTTAGCTTTTCATTGTGCCTCTTTTATTTTTCTTGTAATTTTCTCTACAGTTTCTCTTTTAATACACCTTTAAAGTTCTTGACTTTTTACAAGTTTTTCTTCTTTTTATACATCTTTGTGATTGTTAAGAATTTTTCATTATTGTTATTTCAAGCTTTCATCTTTATTTACATAATATTTATTGCACATCTTAAAGTATTATGTTAAGTTGTTGAAGAATTTGAATGTGGAAGGAGAAAGTTAACCCAAAGTGAAAGAAATATGGGAGCATTCAATTCAAAAATCAACTTGAAAGGGAGTTCTCTTTATTATCTTGTTTGTAATATTTTATTTAACTTTTTATTGAAATGATTATGCTAGTCATTAAGTGTTCCTATTTTATTATGGGCTTGTATTTTGTTGGGATGATTGGTATTACTTAAATTCACTTAGTTATTTTAAGTTTGTTTATTTATTTTGAGTATTTGAATTTATGATTATTGTCTTTAATATTGTTTACATTGTTTATGAATTATTGTCTTGTATTTATTTATCTTAAGCAGTTAATTTTATTTACACAATGCAAATTAATTAAGTGTTGTTTAAGTAAAATCATGAATCCCAACTTTTTAATATTTCATTTTCCTTATTGTTGTTTGAATTTAAAGTTAGTTTGTTTACATTTTGCATTCACAAAACAATCCAAAGATCTATTGTGTGATTTCGTGATTAAAATTAAATTAATGTTAAGTGCATTTTTATACACTTTTTATACCTTTAAATTAGCATATTTTGGAATATCTTGAGCAAATATCTACTAATTTGTTGTGTTTAAATAGGTTAATATCAAAGTTTGAGGCCAAAAACCACAAAAATGAGTAAAGATTCTGTTGAAATTCCAAGTTCGGGGACCATTTTGTCACTTTCGGGAAGTTTTGGACAAGCTGTACAATTAACCAAGGGACCAGATTGAAAGATTTCAAAAGTTGAAGAACCAAAAGTGCAATTTTAGAAAGAAAAGGACAGGAGAGCATGGCTGGGAACGTGCTTTACTGCTGGAAGGATGGGAGATCTGAAAAAAGAATAGACAAGGAGAGTGGGGAGCAGATGGAAAAGCAGGAAACAAGGCTGGAAGAAGAGAAAACAGGCTGGAAAGGTGGAAGTGAGCTGAACGAGGTGCAAGCTGGAGATTCAGAGATATACATATTTATACACACAAACCAGAGCAAAGGAAGGGGGGAGATCAGTGGATACTTACTGCTGGTGACAGCAGCAGTGAAGAACCAGGAAGAAGAACCGGGATGGTGACAGCATCCTGAATTTTATTTTCACTTGCTGATTCAATTAGATAGGAATTTACACACTTACAGTCGCTACAAGGGAGAAAGGGAGGAACCGGGTGAAGTCAATAGCTGGTGACAGCAGCTATTCTCACTGATTCTGCTGTTTTCCAGTGCTGGTTTGTATTTTGAGTAGATAGATAGGACATTTCATTTTTGCCATTGACAGCAGCCAATTGCTGGTTCTATTGATTAAAGGAGAGGTGAAGCTGGGTTCACTGAAGTTGCTGGTTAATTGCTTAGAGGAGAAAGTGGAAACCGTGTGTAAGCTGGTGACAGCAGCTTGCTGGTTAACAGAAGAGGAGGAAAAACGGGGAGGGGAGGAAGACTGGTGGATGCTTACTGCTGGTGACAGCAGCAGTGAAGAACCTGGAAGGAGACCGGACGGGGTTGGTTGCAGCTGGTGACAGCAGCTGCTCTTGCTGCTAGCCTGCGAGGTAGACTAAAAAACCAGGAGGTGAGGCTGGTGACAGCAGCCTAATACTGCTGGTAGCTGGTTAACAGAAGATAGAGGTGAAACCGGGAGGGATTTGCTGGTGACAGCAGCAAAGACTACTGGTTGGTTTGCTTAGCTGCTGGAATTAACTGATTGGAGAGGAAAACCAGAGGAGACGGGAGTGATAGCAGAGTGACAGGCTGCTTGTTACTGCTGGAGCTGGTGCTGATTTTATGCTGAAGACAGCTGCTGCCATTATTCAAGGGACGCTGCTGCTGCAACCAGCTGACTGCTGCTGGAACGCTGCAGGCTAACGGGTTGCAGGCTACATTGCTGGTTGCCTGTGCTGGATTGCTGCCTGTGAATGCTTCTGGACTGCTACTGCCTTGCTGAAATCTTGCTGGTGACTGAAAATGCTAGGGAATGCTGGTTCTGCTGCCAACAGAAACATTGCTGGGATTGCTGGGGGTTGTCTGTGAACTGATTATTGAAGCTGCAATGGAGATGGTTGCGGCTAGACACAATGCTGGTTGCTGGAATTGGAGAGGCTGAGCATGGTTGCAGGATAAAGGAGGTTGCGGTTGGACGCATTCGATCGGCGATGCTAATTTTGTAATCACGTTAAAAATCCGGGTTTTAATTTTAATGCTTATTGTTCTTTTTATTTTTCAATACATGTTTAGCTAAATTTTACACGTTGGGATGACTGATGTAGTTTAAATTGCACTTAGTTAATTTAAAGTTATTTACGTAATTTGCGCTATTTAATTTCATGCATTTTAATTATTACCGTTTAATTTCAAGCACTTTAATTTACGTCATTTAATTTTGCGCATTTAAATTTAATGTCATGCATTTATTTTGAGTAGTTAGTTTTATTTACAAAACTTGAAAATTAATTAAGTGTCGTTTAAATGAAATCATGAATCCTAACTATTTTAACTGATCATTTCCCGCATTATCGCTAGATTTTAGAATTTACTCGTTTTAAATTTCGCATTCAAAAACCAAAATCCAAAACTTCATTTTGTGACTTCATTGTTAGAATTAAATTAACTAGCATATGTAATTGAAGTATACATTCCTCGTGGGATCGACAACCCGGACTCAAAAAGTCCACTTTATTACTTGAACGCGACCCGTGCGCTTGCGGTACACGATTTCTGCGAACAATTAACTAGAGTGTGTAATTGAGTATAGATTTCTTGTGGGATCGACAATCCAAACTCAAAAAATTCACTTTATTACTTGAACACGACCCGTACACTTGCGACACACAATTTTAGCGAACAACTGTATTTATCCAATAGTATATGCTAAAGTGGAGAGAGAAAATGCTACTACTTAGAGGTGGTTTATAAGACATTTGGGTGAAGATTTAAAGATTGTGAATATCAATGAGTAGACTTTTATTACTGATAGGCAAAAAAAGTTTTCAGAATGTGTTAGAGGATTTATATCCATTTGCTAAACATTGCTTTTGTGTCAGACACATGTACACAAATTTTTTTAGGCCCGATTTTAAGTGTTTGGCCTTGAAGGATTATTTATGAAGGGCTACAAATCCAACAATCATGTCTGATTGGAAGCATTGGATGGATGAGATTGAGAATGTGAGAAAGGGTGCACATGGTTGTTTAATGAAGAGACATCTTAGTGAGTGGAGTAAAGCTTACTTTTTGACAAAGGTGTAGAGTGATATAGTTCTGAATAATCTTTGTAAAGTATTCAACAATGTGGTGGTGGAGGATAGGGAGAAGTCCATACTGACTATATTGATTAATATATATATATATATAAGTTTTATAAAGATGATACAATTAAGGAGGGATAAGATGAAAAACGTCAGTACCCTAAAATACAACAAAATCTAATGAAGAGCAGTGAAATGTCCGAGGGATTTGAGGTGGAATGGTCAAGGGGCACAATCGTAAGGTGTTTGAGTTGAGAGTATGTTATCAATCTTCCAAATAGGACATGCGTGTAGGAATGGGATTTGATAGGATTCCTTGTGCTTATGCAATTGCTACTACTTTGGACAGAGATGGTGAGCCTTGGAAGTATGTTCATGTTTGCTATAGAGTTGATACCTATCTCAGTTACTATGGGAATATTATTAATCCTATAAATGGGCCAATGTTATGTCCTCAAGTTGATGACCCTCATTAAACCATCAAACTAGTTTTTCCCAAAAGAAGGAGAAAACAGAAGAAGAGAATAGAACAAGAAGAAGAAGATGTCGTCACCCGATTGGGCTCTAAGGCAAAACTGAAGAAACAAGGAACTGTGCATATGACTTGTAGTATCTATAGAGAAACGAGTCACAACAAGCAATACCAACAGTGGCTTAATTCACCACATGAGCCTATATTTGAAGAAAATTCGAGATAGATGTTTGACCACGGCCTACAGGTAACCTAACATGTGTTTCAGGGTTTAAAATAATACCGTCTTCTGTCTAATATCAATCAGAAGTGACTTTTGTTTGCTTGTTTGTTTTTCCATGTTGCGTAGGTAAATCTAGTGGCTAAGAGATCAAACATGAGTTCCAGAAATGAAATTCATCCACCAACGCCTCCACCATCATCCGAGTACCAGTACATGCCAACACCTGGATGGGGTTTAAGAAATGCTGAGAAAGGCATGTCAACAGAAGATATCCCACTCCAAAGTGTGTGAGAAAGGCATGTCAATAGAAGATATCCCACTCCAAAGTGTGGTGGAAGGTTTACAACAGATTGAGCTTTAAGAAAATACACAGAGGGAAGCGAGAGCAAATAACAGAAGAGTGGTTACGGGGTTCGGTACCATTTGTACATCCAAGTAGAGGGATACATGGAGCAACTCAGTAGAACAACAACATACAGTTTTTTGTACTTCATATTTATGCCATATTTTGGAACAAAATAATTGGGTTTGTATTCAGCTCTTTTTGAGGAATGAGTTGTAGCTTTTTTTGTAAAAAGTTTTGCCATTTCGACAAATGCTAACTGGAGTTGTAATCAGCTACTTAAATTACATGATATCATGTTAATATGATCTTTTATTAAAAGTCGTGCCATGTTTTTGGTGTTTTATTAAAGTTATACCATATATTGTGGAATGAACAAGCTGTTTTGATGTTTTATTAATCACCTAGTATGAACTTGCTGCATCAGATTATAGTTAACTGTTGAATAATCTGATGCATCAGTCTAAATGATGCATTCTTTGCAAACTGATGCAATCTTCTTCATAATAAGGGAAAAAAAATCTTAGGCATCAGTTTAATAATGCATTCATCAGCAAATTGATGTATTGATATTGCAATTCAAAACAAAACAAAACTCTACCAATAACCAAAAGTAAACAACAACAACAACAACAACTTTGATCAACAATCAACAAGCAATTGTACCAGAGATTTAAGAAAAGAAATTCCATTCACATTGATCAAAGTCTTCAAACCACAGAAAATACAAGAAAACTAAGCCCCTGTTTTCTTTGCTGTTTTAAGGTCGTTTTCTGTTTTTATTTTCGAAAACGCTAAAAACGCGTTCTCTTTACCATTTTCGAAAACGCATTTTGGAAAACAAAAAAAAAACTCGTACACAAAACGGAAAACGCCCGAAACATCGTTTTGGGCGTTTTGTGTGTATTTCGACAAAAAATGTCCAAAACGCGGAAAACACGTTTTGGGAATTATTTTATTTATTTTTTATTTATTTTAGAATTATCTTAACTTAGAACTAAGTTTAATATAAATTTTTATTTATTTATTATTTTTTTAGAATTATCCTAACTTGGAACTAAGCCTAAATAAAGATTTTTTTTTTTTTTGAAATATAAATAACAACTAACTACATCTTCACCATGGGTCATAGTGAAATTATTGCGTAAAACTTGACCAGACAATTGACCCGACTATTTTTTTTTTTTTTTTTTTTGAGAATTATCCTAACTTGGAACTTAGTTTAAATAAAGTTTTATTGAATTCAATATCAACATTACAAAAAAAAAAAAATTAAATGAGAATTCTTGTTGTTATATTTCAAAAAATGCAATGATAAATGGACTCTGGTGGTTTTGAAAGAACTTGCATTTTCTGGATTTTAATATAAGTAGAGCTTTCTCAAGTCCCGAACCTGACCAAGCTTTGTTAATATAGACTCTTAATGCTCACATTAGTGTGTTGTATGTAACCATATTTTTAGTGTATTGTGAAAGGAAATTTGAGTTGGAGTTAGTAGTATTCTGCAAGCAAATTAATTAAAAATAGTTTAAATAGTGTTCTGCAAAATTTCAAACAGAACGTGTTTTCCAGCTTTTCATTTTCAAAAACAGTTTTCAGAAATGACAAACCAAACGCGTTTTCAGCAAATTTGAAAACAAAAATGAAAACACAAAACACAAATCATTTTCGAAAATGAAAATATAAAATAAAATACAAACAGAACGCCACCTAATTTTTTCCTTTTGCAACCTAAAATCAAAAAAATTTGAGGCTCCAATTCAGTACACAGAAAATAGGAGCAACTCAATTTTCAACTATATGCATATTTTGCGACTACACTGGGACAGAGGCTCTACTTATATGGTTGCCAAGTTCTGCAAGAAATTTCACATATGTTAATGAACCCAAGTACTTCAACCAATTCAAGTTCACAACTTCGGTAAAATGATGCCAATCTCCCTGCCATGACTTCATCTCAAGTTCACAGTTTGGTAGTCCACTTGTTGAGTTCAATTTTGTCTTCAACTATGTGGGAACTACCTCTGAATGAAGAAAATCTGAACACTTTAAGCAGTTTAGCTTATCACACTTCACCTCGAATAGTTTGCTTTCGCGTCAGCTCGGTAGTAACTTTCACGTCGGTTAATGCCATGTGAGGTTTTCGTTGTCCATGTGGTAGATTTCGTTACTTGAGCTTGACGAAAATTAAAATAATGATAGACGAGTATGTTTATGGAAATATGGGTGAGTAGTGAGTGATATTTTATAGATTAGTGAGCAAGTAGAAATGTCAGGTAAAGTTTGATGAGCATTCGTTAAATTTACTCGGATCCCAACTCTAATACAACTTATTAGAATCAGGTTGCTTTAATGATGAGATGCACAGGATCCTAACACGGGCCAATTACACGAAATACCATTTATGTTTAAGCAAAATTTCAAATCTGCCATCAATGTTCAAAACTTACTTAGAATACAACTCAATGCAAAACACAACCAAATTTAAAGGTAAGGACTTAAAGTGTGATTTTGACCCAAAAGAAAAATTACAAGGGAGGACCCATCACCTCTAGCCGCCACCACCACCACCATCGCCTCTCCTGTCGCCGCCATCATCCCCGTCCTGCCTCCTCTGGTGTGGGGAAAAATCGCACCAGAATGGGTGATGATGTTGATAATCAAGATAGGCATTCAGTTTCTGAATTAATCTCTAAAGGACAACGGGAAAGGAGGATTCAAACCAATATCCATATATCAAAACAAGCTTTATCTGAGGCGCGATCCCTTGATAAATCCAACAATAGTTTGCCTAATTTAGAGCCTTCCATAGTTCAAACATCTACATATGCATCTGGTGCTACTTCTCTTTTACTCAGACTGGATGGAAAATTTGCACAAGTCATCTCAAATAGGATCAGCAAGCACTCAAAATTCCTTTAAAAACCCTTTAGTTAGAATTGGTTTTAGTCATGGTGAAGGATCACTGGGCGCAACATCACCAAAAGGATTTGATTCTTTGTTTAGCTTCAATTGAATCAATTTTTATGAGGCGGATGAGGCTGCTTGGAATTTCATATATGAAAATAGGGTTTTTCAGGATGAAAATCAGCCAAATTTGAACAATCAAATGCCTCTTTGTTGGAGAAATGATTTTTTTTGATGAGTAACCCACACAAGGAGAGAAAGAAACACAGCACAAAAGATTGCTAGTGCCAGAGGATGCAGGATGGGGGTGGCGGCGACGAGAGAGGTAGTGGTGACGGGGACTTCCCTGCAATTTTTTTTTTTGATGTCAAAATTACACTTTGAGTTCTTATTTTTAAATTTGATTGTTTTTGCACCGAGTGGTAATTTAAGTAACCGAACATAATTGGTAATTTGAGTAAATTTTGAACATTAAGGCCCTGTTTGATTACACAAAATTTTCCATGGAAAATGGAATATGTTTTCCAATTCCCACTTTTGGTTTGTTTGTTTGACAAAATTTTCCATGTAAAACTTTTTCCGCGGACCCCACTTTTTCTTCCATTTTCCTTGATTTGGTGGAAAAGATTTTCTTTTGGTTTTGGTGGAAAAATGTTTCCCATGATAGATGAAAAATGATTTTGGACACGTTTAATCAATTTTGTTGTTGTTAATTGACTTATTTTCTTTCCAAAAAATAACATTATCATCATCAAGTACAAATATATTTAAAAAGTAAAAAAAAAAAATTTGTGATTAAAATAGCAAAAAATTACTTTATTTTTCATGGAAAATAATGTCAATCAAACAACAAAAGTTGGAAAATTTCCTACTTTTTCCACCTAGAAAATTAAACCAATCAAACACATTAAACTTCTAATTCCCAATAATTCAATTATCTAGAATTCAATTCCCTGGAATTCATTTTCTTTCCACCCAAATTCCACCATCGCTATTAAACGGACCTAAGAGTAAAAATTTTGTTATATGGTATTTTTGTGTAATGAATGAGCCCTCCTGACGCTAGTATACAACGGATCAAGCTCTTTACCGTGAACAAAGAACAAGGAACCAGGAAGCGGAAAGAAACCAGTTCTAGGGTTTGAAGCATAAGGCAGAGAGAATAGCAAACATGGCAAGCCAATGCAAGTTTTGGCTCCCCAAGAAGAACAGATTTTGTTCAGTCTCCCCTCTTAATAATTCCTCGTAAGCATTCTCTCTCTTACACAAATGCATTTTATGTTGAACTAATCATAATTTATGAACTGTTGTTCTTCATACCACCGGCTTAGATTCTGCGGGAATCACACCCAGAGGTCTGATGGACAGTGGATTCCGTGCCCAATTGATCCTAGCCAGTAATATCTTCCTTCTTGCTTCTTGCCTGCACATTCAATCTTTATCTTGTACCCATTGTTTTATTTATTTGTTTGAGCATTTCTTTGTGTAATAGCTGTGTGCTCGAGGAAAATCTTAAAAGTCACCTAAATAGATGCCCATTACTGAAACAAGCTCAATCTCTGTTGCGTCAGCCATACTATCAAAAGGGAGTTAATGCCGGTGGAGAGGAGGATGAGGAGGGAACTCCCAATTCTAGTGGTGTTAAAGATTGTTCTGTTACTTCTGAGATGAAAAGAAATGCTGTCTATGCCATGAGTGTGCCTGAGTTCTCCAAATTGATAGCTAAAATTAAGGGCGTTCATGCATCTATATGCAATGACATTCGAGATTCTTTTAAGATTCCGGAGGCTTGTAGCATTTGGACAAATCGACAAGTTGACAAGTATTTAGAAATTCCACATCTTAACACGTTTTCCTCTTTGTTGATTGTTATTTTATGACTTAACTGATAAGAGTATTTGTTAATTTCAGGAAGTTACCTTATCAAGAGAGACATGTTATACAACAGGCATCGATTCTTGGGAATTTAGAAGAATTTGGAGTGTTGAAAAAATCTTGTGCTAGTTCTAATGTAGCAATCAAACATTGTGATTCCAATGGAGCGCGTGGAAATGATAATGATGTTCTTGCAGTGGTTGAATTTGGGGCTGGGAGGGGTTACTTGACTCAAATGCTTGCAGATTGCTATGGTATCAAGAAGGTGTTATTGGTGGAGCGAAAGGCATATAAGCTGAAGGTAAAAGTTCATTTTGACTCAAAATGTGCAATCTTTTGGGGGCAAAATATTTCCTATGTTTATTAGGTCTAATTTGGATGTGATGGTTATGATTTAATCTGCACTTTCACTCTTTGATGGTTATGATGTAATCTGCACTTTCACTCTTAGGAAAGTCATAGTTGATTCGCTTTGTTAGTTCTTCAATTCTAATAGATGGTATTTTTAATTTGTTTTCCATTGTGTAATGCTACTTTTAGGCTGATCGAAGTTTGCGACAGAAAGAGAGCTTGAGATTAGAGCGTTTGAGAATTGACAGTAAGGTTTCCCAAAACCCTGTGCTTGAAAGATATCCTGTTATTTCTTTTGCTTAAGGTTCTTTTTAACATATACTCACAACATGTGAACGAGAAATCAGTTAATAGCTTCTATCTACTTCAGTATTACATAATATACCCTTTACTCCTATAGCATTATTGAGCCCGTGTTTGGTTTACTTTAATTTTTTCTCTTTTGTCTACTCATCCATTAAAAATCAAGCTTACAATATTTAATTTTTCAACCAAATCTCAATCATCTATTCTCCTGAAAATCACTATTCATTTAAAAAAAAACTATTTTTAAACAATACCAAACACACACTGATACGAATCATAGTGGGCTTGGTGGAAATTCAAATATTCAAACCAAACAAAAGTTTGAGGATCAGTAGCATTTTCACGGCCGTAAGTTCCATATGTCACGATCGTAACGATCCCTCGGGTCAAATAAGAAATTCCGGGATTTTCATACTTACGGCTGTAAGTCTAACATTCACGACCATAACTCTTAAACCGCAAGCAACTTACGGCTGTAAGTTTCATCTTCACGATCGTAACTTCTGAGCGAGCCAGAATTTGGCATATTTTATTTCCTTTTCAGTTTTAGTTATTTTAGTTCAATTAATACTCTTTTGAGCCCATTAGCGACTATCCTGTTGTTAGATCGTTTTCCATTATTTATATGCTATTTCATTCATTGTAACAGATAGCTTTGATTTTAATAAACAATTTTATTGAGGATTCAATAAAATTATAGGTAAATTCCTATATTTTCATAGAACTTATCAAAGAGTATTTTGGTGGTTTTCATCTTGAACTTATTAAAGATTGATAATCTTTGTAGCATTCACAATCAGAAACTTATCAGGGAAATTGGACAATTTCCTGTGGCGTTTCGAAAGTCTTGGTTCTTTCCTCCACATTGTTGATTCCGCGACGTGAAGTTTGGGTCAAGATTCCTCCGTCCACAAACAAACCTGGGTTCGGAACTTTCCTGCATTAATTCCGCTCTTTAAATCACGTCAATTATATAGGCAGGCAAGAGATCCCCTGTTTCAGCTTCTTTTTAATGACTTTAAATTCATTTTGTATTGCCTAATAACAAGGTGCTTATAAACATTGTTTGAAAAGACGAAAACGAGTACTCAGTCTTTTTTCACAGGAACAAGTCTCGAGGCGCCTTGAGACGTAAGTCTAAACCAAATTATTTAGTGCAAATATAAAAATAAACATGCATTGACATATACAAAATATAAAAGTCTTCAAAACAACAAAATACTTAAAGCGGCTTTTTACAAGTAGCAATTCAAATAAGAAATAGTATCTATAAATTTTTCTTTTTTCCTTTTGTTTTATGATTAATTTGAATTGTTTACTTTTATTTATAGCCAATCAGATAATTAACTTAGGTTTTAGTATCTTAAAGATTTGGTTACCTTAGCTATGCATAGTAGATGTAAAATTGATTTTCAAAGTGTGTCAATTAATGTGAGTTTTTTGGATTCTAAAAAGTGGGCCCCAAGCATTTGTTAGGCGCATGCATCTTAATTAATGAGACGTATGCCTTGAGACATAAACTTCACGACCTTTAAAATACGAGTATTGAGGCATTTTTTCAATGCCTAAACTGAGTCGGAACTTTTTTTTTTTTTTTTTTTTTCTTTTTTAAAAAAAAAACCATGCTTATATTTTATAACCACATTAAGTGCTTGTTTGGTAATGAGATATGTTTTCAACATTTTTTTCAAACTTATTTTCAACCATACATTTATGTGGAACCGATGACTTTCCACATTTTTCTATCACATATTCCCCCAAAACCATTAATTTTTTTTTTCCCAATTACCAAAAATGCTCTAAATATAGGATATGCTATCCTCTAAAGAATAATAAACTCTTTGTGCTAGTCTAACAAATTTAAAATGCTTATGAGTATGGTATACATTTGAGTTTCGACCTAAACATTCACAAACTCTTATGTAGCAAATACAAGGATCGTTCTTGAAACTTGGAAGTTTCTCACACTATTATTGAATAATACTATACATATTTATACAACAATATCAATCCTATTTTAGGAAACTAAATAAGTAGAGCCCTAAAGTTAATAGATAGAATTCCTATATTTAGACTAGATAGCATATTTACAATAACACTCCCCCTCAAGCTGGAGCATAGATATTGATCATGCCCAGTTTGTTACAAAGATAATCAACCCGAGCCCCGTTTAGGGCTTTCGTAAAAATATCCCCCAATTGTTCTTCGGTCTTCACATATCCTGTGGAAATCAAACCTTGCTGTATTTTCTCACGAACAAAATGACAGTCAATTTCAATGTGCTTTGTTCGTTCATGGAACACGGGATTCGATGCAATATGGAGGGCAGCTTGGTTATCACACCACAATTTTGCTGGTAAGTATGCCTTAAGACCTACTTCATTTAAGAGCTGATATATCCATACTATTTCACACACAGACTGTGCCATAGCTCTATATTCTGATTCTGCACTTGATCGTGACACAACATTTTGCTTCTTACTCTTCCACGAGACTAAATTTCCTCCAACAAAGACACGGTAACCAGAGGTGGATCGTCTATCTACCTTGGACCCCGCCCAATCTGCATCCGAAAAACACTCAATATGAGTGTGTCCATGATTTTCATACAAGATGCCACGTTCAGGTGCTCCTTTTAAATAACACAAAATCTGTTCTAAAGTTGTCCAATGGTCAACCGTTGGAGCAGACATATATTGACTCATAACACTAACGGAATATGCAATGTCTGGACGGGTTACTGTAAGATAATTCAACTTCCCAACCAATCTTCTGTATTTCTCAGGATCTCCAAATAGTTCACCATCTTTTGTAATTTGAGAATTAGGAGTCATCGGGACACTACATGGCTTTGCCCCCAATTTTCCTGTCTCAGTCAATAGGTCAATCACATATTTCCTCTGAGATAGGAAGATACCTCTTTTACTCCTGATTACTTCAACACCTAAGAAATACTTTAGCATCCCTAAATCCTTTGTGTGAAATTGAGTGTGAAGAAAGGACTTAAGAGATGAGATTCCTATAGTATCACTCCCTGTAATGACAATGTCATCCACGTACACAACTAGAAGAATGATGCCAGCTTCAGATTGTTTGTAGAAAACAGAATGATCCGACTTGCTTTTCATCATTCCAAACGTTTCCACTGCCTGACTAAATTTTCCAAACCAAGCACGAAGGCTTTGTTTTAAACCATACAAAGATTTGCGAAGATGACAAACTTTCCCACACTCCCCCTGAGCAACAAAACCAGGAGGTTGCTCCATATATACCTCCTCTTGGAGGTCACCATGAAGAAAAGCATTCTTGATAACCAACTGATGTATAGGCCAATTATGAGTAGCCGCCATACAGATAAATAATCTGACAGATGTCAATTTAGCAACAGGAGAAAAAGTATCAGAATAATCAATTCCATAGATTTGAGCATAACCTTTAGCAACAAGACGAGCTTTCAGTCGAGCCACTGACCCATCAGGATTTACCTCAACGGCAAACACCCACCTGCAACCAATAGCCTTTTTCCCTGAAGGTAAATTGACCAATTTCCAAGTACCATTGTCATCTAAAGCATTCATTTCCTCTATCATTGCCTGACGCCAACCAGGATGAGAAAGGGCTTCATGAATAGTTTTGGGAATAGAGATGGAGTCGAGAGATGCAATAAAATTACAAGTAGAAGATGACAAGTGGTGATATGAAACAAAAGAAGAAACAGGATAAGTACATTTGCGTGTGTACCTTTGTGTAGAGCGATAGGAAGATCATCACTTGAGACTGGATCAGACGACGAAGGAGCAGGTGTAGGACATGTATCAGGAGGATTTTGTCGTCTAGAGTATACCTGGAGAATGGGAGGCTTAGTAAGTGCCGGTACAGAGGCAGGTTCAGAGGGTTTGATAGTATAGACCAATATATCATCATCTTTCTCCTGATGTTCTGGAGTGGATGATGGTAAATATGGTGTGTCTTCAAGAAAAGTGACATCAGCGGATACAAGATACTTATTAAGAGTAGGACAATATCATTGATATCCTTTTTGAAGACGGGAGTAACCAAGGAAAATACATTTCAAGGATTTGGGGTCTAATTTGGTGACATGTGGACGAACATCCCGAACAAAACAAGTGCTACCAAATATCCTAGGTTCGATAGGGAACAAGGACTTAGTCGGAAAAAGAATACTGAAAGGGGTCTCACCATGAAGAACAGATGAAGGCATGCGATTAATCAGAAAGCATGCTGTGGAGACTGCATCAGCCCAGAAGGTTTTGGAGACATTCATTTGAAATAACAGGGCTCTTGCTGTTTCAAGAAGATGTCTATTCTTTCTTTCCGCTACTCCATTTTGAGACGGGGTATCATCACAGGAAGTTTGATGAAGAATACCATTCTGAATCATGTAAGTTTGGAAAGATGCAGATAGATACTCTTTGGCATTATCACTTCGCAATGTATGGACAGGAACATTAAATTGAGTTTTAATTTCAGCACAAAATGCACAAAAGTGAGAAAACAACTCAGAACGATTTTTCATTAAATATAACCAAGTCACACGAGAAAAGTCATCAACAAAAGTAACAAAGTACTTTTGTTTTGAATTTGAAATTTAAACGAGTAAATTCTAAAATCTAACGATAATGCGGAAAATGTTAAATTAAAATAGTTGGGATTCATGATTTCATTTAAACGACATTTAATTAATTTTCAAGTTTTGTAAATAAAACTAACTACTCAAAATAAATGCATGACATTAAACTTAAATTTAAATGTGCAAAATTAAATGACGTAAATTAAAGTGCTTGAAATTAAATGACAGTAATAAAAATGCATGAAATTAAATAGCAAAATACGTAAATAACTTTAAATTAACTAAGTGCAATTTAAACTACGTCAATCATCCCAACATGTAAAATTTAGCTAAACATGCATTTAAAAATAAAAATAACAATAAGCATTAAAATTAAAACCCGGAGTTTGAAGATTGTGAATATTGCATCAAGGTCCTCCAACTTTTGTTAAGTGCATTTCAGTCCCTGCACTTTAAATCATTTACAATTCAGTCCCTGCCTTCTTCCTTTGGCTCCAGTGTTTCCAGCTCCGGTTTTCAGCAGCTTCCTCAGTTGACAGAAACCTCCCTCAGTTGGCAGTAGAACCAGTAGCAGCTCCTTGCAATTTCAGCACTGAATCAGCAGCACTTTCAGCTCCAGCTAGCTGCTTCCTTCAGCAATAGTAGCTGCAACCAACTAATCAATTCCAGTCGGCTGTGCCCAGTCCAGTTAACCAGCAACTTCACCAGCAGCAGCACTGCTGTCCAGCCAGATTCAGTTTCCCTATTTCCAGATTCAGCTTCTAGTTCCAGCGGCAGCACAGGCAGCAGCATCTAGTAGTATGCATCATCAGCAGTCGTCTTCTTCCCTGCAGAACAGCAACCAGCAGTGGTATTCCAGTGCAGCAGCAACCAATCAACCTCTTGTGTCCTCCCCGGTTTCTCAACCCTGCAGGCTGTCACCCTGCTAAGCTTCACCCGGTCTGCCTTCTCTGGTTTTTTGTTTACTGTCTATATGTATATGTATCTATCCCTATCTAATGATTAGAACCAGTAAGTGAGCTTAGGTTCAAGCTGCTGTCACCAGCAAGAATTTGATTTCCAGGCTGCTGTCACCAAGCCTGAGTTCAACCCCCAATCTCCCTCCTTCTGCCTATCTATCTATCTGTTTTCCTAGCTCCCACTGCTGCTGTCACCAGCAGTGCCCTCCTCTGGCTATCTCTCTGCGTGTATGTATATATATCTCTTCAGCAGCATCCCTGGTTCAGCTCTCCACGTGCTCTCCTTTACAGCTGCCTTCCATCCTCACCCATGCCTTCCAGCCTTTTTGTTTTCTTTTTCCCATACTCCCCCATCATTTGCCCATGCTTCCAGCACTTTCGAGCTCCTTGTCTCCCACTCTCCTTTTTTTTTTATCCACAGGACCACAGCCCATGTGCAATTCCCTTTCCAGCCGTTTCTTTCTTCTTCCAGCCTTGTTTCCAGCCTTTGTCCTTCTAAATTGCACTTTTGGTCCTTCAACTTTTGAGATTTTTCAATTTGGTCCCTTGGTTAATTGCATTGCTTGTCCAAAACTTCCCGAAAGTGGCAAAATGGTCCCCCGAACTTGGAATTTCAGCAAAATCTTCACTCCTTTTGTGGTTTTTGGCCTCAAACTTGGATATTAACCTATTTAACACAAAATATGCATAAATTAGTAGATATTTGCTCAAGATGTTCCAAAATATGCTAATTTAAAGGTATAAAAAGTGTATAAAAATGCACTTAACAAAGTACTTAAACCCAGTTTTAGATGTAACTGGACAAGGACCCCAAACATCTGAATGGACTAATTCAAAAGGAAAACTAGCTCTTTTATTGATTCTAGGACTAGAGCTAAGATGATGATGTTTGGCAAACTGACACGACTTACAATCTAATGAAGACACTCTACTAAACTGTGGACAAAGTTTCTTTAGCAATGGAAGAGAAGGATGACCCAATTGACAATGCGCCTCAAATGGGGTTGTTACGCCAGAACAAGCAAATGATTTTGGTATCTGTGTGTCAAGAATGTAGAGACCTCCAGATTCATATCCTTTACCAATAATCTTCTTCGTCATAAGATCTTGAAATAAGCAATAATCAGGAAAGAATGAGATGCAACAATTAAGAGCACGAGTTAGTTTACTTACGGAAATTAAATTAAATGATAAATCAGGTAAATTTAGGACAGATGATAAAGGAATCAATGGAGTAGGTGTAATTGTGCCAGACCCAAGAACACAAGATGTTGACCCGTCTGCTAAAGTAACATTAGAGGTGGATGTATGTGATTGAAAAGTAGAGAAGAGATTAGAATTACCTGTCATATGATCCGTAGCACCAGAATCAATGACCCATTTAGAGGATGAGGAAATAAGACATGTATCTGGATTACCTGACTCGACAATGGCAGTGACTGGAGAAGGTGAAGACTTTAATGATTCTTGGTACTGAGAGAACTTGGCAAATTCATCTGCAGAAATTAGAACTGATTTTTCAGACATATCATGAGTGGATGCAATATGGACCGAGTGAGTTTTCTGAGTTCTATTCTGGAGTTTTCTACAGTCACTCTTCATATGTCCTAACTTATGACAATAATGACATACAATTCCTCCTGAATCCTGTGCCCGACTATCAACATTATTCGATCCCCCTCCTCTGTTACCACTTCTGTAATGCGGTCGCCCATATCTATACTCATTAGTTCGACTGACAAGAGCACCACTGGACTGAATATGTGGAGTACCTTCTGTGCGAAGTACCCTACTAAAGACGTCCTGTAGGGAAGAGATCGTAGGACTAGAGAGAATTTGAGATTTAGCAGTCTCAAACTCTAAAGGAAGACCAGCTAGAAAACTCATGATGGCCATCTGTTCTCTGTGACTTTGTTGAACCTTTACATCTGGACTAAATGGTAATAACATATTAAGTTCTTCATAAGTTTTCTTAAAATCCATAAAATAATTTATAAGAGACCTATCTTGCTTTTCTGCACGATAAAAGGATTTGCACACCTCATAAATGCGGGAAATATTCCCTTTTCCAAAATATAGGAAATATAAATATTCCCTCAATTCCTTAACAAATTCACAATGATTGATCAAGCCAATCACTTCACTATCAATCGAGTTTCTTATCTGCAAGAACAACCGAGCATCCTCTCTTAGCCATGTCTACCTTGAGTCATCCTTAGGTGGATCATCCGACATATGAGCATCCTTATCGATACTCCTCAGATAAAGTCGGACGGTTTTACTCCAATCCAAATAATTTGAGCCATTGAGCTTGTGTTCAGTAATTTTTGACATCACAGGAATAACATCAGATACTATTGCTGCCTTTTTATCAGCCATGACTCAAATGATTTTATTTGTAAATGACAAAAAATAAGATGTCTTAAAAAGAAAGGACGAGTCTGCAGATCAGAGAGAAAGAAGAACATAAATCAAACTTCCTGAGAGATGTCTGAACCCTAGCAGCACTACTGGAGCTGATAACAGGAAAACCGAGCACAGATATGGACTGTGCAGACTCCGGCGGTGCAGACAAGTGCGGCCGAATGCTCCGGCGACGCACAGCTAGTTCCAGCGGCACAGTCAGAAGCGGCTAAGGGCTCCGGCGACGCAAAGGAAGCCCCGACGAAGCAAACCGAGGCAACTCCCCACTCCTCACAGGATGAGGCGTCGAAAGTGGTTTTCCAGGCCGGGTGCTAGGTTTCCGGTCACCGGACTTCGCCTGAGCGTCGATCGGAAGGTGGCGCTGCTTCCTGTGCCGGCGGCGATGACAACCGGCCACTACAAAGATAAGACCCAAATATTTAACCTACTGATGCTCCAATGATGAAGAAACTGTCGTGGAGGCTGAGGCTAGGGTTAGGCAACCAGCAGCTCTGATACCATGAAACTTGGAAGTTTCTCACACTATTATTGAATAATACTATACATATTTATACAACAATATCAATCCTATTTTAGGAAACTAAATATGTAGAGCCCTAAAGTTAATAGATAGAATCCCTATATTTAGACTAGATAGCATATTTACAATAACAGTTCTAAATTACATTGACAAGCCTACTCTTATGTTTTGGTAGACGTTTGTTCTAAATTACATTGGCAAGCCTACTTGATGAGAACCCGGGAGGGGGTCCTCGTCGTAGCTCGCGGAATAACGGTTGGAAAGTTCCGAATCCAGGTTGGAACGGACGACAACAATGCAACCCCGAACTCACGACGCAAGAACCATGGGTATATTAAACCCGAGACCCGTTACGATGCGGAGATAAGAACCACAAAGGGGGAACGCCACAAGGAATGTCCAGATCCTTGATAAGTTCAATTGTTTTTGAACGCCCCAAGATTTGAATCTTGATAAGTTCGATGTTTAAAGGGAAAATTCTCACCTTTAGAGAGTAAAAACACTCAATAATTTTATTCATCAAAAGTATTATGTTTTTACATTGAATGGAAAAGCATATAAATAGGCAAAATAAACCCTAGTCGCTAAGTGACTCTGAATAGAATTCTAATTAGTCTAAAATACCTAAAATAACCAAAATTACCAAAATTGGAAAAAGAATTAAAAACCAATAAAGGAAATACAAATCAACTGAAATACTAAAAATCCCGAAAATCTGATTCGGGCCACTTACAGCCGTAAAAGTCGGACTTACGGCCGTAAGTCCTTTTCTGATCAAAATTTCTCAATATTAGTTACGGCCGTAAACGCTGTTCTGCCCAAATTGTGCACTGATAATGTTACGGCCGTAATTATGGAAGTTACGGCCGTAAAAGCCTTTCTGCCTTGATTTCTGATCCTTTGACGTGATTTGAATCTCGACTCGAGCCCAACATGAAATTTGTTCATTTTCCTATGTAGAATATTGTTGAATTGCCCGTATCTTGATTTCTCATTTTTGACGCATTTTCCGGATCACATCATCCCCTCTTCCTTTAAGATGATTCGTCCCGAATCATAACATTGTTCTTAGCTTCTTTTCCGGATTACATCATCCCCTCTTCCTTTAAGATGATTCGTCCCGAATCATAAAGCTGTTCTTGGCTTGCTCTCTTGGTTTAGCCCCGAACCTTCTTCGTACAAGCAATGTTTGATCTTTGACGTTCTCTGAACCCGCTTGACTTCTTGTTTTGGCTTGAATTATAGATTTTCCCGTCAAGCCCACCCCGATTCGTACCATTCCCTCCTTCTTTAGGATGATTCGTCCCGAATCATGGTGGTGTTCTTGAAAAATCAAACTGTACCTCCTGGATCAAACGGAAAATTGTCGATTCCCCTGATATGGATTCAATAAATGACGCTCCAATTTGTAGACAAGAAGGTATTGAAACACGAGGGGAATTGACCAATATTGATGTAAATCAAACTTCCATGCACAATAAACCTGCAAGAAAGATTTAAAAATAATGGGGAGGGAAATGTTAGCGTCTCCATGCACAAGGTATGGATCCTTGTACTCATGATACAAAACCTCCACAACTTTTTTTCCCACCACGAGGTCCTTCTCGTCGCCTCCAAAATTCAATATACTTTCTTGTTCATTCTCTTCTTTTTTCTCAACCACTTCTAATTTTTCACATTCAACCACCTCTTCAATATTTTTATTGACAATTTCAACATTCAAATGTTGAACTTCTACCCCAACTTCCAATTCATTCATATCATTGTCAACAATGTTATTTTCAATCTTCTCTTCCACAATTTTATTCTGTACTTCAAGACTCGGAGTTTGATCAACTACTTCAATTTCTTTTTTCGCACACTCAACCTCCACTTCTAAATTTCTGAGCTCAATCACCTCTCCTAATTTCTCATGCTTTTGCTCATGCACCACCTCATAATTAATTTTATCGATATGATTAGGCACCTCCTCAACACTACATAAATTTTTATCTTCTAACTCGTTCCTCAAGTCTCTCTCCTTCTTAACAATCATATCCAAAGGCTTTTCTTGTAATTTAACTACCTCCTCTATTCCCTTTTCTCTCTCTTGCAACTCGGCTAACTTTTTTCTAGCCTCTTGTGCCTTCATCTCTTTATTTAGCTGTATTAATTTCTTGGCCATCTCCATGAATTCAGTCTTCATACTCCATTCATCATCTCCGAATTTTCTTTGCTCATCTCTCTTTTCTCGCAATACTCTCTTCAAGTATTTGTTCCGGGGTTAACGGCATAAGCTTAATACTTTTCCCATCCTTAACAAATTTATATATATTCCTACGCTTATCGTAGACTGCTTTCCTCTTACACTTCCACGATCTACTCAACAAGATGTCACAAGATTCTAGAGGCACCACATCACTCCACAGTTCATCGCTATATCTTCCAAGTGACAATTTCACCATAACCCCATGGGTTACATTTACCTGCCCACACTCCTTTAACCACGTCAGCCTATAAGGATTGAGATGTGGTAGTAAAGGTAAGCCCAACTCCTCAACCATGGTGGTACTGGCCAGATCGCAATAATACTCCTTATCAATAATAATATTGCACACTTTACTGCCCACATGACACCTAGTCTAGAAGGTAGGATCGAACTCATAATTCATCCCTTTATGTAACTTTCAAAAATTTGAGAGACTCAAAATAAGAGGGTCCAGATATTGACAAATATCAAGAAAGAATTTAATGTTGACTCGAAAAGGAAAACAATATCAATAATTTTAAAGAAATTCAAGAAAGTGGTTCTTGAATTTTGACTAGAAATGAAAGATTATCAAGAATTTTAATTTGACTTGGAAGGTAAGGAATTATCAAGAATTTAAGGAAATTCAAGAAAGTGGTTCTTGAATTTCGGAGTGACTTTTTTTTTTTTTTTTTTTTGAATTATGATGAATTTTCGGAATTAATAAAAAATAAAAAAAAATAATTTTTTTTTTAATAAAATCCGAAAATTCGACACGAACGCAACAAAACAAACGGGACAGGATTTGGAAAACAATCGAATAAGAAAAACACTTTTGATTTTTTTTTAGGACGACTCTTATGGATCAAACTGGAAAAAAATTTACTGGCAAGAAGAACAAGAAAAATTGAAAACAAAGACTCAAATAACAAAAATAGGATATGGATGATTTTTATGGGACTCGACGATAAACATAAAAATCAAACTGGATAGAAAAACACAAGAACCTGAATTCAGAGTCCAGCTTTGATACCATATGATGAGAACCCGGGAGGGGGTCCTCGTCGTAGCTCGCGGAATAACGTTTGGAAAGTTCCGAATCCAGGTTGGAACGGACGACAACAATGCAACCCCGACCTCACGACGCAAGAACCAGGGGTATATTAAACCCGAGACCCGTTACGATGCGGAGATAAGAACCACGAAGGGGGAACGTCACAAGGAATGTCCAGATCCTTGATAAGTTCAATTGTTTTTGAACGCCCCAAGATTTGAATCTTGATAAGTTCGATGTTTAAAGGGAAAATTCTCACCTTTAGAGAGAGTAAAAACACTCAATAATTTTATTCATCAAAAGTATTGTGTTTTTACATTGAATGGAAAAGCATATAAATAGGCAAAATAAACCCTAGTCGCTAAGTGACTCTGAATAGAATTCTAATTAGTCTAAAATACCTAAAATAACCAAAATTACCAAAATTGGAAAAAGAATTAAAAACCAATAAAGGAAATACAAATCAACTGAAATACTAAAAATCCCGAAAATCTGATTCGGGCCGCTTACAGCCGTAAAAGTCGGACTTACGGCCGTAAGTCCTTTTCTGATCAAAATTTCTCAATATTAGTTACGGTCGTAAACGCTGTTCTGCCCAAATTGTGCACTGATAATGTTACGGCCGTAATTATGGAAGTTACGGCCGTAAAAGCCTTTCTGCCTTGATTTCTGATCCTTTGACGTGATTTGAATCTCAACTCGAGCCCAACATGAAACTTGTTCATTTTCCTATGTAGAATATTGTTGAATTGCCCGTATCTTGATTTCTCATTTTTGACGCTTTTTCCGGATCACATTATCCCCTCTTCCTTTAAGATGATTCGTCCCGAATCATAACATTGTTCTTAGCTTCTTTTCCGGATTACATCACTACTCTTATGTTTTGGTAGACGTTTTTTTGTTAAAGTGTGGAACAAGTATTTTCTTTCACTGTTTACATGCATTTTATATCCATGTGATTGTATTTCTCATCGTTATGTAATGGTTATGACCAAGTAGTTCCTTGTCATTGCACATATTAGAGCGGTAATCTAGCTTAAGACCCAAAATCAGATTATTGGTTGATATTGATAGCTTCCATATTTGGTGGAGATTAAAATCAATATTTAGTAGATTTTGATAAAAGTTGATGAAATGTGAAGTTTAAAAGTTATAGGTTGAATAAAAATGTGTGGTTAAAATTAATTATTAAATTTAACTTAGATTTAAATTTTGAATTTTAATTTCCTCCAAACAGCGGCTACGAAAAAAAGAAAGAAAGAAGATGAACATCTGATTGGCCCCTGTTTTGTATTTGATTTTCCTAATTTTTCTTGATGACATTATGGCCTTTAATCAATGCAGTTGAGGATCTGAACTTGAATAGGGTTGAGCCTCTACAAGGAGTTGCCTATATGGCAATTGGTAAACATCTTTGTGGGCCTGCAACAGGTATAGAATATTGTGTATCTTGACTTATTTAGCTTTTCGAAAGGTAAAATCTGTATGTGATCTCCATTCTATTGGCACATTAAAGATCTAGTATTTTGTCTCCAGATATGACCTTAAGATGTTGCTTACACGAACAATATTGTCAAGTTATTGCTGCTGAAGCCCAAGCCTGTTGTTACTTTAGAGGCTTAGCGATAGCTACATGCTGCCATCATCTTTGCCAGTGGAAAAACTATATAAGTAATCCCATTGTATTATTTGGAAGTTTTGCAATTGTCCATTTTCTCTGTTTTGAAGTATCCTCAAGTGGTGTGTGTGACATACAAACCATCATCCTGCAGATAAGAGATACATGTTAGATTTAGGTTTCACGAAGGAAGATTTCCATGCAATTTCATGGTTTACCAGCTGGGCAGTTGATGCAGATCATGGATCAAATTTATCGAGCACAGAATGCATGACAAAACATGAGATCATGTATCCATTCTTATTCTTCCATTTTGGATCACACTTGTACTATGTGAATTGTTTGTATTTCTTTATGAGAAATCCTGAGGAAATTGAAAACTATGGTTTGTTTATTATAACACAACTTCTCAATGGGGAATTGTCTTTTTGCTCTCATTTCTTGAAGTCGATTTATATCTGCTTATGATTATTTCTTGATCTTCTTTTGACCTGTCTTAGGAGCGAGATGAAAGAATTTGGCTCGGACTCAGAAGTGCATGGAGTTGGAGAAATAGTGAGAGATATGCATCCTACTGCTAGGGCGCTGTTGGGTTTCATGTGCAAGGATATCATCGATAGAGGCAGGTTGATGTGGGTGAAGGCACAAGGACTAGAATCTGAGCTCGTCAAGTATGTTCCTTGTAGTATTTCTCCAGAAAACCATCTCTTGGTTGCCAGTTACAAGAAAATATATTAGTATGAAATTGGTGCTGTTCATTCAGTCCTCACATACAATATTTAAAATTTTGACATGCCATTGTAATGATAGATTGGCATCCATTGAGGATTGTCTGGTAGATGTGTGTGTGTGTGTGTTTTGGTCCTATGATAGAAAGAGAATGCTCCAATTCCAAAGTTTTGATTGGGGAATTATTTGAGTAGACAGTATAATGAAATAAGATATTTACTTATTCATTGTTTTTTGGAATAAATTCGGAGTTTGGTATCTTTGAGTTGAAGATTTGAGTAATAGCCAAAACATTGCTTATTTGATCAATGGCAAATTAGATAACAAGTAATTGCGAGATGCCTAAAATCTTGCTGCTTTGAAATTAACGATTGGAATTTGAATTCTGGTAATACCATCAGGAAACCAATCATCCCAAATACTCATTCATCAGTCACTGGCTCGTGATTAAGTTTGAAAAATTCGGATTGGAATTGAGCAAGTAATTAGGTGGTGGGATGATGCTATTACAATTTATCTTTTGCATAGTCACTGGCTCGTGATTTATTTTGCATTTATATACGCTAGATGAATATGTATGGTCCAAGGCTGTGATAAGTAGCCGATGTGATGAATTCCAAATTGATTGAGGTTATTTACCAAGATGAGGCTCTCGTGCAGAGGTGAAGTCCTATTTTACAAGGATAAAGCTTGTAGAGGTGAATATATATCTTGAATTCTGTAGTCTAATAAATCTATTTTTTCCCGGAGACTTTTTATATCTTCTTAATTATAAGAACTATTTCTTTTAATCTTCTTTTAATAATTTCAATTTATCTTTCAATAGTTAATCTTGGCATGGTAAAAACAAGGATTTTTATCAACAATATACTAGTTTTATCTAGAATTTCTTCCTATTCTATTTTGAATTTCATTATATAAATTCATTCTATAATCTAGTAAATTAGAATAACCCGTAACATATTGTTGATATTTTTCTACAAGTCTATCATATTCTTTAGATGATACATATATATATTTGTTGGGTTTTGACTCAAAATAATTTAGGGTTGTTCACATAAATACCCTACTTTTAAGGATAAAATTGAAATTTAATTCAATTTTATAAAATTTGAAAATTACTTTTAAAAATTTTAAAAACTGAAAAATACTTATGATACTTCTTGAATATGTTAGTATCATAGTATAATACTTATGATTATGTTAGTATCACAGTATGATACTTATGATACTTTTCAATTTTTTTAGTATCACAATATGATACTTATAATACTTTTTCAATTTTTTTAGTATCACACTATGATACTTTTCAATTTTTTTAGTATCACAATATGATACTTATAATACTTTTTCAAATTTTTTTTAGTATCACAGTATGTTTCTTATGATACTTTTTCAATTTTTTTAGTATAACACTATGATACTTATGATACTCTTCAACTTTTTCTAATATCACAGTTTGATACTTTACAAATTTTTATGATACTTTATTTCAGACATAAAAATAAACAGTTTTTATATACTTTTTTTAGTATTATAATCTGAAAATATACTCGAAGTATATGTATCACAATCTAATACTCGTGATACTTTTCTAATTTGTTAGTATCATAATATGATACTTATGATATTTTTCAATTTGTTTTGATATCACAACTTGATACTTTACAATTTTTCGTGTTATTTTATCTCAAACATAAAATCAAACACTTTTAATACATTATTCTACCATTTTCAAGTCAAACCAAAATACCTATCCCAGATCCAAACGAGTTCTCTCTTTCATCTTCACATAGTCAACCGCTTCTTCAGTTCTTCTTCATCTGCACAGATCCAAGCGCTTCTTCTTCACCTTCACGTTCTAAAAGTGGAAGAACCCAAAATTAGTAGCTACACCTCCTCAATAGACCCAATTCCAGAAGATTTGGAAATCAGTAGCTACTACTCCCAAATCAATAGCCATCGCACCGCACCGCACCTCAGCAAATTTTCTCGTTAAGTGGTGAATAGACTAGAGGAGGAGGTGAGCAGATGGTAGTAGACGTGGTGGCTTGCGTATCAACGTGTGATGAGATCGATGAGGTTGATTTATGTGTTGCGGAGGTGATGGAGATTAAACATGTGGTTAGGTTTGGTGGTGGTTGTTGATGCAGGTAGTGGCGGTGGTGAGTTGGTGGTTGTGCGGTGGTAGGCAGTTGAGGGTAGACAGTCGGTGGAGGTAGCAACAGAAGCGATGGTGATGGTGAAAGAGAAGGTAGAAGATGAGCTTGTACGTATTTTTCAAAAAAAATTCTTCTGTAGAGTAAATATTGGTTTCGTGGCATTATTACAGTAATTTGTGCTATTAGTCCAATAATTTATGTGCCAAAGTTTTAATTCAGTGTGGATTAAATTTTGGCCACTAGGGCATCTTCAATGTGTTATAAATGGAAGGAATGATTCATGAGGCTGACTTGAAATTAGAGGAGGCCAAGTAATTAGAATAAAATGAGAAGAGGCCAAGTATAATCTATATATATATATATAAGTAGAAGTGATGAGAGAAAATCATTAATGTCATTTTCACTCCAAATTGCACTTACAATTTTTTGGGGGAAAAACTAAAATAAAAATAGGAAAAAAATAAAAATCTGTAATAATAATATTTATTATCCTTTACCTAATAAATCCTAATTTCTAAATATTAACTATTTAATAATTTAAAACATCCGTTCAAATGTTATGTTTTTGTTTAAAAATAAAAATATTGTCATTTTCAAGATAAAATAGGTGGTTGAAAAATGGTTTAAAAAAATGTGTATAGTTCAAAACTAGGTGAAAAATGTATTGTCTGTAAATAAATTTATAGACAAAACTAGGTGAAAAATGTGTTGTCTGTAAATAAATTTATTGAAGATTTTTCGTAATTATTAATTTAACTTCTTTATTTTGTAAATAAAAGTATAATTTTATAGGTTAAATATATATAAATATTAGCTGCATTGAGAATATACACACATTTATAATTTTTTTGAAATTTTTTTTAACAAATGTTGAAAAAAAAAAGTTAAATAAAGAGGCAAATGCAGGAATTATGTAAATTTGCATTTTCAATGAACTTAACAATAACTAATAAAAACTATTCAAACCTACGATCATTTATTATTTAAATTTATAAATTAACATTTTATTATTTAAATATATAAATTAGCATTTACTGTCCAAATATGTTTTAATAATTTGGATTATTTATAATTTTCATGTTTAATAACTCTAATACTTTTGGCTAAAATTCAATTCAAAGTCAACAATTAATTTTAATCACATTTCGTAGGTTCTACAACTTTCAAAAACACATTCTATCAACTTTTATCAAAACATACTAAATGATTTTATTCCCTACCAAACATGGGCATTGGTTTTTAAATTTTAATAATTATTGTAATAGAATTATTTTATTCATAAAATTTAATCATTTGGAGATAAAATTAGATGCCCAAAAAATATGACAATAATATTCTTTAATTTCAAAATTACCAATTCAAAGCAAGTATAGATTTATGGTTGTTAATTGTATTTATTATATTATATTTTATTTCAAAATATTTTAACATATACAAAAATAAGATAAAAATAACATATTTAGAAGAAGAAAGTTTAGCAAACAAATAATAAATAAATAAAACTATATTTTTAAAAGGAAAAAAATTAAAAAGAAAAAGAAAAAGAAAATCTTATAAAGATCAGAATTTCTTAATTTTGTACATGTTGTATTTCCTATTTTGATTAGTTTGGTCTTTTTAAAAGTTTTAAATTCGATAATATTTTATATTAAGATGTTATTGTATTATGTTTTTTATTTAATATAATTGTATAATTAATATATTTTCATAAATTTTGATCGAAATAACTATCACAAACATATTCCCGTGCATTGTACGAGAGAAAATACTAGTTGGAATAAAAGGATAAGGGAGTCAGCAAGGAAATCAAATGTCATTGGGTTAGGTTTGTAAGTGATTTAAGCCCATTAAGGAACCCATCTTTATTACTTATAATGGTAATTCCACCACAATAGGTTCTTCAAACAAACAATTCAAGAAACAAGTTTGTAAGTATTTTATAGATTAATCAGGTGTTAATTCAATTTAATTAATAATATAACCCAAACAACCTATACCCTACCTACCCATCGTTCAATTCAGATCAGGTAGCCCCAAATTATCTGAACACAGGCACAAACACTTTCACAGTCTTTTTCTCTTCATAGCGATCGAGAATTTTCCATGACTTATTTAAATAAATATTATTTTAAAAAAAACTGTCGCTACTACTTTGCCCATTTATTTTAAAAGCGTGATCTTCTAACCAATGAAATGAAATGAAATTTATTTTAAATTTATCTTATTCCAATCCCAAATTTTATTAAATGATGTCCCAAGTCCAAATTTCATTTTATTTGGATTCAAATTATTTTAAGTGATCCAAATTTTAAATTTATTTTGGATCCAAACTTTTAAAACCAAATATTATAACCCATTCAAATTCTTTATGCCCAATTATATAGTCCAACCTATTTATCAGAATCCTCAATTAACGATTTTTGAACCCCAAAATTTATCCCATAATTCTTCCCTACATGGACATAATTTTCTTCCCCATTTTCTTCCCCCATGTTCACTCCCCAACCAATTCATCAGCAAAATCCCCAGACATTCTCCCCCAATCGAAGATCCATTCTCACTTCCCAAATTTTAATCCAAAATCAAATCCTAGAATCATTCCCATACTTGCCAAAGCTGATCACTCTTCAATCCCATAATTACATTCACCAACCAAGCAATTACCAATTTTGAATCCAAGCCAATGTATATTTTCCCATCTCCACTTCATCAAACTCGTGCCATAATAGAATTTCACTCAAACAAACTAGTGTAAGCTCTTGACCAACTATCCACAAAACACACACACATCCAACCTCCAACCCCAGTACCGACTACAAAACCAAAGTCGCTGCATTCAATCAAACCAACCACCATCGAGCCTCACACTGCAACCACCATGACCGCCCTCCACTGTCCAACTCCACAACCTACACAATTCGAACCACCATTTCCCATAACCACAAACGCCACCATCCACTACTGCTCGCAACTCCAAAGCAGTCACCTCTCTCTCTCTCTCTCAAACTGCTATCGTCACCACCCAATCAATCGACTGCCACCGCCCTCTTCTTCCCTACTCCAAATTCGTATCATCAACACCGAACAAACCAACAAAACCCAAAATAAAAAGTAACCCAAGACTCACCTCGACCCTGGACGTATTTCGACTGGAGTATCGTCGGGAAATCATAAAAAACCAAGCCCCTGTTCGCCTCTGTTTTTCGAACCAAATCACACGCTCTTCTTCTTTTCCTTTCCACACACCCACGCCGTTTCTCCCACCACCTTGCGAAGATGGCACCGTCACCGACCGGCTGCCTGAAATCGGCCAGGGACTTGGTCCCTTCTTGGTGTGCCGACCGCCATCGCCATCGCCCTCTCTCTGTCTCTTTTCTTCTCTATTTTGAACGAGAAAGAGAGAGATATTGGTTTTATTAAAAGTGTTTTCTTAAATTGCTACTGTAGTCCCTAGTTTTAAAAGCGTTAATTTAGTCCCTGTTATGCTTTAAGATATTTTAAAGTCCAGCCTTTTGATTTTAAAACTCATTATTTTAGTCCCTAGATTATTTTAAAGCAGTGTTTAATTTTAGTTCTTGCACTTTTGAGAAATAAATTAGTCAGCCCAAATGTTTTAGATTCTATGAGTCAGCCCAACAATTTTCAAAATCATCTGTTTTAGCACCAACTCTTTTGAAATCAAATATCCTAGATTTTCAATTTAAATCCCTAAGCTTTTAATTTTGTTGTAAAACTTTGAATTCCAAAATACTAATTTAGATTTATTTTCTTATTGGCTAGACGAAGCGTTCGAAGATTTAAAAGAATAAAGTGATTATTCCCGCTCAACTTCCAAATTTGTGATTTAAGGTAGACTCGCCCCCACTAATTAGTTTAAATTATGATTTAAATCTTATGTGAAATTACGTGATTTATATGCTTTGATGCATGAGACGAGAAAAGAATATCACTTACGAGAAAAGATGAGAAATGATGTTATGCATAACTTACATGCTTTAATGCATGAAACGAGACTACCCACACCCTATGATTTTTAAAGAGCCTTTGATATTATTAAAAGAGTCTATGAGGATGATGATGATGATGTCACTATATGATTTCATAAGTATGTGTTAAATTATTCTGTAAATTAATTATTGACGATCAGTCTACTGAGTATTTGTTTCGAAATGCTCATTCCGTGTTTAACAGCTTTAGCAGATCTCGGAGATGGCGGCGAATGAAAGGGGCAGCATTGGAAAATTTAATAAATGATGATATTTTAGTCAATTTTATAAATGTTACTGGTTCAATTACTTATAGTTACTTTCATTTGAACAATTGAGATTAAAGTTTTATGAATTGTTCTATATTTCAATTAATTAAGTTTTCGCTGAATTTTCAAATAATGAATGTGATGATTTAAAATTAAATCTATTTTCCGCAATCAAGTCAGACTTAAAGGATGACGTGGCGTCCCGGGTTCCACGGAATCCGGGGCGTTTCAGCGTGGTATCAGAGCGGGTCTACATTTCTGTAGACTTGCAATTTTTTTTTGAAAAAAACAAAATATTTTTCTAAAACATTAATAAATAATGTTTTGACGACTTTTGCCACTGTTATCTTTCGCTCCGCCAACTCCGAAGGTAAATGATTTTATTATTAAGTTTATTTATTTTAATTTCTGATGCATAAGAAATGAAAAGTTTTGAGATTTAGACGAGAAAGAATGAGAAAGATTTTGTATCCGAAAGAAAGAAAGAAAACGAGTTTGAGCATAATTTGAAAGAACTTTTAATTTTTATGTCCTCGTAATTTTTAACTAAGAGAAATGGATAAAACCCCACTTAATTGGACTTTGCATAATTGGTTTAGGACATGGCCCCCATTCATAGAGATATACCCAATGAAGTAGAACAAGCCATTAGAGATTATGAACGCTTCAGGCCTAGACTTGATTGGACCATTGCCCAACACGTAGAACAACTGAATATCATACGTGATCAGGCTATACAACATGGTTACGTGACCAATGACTTCTAGTTGATCAATCAGTTGATCTTGTCCTTTCCGAATAATAAACGGGATATAGCTCGCTTGATATACATAGACGTGAATACTTCCATTAACGTAGATCTCGACTATGACTCTTTCTGCGAGAGACTTGTGGCGTACTGGTCTATGTACCACAAGGACCTTTTGGGGTTCTCTCCAGATGATGCGCTAGCACCCGAACCAATGTTCGAGCCAGAACATGAGCCAATGGCTAAGCTAGAGCCCGAGCCAGGACAAGAGGATGAGTATACCCGAGAGCGATCCCGAGGAGGATCCAGAAGAAGAACCTGAAGAAGATCCATAAGAAGAACCCGAGGAGGACCCATAAGAAGAACTTGAATGATGTGATCCGATATGGGGATCACCAAGAACACGCGGAATTAAACGCCGGAAAGCTCTAAAATCCAATTAGTAGACGATAGCAATGCAACCCCGACCTCACAACGCAAGAACTATGAGTATATTAAACCCAAAACCCGTTACGATGCGGAGATAAGAACCACAGAGGGGGAACGCCACAAAAGTTGTCAAATCCTTTGATAAGTTCAATTTGTTCGACGAAAACAAGAAGAAATATAAGGGAATAATTCACCTTCAATATCATAAATCTCGAGAATAAAAGTTGTTTTACATAATGCTGAATGAAGTCTTTAAATAGGCTAACAAAATAAAGCAACCAAAAATAAACTAGAATTAAACCTAAACACTAAAATTAGGTTAAAATTTGCGGCGCCTAGTTACGGCCGTAACTTTTATGGTTACGGTCGTAAGTGACTTACAGGTCTAAAATTCAAAACATATGTTATGGCCGTGACAAGTTATTTTACGGCCGTAAGTGACCTTCTGAACAAATAAAAGTTACAAAACTTTGGTTACGGCCGTGAGAATTTGATTACGGCCATAAGTTCTTCTACTTCAGTTACGGCCGTGAGATCATATGTTACGGCCGTAATGGCCTTTCTGCCCAATTTCGCCATGATGATTTTACGGCCGTAAAAATGGGTGTTAAGGCCGTAAGTCTGCTTCTGCCTCATTTTCTTGTTGTTCTTTGATCCAAATGCATTGTAATGATTTTGGCTCCTCTTCCACTTTGTTATGCAATGTAAATGATGTCTTTGCACTCGAGCACTCATCTATCCAAGCTTGCATGAATCCTTGCTTGCCTGCTTGATTCTTTTGGCTCTTTGCCTCGTTATTGGTCCCGCCGGCACGTGCCACCGGTCAACGCTCTTCGAGCCACTCCGGAACTCATCACTGAAGAAGATCCAGAAGAAGAACCCGAGGAGGAACCAGAAGAAGATGTTGAAGTAGCACTAGGGGAATTCTCGGATGCCGAGTCATGTATTACCCAATAGATTAATAAATTTGGTAGTAGAATAGGCCCTATTTATTTTGAACTATGTAGCATTTTACGCCCTCTTATTTTGTATCCTCACTTGAAGGACTATTGAATTATCAATAAAGATATTATTTTGATAAAAAATATTTTTATTTTGATATTTGGTTTATGATTAAAAATATATGTGTATATATACATATCGAGAAGTTGAATATATTTTTGCCCCTCTTCTTAAGGAAATGTCGAGGCGAGGAAACAGAAGTGCAACTGATCAAGCTACCCCAGAAAAGGTCCCCACAGCCCAGTCCACGGTTATCAGGGACCTACTCCAAGCAGTGAAAAGTTTGAGGCAAGCTCCTACAATTTCCACAGTGCCGATAATAGAACAATTCAGAAGATACCGGCCGCCCACTTTTGATGGCGAAAATGGTCCGCTAGCTGTTGAGGAATGGTTACAAACTATCTAGAAAATCTTCAGGCACATATCTTGCCCTGAGAATAAGAAGGTTTTATGTGCTGAGTTCATGTTGGTCTGGAGGGCCGGCTTTTGGTGGGAGTCCGCATCGCGGACTAGAACTGAAGCAGAACAGGAAACTCTAACTTGGGAAGAATTTAAAGTCGAGATCAAAGACAAATTCTTCCCACAAGCCTTTCGAGACCATAAGGAGGCTGAGTTTCTGCGTTTGACTCAGGGAGAAATGGACATAACAGATTATGAGAGAAAGTTCGAGGAATTATCACGATATGCTGCACATCTGGTGGTGACTGAGGCTAAAAAGGCTCGTCGCTTCGAGCGGGGGTTACGTTCAGATATTCGCCAAATAGTTAGTTCCCACGAGCTCCAAACCTATCGGGAGGTAGTGAAGAAAGCCCAAGCCGGAAATGGCATGGTTCAAATCATAACCAAAACATAAATCAGACATCCAACAAGAGGCAGAACACCCGGCCGACCAAAGGTCAAGTGGCTAAACTACATGCCTTCATGTCCCAAGTGTCAGAAGATGCATAAGGGAGAGTGCTTTTTGGGCAAATGAGTTTGTTATAAGTGTGGTCAGCCGGGCCACTTTGCACAGGATTGTCGTGCCACACTCGCTCACGGTTTCGATCAAAAAAGGAAAATAGATCAGAACAAGAAAGGGAATGCCAGAGTGTTCGCCATGACACATGAAAATATCGATCAAGATTTTGACGGGAACGCAGGTATACTCTCGCTAGCCTTCTTGTATGTGTTTTTAATCGACTTCGATGCCTAGCTAGACTAGAACTAACGACTATTAGTGGATTGAAATTTATGGTTTATACATATTTATTAGAACATTCGAGATACTAGATAGAATCGAGAACGTGATTTATTTTGGCCAGAAGCACGTGATGAATTTTCAATCTTTTAGCACTTGACCAGACTTGACATATGATATGGCACATGTGCCCTGCATAGATAGAGAAGTCCATGTCCTTAGGAACCAAGAAGTTCATTTAGTTAAAGTCCAATGGGGTAAACACGATAGTGACGAAGCTACCGAGAATATGAAAAAGAAATTTTGGCCTAGTGCCCAAATATTTTAGATCAAGAAAATTTAAAATTTCGAGGACGAAATTATTTTAAGGTGGTAGGGTTGTAGCAACCGAGAATTTTCCATGACTTATTTAAAAAAAATATCATTTAAAAAAAAATGTGTCGCCCTAAATTTGCCCATTTATTTTAAAAGCGTGATCCTCTAGCCAATGAAATGAAATGAAATTTATTTTAAATTTATCTTATTCCAATCCCAAATTTTATTAAATGATGTCCCAAGTCCAAATTTCATTTTATTTGGATTCAAATTATTTTAAGTCCAAATTTTAAATTTATTTTGGATCCAAGCTTTTAACCCCAAATATTATAAGAGGAAATTACATACAAACATGTTTTTTAACTTCTAAATCCAAAACTCATGTTTACAACTAATTAGTTCAAAAATCAGGCCACAATTTTATCTTTTATTATTAATATTAAAAGATTAATTGAAGGCAATAAATCGATCCACCCAATCTCTCTGACTCTCTCTAAACCTACTTTTATCTTTACCTCACGCAGTGCAAGTGTGCAACAAATTCTATTCACACATTCCCTCTCTACCTTACACAGTGCCTAATTTCTCTTTGATATTGCTTCTCTGACTACGACAACTTCTAAGGAATAGATGTTGTTCAAAATACTTCGTGTGCTGTGAGAATGTGTGTGGTGGTGTAGTTCCGGCGGTTGTGGTGGTGGTGTGGTTCTATGCGGGGGTGATGGTTCTAGCGGCGGCGTTTGGTGTGGTGGTAGCGTGGTTTTGTCGGCAATCTGCTAGAACTAGAACCTCTTCAATCTACGAGATTTCCGTTTGGTAAGATTTTGAAAATTTCAACGATCTGTTTTATTTTTTATTATAGGTTGCGATGGTTGGTTGGAGTGTGGAAATGGTGGAGGAGATGTTGGATTTGAGGTGGTGATTATTGGTATATGCAGTGATGGTATCTGCTGCGTTAGCACCGCGTTGCTGGTTATATGGTGGTGGTGGTGCTAGGGATGAAGCAGTTAATGGTGAATTGGCAATGATCTTTTGGTCAGAGGTGATGGTGGTTCATCGAAGGCGGCAGCCAGTGGTTGAAGCCTCGTTGCTGAGGGATTGGGGTGTTGGTGGTGGTAGTGGTGCATTGGTATTGGTGGTTGGGGAAGGCCGGTGGTCAGGTAGGATTAAAATTGATTGTGTGTGTGACCTAATTTTTTTTGAAATTGTGACAAATTTTGTAAGTGTGACTCACAATTTTTAAAATTGTGATCAAATAATTTGAAAATCATGATCGTTAAATAAGTTGTGACTTGTAAATTTGTGGTTTGTGACCGAGAAATAGATTGTGACCTACTAAAACGATAATTTGTGACCAAATAATGAGCTGTGACCAAGAATGAAGTTGTGATGCATTACAATTTTAAATTGTGACCTATAACATTTGTGATATGTGACAAAGTAATAAATTTGTGACCGATTAATTTTACAAATTGTGAACGAAAAATAAGTTGTGACCTATAAATTTGTGGTTTGTGACTAAGAAATATATTGTGACCTATTAAATCGATAATTTGTGACCAAAGTCGTAATTAAGAATGAAGTCGTGATTTGTGATTAATGAAATTTGTGATTTGTGACCAATTGACTCTAGATTTGCGACCGAAAAAAATTGTGACCTATGAAATTCGAAATTTGTGATCAAGAAATAAATTGTGACTGTGACCATAAACTTATGATCTGATTTGTGACTTGTGACCTAAAAAATTGTGACTTGTGACCATAATAAGCTGTGACCCCTAAAAGTCATCCAAATAATTTTATAAATTGTGACCTACAAAATTTATGATATGTGACCAAGAAAACTAGTGATTTGTGAAAATTGTGACCTAAAAAATCTTGATTTGTATTCGAGAAAAAATTGTGACCAATGAAGTTTGTGATTTGTGACCAATTGACTCTAGATTTGCGACCGAAAAAAATCGTGACCTACGAAATTCGAAATTTGTGACTGAGAAATAAATTGTGACCTAAAAAATTGTGACTGTGACCATAAACTTATGATCTGATTTGTGACCTAAAAAATTGTGACTTGTGACCATAATAAGAAATGAACTTAAAAATTGTGACTTTTGATCATAAATAGTAAAATATTTAATTAATTAAGACCTGATTTTTGAAATAAAATATTTTCTTAATTTTGAAAATGTGTACTTGAAAAATCTTAATTAATTACAATTAATCCTTTTTGAGAGGGGTGGGGGTGGCGTGGGGTGGGGTGGCGTGGGTTGGGGTGAAGTCGGGGTGGGTGGGATTGGGTGGTTGGGGCAAAGTGTGAACAAATAGAAGAAAAATCATTTTGGGGGAGGGGATGGGGTGGGGGGCTGGGTGGGTGGGTGGGTCAGGGTCTTTGGCTGGAGTGAGATTAATTTGTCGCGTTGTGATGAGGTGGGGTAGGATAGGGTATGGTAGGGTCGAGTGGGGTTGGGATGGGGTGGGGTGGGGTGGAGTGGGTTAAATAATTTTGGGGTGAGGGGGTGTGGTTTTGGTGAGATCAATTTGTCACTTTGAGATGAGGTGGGGTGGGGTGGGATGGGATGGGGAAGGGTAGGAAAACATCGAGCAGAAAAAAATTAATAAAAAAAATTTTGGGGTAGAGTAGGGTAGGATAGGTGGGGTGGGGTGGGGTGGGGTGGGTAGGGTGGGGTGGGATGAGATGGGGAAGGGTAGGAAAACATCGAGCAGAAAAAAAAATTGGGGTAGGGTAGGGTAGGTGGGTGGGGTGGGGTGGTCAGGTGGTGAGCGGGGATGAGGGAGGTTGTGACATCAAGATTTAAGTTTTTTGATTTAATATTGTATTAGTTTTAATATAATATATAATAAATAATTATGTTTATATTATATGTAATATTATATTTATTTTTTATTATGAAACACCTGATTTTTGAAAAAAAATGTTAAGTTTGTTAGTTTTGAAAAGTGAAACTTAAAGTATTGTAATTATGTACTTTCCCCATATTATAACCCAATCAAATTCTTTAGGCCCAATTATATAGCCCAACGTATTTATCAGAATCCTCAATTAACGATTTTTGAACTCCAAAATTTATTCCATAATTCTTCCCTACATGGACACAATTTTCTTCCCCATGATCACTTCCCAACCAATTCATCAGCATATTCCCCAGACATTCTCCCCCAATCGAAGATCTATTCTCACTTCCCAAATTTTAATCCATAATCAAATCCTAGAATCATTCCCCTACTTGCAAAAGCTGATCACTCTTCAATCCCATAATTACATTCACCAATCAAGCAATTGCCAATTTTGAATCCAAGCCAATGTATATTTTCCCATCTCCACTTCATCAAACTCGTGCTACAACAGAATTTCACTCAAACAAACCAGTATAAGCTCTCGAACAACTATCCACAAAATACACACACATCCAACCTCCAACCACATTACCAACTGCAAAACCAAAGCCGCTGCATTCAATCAAACCAACCACCATCGAGCCTCACACTGCAACCACCATGACCGCCCTCCACTGTCCAACTCGACAACCTGAACAATTCGAACCACCATTCGCCACAACCACAAACGCCACCATCCACCACTGCTCACAACTCCAAAGCCGTCGCCCCCGCCTCTCTCTCTCTCTCTCTCTCTCAAACCGCTATCGTCACCACCCAATCAATTGACCTCCACTACCCTCTTCAGCCATACTCCGATTTCATATCATCAACACCAAACAAACCAACAAAACCCAAAATAAAAATAACCCAAGACTCACCTCGACCCTCAACGCATTTCGACCGGAGTATCGCCGGGAAATCATAAAAAACCAAGCCCCTGTTTGCCTCTGTTTTTCGTACCAAATCACACGGTCTCCTTCTTTTCCTTTCCACACACCCACACCGTTTCTCCCACCACCTTACCAACCGGCTGCCTGAAACTGGCCAGGGACTTGGTCCCTTCTTGGTGTGCCGACCACCATCGCCATCGCCATCGCCATCTCTCTATCTCTTTTCTTCTCTATTTTGAACGAGAAAGAGAGAGATATTGGTTTTATTAAAAGTTTTTTCTTAAATTTCCATTGTAGTCCCGAGTTTTAAAATCGTTAATTTAGTCCCTGTTATGCTTTAAGATATTTTAAAGTCCAGCCTTTTGTTTTTAAAACTCATTATTTCAGTCCCCGGATTATTTTAAAGCAATGTTTAATTTTAGTCCTTGCACTTTTGAGAAATAAATTAGTCAGCCCAAATGTTTTAGATTCTGTGAGTCAGCCCAACAATTTTCAAAATATATGTTTTAGCCCCAACTCTTTTGAAACCAAATATCCTAGATTTTCAATTTAAATCCCTAAGCTTTTAATTTTGTTGTAAAACTTTGAATTCCAAAATACTAATTTTGATTTATTTTCTTATTGGCTAGACGAAGCGTTCGGAGATTTAAAAGAATAAAGTGATTATTCCCGCTCAACTTCCAAACTTGTGATTTAAGGTAGACCCGCCCCCACTAATTAGTTTAAATTATGATTTACATATCTTATGTGAAATTACGTGATTTATATGCTTTGATGCATGAGACGAGAAAAGAATATCTCTTACAAGATAAGATGAGAAATGATGTTATGCATAACTTACATACTTTAATGCATGAGACGAGACTACCCACACCCTATGATTTTTAAAGAGCCTTTGATTTTATTAAAAGAGCCTATGATGATGATGATGATGATGTCACTTTATGATTTCATAAGAATGTGTTAAATTATTCTGTAAATTAATTATTGACGATAAGTCTACTGAGTATTTGTTTCGAAATGCTCATTCCATTTTTAGCAGCTTTTGCAGATCTCGGAGATGGCGGCGAATGAAAGGGGCAACATTGGAAAATTTAATAAATGATGATATTTTAGTCAATTTTATAAATGTTATTGGTTCAATTACTTATAGTTACTTTCATTTGAACAATTGAGATTAAAGTTTTATGAATTGTTCTATATTTCAATTAATTAAGTTTCCGCTGAAGTTTTCAAATAATGAATGTGATGATTTAAAATTAAATTTATTTTTCGCAATAAAGTTAGACCTTAAAGGACGACGTGGCGTCCCGGGTTCCATGAATTCGGGGCATTACACACACACTCTCTCTCTCTCTCTCTCTCTCTCTCTCCACAACACAACTCAATCCTTCGGGGACGAAAAACTCCTCCAGCGATGGCACCCTACTCCACCCACCTTACCGGTGACACTAGTGCGTGATGTGGTCGATCTGGCATTTTCAATTAGTGCCTGCGCAAGCTCCTCCTCTAATCTCTCTATCCCTCCTCCTCTAATCTCTCTATCCCTGTCGCTTCCTTTACCTCCGACTTGGCAGCATCTGCTACCATAAGGTCCCTGTGCGTTGCCTTCTACACCAGGGTCATCTCTTGCTTCTGATCATGATTGCTATTGCAGAGATACTATACCAGCAAAGCTGTTCTCTCCTTTGCACAGCGCCATTGCATTTTTTCTATGCTGTACAGAGTCACTGCTTGTTTTTGGTGGTGTGATTTTTGAAGCGGTGGTCGGAGATGGTGTAGGTTTTTCGGGGAAGAGATGGTGGTGGTTCTTTTTTGCTATGCTGAGTGTGCGATATGGTGATTGTGCGATGTGGTCGATTTGGTGTTTTCGATGAACTGTGTTGTAATCTGCTGGAGTGTGCAGTAAGTTGATGGCCCATCGTAGTTAGGCAGTGGTTGTGGTGGCAGTCACATATTGCACCTTAAGTCACATATCACAGTGCAATGTAGTCACAGTTCATATTTAATGGTGGTGGTGATCTGAATAGAATGTGGCGACAGCAAGAGATGTCATGTCAGGCCAATGTGTCTTCTTCATAAATATAGCCCTCCATAAGTGGGTTTGGTTTGCTGTGGGTTTACAATGGTGACTGTATGTTACGATGTTAGTTGTTTGTAGGTATGTCACATGTTAAAAGTAACAGGTCATAGGTTATAGGCCACATGTTAAGGTCACATGTCACATGTTATAGTGTATAGCTCACATATTAAAGTCATAAGTTACATTTCATTTATCGTATGTCACATTAATTAGATCAAAGAATTAAGTTAACAACCCGTGATGTAACACCCCAAGTTCAAAAATATTAAACCTAGGTGTTAACTTCCATTTTTCTTTTAATGCGGAAATAAATCATTTAAAAATATTAAAAATATCGTTTTTCTATTACACCAATCTATAGAAATTTCGGTAAAGTCTCCTTTATAACTTGGACTTAACCAACCGGTAGAGGGACATCATACCCAACCTAACAATTTAAAATATCAATCACATCTCAACCACATTCATCATCGCCAAAACCGATTCATTCAATCCCCAAACTCCGCAGCATAAAATTTCCAAAAATCAATAGACATTGACAAATGAAATAAGATGTAATTTAACCTCTAATACGTCACCCACACTTAATCAAAACTAACTTCAACCAAACAATTATCAATGATAAATGGATTAAGGAATAATTTAAATGATATCTTAAATAAATTTAACTTTATTAAATAAGGGCGACAACGGGTACTGTCTGAGTTAGCCGCCAAGTGTTTTCCTCGGATCACCTAACTTTCATCACCTGAAATGTTGGGGAGGGATTGGGGTGAGCTAAAACTCAGTAAGTAAACTTTATGCATGAATGCATGCTTATGACATGAATGCTTTAAAAATTCCATATATGTATCCCCATTTACTTTACTTTTCAGAACATTCAAATTTTTCAAACTTTCACTTAACATTTCAAAATTCACTTCATTTCCATCGTGAGCTCACTTGGTGTATCTTCTAGTCAATCAGATAACAGTGGGCAATTCTTATTTGGAACCAGATTAACTTTCACATTTCTACCGCAAAGCGGCTCATTCACTTCATTCCACCGCAAAGCGGCTCATTACATTCGGGTACGCCGGTCCCCCGCGCCCCATTTCCCACTCGCATCTTTCATGACATATAAGTACACCCATTCTTTCTTGAAAAACTTGGGATACATAACTTTTGACAAAAATTGCATTTTGACAAATTCCTTTCATCAAAACATTTGACTTCCCCATTTCGATGCCAATGCATGCTTAATGATGCAATGACATGATAACGTGCATGCTTGAACATTTCCTTAAATACACATAATTCCATATGGTAGACCAAAAGCATTAGAATTCTGTAATTAACACGAATGTCAATTTAGCACATAATTCCACATTGAACATTCAACTGTGCTGAGAGAAGGGGAAGTTTACTTACCTGACGTCCTTAGGATTTACCCTCTTAAATTGTGTGTGGAAGTATCATGGTCGCCCGTAACGTCAATGTACCAAAAGTCCTAATTATTTTCATTCGTCAAAACGTGTAACTTTCAGTTCACAAACACATCCGTTATTCATTTTAATAATAATCAAACATTAACTGAGATTAAAACTTCAATTTAACCCAAGCGTGACTTTACATAATAACTAAAACACATAAAACCATATTCGAAAATAAGAGATAAATTTCAATCCACGTTAGAAACTCTCATCTTTTAATTCAAACTCAAACTATAATATTTAACTTAACTCAAACTTTACCCAATATCAATTTACCAATTTAAACATTATAAAAATCTGAATTTTACTTGTATGTATTACCCAAATCAAAAAATTTAATATTTCTTACCAAAATTTAATATGAACTTCAATTAAACAAATTTAAAATTCTCGAAATTTAAAACTTACCATAAAATCTTTTGCACCTTTGAAAACATCAAAATTCCAAAAATTGAAACGGAAGCAATTAATTAAACGATTAATGTCATATTTCCAAAATCTGAAATTGATATACACATTCACAAAATTTTCCCTCAAATTTCGAAAATCACCATTTCTAAATCAAAATGAAACTAAACATTTCAATTACACTAATTAATTCATAAATTTTGAAATCTGAAAATTAGTCTACATAATTAAGAAATCTGAAAACTTACCGTGAATGACACACATATATACATTTTTTATCAGAATTGAAAATTACATTTATAACTCCAAGTTAAACTAAAAATCTCAATTAAACAAATTTTAATCTACAATTTTCGAAATCTGAAAATTACTTGCACACATATGCATAAAGTGTATACATATTCAAAATCAAAATACCCATTTATACGTCTATATATATATATATATAGACACACACACACACACACACACACATACATATGTTCAATACACACATACATAAGCATTACTAAATCCCCAATTTAACGGTATAATTCGAAATCAAGTAAACTAATATCTGAAATTATGAGAAACAACACACATATGTGTGTGCAGGTTGTGTGGCAGTGGGCGAAGGGGCGAAATAGGGCCTTACCGATTGGGGAGCTGGTCGTCGATGAGAGAGGTGCCGGTGGTGTGAGGTTGTCGGCGGCTGGGGGAAGAAATCGCGAGGTCGATGCGATTTAGGTGGCTTCTGCGTGAGGTGATAGAGAGACGAGACTGAGAGATGAGGGAGAGACGAGAGAGCTGAGTGTGAGAGTGAGAGATCCGAGAGTCTGAGTCGGGTGTGGGAGGGGGTTAGGGTTATAAATTTGATTTCTTTTGTAAATTGCAAGGTTAGTCCCTAGGCTCCTCAATTTGGCAATTTAAGTCCACAACTCAAAAATAAATTTCATAGTGCCACTAAACCTTTTCCAACTTCAATTTATGCAATTTAGGTTACTTACCACTTAATAACAATAGAAATCAAAAAGTTTAACAAATAAAACAAACAATTAGACATAGAATTGTACATAAACAATTTATAAACATTTTAATTGGCACATTGATCGAGACGGCATCCAAGTCCTTCCACTGCAAAATAATTCATATTATCGACATTAAAATATCATTAAATTTAAAATTATAATAACATTAAAATAATTATTACGTGAAATTTAAGGATGCACGTAAAAATGAAAAGCGGTATTACACGTGACTTCTGTAACTTCAAATGTTCTGGTCACATTTAATGTATTAGGTCACATCACACTTCAAGTAGTTAGGTCACAGGTATTTAATGCATTAAGTTAGGTCACTTTAAAAATTGAAGGTCACAAGTGTCTTCTTCATGCCACATGTCACACTTTATAGGTTCACAGGTTGCACTTTAAGGTCACATGTCACAATTTATATGTTGTTGGTCACAACTTGCTGTTCAGAGGTCAAAAGTCATTTTTCATTGGTCACATATCAATTTAAACTATTCGTAGATCTAAAATAAAAAATTGGTCACACTTAATTGTTCAAATCTTCTTCTTATTCTCAATTTTGAAAAATAGACAACATTTTTTATAGTTTAATTGGATGAGTTTGTGGAATCTGAGTGAAGGAGTGGGTGGCAGAGGCAGTAGTAATATTCAGGGGCACCATGGTGGTACGTCGAAGATGATGGTGGTGGTGATGGCGGTACGTCGGAGATGGTGGTGGTGGCGATGGCAATGTGTAGAAGGCCTTAGTGATGATGCAATGGTGACAATATATTGGAGGTGAAAATGGTGGTGGTGGTTACTCGATGAGGAGATGCAATATGCTTATGAAAGATTTGAATTGAATTGAATGGGTGGGTGGGGCGTGGCAGGGCAGGTCGAATTTTTAAAACATATTAATTAAATTAATTACCACCTGATGTATGTAACTTTAAACTTATTTCATGTCGGAAATTGTGTATAATAAACACCTTGTTTGTGTATTTTTCCCTTACTTATATATATTAGGTGTAAACGTGTAAAGAAAAGCAGCAGCTATGAGAGTCAGGTAGTCAGTGTCCATTGAAAAGAGAGAAAAAGGCAGCGAAAGGAGATAAGAAAAAGGGAAGAAGAAAGAAGACGCCTGTCTTCAGTCACGCGCGTGTGGGAATGTATTGGGTTGAGTGTTGTGTTGAATTACATTGTGGTGAATTCATTGTCGAATGAGAAAAACTTTCTTTGTGCTAAAATAAGAAATAAATTTCCTATTAGATCTTTCAAGAATCTATGGGAAAGAAAAGTTTAGAAACTCATATTTTTATGAAAGGATTGGAATGTTATTGATCTGTTCAAGATTGATACAGAATTGGTATGAAAATTCCTAAGGATAGAAGAGTTTGGCTATCTCTTACATTGAGTGCTTATACTATTACATGAGAAACAATTATTAAGCCTCTTATATCATTGGTTCAATAATTAAAACTTTTACATCACATCATCAAGACATCCGCCCCTCTATTATTGTCCTCTCAATTCTACATTACATGTCTTCACATGTAGCTGGGGCATTCTCTTAGCTGGCAAGATTCTTTAATAGCGGTAGGACATCCTGGAAATTGATGTATATCGAATCTTGTGATTTATTCCTTCAAGATTTCATAGTTTCCATATCCTCCGTAGTTGACCAGCATCCAGTTGTCATATTGGCATAAACATGAAAATTTTTTATCAAATAAATTTCTGGCAATATTGTATATAACCTTTACCCCAAGTGCTCTTCTATGCTTGATCCAAGACTTTTTCCGTGATATATTAAATCCAAGAATCCATAATCTGCAATATTTTTATGGATGAAAGGTCTCCTTCAATGGAGGTAACTCTTAGGGTAAACATTATTTCACGGAGAGATGAAGTATAAGTCACTAATTTTTATTTCTTAAATGATCTGGACTATTTTAGCATATTCGTTTTCTTTTGAATTTAAAGGGATCATATCATCCTGATCTATAATGCTAATAGTTTTGGAATCACTTTTATTGAGTTTGCATGTATTATCACTTTTTTAGTTGTTATTGCTGGAATGACATCATCTTTTGTATTAGTTGGTATGTTGTCACGTCTGGGTCCACTGTTGCTTCTAGCAGTTTTTGTTTGGTATTGATATGGAAATAGAGGTGGCAAAAAATCAGATCTGATCTGTCAATCCGAAGATCCAATCCGATTCGGTCCAAAAAACTCCCAATCTGTGGATCGACGGATTGGATTTGGATCGGGGATGATTTGATTCGATCCTCGATCCGGTTTATTTTTAAAAAATTTATAAAAAAATTTAATTATTAAATCTAAAATATATAATATTTTATTAAATTTGGCACAAAATCTCTAATGCTCTATATATCTATTGTTTTGTTGTATGAATTGAATATTATATTAGTTGTTTTATGAATTATTTATTGATTTGTACGTCGTTGACGAAAATAGATAAAGAAATTCTCTTAATATTTATGCCGATCCAATTCGAACCCAACCCGATATGAGATTTTTACTGTTTGATCCTGTAACACCCCAAGTTCAAGATCTTAAACTTAGGCATGCTAACTTCCTTACACCTTATATGCAAAATAAATCATTTTAAATACATTTTTCACTTTTCTATTATAAAATTCTTACAAAATTTCGACAGAGTCTCCTCTATAAATTAGAGTTAACTAACTTGTAGAGGGACACCACAACTATTTCAAAACAAAGTTCTCAATTCATTAAACATCCAACATTACCAAAATCACTTCAATCAATCCCAAACTCCTCAAAATAATAATTCCAAATAAATAAACTTTAACAAATGAAGCAAGAGGTAAATCAATTGCTAATACGATACCATGTTAAAGTAAATAATTTTTAACTTATGCAATATGATATAAACTAATCACCGGGAAATACCATACTTATTTTAACTAAAACTGACAAACTAATTCAAAAGAATTTATCAATTAAAAGAATAACCAATAAAATAATTTGTGAAAGCCCTTGATTCATTCCTAAAAGAAATTGAATTATGAGTACTGTCTGAGTCAGCCACCAAGTGCTCTCCTCGAATCACCTAACTTTCATCACCTAAAATGTTGGGGAAGGATTGGGGTGAGCTAAAGCTCAGTAAGTAAAATTTATGCATGAAATGCATGGTTATGACATGAAATGCTTTAAAATTCGAAATATGTATCCCCATTTACTTTACTTTCCAGAACTTTCAAACCTTTCAGACTTTCATTTAACATTTCAAAACGTTCACTTAACATTTCCATCGTGAGCTCACTTGGTGTACCTTCTAGTCAATCGGAGAGCAGTGGGTAATTCTTATTTGGAACCAGATTAATATCCACATTTCCACCGCAAAGTGGTTTAACAATTCACTTTCCCACCGCATAGCGGTTTAACAGTTCACCGCAAAGCAGTCAAACATTCCGTCGCAAAGCGACTTAATTCGGGTACGCCGGTCCCCCGCACCCCATTTCCCACTCACTTCTTTCACGACTTAGAAGTACACCTATTCTTTCTTAAAAACTTGGGATACATAACTTTTGAACAAACTTGCACCTTGACACATTTCTTTCATTTAAAAATATTTGACTTCCCAATTTCGATGCCAATGCATGTTTGATGATGCAATGACATGATAACGTGCATACTTGATTTATTGCCAATCATTCAAGCACAATTTCTATTTATTTTGGATCCAATTTATCATTTTCTAGTTCAAAGTTTTCAACTCTATTATCTTGCCCCATTTTAATTCCAATCCATAAATCCTCCCTTATTCCATTTCAAATAACCAATTCAATTTAACACCATTTCTTCCTAGTTCTTCTTCACACGTTTTCCCTTCAATTTGGTTGATTCTAAATTTCCATAATTCTTTCCTCAATCATCAAGATCAGCTCTAACCTACCATCTCTTACCATTTTCCCTATATGGACATGACCATGATCACTCCTCAATCAACCATAAATCTCTTGGAAAATTCCCTCATTATAGCCTAAAATAAAAAATGCCACAAATTTACCAAAACATGATGCACAGTTCACAGAATATACACTCCTATTCCTCCCCTCCATCTTGAACGCAGCCATACTGCAAAGCCACAATCTCTCCCCCTCTCTCAAACTTCTTCAATCCAACTTTGCTTTCGAGACTGATTTCATTACACACAAAATTTAATCCACCATCTCCAACGACCCAAACCAGAACCAATCTTGAACCTACATGGCTGAATCGAACTTCCAAACCCCCTGGCCAACTGCAAAACTCTAAAACAATATGCAGTCTCAAAATCCTAAACACCAACCACAATCACAACCATCGAGCCACAGCCAAAACATTCTTGCAGATCAACAGGCTATAATCTCCTCCCCTCCGCACTAGCTCACGATGCAAACTCAATCTCAGCAGACTCCAAATACTGGAATGAATTCTTTCCCCTTCAACCATAATGGAGCCAACCAAACCATCACCATTTCAACCACCAACCCACAAAAATTTACTGCCTTCACTACCAACCGAGCATGGACATCACACCAACAATCACCACCACTCGATCGCCAAAGAACACCCAAACCGACATCTTCACCACCCAATCAATCAGACCCAACACTTACTTCAGTCACTGGAATTGAACCCAACCATCTTCAACTCCAAATCGCCACAACACCGCCACCACCACCGCACGCAGCCAACTCCAAGGTCAGCCCATCCTCAGAATCAACCCTCAAATCATAACCCAAATTACAACCCAAACCAAAAAAAAAACAAGAGAACTTATTTCTTACCTTGGTTTGCCAGTATGACCGCTTAATCACAGAAAATCCCAAATTTCCAAACCTCGATTTAGTCTCGTTTTCTCACCAAAAATCCGTCCAAATTCTTCTTTCACCACACATCCCCATCGCCTCGCCCCGGCACAACCGACGACGATCGGACCAGCAACAGCGAAGCCTTGCACCGTCGCCTCTTCCTTCTTCCAGTCAGATCTTTGAGGGTGAGAGAGAGTGAGTTGAGAGAGATAGAGAGAGTAAAAATCTGATATTATATTTTTATTTTCAAAATTTACATTTTAGTCCCCAACTTTTAAAATGATTATTTTAGCACCTGAAGTTTTAAATTATTTTAAGTCAGCCACTACAGTTTGGAATGTTTTAAACTTTCAATCATAAACTTCAAAAGTTATCTATTTCAGTCCCTCAAGTTTTAAAATAATTTAAAACAGTCCCTTCTGTTTTAAAATTTCTTATTTCAGCCACTATATTTTTAAAATCTATTATTTTAGTCCTATAGTTTAATATTCGTTTTGAGTTTCAACTCAACTTTTGAAAAGTATTCATTTTAGTCCCTCAACTTTCAAATTATTCATTTCAGTCCCTCAACTTTTAAATTATTCATTTTAGTCCCTCAACTTTCAAAGTATTCATTTTAGTCCCTTAGTTTCAAAGTATTTATTATTGGCTAGACGAGCCGCTTGGACATTTAGAAGAACAACATGAACTTTCTTGCTCAACTTTCAGACTCGTGATTTTGAGGTAGACTCGTCCCCACTAATTAGTTTAAATTATAATTGCATGTCTTATGTGAAATTACGTGATTTACATGCTTTGATGCATGAGACGAGAAAAGAATATCTCTTATGAGAAATGATGATGTTATGCATAACTTATGTGTTAGCCCAAGAGTAAACTAACCAAGAGGGGGGTGAATTGGTTTATAAAATTTTTTCGATAAATAATCTCAAACTTAAAAATCAATGTGTACAAGTATGAGCGCTTAGTGTTGTAAGTAACTTAACTATCAATGTAGTGTGCTATAAATGTGTAAACTTAATTGATAAAGCAAGTATAACAATTAGATATAGTGTTGCACAATATAAATTGATAGAATAGAGTAAGTGCAATGTAAGTAAGTAAAAGGGATAAGAGAATGCAAACGCGATTTATGGAGGTTCAATCAACCAACGTGATCTACGTTCCCCGTTACCGAGCTCTCCGTCACGAGCAAGGCCAAATCCACTATATTGGTAACTTACAACAAGGAGTACCAAATCCTTAGGCGAGTTACAACAAGGAGCACCTACCCTTAACCAACAATCGAGTTTTCACAAGGCTCTCGAAACCACAAGATATAATGAATTGAATTTACAATTGAAATAACTCTCTTGACAAATGATATACTCAAATTAAGTACCGAGAGAGTTAGGCTAACACTTCAATAGATAGCACTGAATTAAGCTCGAGTGTTAGAGAAAAACTTTGATGCAAATGATAATGAAAAGTTCAATGCAATCAAACAAAGTTTTTCAAATAATCTCTTGTTAAAATATTGAATCAAATTAAGTACCAAGAGATGCCACACTTGAATAATTAACAATGAGTTAAGCTCAAAGTGTTTAGGCAATTGATGAATCGAATGATAATGAAAAATGTAGCACAAATAATCAAAGTTCCTTAATTGGAATTTCTCTCTTTTAAAAGATTAAAACAAGTTTAGAACAAAGAGAGACTTACACTTCAATTCCAATATAGTGTGAAGATGTTGAAGAAGTTTAAATAATATAAAACCAAGAATCTTCACAAAACTTTCTTCCAAAAGCTTTGATGAATTTGATAAAACAAAGTTTAGATCAATCAAAGTTTTATATTAATAATAGATAAATATAAACCAAGTAAGAACAATGAATTTTCACAAGAAAGTTTCTATAAAATCTTTTCTATGTTGTTAAAAATGAATGTAAATGAGATGGCTATTTATAGATCAAGATATTCAAATTCAGCAATTTTCGGTTGACCATTTCAGGAGTTTCGGTCGACCGAAACATGCATATAGCCGTTACATATTTTCAACCGTTGAACTTTCGGCTGACCAATTTCGGTTGACCGAAAGTTGACTTTCGGTTGACCGAAAGTTGACTTTTGAAAAACATGAAAATGTACGTTTTTTAGGTTTCTAACTTGTTTTTCAAAGTGGTTTAACATAGTATAATCATGATTTAAGACCAAATAACATATGAAAAGCAATATTGACTTAGATAAAAAATATTTTATGCAAGTGATGAATTTTCAAGTAAGTTTCTTGATGCATAAAAATCATTTTCGAGCTCCTTGAATTTCATCGCTAAAGATTGAGAGTGTTATACCTTTACATAGGTTAAATCAACTCTTGAAATTGAACTCTAATATTGTATGCTTGACTTCTTGATCTTCATGTCATGCTTTTCAATTTCAATTTTGATCTTTGAATATCTTCAATTCTTTCATGATCTTCTTTGCGTCTCATGTGCTTGATCACATAGTTTTGAATTATATCTTTGAGAGAGGATTTGAACATAGAGTGCTTTGAATATTTATCATTACATGAAACACTTGAAGCACACTTGTTAATAACACAATATATTCTTTTTTCTTATGATTAAAACAATAAGGTTAAGTTAACCATAGGTCAACATTATGTGCCTTAAGTGCACGAGACGAGACTACCCACACCCTATGATTTTAACAGCCTTGATTTTGAAAATACGAGCCCAAGAATATGATGATGATGTCACTGTATGATGGCATAATTTTGTGTTCAATTATTCTGTAAATTAATTATTAGCGATGAGTCTACTGAGTATTTTTTGAAATACTCATTCCATTATTTTAACAGTTTTCGCAGATCTTGGAGAAGGCGGCGAATGAAATGACAGCGGTGGCAAATTTAATAAATGATGAAATTTTTTTGTCAATTTTACGAATATTACTGATTGGATTATTTATCGTTAATTTTATTTAAACAATTGAGACCTAAATTTTATGTATTGTTCTATATTTCAATTAATTAAGTTTCCGCCGATGTTTCAAATAATGAATGTGAGGTTTTGAATTAAATTGATTTTCCGCAATAAAATCATATTTAAAGGACGACGCGGCGTCCCGGGCTCCGCGGAATTCGGGGCGTTACAAGGTTAGCTTCAAATGATCAAATTTTTATTTGACATTGACCTTCATCGTTTCTTAAGTATAAACCACCAACAATCCACAATCCGTTTAATGATGCCCAATGGAAGTAACAATATCAAAAAAGGGCAATATAAGAAAACCACCAATCACTCAACTCTCATGATGAACAAATAAAATTACTTAAACTTGGGAGAGCTCTAGTTGTATGTGTTTACTATCCATCTTACCACAAGGCTTAAATTCGTGCATAAATTTTTTTTTAGGAGGGAGGTCTTTACAGAATAACAAAGATATAATTTAAGACTCAAGATGTACTCAATTTTCATGCTCAACTATCACAAAAATTAATGCAAAACAAGTACATTTGAGTTACTCTCCCCCCAACTAAAATCAGACATTGTCCTCAATGAGTCAAAGAGAAGAAAAATGAAAAGTTATTAATAGACACGACTTCAAAATTAAATCAAGATAAAGGAGAAGAGTGTACCTGAGAGGATGCCTATGCACATGAGCAATTATTGAAGAATGAAAAACTAAAAAGAAATGAAGAAAATAATAAAATCTGCAAAAAGAAAATAAAATATATACATAATAATAAAAGTTTGTTCCAAGAAAATCAGCCTTTGGAATCAGCCAGCAGAGGTAGTTCATTAACTTCAGCAGAAAAATTATCCAAAAATGGTTTCAGACGTTGTCCATTAACTTTAAAAATAGTACCAGTTTTTGGATCCAAGATTCCAACCGCTCCATAAGGATAAACAGTTTGCACAATGTAAGGACCAATCCATTTAGTTCTCAACTTACCAGGAAACAGATGAAGCTTAGAGTCATATAGCAATACTTTCTTAGAAGGAAAAAATGATTTTCTAAAAATTTTCTTATCATGAAAAACTTTCATTTTCTCTTTTGAAATTTTTGCATTCTCATATGCTTCCAAATGTAATTCATCTAACTCATTCAATTTCAGTTTCCTAAAATCACCAGCTTGATCTAAATCAAAGTTGAGTGTTTTGATTGCCCAATAACCTTTATGTTCAATTTCAACCGGAAAATGACAAGGTTTTCCAAATACAATTCTATAAGGAGACATTCCAAGAACGGTTTTAAAAGCAGTCCTATAGGCCGATAAAGCATCATCCAATTTTATAGCCCAATCTTTTCTATTTGGATTAACTGTTTTTGTCAAAATGTCTTTAATTTCCCAGTTGGCTAGTTCAGTTTGACCATTAGTTTGAGGGTGATAGGGAGTGGAAATCTTATACCTAATGCCATATTTCTTTAACAAGGTTTCAAAAGGTTTATTACAAAAATGTGTTCCTCCATCGCTAATTATGGCCTTAAGCATACCAAACCTAGAAAAAATATGTTCTTTCAAAAATTTGAGCACAACTTTATGATCATTTGTTCTACATGGAATAACCTCTACCCATTTTGACACATAATCAACAGCAACCAATATATAAAGATATCCAAAAGAAGGGGGAAAAGGACCCATAAAATCTAATCCCCAACAATCAAAAATATCAAGAACAAGGATTGGAGCTAATGGCATCATATTCCTATGGCTGAGACTACCAAGTTTCTGACATGCTTCAATAGTTTTACAAAAGGCATGAGCATCCTTAAATAAACTGGGCCAATAAAAATCACATTGAAGTACCTTAGCAGCTGTTTTCTGCAAAGAGAAATGGCCTCCGTAAGCATGAGAATGACAAAAGGTAAGAATTTGTTGCATCTCATCATCAGGAACACATCTTCGGATAATCTGATCAGAACAATATTTAAATAAATACGGATCATCATAGAAGAAATTCCTTGCAATAGCTTTCATTCTCATTTTGTCTTGGACACTCCAATTTGAAGGCATATGACCTGTCACCAGATAATTAACCAAGTCAGCAAACCAAGGAACAATATTCAAGCTAAATAACTGTTCATCTGGAAATGAATCATTTAAAGGGTGAGAAATTTTTGAATTTTCAGAATTTAATCTGGATAAATGATCAGCGACAACATTTTCCACCCCTTTTTTGTCCTTAATTGTAATGTCAAATTCCTGCAATAACAAAATCCATCGAATGAGTCTAGGTTTAGTATCTTTCTTTGTGAACAAATATCTAAGAGCGGAGTGATCAGCAAAAATGGTAACAGGAGTCCCAATAAGATAAGTTCGAAATTTTTCTAGTGCAAAAACTATAGCTAGTAACTCTTCATTTCGTCCACTTGAAGATGGAGAAAAGGTTCTTGGTCCAGAAGTACCATATCTAAGTGCAATTGGAGCATTATAATATCTTGCAAATTGCACTACCTAATATAGTTTTTTCTGTAAATCTCCTCGCAAGATATAGTTTTGCACCAACTCAAAGGCATTGGATTAGTGTTAATGTAATACCGCATTTCGATTTACATGCTTTCTTGATTGTCACATAAAGTTTATATTAATATCATTATAAATGATTTAACTAATATTATGGTTATTATGGTTTTATTTGAATTATTTTGCAGTGGAAGGACTGGATGCCGTCTCGATCAATGTACCAATTAAAAGTTTATAAATTGTTATTTTAACAGTTTACGTGCAATTTTATGTGATTAATTAAATTTATTGCCTAGGCATGCTAATTTCTATTTTTATTGTGTTAAATTGAAGTTGGGAAAAGTTTGGTGACACTTTGGAATTTTATTTGAAAGTGATGAACCTAAATTACAATTTATGAGAGTTGAGGGACTAAATTGCAACTTTACCAAAAGTTAAACATTAAACCTAACCCTAACATAATACTCACTCACGATCCCTCTCTCTCTCGACTCGCCTCTCACTCTCTTCGTCCGTCTCTCGCTCTCGCCTCTCCATCTCTCCATCGACTCTCCCTTCGCGACGCCGGCCACCACCACCGGTAGTAACCCTCCCCCTCTTCCCCCTTTTTCCCTCCTCTTCACGGCACACACACACACACACACCCTAAACCGCGCGCACACGCACGGTTTCACCCTATTTCACGCACACACACATACATAATTCGATATATATATATATATATATATATATATATATATATATATATATATATATATATATATATATATATATATATATATATATATTCTATGTAAATAACGTATGTATGCAATTTATATGTATAAATTCAGATTTTTCAGTTAATGTCAGATTCTAAATTTTGTGTAATTTCGAGTTTAACCATGAAATTGGGAATTTATGATGTTATGTGAATAAGTATTGATGTATATGAATGTGCATATTATTATGTATGTATAGATGTGTGTAAATATATATATTTTTGGATGTGGGCATAGGTATGTACTCGGATTTTTGGTTATGATGAAAATTGAACTTCTCAGACTGGGGACTCATGAAATTTTGATTAATTGATGTGCTATAATATTAAATTTGAGGTGTGAATGTATGTACATATGATCATGAATATGTATATGACTATTTAAACGAACGTGTGATTTTTGGAATGTTGGGATAATGGTGTAGGAGAGTAAACTTTAACCTTTTGAAACAAGTTAGTTTAAATGTAAGTTATGTTCAAAGTTATAAATCTTAGTTCAAGATCAATTGTTTGAATAAGGATGCTTGACTTGAATTGTGAAATTGATAAGTAAGATTTCCAAAAAATTTTCCTTGAACTTAAGGTATTAATTCGAGTATGATATTATATGTAGTGTTAAATGTGTTTATTGTATTATGAGTCACATGCAAGTCTCAACCTTATTTAAGAGTGTTAAATGTGGTTTTTCACTAAGAGTCATATTTTGTTAATGAATGGAAATTAATTAGGAGAAACGGTACATTGACGTTGCGGGCAACCAAGACCTCCACCTGCACATTTAGCAAAGTAACTACTGAGGACTACAGGTAAGTAAACTTCCCCTATTTTCATAGAAGTTAAATGTAAATGTGAAACGTGTAAATGGTTGTTTGCAACTTACTTGCTTTGATGAATTTCATTTACTTTATGAAAGTATATGTATTAAGAAGAATGTTCAAGCATGCACATTATCATGTCATTTCATCATCAAGCATGCATTGGCATCGACATCGAAATTGGAAAGTCAAATGATTTTAAATGAAGAATGTGGTAAGTTTAAGTTTTCTCAAAATGCATGTATCCCAAGTTTTAAGAAAGAATGAGTGTACTTCTATGCCATGAAAGGTGAGTGGAAATGGGGCGCGGGAGATCGGCGTACCCGAATTAAACCGCTGCTGCGGTGGTGAATATTAAACCGCTTTGCGGTGACGATTGCTGAACCGCTTGGCGGTGGCAAATATTAAACCGCTTTGCGGTGACGATTGCTGAACCGTTTGGCGGTGGAAAATATTAAACCGCTCTGCGGTGACGATTGCTGAATCGGTTGACGGTGGCAAATATTAAACCGCTCTGCGGTGACGATTGCTGAACCGGTTGACGGTGGCAAATATTAAACCGCTCTGCGGTGACGATTGCTGAACCGGTTGACGGTGGCAAATATTAAACCGCTCTGCGGTGACGATTGCTAAACCGGTTGGCGGTGGCAAATATTAAACCGCTTTGCGGTGACGATTGCTAAACCGCTTGGCGGTGGCAAATATTAAACCGCTTTGCGGTGACGATTGCTAAACCGGTTGACGGTGGCAAATATTAAACCGCTATGCGGTGGAAAAATGATAATCTGGTCCTAAATAAGGGATATTGCCCACTGCATTGTAATTGGTTAGAAGATACACTAATTGAGTTCACGATAGAAATGAAGTGAAAGTCTTGAATCGAAAGTCTTGAAATGAAGTGAGTTTTGAAATGAAATGAAAGATTTGAAATGAAAGTCTTGAAATGAAATGAAAGTCTTGAAATGAAGTGAAAGCTTTGAAATGAAATGAAAGATTTGAAATGAAAGTCTTGAAATGAAGTTAAAGTTTTTAGAAATGTTTAAGTGAAAGTTTGGAAGGTATGAATGTCTTGAAAAGTAAAGTAAATGAGGGGAATTACTTTGAATGGTTTAAGGAATTTCATGTCATGAGCATGCATCACGTGCATAAAGTTTACTTACTGAGCTTTAGCTCACCCCAATCCCTCCCCATATTTCAGGTGATGAAAGTTAGATGATCAGAGGAGAGCATTCGGCAGCTGACTCAGGCTATAATTGCTTCAACACTTTTAAAAAATAAAGTTAAAGTAGAATTTATTTCAATTTCTCATTATTATTCTTTAATTCATGTATTATTGAGGTTAAATTACCTCTTATTTCATTTGCTAAAGTTTATTTACTTGAAATTATATTGTTGAGGAGTTTGGGACTTATTGTAATGGTTTGTATGATGTTTTGGATTGAATGAGTTGCGATGTGTATTTTAAAAATGGTTTTGATGTCCCTCTACATGTTGGCTATGTCCAATTTACAGAGGAGACTCTGTCGAAATTTTTGTAAAATTTTTATAATAGTAAATGAAAAGTTTAAATGTTTTAAACGATTATTTCCGCATTTAATGTGAATGGAAGTTAACACGCCTAGGTTTTAGATCTTAAACTTGGGGTGTTACAGTTAAACACATTCTTCGTTACCTAAAAGGTACTATTGATATGGGATTGCTTTATTCTCACAAATTAGGATCTTCTTTGGTGGGATATGTAGATTCAGGTTATCTCTCTGATCTACATCAAGCAAAATCACAAACAGGATATTTGTTTACACGTGGTGGGACTGCTATATCATGTAGATTTGTGAAGAAAACTTTGACAACGATATCTTCAAATCAATCAGAGATTATTGCAATCCATGAGACAAGTCGAGAATGTATATGGCTGAGAATCATGACTCATCATATCCAATTATCATGTGGATTAGCTTTGACAAAATATAGCCCAATGATATTATATGAAGATAATGCAGCTTGTATTGCACAACTCAAAGGAGGCTATATCAAAGGAGATAAAACAAAACACATCTATCCAAAATTCTTCTATACACATGAGCTTCAGAAAGCAGGTGATATCGATGTTCAACAAATTTGCTCAAGCAATAATGTGACTGACTTATTCACTAAAGCATTACCGACATCTACATTCAACAAATTGATACATGAGATAGGAATGTGTCAGCTCAATGATTTACGATGCCTAATATCAAGGGGAGTAGCTGTACTCTTTTTCCTTTGTCTAGGTTTTAGACTACTGGATTTTTCTAGCAAGGTTTTAATGAGGTAGATTTTTTTTTTTTACTCCACAATGATTGTACTCTTTTCATTCGCTTAACTTTTATCCAACTGGGTTTTTTAGCAAAGTCTTTAACGAGGCAGGCAATGAGAATTAGATCATTCAAGAACGAGTGTTATAAAATATAAGTTTATTGTGAATGACCATTATACCCCTTTAAATTTTACATTATTGCGATTGTGCCATTGTCCACCCCTATAAATGGAGGGTTTAAATCCTTCATTTAGGACACAATTTTGGAATAACAAGAACTCTCTCCATCTCTCTATATATCTAGTCCTTTTGTTAGTTTTATAACACATTAGTTGATTATTGTTTAAATTATCCTTTTATTTTTCCATGCTACAATATCATTCTATTATTTTCATATTTATTTCATCATACACACATTTGACATATAATTAGAAATTTTTAGAAAATATTGAAGTCCCAATTATCAGCGTGTCCTTTTACGCAATGATTACAATTTATAAATCAATTTATAAAAAATACATTTTCTCAAATCACTTTAACCACACACATTTTCTCTCTTCAATTTTCAATCACACATTTTACCTAGAAAATACCAAAAAAATTGGTAACTGGAAGCCACTGAATAGTCCATAAATGTTTTGAATAAAATATCGTGCATCGTTCGGGTGAAACATTAGTTTTGTCAACAATCATCTCAACCATATATTTCATCTGACCCACAAATTTTCAATCATACATCTCACCAACTTTTATCAAAATTCACTAAAAAATCTAATTTTAATTTTCATCAAATTGGACTACGTTTTGTGACAGCGATAGATAGAAGACAAGGCTAATGCTATTTTCACAAGGTAGCCCACAATCTAGTTGACAATTGGTGAGAAAATCACCATAACATCCCTTATTGAATTACTATAAATTAAAGTCTTATTTTGCGTAGAATTTATTTAAATCTTACACATAATAATATTAACAAATAATAAATTAATTATATTTAATCTATGTCTGTTTACGACCGTTTTCTACTTCATGAAAAAAGGAAAGATCTAATTAGAAATCTACATAATGAATATTTAGAATTAATAAGATCAAGAAGAGGTTTAAGTACTATTGCTATAGAAAAACATAGAGAAATTAAAAGATTAGTGGAACAACATAAAGAATATCTAAGATTAAAAGAAGAAAACGAAATTACGCACGAAAATAAATATTTGGATGAATTTGAAGAAAGATTTTTGAGAAAAATTAGACAGTGATTATAATTCCGCAAATTTGAATTTCACGATCCAGTCTAGTTTGGTATCAGAGCTAGCACCAGAGTGAGCAATTATACTTAGGAATTTATTAAAAATGTCTAAAAAATTACCAATAATCGAACCTAGAGTATATAATTATAAATCTAAAGAGTTACCTAATAATAGCCATTGGCCATTAATAACTGAAACATATGAAAAATTTATACCATTTATAATATTAGGAGAATGAGAATTTGGAGAATATAAACAATTAAATTGGACAAATTTATTTTTACTAAATAAATTAGGAATAAGTTTAGATAAAACTACAAAACAAAATTTAGAACAAGCTAAAAACCCAGAACAAGTTCAGGAAATTATTAATAATTTACCATTAGAAATAAGACAAATGATAAAATTAACTAACGATTATAAAGATGTAAACAAAAACATACCAACACAAATATTAGAAGTAAAACAAAGTGTAAATAACCTGTCAAAACAATTAACCTTAGAAAATCAAATTAAACAAATAATTGATAAAATAAATAAAATAGGAAATATGGTAGGATTATATGAAAACCCAATAGAAATTACAGAACAAAAAACTATTTTAGAATAAATAAATATGATTAGAACAATTAAAGAAGAAAAAATAGAGGAAAATGATTTACACAAAAGACTTGATAATATACAACTAAATATTAAAATTATAAATCAAAATATATAAAAAATCTATGACGAAATGGCAAAAAGAAGAGAATAATAACTGATGAAGAATTTAAAGCTATTAATAGATTAGGAGTAAATATAATTACTGAACATATAGAAAAATTAATGTAAAATCCTAAAGAAGTTGATGAAAAATATTACATAACAGAAAAATATTATATAGAAAAATCTAAAAATATTAAAATAGAAGAAACTAATATGAATGAACAACAACACGCTTTAGTACCAGCAAGACAAAATCCACCAGAATATATACAACAAGGAACTAACCAAGTTAAAAGAGAAAATACAAGTAATATTAATCCACAAAATATACCAGAAATTTATATGAAAAAAAAAAAAAAAAAAAAAATTAGAACTAATAATTTTATACCACAACAAAAATATTATACTAAGTCAAATAAAAATATCCTATAGAATATACACCATGGAGAAGTATGAAAACACAAATTAGTTCATAAGGAAGATGGTTAGATTTAGGATGTGTACAAGATATAGATCATGAATTAGAATTATGGATGAAATATATGACTATGATGGCCTATACTAGAGAATTAACAGGAAAACAATTTCAATTAATGTTAGAAAATACATTTATAGGAACAACTGCAAGATGGTGGGTAAATATAACAGAAACTTATATAGATCAAGTTAGAGGAAATGATCAAGATGAAATAGGAACTATACTTAGCAGATATGAAGATGCATTAAAAAGAGAATATACATTAGTATTGACAGAGATACTAAAATTAGCTCAAAACTAAGAAATAGATATTTATTAGAAAATTTATCAATATGTGACGTGTGTTTCTTTAAATAATTTGCATGTGAGTGAATTTAGAGAATATTTCAATAAGGTAGAATATAATCAAGAAACATATGGTATGGAAATTAAAAACCAAATATTTTTTAAACTACCAAAACCTTGAAATTTAGAATTATTCAGAAAATGAAAAAAATTAGAAATACCATTAAGTAATAATAGTCTAGGAGCAAAAATACAATTTATAGAAATGCAACAGAAAGAAAAATGTATACAATCAAATAAAATGATGAAATTTCATAAAGCAAGTAAAAAATCATTATATTGTGATAAATTACAATATATCAACCCAATGGGGATGCCATCTACAAGGAAAACATAAGAAAAAAAAATACTATAGAAAAGATAAAAAGAAAATATGATGTATATTTCATTAATAGAAAAAGAAAATTACAACTTATTATATATAGAACAAGCAGAAGAATGGGAAGAAATTTCCGAAGATGAAGAAATTTATGAACTAGAAGGACATGAAGTAATAAATTCAATTATGGAAATAGAATCTTCAGAAAGTGAATCTAATGAATCAAGTGAAGAAGAATATTTATACATAAATATGATTAGACATATAAGTTAAGAAGGTACATCTAAAGAATATGAATAAAAATAAAGAACAACTAAATGAAAAATTAATATTTATAATCCAAAAATATATGAGAAGATCTTAAAATCAAAATTAGATGTACAACCAAAAGAAATATTTAATTTACCAATATGGCAGAAAAATAAGGAAATAGTATATATAGCAAGAAACCATAGTTACCATATAGATATAAGAGATACTACAGGAAATATATTAATACCTATAATAAATGAAGAAATTATAAGACAAAAAATAAGTATATTGAATCCTAAATTAAAATGAAAAACAAAGAACATATATTTAGGAGTTGTACAAATTATTGCAATAGCCTATTTTAGAGAAGAAATTGATATACCTATAGAATTCTATATTATGGATAATAGAATTGTAAGTTCAGTTCAAGATACTTTAATAGGAATTGTAACAGGAAATTTAATATACCAAAAAGTAAAATTTACAATAAGACCAAACTTTAGTATAAATATGGGAGAACAAAATTAAAATAAAGCATTAACATTATATTACAAATTAAGAGGAATTGATATGAAACCAGGAAGTAAAACTATAAGTTTAACTATTAAAACAATATATGCATTTACTAGCAACACATGAAGTAAAAGTTAAGAATGCTAGAAAAACACACATAATAGAACCAATATTTAAAAATTTATTAGAATACAAACCAGCTAAAAAAAATTCAAGAAGATATAGAAATAAATTTTAATCAAACTAGACAATTAGTAAATATGGATAAACCACAAATAGAATTTCATAGAAGATTAATTAGTCTAAGAAAAAATAATAGTACAAAGTTATCTAAAATAGAAAATAGAAATTCAGAAAAATAAATAATGACAAAAATACATAGGGAAATACCTAGAATGAATCTATCTAAAAGAAATGATACAAAACAATTTAAAGTTATGATAGAAATTAAAATTAATGGGGAATGGAAAGAGCAGAAAGTATTAATAGATACTGGAGCAACTGTATCCCATATAAAAGAAAATATAATAAGAGATTTAGAACTTAAAATAACAAATAATTCAATTCAAATACAAGATTATTTTGGAAATATTCATCCCATGGATACTTATTTAGAATTACCAATAGCAATAAATAAATGAAATGAAATAATCATAAATATGTATGTAGAACATAAGGTAAGGTAAATCTAGAATTATTATTAGGAACGGATTTCTTAGAACAAGTAAAACCATATTATATTAAAGATGATAGAATGCTATTAACAATAAAAAATGAGAATCTACTAATACCAATGTTATTACGAATAGAATACAAGGAGGAAGAGTGCATATTTACATATTAACTAAAATGAATTACAATGGATATCTCAGTAGAAATTAGCATGCCTTATTTGATACAAGAGCATCACCTTGTTTATTTAAAGAAAATGTATTATCCAAAAAAATGTGGAATAATAAAAAATATAATGTAGCAGGATTTGATGGGAGCATAAATCTAATAACTAAAGTAACAAGGAATATTAAAATACAAATAGGAAAATATCAATTACAAATACCTTATATATATTTCAATTTGATGATATGCTAGGGGATATATTATTAGGAAATAACTTCATAAAACAATACTATCCAATAACTATTGATGTCTGTCCATTGTCACCATTAACTATTGATGAAAAAGTTACTTTTATCTGCCCCTTGTCACCATATAGAAATAACAATTAAAATTAATGATCCTTATTGTAAAGAAAAAATGCCTTATATAGCAGCTCAGCATGGTAATGACAAACAAAAATTAACACAAACAACACAATTTATGCCTAATAAAAATAGGATAAACTTAGTACAAGAACATTTTGATCAAATGGCAATAAAAAAATTACATAAGAATTATTAAAATTATCAGAAGATAACCCTTTAAAAAAATGGCACATAAATAAACATATGGTGGAAATTATATTAGAAGATGACATTAAGATTATTAGTGTAAAACCAATTAAACATACATCAAAACAATTAGAGTGTGTTTGATTGAGTGCGGAAAATGTGGGTAGAAAATATTTTCCTTTATAATTTTCAACTATTGGTGTTTGATTCAAAATTTTCCATAGAAAATATTTTTCACCCATGTTAAAAAATTGGAGATTTTCCTTGAAATCAAGGAAAACAAATTCATATGGAGTTATTGGGAAAATATTTCCCACATAACTTCTTTTCTTTTTCCTTTTCTATCTATCTCTCAATCAAACAAACCCTTACTTGAATTTAAAATGCACATAAAAGAAATTTATTAGAGAATTTAATAGTAAACATAGTAGTCCAACTTTCATAGTAATGAAACATTCAAAAAAGAGGAAAATTTAGAATGGTAATTAACTATAAAAGATTAAACAATTATACAAAATAATTAACTTATCCAATTCCAAACCAACATGTATTATTTAACCAAATTAGAGGAAAGAAATATTTCTCTAAATTTGATCTAAAATTAGGATTTTATCATATTATTAACTGAAGAATCCAAACATTTACCAGCTTTTACAGTACCACTAGAATTTTATGAATGAAATGTTTTACCATTTGGATTTAAAAATAGTTCAAGAGAATTTCAAAGATACATGGATAAAATATTTAAAGACTTTTACCATTTTATTACAGTATATATTGATGACGTTCTTATTTATTCTGAAACTAGAAAAGATCATATAAAACATCTTATATTTTTATAGATATTGTAAGAAATAATGGAATAATTTTATTAGCTACAAAAATGGAAACAACTAAAGAAAAGGTAAAATTTTTAGGATCTATAATTAGTCAAGAAGGAATTAAACTCCAAAAACACATAGGTATAAAATACAAGAATTTGACAATCGTATAAAAGATAAAACACAATTGCAAAGCTTTTAAGGACGTGTGAACCAGACTAGGAAATATGTACCTAACTTAGCAAAAAATTTAATACCATTACAAAAAACACTAAAAGGAAAAACTAGATGGACACCATGGTCCAAAGATGAACAAAAAGACGTTCAAAAAAATTAAAGATCTTTGTAAAGATTTACCAGAATTAGAACTACCCAATAAAGAATGTGAATGGATTATAGAAATCGATGCATGTGAAATAGTATGGCGAGTAGTACTTAAATATCTTATTAATATTATATTAATATTATAAAGAAGGTTATCATCCTTTGTTTTCCCTCCTAAAGTTTCTCCCCAAAAACCAAATCCGGGCCCCCACATCAATTCTTTTTCTGCCAGTACTTGCATCCAGAAGCTTCCTAAGAGCAACACTGCCATTTTGAATTTTGAAGTGATTGACATATCAAATATTTTTTTTTCTCTCATATCAGATGCAGCAACCATTTCCTCCCCCCAACGTCTTTTGTATTTTGATTTTTGCAAGCCCTAACCTTGATGGCTAGAAAAAGATCGATGGCTAAAAAAAAGAAAGGTTAGCTCAGCCTAATATTTTTTACAACAAAAACCCAAACCTTTTGCAACCCTTACACAGCCGTCTCATTCCTAAAACACCTCCAGCCCTCCACGACCCCACCATCCACGAACCAAGTTGCATTTTTGAGTCACCTAATGCCGGTGAATGCTATGCCACAACCCGTCGGAGTTCGAATTGTAGCAAAGAAAAAGGAACCACGATTGCAGGTTCCATATAATGTTTTGCTTAGTGGGATTTCATTTTTCTGAATTTTTTAAATTTGCTTTCTGATTTATTGAATCAATGTAGAAATTTTTAGTTAATCTTTTTCTTGATTTCGTTCTCTTAATTCGTCCTGCATTTCACAATTTTTAACTTCTTCTAGCTAAAATGCAGATAGATGCCCTCCACTTACCGTTGGCTGCCATAGTTTTTTCTTCAAATGGGAAGTGTATAGGAACAATTGTGAACTATAGATTTGTGAAAGGTTAGTGACTGCTGCCTATTTACTTTATTGATTTTGACATTTTTTAGTTATACTTTATGATTATTAAAATTTGAATACTGAATCTGAATGTCAGTTTTGTGATTAAGTGATATTGTATTGTCTTGATTTTTGCTTTTTGTGATTTTTGATTTCTTCCCTAACCCCTAATCCCCACTGGCCATTTATGATTCTTGAGCTATTTGAGGTTGAGAAGAGAACTGAGAATGTCTAAATGTCAGTATGTGAATTATTAGAATATGTGATTTTCCATTTTTGAGATGAGAAAAAACTAAGAATGTGATTTGTTTGTAATTTTGAAATGTGATTTAGAATGTTAATTTTTTAGTATTGCTTTACATGTTCGTGTGATTTTTGATATATATTTTTTTAACAACTAAAAATGGAAGAGCAGTAAGTATGTGAGGTATTTGTTGTTCTAAAATCTCAGTTTGATTGAATTTGAGAATTTGGAGATTTTTCAGTTGGAGTAGAAAGAATCCTTCAGATAGGAGCCGAAGAAGGATAAGGCAAAGATTCTATTTTACGTATAATTACTTACTTTAAGAATTATACGTGTATAATCTGTTATTGACTATTTTTTTTTTCTTTTAATAGTTGTAGGCACCTAAGAGTATAAGGCTCCTCCACTATCGTCCAAGACTACAAATCCTGGTGGTGCCAAGCAGAAGAAGAAGATCGTTAAATGTTCCTCAGTTTCCTTCCCACTGACAGATCCAACTTTTTTCCCCTTATTAATGTGAGTCTACGCATTAGTGTTGAAATGAATATCACATCTTAATATTGTTTCTTAAACTTTTTTGTAGGTATTTAAGCTGGAGAGCTGGGTCGAGAAAAAAACTTATGAAAGAGAGGCTTTGCAGCTCTGTTGAATTCCTATTTAGGTAATTTTAATGTCACTTTTATTTTTTTCCTAGCTGATACATTACATGAGCTTTAGTATGCTGTGTTCATCTTCAAATTGATTTTTGACCATTTTTTCTATGGACTATTTTAATGTCAGCTTCACGAAAGTTAATGATCTAAGTTTGTTCAGTTTTCTGAAAAAAGATCAAGAACAAAGGCTATTTTTTATTTTGATAGTTTGTTTTTATAGTATCTAAATTTAGTTTAGTATGTTCTTTTGTTTTTTATTATGTATGATTGCTTTTAGTGTGCAAACAAATAACAGGAAAATAATTATACTTATGTTGTTCACTAATTATTAATTGTATATTAATTTCTTCGCTAAATTTTCTCTGGTGCATTATTCAAGTTTACATGTGTTATGGGTAGTCAAGAGTTGTGGTGGCATGTGGGTATGCTGGACGAGGGTGCAATTACTTCATACGAAATTGGGTTTGAGTAAGTAGGTTGTGAAAATGGGCTAGAGCAAGTGGATAGTGAGAATTTTATAGAGCTTCAATTGTATGTCTTTATATATGGCACACAGATATGTTGGATTCCTAAGGAGACTATGATTAGTGCTTGACAGAAAATCGGCTTCACTTCAATTCTCCATCACAGTTTTTTCCTGACATGAAAGATGGTAATTACTAATTAGCTGAAATGAAAATATAATAAGCAGCATGCAAGATTTGTGGTGATAATTTATGGATAGCAGTTATTATGTAGGATTTTATTTTTGCTGAGAATGTGTATAGGGATTTTAACTGCATAGCCATGTGAATAAAACTGTGGAAATGATTGATTTCATTACTTATAGTAATTTCTTTCTATAGATAGATACTGATGTTGTGTGAATTCATCAGCTTCTTCGAGGCTTGAAGTACATACACACAAGTTTTTATAGCCACAATTTTGTTATAGACCCTTTTTGATATTAACAATTGAAGCTCCTCTATTAACATTATTATGTAGGCTAAAATATACTTATTACTAATAGTTCTTGAATTGTAGGCATGATGGTTTCATCGGCTATCTTAAATACTTCTATTTTCTGCAGCAAATTTTTTTCACCATGATTTGAAGTCTAAATATATTTTAGCAAATGCTGACTACAAACTAAAGGTTTGTGAATTTGGATTGGCAAGAGTAGCCTTTAATGACACTCCTATCGCTATATTTTGGACAATAAGTTTCTTTTCTTTAATTTCTCGAGAATTGATTCATTTCATGCTTCGCCTGATTAAATCGGTTCCCCTTTTTGACATAAAGATCATATGATCTTGACTTCTAAGAAAACTAGGGATATGTTTCATACAATTATTTAACATTGTTTTAGGACTATGTTGCAACGAGATGGTATCGGGCTCTTGAATTTTGTGGATCATTTTTCTCGAATTTACAATCTCTTCCTCCGCATCTTCATATTATGATGTGTAGAAAGAATCGATTTCCATAGCTTCATTGTGCTGGAAAAGTATTTTCCAGTATGTTCTGATCTTTTTTGGTAGTATACACCTACAACTGATATATGGAGCATTGGTTGCATGTTTGCTGAACTTTTGACATGAAAACCTCTTTTTCATGAAAAAACGTTGTTCATCAATTAGATCTCATGACTGACCCAATGGGGACACCAGAAACCATTGCAAGGGTGTGGTGGATTACATCATGCTAAGAAAAGTGAGGCTTCTGGTTTTTGCTATGTGAGTGAAATAGTGCTAACAATTTTGGAACTCCTTAAGGTTCATCAAGTTGGTTGTCTCTTTTTATCCCTTTTGGTTGATATCTTATATCTTTTAGCTCCCATGAATATTGTTAAATTAAATGGATAACATTTATGAAGAAGCACATTCATGAATAAAGAGCTTGCTTTTCAGTTTCTTGCTTTGATTTCAGTTAGCTTGACTTCAAGTTCTGCTTTTTACCAATACAGGTCTTACTCTGAATCCAAAGTCTGAAAAATTCCTTGCACTTTAATGGAGTGTGTAAAGGAAAATAATCTTTTACTTCTGTTTCAAAGCAAAATTGTGTAATTTGCTTATTTAAATGTACTAGGTGCGCATGAAGATCGAGGTTAAACAAACAAAAGAAAAGACCAAATTTTTACGTTGAAAAAAATGCGTAATTGGTATAGTTTAGTCATGTTCATACAATACACAAAAAAAAAAGCTTCAAATTAAACAAAGGGGTCCACACGATGGAAAATTGTTTTCAATAAAAAACTGCAAGAAGCTTTTTCAAGGACTCCTATTTACCAACCTAGACATATTTCCTTTCATAGGGGAGGAGGGAGGGGCCCCCAGGCTCAATTGATTTCATCACAAGAGCCTTTGTGTGTGTGTGTGTGTGTGTAATGGTTTGCTAAGTTTGATCTCTCCACTATCACTGGCAATACTCTTTCATTTTCTTTCTCTTTTACCTATGTTCCCATTGAATTCAGGGATTATGTTTCTATTTGGTTCTTTGCTTAGCTTTCTAAGTTACTGTTTCTAAGAGGTAAAAAGGGTGTCCATATTTTCATGTGCATGTTATTTTTCCATGTTTTGATGGCTAAATTTCCTCTTGAAGATGTGGGTTTTCATGGAAAAGTTCTGTATGATCTTAAATGAATGGATTTGGGGGCGGATTTGGGGCTTTGAGTTGAACTTTTATCAGATTTGGGGATTTACCTTCATTTGTTGTTGCCTATTTTTTGCTGTAATGCAATTACTTTCATGCGCATTTCTATTTTCTTTTGTTGATGGCTATTTTCATTTTAAAATATGTGGTTTTCGATACAAAATTTTTGTTAGATCGGATATGAAAGGATTTGGGGTTTTAAGTTAAATTTCATTTTTAGCAGATTTTTAGATTTAGTAGAATTTCATTTTACACTAATCATACTATCAAACTACTATAGAAATAATATAAAAAAAAGAGAATTTAGTAATTTACATATTTCTTACAACTTTTACTGTATTTTTTGTTAAATGATGATTTATTATGGATAATGGAAATATCTTTTGTAATTTGCTTATTTAAATCTTTCTTCTTTTGTTTGAATCCCAAGATAACAACCCTCTTCGATATGGACATCTTGAGTTTTTCTTATCTATCAGTAGAGTCAGTTGCTTAATAATATTTTATGGCCTCTCTAGTGCCAGAGTCGCTTTTTCAAATTCATTGAAGTGGCCCTTTTTAAGAAGTTATTCACAAATTGTTTTATGACTAGCTTGCTTTTAGAATAGCAATTTGTATCACAACATGATGTGATAACCTTATTGAAAATAGCACGCTGAGACACACCAAAAGGCAGTTCCCTTTTCATGGACAGGTTAAATAATAAATATTTTGCATAAAATGGAAAACTTTAATGGTAAAATGTGTTTTTTATTAGAATTTATATGGAGATTGTTTAAACTGTTCACTATTCAATATTTATCTAATTTTTTCTTTCTTTCTTTCTTTATTTCCTTTTTTTCATTTGAACAGTTCTTTCTAAATAAAACATCTTGCATCCATCAGGATGTTATATCTATTGCAATGGTTTCGTCATCCACATGTTCTTCATGGACCTTCAATGACAGTACACTTGCCCCCAAGACAACAAAGCATTGTAGCAAGTTTATTAACAATTGTTTGAATTCAATTTCTTCTATATCCTCATGTGCATCTCATTACATGGCATCATCTAATGGGGAAGGGATTGACTTGCTATAGGGAAGGTTATCACTCAAGTGTAGAGCCCAATGCAGATCACTGGAGGGTGGTGTTAAACCTTTATATTCGGTGGGGAATAAGTTTCAACTTGAAGATGTTATTGAGGCTCAACAATTTGACAGAGATGCTCTTGGCCCTATATTTGAAGTGGCATTTGAGATGGAGAAGATTCAGAAAAAATCAACAGGAAGCCAAATGCTGAAGGGGTATTTAATGGCCACACTTTTTTATGAACCATCAACTAGAACTTAGCTGTCATTTGAGTCTGCCATGAAATGTTTAGGTGGGGAAGTTTCGACCATAGAAAATGCACGTGAGTTTTCATCCCCAACAAAAGGAGAGACCCTTGAAGGTAGCCATTCATTCCATTGGCTTACTTTGAAGTGTATACAATATTGTTCATATTCTAATTTCATATTGATCTTCAGATACTATAAGAATAGTAGAAGGGTATTTTGATATAATTGTGATGAGACATTTTGAAAGTGGTGATGCAGAAGAGCAGCAGCAACAGCCATCATTCCCATTATTAATGCCAGAGATGGCCCTGGACAGTATCCAACTCAGGTCTAAACTCTTTATGAGAATTATTATTGTTCTTGAAGTCCTTCAAAATAAATTTCACGACTCTAAAACATATAACCTTTTATGTATCCACATATCTATTTACTATATAAAAGTAACAATGTCTGAAAAATTCTCCCGCCTAAAACTGTAGGTGAAAATCCCACTCAAATTCTGTGGAAGCTTGCTTTTGGGAAAATAAGTAAGGATCTGTAAGAGAAATCTCATTTCTAATTCCCAGTCTTGGCGTGTCCAGTGATTTGATCTCAAATGATGTCCACACAAACCTCATCAATTCTTGAATGGAAGAGAGATGTAATGGCCTAAGCTTCCCATCGGAGAATGACTCATTAGCGGGAAGCATTGTTACCCTGCTTTGCTAGCATTTAATTGAAGGTGAATTTCAATTTTTTCTACCATTACCAAACAGGCTCTAACATCTGATGTGCACATGTTTTCTTGCACTTATCACTGTTATTTTTTATTAGTGTTTTCTTGCAATCATCAACAAGCAGGGAATTGGTAGAATTTTAATTTTCCAAATCAAATTTTAATATCGTTTTAGTGTAAACCGACTTTCTTGACTTCTTTCACTCTATATATATTATATATCACAGAATTGTGGTGTCCTATCTTCCATCTCCTTGATGCCCACTTCTAATATTCACTGCACAGAAATACGTTTGTGTTAAAGATTTTAATTGCGTGGTTATGCATGCTCACTTGCAGGACTTTTTGATACAAAGTTTGCATTCGGTGGGATTTTGTGCTGAAAACCTTCAAAAATTACTTGAGGTACTTCTTTATGCCATAAAATTTTCCGTTTTTCAGGTGGAGGTTCCAATTGATAAATTTAGCATTGGTACATTAAGGAGCACTCTATCAGTGTTATTCATGAATTAAAATTTTCTTGTGATGTAGTTGATATTTCCTACTTTTGGTTAAATATAATAGAAAGTTTGGAGGCATTTTACTGCATCAGATGAAGTAGTCCATGACGAGTTCAAACTTCCAGGTTTAGCTAAACTTAAAGGTTCTTGGCGGAGCTATCTGGATGCAAGTGGAGGAGGACATGGGGACACGATGGTAAACTTTTCTACACGTCACAATGATCGTTTGAATTACTCAGAGATGAAATTTATGTTGATACCAACTCTTTTTTATCGACATAAAATTTGATTATATATAATATTGCATCAAACGTGATATAATTATTGATTAACAAATAATTCATTAAGATTATCATATTTACTTCTGTATAATTTACTGTGAATGTAATTTTTAAATACCGTTTTCAACACAAGCGTGAATAAAATTAATAAAATGATACTTAACAAAAGAATAAAACTCAACTGCAAACAGAAAGTTAAAATTGAATAAACAGAAACGAATTTAATTTAAATAAATAATTCTATTTTATTTTATTTTATAAAAGAAAAATTATTGTAATTTAATACAAAGAAATAAAAAAATTGTGTTCTATATTTTGTATTATTTTTAACTTTATGCGTACATTATTTATTTTGTGGTTGAAAATAAGTTTGAAAAAAATGATGTTTTGATTAATGAGTACCATTAAACAATATTTTTATTGTTATTTGTATATTTTGATTACGATTACGGGATGCAAATAATGGTTATTTATTAATGCGTTAGTCTTTCGAGAACGATCTCCTATGAAATTGTGTTTAATACTTCGATATATAAGTAAAGAATATTTGGTCAAAAATCTTTTGAAGTAAAATTTACAAAGAAGCGTGATGGACCGAAAGATTTAAGAAATATTGTTAATTATTTATGGTGGATTATATATCGCCTTTATCATTGATATTGTTCAAATCTTGTAATCATAATTTTAATTTTAAATTTATCATTTTGTTTATGATATTCCTAACATGTTTTTACATATGTTGAAAATCCCGTTTTACTATGTCAAGATTAACTATTAGAAGAGAATTTGAAATTACTAAAAAAAGATTAGAAGAATTAGAGTTACAATTAGAAATAATAAAATAAATTTAGAAGAAATAAGAAGGCTTCAAGGAGAAGTAAAATTATTGAAATCTAAGATTCAAAATTAAATAAATAGAATTAATAATTTAAATTAAAATATTTAGTTTTATAACTTATGAATTTAAAACCCTTAATAGAATTAAATTCTTCATAAATAAACGACTTTAAATATTTAAGAGAAGATACAGTTAAACAACTAGAAACTATAAAAGAAGATTTAAGAAATTATAATTGATTAGATTATGCAATAAGAGAACGTTCATTTACAAATATTTCAGAATTGACTAGAAGTATAGTTAATAGAAAGAATAATTAGCGATTTAAAAAAAAAAAATTGAAGAATTAAACATAATTATCAAAGAAGAAACTTTAACATATAATAATATATTTTACATATTTTATGTTAACAATAAATTTAGAGTCATAAACATATCTTTAAAAGCTTGTTTGATAATGGTAAAACTATTACGACAACTTTTCAAACTCAATCTCAACCATCTATTTTTAGTCAAGTCCACTCACTTTTAATTTTTCAAACATTTTTAAAACTCTAAAATAATATTCTACTTGTCATTCTTATTGTGCTTTTAACAAGATCCTAGAAGACATACACTCGCAAGTCATCACAAGTCAAAGAAAAAAACAAATACACCAAAGTCCTCTTTCCCTAGTGGTTAAGACTGAGGTATTGCTGGCTGAGGTTCCGTGTTCGAGTCTTCTTACCAGCAGGGTGGAACTGTGCCTCTCCAAAAAAATCTCTCATACGCGTAGGGCCAAGCGGTGTATACTAACCCGTAGGGCCAGGCCGGAGGGAGGTTTTCTGGAGTATGGGGCCGCAGTGCGGTGGGGCCAGTCACCTGTATAAAAAGTTTACCCAACACAGTTTGCCCCCAGGGCACATCTCCAAGTGGCAAAGGGGATGGGTGGTAAGTGCTCAGCGCAGCTGTGTGCTTGGTTCGATTCCCCGCAAGGTGGAATTGGCCTTGTGGCAAACGGGAGTTATTGAGATTTGCTCATGCTTACCATAAGCCCTTCCATCCTGGCTACTTGAAAGCATAACTTGAATTTACCTTCCCGAACCAATGGTCTTGGGCGTGGTCGGTTCGGGCCCTCAGGGTGTGGGCTACACCTTTTTTTTAAAAAACAAATACGCCACAAACCCACGCTACCCCACACACACTCTCTCTCCCCCTCCCGCCATTCATATTATCCATTATACCACCACGACCCACGTCACCACCAACCACACGGACGCGGTTCATACCTTCTGCGGTTGGCCTCCTAGTCATATCAATCCGGCAAGTCTTGCTCTTAACTTTTAGCCTTTTTTCATGTTCTTAAATTTTTTAACCTTGTAGTTACTTGCTGTTTATTCTGATGCGGTCACTGCTTTGAGGAATATTAATTATTCAACTTGGAAAAGATCGAGGCTAGTTATAGAGAATTTCGCTACGTGGTTGCTTTGAATTGGGAAACGGATGCTTAGGGGGTTCTTTTTCTCGATATTAGAGGATGATTACCTGAATAAAGAGTTTGTATTCCGATTAAATTCCAGATAGGATTTAAGCATCTGGATTTTTTATGATTTTAGATTTTTGTTGAGGTTATTATTTGTTAACTTATGGAAGCCAGAATTGGAGATGAAACTCAGCTTTATTACGGTCTGCCTTCCACGGATTTGAGGACAGTGGGGAAGAGAAGTCTGGAATGGGATCCCAGTGATTGGAAATGGGATGGGCATCTATTCGTTGCTTCTCGAGTCAATCCCAATCCTTCTAATCACCAGGGCAGACAATTTTTTCCACTTGAAAGTGGAATTACTGCAACTAGGGATTCTTCGAACAGCTCTTCCTCTTGCTCCGAGGAATCAAATCAAGGGGCTGAGAAAGAAAAGAGGGAATTGGAGAGGAAAAGGAAACTTGTCTTAGTTGAAGATGATAATTTGGCAGATGAGGGCAGCAATCTTATGCTAGAGCTCGGGGGTCAAGGCTATCCAATGATGGAGAGGAACACGGGGAATGGGGATGGAACATCCGGGAAGAAGACTAAATTTTCTGGAGCCACCACAAATCGTGCAGTTTGCCACGTTGAGGACTGCGGGGCTGATCTGAGTAAGGCTAAAGATTATCACAGACGGCACAAGGTTTGTGAGATGCATTCAAAGGCTAGTAGGGCACTTGTTGGGAATCAAATGCAACGATTCTGCCAACAGTGTAGCAGGTAGATCCTAACCCTTCACTTGCTTATCTGTATGGTTATATTTACCAAGTCACCTAGCATTATCTTGTGAAGTCTTTCAGGTTATTAACAGATCCTGATAATTATGTTGAGTATCTCTTTGATCAGATTTGATTTTTACTAAATCATCGGTTTTTCATTCTGCGTTATCAGAGTCCAACACTGGTGCCTTTTTGACTTAGGGTAATGCATTAATATTCTTTGAAGTAATGGAGTTATACGGTCACTAGTTCCACATGATTTTAATTTGAGCATAGTCATAATGTCTGTCTAAACTTACAAGTGATTTCTGTTCTTAGACACCCATATTTTACACATTTTTGCAGGTTTCATGCACTTCAAGAGTTTGACGAAGGAAAACGCAGTTGCCGTCGACGTTTAGCTGGTCACAATAAAAGGAGGAGGAAATCTCAACCTGAAAATGTTAACGAAAATAAACATGGCAAAAAGCACGATTGTTGGCATTAATGTGACGGAACAAAGGATTGAAGACATAGTTGAGAAGGTGGGCTGTGAAAAAGGTAATTGGCCGCTGAATTACCTGGGATTACCCCTTGGTGGAAATCCTAATACTTTTCCTTTTTGGAACCCAGTGGTTGAGAAAATTGCAAGAAGATTGGAAGGGTGGCACAAAGGCTGTCTATCAAGAGGAGGCCGACTTGTGCTCTTGCAATCGGTTTTGGGGAGTATTCCAACATATTTCATGTCAATTTTTAGAATGCCTTGGAAGGTGGTTAAGTTGATTGAGAAGATGATGAGGGATTTCTTCTGGGAAGGAAGAGGGGAGGGATTTAGTGATCATCTAGTCAAATGGGAAGTTGTCACAAAATCCAAGGAAAAAGGAGGTCTAGGGATTGGGAATCTTCATTTGAGAAATTTGGCGCTTCTTGGCAAATGGCTTTGGCGGTTCCCTTTTGAATCTAACTCACTTTGGCACTCTATTATCATTAGTCGGTATGGTCTCCACTCAAATGGACGGGATGCATGCATGGAAATTAATTCCACTTATCGGGCACCATGGAAATCCATTACAAAAGTTTGGAATGCTTTTCAGGTAAACACCAGATTTGTGGTAGGGAAAGGGGATACAATTCGGTTCTGGCTTGATAAATGGATGGGTGACCAAACTCTTCAAACATTATTCCCTCGCCTCTTTCGGTTATCTAACAATAAACACTCCGCTATCAACGGCATTATATCCGTAACACCAAATTCTACGCCCACTTGGAACCTTGGTTTTCTTAGAAATTTTAATGATAGAGATATAGAAGAATTTACCTCCCTTTCCATTTTGCTTGAAAAAATCACTATTGATCCACTTTCATTGGATAAAAGAATTTGGACTGGTCACCCATCGGGCTCTTTTTCATGCAAATCCTTCTTCGATCTTCTTTGTCAATCCCCTACTGATTCTAACTTCCCCCAATTTAAATTTATTTGGAAAGGTATGATTCCTACAAAAGTCAAAGTTTTTGCTTGGTTGGTGTCTTTGGGGAAGGTCAATACTTGGGATTTATTACAACTTAAGAGACCTGGTTGGTTTATTTCCCCATCATTTTGCATCATGTGTAAAAAGGCCAATGAAACCATTGATCACTTATTGATCCATTGTGAATTAGCAAAACAAATTTGGGATAGACTGCTGGATTTGTTTGGAGTATGGAGTGTTATGCCTAGACGTTGGGCGGATTTGATTATTATCAAATGGGATTTTGGGGATAACAAGGAAAGAAAGAAGGAGATTTGGAAAATGTTTGTTATGGCAGCAGCATGGATGATATGGACAGAGAGGAATAAAAGGATTTTTGACAATGCAGAAAGAACGATAGAAGATATTTGGGAAAACATGATATTTCTCACGGGTTTATGGGCTCGAGCAGTCAATATATTTACTGGTTTAGATGATTTTCTTTTTCGTTTACATCCCAAGTGCTCTTTGAATTGTAGTTATGGGTAATCCGTAGACTAGTATATAGTCCTGTTGCCTTACCATAGCTTCAATCATTTTTGTGTTGGACTACTCGTTCACAACTTCATTTGTAATTTTTGGATTGTTCAATGAAATTTGAGTTTCTTATCAAAAAAAAAAAAAAAATGTTAACGATAACAATCCATTGAATCATAACCATGCGAGTGGATATCTATTGATGACCTTACTGAAGATACTCTCCAACATGCATTGTAAGTAAATGGTGGACATCGTGTCTTATACGAACTGTTTCACATAACTTATTGGTCATCATTTTTCCTTCTAAGCTTATGACAACTTCAATTAATTTGTTCTGGGTTCCCTGAGTCGCAGCCAATAGATCAAACCATAAAGATGATCAGGATATGTTGTCTCATCTTCTACACAGCCTTGCTAGCCAGAGGTCTTTGCATGGGGAAACAAGCATATCTGGATATCCAAAGGAATCTCAAAACTTGCCGAACTATCTCCCTTATTTAGGAAGTTCAGAATTCTTGCATTCCTTGCTCTCAAACAGTTCTCAAGGCCAAGGACCTGGAGAACATCTTAGTACAATTCCTGCTGATGAAATGCTGACTAAGGATGGAAATCTACAAACCATAAATTCTCAAAGACCAGGCGTTATGTTCCCCGACCATGGTATTTCTCCAATTGATGCAGAAGGCAAGGACTGTTCTGCTGGGAGAAGCAAACTGAATAATTTTGATTTGAATGACGTTTATGTTGATTCTGATGATGGCATGGATGATGTCAAAAGATCTCCCGTCCCTGTGGATCTGAGGACCAGTTCTATTGAGTTCCCTTCATGGGTACAGCAAGAATCACATCAGTCAAGTCCTCCTCAGACAAGTGGAAATTCAGATTCAGGATCTGCCCAATATCCTTCCAGTTCCAGTGTGGATGCGCAGGTATATTTTAATATGCTATTTAACTTATTGGGTATGTTCTATGTTATTTGCGGTCTTTCTTTTACTAATATTGTACCATATAAATCTGAAGCAAGGAATGACCTATGAGCATCATAGTATAGAGCTGAAAACCCGTTGTCACAAGGAAGTTTGATTCAGATTTTCTATAATTAGGTGATCACGGGTCATTAGGGGGCCACACTTTGTTAGGTGACTCCTAAAATTTTGTGGTTATACAAAGCTTTTTCACTCATATTTTTCATACTGAACTGTCTTTAACTTCCTTTCCAGAAACATTTTATTGCAATTCCTATTAGATGTTCCAATAGTCAGAATGAATCAATACATCAGCGATTAAAAATCATTCAGATCAATACAAGTCATCTACTTTAAATATAATGAGCCTATCCACTATGTGTTCACTTATTTATTTGATTTCTCACTCATAGGCTTCTAGAGGTTTTCTGAACTTGGATTCTTTGCGCCTCTAATTTGATGTCTCGTCCTTTTGTTTGAGTGTACAAAATCACAACACTAATTCTTACCATAAGTTATCCTAAAATTTCAGACGAACATGCCTTAGTGGGGCAAGTCTTTACCTACATCCAACAAGAAGTTACGTCCCAATAAATTGGGGGCCAGTCTATGTCTATTGAAAGGTCCAACAAGATCAAATCTGATGTGATCCCGGGAAGGAATTAGGAAGAACATGCAGAAAACGCATGGAAAGTTTCGAATTCAGGTTGGAAGGACGGTAAAATGGAGACCTGAGCCTCGCGACTCAAGAACCCAAGGTATATTAAACTTTAGACCCGTTAAGATGCGGAGACAAGAACCAACATGAGTTGAATACCACAAAGGTTGCCCACGCCTTTGATAAGTTTGAGGATGTTCAACAAGAACAAGATTTGAGAGAACACTCAGCACAATTTTTATTAATCAAAAGTCTAATTATTACAATGAAGAAATAGCATATAAATAAGTAAAAAAATGACATAACAACTAGGGTAGCCACTATAGAGGTACAAAATCCTTAGAAAATAATTAAAAACGGAATTTAATCTAAAAATACACTAAAAATGCGCAAAAACCCTAATTCCCGTCTGCATAATTGACTTACTGTTTTGAAGCTCAAACTGATGGAATTTGACCATAAAATCGTGGGCTCAAGGGCTTTAGCCCATGAGTTTTGCTCAGTGGCCCGTTTTTACTCGAAAAACACATTATGCATCCAGTTCTGACATGGTTGATTGGTTTGACTTGAAAATTTAACTTTTTGTCAAGCCAACTATAATTCGTATCATTCCCTCCTTCAAGATGATTCGTCCCGAATCATAGCTTTGTTCATGATGTACAACTGCCCCACCTGGATCAAATGGGAAATTCTGACCTTCATGACATGAATTCAATAAATTGTACCCCCTCACTTGGTAGACAAAGGTATTGAAGCATAAACTTGATTGGCCAAGGCGAATGTGGCTCAAGCTTCCAAGTGTAATCAACCAGCAAGAAAGAGTCAAATAAAATGGGAAGGGAAATATTAGTTTCTCCTTGTACAAGGTATGGATCCTTATACTCGTGATACAACACTTCCACTTCTTTTTGCACCACGAGGCCCTTCTCTTCACCTCCAACAATCATTTCACTTTCTGGCTCATTCTCTTCTATTTCTTCTCTCAAACTTAACCACTTCTTCTAAGTTCTAACTCCACATTCTCACGCTCAACCACCTCTTTTAAATTTTTGGACTCAACCACCTCTCCTAATTTTTCATGCCCAATCTCCATTTCCACATTACCATTCTTTTGCTCATGTACCTCATCGACAATCTTATCATCCTGTTGAGGCACATCCTCATCACTACTCAGTTTTTTATTTTCTACCTCGAAATTCGAAGTTTGTTCAACTATTTCAATTTTCAACTCCCCCTCCTCCTCCTCAACATTCTCATTGCGAGGTTTTTCTTGCAATTTAACTACCTTTTCACCCTTCCGTGCAATAATATTTTGTTTTAGACGTTTTAATAGCCTCCTCAAACATAACTTTGGGTCACTCTCCTCCGTCACCTTTTTTGTATCTTCAAGTGCTTGTTCTAATGTTAAATCACCTAGTACAACTGATCTCCCATCCTTAAAAAATCTGTATATGTGCATACTCTCATCATAATCTGCCCTCCTCTCACGTCTACATGGTTTTCCTAACAATATATGACAAGACTCTAGAGGCTAGTCGTCACACCATACTTCATCAATATATTTCCCACGAGTGATAGTCACTAAAACTTGTTTAGTCACATTGAACTTCCCACACTCCTTTATTCATGTCATTCTTTAAGGTCTAGAATGAGGTACTAGAGTTAATCTCAATTTCTCAACCAGTGTGATATTAACCAAATTAGAGAAATACTCCCCATCAATAGCTAAACTACAGACCTTATCACCCACAAAACATCTAGTTTTGAAAACAGAACTCGAACCATAATTCATCTCTTTCGTGGCGATTCAAAAATATCTCAAGAATAGACATCAAATGGAAGAAGAATTTGATATGAGTAATAAGATCTTTAAGGGAACTCAATAAAGTGATTCTTGAATTTTTGATTTTTTTTTTCTTTTTTGATGAATTTTCGGAATAAAAAAAATGATTTTTTTTTTTTTTTTTAAAAATCTGAAAAATTCACTACGAATATGGGAAAACAAATGAGACTTAATTTGGACGAAAAATAGACGTAAAAACAATTTTGAAATTTTCTGGATCAAATACTCTAAGAAACTTAAGAAAAATAAAACACTCAACTACAAGATATGGATAATCCATATGGAAGAATCGATAATAAACATAAGAATTAAATTGGGATAGAATAAACGAAAAAAATCTGAATTCAGAGTCTAGCTCGGATACCAGATGATGTGATCCCAGGAGGGAATCATGAAGAACATGCGGAAAACGCCGAGAAAGTTTCAAATTCAGGTAGGAATGGACGGTAATATGGAGACTCGAGTCTCGCGACTCAAGAACCCAAGGTTTATTATTAAACCTTAGACCTGTTAAGATGTGGAGACAAGAACCAACATGGGTTGAACGCCACAAAGGTTGCCCACGCCTTTGATACGTTCGAGTTTGGTGAACGCTACAAAAATTCGAATAATCTTTGATGAGTTTGAGGATGTTCAATAAGAACAAGATTTGAGAGAAAACATTCAACACAATTTTTATTAATCAAAAGTCTAATTATTACAATGAAGAAATAGCATATAAATAAGTAAAAAATGACTTAACAACTAGGGTAGTTGCTATAGAGGCACAAAACCCTAACAAAATAATTAAAAATGGAATTTAACCTAAAAATGCACTAAAAATTCGCGAAAACCCTAATTCCTGTCTGAATAATTGACTTACTGTTTTGAAGCCCAAAATGATGGAATTTGTCCATAAAGTCATGGGCTCAAGGGCTTTAGCCCATGAGTTTTGCTCATTGGCCCGTTTTTACTCGAAAAACACATTATGCATCCAGTTCTGACATGGTTGATTGGTTTGACTTGAATATTTAACTTTTCGTCAAGCCCGCTATGATTCTTTTTTAATCTGTTCAAGTATTCTCATACATTAAGATGCTATTAATGTATTCTCATACATTAATAGGATAGAACTAAAAAAATAAATGAATAAATAAATAAAAATCCATTTTCTTCGGAATACGCAAGCTGCCCAAACCGCTCTCCTTTTCATTTAATCACTGATGTCTTCCTTTGATGAGAATCAATACGATCTTTATAAGGCTCCTCCGAATGAAATCCAATGGGATCCAGAGAGATTCCGTCTTCATCCATAGGATGCCAAGTACCGGGATAGATCGAAAGTTCAATTCTATCTGAACTACTCATTTTCAAATGAAATCCTTGTTCACAAATATTTGTTTTTGAATTAAAAAATTTCTTATAATTTAATCCATAACAATTTTTGCATTGAAATGTAAGATCCTAATTTTTGTTACAGCCCTATTATGGGAATTTTGTCCTTTAACAACCTAACAATCAATAGAAAAGCATAGCTGATCTAACGAGCGTTTCATATAAATTGCCTTAACTGGATTGGTTTTTCCATCACATGAAATACCAGTAGCAGTAAACAATTTCTTTTGACCCTCTATAATCCTTTGCATTCGAGTTTTCCTTCATTAATAATTGAATGTAAATTACCCAAAATTTTCCAACTTGCATGTACCAGAAGATTTAAAAACCTTCCTCTGCATTTTTTTGTTGATGATTTGGCCAAGTTATTTTTAATTTTTCTATGATTTGAAATTTAAAACTACCTACTAACTTCTTTTAAGCCTTAGTTAGTATCAACTGAACTATTACATGTGATCTAGATCTATTTTTCTTGTTTTGATTCTTAAGTAATGTGAAGAAAAAAATTATCGTAGAAATTATTTTTATTTATTTATTTATTTATTATTATTATTATTATTATTATTATTGGTAGAGATGCCACTATAATAATTCTTTGATTGTTAATTTCCTGTCATTTTTGTGTCATTACAGAGCCGAACAGATCGCATTGTTTTCAAACTCTTTGGAAAGGAACCCAGTGATTTTCCCATCATTTTACGAGCACAGGTATTTTTGTTGGATATTCGGCTTTGCCATCTCTCTTTTCTTAGGAAGTTTAACAAAGTGAAAATTTGTATTGCCAGATATTTGATTGGTTATCCCACAGTCCTACGGACATAGAGAGCTATATAAGGCCTGGTTGTATCATTTTAACGATATATCTTCGTCTATCTGAGGCTGCATGGGAGGAGGTATGCTTGTTTTTCAAGATAACATGAATATGAAATTGTTGTTCTTTATTCTTGGACAAACCTCGTTAATTGTGCTTTAAAAGGTACCTCATCAATTTGTCTAACTCCAATTGCTTTGTGCAGCTTTGTTGTGATTTCGGCTCCAATTTGAGTAGACTTCTAGATTTCTGTCACGATGTCACTTTCTGGAGTACGGGATGGATTTATGTCAGGGTGCAGAATCAAATAGCATTTATATATAATGGTAGTTATTATTATGATTCTAGAACGTTTTCAGTTGCTACCTTGCAACTATACTTCTTTGTGGAAGATTAATCACTTTGATGTTCCTATTCTTCAGGTCAGGTTGTTGTGGATACGTCTTTACCTTTCGAGAGTAGTAATTATAGTACAATTCTGAGTGTTAAACCTATCGCTATTATATCGTCAGAGAGAGCTCAATTTGTTGTTAAAGGCCTTAATTTTTCGCGACCGTCCACGAGGTATGCATCATGATTTGCTGTATGGTTTTATTTTCTTCTTGTTTATTTTATGAATGCAAATGTTAGATAGATTCTGTTCTTCCTTCCCTCTAGAGATTCTGAAAATCTTGGTCATAATCACAGACACGTGATCACAATTTAAAAATTTGTCGCCAGGATACTCTGCTCTCTAGAAGGGAATTATCTGGAAGCTAACAGTGAGTTAGTTGAACATGAAGGTGGCTTAGAAGGGCATGATGTTCAATATGTGAACTTTGGATGTTCAATTCCTGCTGTTAATGGAAGAGGATTCATTGAGGTAATGCTTTATTCTGCTTATTGTACATTATTCATTATTATATCATGTCAAATTTGGGAATGTTTGTGAATAAAAATTGTTATAAAGCATAATTGTTCGGGGAAGTTTTTCCTACTGTTGACCCCTATTAAAGTTTTGTATGATATATCATGGTAGCTGTGACATAATCTGGGCAGTGGGCTAATTCTGATGAAGACGTGCATCTATGGCATGGTAGCTATGAGCACCAGTATGGCTGCATCCTGGAGTGTTATGCTAGAGTTTTGTACACCACGTATGCATGTTCCCTCTCTCTAACCTCCAAAATTTTCCTAAAATTTATCAAGGTTGAAGATCATTGTCTTGGAAGCAGCTTCTTTCCTTTCTTAGTTGCTGAGGACGATGTTTGCTCTGAGATGCGTATGCTTGAAAGAGAGATAGAATTGACCGAGACAGATGATTTCCAGTTAGAAACTAGGAAATTAGAAGCGCGAAACAAAATCATGGATTTCATACACGAAATGGGATGGCTTCTCCAGAGAAATAGTTTGAAGTCCAGATTGGGGCACTCAGATCCTTCAGACTGTTTTCCTTTTAAACGGTTCAAGTACCTTGTGGAGTTCTCTGTCGACCGTGATTGGTGCGCTGTTATAAAAAAACTTCTTGACGTTCTTTTCAATGGAACAGTGGGTGCTGGAGAGCAGCCTTTCTTGAAATTTGCTCTATATGAGATGGGTCTCTTACACCGAGCTGTGCGGAGAAATTCAAGATCTATGGTGGAGATGCTATTTAAATATGCCCCAGAAAGAGTAGCAGATGAACTAAGTTTGCAATACAAGTCCCTTGTTGAAAGTGACGGGAGTTTCTTGTTTAAACCTGATGTTGTGGGGCCTGCAGGTCTGACACCTCTTCACATAGCAGCTGGTAGGGATGGATCTGAGGATATATTGGATGCTTTGACTTGCGATCCAGGAAAGGTGATCATTTTCCCCTCCCAATTATAATGTTAAGATTGAAGAGTTTAAACTTAGTCATTTCATTTGCATGCGCTACGTGTTAGGAAGCCTCTTCTTTGCTTGCACAGCCTTTCAATAAGTTTTGCCAAATAATCGTTGCGACCTGGCCTGGTAAAATTGATTATCAATTGTATGAATGAACTAAGACTAGCCTACTTTTGCCATTCTAGACTTGTAGTTAAATGAGTTTTATTTAGTTTATCACATGAATTTAGAATATGCATGTATGCCTGACTTAGGTGGGAATTGAAGCATGGAAGAATGCCCGTGACAGCACAGGATTCACGCCTGAAGATTATGCTCGACTGAGAGGGCACTACTCTTACATACACCTTGTTCAAAGGAAAATTTCAAAGAAAGTATCTTCTGGACATGTGGTTGACATTTCTGAGACTTGTGCAGAAAGCAGTTTGAACCAGAAGAAAATTTTTGAGATTGGAATGTCCAAAAGTAATGTTCAGCGTTCCTGTGGCAATTGTGATCAGGAATTGGTTTACAGAAGGAGCAGCCGAAATTTGCTTTGTAAGCCTGCAATGCTCTCAATGGTGGCCATAGCGGCTGTATGTGTTTGCGTAGCCCTTCTTTTCAAAAGCTCGCCCCAAGTTTTGTATGTGTTCCGTCCGTTCAGGTGGGAGATGTTGGAATATGGTTCAGCTGAGAGCAACATGAATGAAAATAAATTAATAAGCCCATAGTTAACTGTAGAGCTGACACGTTTGCTCGACAGCTCTTTAGGAGTTTATATGATGCTTCATAAAGATTGTGATTCTCTTTCTGGATAAATGTCATGTCTGTGATTGTTTAAGTGAAATAATTATTATATTATTTATCCTCCTCTGGCCTTGTCAAATGAATCTCTGGTAGTTGTGTTTTGTATTTTTCGGACTTGTAAAATAGACATGTATCTTCATTTATAAAGTTCCCCACTTCCTCTGATGTGGCCAGCAGTATACAATTTGCAGAATTGTGGATTGCTCCACAATATTCACATGTTGGATTTTTTTGAATTGCGTGAAGGTCCCTAATAATGATCGATTGGGTCATTAATAGTTCAAAGCGCAGATACTCATCATCCAAGTCTGCAAAAGTATTATACTCGGTCGTTTAGCTCATGTTCTTTTGTGTTACCTTGATTTCTTAGCTTTTCTTATATCACTATCAATAATGTCACACAGAAAAACAAGAAGATCGAATGAAAAAGGAAAAAATAAAATAAAATAAACAACTAAATGAAAACTAAATCTAAAAGCTAAGAATACTAAAAATCAAAATAATTAAATAACAAATTAAAATAGTCCCCGACAACGACGTCAAAACCTTGTTGGTGTGAAATCGCAAATGCACGATATCGTTAACAAGTAGTAAAAGTGGACTTTTGAATCCGAGTTGTCGATCCCACGAGGACTAGTTAATTCGTTATAAATTTACTTCGATTTTAAAATCCATAAACTAAAACAAAAACTAATTAAGAAAATAAAATTGCAAAGAATCCAAAATAAAAACAAAATAGAGATTTAATGAAATAAATAATGCAATAAAAATAAAATTTAAACTAAAAACAACTAATAAAAGCAATAACTAAAGTGGGTGATTTTCGAATAATTAAATAAATATCGGGACTAACGATTTCGAAGTAATGTTCTAACTTAATTTCGCATCTCAAGTTGTTTTCTAAAATTGTATTTGGTTGAATTCACGCTTGTATCTAATTTACCTCTTGAGCTCAAATTAGACCTATTTAACTAAGTCAACCATGTATCTCTACAGTGGGTCAGAGTTCATAAGTGACCATAGGAAACCACAAATTTATATCCTATCTTTTTGTTGAAATTGTCGAATTTTATTATGTGATCTAATTGTTAACTCACCTTTCGAATTATGAAAACAATCATTAAATCATGAATTGGTGATCAAACCATTCAAGCATTAAAAGTAATAATAAAATCAATATATAAAAATAAAGTACCAACTTGAGAATTAAAATCAAACTAAACATTAAATCTACATCGTCAATCCCAATTAATAAATTAGCTACTCGTATTCCTGGATGGAAGAGCAAAAAATAATAAAATTAAAACCCGGAATTTGAAGAGTTGAAGAATTAGCTTCGCCTCCATCTTCCAATTTTCAGTCACCAACCAACCTGTTTTCTCTTTATTTCCAGAAGCACAACCAATTAATTCCTCCAAAATGTGTCACTCGGCTACCTCTTCCACCAGCACAAACCTGCCTAATCCTTAGTTAGACAGCCGCACCACTTCTTCTCCAATTAGAGCACTCAATTCCTACTTTTTCACACCAAACCACTAATCTTCCTTCTTTATTTCTACCACCAATTACCAATTCAACCTAAAAAAATGTCAGTTCTTTTCCCAATCAGCCTAGTCTCTCCCCATTAATTTCCTCCTCGACTGCTATCCTTTTTTTTTTTTTTTTCCACGGCTCTTGTTTTTGTATATTAATCCAAGAAAAGCTCCCAAGTTCAACCTCAATTAAAACTCCCAAGAATCCAATTTAAATTGATTTTTAAATCCCAATTAAATTTGGATAAATTTTATTCCCGAACCTCAATTTTTCCAAATAATTAAAATTGGTCTCTTATCTTCGTTTTATCTCCAATTGCGCATCAAAGATTGAGCTTTTGCATCCAATTATTGTGTAATTGCTTCTATTCCTCTTTTTTCTTGATTTTTGGGATAAAACCTGAAATAATAATAAATGACAACAAACTCAATAGAATTTATTCAAGAAAAATAAAATAATATTCTAATTTTGACAGATAAATAAATGTATAAAATACACTTATCAGTTCTCATGGAGAAGGATCCCAGAAAAATCAAAAGTTATGGCATGGACGATGATGAATATATTGAGCATGAAGAAAGAGTGGAGGGGTACAAAAAAGATGAGTATAACTGTCTAAACTATCTTTTAAATTGTCTTGCTGATCATTTTTATGATTACTATGATACCACTTTCTCGTCTGCCAAGAAAATCTGGAAAACCTTGCAGAACAAATATGATATTGAAGAGGTGGGAGCGAAATTATATGGAGCAAGTCATTTTTTCTGCTATCAAATGGTAGATGGAAAATCTGTGGTGGAGCAAGCAAAAGATTTTCAAATGATAGTTGCCAAGCTCTCATTAGAAGGCATTAAAATTGGAGACAATCTTATTGTTGCTGGCATGATTGACAAGCTCCCATCATCTTGGAAGAAATTTCAAAAGAACATGCACCACAAACAGAAGGAGATGTCTCTTGAAACTCTTATCACACGCATTTGCGTGGAAGAAGAAGAAGAAGCATGTGGACAAGACGCACTTATTGAAAAACATAATGGACATCCCACGAAGGTAAATTTAATTTTTGAAAATTTTCCTACTGGTCATAATTCGAGAAAAGATGTTTTGAAGCCTAATAAGAGAAACTTGAAAAAGCCTTATAAAAAAAAACAAGGGAACTTGAAGCAAATGGAATAAGAACCTATCACATCCTTAACAAAATAAACAAGGCAAACTTGCTTTGTTTGTGGAAAAATTGGGCAACTTGCTAAAAATTGCAGATATCAGAAGCGTGAGCCTATTCCACAGGTTAATCTTACTGAAGAACCTTTTGTGGCTATGATTACTGAAATTCATATGGTGCAAAGTGTTTAAGGATGGTGGGTGATTCTGGAGCAAGCAAACATGTTTGCTATGATAAAGATTCACTACCAAAAACGAGTCCAATAGTGACAATTATTTAGTAATATTGTGAGAGTCATAAGTGTCACAAAAAAATTTGTGACGAGCAAGCAAACATGTTTTCTATGATAAAGATTCACTACAAAAAACGAGTCCAGTAGTGACAATTATTTAGTAATATTGTGAGAGTCATAAGTATCACAAAAAAATTTGTGACGGCTTGAAGAAGGTGTGTATATCTCGGGTGTCAAAATAAATTGTGATGCTTGTAGGTGTCACTAAAATTTGTGACGCTTTCCAATGTCACTAAATATTCTTATGCTAGGAAGCGTCACTAATAAATTGTGACTCTTATAGACGTCGCTAAAATTTGTGACGCTTTCCACTATCAATAAATATTCTGACGTTTGGAAGTATCACTAATAAATTTTGACGCTTACAAACGTAAAAATATTAATTGCGTGGTAGTGAATTAATTGTTCTATAATGACGCTTTTAAGTGTCACTATTACATGAAATATTAAATGCACACTAGTGACACCTCCAAAATATAGCGTAAATTATCTAGAATACATCACCAATTCACAACAAAAATTCGTGATAATCTACACAAAATCTCATCAATATACACAATTAAAATGCTATCACAGAAAATCTTGCACCATATGTTCCATGCTACACAAAAACATGATTAACATATCATTAACAAAAGAAAATACTTAATTGCTCAAGTATCACGATATACCGAACCATTACATAATATCTAAAACAATAAAACTTATATTCTTAAACATGATCTAAAGATTTCACTTGACTAAACCTCAAAATGATTACATTCTTCCTCTTGCTCTCAATCATTATCACCACTATTGGGTGATGAAGTATTGTGTACATCATTCTCTTTCAAATCACGAGAATCCTGAAAAATAATAAATAACAATAAGTAGTTATAATTTTTATATATTCCATCAAAATAAAAAAATTGAATCAAATTAGCATAATAAGTGAGATTTTTCCAAGTTATAAATTAGCATAATAATTCTTTTACATTCTCGTTCACAATTTCTTGATTTATGCATACCTTAGTTCCCATAAAATCAAAAACACAAGACCACAAAATCCACAAAATGATGAACAATTTTTTTTTTTTTGGGAAACCACAACATTCTTTAATTACTTGAAATTGTAGCTTCTATTAAAGTAAATACTATTATAATGGTTTAAAGTAAATACTATTATAATTGAAATTGCAAGATATCTTTGAGTATAACAAGTTTTTCTAAGATATTTAGAATTTAGTAGCATTGTCTCAGTACATGTCTTGGAGCCGATTTTCATAGGGAAAAAGAACTAATGAAATCTACCAAGGAACACCTATAGCAGTGTAGTGCTGAAAAAATCTCTCTTGATATGCCTATTATGAATATGCAAGTTAAAGCATTTACTTTCCTTTCTTCCTTGGAAAGAGAAATTGCTATGCTAAGTGGGTATTTGTCAAATTCCATTTATGTGTTATCTCATTTGGAGGTATAGAGCATATATATGAACCAATTAGCACTCAAATGTTTGTCAAAGTTCATTCTAAGATTAAACTAATGCAGCAGTAAAAAAAATAAAAATTCATGAAAGCGTTTCTTGAAAATTTAAAAAATAATGATTGAAATGTAAAGACCTCAACAAGTTGCGTGATATCAAGCTCAAATCCTTAGCTAGAAACCGAAGAATCATAAGTCCACTTGCTGGTTCTCATCCTTGTCCAATAATGTAAATGGAGAGACTACATTTTATTGTAGATTGACAGAGAGATTTAATATTTTCAATAAACATCTGGATTGTTTTGATCATTGAACAAAATATAATAGAGAAGCAATAATGAACTAAATAATTATAGTCTATAAATTTTAGAAAAAGAAATACAAGATGTAATTAAATGCATCACATGAATGAAATTTAATAATTGAACGTAGAAATTATAAAATAAAAAGGGGAAGTGTAACTTAGCAGATGCACGTTATATGATGCTTAGTAAATAGCTACATGATGAACTAAATGCTTCTTATATAAGATTGCAATGTAAACTTTAGAAAATATAGAATTTAGTTTGAAAATCAATTTTTTAAGAATATTTTTGATTGAGGATGTCGACCTATTTATTTGTTAAGCAGTGAAATGAAATGATACCATTTTTCGGAATCCTTAAGTGACACAATTTAGTAGAGCATAAAAGTTTTACAGGGAGAAGAAAAATTGTAATTTGATTTTGAAGTCTCAAAGGAGGCATGAGTTACCAAAATTTAGATAGTGCACCACAAATCACAAAGTCTCCCATGTCAAGAAGGCATGTGCCATCTAAAAAAAATAAAATAAATCCCCTTCAAACTTCACGAGTTGATTGATTGCAGACAACGTGTAATGTTATGGCAGAAAATACTAACCAAACAAATATAATTCTTAAACAGATTTTGAACTTTTACAAGCAAAGTTGCAAGGTCAGAGACATTCACGGCTCAACCATCCAATAGTAAATATGTCAAGTTGCCAACCTATTCTTCAAAACGTTTTATTTGATAAGACAAAAACAAATAAAAAGAACTGAAAACAAAAATATAATGTTGATAGTATTATATATAGCACATAATTATTTGTGAAAAGTTTACTGCCTCAAATATCAAATGGCAAATAACAAGACATTATCATACTTCTATTCTCACTACTACTACTACAAAAAAAGTTAATTTCTGAATTAGTGACATTTTTTTACTTGAAATAAGAAGAATATAAAAGTTAATCAAACATTAAGAAAGAAAGTAATTTTTCCTTATTTATAAGCTTAGTCAAACTGATGAGGTTCGAAGCGCGGAAGAAACGACGGAAAGTTCCGAACTCAGGTTGTGGATGGACGGATGAATCATGACTCGATATTCACGACGCGATGGCTCGACGATGCGGAATAAAGAACCACGACTTTCAAAACGCCACAAGGATTTGCCCAATCTCCCTGATAAGTTTCTGGTTTTGAACGCCACAAATATTCTCAAGAAATATTTGATAAGTTCGATATTTGAACGCCACAAGAAATATTCTTGATAAATTCGAAAAACATAGGAATCCACCTATAACTTTTATTGAACCCTCAATAAAAACAGTTTATATCAAAATCAAGTCTCAAGTCTGAATTACAATGAATTGAAAGGAATATAAATAAGTAAAATAACCTACCCGCTAATTGACTCAAAATAGAATTCTAATTAGACTAAAATTCTAAAATTGGTAAACAAATAATTAAAAACAAAATTTAACCTAAAAATACGCAAAAACCCTAATTTCCGTCTGCATAATTGACTTTCTGCTTAGTGGCCCATTTCTACTCGAAAAACACATATTATGCATCTAATTCCGACATAGTTGACTGGATTACACTTTTATTTGGCTTGAATATTTAACTTTTTCCGTAAAGCCTGCTATGACTCCGATTGTCGAGGGTCCAGAACACATCATACCCTCCTTCTTTAGGATGATTCGTCCCGAATCATAGCTTTGTTTATGTTGTTTCACTTCACCTCCTGGATCAAACGGGAAATTTCTCTTGCCATTGCACATGATCAACCAAAAATATTCCGCAATGGGGGTCATGTGAATGACTTGAAGTTGAAACACCTTTGGACATTGGTGGTGGTGCCCAAATTTCCACGTACCATTAACCTGCAAGAAAGAATTAAATAGAACGGGGAGGGAAATGTTAGTTTCATGAGGTATAAGGTATGGATCATTGTATTCATGAATTATCACAATCAATTCCTCCTTTGGAACCACGAGGCCCTTCTCTTCACCTCGTTCTTCCTTTGCAAGTTCTCGTTTATTCCTCTCTACTTCTTTTCTCTCAAGCACCTCTTTAATATTTTTACTTTCAAATTCAACCACGCCTCCTATCTCCAGATTTTTATCACCACGCTCGTGTACTACCTCATTACTACCCAAATGTGGATCTTCCAATTCAACGCTCAAATCTTGAACTTCAACCTCAACTCCCAATTCCACCTTCTCCTCATCAAATTTTGGAGTTTGATTATCCGTTTTTAACTTAAACTCCCCTCCTTCTCTTCAATATCCTTATCCTCACGATGCCTCCTATTACACCACTTTTCACTCTCCTTCCTTACCCTCCGTGAATCTTCTAGTACTTTTTCTAATGTCAACCCATATAGTACGCATGTTTTCCCTTTCTTAAGGAATTTGTATATGTGCATACTCTTATCATAAACAGTCTCCCTCCTACGTCTCCACGGTTTTCCCAATAAAATATGATAAGATTTCAATGACACTACATCACACCATACATCCTCACTATACCTTCCCTGGGTGATAGGCACTAGAACTTGTTTGGTTACTTTAAAATTCCCAAACTCCCTCATCCACGTCATCCTATAAGGTTTATAGTGTGGTTCTAGGGGCAATCCTAATTTTTCAACCACGGTGCTACTAACGAAATTAGTAAAACACTTTCCATCAATCGCCAAACTGCACCCCTTATGATCCACATAACATTTAGTTTGGAATAAAAATCCCGGATCATAATCCATTCCTTATGTGGCGTTAAAAAAAAATTCAAGAATGAAGAGGATTTAAACATCAAATAGCAAGAACGACTTTTATTGACTTGGAAGGAAATGAATACAAAAAATTTTAAAAAAAACTCAAGAAAGTGGTTCTTGAATTTGGAACAACTCTTTTTTTTTTTTTGAATAATGAATTTTCGAAATTAAATAAAAAATAAAAAATAATTTTTTTTAATAACTCCGAAAATTCGACACGAACGCAGCAAAACAAACGAAACAGGATTTGGATAAGAATCGAATAAAACAAACACTTTTAAATTTTTGTTGGATTTTTATATGGATTAAAAACCGAAAAATTTTACTGACACGAAGAACAAGAAAACCAAAAAATTAAAAAGAAAACACTCAACAAGATATGGATGATTTTCATGGGACTCGATGATAAATATAAAAATCAAACTGGATAGAAAAACCTGAATTCAGAGTCCAGCTCTGATACCAGATGATGAGATTCGAAGGGCGGAATAAACGCCGGAAAGTTCCGAACCCAGGTTGTGGATGGACGGATGAATCATGACCCGATATTCACGACGCGATGGCTCGACGATGCAGAATAAAGAACCACGACTTTCAAAACGCCACAAGGATTTGCCCAATCTCCCTGATAGGTTTCTGGTTTTGAACGCCACAAATATTCTCAAGAAATATTTGATAAGTTCGATATTTGAACGCCACAAGAAATATTCTTGATAAATTCGAAAAACATAGGAATCCACCTATAACTTTTATTGAATCCTCAATAAAAACTGTTTATATCAAAATCAAGTCTCAAGTCTGAATTACAATGAATGGAAAGGAATTTAAATAAGTAAAATAACCTACCCGCTAATTGACTCTAAATAGAATTCTAATTAGACTAAAATTCTAAAATAGGCAAACAAATAATTAAAAACAAAATTTAACCTAAAAATACGCAAAAACCCTAATTTCCGTCTGCATAATTGACTTGCTGTTTTGAAGCCCCCAATGATGGAATTTGGCCATAAAATCAGTCGGCTCAAGGGCTTTAGCCCATGAGTTTTGCTTAGTGGCCCATTTCTAATCGAAAAACACATATTATGCATCTAATTCCGACATAGTTGACTGGATTGCACTTTTATTTGGCTTGAATATTTAACTTTTTCCGTCAAGCCTGCTATGACTCCGATTGTCGAGGGTCCAGAACACATCACAAAGTTGTTACTATGCATTTGGATCAAAGAACAACAAGAAATCGAGGCAGAAGCATTCTCACGGCCGTAACATACCTTTTTACGGCCGTAAAATCATCTTGGCGGAATTTGGGCAGAAAAGCCTTTACGGCCGTAACATATCATCTCACGGCCATAAATGAAGTAGAAGACTTACGGCTGTAATCAAATACTCACGATCATAACCAAAACTTTGTAACTTTTATTTTTATTCAGAATGTCACTTACGGCCGTAAAAAATACTTGTCACGGCCGTAAATTATGTTTTGATTTTTAGACTGTAAGTTACTTACGGCCGTAACTTAGCGCCGCCAATTAAAACCTAGTTTAGGCGTTTTTGGCGTTTTAGTTTAGGTTGAATTCTAGTTTATTTTTAGTTGCTTTATTTTGTTAGCCTATATATATGGCTTTATTCAGCATTGTAAACAACAACTTTTATTCTTGAGATTAATGATATTGAAGGTGAGATATTCCCTTAATTCTCTTCTTGTTCTCGTTGAACAAATTTGAACTTATCAAAGGATTTGACAACCTTTGTGGCGTTCCCCCTTTGTGGTTCTTATCTCCACATCGTAACGGGTTTTGGGTTTAATATACCCATAGTTCTTGGGTCGTGAGGTCGGGGTTGCATTGTTATCGTCTACTATCTTGGATTTTAGAGCTTTCCGGCGTTTAATTCCTCGTGTTCTTGGTGATCCCCATATCGGATCACATCATCTGATATCAGAGCCTGTCTCTAAATCCAATTATTTAGTATTCCAGGTCCACAATCCGGCGTGAATGTGGAAAGGGCAAATAATACGGGGGAGACGTGTGGTGCGGGAATGGCTCAACCACGTTAGGATCAACCGCGCAATTTCCCTAATTTACGGAGGCCACTCAAGTATGACTTCAACCCACAGTTTAGAGCTAGGAATGAACATGTTGAGGTTGATGACAGTGATGAAGATAGTGGTGAATTGTCTGTTACTAGTGTTGGTAGGAGACGAGATCGGGGAGAAAGACGTGATAGGGGATATAGGCGTGATCGTAGGGATGATGTAGATGGGCATGTTGGTAATATTAAAATGTCCATTCCCTCGTTTCAAGGTAAAAGTAATCCGAACGTTTATTTTGAATGGGAAAAGAGGGTAGAATTAATTTTTGATTGTCATAATTATTCTGAAACTAAAAAGGTTAAATTGGCAGTCGTAGAATTTACTGATTATGCTATAGTATGGTGGGATCAATTGGTTACTAGTAAAAGGAGGAATGGGGAGAGGCCTATTGAAACTTAGGATGAGTTGAAGGCCCTTATGAGAAAACAATTTGTGCCTGGACATTACTATAGGGATCTCTACCAAAAACTACAATTCCATTCCCAAGGTAGTAAGAGTGTGGAGGATTACCATAGGGAGATGGAGGTTGCCATGATTAGGGAAAACATAGAGGAAGACCCTGAGGAAACCATGGCTAGGTTTTTAAATGGTTTAAATCGAGATATTGCTAATGTTATTGAATTGCAGCATTATATTGATTTGGAGGAGATGCTTCACATGACCATGAAAGTGGAGCGACAATTAAAAAGGAAGGGAACTTCAAAATTCTCTTCAAGTTCTAATCCTTTTGGTAAGTCTACATGGAGCGGGACTTCTAAAATTGATGGGGTTGTGTAGAAAAATAAATTTGAGGCACCGAAGGGAAAAGTAGAGCCACCCAACAAAGGTAAAATTGCTTCTGATTCTCAAACTCCTAGGACTAGAGATATTCGTTGATGAGGACCAGAGTGGCACAACGAGTAAGGATCCGTTGCATGTACCGGTGGGACCAATAACGAGGCTGAGGGCTAAGAAGATCAAGCAAGCAATGTAGGGGTTTATGCAAGCTTGGGTGGATGAATATTCAAGTGCATGGTCAAAGACTCCATTTTCAATGCATGACAAGATGGAAGATGAGCCAAAACCGTTACAATGCATTTGGGTCAAAGAACAAGGAGAAAAGAATGAAGAAGGCCATTTACGGTCGTAAGTTCTGGAGTTACGGCCGTAAAATTGATATCGCACAATTGGGGCAGAAAGTGACTTGCGGCCATAACTATCATTTTCACGGCCGTAACTGAGTTAGGGAATTTTATTCAGTATGTTACTTACAGCCGTAAGAACACATGTCACGGCTGTAAGAGGTGAATCAGTTTTTGGACCCGAGGGTCAATTACGGCCGTAAGCCCATATGTTACGGCCGTAAATTCCGCCGCGTTTTAATTTGTGTTTTTGCGGCTAGGGTTAATTTTGGACGCGTTTTAGGTTATATTATGTTTCTTTGTCATTGTAAAGAGACAACTTTTATGATTAATGAGATTGTTTGAATTAGGTGAGTTTATCCCTATTCATCTTCGTTCTTGATTGAACCCCTTGAACTTATCAAAGGATTTGACAACCTTTGTGGCGTTCACCCCTTTATGGTTCTTCATTCAGCATCTTAACGGGTCTTGGATTTGATACATCCTTGGTTCTTGAGTCGTGAGCGTCGGGTCATATTGTTATCGTCTAACAATCTGGATTTGCAACTTTCCAAGTGTTTATACAATTTCCGCGAGATTCCGTGATTCCCCAACAAGAATCACATCATTTGGTATCAGAGCTTGGCTCTAAATCCAGGTTTTGATATAATTCTTGTTTTGTTTCATTTTCTTCATTAGATTTCATTGTTCTTGAGCCATCGTTGAATCGATATTATATTCTTGGGTGTCTTGAAATTCTTCACTATTTCAAGATTGGTCGTAGTTTCAATTTTGTTATTATTAATTGTTCTTGATTAGGAAAAAAAAAAGGAGATTATTATTGAAGAGCAAGATCAAGAACACATTTCCATATTCAAGAAGACCTTTCTTGATACCTTTTTAATTTTTCCACATTCTTGGTAGTTTTCGTCATCCATCACTACTTTCAAAATATTTCATTCCTTTACATCAATTTTCTTGAGTCCAATATTCCATCAAATCTTCTTTTCATCTATTTGTGTCTTGCACTTTGGGTTAATTCCACAAAGATCAAGTCCATGACTAGTTCGGTGGGTTCTTTGAGAACTTGAGGAAAAGGGATAGAGAGGAAAAAGGCTGAGTGGTGAGATCAATAGAGGGAAAAAGCCGAATAGAGTGATACACGAGTACTAAATAAGTGAGGATATATTTTCTTGCCAATTATTTCTTTTTCTTTTGATCACTAACCATGTCACAGAAGGACACATCATCGACAGGGGAGGATAACCAACAGTTCCACTTTCTTGCAATGCTGGAAAAACGATTCGAGAGGTGGGATGCGAAGTTGGGGGAGATTAAAAACTCCGTGTACACGCATAGTGCAGCAATTGCCCAACTACGTAGAGAGCAGCCACACACGGCTCCTAATGACCGGAGGCCGCAAAGGTATGACAATAATCCTAGGAATGGAGTTTGGGATGATGATGATGAAGTTCAGATAGGAGATAGTGTTGATGATGATAGTGAAAATGTATCAGTGGCGAGCTTGGGTAGGAGAAGAGGTCGTGGTGGTCGGCGTGGAAGGGGATATAGGCGTGATTATAGGGATGATGATGGGGTGGATAGAAGCTTGGGAAACATTAAAATGACTATACCAGCTTTCCAAGGTAAAAGTGATCCGGAGGTGTACCTTGAGTGGGAGAAGAAGGTCGAACTGATTTTTGAGTGCCATAACTACTCGGAGGGGAAAAAGGTGAAGTTAGCAGTTATAGAGTTCGCAGACTATGCACTTGTGTGGTGGGATCAATTAGTGACAAGTAGGAGGAGGAATCGGGAAAGACCTATTGAGACTTGGAATGAGCTGAAGGGATTAATGAGAAAAAGATTCGTGCCCAACCATTACTAGAGGGACTTATACCAGAAACTACAAAATCTGTCTCAGGGTTCAAAGAGTGTAGAAGAATACCATAAAGAGATGGAGATTGCTATGATCCCAGCTAATATCGAGGAGGATCCGGAGGCCACAATGGCCAGGTTTTTGAGTGGTTTGAACAGAGACATTGCAAATGTTATAGAATTGCAACATTATGTTGAACTGGAGGAGATGCTGCACATGGAAATGAAGGTGGAAAGGCAGCTGAAAAGGAAAGGAACAGCAAAATACACTACGGGTTCTACTCCTTGGAAATCTACCTGGAGTGGAAATAACAAAAATGAAGGAGCTGCTCCAAAGGGGAAGTCAGAACCACCAAAGGCTCTAGAGGAATCTTCCAATAAAGGTAAACCCACTTCTGACTCTCAACCTCCTCGAAGTAGGGACATCAAGTGTTTTAGGTGTATGGGAATCGGGCACATTGCATCACAATGCCCAAACAAAAAAATAATGCTTGTGCGAAATGGGGTGGTGGTGTCGGAGGATGAGGTTGAGGATGATGATGAGTTTAAGGATACGCCTGCATTAGAAGCAGCTAGTGATTGTGACGACGGGGATTATGTGGTAGCTCAATCCCTTATTACTAGGCGTGCTCTTAGTACCCAGGTTAAGGTGGAGGAGTCTGGTGAGCAAAGGGAAAACATATTTCATACTAGATGCTTTGTTAATGATAAAGTGTGTAGTTTGATAATTGATGGGAGGAGTTGTACCAACGTGGTTAGTACCACTCTTGTCGAGAAATTGTGTTTACCTATAATCAAACACTCTAGACCTTATAAATTGCAATGGTTGAATGAGTCCGGAGAGATCAAAGTGAATAAGCAGGTGTTAATCAACCTTTCTATCGGGAAGTATGAGGATGAGTTAATCTGTGATGTGGTAACAATGCATGCTGGACACATCCTGTTGGGTCGACCATGGTAATATGACAGGAGGGTGGTACATGACGGGTACAAAAATAGGTACAGTTTTACAAAGGATGGGAAAAGTATCAAACTCATGCCATTAACTCCAGAACAAGTTTATGAAGATCAGTTGAAATTAAAGAGTGAGGAGGAAAAGACAAAGAGAGTTGGGACCACGATCCCAGAAAAAGGTGAGCTGAGAGAAAAACAGAGAGTTGGGGGTTCCGCCTCAGAAAAAGGAGAGGGAGTGACGAGTGCCAGAAAAGAAAGAGGAGAGAAAACCAAAGTGAGCTTCCTTGCCAAAAAGAGTGAGATCAAAAGAGCTGTCCTTGACCAACAACCAATGGTCTTACTAATGTACAAGGACTCATTCCTTGCACTCGATGACACTAACTCTTCCCTCCCCCGTTTAGCTGTTTCTCTTTTACAGGAGTTTGATGATGTATTCCCAGACGACATACCTAGTGGGCTGCCACCCATGCGGGGCATCGAGCACCAGATCGATCTTGTTCCAGGTGCTGTCATTCCAAATAGGCCTGCATATAGGAGCAATCCGGAAGAAACAAAGGAGCTTCAAAGGCAAGTCGAGGAGCTGTTGAGCAGGGGTTATGTCCGAGAAAGCATGAGCCCAAGTGCTGTGCCGGTCTTACTGGTACCCAAGAAGGATGGAACCTGGAGGATGTGCGTGGATTGTAGAGCTATCAACAATATCACGGTAAAGTATCGCCATCCCATACCTAGGTTAGATGACATGCTTGATGAGTTATATGGTTCATGTGTCTTTAGTAAAATTGACCTTAAAAGTGGATATCACCAAATACGCATGAAAGAGGGGGACGAATGGAAAACTGCGTTCAAGACCAAATATGGGCTTTATGAATGGTTAGTTATGCCGTTTGGTCTCACCAATGCACCTAGTACGTTCATGAGGCTGATGAACCATGTCTTACGAGCTTTCATTGGTAAATTTGTGGTCGTGTATTGACGAGGACCAGAGTGGCACAAGTGGCACAACGAGTAAGGATCCATTGCATGTACCGGTGGGACCAATAACGAGGCTGAGGGCTAAAAAGATCAAGCAAGCAATGCAGGGTTTTATGCAAGCTTGGGTGGATGAATATTCAAGTGCATGGTCGAAGACTCCATTTTCAATGCATGACAAGATGGAAGATGAGCCAAAACCGTTACAATGCATCTGGGTCAAAGAACAAGGAGAAAAGAATGCAGAAGGCCATTTACGGCCGTAAGTTCTGGAGTTAGGCCGTAAAATTGATATCGCACAATTGGAGCAGAAAGTGACTTACGATCGTAACTATCACTTTCGCGGCCGTAACTGAGTTAGGGAATTTTATTCAGTATGTTACTTACGGCCGTAGGAACACATGTCACGGCCGTAAGAGGTGAATCAGTTTTTAGACCCGAGGGTCAATTACGGCCGTAAGCCCATATGTTACGGCCGTAAATTCCGTCGCGTTTTAATTTGTGTTTTTTCGGCTAAGGTTAATTTTGGACGCGTTTTTAGGTTATATTATGTTTCTTTGTCAATGTAAAGAGACAACTTTTATGATTAATGAGATTGATTGAATTAGGTGAATTTATCCCTATTCTTCTTCGTTCTTGATTGAACCTCTTGAACTTATCAAAGGATTTGACAACCTTTGTGGCGTTCACCCCTTTATGGTTCTTCATTCCGCATCTTAACGGGTCTTGGATTTGATACATCCTTGGTTCTTGAGTCGTGAGTGTCGGGTCATATTGTTATCGTCAATTAATCTGGATTTGGAACTTTCCAAGTGTTTATACAATTTCCGCGAGATCCCGTGATTCCCCAACAAGAATCACATCATTTGGCATCAGAGCTTGGCTCTAAATCCAGGTTTTGGTATAATTCTTGTTTTTTTCATTTTTTTTTCTTCTTCATTAGATTTCATTGTTCTTGAGCCATCATTGAATCGATAATAGATTCTTGGGTTTCTTGAAATTCTTCACTATTTCAAGATTGGTCGTAGTTTTAATTTTGTTATTATTGATTGTTCTTGATTAGTAAAAAAAAAAAGTGATTATTATTGAAGAGCACGATCAAGAACACAATTCCATATTCAAGAAGACCTTTCTTGATTCCTTTTATTTTTCCCACATTCTTAGTAGTTTTCGTCATCCATCACTACTTTCAAATTCTTTCAATTCCTGTTACATCAATTTTCTTAAGTCCAATATTCCGTCAAATCTTCTTTTCATCTGTTTGTGTCTTGCACCTTGGGTTAATTCCACAACGACCAAGTCCGTGACTAGTTTGGTGGGTTCTTTGAGAACTTGAGAAAATGGATAGAGAGGAAAAAGGCAGAGTGGTGATATCAATAGAGGGAAAAAGCCAAATAGAGTGAAAACACGAGTGCTAAACACGTGAGGATATATTTTCTTGTAAATTGATTCTTTTCTTTTGATCACTAACCATGTCACAGAAGGACGCATCATCGACAAGGGAGGATAACCAACAGTTCCACTTCCTTTCAATGCTGGAAAAACGATTCGAAAGGTGGGATGCGAAGTTGGGGTAGATTAAAAACTCTGTGGACACGCATAGTGCAGCAATTGCCCAACTACGAAGAGAGCAACCGCATATGGCTCCTAATATCCGGAGGCCGCAAAGGTATGAAAATAATCCTAGGAATGGAGTTTGGGATGATGATGATGTTGAGATAGGAGATAGTGTTGACGATGATAGTGAAAGTGTATCAGTGGCTAGCTTGGGTAGGAGAAGAGGTCGTAGTGGTCGGCGTGGAAGAGGAAATAAGCGTGAAAATAGGGATGAGGATGGGATGGATAGAAGCTTAGGAAACATTAAAATGACCATACCAGCTTTCCAAGGGAAAAGTGATCCGGAGGTGTACTTTGAGTGGGAGAAGAAGGTAGAACTGATTTTTGAGTGCCATAACTACTCAGAGGGGAAAAAGGTGAAGTTGGCAGTTATAGAATTCATAGACTATGCACTTTTGTGGTGGGATCAATTAGTGACAAGTAGGAGGAGGAACCGTGAACGACCTATTGAGACCTGGAACGAGTTGAAGGGTTTGATGAGAAAAAGGTTTGTCCCCAACCATTACTATAGGGACTTGTACCAGAAACTCCAAACTCTGTCTGAGGGTTCGAAGAGTGTAGAAGAATACCATAAGGAGATGGAGATCGCTATGATTCGAGCAAATATTGAGGAGGATCCAGAGGCCACAATGGCCAGGTTTTTGAGTGGTTTGAACAGAGACATTGCAAATGTTATAGAACTGTAACATTATGTTGAGCTGGAGGAGATGTTTCACATGGCGATGAAGGTGGAAAGGCAACTGAAAAGGAAAGGGACAGCAAAATACTCTTCGGGATCTACTCCTTGGAAACCTACGTGGAGTGGAAATAACAAAAATGAAGGAGCTGCTCCAAAGGGAAAACCAGAACCACCGAAAGCTCGAGAGGAATCTGCCTGTAGAGGTAACCCCGCTTCTAACTCTCAACCTCCTAGAAGTAGGGACATCAAGTGTTTTAGGTGTATGGGAATTGGACACATTGCATCACAATGCCCGAACAAAAAAATAATGCTTGTGCGAAATGGGGTGGTTGTATCGGAGGATGAGGTTGAGGATGATGATGAGTTTAAGGATATGTCTGCCTTAGAAGAAGCTAGTGATTGTGACGATGGAGATTATGCTGTAGCTCAATCCCTTATTACTAGGCGTGCTCTTAGTACCCAAATTAAGGTGGAGGAGTCGGGTGAGCAAAGGGAAAACATATTCCATACTAGATGCTTTGTTAATGATAAAGTGTGTAGTTTGATAATTGATGGGGGGGAGTTGTACCAACGTGGTTAGTACCACTCTTGGTGAGAAATTATGTTTACCCATAATCAAACACCCTAGGCCTTATAAATTACAATGGCTGAATGAGTCCGGTGAGATCAAAGTGAATAAGCAGGTGTTGATCAACCTCTCTATCGGGAAGTATGAGGATGATTTAATTTGTGATGTGGTTCCAATGCATGCTGGACACATCCTGTTGGGTTGGCCATGGCAATATGACAGGAGGGTGGTACATGACAGGTACAAAAATAGGTACAGTTTTACAAAGGATGGAAAAAGTATCAGACTTATGCCATTAACTCCGCAACAAGTTTACGAAGATCAGTTGAAATTAAAGAGTGAGGAAGAGAAGACAAAGAGAGTAGGGACCCCGATCCCAGAAAAAGGAGAGCTGAGTGTTCAAATGAGAGTTGGGACCACGATCCCAGAAAAAGGTGAGTTGAGAGAAAAACAGAAAGTTGGGGATTCCGCCCCAGAAAAAAGAGAGGGAGTGACGAGTATTGTGTATTGACATGTTAGATAGCCTTGCTGTGGCCAGGATTACTTGATGTTTAAAATTGTTATTGATTCATGATTTATGACCAATATGCTACTTGTGTCTATTTTTATAAAATGCTTATCCATGCAAGATCATAATTATCTTGAGCACAATAGTCATGATTGATTGTTGGTGAAGTTGGGAATTGTTAAAGGGTGAAGAGGTTAATGGAGTAGAAGAATTAGGTTGTGAGCTTGTATTTTTAATTTTTATCAACCTATCAAATGTTTCCCAAAACTCTAAATCTCTTGATCCGAATGTAAGATAAGTTTGGGGGTGGTTGACCCGGTGAAGGAGACGGTCTAGACGTGTGGTGATTCCATGCATGTTGGAAATAAATTTTGTGTGGAGTGTATTTCGCCAAGTATAAGCTAAGTAATGACCGTATGCTAAAGTTCTAAGCCCATTTTAATTTTTTGCATTGCATTGCCCTATCTCGAAGCCTTTTTGACTTGAGTAATTAAGCCCGTAGGAGTATCTTGAAACTTGGTGCCTTAAGTTTGAAACTTGGGAGTCATCGGCCGAAAGCTCGCTACATGGGTCAATTAGAAAGCTTAATGAGTAGGGTACTCACACACACACACACTTGAAAAAAAAAAAAAAAAGCACATTATCATTGCATTTGCTTAATAAGTCTACCTCACTTCGTAGCCTTTTTGACTCGAGTTAATAAGTCCGTAGGGGTATTTTGAAACCTGGTACCCTTTGATCTTAAAACAATCGGGGAGTTGCCGACCTAAAGCTCGCTACATGGGTCAATTAGAAAGCTTAAGGGAGTGGGGGAAGACATGAGCATTCATCACGTTAGTTTTTAGAAATCATGCATTTGTACTTGCATAAGGGCTCTTAGATGAATAGTGGGTTTGAATTGCTTGGTATAAACTTGAATGTCGAAGCACTCATTAGTGGAGAGTCATCGCATTTCTAGGTTGTCGAGATTGTCGGTAAAACACACCCAAACTAGAGTGGAAAAAGAAAAGAGTGATTTGAGAGTACCCTATAGAATTGCATCCCGGGAGAAGAAAGAAAAATATGTATTGGGGGATGAATGTCACGAGTGGGAAATAAAAAGAATTGACCACTAACGGTGGGTACTTTTGACTTGAAACTTCTTTACTCATCAACATTCTCGAAACTTAATTGACAATTGAATGTGACTATGCACACACACAACGATCGAACATTGGATTAGCTTAACTTCTTTTTTGTAGCATTATTTGGAATCATACTTTTGAATTGGTTATACAATTTTGTACTCATGAGTAATTTGCAAGTTATCTAACATTGTTGATCTATATTTCATGTTACTTGAGTGCACTAGTAGATAATTTTGCTCGAGACGAGCAAAAGCTCAAGTTTGGGGGTGTGATAAGTGTGCGTTTTACACACTTATTTAGTTCCTAAATTAGCACTTTAATTGATAAATTGAGCAAATATCTACTTATAAATTGTGTTTATCTTGTAAAATTAGGTACAAACTCAATTGGAAAGCAAATGGACAAGATTGGAGTGCAATTGAGCTTAAAGATGAGCAAATTTGATGTCCAATGACCTATTTGAAAGAAATCAAAAGTTTGGGGACTTAATTGCAACATCTCAAAAGTTGAAGGACCAAAAGTGCAATTTTAGCAAGAATAAGACAAGAGAACGTGGCTGGGAATCACATGAGCTGGAAATGATGGGAGAGTGATGGAGAAAAGATGCTGAGAGACAAAGAAGCATGGGCAAGAAAAAGTGCCGTGAGCTGGACAGGAAAGAGGCTGCTATACATATACACACACAACCAGACACAAGAGGAGAGGATCACTGCTGGTGACAGCAGCAGTGGGAGCTAGGAAGAAAGTAGATAGATTGATACATATACTGAGATAGATAGGTGACTGCAGGGAGAAAACCAGGGTGGAAGCCGGAGAGGTAGCTGGGTGACAGACTGTTGCTACTGGTGTGTTGATTCCTGGTGGTCACTGCTGCTGGAGGGAAGGAAGCCGCTACTGCTTCTGCCTGAAAGTGGGAGCTGCTGCTGGTTCAACAGAAGCAGGAGCTGGTGCAAGGAAGGAAGAAGCTGTTGGAGGCAGCAGAGTGACACTGCTGCCTGTGAAATTTGCTACTGCTGAGTGCTGGCTGGTGCTGGTAGGTTGCGAGACTGCTGCTGCCATTAAGAAATCTGAACTGGTTCTGCTGCCAACTGAACCTGTTGCTGCCTGAAAGCTTTCTGGTGCGGTAGAGACTGCTGCAGGTTGGTGGTTGCTGAGGTGAATACACTGCTGGATCTGTTGCTGAAGCTGGAAGCACCTGGGAGTGACAGCCTGCTGCCGGTGAAGGAAACTTTATTGCTGAGCTTGAAGGCATTTGGGAAGACATTGCTGGTTGCAGCCTATTGTGAAACGAAGAAAGCTGTGCTGCTGGGAAGCTGCTGAAAGCTGGAAGACTGCACGTGCTGCTGGAGCTGCTGCCTGAATAGCTGGAAATCTGCTGGTGCTAGAGAAGGCTGCTGGAGGTGCTGGACTGCAATGGAGAATGCTGCCATGGCTGGACTGATTTGCACAAAGCTGGAAGTTTAGGGACTGAAATGCAATTACTTAATAGTTGGAGGACCTTGATGCAAATTCCACCATTTCCAAAATCCGGGTTGTAATTTTATCATCTATCGCTTTTTCTTCCAATATGTTTAGCTAAATTTTAATGTTGGGATTTATGGCATGAATTTAACCTAACTTGGATTAATTTCAATATTTGCCTTTTTGATTAAATGCTTATTTCATGTGTATTTGTCATTGAGATTATTCCATCTGTTTGCTTGATCACCAAATATATGTTATGTGAAGTGTATGATAATCTAGAGATATTGTGCATTTTAGACCAAATGACAAATGCTCTAGGTTCTTGTTAAGGATAGAGATATACCTTAAACCCTAGATGATCCATTGAGCTATTTTTACAAAACGTTAATGCAATTGATTGGGTTTTAATCGACATAGAGATATAGTAGGTTAAACCAATTGATTAGGGTTAATTTCACTCGAGAGAGGTAATTAGCTAAGTTTGAAAAATCGGGTCTAACATTGTAAATGAGTAATTTATTAATTTGCATGTTGAGAAATTAATTAGGCGACGGTTAAATGAAACCATGAATCCCAACCACGTTTTATCTTTCATTTTCCGTATTTTAATTCGGTTAAATTATGTTTTGATTTTTAGACCGTAAGTTACTTACGACCGTAAACATAAAAGTTACGGCCATAACTTAGCGCCGCGAATTAAAACCTAGTTTAGGCGTTTTTGGCGTTTTAGTTTAGGTTGAATTCTAGTTTATTTTTAGTTGCTTTATTTTGTTAGCCTATATATATGGCTTTATTCAGCATTGTAAAAAACAACTTTTATTCTTGAGATTAATGACATTGAAGGTGAGATATTCTTTTAATTTTCTTCTTGTTCTCGTTGAACAAATTTGAACTTATCAAAGGATTTGACAACCTTTGTTGCGTTCCCTCTTTGTGGTTCTTATCTCCGCATCGTAACGGGTTTTGGGTTTAATATACCTATAGTTCTTGCGTCGTGAGGTTGGGGTTGCATTGTTATCGTCTACTATCTTGGATTTTAGAGCTTTCCGTCGTTTAATTCCGCGTGTCTTGGTGATCCCCATATCGGATCACATCATAAACTATTATCTGTGATAAAATTTTTCTAACAAGTGGTGTTAGAGCCACCTAAATGTTGAATTATCAGATCTTTATACGTGTGCATATGAAATATATTTTCCACCGGGTTTTATATGCATTTAGTTTGCTGCCTATACATGCGATTTTGGGATATTATGTATTTGGGTTTTCAACCAAATCAATCTTTCTTTGTGAGCATATATGCAAAAAATTTTATTACGAAAATTGGGCATAAAGATCTTTAAATTGATTTTTCGAGTCTGATTTTGAAATTGATTTGAAATCGTTGTGAACACTTGAACATGGATTCTGATTCAGATTTAGTTTTGTGATATATGTATATACTTTTATGAATCACGCATGAATTTCATTTAAATTTGATTATTTGATTGTTGAGCAATTGGATTTTGAATCTATTTTCTGGTGAATTTTGATATGGATTAAGTTGGGCTTTTTATTTAATATTGAAATTTGGGAATTTGTGTACGGTTGAATTTGTGGATTTATGTTGAGATTTTTGTTGTTGAATCGAGTGTGGCCGTATGGTGGAGTTATGGGTTGGTTGCACACAGAAGTCGTGGCATTTGCGTCACTGTCGGAAGCTGGCTGTGCACGGCGTTGCAGGAAAACAAGGCTAGTAATGGCGCTGCGACCTCCGGTGGTTCGTCGGTAGTGACGTACTCTGGTGATGGAGCCACGTTCTTTGGATATGGTGGGGCGTTGGCGGCAGCTAGGGTTTTTAAACCCTAATAGTTGCAATTCGGATATTGGGACAGGGGCTTTTACTGGAAATTTAAAGTCTCCAGGGAGGTTGGTACAATTTTGGATAATTGGATAATTTGCACCTCCAGTCCTCCCTGTTTGTTTGGAATTAAAGTTGATCCCTGAAGGTTTTGGATTTTATAATTAAGCCCCTAAGGTTTTAAATTATTTAAGTTGGCCTTTAAATTTCTGAATTTTGTAAAATCAGCCCCTAAATTTATAAAATTGTTTAGTTAGGCCTTTTAAAGTTCTGGATTTTATAACCAGTCCCTAAAGTTTGTAAATTTTCTAAATTGGTCCGTAATGTTTGAAAATTTTAGAAATTGATCTTTAAAGTTCGAAAATTTTCATATTCAGTCCTTAAAGTTTCAAAATTCTCTATTTTGAACCCTAAAGATTGATTTTCTTTTAAATTAGAATCTAAAGTTTGGAATTCTCTTAATTTGGCCAATAAGGTTTTAGAAAAATTATAAATTAAGTCCTTCAAGCTTAAATTTTTTCATAATTGGCCACCAAAAGTTTAAGAATATTGCAATTTGACTCTCCCAACTAAAGGATTGCTTTATTCTAAAGTTTTGAATTCTATAATTCAAATCCTAAAGTCAAATATATGTGCAAATTAGTGATTTTGGTTTCAAATTTTGGTACTACGGACTCTTTTGAGAGATATAATATTCGAAAGTAAGTTAGTGGAATCAACATATTGCCAAAGCAACCTCTCTTGTGTATATTAATTAACTTAGAATATTAGAAGGTATTTGTGTGTGTTATTCATTGCGGATGTTGATTGACTCAAAGGAAGATCAATAAATCGAAGATCAATGTTTGACTCGAATTTCACATGCACCTGTGATGATGAATACGTGGCAATTATTTGGTTTAACGTGTAATCAATAAATATGTCCAAAAAAAGATTTATTGGTTAACATGTCTTATTTCCAGTGTTTGATCACTACACTAAGGGAAAATTAGGTGTTTGTGTGTTATTCATAAGGATATTGATCGGCCCAAAGGAAGGTCAATGTTTGGCTCGAATTTCACCTGAACTTGTGGTGATAAACACGTGACGGCTATTTGGTTTAATGTGTGATCAATAAATCAGTCCAAAGAAAGGTTTATTAGTTGACATGTCTTATTATCAGTGTTTGATCACTACACCAAGAGTACCACTTACAAGTCAATATTTCTATCCATAGACTAAATATTGATGTTGTGCTAGGTATCTTGTGATGGGCCCTGCCATTATTTGAAAGTATGATTTGCATAATAAGGTATTTATGTGAGCTATTTTGTTTAAGCGTTCTCGATTCGGTTTCAAATTATCCTAGTAGTATATCTACAAGCTCAAATTTAATCCCTGTATTTATGGAACAACTTCAAGGACTGGACAAAGAACATTAATATTGTTCTTGGATGCATGGATCTAGATCGTGCACTAAGGATTGAGCAACCTGCTCCTTCGACAGATGAAAGTTCATATAATCAAAGGAGGAACTTTGAGAAGTGAGATCACTCAAGTCACATGAGTCTAATGAATATTATGCGCGGCATTCTGGAAGCCTTTAGTAGCATAGTATTTGGGAGGTAAATAATGCCAAGGAATTCCTTACTGAAATTAAGAAACATTTTGTGAAAAATAATAAGGCTGAAACAAGCACCCTTCTGCAAAGCTTGATTTCATTAAAGTATAAAGGAAATTGGAATATAAGGGAGTACATCATGGAGATGTCTCACACCGATTCAAAAACTTAAGGCACTAAAACTCGACTTGTCTGATGACTTGATCGTGCATTTGGTATTGATATCACTTCCTGCACAATTCAGTCAATTTATGGTCAATTATAACTGTCAAAAGGAGAAATGGACTCTCAATGAGCTCATTCATAGTGTGCAATCTTCTTACACAATTCAGTCAATTTAAGATCAGTTTTAACTACCGAAAGGGGGAAATGGACACTTAATGTGCTCATTTTTCATTTTATGTGTGCTAATGGGCAATCCCACCTGGGTGACGAAATGACGACTTTTGACGACGTTCAGAGTTTTGAGGTCGGATCATTAAAGATAATCAACATGTCCGACCTAACACTCCCCAGGTCGGACAACGAGTAAATCATCTCTAAAAAAACAAACAAAGAGGCTCCAATCCATTTTCCGACCTGGACATGTCAGATCGGGCAGACTTTATTTATTCCCAGCAATGGAAAAGACGAGGTCCAGTCTATACATCCGAGGTGGAAGAGTCAGGTCGGACGTTGACTTGCAATGATTGAACGAGGTCATAACTACTTTCTTATATGGCAGTTGAAACAGTTATTTAGACATGTAATCAGTTAGAACATGATGTGATTCGGGATAGGAGCTCAAAGGAGCAGTCAAGTCACGGATGACGCAACAACATTCGACATAGGAAAATGAACAACTTCCATGTTGGAAGCTAGTCGAGACGACGAGTGGATCAACCTCATTCAAGTCGTAGAAGAAAATTATGAAATCACAAATTCACGGCCGTAACATACACTACTCACGGCCGTAACTTACAGTGTCACGGCCGTAATGCAGTTTCTGTTAAATTATGAATTTTCGAGGAAAAAGGATTTAAGGCCGTAAATAAAGTCTCACGGCCGTAACTGAGAATCAGAAAGCTTCTTACGGCCGTAAAGGAATTAGTCACGGCCGTAAAAGTCGGTTTCCGTAATTTTAGGATTTTATTTATTTCCTTATTTTTAGGTATTTGTTTCCTAGTTTAATTAGAACTTCTAACCTAGATTTTGACCATATTTATAGGGATGTAATTTTCATTATTCAGGGGACTTGACACAACTTTGGTATTATAATTGAGAGGCTATTTTGCTTTCACAATCTTATTCTTCATTGAATAAATTCCGAACTTGCGAGTAATTCTTGTTTGTTCAAATCTTAGGTGAGATTTATTTTCATTGTGATCAAGAGGTCAACATATCAATTGATTGTGTTGGTTGCTTGGTTCAATTTATTTGAATCAATCTCTAAATCGTGATTCTTTGGCGTTCTTGGGTCGATTCCAATAATTTGTGGGTTGCGTAGCTACAACTGCTACGTGGTTTGCATCATCTGGTATCAGAGCTTAGGCTCCAAAAATCAAGGTTATATCTTTATTTTGTTTTCTTGAGTTTTCTATCCAGTTTGATTTTTATGTTTATCATCGAGTCCCATAAAAATCTTCCATATCTTGTTGAGTGTTTTGTTTTTCAGTTTTTTGCGTTCTTCTTGTTCTTGAGTTTGTTGAGTCTTTAATCCAGAAAATCGTTCCAAAAAATTTCAAAAGTGTTTGTTTTGCTTAATTCTTATCCGTATTAAGTTCCGTTTGTTTTGTCGTGTTCGTTGTCGAATTTTCGGATTTATAAAAAAAAAAAAAAAGATTATTTTTTTATTTATTTTATTTATTCCGAAAATTCACCCAAAATTAAAAAAAAAAAATTATTTCCATTCAAGAACCACTTTCTTGAATTTCCTTAAATTCTTGATAAATCCTTGTCTTCCAAGTCAAATTAAAATTTTTGATATTCTTTCCTTTCTAGTCAAAATTCAAGAATCACTTTCTTAAGATTTCTTTAATTCTTGACATTCTCTAAATTTCTTTCTTCCGTTTATTTTTCGAGCAAGAAAATAAATTCCTTCTTGCTAGTTGGTGTCTAGATCATCTATTCTTGAATTTTCTTGAATTGCCACATAAGGGATGGATTATGATCTGGGTTCGTTGTTCCAAACTAGATGTTATGTGGGTCAAAAGGTGTGCAGTTTGGCAATTGATAGAGAGTGCTTCACTAATTTTGCTAATATCAACATGGTTGAAAGATTGGGATTATCTCTAATACCGCACAATAGACCTTATTGTGTGACGTGGATGAGGGAATTTGGAGAATTCCATGTAACCAAGCAAGTTCTAGTGACTATCACCCGTGGAAAATAAATTGATGACGTATTTTGTGATGTAGTGCCTTTAAAGTCTTGTCATATTTTGTTGGGAAAATCGTGGAGTCGTATGAGGGAAGCAATATATTATAAGAGTATGCACATATACATGATTCTTACGAGAGGGAAAACATTCACACTGTATGGATTGACACTCGAGGAAGCACTAGACGATTCGAGAAAGGTAGAAAAAGAGAGAGAGAGAGAGGAAAGTTGTAGTGAGATTGCAAGAGGATCCTCGAGATAGGGATGTTGAGAAGGAGGGAAAGCTGAAACTAGAAACGGTTGATCAAATTCCAAAATTTGAAGTAGAAGATGAAGAATTGGGTAGTAAGGAGGTGAATGAACAAGGAAATAAAATTGTGGAAGAGGTGATTGAGGATGAAGGTGTGGTTGAAAATAAAAATGTGGAAAAGGTAGTTGAGACTAAAAATGTAGAAGAAGTTGAAACTAAAAATTTAGAAGAGATAGTTGAGCTTGAAAATGTGGAGTTAGAAGAGGTGGATGAGTATGAGAGAAAAGAAATAGAAGAGATTGAGCAAGAAGTTACAACAAAAGAAGGAAGTGAAGAGAAGGACCTCGTTGTTAGGGAAGAGGATTTGGAGATGACATACCATGAGTACAAGGATCCATATCTTGTACTTTGTGAAACTAACATTTCCCACCCTATTTTGCTTAAATCTTTCTTGCAGGTTGAATATACTTGGAGGTTTGAGTCACACCACATTTGGCCAAGGAAGTTCTTATTTCGACTCGTCCTTCCAATCCAAGTATTCGACTATTGGTTGATCCTATGTAATGGAGGCAAAAATTTTCCTTTTGATCCAGGCGGTGCGCTGAAACACCATGAACCAAGCTATGATTCGGGACGAATCATCTTGAAGAAGGGGAGAATGATGTGATCCGGGATAGGAGCTCAAAGGAGAAGTCAAGTCACGGACGACGCAACAACATTCGACATAGGAAAATGAACAATTTCCATGTTGGAAGCTAGTCGAGACGACGAGTGGATCAACCTCATTCAAGCCGTCGAAGAAAATTATGAAATCACAAATTCACGGCCGTAACATACACTACTCACGGCCGTAACTTACAGTGTCACGGCCGTAATGCAGTTTCTGTTAAATTATGAATTTTCGAGGAAAAAGGATTTAAGGCCGTAAATAAAGTCTCACGGCCGTAACTGAGAATCAGAAAGCTTCTTACAGTCGTAAAGGAATTAGTCACGGCCGTAAAAGTCGGTTTCCGTAATTTTAGGATTTTATTTATTTCCTTATTTTTAGGTATTTGTTTCCTAGTTTAATTAGAACTTCTAACCTAGATTTTGACCCTATTTATAGGGATGTAATTTTCATTATTCAGGGGACTTGACACAACTTTGGTATTATAATTGAGAGGCTATTTTGCTTTCACAATCTTATTCTTCATTGAATAAATTCCGAACTTGCGAGTAATTCTTGTTTGTTCAAATCTTAGGTGAGATTTATTTTCATTGTGATCAAGAGGTCAACATATCAATTGATTGTGTTGGTTGCTTGGTTCAATTTATTTGAATCAATCTCTAAATCGTGATTCTTTGGCGTTCTTGGGTCGATTCCAATAATTTGTGGGTTGCGTAGCTACAACTGCTACGTGGTTTGCATCAGAACATATAAAAAGTCAACTACCTAGTCCTATGTAAGAGTTCAATTAGTTTAGTTATGTCGTAATGCCAGGCAGTCAGGTATTGTAATAAGTCAACTCATCCATTTTTCCTATAAATACAAGGAAAGATGGCTCACAAAAGGATCCCAACTTTAGCTATTCACAGTCGAATATAAATATATTAAACCATACGTGAAGTCCAGGTCGGCAAGTCCGAACTGGTCACTTCTTCCACATACAACTTTTTATTAGCATAATTGATATTCACCCATTCTTCTTGCTGACTTGGAATATTTTTATTTCAACTATCAACAGTGTGCAAGAGGAAGAAAAGTTGAAGCATGACAGAACTGAAAGTGTTGACATGGCAAATACCTCTAAAGATAAGGGCAAGAAAACAAATAAAGAACATAAAGTTGCTAAGGGTTCAGAACAAAAGAAACCACATAATGACATTAAGGGTTGTTTCTTTTGCCATATTTTTGGACATTTGAAGAAAGATCGTACATACTACCAACTAAAGCTGCTACCAAAATACCTTAAGAGCTTTTGACAGGCACAAAGCTTAGTCTAAAGCATTTTCACATTTAGGGATGTCCAGCTAAGGTTAGGCCTTATAGGCCACATTAAAAAATTGGACTCCAAAATAGTAAGCAGCTACTTTATTGGTTATTCTAAGCGATCGAGAGGCTATAAATCTTATGATCTCATACTTAAGTCAATTTTTGAAACAGGGACTGCAACATTTTTTGAGTATGTTGAGTTTTGGGAGAGAAATAAGGTTAGAGATATTGTCTTTAAGGAAGAAGTTGAGGAGGGTTCAGTTTTGATTCCTACTATTGCTTTTGACAGTGTGCAAATTTCCATACATGTCATTGATCAAGAAACATATCTGGAACCTCAACTAGAAAATGTTGAAGAACCTCCCATCCAGAATAAGGTAAATTTTAGAAGTACAACCTCAATAACCAAAGTCATTAAGGAGATCCATAAGAGAAAGGAAAAAAACTATTCCGGATAATTTAATAATATTTCTCTAAAAGCATAAGGAAAATAATGGAATGGTGGAAGATTGTCCAATCAATTTTCATCAAGTCATGGAGGGTTCTAACTTTCAAAAGTGGATTGATGCCATAAATAAGGAATATAAGCATATGCAAGATAATAAAGTTTGGGATCTTGTCCCATTAACAGAAGGTGCGAAGCCCATTGGTCTTAAATGGATTTTTAAACCAAGAGGGATTCGATAGGTAATGTGGAAAGATATAAGGTTTGTCTTGTATCTAAGGGCTTTACATAGACTGATGGCATTGACTTCAAAGAGACTTTCCCTTTGATTTCAACGAAAGTCTCTTTCAGGGAAATTATGATTATTGCACATTTTGACCTTAAGTTACATCAGATGGATGTTAAGATGACGTTTCTCAATAGAGACATTGATGAGACAATCTATATGGTGCAATCAGAAATTTGTGTTCGTAGACCCGAAGAATATGGTTTTCAAATTAAAGAAATCCATTTGTGTGCTCAAGCCAGCTTCCCGTTAAGGGTAATACAAATTTCATCAAGTAATTATCTCATTTGATCTTGAGATTTATGCTGTTGATGGTTGTGTATTACAAGTTTAGTGGGAGTACATATATTTTCCCGGTTTTATATGTAGATTATTGCTTGACACCAATGATATAGGTATGTCACATAAAATTATGAGATTTTTGGTCAAGGAATTTTGAGATTAAAAATCTTGGTGACGTCTCTTTTGTATTAGGAATTCAGATACACCGGGATTACCCTAGGGGTATTCTTGGATTGTCACAAAAGGGCTATATTGATAAAATTGGCATGCAAGATAGTAAATCAGGGGACACCCCTATCGCTAAGGGAGACAAATTAGTCTCAACTAATGCTCGGAAAGTGATCTTGAAGTTAAAGAAATGCAGAGGATCCCATATAGTTAACCCATAGGGAGTCTGATGTATGCTCAAATGTGTATGCGTTCGGATATTGCATACATTATTGGGATACTAAGGAGATATTTAAGTAACCTTGGGATGGATCATTTGGAAAGCACCCAAACATGGGTTATAAGGTATTTAAAGAGAACAAAAAATTGCATGCTCACGTACAGAAAATCGGATCAGTTGGAGATCATATGGTATTATGATTTCGATTTTCTAGATGTCAAAACAGTAGGAGATCCACATCAAGCTACATCTATCTGCTAGTTGGAGGAGTTAGTCCCGGAAGGAGTGCCTACACTAATAACTTCTTCCACCATGACAGCAGAGTTTGTAGCATTTTTAAAGGCATCTAATCATGGAATATAGTTGCAAAATTTGGTCACTAGGCTGTACATTCTGTATAGTATAGAAAGACCACTAAAGTTATATTGTGAAAATAATTCAGTTGTTTTATATTCTAGTAACAACAGGAGCTCAACTAAGTCAAAATACATTGACATAAGTTCCTATTGTGAAAGATACAGTTCAGAGTTGACATGTGTCAATAAGAGCACATTAGGATAAACTCCATAATTACGGATCCGCTTACTAAGGTATTACCACCCAAGGTCTTTCATGAGCACATTGCTCATATGTGTGTTTTATTTCTTGAGGATATTTGATTTTAGTGGGAGTTTGTATTTTGGGTGCTTTAGACACATTTACTGTCCTTTTGAATACAGTTTAAAGTTAAAGTTATTTATAGCTGTAAAGTTTCAAGTTTATTATCTCTGAACTTGTTTAGAATGATCTCACTAAAGTTGGACCAGTTGGAAATAGGCATGTTAAGATCACATTACATGTAATTTCCATGCTACACATCCATACTTGATCCATGTCAATCAGCTATGTCGATATACGTGACCATTGATGGGCTTAGTTATGATAAATGTAGCGAAAGCCGCTTTGATCCTTCCTATGTTGATATGATTGATGGACCGGATTGTTTGGGGATGCATTCAGTAATGATAGCAAAATTCTAAGTACTCATAAGGTTATGATTGATACATAATAGTAAGGTTAAACATATAGCCCAAGTGGGAGATTGTAAGGTTTAAATCAATCGTGTGGGCTTCTATGTGAATTACTGTGTATTGAATAAAAAGCTATCAAATTTGGTTAAGTCCATTTAAAGTGATCTAATAAGGATTTGGTATATTGGGCTTTAATGCATCTAATTAATGTATAGGCTTTTATGTGTTGTTAAACATGAGGTGCAACCGAGGCTTGAATCGCGATTTTTTCGGCAAACTTACCGACGGTCGAGGTAGGTAAGTTTCTGGGTAATTTGTTTCTTGGGCTTGGGTTTGATTTGGTGGTATTTTTGAGTTGGGACCGTGGCTGTCTTAGTGTGGTGTGCGAGTTTGGAATTGGGTGCGGTGGTGGTTTGAGGTGAGTGGTTTGTGCAGGTTGAGGTGGTGGTGTTTGGGTTGTGATGGAGGTGGCTATGGTGTAAGAATGGTGGTCTGGTTTCGATCTTGGAGGTGATGGGGACTGTTTTGGTTGTTGGTGATGATGGAGGTGTGTGGGAGGTGGCGGTGCTGCAGGTGGTTGGGTGGTTTCGAGTATGGCAGCGGTGATGCTTTCTGTGGTAGTGCACGAATGGGGAAGTGGTGGTGAGGTGAGGTGGTTACCTGGCTGCGGGAGGTAACTGGAAATCAATGTTGTGGTTTGAAGTTTGCTGAGCTCCAGCTGGTCGTGAATGGTGTTGCTGGGCACAGAGGATGAACCTGTGGTTGTGTTGAGAGAGGGAGCCTGAAATTGTTGAGGTGTGGGTTGGGAAGTGAGTATGAGAGTTTGATAGGGTATGAGATTGATGTAGTTGGTGGGAGGTATGGGTTGATTAGGGTAGTTTGGAAACCTTGACAAGCAATGTACGGAATTTGAGAAAAATAATACGCACGAATCAACTGAGTCTAAAAAATGAATCTGATAAAATGAGCTTGATGTAATTTGAAATTTAAAACGATTTCGAAAATAATAATTTAATTAAATCAATAAAATTTTAGAAATTCGAATTTTAATTAAAATCGAATGGACTCGATATTTCTCGACTCGACTAGACGAATACGTCACGACTTTAATTTAATAATGGGTGAGATCGCAACGGCACGTTTCATAGTTTAAAAATAATTATTAAATGCGTAAAAATTCTTGATCACTACATTTTAATATGAACATAATTATTTGCGACGCTTCAAACCATCACAATATTTAGTTATGCTTTCAAGCGTCATAAAAATTGTGACTCTTGCATAACACGTAGCAAAAAAATGTCACTACTAGACATTTTTGTTGTAGTGATTGGTTCAAAACTTGTACTCCTTTTAAAAAGCCTATGACTATGATGCTTGGAGATTCTCATACTATATAGGTTCTTGAAACTGGAGATGTTGAACTCAAATTCACCTCTAGAAGAGTCTTGACATTAAAAGATGTACTATATACACCTTCCACGAGAAAGAGTTTGATGTCTGGTTATCTTTTGAATAAGGCTGGCTTCAAACAAATAATTGAATTCGATCAATATGTGATTACCAAGAAGGGTGCTTTTGTTGGCAAAGGATATGCTTGTGATGGAATGTTCAAATTAAACATTGTAAGTAATAATAAAAATGCTTCTACTTCTGTTTATATGCTCTCTTCACTAAGTTTTTGGCATGCTCATTTATGTCATATCAATAAACGATATGTGGGAATCGTGAAGTTCAAGATTAATTCCCAATGTGAAAAAAGATTTAGAAAAATGTGATACTTGCAATCAAGTGAAAATTATAAAAAAAAAAAACTCATAAAAGAGTTGAAAGAAATACCAAATTATTAGAAATAATTCATACTGATTTATGTGAATTTGAAGGAATTTTAACTCGTGGAGGAAATAGATATTTTATCACTTTTATTGATAATTGTTCAAAATATACTTATGTTTATTTATTGAAAAATAAAAGTGATGCTTTTGAACGTTTCAAAAAATTCCTCCTAGAAGTTGAAAATCAATTCGGTAGGAAAATTAAACAAATTCGAAGTGATAGAGGTCGAGAATATGAATGTAACGCCCCAAAACTTGTGTCCCAGAGGTTACTCAAATCATCCGTTCATTCGTAAAAATATTGACTTGACATAGGATGTAATAATAATTTTAAAGAATAATAACGCGGAATAATGTAATTAAACTTTATGTCTTACAAAACATCAAATAACTAAAAATCATTTTTGAGATCTATATTATAAATTAATAAAAATTTAATTTGCAAAAGAATTGTCTAATTAACTAAAAAATTATCTTGATCCAGCGACATGGCTCTCGGCCAGCAGTTTCAACCTCCAACTCCGATCAATCATGCATCTGTAAAATATTTTAAATATCGAATGAGCATATAAATATACTCAGTATAGATCTCGTACCAGTATTTTCATAATTTAATATAAAATGTAGTAAATTAAACACATAACATACTTTTATAGTGGAATAGAAACCCGACCATCTCAATATTCTCAATTTAGGTCATACTCATTCTCAATCTCAATTTATGGTCTAGTACTATGACTGGCTTCTGTAGATCTACATAATACCCTTTGGTATTGTCCACACGATCCTCATTACTATTAATTCGGATCACATAATAACACATAAATTACTCAAACTTAAAACATTAAAAAACGAAAACACAAACAACTTGGCACATAGATAAATCCATACCTTGTTCGTTAAATTGATCGTAAACTTGAGTAATAAAAACTGAAAATATTGGCAAACGGATCTCGAAAGCGTTGAAAAACTTTTATTTATTTTCTCTCTCCTTTCGCTCTCTAGTTCTTTTCTTTCCCGGCTCTAATTGTCTTAGCAATTTTTTGGTGAATAATGCATGAACAGATTGGTTCTTTGAATAATGCATGAACAGATTGGTTCTTTAAATAATGCGATTGGCGTGAGAATTGATGTGGATAATCACTATCACAAACTGGTAATTATCTAAATAAATGCTACTTGATTAAGGTTAATCATACAATTAGCATTCTAGTAGGAGTCTTCATTTAATTAAAATTGAACTTCTACTAACAATTGATAATGCATAAAATTTATGTTTGAGAGGAATTCTAACGTGCAAATTATTAATGTTTCATCCAAATACTTATCCGATAATTCATGAAAATAAACGATTAAATAATGCATAAATATTAAAATAATTCGATGATTAATAAATATTTAAAATTTTAATCAAATTATAATTTCACGCAAAACTCAAATTACCAAATATTAGAACTATTAGCACAATGTTCCTAGAATATTCGGGGTGTTACATCATCTCCTCCTAAAATAAAATTTCCTCCTCGAAATTTTCCTAAGATATCGAGAAGTACCATTAAAATTCAAAATATATGGGCATGGTAGGAAATCCAATTTAATTTAAGTTCATGTTTTCAAGTCTTGATTACACATTTATAATAAGCATAAGAATATAAAATTTTATAGCTAAACCTCAAAGATATAATAATTAGCTATAAGTATCGATAAACATCTATCAAACAAAGAACAAACGTACCTTTGAGGAAAAATAGATCAACTACTAATTTGTTCATTTAAGCAATCATGAAACGAAATTTCACGTCCATACAAGAAGATTTAATCTTATGGCTAAAATCTAAAATACTATTATTTTCGATAAGCATTAACATTAATTGAAGGTATACGGAACTATGAATTATTAAATATTAAATCAAGCAAAATAAATCCCAAGATCAGATTTGTGTGTATATATATATTTTTTAAATAATAATTCTGTAATAAATCCCCATGTTTACTAATTTCAAGATAAAAGTTTCTAATAACTTAGGCAGAGAACAAAATCCAATTTATAATCTAATAAATAATTAAGTACTTCATTAATCTATCCTAGTCACAATTTCCGCATGCATCCTTGATTATGGACATTTTTCATGCAAAATTAAATATATTCAAGTATTACAAAAATAATTATATATCCTTCGAGTAATTCACACCCTTAAGAAGCGTGTCAAATTAATGGCAACATTACTTTATTTGAAGTAACTTAACCGTGTAAATTGTATCAAAAGAAACAACATAACTGTGAACAATAAAATATGGAAATTAACTTTATTCAAAGAGAATAGATCAACTACAAATAATCTTAACTGATTAACTTTAAAATTAATAATTTCATACCTTAGATCGTCAGCTAGAAGTTGATCATGCTCATCCCGGGTCCGATGTCTTGTGGATCGAAATTAATTTTATTTTAGCATATAAAGAAACTTAAAATTTTAATTTCACAAAAGTCTACAGGAAAGATTGGCTGAGCTCTCTGATACCATTATGTAACGCCCCGAAACTTGTGTCCCGGAGGTTACTCAAGTCATCCGTTCGTTCGTAAAATTATTGACTTGACATAGGATGTAGTAATAATAATTTTAAAGAATAATAATGCGAAATAACGTAATTAAACTTTATGTCTTACAAAACATCAAATAACTCAAAATCATTTTTGAGATCTAAATAATAAATTAATAAAAAATCTGATTTGCAAAACAATTGTCTAATTAAATTAAAAATAATAATATTTTTCTTGACCCAGCGACATGGCTCTGCCAGCAGTTTCAACCTCCAACTCCGATCGATCATGCATCTGTCAAATATTTTAAATATGGAATGAGCATATAAATATACTCAGTGTAGATCTCGTACCAGTATTTTCACAATTTAATATAAAAAAACAAGTAAATTACGCACATAACATACTTTTATAGTGGAATAGAAACCCGACTATCTCATTCTAAATTTAGGTCATACCAATTCTCAATCTCAATTCCGTCTGGTACTATGATTGGCTTCTGTAGATCTACATAATACATTTTGGTATTGTCCACATGATCCTCATTACTATTAATTCGGATCACATAATAACAAATAAATTACTCAAACTTAAAACATTAAAAAACGAAAACACAAACCACTTGGCACATAGAGAAATCCATACCTTGTTCGTTAAATTGATCGTAAACTTGAGTAATAAAAACTGAAAATGTTGAATCCGAGCCCAAAGAAAGGTACAGTGATCCACCAGCGAAGGCCCAATAGTGGCCCAATGGACCATGGCCCACAGCTAAAGGCCTAAAGTATCACCTGGGAAGAATGCCGAGGTGGTACATCGAGCAGACCTCTTTAAGCCGACCTGGTTAACGACTAGCCGAAGTGCTTTATACCCAGCCGGGGCGCTTTACGGCGCTGACCTGAAGAGAGATGGAGTCAGTGATGGGACACTGCCTTTACCAAGACGTGACAGACGCCCATCCCCTACGAAATGTAGCAATGATTAGGGTTGAAAAACAAGGTTGTCACCTCCATGAGCTAGGGTGATGACAAGTGTAAAGTATGCCACGTGTCGTGATACGAGATAAAAAGTTCCTCTATAAATAAAGCACGATTGTCTCCAAGTCAAAGGTTAGCAACTTCTGATTCTTAACTCTATATTTCTCTCACTCCCTTTTCTCTCTTTTACACATTTATATTTCCCGCACCCAATATATATTTGCCCAAAATGAGTATTGACTTAGGCATCGGAGTGCAAACGGGAGCCACCTCGGCCCCCTTTGCAAACTGATTGTTTGTCACAGTGCGCAGGAGGTTCACGTATCCAAGAGGGAGGAGCTGAGACATGTTGGTCCAAGGTCCATCCGGATTTTGTGGTCAACATTTTGGCGCCATCTGTGGGAAGCCATACTGCTAACCACCAAAACACATGGTAAAAAGCCATACATGGAAAGGTAGTCCTGAAAAAGGACGAAGAACCATTTACGAAGAAGCGGAAAAAAGCAAGAGCTTTGAAAGATAAGCTGGTTGGCCTTGAAAAAGGCGAGAGCTTTGAAAGATAAGCTGGTTGACCTTGAAAAAGGCAAGAGCTTTGAAATATAAGCTGGTTGGCCTTGAAAAAGGCAAGAGCTTTGAAAGATAAGCTGGTCATCTTTGAAAAAAGGGTGTAATAACTTTGAAACACAAGTGTAATAACCTTGGAAAAAGACATATAACTTTAAGATACAAGTTTAATAACCTTGAAAAAGGCGGGGATTTTTGAAACGAAAGTCCACTCATCTTTGAAAAACAGAGTAAAATTAAGGCATTTCCCTAAACATGAACGAAAGTGATGGTGATGTTAACCCCCGTAGGGGAAGAAGTGGCCAACACAGCGAGGGCGAAGTTCCTCAAGGACTCCATGAAAACGCCAATGAGGAAGTGGTACAACCAAACCCACCTCGCCGGCACCGAAATCGCCGAGACATGACACGCATGGCGGCCCAAATGCTGGAGATGCAGAGGCAGCAAATAGAACAGACTGCTGCAATGAATGCTTTTATGGCTAGAGGGTATGTTATGAACGAACCCGTGATGCCTCAACAATACTCACAGCCACAACATTCACCATCCGAGGTGACCACTGTCTCGTATTATTATCAAGATCCACAGACATATGCCGAGGTGGAATCCGAGCCTTTCTACGAGCGAGACCCGGAACATGAAGCACATGAAGAACAAAACCCACTCCCAGATAGACGCAGGGAGGCTTCTCCCGTAAGATCCGGCAGTGTTTTCATCCGAATGGGAGGGTTATTGAGGGGCCAACGACGAGGACAAACGGATCCAGGTCGGCACAATGCCACAGAGCCTAGAAATAGGCACGAGCGACATGCTGAAGAAGCCTTGTCGCAGGGTCAAATGTATAGGGACCAACATGGAACGGGAGCGGAAAGGTTGGCATCAACACATGAGCCTAGGAATAGGCATGAAAGAAGAGCCGAAGCAGTTCGGACTAATCCTCGCAATGAATTACAGAGCCATGAAAGGCCAAACTACGGCCACGTTCCACCACCACAAAGGCAGGAGTATGCTCTGCCACTCTATGGCCAATACCGTGATCCGGAGTACTCCGGTCATGACGAGAATAGCGAGCCGCCGTCATACGAGTTAGATGATGAAGAGGAAGTAAGTCCCTTCACAGAGGGCCTCCGTAGATGCCCCGTACCTGTAACACCCCAAGTTCAAGAATCTTAACCTAGGTATGTTAACTTCCATTCACATTAATTTCGGAATTTAAAACGTTTACACGACAAAAATGTTCATTTATCCATTATAAAATTTTACAGAAATTTCGACAGAGTCTCCTCTATAAACTGGACATAGCCAACCTGTAGAGGGACATCAAGACCATTTTACAAATTCAAAGCATCAATCACATCACAATGACATTCACCATCGCCAAAACCAATCCATTCATTTCCCGAACTCCTCAAGTATAAGATTTTCCAAAACATCATCAAACATTGACAATTGAAATAAAAGGTAATTTAACCTCTAATACGTTCCATACTTAATCAAAATAACTTCAACCAAACCATTATCAATAATAATGAATGAAGAAATAAATTTAAATGATAACTCGAATGAATTTAACTTTATTAATTAAGGCGACAACGGGTACTGTCGGAGTCAGCCGCCAAGTGCTCCTATCTGATCATCTAACTTTCATCACCTGAAATGTTGGGGAGGGATTGGGGTGAGCTAAAGCTCAGTAAGTAAACTGTATGCATGAATGCATGCTTATGACATGAATGCTTTAAAAATTCCATGTATGTATCCCCATTTACTTTACTTTCCAGAACTTTCAAACTTTTCAAACTTTCACTTAACATTTCAAAACTCTCACTTCATTCCATCGTGAGCTCACTTGGTGTAACTTCTAGTCAATCAGAATACAGTGGGCAATGACTTATTTGGAACCAGATTACATGCGCATTTCCACCGCAAAGCGGTTTAACATTCACTTTCCCACCGCAAAGCGGTTTAACATTCACTTTCCCACCGCAAAAGCGGTTTAACAGTCCACCGTAAACGGTTGAACATTCCGTCGCAAAGCGACTTAATTCGGGTACGCCGGTCCCCCGCGCCCCATTTCCCACTCGCAACTTTCATGAACTAGAAGTACACCCATTCATTCTTTCAAAAACTTGGGATACATAACTTTTGAACAAACTTGCACTTTTACACATTTCTTTCATTTAAAACATTTGACTTCCAAATTTCGATGTCAATGCATGCTTGATGATGCAATGACATCATAATGTGCATGCTTAAACATTCTTCTCAATAACATATGCTTTCATAATGTAAATGCAATTCATCAAAGCAAGTAAGTTGCACGACAGTCATTTACACATAACTTTCACATTTACATTCAACTTCTATGAAAATAGGGGGAAGTTTACTTACTTGACATCCTTAGCATTTACCGTTATCTGGATTTGCAAGTGGAGGAACATCGGCTGCCCGTGTCATCAATGTACCAAGATTTTAGTTGCATCTATCCATTTAGTAAAATATACTTTCAGTTCAAATATAAATATATTCATCATTCTTTTAACATTACATTAAACACGTTAAGACAATAAATCTTCTTCACTTTTTCATTCTTGTGATCATTTATTCCAAACAAGGTATTAAGATATATTAAATACTTCCATACCATGCTCGAAATCGAAAGATTTAAACCATTCGACAAAACGTGTAACTTTCAGTTCACACACATTCGTTATTCATTTTAATAATAATCAAACATTAACCGAGATTAAAACTTCAATTTAATATATAATCCAAACCAAGCGGAATCTTAAGCTATGTCTAACACATTTAACACCATATTCGAAATGAACAATCAATTCAACACACCATAGTAAAATTTTACTCATCTTTTAGTTCAAACTAAAATTCAAAATTTCATTACCTAACTTTACAAAATTTCTCAATTAAAATTCTAAATATCAATAAATTTGAAAATCTCAAATTAACTCAACATTCAAAAATTTCAATTAAACTAACTGAAATCAATTATCAGTTACACTAATTAGAACTAAATTTCCTAAATTCGAAAATACATTACAATTTCCAATTTAGTTATAAATTCAACAAAACCAATTAATTCAATGAATTCATAAAATCTGAAATTATAGAATATGACATTACATATCTCAAATTTTCAAATAAAAACTCAAGATTCAAGAAAATATAATTAAGCCCCAAATCTGAAATTCCTTCATATACTATGCAAGACCCATATTCATATATTTGAAATATGACAATCTACTACTGTGAAATTGCATATCCATATATACATCTTCATCAGAATTGAAAATTACATTTATAACTCTAAGTTAAACTACAAATCTCAACTAAACAAATTTTAATCTAAAATTTTCGAAATCGGCAGATTTTCATATATATATATATATATATATATATAGCCCACAAACTGAAATTAACAATTAAATTCGAATTTAAACTATTCCAAAATCTGAATTTTGAAAAAATCTTAACATATATACATACACTCAACTTATATATATATACCTCAATTTGAGTTTAACAATTTAAAATTAGAAATTTAACCAAAACCCAAAATCTGAAGATCATTCATTTACATACATACATACATTCCACACACATTTACATACACAAAAATCAATAAATATATGTGTATCGAAGTGTGAAAGTGTGTGTGCGAGCATTGTGCGTGTAAATTTCAGGTGCGAGTGGGTTGTTTTCTCGCGTGTGTGGGTGCGCGCTCGAGGGGAAAGGGAAGAGAAAAAGGTAGAGAGGAGCACCCTACCGTGATGGCGACCGGTGGTGAGGTGAGCGTTGCCGGCGAGAGGTGAGAGAGACGGGAGACAGAGAGCGCAGAGAGAGACAGAGTGTAGAGATCGCGAGGGAGGCGATGTGAGGGAGAGGAGTGAGTCGCTTTGAGTCGGGTGTGGGAGTGGGATCCGGGTTTGGGAATAGGGTAGGGTTTTAATTTTAACTTTCAAAATTTGTAACTTAGTCCCTCACTCTCCCCATGCGCATAGGTAGGTCCATAACTTCAATTTAGTCTACAATTACCACCAAATTTTCCCCAAATTTTAATTTAACACAATTTAGGTCACTTACAACTTAATCAATTAAAATTTATAGCATGCTTAGGTAATAAAACAATTAATCACATAAAATTTCACGTAACCAATTTATAAGTTTTCTAATTGGCACATTGATCGAGACGGCGTCCAAGTCCTTCCACTGCAAAATAATTCAAATCATAGACATTAAAAATTATCAATTTAAAATTTATAACAACATTAACATAAATATCACGTAGGATTTCAGAATTGTCCATAAAATGAAAAGCGATCTTACAGTACCCCACGACTTTGAGATGCCAGAAATAGCAAAATACTTTGGCCGAGGTGATCCTGACGATCACCTGTTAAATTACCGAGCCAGCATGGAAATAGCCGGGGCCACCCCGGCACTGAAATGTAAAGCTTTTGCTTTAACCCTTGAGGGAAGTGCCATACGATGGTATAAAAAACTCCCTCCTGGAAGCATCCACAGTTGGAGGGATATGAAAACTGCTTTTAAGAATGGCTTTGTTTCTTCCAGGCTTGGCCAACTCCCACTCCAACGCCTTCAGGATCTGAGGCAAGGGAGGGACGAATCTCTGAAAAGTCACCTAGCTAGATTTATTGAAGAAATGCATATCTGCGAAAATATCACAGAAGCGGAGATGTTTTCCGCCTTAAAAGGAGGGCTAGATATGACCAGCATGTTTTGGAGAGATGTTCGGAGCAGGAAACCAAGGGATTACAATACCCTGGTAGACCTGATGAAGGAAGAGATTGTGTCGGAGGAAATGGCTAGGGCCAGAGATAATCACCCCCAAGGGAGATACAACCTTGGATATTCCAATGAAGCGAACCTCAAAAAGGGAGGAAACAAGGATAGGGTCGGCGGTAACCGAGGTGGTGCGCCTCGTCCGTTCCCGGGGACAGGATCTAGCTTTGCAGCAGAGATCACAGAAGCTATCCCTCACTTGCACTCTAACACCCCTTCTCAAAATCCTCCCACGGCTCAAGGGAGAGTGGAAAGCAGCCGAAGTGGAAAACAGCCCATGATTGGGGCTTATTGTGCCTACCACAGATATTACGGTCACGCAACAGAGGATTGCAGGGAAATCCACATGTTAGCTGACCAAAAGGTGCAGGGGAGAAGGGGGGGTAACTTCCCCCTCGACATAGGGAGAACTCAAAAATCTGGTGGCCAGAAGTTCAACCGAGCTGATAGGAGAGCTCCGTGGAAGAATTCAACTAAAGAAAGAATTGACAATAGTCAAAGAGACAGGAATAAGGTTCAAGATACCGCCTCGGCACATGCTAAAGATACACGGGAACCACCTATGCAAGTGGCCGACCTTCCCATTCGCGAAATTGACACAATACTGGGAGGCCCCCACCCAGGGGGGAGCACAAACAACTCCCAAAAGAGGTATGTAAGAGAGGCCAAGCAGCCCGCCAACGTGAACTATCATATCCATTCCCATCCTGTTGGGATGCTCGGATGGAACCTATCACATTCACACAAGACGATGCCGTTGGAGTGCACTTCCCACACAACGACGCAATGGTTATCAGAGTGGTGGTGGCTCGGAATGGGCTATCACAAATGATGGTGGATGATGGTGCCTCGGTAAATGTGATTTACGGGGTAACTTTTGATAAGATGGGGATCAGCACCCCACTCATTCCAGTCCCTGATCCAATATACGGTTTCACGGGGGACAGCATAACCCCCAGAGGATACATAACACTTATGACTGAAGTAGGGCAAGCACCGACCCTCTCCAGAATCCCTATGGAATTCTTGGTGGTTGACAAAATCTCCTCCTATCATGGCTCAATTGGGAGGCCTGGTCTTATTGACTTGGGGGCTGTAACGCATACCAAATACATTTGCATGAAGTTCCCCACGGAGCATGGCGTTGCAACTGTGAGGGGAAGCCAAACAGAATCCCGGGCTTGCTACAAAAATGCAATCCGGAAGTTTCAAGATCGAAGCTTGAACATGATCAGTGATGTAGCCATGGCCGAGGTTGCTCCAGACCCTGAAAGATTGGGTGAAGGGCCTTCTGGAGATAAGGATGTCACAATGACCCTAAAAGAGGATCTAGCAGATCTAGACCTCAGAATGGCGGGTGAAAATTGCCCCACCCCGACCGAAAAGTTGGAATGCTTCGGCGTGGACCCACTTGATCCAATCAAAGAATTACAGATCGGACTGGACTCGCCAACCGAATACAAGAGCCAATTGAAGGACTTCCTACTTCAAAACCTCGATGTATTCGCATGGAAGCATGGTGACATGATTGGGATCGATCCTAAGGAGGCCTGTCACCGGCTCCAGCTGGATCCCCGAAGCCCTGGGCACAGGCAAAAGCGAAGGCCCATGAGTTCGGACAAGTATGAGGCCTTGAAAGACGAGGTTCCAAAGCTATTGAAAAATGGCTTCATCAGAGAGTCCCGATACCCGAAGTGGGTATCAAATCCTGTTTTAGTATTAAAGCACAATGGGAAATTGAGGGTGTGTATTGATTTTTCCAACTTGAACCGGGCATGTCCCAAAGACAACTTTCCATTGCCCCGGATCGATCAACTGGTCGACTCCACAGCAGGACACGAATTGCTAAGCTTCATGGATGCATATTCCGGGTACAATCAAATCCCCATGTTCGAATCGGATGAAGAGCATACTTCATTTATCACAGATAGGGGGCTCTATTGCTACAGAGCTATGCCATTTAGCTTGAAGAATGCGGGAGCTACCTATCAGAGGCTGGTAAACTGCATGTTCTCGAAACAATTGGGGAATACTATGGAGGTGTATGTTGATGACATGCTGGTAAAAAGCATGGTCGCTGCGGATCATATCCGCCATCTGTCAGAAGCGTTTGATGTTTTGAGAAGATATCGGATGAAACTCAACCCAACGAAGTGTGCTTTCGGGGTAGCATCTAGGAAATTCCTCGGATTCATGGTGAACAAGAGAGGAATCAAAGCCAATCCGGACAAAATCAATGCTTTTCTAAACATGCAGTCGCCGTGAAATCCAAAGGAAGTGCAAAGCTTAACAGGAAGAATTGCAGCCTTGAACCGATTCGTCTCAAAATCCACTGACAAATGCTTGCCATTATTTAAGGTCCTAAAGGGGGGAAAACGATTCCAATGGACACCGGAATGCGAGCAGGCGTTTTCCGACCTGAAATCTTCTTTGGGTCGTCCCCCATTGCTATCAAAGCCAAAGAATGGCGAGCCTCTCTACCTATATATGGTTGTATCCAAGGAGGCTGTCAGCTCGGTGTTAGTTAGAGAGGAGGATGGGAGCCAGTTACCAGTGTATTACGTGAGCAAAGCTATGCTGGACGCCGAGACGCGCTACCCAGACATGGAGAAGCTTGCTCTCTCGCTAATCACAGTCTCTCGCAAGCTTCGTCCCTATTTTCAATCACACTCCGTACACGTGCTGACCAACTTCCCCATGAGACAAGTGCTACAAAAACCAGATGTTTCTGGAAGGTTACTGAAATGGGCAATAGAAATCAGCCAGTTCGACCTACATTATGCGCCTCAGACTGCTGTAAAGGGTCAGGCATTGGCGGACTTCATAGTTGAATTTACACATCCACCTGAGGTTGAAATGGTAGATAACACGGATGACAGCCAACATGATGGTCAAGAGTGGAAATTGTTCGTTGACGGGTCCTCGGCTGATGGACGATCTGGCCCAGGAATAGTGTTAATAAGCCCAGAAGGGTTTAAATTACACAGTGCAATCCGTTTCGAATTCAAAGCCTCGAACAATGTTGCTGAATACGAGGCGTTATTAGCCGGGCTAAGGCTTGCGAAAGCCCTGAAAATTAAATCCGTGGTGGCCAATAGCGATTCGAAACTTGTTGTGAGCCAGTTCAACGGGCAATTTTCTGCCAAAGAACCCTCTATGGCCGCTTACTTGAAAAAAGTAAGAAATCTGGCTGCGCAGTTCGGGAAAATGGAGTTGCAACGCATCCCCAGGATGGAAAATTCCAATGCCGATGCTCTGTCCAAACTGGCAAGTAGCGGCGATTCGGAGTTACACAATCTAATCCCAGTTGAACACATGTTGACTTCCTCTATTGAGCCAGGACCGGAGATCTTGGCGATTGAAGAAGAGGAATCTTGGATGAATCCCCTGATCGCCTATTTAAAACATCAGACAGTTCCGAATGAGCCAGAAGCAGCTCGGAAGTTGCAGAAATACTCTGTGAATTTCGTACTCTTGGACGACATACTTTATAAGCGGAGTTACACCTCTCCTTTGCTGAGATGTGTGGGGCTACAGGAGGGGCAGTATGTGATGAGAGAAATCCATGAGGGCATATGTGGCAACCATGCCGGGGCTTTATCGCTAGCTCGGAAAGCCCTCAAACAGGGATATTTTTGGCCTACTATGCGAAAGGATTCCCATGATTTCGTGCGCAAATGCGATAAATGCCAAAGGCACGCGACCATACCACATCAGCCGCACCACGAGCTAATTGTGGTGACTAGCCCTTGGCCTTTTGCAAAGTGGGGGGTTGACATTATTGGTCCTATGCCTAGAGGAGCTGGTAACAATTGCTTTGCGATAGTAGCAATTGACTACTTCACCAAATGGGTCGAAGCAGAACCTTTGATGAAGATCACCGAGGCCAACACCACCAAGTTCGTTTGGAAAAATATCATATGCCGATTCGGGATACCACATTCACTGGTTAGTGACAATGCGAAACAGTTCAAAAACAGGAGTGTCGATGAGTTGTGTGACGATTTGGGAATTAAGAAGCTGTTCTTATCTCCACATCACCCACAGGCCAACGGACAGGTCGAAGCAGTGAACAAGACCATAAAAAATACCCTGAAAAGGAAGTTGGAATTCAGGAAGGGCGCATGGGTAGACGAGCTACCACAAGTGTTATGGGCGCTTCGAACCACCTCGCACACCGCTACTGGTGAAACACCCTTCTCGCTGGCCTATGGAGCCGAGGCGGTATGCCCCGTTGAAATCGACGTCCCTTCGCTTCGTCTAATTCATCATGACGAAGTTAGGAACGAGGAAGCGCAAAGGGCCAGTTTAGATTTCCTCATGGAAAAGCGGAGTGATTCCCAAGTGGTAATGGCCAAATACCAGAAAAAGATGGCTCGATACTACAATAAAAGATGAAGAGCCGACGCTTCAATATTGGGGACTTGGTCCTCAAAAAGGTTCTTCATTCAACACATGAGCCAGGATAGGGACTCTAGGTCCTAACTGGGAAGGCCCTTACAAGGTCGTTGCCGAGGTGGTACCCGGAACATACAAAATTGAGGACCTGTCTGGAGTACCTCTATGTAATCCTTGGAACACGGACCACCTTCGCCGCTATTTTCAATAAAACTAAATTCCTCCTTTACGATCCAAGATTATTTTAGTCATGACGCCAATCTCTATACTAGACAAACATAATGGATAAATGCACGTTCCAAGATTATTTTGGTCATGACGCCATACGTCCACGTTATGCATAAAGATTGTTAAGGACAAGGGACTCTCATAAGGTTAAACTACAATCACCATGTAAGAATTGGGATTTTTTAAACGCGTTCGAATGTTTGTCACAATCAGATTTTACTAGTAAAAATAAATGCTTCGAACCACTCGGATCTAAGGTACATGTACTCATTAACCGCCATTCACCGTGCAATACGTCTAGAATCATTCGAACTTAACCAAATATTGTCGTATAAACCAAAATCCTTGGCGCTTTAAGTTAGTCCATACATACGGAGCGCCCTCTTGTGCGAAATATTAAACGTTTACACAAAGTTGTCGATGCTTTCCTACATGCGCTTAGGCGAGGCGCCCGTAAGACATGTGTACTAAATACTGTGTAATCAAGCGTAAAAATCCCTATATTATTTTAAAAACGAAACGACTTGCGAATTTACAACATGACCACAGTGTATGGGTTAAAAATATTCACGCCATTAGCAGAAGCTCATGCAAAGTTATAAGTATAAGTGCTAATGAATATAAGGTGAAAACTGCCCAAAAGTTGGTTTAAATCAGATCCAACCAGCAAACGTGAACGCATTAAGCTCGTTAGATCTGAGGGACTAGACATTTACAATTAGACATTTACAATGTCCCACATATCATCATACAATTACGAAGCCTTCGCACTTTGAAATATTCATGCTTAAACAGATTATTAGAAACGTTGCTACGATGAAATGTAAATAAACCATTCCATTCATAAAAATGAGGCATTTACAGATCAAATAAAGGTTGCATTTACAGTATTAAGATGCTGGAGCACTTACAAAAAAAGAAGAGAAAGAAGAAGGAGAAAACAACAAAAATGAACAACACTAACAACAACTAGACCGAGGTGGAAGAAGATCAGTGTGGAGGAATGCCTTCTAGAGAGCCCTTGCTGGATGCGTCTAAAGGATCTGCAGGAGCATTTTGAGGCTCGGGGTAGAATGCTTCAATGGAGGACAGGTCCAAGGTTGGAAAAGCCTCCTTCACGTCCCCCAAGGCCATCCTAGACCCTAAGTTCCAAAAACCCGCTGCATAGGCTCATACTCAGGGGTCTCTTCAAAGGTGTCCTTGAAGTCCTGGACAGCTTCCGACACTCTAGTTTTTAAAGCATTCTCCACCCGTGTCGCGACAGTCTGTTCCAAGACTTCAGTGATCCTCGTTTGCATGTGTTTTTCCAGCGAGGCAAGGTCCTCCTCTGCTTTCGCCCTAGCCTCCAGCTCCCTCCCCAGTTTTTCGTTTACCGCTGCCGCCTCAGCTTCTAGCTTCAACTTGGCTGCATTAGCGGCGGCCAGGGCCTCAGAGGCAATAGACTGTGCACGATTGGAATCATCCAATTTTTTTCATAAGGCCGCCACGTCTGATTCAGAGGCATGGAGGTCATGCTTCAATTTGTCGTTGTCCTCTTGGAGGCGCTTCGCATTAGCCCTCTCTTCTGAAGAAGATTTGCGGGCTATGGACAGCTGGGCCTTAAGGTCATTGATCTCCTTGAGCATATTGTCAGCGTGGCGAAGAGCAGTCTCAGCATCCCTCTTATCCCGTTGAGCTACCTCCACGGAGGACTCTACCTCGTCAATGAGAGCTAGAGCTCTGGCGTTCATAGCCTTGCCAGCGAGCAGCTTCCGAGATGGAGTAGCACTGGAGGAAAAGGCGGCCCAACCCTCTGTCCAAAACTGTTCGGTAAATAAGGCCGCCCTGGCTGGAGGCGAACTGGGGGAGTCGAACAACGAAGGGCTGAAAGTGACATCTCTGGGGAGGATACTGGTTTTAATATGCTTAAGCTCTTCCGCCCCCTCTGGTGTCACTTCATAATCCAAGCCCGGCATGGGCACAGATGGCTCGTCCTCCAGTTCCTCGATCATTGATGGCGGAGGTACGGAAGTGGACTCCTTGCCTTTTCCCCTTCTGAGCCTTTTTAAGGGAGCAGGCTCCTCCTCAAGTGCTTGCTCAGAAATGTCCTCGGACAAGGAAGGTGGCACTGGGGCGTCCTTAGTCTCCCTGCCCCTCTTGGATCCGCCTCTATCCGACCTCTTCCCTTTTCCTTTGGCGACGCCTTTTTCAGTATCTGCCTCTCCAGCAATGTTGGGTTGTTGGGGACCCACCGGCAGCAAAGTGGACGGTGGCAGTAGAGCTGGGAGAGGACCCTGAAGTTGGGTAGTAGACTTCTCAGACACTTCCCTGGCCACCCCAATTTGCAGGTCGGCCAAACCGCTTTCTGTTTTCTTTCAACCTCGCTCCCGTGGCGCAGAGCCAGAGGAACCTTCGTAGCCATGAGGCCCTTTAAAGAAATCTTTGGGAATTCTTTGGAACCTAGCAGGAAAAGGAGGACAATGAGGGTTTATATAAAAAAAAAAAAATAACAACGAACAAACACAAGAGGTAACAGCAATAAGGGGGCGAATTTACTCATAGCTCGCATAAGACCGTGCTTAACGAATAATTTGTTCTGTTGTATGACCCCTTGGAAAGTGCCCTTTGTAGCGACCAAGAATTTTTACGCAATTTAATAATTATTTCAAAGTTTCGAAAAAACGTGTCGCTGCGATCTCTTCCATTTTTAAGTTAACGTCACGACGCGTTCGTCTAGCCACATCGAGAAATATCGAATTAATTCCATTTAAAAAAAATATATTCCGAATTTCTAAAATTATATCATTTTATTTATTTATTTAAAATATTTTTTCTCAAATCATTTTAAATTTCAAATTACATCAAGTTCATCGTAACAGATCCTTTCTTTCAGTTCAGTTGAATTCACGCGTATTATCTCCTCGATCTCCGTGCTTGTGTACCCAAATCCCATAACATTCCCAACATATTTCCACCAACCCATCATTCCACCAACCTAAGCCCATACTCCATTTCTCTCACTTCACCCAACACACTCCATTATACATGATCAAACCCCACAATTCTGTCCAGCAACCTGCTTGAATTCCGTTCCTCACCTCACAGCTTTCAAACAGCCAAGGTTTTCTCCTCCAGCCAGCCCTCCTCTCAACCGTCCCAGCCTCCTCCCAGCACCACTCCATAGCAGCCACCAACACACACTCTCATACACTACTCAACCCAACCCCTCAACAACTTCAGCCTCGCCTTCATCCAGCCTCCAATCCAGCATTTCAGCCAGGGTAAGGTTTGCTTCTCCTTCTCCTTCATCATCATCACCGTCACCCACCACTGCAATCTACCTCTGCCTCGACGCAGCCACCACCAACACACTGTAACCTACCATTTCCAAACCAATGCATCATCACCTCAACCACTGCAACCAGCTCAGCTCCATTGCAGCCTCTGTCCCAGCAGTACCAACACGACATTCAGCCTCCCTTTGCAGACCCCATTGCAGAAGCAATGGCACATCTTGCTCCAATCACGACCGGCCACTGCCACCACCACCCAAACCACCAGCAAGACCAAGAACCACCACCCCTGCCGCACCGTCACCTCCAACTCATCCCCATCTTCAAACACCAATTTAATCATCTTCATTATCATCAGCATCATCACCGTCTCACCACCGCCGCCACCGCACGCAGCCACTTCCCAGCATCACCACTGCCATGCTCGAAAACGCCCAACTACCTGCAACACTGTCATCCTCAAACACCCAACATCATCATCATCATCATCACCCAAGAATCCACCACCGAACCACATCCAAACCCACTCCATGCCTCGTTTTTGGCCTCGGTTTGGACATCCAATCTCGCACCAAACGCGCAGAAACTTGAACCCCTTTTGAAACCGCTGCTTGCCGCCTCCCTCGCCGGCGTTTTCGCCGGCACACCTCGCCGGCTGAAGATCGATTTACGCGAAGGGAGCACCGGATTCGCTCCCTCCCCTCCCTCTGTGCCTCTGATCGAAATGGGTAGAGAGAGATAGTAAGAATTGTTTTAATAATTTTGATTTTCAAAATTTACACTTTGGTCCCTAAGTTTGTAAAATGATTTAAATCAGTCCCTATAGTTTTAAAACTTATAATTTCAGTCCTTAAGTTTTTAAATGATTTTAATCAACCCCTCATTTTTAAAATATATTATTTCAACCCCATTGTTTTGAGTTTACGACCCAACTTTTAAAAGGTTTACATTTTAGTCCCAAATGTTTAAAAGCAATCATTTAAGCCTTCATATTTTAAAGTCTTTCGATTTGATCCATATTGATGATATATACATGTACACATATATTTATAAAACTCGAGTTTCAAAGAATTCATTTTAGTCCTCCAACTTTCAAAATTAGCGATTTCAGTCCCTAAATTATACTCTATCATTTTAACTACAAAATTCAAAAGACTAATTCGACTTAATCTTCTAATTGGCTAGACGAAGCGTACGGAGATTTTAAAGGAGTTAAGTCGTTTCCCGCTCAACTTTGCACTCGTCGGATTTAAGGTAGACTCTTATCTACAAATTTTTACGTTTTTCAAAAGTGCGCATTCAATAATTATTTGGATTATAAGTTTAGCATGTATGATTGTGTTCATGAGAATTACTTGCTTAAATGCATGAGAACTTGAACTTTATGTTCATGAGAATTACTTGCTTAAATGCATGAGAACTTGAACTTTACGTTCATGAGAATACTGGTGATCGTTAGACACCTGAGAACTTGAATATCAGGATTATGTGTTTTTAATTTATAATGTTAAATGATTATTATGCGCGAGTCTACTGAGTATTTCATTTTGAAATGCTCAACCCGTTTTTAAAAATCTTTTACAGATTTCGGAGACGATGGCGAGTGATGGGCAATGACGGAAAATTACAAATTGATATTTTTAAAAGTCGTGAGCTTTGAAATAATTATTTCATTTTATCAAGAATTGTAATTTTTATAAATTTGTACGAATTTACCTATTCCATTTGAATTATCGCTAACCTTTTATTCAATAAATGCGATATTTAATATTTAATCATTTTCCGCAACAAAAGTTTTATTCAAGAATTTAGAAAAGTGACGTTCCCGGCTCCTCGGAACTCGGGGCGTTACACCCTTGTAGGCAAATAGACGCCTTACTGCCGCTAGATCTGCGTCAGGGAGGAGATCGACAAAAGTGTCCCCTGCCATAAGCCAATAATATGTTAAGAAGCAGTCAAGAAAAGTGAGTATGGATGAAAGAGCAAAAGACGCATGACACTTAAAGACTCTAAAGCAAATATAAGACTCACTAGGTAGGGAAAGAGTTCGGGGAACTGTAATTTCTGGACTAGGGTCCACAGGGGAACTCTGCCACTCCCCAGCAACCCAGAACCACTGGTTCCTCCAGTTCTTTATTGAGGTAGGGTGACCGGTAATAACGGGAGTATAAGAACCTCTGGGGGACAAATAATACCAATCCTTAACATCCGATCTCACGTCTCTCTCTCTCTCTCCTAACTGATTTCTTCACAGTATAGAGAGTGTGAATAATGTGCAGTGAGATGGGATGATTCGGGTTGACCTCTTGCCACGCCAACCAAGTCCCCACAGCCTGAGTCCAGAAATTGGGGGCCAGCTGGTAGGGGCACAAGTTATACCTCCTAAGCAGTGCCCTGAAAAAGGGATGCAGGGGGAGCCTCATCCCGCAAGAAAGGGCATCGTGGCATATGGCCGCCTGGCCTGGAGGAGGGCTGCAAGGTCGGAAGGAAGGGGTAGGGAGCACCAGATGGACCCCTTCTGGAAACCTGAATTTTGCCGAAGCCGAGGCCAAATCGATCCTTCGGATTTCAGTAGCAACCTCACTGCTTTCCCATGACTCTGGGTTTGGATCGGGGTCGATATGGTAGCCCGAAACTTTGTTGACCTGGTCAACCCAACCTTCTACCTAAGCGATCTCCTCAGCAGTCAAACCCAACTCTTCCCTATGCGCCCTAACAATCAAGCCGAGGTCCTGGTGACCTGAAGAGGAGCCCGCCGCCATTTCTCTTCCCAAGTCCCTATCTCGTTTGCTTCCGAGTTCTCTTAGCGCGGATTCCTCCTCGGATGACAGATGAGCCATGTAGTTCTGGTGTTTTTCTTCTTCGCTGTCAGAATCACTCAAATAAATTATGCCACTGGTTTTCCTATTTCTCCTCTTAACCTGCTCCCTAAAGAAACGAGAACTAAAAATCGATAAAGAGATGGGGCAGAAACCTCTGACGGGAACCGCCATTGCTAACATTTCCTGTGAACCCGTTCCCCCAACTCTTTCCATTTTTTTTTGTTTTAAAGGAGAGTCAGACTCAACAAAAGAAAAACAAAGTGCAAAAACAAAATTCTTAAACCCACAATGAGAAACTAAAAATAAGAAAGTCTTGCATATACGGGGATCAAGGGATTTACCTTCAAAAGACGAATGCGTGACACTGTGCACTTGGAATGAAGAACTCACCAAGAAAAACTGTGGAATGTTAAGGGTGAATGCTGGGTAGAAAACCCTTGAAGAAAAGACACGAAACTCGCAAGGAAGAGGGAAACGGCGCAAGCTTTCGCGAAAGTATTGCTGCAAAGATCCTAAGAAAATGGTAAAAGGTGAAATGGTAAAATGAAGAAGGACTTATAGGCATCCTAACGGTCTAGATTCCTTGAGTTTCGTGAGCCGCATGATTAATGTGGGTAACCCATGCTTCTTGGAAAATGGGCTAATCAAAGCGCCAGCCGTCAAAAGGAGGGACAAAACCGTTCAGCTACCACAGTGAATGCCACGCGCTGCGAAATACTGCCCCCCTCCCATTTTATGTATATATATTTCTTGGAAGTAAATACCGATAGCCCCTCCAAATTGAATGCGCCGCCTAGGAAATGCGCTGGTATCATCCTGGCCACTAGGGAGAGAAAATCCGAGGCAGAAGGTCGGCTATGATATGGATCCGAGCCTTACCTAAGGGATGTCGTTATTGACTCCCTAAAAAGTTAATGCTGTGAAATCATGGCAAATCCTACCCGACCTAGTGTTGAATCCGGGCCCAAAGAAATGTACAATGATCCACCAGCGAAGGTCCAATAGTGGCCCAATGGACCATGGCCCACAGCTAAAGGCCTAAAGTATCACCTGGGAAGAATGCCGAGGTGGTACATTGAGCACACCTCTTTAAGCCGACCTGGTTAACGCCTAGCCGATGTGCTTTATACCCAGCCGGGGCGCTTTACGGCGCTGACCAGAAGAGAGATGGAGTCAGTGATGGGACACTGCCTTTACCAAGACGTGACAGACGCCCATCCCCTACGAAATGTAGCAATGATTACGGTTGAAAAGCAAGGTTGTCACCTCCATGAGCTGGGGTGATGACAAGTGTAAAGTATGCCACGTGTCGTGATCCGAGATAACAAGTTCCTCTATAAATAAAGCACTATTGTCTCCAAGTTAAAGGTTAGCAACTTCTGATTCTTAACTCTATATTTCTCTCACTCTCTTTTCTCTCTTTAACACATTTATATTTCCCGCACCCAATATATATTTGCCCAAAATGAGTACTGACTTAGGCATCGGAGTGCAAACGGGAGCCACCTCAGCCCCCTTTGCAAACTGATTGTTTGTCACAGTGCGCAGGAGGTCCACGTGTCCAAGAGGGAGGAACTGAGACGTGTTGGTTCAAGGTCCATCCGGATTTTTTGGTCAACAGAAAATATTGCCAAACGGATCTCGAATGCGTTGAAAAACTTTTGTTTATTTTCTCTCTCCTTTCTCTCTCTAATTCTTTTCTTTCCCGTCTCTAATTGTCTTAGCAATTTTTTGGTGAATAATGCATGAACAGATTGGTTCTTTAAATAATTAAATTGGCGTGAGAAATTATTGCACAAACAAACAAGTTCTTTAACTAATAGAATTGATGTGGATAATCATTATCACAAACCGGTAATTATCTAAATAAATGCTACTTGATTAAGGTTAATCATACAATTAGCATTCTAGTAGGACTCTTCATTTAATTAAAATTGAACTTCTACTAACAATCGATAATGCATAAAATTTATGTTTGAGAGGAATTCTAATGTGCAAATTATTAATGTTTCATCCAAATACTTATCCGATAACTCATGAAAATAAACGATTAAATAATGCATAAATATTAAAATAATTAGATGATTAGTAAATATTTAAAAATTTAATCAAATTATAATTTCACGCAAAACTCAAATTACCAAATATTAGAACTATTAGCACAATGTTCCTAGAAAATTCAGGGTGTTACATGTCTAATGGTAGCAGGATTCCATGAATCTTTGTACTAAATCCCTAGGTACATGGTTCAAATTCTGCGGAAGGAAAAAATCCACTTCTTGAGAAGGCCCCAGCGAAGGAGTGGAAAGACCATGAGTACGACTCGGAGGAGGCCCCAGCGAGGGAGTCTGGTTGTCACAATGAATCTTTTGGATTTAATTCATACGTTGGATCATTGGGAATAATACATGAAACTACTCCACCATATCCACCTGCTTCAAATGGTGAAGCAAAGAGAAAAAATAGAACATTGATTAATCTTACAAATGCTATGCTATTAGATTCTGGTGTAGCAAAGAGAAAAAATAGAACATTGATTGATCTTACAAATGCTATGCTATTAGATTCTGGTGTAGCAAAGAGAAAAAATAGAACATTGATTGATCTTACAAATGCTATGCTATTAGATTCTGGTGCACCCTCAAATTTTTGGGGCGATGCGATTTTGACTGCTTGTCATGTATTAAATAGAGTGCCACATAAAAAGACTAAAATTACACCTTTTGAGGTGTGGAAGGGGCATAAGCCAAATTTGGGATATCTTAGAGTATGGAGATGCTTAGCCTTTGTGAGGTTAACAAATCCTAAAAAACCTAAATTGGGAGTTAAAGCTAACACTTGTGCCTTTATTGGTTATGCAGAAAATAGTACATCATATAAATTTTTTGATATTGAAAATAAAATTATTTCCGAGCCTGGTGATGTTACTTTTCATGAAGAAATTTTTTCTTTTAAACCGAAAAATAGTGGGGGCCAACAAATTGAAAAACGTATTTTAGAATCTAACTCCTCTACTCTAAGTTTACAAATGAAGATAATTTTGAAATTAGAAGGAGTAAAAGAGCTAGAATTGAAAAAGATTTTGGTACTGATTACGTGGTTTATAACATTGAAGAAAAATCACTTTCTTTGCAAGAAGCTTTTTCATCACTAAATGTTGTTTTTTGGAAAGAAGTTGTACATAACGAGATGGAATCACTAATTTCAAATAAAACTTGGAAATCGGTTGATTTACCACCAGGTTGTAAAACTATTGGGTGTAAATGGGTCCTAATGAAGAAATTAAAATCGGATGGTAGTGTAGAAAAGTACAAAGCAAGACTTGTCGTAAAAGGTTTCAAACAAAAAGTTGATTTAGAATTTTTTTATACCTTTTTTTGGTTACTAGAATACATCCATAAGATTGCTAATTGCAATATCCGCTATTCATAATTTGATTATTCATCAAATGGATGTTAAAATAGTTTTTTTAAATGGTGATCTTGATGAGGAAATATATATGGACCAACCCGAAGGTTTTACACAACCAGGCGAGAAGGCAAAGTGTGTAAGCTATCCAAACCCCTTTATGGCTTAAAGCAAGCTCCTAAACAGTGGCATGAGAAATTTGATTCTTGCATGATTGAAAATGGATATTAAGTGAATGAGAGTGATAAACGCATATTATAAATCTTGGGAGAATTCACATGTTATTATTAGCCTATATGTCGAAGATATGTTGATTTTTGGCTCTAATATTCATGTTATAAATGAGGCCAAAAATATGCTCAAAAATCATTTTGACATGAAAGATCTTGGTGAGGCTAAGTTTATTTTGGGAATGTGAATTACTAAAACAAGCCATGCTATTTTTCTTGATCAATCACAATATGTTGAAAAAATACAATTATATTGATTGCAAGCAAGTTGCTACTCCTTTCGATTTGAGTGTTCATTTATTCCCCGTTGAGAGGGAAGATGAAGTAATATATCAAAATGAATATGCTAACATAATTGGAAGCTTGCGATATGCAACTAATTGTACGAGACCAGACATTGCGTTTACAGTGGGGGTACTTAGCAGGTATACGAGTAAGCCAGGTAAAGAACATTGGCATGCTATTGATCAAGTAATGAGATATTTATTTGGTACCAAAAATTATGGCTTATTTTATCAAAAATATCTTACTGTTGTTGAAGGATTTTGGATTCAGATTGGAATACTCTATTAGGTGATTCTTTATCTACCAGTGGATATATTTTCAAATTGGGAAGTTCTGCGATTTGTTGGAAATCTAAAAAATAAATCATTATTGCTAACTCTACTATGGAGGCTGAACTAATTGCTTTAGCATCATCTAGTGAGGAAGCAAATTGGTTGATAGATTTATTACAGGAAATTCCAGTGTGGGAAAAATCAATACCTCCTATTTTGGTTTATTGTGACAGCACCGCTGTCATTGGTAGAGTGAATAACCGTTATTATAAAGGTAAATCCAGACCTATAAGAAGAAAACACAGTACTATAAGATCTTATTTGAGTAATGGGATAATCAATGTGAATTACATTAAATCATGTGATAATCTTCCAGATCTATTAACTAAGGCCTTTACAAGAGAAAGGGCTTGGAATACATCGAGGGGGATGGGAATAATGCCCATATCATCATGAACCATTTATAAGGATACCCAACCTATTGACCAAAGATCCTATATCCAGGTTCAATGGGAAGAATGAATTACACGATGGCTGGTAGAATGCGCAAATTTATTTTGTCCATCCCTATGGTGTGTGCATTATGCTGTAACGATGGAGGGTTGAGTTTTCTTGAAAAACTCTGAATAAAATTTGTATCTCTTATAAGTGGGGTATTACAGTTACAGGTGCACTCTTGACAAAGTTTACCTATATGAGTGCGAGAGTGGGGGCCGCTCTCTATGAGAATACTGGCACTACAAGAAAAAGATCTAGTAGTGACAAGTATTTCTTAATATTGTGATAGTTATAAGTGTCACAAAAAATATTTGTGACAGCTTCAAGAAGCGTGCGTATTCCGCATGTCAGAAAATAAATTGTGACGCTTATATGCGTCGCTATAATTTGTGACGCTTGGAAGCGTCATTAAATATTGTGACGCTTAGAAATGTCACTAAATATTGTGACGGTTGCATTTAGCGACGCATTCAAGTGTAATTATTAAATGGATTTTTAGTGACACCTCTAAACATCACTATTACTTTAATGACATATAAAATTGTCACAAATTTATTTTTTATATATATATACATTCAGTGACATTTAAAAGTGTCACTAATTTTATATATACATTTTTTTTTAAATTTAAAAAAAAAAAAAAAAGAACCCTATTGTTGAATTTGAAATTATACCTATTAAACCATCCACATATACATCAAAAATTATCTAAAATACATCACCAATTCACACAAAAAATTCATAACAATCTACACAATCTCACCAATATACATAATTAATATGCTAAACAAAAACATGATTAATGTATCATTCACAAAAACATGATCATTAACATATATGTTCCATGCTACACAAAAATATGATTATCATATCATTAACAAAACAAAAGACTTAATTGTTCAAATATCATGATGATCTAAAGAATTCACTTAACAAAACCTCAAGATGATAATATTATTTCTCTTGCTCTCAATCATTAGCACCACTTCCATTAGGTGAAGTATTGTGTGCATCTTTCTCATTCAAACCACGAGAATCCTGAAAAATAATAAATAACAATAAGTAGCTATAATTCTTATACACTCCATCAAAATAAAAAAAATGAATCAAATTAGCACAAGTGAAAATTTTCCAAGTGTGATGATAATGAAGTTTTTCATAAATTGTAACGAACCTGTGGATTGGATACACGAGTGCTAGATATTGGGTCAAACGATCCAAATGCAGTGCGATATATCTGAACTTCATCTTTCAAGTTTGCAATTGTTTCATTCGTCCTTGCCATATAGGTATTCATCATTTCCTGTTGTTGAGCAAGTAACATCTCAAGCTTTTGTATTTTAACATTTGGATGAATGTGATTTGCCTCTTCACTCCTCATTCTTTTAATTTGAGCACGAAATCCAGTCACTTGCGATTTTGTCACCCCAGTGCCATAACCACGTGCTCGTCCTGGTCTATCTTCACCCATGAGTTTATACCAAACAGCACTTTCCAATTCTTGTTCATTCTCATAAGATCCCATGACTATGAGTTCATCAAAACATCTGATCCACTTAACGGCTTTGGAGGTTTTCTATGCTCTTCAGTGCCATCAAACAATTCTTTTTGAGATCGATAAGGATGACATTCCTCTAACCACCTTCGATGACCCATGTAACTGAACTTCTTGCCATGCTTTAACCAAACAGAACAAGTCGAGTTAGTACAAATAGGACGTCCCTTTGTGCTCCATCCGGACAACATGGCATAAGCAGGGAAATCATTAATTGTCCACATCAAAGCAGCTCGAAGTTTGAAACATTCACCAGAAAAAGCATCGAAAGCATCTACACCATGCCACAATTATCTCAACACATGTACCAAAGGCTGGAAAAAAACATCTATATCATTGCCTAGCCCTTTCTGTCTTGGAATGATCATTGATAGAAGAAAAGAAGGTTGTTTCATGCATAACCAAGGAGGAAGATTATAAGGAATTAATAATACCGTCCAAGTGCTGTATGTTGTACTCATGGTTCAAAAAGGATTAAACCCATCACTTGCAAGCCCCAATCTAACACTACGAGGATCTACAGAAAACTCAGGATACCGATCATTAAAATCTTTCCAAGCTAAACCATCTGCTGGATGTCTCAACATGCAATTTTTGTACGATCCATCTCATGTCTTTAGCTGTTTTCGGCGAAGCATAAATCCTTTTAAGTCTAGGAATCAATGGAAAATAGCGCAATACCTTGGCCGGATTTTTCTTCTTACTTATATTGGAACATTCATCTAATTCACTAGTCCCTTCATCCTCATCATTATCCTTCTCCTCACCTTTCCATCTTGAAGAATGACACATGTGGCAAGATTCTTGATCAACCCTCTCACCCCAATAAAGCATGCAATCATTCGGACAAGCATGTATTTTTTGGTATCCAATCCCCAAATCATTACACGACTTCTTGGCTTCATATGCAGAAGTTGGTAATGATATTAAAAATGGAAATACATCCCTCAAAAATTCCAACAACATAGTGAAAATTTTGTTAGAAAGGCCACCCATGCATTTAATGTGATACAAGTGCAAATTGAAGGATAATTGTGAGTATTTACAACCTGGATAAAACTCCTTCTCACACTCAGCTAGTACCTTTTGATATCGTGGGGTATCAATACGAGGCATATTTTGTGCATTGTATGAAACATTAACATTAACACCATCTACATCCGCTGTGCCATAACTCCCACCAGATTCTCCAATTTCGCCATTTGGGTCTCCACCAGAATGAACACCTAATGCAGCATATATCATATCCTTGATATTGCTGGTGTCACTATGAGGATTATTCAAAACATTAGTGGTTTTAGATGCTGGCTTTGTTATATAAGGCGTATCATATTGGGATGATGACACGTGTTCCCCATGAAGTGTCCATGTGGTATACCCAGGGCAAAAACCACCAAATAAAATGTAGCGTAGCACTTCCTTAGATGACAGCCTTTTATCATTACAACATTTTAGGCATGGACAAAGTACAGTCCCTTGAATTTCTACAGTGCTGGCAAATTGTACAAAAGACTCACATCTGACCTTATAAGCATTGTTGTTTCTTGGTGCATTAATCCAACTCTTGTCCATAATGACACTTTCGATATTGATAAGCAAGTTTTATTTCCCACCAACTGAAACCAGAAGACAAAATAAAAAGATACAAATTTAACTAAGACTTAATAACAAAATATGAGTTCCATTATTTTATCCTTCAATATATACACAATTTAAGCAAAGGTAACATTCCACATCCCTTATATTTATCATTTAAAATTGACAATCATATATCTTCTTGCAAAAAAATTCTCATGAACATTTGAAAATTCACAAGAATACTTCATAAACACATGTATATTTAATAGCTTAGAAAATTCACGTTATGCAATCACAAATAATTTGCATTTCTTTCAAAAAGAGAAGGATTCCACTTACAAGTCATATATAAGGCCTAGCTCCGTTGATAAACTTTTCCTTTTGCCTCAATTTCACCTGCAACAAAGTATGCAATTTCTAGTCAACACTCTATTAAGAAAGGAGTCACACACTAGTACAGAAACAGTCTTTCGCGTCGGTTATTTAAGAGAATAGGCGTCGATTTTTGAGGCGACGCGTATGAAGCAGACGCGAAAGTGAAGACTTTACACGTCGGTTGTAAAACGACGCGTAAAGGCTATCTTTATGCGTCGGTTGTTTATAAACCGAGGCGTAAAATTGAAAAAAATAAAATAAAATTTTTAGGCGTCGGTTGTAATCCAAAACCGACGCGTTTTCAATTTTTTTTTTTTTTTGGGCACGAAATTCATTTGCCTATAAAGTAAAATATAATGACCTAGACATGACATGCAATGACCTGGACGTCGCCTGCAATGACCCAGGCCACTACAAGTCATGGCCTGCAATGACCCAGGCCACTGCAGGCCATGGCCTGCATTGGCTTGGACGTCACCTGCAATAACCCAGGCCACTGCGGGTCATGACCTGCAATGACCCAGGCCACTGCAGGTCATGGCCTGCAATGACCTAGATGTCACCTGCAATGATCCAGATCACTGCAGGTCATGACCTGCAATCACCTAAACGTGAACTGAACATTTTCCACATGCACATCACCAAATATGTATATAATTGACATAATTAAAATAATGTTAAATAAATGAGAAATAATTATATTTACAAGATTGTTAATGTCACATGTAATTGAGTAAATAGAAGTTTGAATACACGTCGATTTACACACACCTATCGACAAAGTATTTAGCCCATAAGTTTTGAATTTCAGCAATTTCCTCTGTTGAGTAATACTCTTTAAATGCCTACAAATAATCAAAATGAATTATCAGTTATTTTGTAATAAAATATGAAGGCATAATTAAAAATTATCATGTTCAATAACTTATACCTTTTTCCAATGACAGACGCTGAAAGTGTTCAGTGACTATCTCATACATATTTTTCATGATGTAGTAGCCACACTCAGAACCTCCGGGCTGTTGAGGATACTGAAATTTTCACATTGAAAACTAACATTAATAATCACACTAAATAGAATATGAAAATAATTCAAAGATTTGTAATATATTTTAAATATATGTTTTCATACCTTTATTTTTAGCCACATTGTATTGGCTCTTGTCCTAATGCCTCCTTGTGTCCAATATAGTTTGAAAGCCCTAAAATTGAATTAAATTATTCGAACCAGTTACAAAATAAATAAATACAAAAACTAAGATTTCTATAAAAATTTTGGCAGAGTCTCTCCTATAAATTGAACTTATCCAACCTGTAAATAGACGCGTTGCTATTGAATCTATCACAACTTCTCAACAATCACAACATATATTCATCAAAGTGAAACCACAACTCTAAAATCAATTTCACCACAACTCCACAATTATTTCATGAAAATTATCATAACTTACGTATTCAATAGCGGCTTGATATCTAAGTCACGCTTAAATGCACTAGCTGAATCCAATAAGTACACCGTACTCTTCTGAGGAGAAATCACTAGCAACATCCAGTGGTTCCTACGTATTATGAACATGTAAATACAACTTCAAACATGTGCGATTCAAATTACAAAAAAAAAAAAATTAACTGTTAACAAGAGAGAATGGTCTTACTCCTGAAAATACGGTGCTAGAATGAATTTCTTTGTTTGCATTGCTCTCATGGTCTCGTCCATATAATTTAAAACACCATTGGCATTTGTTCTTACCGACACCGACGCAATGTGTGACGGAGACATGAATCCAATTGAATCAATACCGCAATCCTGACATAACTCATGAAGGTACCTAATAATAATGACACCAATAAATAGAGATCGAACAATGATTTAAATTGAAGTTGTAATTTGTGATCAGAAGTCTTACAATGCAAATATTTATAGGATAGATGTATCCAACCACTGCATTTTAAGAAGATTGGTAATGTCTACGACTGTAACAAAAATACCATCCTCGAACGTACAATTAAAGACGGAGGCATCTACGGGCACCTGATAGAAGTCATCACCAACAGGCAATTGAAGGATCAGGGTGTTTAACATTTTGCATTTATCACCCAGACGTAGTAAAGTCTCATCATCGACTATCACAGGTCGCTGGGTAGATGACAATTCAAAACTCTGAGGTCTTTTCCCTTTATTAGATTTTTTTACGATCTTTTTTGGGGCCTCTTCCTGCAATAAGACAATTTTTTTCATTATAACACGTCTGATACAAATTTAAAAGAAATTAATATTGACATAAACTTTTATATAACTCAATTTTATTACCTCTCCAAAAACCACCAACTTCTTAGGCCATTGGAAAAAACTTCCAATAGCTTCCCCCACCGTGGTGTGGTGCTGAGATGGCGCTGGAAGATAGAACGCTTCTGCACCATCTATAACATGGTCAACGGACACCTTCACATGATCAAGCCAGAGTGGTTGATGATGCACCACAGTCTCGGGTCCAGACGGATAAACCATCCCGCTGGCCACTATTTGCTTGTCACCATCAACAAATACGGCGAGACGACAGGGAATCGGCTTCTATTTTTCAACATATATGTCAGGCCTTTCCATTTAAAAAAAAAAGGCAATACTAAAAAAACTAAATACTTTATGGGTAAGTACCTGAAGACCATCAAATGGGTCTGGATTCACAGAGTGGCAACTACTTCGAGTTGGTGGTCGGGGCTGTGCAGTTACCTCCACCTCGGCATCAACATTGAGGCCCAAGCGCTGGAGGATGGCATCATATTTACTCTGCATACTATGGTACGCGCTCTGCATACTGTCAAATTTACTTTGCATCTCCGACATGGTTTGATGCCTGACCCGCTCTGTGATGCTATCCTCAATCTCCTTCCTGATGATATCTTTAATGTCGTCTACTGACACGACCCCACACGATCGTCTAAGGTAATCATCGGGCCGACCGTAAACACCCCGCGTGGTGACATACACGCCATATCCCCTCACCCTACCAGAGTGATCCTCTTTACCAAGGGCTTCACTCAAAATATCATGTTGTCTACTCGACACAAATGTCCCCTGCGTGGCTTGCTCAGCTTTTTCTACCTGTTAAAAAAAAAATGAAAACTGAATATAAGAATTGAAGTAAGTTTCAATTGAATATATGAGAAATCGATAAGATATACTTACAATTTTATCAAACACCCCCTCGTTTTCTCGTTGGGAATGTAATACGTTCCATCTTCTTTCTTCTTCGATCTAGCTCGAACCCAATCTAGGCTGCGATCCTCTCTTACAATTGAGGAGCTAATCATGTCACATGAAGAGCTAGAAGATAGCGGGTCACTTACTAGCCAATGTGGCCTCATCCCCGCATATCCGGCTGAGCCCAAATAATGAGGATGCTCGTTCCGCATTTGACTATCCCTCGCCTTCTTACTTTTCTCCTGAAATAAATCACAGGTTTTTAGTTTTCACTCAACAAGACACGTGCGTACATTTAAATATACCTTAAATGTTTCCGTCTGTTGTTCTTTTTTAAACAACTCCCATTGCTCTTCGGTCAAGAAATCATAAAGCTGCGTAGGAGATGTATATTTCGGGTGGTCATGTGTAATGAAATTATGAACCAGCCTTGTCTTGAAATCTTTCCATCTCATCCCCGCAACCCGCATAACACTTTTTTTTGGACGGTCATCGAGAATGTTGAATTCCCTCTGAAAGACAATGATAACATGTGGTGTTATAAAGAAATTACATTATTTACCATGTATCAAGTGATAGTACATTTATCTCTTCCCACATCATGTCCTTAAGGCCTTGATCGACTTTGTGCCAATCACTGATGTTTATGTCAACATGAATGCGGGCTAAAGATCCGACAAAATGTTTGAAGTTCTTCGTGCCTGGTCCGATCGGCCTATGTTTGTCATCGAACTCAATAATATTCACTTGTTGGCCCGCTTTCTTCATGTTTTTGCACATAATTGGTCCTCTTGTCCTTTTTTTTTGGGCAGTACTATGATCATCTGAAGAATGTGAAGACTCGACCATTATATTGGGAAAATTGTCTACATACCTGCACATATAAATAAATGAATATTAACAACGTATAGAGCATATATAAAAAACACAAGAAAGTTATATGCAAGAATATGTAAATGAACTCACACAATTAATATGAACAACGTATAGAGTATATATAAAGAACAAAAGAGAGTTATATGCATGCGAGAATGTATAAATGAACTCACACAATGAATAATAACGAACGACGGTCAATCCATAATCCTTCTTCATGATCCCAACGCATGTAAGTGGATTCAATGTTATCTTCCTCTAAAGTTGCACTCCCTTGTATACCAATAGAAAATGGAGGAGTTTAATCAAAGTGATCATAATCTTCTTCATCTACTACATCACCAATGCCAACAATGCGTCTCTTGCCTTGAAGGACCACTGACCACTTAGTGTCGGCAGGATCAAGAACATAAAATACCTGTTTGGCTTGTGATGCAAGTATGAATGGCTCGTCAAGATAACCCAACCGTCCAAAATCCACCAAAGTGAAACCTAATTCATCCACCCGAACACCCCGTCGATTATCAACCCATTTACATTGGAAGAGAGGAAACTTGAACTCCCTGTAATCAAGTTCCCAAATCTCTTCAATGACACCATAATAGGACATCGAGGCATCTATTGGCATTGTATCTTTAGCACTTGAAAAATCTCTTGATAGTGCTACTTGTGTCACTCCACTGTTTTGCACCGCACTCTTATCATCTTGACGTTTAGTGTAAAACGTATACCCATTAATGTCATATGCTTCATAAGATCTCACAATCGTGGTAGGACCATACGCTAACCACTTTACCGTTTCAACAATGGTATTCGACGTTTGTGACAACTCTTTCATGACTCTATCTTTGAATCATTTTGCAAATAAACGATTGTGTTTATTAGTTACCCACCTTTCACCTTTAGAAGGATTCTACTCCCTTAGGATGGACATGTGCTCGTCCAAATACGGATGAACTTGAGAAAGGTGTTGTAATACTACGAGGTGTGCTTTATCTCGCAATTCAACACTAGGGACAATTGATTTGCATCCAATCATCCCTTTACCTTCCAGTCTTCCCTCGTGACGAGATTTATGAACACCAATAGTCTCAACGTCATCAAGGTAGTCAGTACAAAATTCAAAAGCCTCCTCAGCGGCATAACCTTCAATGATATTGCCTTCGGGTCGAAATCGATTTCTGACATATCCTTTCAAAATACCCATGTATCTCTCAAATGGATACATATACCGCAAGAACACCGGACCACATATCTTAATTTCTCTTACCAAGTGAACAAGTAAGTGCACCATAACGTCAAAAAATGATGGCGGGAAATACATTTCAAATTGACATAGAGTGATAATAATATCGGCCTGCAAATCATCCAACGCCTCTGGGTCAACAACTTTACTGAAAATTGCATTGAAGAAAAAACAAAGTTTTATTATGACTTGTCGACATGTTTTGGAAGTATGCCTCGAATTGCAACTAGTAACAAGTGTTGCATTAACACATGACAATCATGAGACTTCATACCAACCAATTTCAAGTCCTTCGTCGACACAAGACTTTTGATGTTTGATGAGTATCCGATGGAACCTTAATAGCATGCAGTTACTCACAAAAACATGTTTTCTCTTTTCTGGACAAAGTATAGCAAGCTGGAGGTAAATAAATACGTTTTTCCGACTCTTGTGGTGCTAATTGATCCCGTATCCCCATTTCTACCATGTCCTTCCTGACTTTGATACCATCTTTTGTCTTCCCTTGAACGTTCAACAATGTATTACATCAAGACAATGCCTTACTGATAAATGTTGCCAATAAGGTAGATCCCAGAATATGGACCTCTTCTTCCAAAGACTCTTTTGAGGAGGCTTAAAAGGTTTTCCAAACAAAACATCAATATTTTTAACTCATTCATATACCTCACCTCCTGTTAACGGCAAGCGAGCTGCTCGATCCTCAATTTTTCCATTGAATGCCTTCTTCTTCTTTCGATAAGGGTGATCAGTGGGGAGAAATCTTCTATGACTCATAAAGACATTTTTCTTACAGTTTTTCAACCAAAGATCAATCGTGTCTTCTTCACAAACGGGACATGCTTTAGGTCCTTTGTTCGTATAATCTGACAAGTTACCATATGCGGGAAAATCATTTACGGTGCAAAATATCATAGCACGTAAGGTGAAATTCATCTGGCTATGTGCATCAAACACCGATACACCTTCATCCCACATCAGTCTTAAATCTTCAATTAGTGGGGCAAGATAAACATCTATGTCATTTCCCGGTTGTTTAGGCCCTGATATTAACAAAGACAACATGATATACTTGCACTTCATACATAACCAAGGAGGAAGATTGTAAATCGTTAGAAGTACCGGCCAAGTGCTATGTCGACTACTCATGTTACCGTGCGGGTTCATTCCATCTGTACATAGTCCAAGCCTAAGATTCCTATCTTCACCCCCAAAATCAGGAAACAACCTATTAATGTTCCTCCATTGAGGAGAATCGGCCACGTGTCTTAGTTTTCCATCTTGTTTCCTCCCATCAGCATGCCACCGCATGTTCTTCGCATCCTTTGCATTGGCGAACAAACATTTAAGTCTTGGTACTACGGGTAGGTACCACAACACCTTTGCCGGAGGGCTTTTCTTATCCTCAGAATTAGCATTCATGTTCTTTCGCTTATACCGTGATGCCCCACACTTTGGACACAGACGCAAGTCCTTATACTCATTTCGATACAGTATACAATCATTTGGACATGCATGTATCCTCTCGATCTCCATTCCCATTGGACACAACAATTTCTTTGCTTCGTAAATTGAACTAGGAAGCTCGTTATCCTCCGGAAGCATCTCTCGTAAGAGTTCCAGTAATGCCGTGAAACTCTTATCACTCCACCTACTATTTGCTTTCAAGTTATACAATTTCAACACAACAGACAATTTTGTGAATTTTCTAGATCCAGGATACAAAGTCTTCTCAGAATCATTGAACAAGCTATCGAAGACATGAGGCTTTTCAATGAATTCCCCTTGTATATCACGCATCATTTCGTCTATCATATCATTATTGTCATTTTCCACATCATTCTCATCAATATTGCCTAAATTATTCTCCTGCAGTCCACCTTCATCGTCATTAGTGCATGTCCTAGGAAGTATACTCTCACCATGCCATATCCATCGTTTATAACCTTCTTTAAACCCACGAAGAATCAAATGACTCTTCACTTGCTCAAAACTACGAAACTTTCTCAGATTCTTACAATCACAACGAGGACACAAAATCATTGCTTCACCTTTCTCTCTCATGTGTTCGTCCGCACATTTCATAAACTCTTCAACTCCTTTCACATATTCATGTGTATTACGCTGCCGTACATCCAATCTCGATCCATATCTAATAACCTATATGCGAAGATATAATTAAAAAAATATTAATTTTGAGTGAATATTTGTTATGATAGTTATATACTTGAACCAACTATATATTAATAATCGAAATCACATACATACATACGATAATTTATTACGTTGAATACTTCATAATTTTACTAGTATATTTTGTTTAGTTATTTATTTAGTATAGTTAATTTTATGATAGTGAAAATCACCTATAATTACTATTATCTTCATTTTTTATTTGTAAAATCCTACAGTAATTTCAGCAGAGTCTCCCCTATAAGTTGAACTTACCCAACCTAGGAATCAAAATGCCACAATACAACAAAAATGTTCAACCTCCACATATTCACTACTCAAACACAATAAATCAAACTTCAACATCATCAACCACTCCAAAATTAATCCAAAATCAATTCTTAATTCCTAAAATGCTCAAAGTATGATTTCATAATAACCTAACATTCCATGCATAATTTCAATATAATTTCAATAATTCAAATTATATCAATTAACTATTTGCAATACCAAAATTATAACACACACACACACACACACACACACACACACACACACACACACACACACACACACACATATATATATATATATAATAATTCACATTTTTATACATACAAATATATATATACATATATATATAATAATTCACATTTTTATACATCCAAATATATATATACATATATATATATAATAATTTACATTTATATATATATATATATATATATATATATATATATATATATAAACACACATATATACATATATATACACATACTGATATATACATATATATGCACATATACACACACATATATATACACACAAACACATATAGATCTACTTATATATATACATACACGCACACACACATATCACACACACATATAAGAGTAAAGTTCTTACGAGATGGAGGCGGGTTCGTGGTGGCGTCGCGGTGTTGGTGGCGTCGTGGTGTTGGTGGAGGCACGGTGGTGATGGCTTCGCGATGTTGAAGTGTTGAGAGAGAGAGAGATATGCGCGGTCGGGAATGAAATCGCGCGAATTTTTGAAATATATATTAAAGGGTTTAGGCACCGACGCCTGAACCGGAAGTTTACGCGTCGGTTCTTAGTGAACCGACGCGTAAAAGAACCGACGCCTAAACCCTTTTTTTTTTCGCGTCTTTCTACTAGTGACATTTTCTTATTTCATAGTCAACACTCTATTAAGAAAGGAGTCACATTTTTGCTTGAAATAATGATTTTCAAATGCAATTTACGGATCTTATCTTTCTTCTATTTTAATTAAGTTTGTGAAGACTATTTTGCTAGGTAATATTGAATAAGTAATGAATAAGTAATACTCATTTTCAACTAAACATTTATACAATAAAATAATCTACCCAAACTCAAAAAATTTCCTTAATTTTCAATTTCACATTCTCCAAAAAATCACTATTCAAAAAACCAAGTTCTCATTAAAATGAGCATAAAAAAGGGGCTAAATATCTTCGTAAATAACTATTTTTAATTTCACAAAATTTATTCAATAAATCAATCCAAGAAGGCTTTATTCCTTGCTCTTCTTTAGAGTTTTTTTTTTTCTTTTTTTCTTTTTTTTTTCCTTAAATCACAAACTAGCTTTATACACACACACACACAAGCAGTTCCATTTATTCCTTCAAACCGATCCACTTTCTTTCGTGTTGCTTCTCTCTCTTCTTTTCCAGCTCTTTATCTTTATCTTTCTTTTTATTTTTTATCAAAGAATTAATTGAGATATAACCGCGTTAAGCTCAAAGCATGTTTGAGAATGGATTATAATCGAGCTAAATAGAAATAGAAATGATTGTTTGATACGCCTCTAGTACTTATGGATAAAAATATGTTGATAAAAATAAAGTTCGACAAAAGAATGTTTATAATTTAAAGACATTCAAACTTTTGCTAGTAATAAATTGAAGTGCTCAAAAGATTTATTTAATACGTTAAATAATTTAACGTAATTATACTGGACTAAGAAAAAGAAATAAGAAAAAATTTATCTTCGACGATACTTTAGTATAAATACGGCATGATAACATTTTTTTATAAGTTAGGACGATTTATTAATATTGAACAACAATATAAACAAGCTAGAAAAGTTGAACTAATATCATTTCGTCCAATATATATTGATCTATACGCGAATGTTATTACCATCAGCCTAAGTACTATAGATATGAGAGCAAGACGTATAAATTAATGATGTACAAAATTTTCTCAAGTTAGTTAGTGGCTTCAAACATATTATGTGTATCCAATATTAATTATTATATTAATATTATCACTTTCCAGAAAAGAATAGCAGTCCAACTTCAAATTTATCTATTCTAACTTTTATGAAAGAAAGTTAGAGAGACAGCCTGCCTTTGCATCACCTGCATTCCACTTTCTCATGCAGATTTTTGAAAACTTTCAGATACATTAACTAACACAACAAGAAAGGCACAAAATTCACTTCAAATATATCTTCTTAAATCACACCAAACTATTTTCCTTACCAGATAAATCCTAAAACAGTAAAACCCACTGAATTTCTCAAGAAAATATTGTGTAATCTACTTCATATACTGCAAGAAATTGAAATCAAAAGATGAGGACGGGAGTATACGCTCTCCAATAGTCTCTAACTTCTGATGCAGTAAGCATTGTGAAGCAGGCAGTTGGACTTTCTAGAAGGAGAGGCAATGCGCAGGTTACTCCTCTTCATGTGGCGAGTGCCATGCTTGCTTCTTCCACGGGTTTGTTCCGAAGGGCTTGTCTTCAATCGCATTCTCACCCCCTTCAATGCAAGGCCCTTGAGCTTTGTTTCAATGTAGCGCTGAATCGCCTCCCCACGTCTGCGTCTTGCCCTTTACTTGGCCCTCAATCTCAACTCCTTGCGCTCTCCAACGCGCTTGTGGCAACCTTCAAGGGCGCACAAGCCCACCAGCGTCGGGGCTCGATTGAAAACCAGCAGCAGCAGCCCATATTAGCCCTCAAAGTAGAGGTAGATCAGCTTGTCATTTCCATTCTAGATGATCCAAGTGTTAGTAGGGTAATGAGGGAAGCTGGTTTTTCCGGCTCACAAGTCAAAAGCGATGTAGAACTAGTATTGTCACGACCCGTCCCAAATCACCCTACTGGACCTGAAACGTGACGTGTGCCGATGGCAGGTGACAACTAGATGTTGGACCCACCACCAAGGCAAACTTGACTTTTCTTATCTTTCAGATTCACCTTTAATTAAATTTGATCCCATAAGTACTAATAAAAATTTTGACAGAGTCTCCCCTATATTATTGACATAACCAACCTGTAATTCGACGTCAAATCCTCAACAATCATGCATAAAAATCATAAAGACTTCCCAAACCTTCCAAGCATAACATTAATGTAATAAGATCATTGAAATTCTTAGTCAATTCTTTTAATATATATACATACAACCCGTATTACATAATCATCGGGCCTATTACCGACAAGGCCACAAAAGAATATCACAACCTATAATATGAGCCCAAAAGATAACTTCTAAATACCATATAAGAATAAATCATAGAAATGCCTACGTTTAGCTCGTCTGGCGGCGATGTCTCTATCCAAGCTGCTCAAAATCTGTAACTTTTTCCTATAAGGAAGGGATAGGGAGAAACGTGAGCTTGTAACTCAGTGAGTGGAGTTTATGAAGTAATTTCCTTTATAAATCATTTTTGAAAACATAATTTGTCTCATAAGCTTTTGCCACTTTAAATCAAATCATACATGCTAAGAATAATCATAAAGATCGTGGAATAATCATCTGTGGCATAACTGATAAACTGTAATACATAAGAAAATCACACCAAAGGTACCCAACTAAATCATCTGAAATTTGTATCTAGTCATACGCGCGTATACTACTGAGCACCTCCGTACCCGGCCCAAAGCCCCTCTGGGTACAAAAGTGGGTCCCAAAGACCTCATATATGCACCCTTACACACGGGCCATAGGCCCCCTCCGTGTATAAGAGTGGATCTTAAGATCATCTGAACACGGGCCATAGGCCCCCTCCGTGACAGAGCCTTAAGATCACAAATAATATCCGCTAGTACACGGGCCCAAGGCCCCCTCCGTGCACTAACACAAGAACAGATAATCACATGGGTACTTTTGATGATTTGGAAACCATACATGCCAACTTAACTAATCATGCTCGTAAAACATGGTAAAAAGAGTCATCTCGATAAACAAACTTAATTTTAAAACATTTGTTTTGATAATCATGCTAAAATCAAGTAATTTAAAAATCATTTTGTAACTTATATAAAATCAGTGTGAATAACGTAAAAAATCTTTTAAGTATTCTCCACTCACAAAATAATTGACAATCCGCTAGCTTGGTCGATATATAGCGCCAACTTCCTCGTCACCTCCTGAGATAAAATAAAATCTTTACATCAACATTTAAAATCACCTTAATAGATAATATAGCAAGAGAACCTCATTCTTGAATTAACCCATTCAACTTGTTTTCTCATATTACACCATACTTACCCTTTTTACTTAGGAACATAAAATCACCTCTAAAGACTAATTAATTTCTAATATCACTTAAGATTTCAAAATTAGAGCCACATTGATCTAAATCCCAATTTTTCATTTTTACAAGCTTACTAGTTTATTTACCCATCTTCATAACTAAACCAACATTCATCATCAACACCAACAATTCCATTTCTAGCACAAAACAAACCAAAATACAAGTTTATCTCAACTTAATCACTAATTTAACCCAATGGCATAAAACCCTAATCTTTAATACCAAGCATTTATTTCAATAAACTTAACTATATAACTAGAATCACCAAAATCATCATTCCCACATTCATATATAACTCACATTTAAACTATAAATTAAAAGCCCTAATTTTACACATTATTGAACAATAAATATTTTACCACTTACCTCCTAATGTTAGGAAAATATGGTAGAATAACAACAACACACTTGAGTTGGATGGCTCTTCCTTCTTCTTCCTTTTTTTTTTTTTTTTCTCTCCTCCTTCTTTCTCCCGATTTCTGTCTCTCTCGAAGCCTCTGTTGGTCCTTCTCTTTTTGTTTGGCAATTGTTTGTTATATTTATTGTTATAACATGTAAAGTATTTGTTTATTGCCAAAAGGTCCCCACTCTTATTTCTTGATTTAATTAAAGTCCTCAACTTATATAAGTTTTAGAAAAATAACCCCAACACATAAAATAATATAATTTGGTCCTAATTTAACTTTGACTTGACTATTCCATATATGACTTTGACTAGTAAAAGTTTGACTAAAAAAAAATAATTGGGTTGTTACAAGTTGTTTCTTTGGACTAATCAGTCCAAAGAAACCAGTCCCAAACTCCTAGTTCTTGGAAATACTGAGCCTCAAATGACTAATATTAAGGTACAAATTGATGATGTCATGAGTGTTGTAGAAGCAATGATGAACAAGAAAAGGAAAAACACTGTTATTGTAGGGGAGTGTTTGGGCCACTGCTGAGGCAGTAGTAAAAGCAGGAATCCATAAGTTTGACAAGAAAGATGTACCTTTAGATATGAGGTTTGTACAATTCATAAGTGTTCCACTTTTCACTTTGAACAATGTCTCCAGACAAGGGTATGAAGAGAAACTTGGAGAGCTTAGGTCATTTGTTAAAAGTTCTGTAAGTAGAGGAATTGTATTGTATTTGGGTGATCTTAATTGGGTTTCTGAGTATTGGTCTAAATATGGAGAGCAAAGGAATATTGGCTACTATTGTCCTGTGGAGTACATGATAATGGAGATCAGTAGACTGGTATCTAGAGATGGAGAAGATAAAAGATTGTGGATTATGGGCACTGCAACTTTCCAGACTTACAACAAATGCAAAAATGGCAGCCCTTCTTTAGAGACTCTTTGGAAACTTCACCCTCTTACAATTCCTGTTGCCACTTTGGCTCTTACTCTTAATCTTGAGAAGAGCAGGGAATAAAGCTCATGGCCCTTTGAAAAGAACTATTCAGCTTTGCCAAGATGGACCGTAAATAACTATTTTTAATTTCACAAAATTTATCCTTATAATGAGATAATACTCTGGATTATATAAACCGCCATTTTTAATGTTGATGTTTTTTCAAATGTTTCATCTATACTGATCTGCAACTTCACAGTTAAGAAAAGCCAAGAACAGTACAGAGAGAGTTATTTGATTTTAGTCCATTAGCATTCAAAGTTGCTCATGAACCTTTGGAAAAGGCTCTTCAACTTTGCCAAGATGGACCTTAAATAACTATTTGTAATTTCTCAAAACTATACTTTTATGAAAATAATCCAGATTATATAACCTGTCATTTTCAACGTTGATGTTTAAATGTTTCATCTCTAATGATCTGCAACTTCATAGCTTAAGAGCAGCATAAAATAGTCTAGAGACCAGAGACATTTAACTTAAGTCCATTAGTATTCAAAGCTGCTCATCGCTAGCTTTGCCAAAATGGACTAAAAAAATCAACCAAAGCCTTTGCCATGCTCCCTGAACCACCACTTCAGTAACCTTTTTTTTTCTTTTTTTTTTTTTTTTAAAGAAAATACAAATTCACAACCCAAAAATGATGTCACCAAGCACCCTATGCATAAAAAGTTTATCATTAATATTCACTTCAAACTAACAATAGACAACCAAAAACAAGCAATAAAGAAAATTATCTGATCAGGAAATTCCCATCGACATCAGCTCACCAAGGTGTCGAAAGCAGATAAACTGAAGCATAAGCTTCTTCTCCATTCAAATGCACCTACACGTCTATTACTTGTTGCATTAATCTATGATTATCTACCCCATTGTTGTTAGATTATTTGGAAAAATGTCGTAGTTTGTGTAACATGTTTATTTTTCATAGCTAAAGGTGTAAAGTCTGGTAAGGTCTATTGTTAACTTTACAATACAACTGGGCTTGGGTGCAGAACACAGATTTACACTCTGGTAATGGTATAACCATAAGATCTAGTGGCAAATTGGTCTTGATTCAGAATCAAGAATTTCTTCAAATTTTCACAATCTCAATCAAATTTATATGCAAAGATCAGATGCAACTACAAAAATAGAACCTCAAACTCAGTCAATCCTAAACCTATATATCTGAAAAATCAATCTTTCCAACACAACCCAGGAAAAATCGCAACTAAAATAACATAACCTCCAACTCCTTATATGAAATTTCATTTCTTATAGACAAGTATAAGAAAAATCATAACCAAAATTGTATAATTTCACATTAAACAAGAAGAAAATGAGTAGAAGATAACGATTATGAACTGACCTCAAAAAGCATATAATCTGCTCGCTCCCCTCCACTATCTCCGTTCAATAGGTTCTAGGAAATGTAGTAGTCAACAACTGAAGAAAAAGAAAACCCGAATGATGAGTAGCGACCGAGAAGAAGAGGTGAGAAATGTAGCCAGAATCGGAGAAGAAAAGAGGAGGAATACCTTGTCATTTGCTCATGATGGAGCAGAAGAGATGTAATGCTGCTGCTGGAGAAGAAGAATGCTACTGCTGGAGAAGAAACGTCGCTGATGGAGAAGAACAATGCCGCTGAAGAAGAGAAGAAACAGAGAATGGCGAGAAGAAACAGAGAATGGCGCGCCACAGAAATTGGGGAAATGAAACCTAAAAAATCAATTTTGCGCCTATACCGGGATAAAAATTGTGATGTTTGGATTGTGTTGCTTTTAAGTATCACTAAATTATGAATAAATTAATTTTTATTTATTTTTTTATGGATATAATTATTTGTGACATTTGGAAGTCTAGAAATATTTATTGACGATTTTAAATGTCACTAAACTGCAAATAAATTATTTTTTTATGAATATAATTATTTGTGACACTTTAAACCGTCACAATATTTAGTTATGATTTTTTGTGTCACAAAAATTGTGACACTTCCACGACATATAGCAAAAAATATGTCACTACTAGTCATTTTTTTTGTAGTGTGGGCATATTCTTGAAATATACTCATGAATACCGAGATCAGCACAAGGCCGTAAGTATTGGCTATTAAAGCTCAAATTAACACCTGGATTATTATGTGTGAGTAGCAATTCTTTATTTCCCTTAATCAGTTATAATTCAAGTCTAAGACTACTACTAACTGTAGAGTAAAGATTATTGTTTCACTAGTGAAGGTTTAATGCATAGTCACACCTATCATTATGCATAATAATCTGTCTATTGGTAAAAGTGTGTATATTAATTTTAACAAATGAGTGGGAGATTGTTGGGACATTTATTAAAATGGTGACAATTGTTAAAATTTGATTGGAGCATAATTAAACCCACATGTTCATATGTTGTTGATCACTGATTGGGTGCATGAATTTTTTGCCATTGATGCACACATACACACCACTTTGTTGTCTTATAATTGGATCAACATTCCCAGCCATTTATTAACACATATGCATGATTTAGATGATTTTGATTGGTCCATTTCTAAGTTCATGATTACTTCCTTCACTATAAATACTGTGAACATTTCATGCAAGCAAGAGAGTGATATATATACATATATACAAACGGTTTCACCCATGCATAATTAATATATAAATATATATTTTTGTGAGTTTTATTTTTGGCTAATAGAAGGGTGTTCTTGCAAGAGAAAGCTTTGGGTTAATCTTTTAGTATATGATAAGGATTTAAGAACACAATATTTAAGTTGGACTATTATATCCTAGAGGGGAAAAGTCAGAGATTTTTTGTTGCACCAGTTATTGATGTTTTTTCCAACACCGTAGAGACTTGAATCTCCTTAAAGAGAGCGAGATATCCACCTCAGCTTAATTGGTTACGGTTATTGTATCCATTTTATTGTAATATTTTGTATTTATATTACAATATCACTAACATTCAGTTCAAACACAAGGTTTGCTAATTGTTGGTGATCATCAAAGAATGTATTGATTAAGTTTGTTGATGGTGTTTCGCGCAAAAGCGAACATTTAAAAAGTAATTTAGACGATGTGTAAGGAACAACCTCTCGAGACAAAGTCCCAACGAGGGATGCTTATTCACAAAGAGTACAACTAAAGCGATGAAAGGACTCCAAGGGGCGCAAGCACACAAACTAAATTAGGATTTGACAAGGAAAGTAAAGTAAAGATAAAGAGAATTACATATTCTCTATTTGAGAGTTGATTGATTGTCCTTCTAAACATCTAAGGTTCTACTATATATACAAATTGAAAAGAAACTAAAGATATGTAACGACCTGAAAATTTCGTACCTTATTTTTCTTTATCTAGATATTAGATTCTATTATTTTATTTGAAAATTGCCAATTTCATGGGATAGTAACGCTTTTTTTTAAGAAAGTGGTGGAGAAAGTTGAATGAATTATGATAATTGTGGTTAATAGACATAATATTATTTTTCCTAAGTAAAACTCGTTTAATGGAAATGAGTATAACATTTCTATTAAATTCCTTTAAATCTCGAGTATACTTTACATGAGTTAAAAAGTTTTGAGGACTACTTTGCTAGAAATTAAAGTTGTGGAAAGCCTTGGAGCCTTAATTAAACATGACTAGGTAAGTTAGGGACCAATGTGGAATATTTGAAAAGGCTGATTTATTTCACCCTTGACATTTCATCGAGCGATCTTTGTAGTCATCATATGAGTTAAATATTGACCCGAGGACAATGCATGTTACACCTATGTAAAGTTTGTAGCGAGACATTGAGATCGATACCTTGATTCCATGTTTTCAAGTTCGCATGTATTGGAAAATCGAGCCATAGTAGTATAGTTGAAATATAGTAAGTATGTGTAAATTGTCAAAAAATTTCCAAGTATGAATATAGTGGACAAGTGGCCATGTTTGCAAGTGTCGTACGAACATTTGAATGATCTGATTCTTTTTGCATGTGTAACCATTATAAAGCTTATAGTACGAGCTTTCCAATGATATAAAATTGGACTAGTTTAGAATTAGTCTCGACCCTCTAATGTTAACCCGAAACAAGCCTGTTGAAGCATGAAAATTTGGAAGAAATATTATTAAAATAATAGAGGTGGGACATGTCTCATTCCAATAACTCATTTCCTAAGGATGTGTTTGGCAGCCTACTTATTTTAGTTAGAATCACTTATATTTAATCAGAATGCATGTTAAAATATTGTAACTGCATAACAACTGTATATTTATCGAAAAAAACTTATAAACTAAAAGTTGGAGAATTAAGAAGGGACAAACATGACCTTACTTCACCTCTATAAATACAACACATAGTTTCACTTGAGCACTTAAAATCTGCTGGGAAAGAAATCAAAAGTAAAGTAGAGAATTCTTATTTCTAAATCATGGATTAACAAGTGAAAATTATGATTTCTTGATTCTAGATGAAATTCATAATTTTCAGCCTGTTAAACATAAGATTTCAATACATTTTAGTTTCAAAATCAGTTTCAAAATTTGCAGAAAAATTAGCCCAAAAACAGTCAACAGGGATTAGGCTACTAGAAGCCTAATTTTTACATAGACGGAGGCATCTAGTAGTCTCCTGTAGCAGTGAATTTTTATATGATGGACTAAACAGATTTTTGGCAATTTTCTGAGGAAAAACTAAGCTGTAAACTGTTCATAAGTAGTAGATCTTTATTAACTGAGTTTATACAAGATTTCTAATCACAAAAACTTGTTAAATTGCAGGATCTAAAAGTATAAACACCCTAACAAGCTGTGAATAGAGCATTTATGTGTTTTTGTTGAAATTTTTATTATGTACAGCTTAATTTCAGTAGTAAAGTAACATCCTTGACTTATTAGAGTTATATATTTGTGATTATTTAATACTTAATGTTGGTTTTTCATGATTTTCCTCTACTTTCTAAATTTTTAGTTCAATAGCTTAAGTTACTTTACGAATCAATAGAACTACTGCAATAATTTTGTATTTTATTTGACTGTATTTTGAATTTTTGATTCCTATGATGGCTATCATCATCAATACAATATTGCATGTGTATAAAATGAAGGAAAACAAGCTCGCAACTTGAAAAGTTACTTAACTTGCCTTAATCTAGCATTTTTCAGATTCTTGAATAATGTTATTTGTATATTTTAAAGTTATTTTCAGATTCTTGAATTCTTGAATAACTTTAGCTGTATATTTTAAAGTTATTTTCAGATTCTTGATTTCTTGAATAATGTTACTTGCATATTTTAAAGTTATTTCCAGATTCTTGAAACAGTTTATTTGGAGTACTTTAAAGTAATTTTTCAGATTCTTAAATAATGTTGATTTGATACTTTGAAGGAGATTTTCAGATTTTTGAATGATGATATTTGGCGAATTTAAAGTTAAAATTTAGATTCTTAAATGAAGATAATTGAGTATTTTAAAGTCATTTTTAGATTTTAGATGAATTCATAAGCACTTTGTTACAATTACATCTTTAAGTAGATGTGTCAAAGTTTATTTTCATATTCTTTAAATTATTTCCAGCAACTTGTAAGTCCTTTGATCTTTATAATATGTTTAAATATGAGTTCACTCTTAATCACTCTAAGAGTAGCAAGCTTTCTCCATGAAATGGTAATTATTCTTCAATTATGTGAAGCACATGTGAGCTTAATTGATATAATTAGTAGTTAAAGCTCCTATTATATTAAGTTCAAAGAATTCTATCTTCCATGCAAAGACTTGAGAGCAAAATTAGCAAAATTATGTGCTTTTATGTTGAACAAGTGAAGTATTTAGAAGTTTTGATTTCATGAGCATCAGATGTTGAGATGTAACTCTCATGCAAAATCTTAAATGTATTCATGTTTCACTCTCTGAGCATCCAGTTAGGTTCATAAGTATACCTAAGAATGTGCATGAATAAGAATAGAACTCTAAGATGTTAAGTATTCATCAGTTTGAGATTCTAGATGCCAAGGGATAGTTCCCGTATTGTACCGGAAGGGTACTGGATTTGTGCTGGAAGGGTATTAGATCTTATATTTGTTAGAATTTCATCAAAATGGTACTAGATTTGTGTCGGAAGGGTATCAAATCTTATATTGAGCACTCCGTGAATACTTACTCTTAGGGTAGGGGCCCAAAGAAATTAATAAATGAAGTTAGAGAATCCATGCTACATCATGACATGCACATTCTTTTAATTACATTGTGTAACTCGAGAATGTTATGTAGCATATGAATTCAAGTATTCTTATGTTGAGATTTGAAGAGACAAAATGTTTTATATGGTAAAAGATACATGAGATGATTCCAAACAGATTTATATGAATTACTTATTCTCCTCAAAGTTAAGAGTTAAAGTGTAATTTGAGAATAATATGTAATATGTGAATTCAAGTATTCTTATGTTGAGATTTCATGAGACAAGATGTTTTATATGGTAAAAGATACTTGAGATGATTCCGGATAGATTTATGTGAATTATTTATTCTTCTCAAAGTTAAGAGGTAATGTGTGTTTATATCAAATTGGTCATATCTATATGATAATATGTTTAAATGTTAATGTGTAGTTTTACTCACTAAGCTTCATAGCTTATAGTCATTCTATGACTCTTATGTAGGTCACAGGCTCTAACTATTTGGAGGTTTTGCGTACTTGGGGGAGGTCTTTCTTAGATGGATCAAGTATCATATTATCACTAAGAAAATAGTGTGGGCAAAGATTTTCATATTTTGATGTAAAACTAAGGTGATTCAACCTTAAGACATAAAGTAAGATCAAGAAATCATATTTTGAAATGGTTGTAAATTTAATATGTCTTAAAGGGACAGAACATGATGAGTAACTATTATAAGATCTTTAATGAAGTTTATCGTATTTATTACTTTTGTTTTTTTGAAAATGAAATTATTCATTGTCTTGAACTTCCGCTTATCATTTAAGAAAAATGAAATCTTAAAAGAAGATTAGGAAAAAAGTTTCTGTAGCAGGCTATTAGAAGCCTCATGCAGCTTGGCTCCCAGTTCAGTGTTAGGCTATTAGAAACCTTCTGAAATCTGTTTTCGCTGTTCAAAGGCAAATGAATAAGTAAAGAGTTTTATGTGTACATTTCATTGTATATATATATTACTTAAAAAAATGGGAATTCCGAGGTCGTGACAAGATAACTGCCTTCCAATATTTGAACTTTAATTTTCCCGCTTCAACTTGTAACTTGCATAAGATAACTGGCCTATCATATTGCATAACTGACGTTCACTTCCATGCATAACAGCTACCCACTATGCTGCTTCAAATAACTTTCGTGATCTTCTCCAACTGCCCATAACAACTAACTGAATCGTGAAATGCATTGTGAGAACTGCTTCTATATCTTTATTCGACTTGATTGCCCTATCTATAGCCTTATCGGCAAAGCATTCCAATAATCGCTCAATCGCTTTGGTGACCTTCACATTGCCCTCTCGTCTTTAATGGGCTATCATGTTTTGGGTCTTTATGTTGGGTCTCAGAATTGGGTATTTTTAGGTGTCAACAATTACCCCCTCCCCCTCCAATACGGCACAATTAATGCACAATCATTAAATTCTGCCATATTCAAAGTATTCCGCACATCTTCCTCTTTTAATGCCTAACAACATGCTTCATGGTAATGTTCGATATCCCTTTTCCAAGTTTCGTGTCCTATCATTTGGGAATGAACCATTTTTACTTTAAACACACCTTCTTTGTCCTATAAAAGGCTCTTCTTCCACAATTTTACTTTTCACCGTTGTTCGCTCTAGAATTTCTACCGACCATTCACCCGTGATTTTATTCTTACGAATTCCTTCATTCTCTTTTACTGATCATGGCACCCAAAACATCCACTCCTTCACTAAAATTTGTTTTGTCTTTTCAGGCTAAGATTTGGTACAATATACCAAAACATAGATCAACTTCACATACTATCCTACTTAAAATTTAGATAGAAATATGTTAAAAGTATCAGTAAATATGATTTTCATAAACAAACAAAACATTTCAATAAATATATGTCAAAAGTATAGACAAATACTTCAAAAAGAACAAATTAAAATATTACAAAAGGGTATCTATATTGAATCTTTTTCTTCGACCAAGAGTGTTATGCCAAAAATAATCTACTTCCTACACATCACGTAAATAAAAAAAAAAGTATAATTAATAAACTTATAGTGACCATGTCAAAAGTATATCAATAAGTGAAATAGTGCCATAAAGAACAGTGCTTCAATCTTAATAGGATAACCGTATATTCCCTAGAAAATTGATAGAATATACATGTAAAATAAGGAAAAATATGTAAAGTATATTCAAAATATACCTTGCTCCTCTAGAAGAAGAAACTCTTAAGAAACTGTGAGGCAGCCTTAACACTTCGTGTTAGATTTCTATATCTAAATTAATTATGTACACCTATAGAAATGCAAAAGGTTCAAGAAATATCAGGGAAATAAGAACAATGAATCAAAAACATAAACACTATTTAGACACCGAACATAATGTATATAGGACTAAAATCTGTAGTTAAGCACTCAAAGCAAAACGTTAGTGAAGTCCCAACTTGAAGCAAAATATAAAGGAATATGCCTATGCCGCCAACCTATCAATAAAGGATAAGTCTTTTCTTAAATTCCTTAATTCATATCCTTTTGTTATTAATCCTTAAATTTAGAAACATGTAAAGGCAGTCACAGAATCCAAGCATGTGCCTTATTGGGCAAGACCTTTTCCTCGTTGCCTTGGGACGTTTCAATACAACTTTACCTCAAAGATAAAAAAAATGCCTTGTATAACATTAAGTAATAATAGTGAAGCAACATGTAGCATTGTGGCAAGTAATTGTTAATAACCACAAATTTAAAAGCCAAAAGTTATTTGCCACCCCTTATAATCTATGCTTACAAGACTTACCATGTTATAAATTCGATTTCCCTTCCCAACATCAACATCAAGACTCATTTAGGCCAAATTATCTTGATAGGATATTTTATAAAGCCACTATCTGGAAACTTCTTACTTGTATAATATGGTCTATACATTTTAGATTTCGCATAGTTATGGGTCTGACTAGGTCCTAAATTCATATTCTTGTATCTTTGCTTTGATAAGATCCAATAATTGTTAGCTAAACATGATAAACGTTATCAACATAAGACGATAAAGTGTCTTACCATACTGTGATCAATCATTGAGCAACCATCGGCACACAGCCAAGTTGGAAATGTGTCAAATCCTTCTGAAAGGAACAAAGACAAAATAAGTCTCACCCCCTTTTGGCACTCGGGTTTTAGACAAAGATAAGTCTCCGATAGATTTTGCATATGCTCGACGAAGAATTATCCACGAAAAACCAGAATATACGGGAGCTACTCTGCCTATTGCACCTTCACCAAGATCTGCTATCATCATATTTGTTTTGCATAGTGGATCATGAAGAACTTTGAAACTAGCTAGCATAGCTCCTTCCCCAAGCTTGAGTCTATCTATTCTTTTTTCCCACCCTTGAAGCTGAGTCGTCTTCAACATGAAGTTCTTAACTATGTCTGGATTATCATTCATTAAAAAGACCAGTGCATTCGGTACAAAATCTCAAACAAAAACCTTTACACAGTGAAGATATCAAAAGTAAGGAGAAAAGACAGAAGTTCAGCAGCAAATCCAATATCATAAATACCTAAATCTATTTCTTATAAGTAATGGGAGTTATTTTCACCAAATTGCATATTTGTTAAGTTAAAATTGTGTTCATATCAAACTAAAACCACACCATGCTACAAAGTCATAATCATCAAATCTAAATATTTTACGATTATTAAAGTACTCAACTCCAATAGCAAAATCAAATAGGGAATGGGAACATTGACAAGAAGGAAGAACTAAATTAAAACTTACTTAGGATGCTATGTCGATTCAAGGTCCTTCGCCCCAACAACAAAATCGAACTAGAATTTACAAAAATCGATTCATTCCAAAAGGGAATCGATCAAAAAAATTTAATATCAAATGGACCCCATAAATTGATTACAGAAATAAAGGTAGAAAATCATCCAGTGGAAGAGAAGAAGATGATGATGAAACCACACAATCAGATAGAAGAAGCTTGAAGAAGAAATTGCAGTTAGACAGAAGAATGGAGATATAGCACCTAAACATTGTGACCCAGAAAGTGATTATAGAAATAAGGAAGAAGAATAGCATAGTTGAAGAGAAGAAAGTGGAAGAAGAACCCGCGCAGCTGAGAGAAGAAGCTGGAAGAAAGAATTGTGCCCTAATGTTGGGACTTCTGTGCTTAATGTTTGTGTAAACATTAGACATTTACTGCGATTGCAAATCAGGATGCTATTTTTTTTAAAAGAGTTTACGGCGTGCACGTTGCATGCCGTAAATAACTTTTGTTACCCTCTTTTACGCAGTGCGACGTGCAATTATGCATGCCGTGAATACTAACTTCTATGGCCCTTTTATAGCATGCATTTTATGCACACCGTAAAAACTCTACTTTTACGGCATACCTTATATGCACACCATAAAAATATGTCGTAAAAGGTCATTTTTGTTGTAGTAGAACCCCCATAGCTTGTGGTACCCTTTGGATCCTCCAACTATGGTTGAGAGCATACTTCCCCTTTTTTGGTACTCCCCCAGTAATACCAACTGCTCTTCGTTGTGCCCCTACATTAGACAGATTATATCCTATGAATCATAACCGTTGAGACACTTTTTCATATTTCTATAACCTTCATGATACCCTTCCTTCTTTCCTTATCCTACGTCTCAATGCCCCACATATGTTTTGGCTACTTCTATCGCTAATGATAGGGTGATATGGACTAAATGACTTTTCATGAACTATTTCATGATTTCAAAGGCATTGGTACAAATCCCAAAGCTGGGGCAGAAGTATATTCTCCTCATTTCGTTGCTCACCAGTTTGGGTTGGTGCAAACATGGGCGGTTCCCTTCTTCTCTTGTACCAACATACGATTTTAATACAGATTTTTTATACTCCACCCTGACAAAGCTGCTATAGTTGATTCTATAAATGTAGTTCTTCTGGCCAATATGCGATGGAAATATTTTCATTATGCCCCATTTGTCCACCTTCTTTTCTCTAGTCTCTGGGTGATTGTTAGGAAAGACTCTTTGTTGCATGTCTTTCTCAAAATTCTCATGCTATTGATGACAAAATAACTTTGGCTTCTCAAAAGTCATTGGCTTTGTCCTCCAGCCGAAGACTGGTAAGTTATGGTTCATCCCTTCAATCCCCAACGAAAGCTTCTGAATCTCGGAAGCAAACCATTACAACAAGTCTAGAAGGTGACTCGGATGAAGACAACATTCCTTTGATTCGAAAGGTATCCTTACTAAAGCTCATCGTCCTTTTACTTGCACCTCCCAACTTAAGTTCTAACTCGATTTGCTTCCTTTACAGCTTCGTCTATACCCGTATGTTTCTACTGCCAATCCTCCACTGAGCCTTTTGGTTCCAGTGCTACTTCCATGAATGTCCTGTAGGCTTCATCTCCTCCTCCTGAATTTATAGTTGAATCTCCTCCTTCAGATCCTGAAGATAACCAATGGGATGTTTCTGAGGACCCTAAAAGATCTTCACAAGGTATGAGAAAGGCTTTAGTTTTGAGTACTCTGCCTATTAGCTAAATTTTCCCAACCATTACTGAAATACCTCCTTATCACCCTTACTTTGAATATAATTCCTTCCTTCGCCCTAGTCTTCCAATTATAAGTAAACCCAACAGTCCTCTAACTATTTATTCTAGAGTCCCTTTATAATCGCGCATGCTATAATACATCTCTACCCGGACTCACCGTCTGATCATGATCCATGTTCTCTTTTAGACACTTTACCTCCAGAAGACATTCAGGCGAAAACTTCCATTGATCATACTCCAATGGTGCAATCGTAAGTCTTTATTACGAAGTCTCTCCAAGTTAATCCGACCTCTACTCAACATGCATCCTCTTCTTCTGATGCTATAAGATCATTTCTTTCACAATTGATCTTATTAAAGAAGTAGAAATTTACTTACACTTTACTTTTCGCTATGACAGGGTGATCCGGACAACATCTTATGTTAATCAAGTTTCCTCTCTGATGGATAGAATGATAAACAGTTCCGTCGATCCTCCTCCTTCTGTATTGGATCCTCTATCAGTGATTTCACCTCCTAATACTGCTGCTTGGCATGAGCTTGTGTTAGAATATGCCCATCTTACAGATGAAGATGTGATTAAAGTTGCATTCAGCCTTCTTTCGGCTTCAAGGATTGAGGGACAAATTACAAGAGATATTGGCCAATCCTTCTACGCCTGTACCTCGACATGCAAGAATTGTTTTGAAAGGTATCCAAAGTGAGCTATGAGACTTCCTCGATCAATCGATCCATCTCCATGATCAAAGAGAACAATTGTCAAGTATTGCTCTAGACAAAGCAAATTTCATTTTAGAATTCTCAGAGGCCAAGAGGACTATGGAAAGGTTAATTACTGAGGAAGTACAAGTGGACTCCGCCTTGGAGAATGCCGTATGCAGCTCAAAGAGATCCAAATAGAAATCGTTCATTTGGAAATAAAAAAGGTAGCACAAGCAGAAATTCTATCCCTTGAGGCAGAACATGTCAAGGTGCTTACCTATAAGTATGCATATTCGGAGAAGGAAGGTTCGGGCAAGGGAATGGCCACTCTACAAACCAAAGAAACACAGATTCGGGAAGAATGGAATGTAATCCAAAATTCGATTCGTTCCTTATTGGCACAAATTGAACAATCTTGAACTTGTGTACTTTCTCTTGTTATATTTTATGGATTACTAGAGTCTGTCTTATACATCTCTTTATTTGTTTTCAATCAATGAACCTAGTATTTCAGCATTTCTCCTTTCTATTGTAGGCCTTAGCAACATTTTCATTTGTACTTTCTTTTGAGTAAGAAGTTCCTTTAGATACTAATTTTTTATAAGGCAACATAAATACCAAACATTACTCAAAATACAAATTTAAATTTCAAATCCTAATGGCAAGCCAAACCTTTTACAGGATAAATTTAGGCAAAATATTGATACAACTAAAGATTCCTCATTACCATATTGTCTCTCCTACGTCTAATTGATGAGTTGATGAGTTTGGGTGATCCGTTTGACCTTTAGATATTTATGAGATTACCCCCTAAGTTTGTAGGGGTCTTTCCATCCAAGTGATCAGCTTCGCTGGCATTGCTTTGTGACTTTCCTGCTAGGCCGAGCATAACCTCTTTGCCTCTTAGTGATGCAAGTGTTGTTTTTCTCTCCCCTCCTTCAGACTTATTCATGTAACCCATTAAATTGGCTTTAAACACTGTAACTTCGGCCAAAAAATACCATTTTTTAAACTACTTTTCTTGTTCGTGAGCCGTTGCTCTACATTTTTTTATTAAAAGCTACATTAGTTTGGCTTTAAAGATCTGAATATCGGCCGGATTTCTCTTCTGCTGATGACTCATCAATTTTTTTGATAGTCCTCTTGCCAATTACTAGCTCTTCAAAGGCCACTATATTTGGCATCATTTGACTAAACATCTCATTAAGTGCATCCATGGAAAATGGCTCCTCACTTTGTGCAACGATTAGAGTTTCTTCTCCATCTTGGACCACTCTGGCAAGTCCATAATTCCCTTTATACATGAACCTCTCCATGGAGTTTTCTTTTGCAACAAAAGGCATGTGATCTGCTTCGCCTTTATCATTCCAAAAAACTTGGCACTGGTGGAGCGATGAAGGTATGCAACGACTCCTATGTATGCAATCTCTCCCTAACAGCATATTGTAACTGGTAGGACCATCTATCATAAAGAAACTTGTAGTCCTAGTAGTTGTTCCCACAGTTATTTCTAACGGCATTACTCCCTTAGCTGAAGTCGATTCCCCATTGAAGCTTGTAAGAATAACTTCTGTTGGGATCATATAATTCTTTGTTTTCACAAATTTCCTTATCATTTTGGATGTGATGGTATTTATAGCTGCCCCATTGTCAATGAATACTTTCGAAACAGGTATACCATTGACTAAGGCTTTCACATATAACGGCCTTGGATGTTTAGTCAACTTTACAGACGGCTTCCTAAATATAACTTTTTCAGTCACATCTATCTCCACTTCCTACTTGTCTTCCCTTAGGTTGAGCTCTCTCACCAAATCAACCTCCAGTGTTTTATTTGGAATACTTGTGTCTTGGGTCTCCTTTTAACTCCTTTCTCTCAATTCTTCATCTGTTAACCAACCTGTAGGGGGAGGAAGTGTCCTAGGAGGCGATCCATATTTCTCATAGCGTGGTAGCCTTACGTGACATCTTTTTGATATAGTTGCTTTAATAATTTGTTACATGACATGCTTCCTCCTCATTATCTTCTGTCTCGTCTTCATCATTCTCTTTTCTTTTGAATTCATTGACCAGCAAGTAGTTATTGGCCATAATTGGAGGCAGAGTACCGAACTGAATGGTGGTAGATTTCCCTGGATCTTCCTCATCTTCATCTTCATCTTTCTTACTACGCTCAAATTTTGACTTCCCAGAAGAACTTTCTAGCGCTGCTTCCATTGATTCACGCATGCTGTCATTGAGAATATTCTCATTGGCCACCTTAAAGAACTCAGGTGCTTTAGGGTGTGATAACCCCTGCCGTCATCTCATCATTTTCCCATAATTCCTCTGGAAACGTCTTTGTTGTGTTCTAGTAATCTCATTAAAAGGCACGACCCTTCCTGCATTGTACTGGAACAAATGCCATTTGGCTAACGAGCCTGTGGTCTAAATGTTCTCCCGCTGTTCATCGGCCTGAACTACCTTTCGAAAGGCAATTTTCTATGGAATTGCATACCTCGTCCTCTGTTGGGCTGGAAGCTATGAACAACATCAGGACGAATGTAATGCCTCCATGTCCCTGTTTTTCTATGGTATCGCTCTCTTCCCCCTTGCATCTAGCACACAAGGTCCTTTCATCTTTTCTAGTTCCTTTTCTTTGAGTCGTTCAAAGACACTAGGAGCTTGCTCAATATCTTCCTTTCCGTCCTCTATGACTAACTTGAATTTTGGCAACATATTTTCGAAGCTAGTTATCATCATGTTCACTCCAAGTGGCCGTGGGAAGGGATTTTCTTCCACTGCCATCTTCTTTTTTGTTCCAAAGGTGATTCGTCCAGATTTGATAGTATCTTGCAACACATGTTGGAAGACCAAGCAATTGTTAGTCATATGAGACCATGCATTATGTCATTTACAATATTTTTTACCCTTAATCTGCTCAGGGTTTGACAATTCATGCTTATCGCTCAACTTATTTGCTTATCCTTATATAACTTGTCAAATATAAGGTTAGCCTTAGTTATATCAAATGAAAACACCCTAGCCTTTTTGTTTTTATCCCCTATAGGCTCACTTTTAACCGTTACATTTGATTCATCTGCTAAACGGCAAGTATACACATCTCCATCAACTAATTTGGCAAAACATACTTCCGTTTGGTCATAATATTCATCATTGTCCATGTGGATGTCAAAATTTGGGTCCTATAGTAAGTCTCTTTGCCAGAATTTTCCATTTGCTCTTCTTTTGTTATTAGACGTTCATATCTAATCACATTAGTGCTCAAATGAAATAAGTCAGGAAATTCTCTATCCTGGAACTTCTTTTACAAGTCAAAACTCAAACAACTTTGAGCGATCTTGACAAATTCCTTTTTTGGCAAAGGAACAAAACATTTAACTCTGGCTGTTTTGAACATTTGAAGGACTGCCCATTCGTTGGGAATTTGATGTAAATTCGGCAAATTTCCTAGGGTCACTTTAGACTCAGTTTTATAAAACTGAGCATGGAACAACTGCTCTAATTGTTGCCATGCCTACACAAAATTTGTTGGCAAGTTGATGAACCATGAGAAGGCTACTCTTGTTAATGAACTAAGGAATAGTCTCATCTTATGATAATCATTTAATTCATCGCACTGCAATGTGATTTGCTTGATCTACCCAAACAGGATATGACTTTGTATAAAAAGTCGGCCTAATGCAAGGATGCATTTCAAGAGCTATTTGATCTAGCACTATCTCAGCAATCTGATCTTTCAACAAAACGTTGGGATCATAGTGGATGCCTACGGGTTGATTTCCTAGTGGTATCACCTGATGCCTAAAGTTTGGTAACGGATTTGCAGTGAAAACATCGTTGTTTAAACCATTATTACCATTAGTTTGAATATTTCCTCATCATTAACATGTGGGGTATTATGTCAGTTATTTTGGACATTATCTCTTGCATTTGGGTTACCCTCAAGTTTGATATTCTATTACCACCATTTAAGCTTGTTATTCCAACACCCCCTTCTTTGAAGAGGATGGTCCAATGGGTGGCTCTATTCCCTAATTTGGACTTACAACCGTGGGATTATGTCCCATGATCATTCTTGCTTGAAAGTGATTCCCTATATGTGGAAAAGTTGACTGACAAACTTGGCCTGTTAACTTATTTATGGTATCATGTAAAGTCTTTACTTGCTAGGCCATATTGTCATAGTGTATTTTTTTCAGTTTGAATAATTTTTTCCATATTATGAACGTACTATAGATTTACCTATTTAACCACATCTTAGGTTAGTTCACCAAGCAATGCAAGCATGGTTCGAGGACTTAATTCTATCATTGGTTCATAAATGCTTTGATTCGTCCCTCAATCTCTGGAGTACCTTGTTCCATCTCATATCTTTCAATTACAGACTGGACTCGATGGCTTGTTGGCTCCTTATCCTGGTTCTTATGAGGCATGATGCTTTACTTTGTATCTTCAAAACACTAAAAATTGTCTCAACGGGTGTGTCAAATTGTTTCGCGCGAAAGCGAATAATTAAAAAATGATTCAGACGATGTGTAAGGAATAACCTCTCGAGACAAAGTCCCAATGAGGGATGCTTATTTACGAAAAGTACAACGAAAGTGAAGAAAGGCTTCAAAGGGGCGCAAGCACATAAACTAAACTAGGATTTGACAAGGAAAGTAAAGATAAAGAAAATTACATATTCTCTATTTAAGAGTTGATTGATTGTCTTTCTAAACATCTAAGTTTCTACTATATATACAAATTAAAAAGAAACTGAAGATAACTTCCTTCCAATATTTGAACTTTAACCTTGTCGCTTCAACTTGTAACTTGCATAAGCTAACAGGCCTATCATGTTGCATAATTGACGTCCACTTCCTTGCATAATCGCGACCCACTATGCTGCTTCAAATAACTTCCATAATCTTCTCTCACTACCCATAACAATGAACTGAATCATGAAATGCGTTGTGAGAATTGCTCCTATATCTTTATCCAGCTTGATCACCCAATCTCCCTATCGATAGCTCTATCGTCCAAGCATTCCAGTTATTGCTCAATTGCTCTGATGACCTTCACATCGCCCTCTCGTCCATAATGGGCTATCATGTTTTGGGTCATTATGCTGGGCCTCCAAATTGGATATTTTTAGGTGTGAACAGATGGTATAAGAAATGCATTTACAAAGGTTGTCTTTGTAGCGAATTTACGAAGTGAAATACCACCATTACGAGAAATTGGACTAAGAACACATAGTAAGATTCGAGGACTAATCTTCATCAACCAAGGAGAATGATGAATATTAGAGATTTTAATTTTTGTCATTATCTTTTTGTCTTAATAATTAATTAAATTTTATTAACTGTCAAATTTCAGTAATTATTTTAATTTTTGTAATTATCTAGATTTTAGTTATTTCTCCATAAAAAATAAAAATAAAAAAGGTTTTTAATTCATCATGGCAAGTAATTGTTTTAAAAGTAGAAAATATAGACTTGGAAGTTTTTCAATATGTTTATTCTTCTTGATATTAAATAAATCAACGAGTCCAAATTCTCTATAGTTGTGCGCAAATAATTAACTAAGCATGTGGATATTATTTCCTTTCGATTATTTGAGATTAGCGCATGATTAGGTAACTAATTAACTATCTTCCTTCCATTCATATATCTCTGACTTCCCTAAACCATAAATGAAGCTCAAATGTAGATAATCCATTCATCACCAGCAATTTTCATCGAATCAGGATCTATATAATCCCTATCGATCTACCACTTTAATTCATCTATTGTCAGCAACATCGTCCTGACACTCAAAAAGAAGTTGTCAGGGCAAATAAGAAAAAAAAAATTGAATAAAGGAGTGGAGGAACTGAAATCAGAAAAAAAAGAAAAAGAAAAAGAAACATTTATATTTAGTATTTACGCTTTACAATGGTTGGAAAAGTTGCTATCTCAGCTGTATCGTTGGTTCTTGTAGTCGGTGTTGTCATCGGCGTGGTGGCAGTTGTGCACCGCAGTGACTCTCCCGACAATGATCAGCACAACATGTCAGCCTCAATGAAGGCTGTTACCACCATTTGTGCTCCGACCTCGTACAAGGATGCCTGCGTTAGGAGCCTCGAATCTGTAGCAAATAATCAAACAGCCACCCCGAAGGACTACATAATGGCAGCAATTCAGGCCACTCTAGACGAGGTGAAGAAATCGTCCGAAGTCACCGGAAAGACCGTCGTTAACAAGGACGATGATCCTATTGATCATATGGCGGTCCAAGACTGTAACGACTTGTTAGCCGATGCCATCGATACGCTTCAGGCATCGTATTCTAGCGTTGGTGACAGCGACATGCATACCCTCCAAGACCGTGCAAATGAGCTTCGGAGTTGGATGACCGCGGTTTATTCCCTTCAGTCGTCGTGCCTCGATCAAATTCAGAAGCCCGAGTACAAATCAGCCATTGAGAATGGCATGATAAATGCTACTCAGCTTACACACAATGCCATCAACATAATTGCCGAGCTTTCTCAAGTCCTGAAGACGTTTAATGTGCCCGTTAATGATCTGCAGGCGAACCGTCGTCGTTTGCTTGATGTGGGCGAAGATGGATACCCAACTTGGTTCGGCGCTGCAGACCGTAAGTTGATCGAGAAAGGCGGTGCGGCACCTAATGCAGTTGTCGCCAAGGATGGTAGCGGACAATTCAAGACAGTTGCAGCTGCTCTCGCAGCATATCCCAAGAACTTCAAAGGAAGATACACCATCTATGTCAAAGCAGGTGTCTATGAAGAGTTCATAATCGTTGACAAGAAGCAGACAAATGTTTACATTTATGGTGATGGCCCAGGGAAAAGCATTATCACCGGGAAGAGAAACTATGGAATCATGAAGATTGGCACAATGCAAACTGCCACATTCGGTAAGTTTAAGTTATATGCTTCGATCGTCTTTTAAACTTTTTCTTTGCTGTCGCGAGACATGCATGACAGGATTATTTTAATTATATGCAGCTGCTGTTGGACAAGGATTCATTGCTAGGGGATTGACATTCCGCAACGACGCTGGCCCAGATGGCCACCAAGCTGTGGCTCTTCGCGTCCAATCTGACATGTCCGCTATATTCGACTGCAGCATTGAGGGCTACCAAGATACATTGTACTATCACGCATTCCGTCAATTTTACAGAAACTGTGTCATTTCTGGTACAGTCGACTTCATATTCGGCATGGGCGATGCAGTTATTCAAAACAGTTTGATCATAGTGAGGAAGCCAAATGCCAATCAACAAAACACCATTACTGCTGATGGAAGAGAAGTGGCTAGGGGCACCAATGGATTGGTCCTACAGAACTGCAGGATAGTTCCAGAAAAGGCACTCTTCCCAGTGAGATTCCAAATTCCCACCTACCTCGCTCGCCCGTGGAAGGCAGAAGCCCTTACCGTCACCATGCAAAGCGACTTGGGTGATTTGATCCGCCCTGAGGGCTATATGATATGGGCCGGCGAAAGGTACCAAGATACTTGTGAGTTCTATGAGTTTGCCAACCGTGGCCCTGGATCCAACACCGATAAAAGAAGTAAAGAATTCAAAAAATTCAAAGTTCTCAATGCAGGCGAAGCTGCCAAATACACTCCCGGCCAATTCCTTTCTGGTTCCCAGTGGTTGAAGAACACCGGTGCACCTTTCCAACTGGGATTGTGAACATCAACACTTCAATTATTAACGTAGGATCACTTAGTATCTCTCGATTTCGTTTTTCTATAACCTCTTTTTGGGATTCCATACCTTGGGACTTCAGAATTTATCAATTCTGACACAAGGATGTTCTTATTAGATCAAACGTATCTTCTTTTTGTTCTCTCACGTTTAAGGTAGCCATTTCTGGCATATATTCCAATTTTTCTATACAAATAATGTAATGTATTCAGTCGACCATCAATGCAATTTTCCTTTGTTTAGTATCACTATTTAGTTTATAAATTAGTTTATTTATGATTTTGAGGTAAAAAGTAGTGATTAAAATTAGGAAGAGAAATACGTGTGATTAAAAAGTGATTTGAAAAATTGTATACTTTATAAACTGATTTATAAATCAGTTTTTTTTTACCCAACGGATGCTTAATTTTTACAATCAATTCTACCAGCAAAGGCTCATTTTCTCCTCTTTATCTATCCACATCTATAGACTACAATCTATATCTACATATATACAATATCTTAAGTCCCTATTTGGCCTCCATTTTTTAAAATCAAATTTATTCAAAACCTATCTCAAAAATTCATCTTAGTCAAGTTTACAATTTTTTACTTTTCAAATATTTTTTAATCACATATTCTTCCAACAATACTATTCAAAATCACATTATTCCATAAAAAATGAGGGCCAAACAGGGGCTAAATGTATGGAAGAGTGAGAATGTTTTGATTTCTCATTTTATCTTCACATTGTTTTCTTTTTTCTCAATAATACTCTTAGTTCATTTATTGAAACTTTTATTTACATTTAGGCTGTATTTGATTGAAAAAAATGGAAAATAGATAGTAAGAAAATATTTTCTATGAATTGATTTGCCTGGAAAATGTCAACTGAAAGTGTTTGATTGGATTAATTTTTCAGATGAAAAAAAGAAATTTTCCTAATTTTGTTATTTGATTGATATTATTTTTCATGGTAAATAAATCAAAATTTAGCTATTTTAATCATTTTTTTTTATTTTTCACTCATTTGTACTTGATAATAATAATGTTTAATTTTTTGAAAAAATAAAGTCAATTAACAATAACAAAAATAATCAAACGTAACAAAAATGCGTTTTCCACCTAAGATGGAAAATATTTTCTCATCAAATAGGTGAGAAAATACTTTCAAGACAAATGAGTTAAGTGTGCTTTAATTGATTATACCTTGAAAAATATTTTCCACTTTTTTCACATTTTCCAAGCAAATTTAAGTGAATCAAACATAGCCTTATTTTAATTCTTATTTCAAAAATATTAATTTATCCACGTTGCCTAAATAGAAATTGGTTATTCAACTAATATCATTGTTTTAAAAATGTGAAGCGTGACAAAGCATAGAGCTCGAGTGTCAAGTTTTACAAGCTTAAAAGAGGAGTAGGTGTTAAAAACATTTTTTAATTCCTTCATACTAGATTTAAATTTTACACATACTTTAATGGGTAAAAAAAAAATTAGAAGTTTTTTGCGCGCTTTTTAGATAAAAAAATTTTTGAAATGCTTTTTTCGGGCTTTTCCCAAAAGCGTCGCATGGGGATGTCGTGTTGCACATCGTGCGCACTTAGGCACATGTTTTGTGCACGTTTTAGAACACTGATTAAAATTAATTTAGCGTCGTTACTTTTTAATTTTCCTTTAGAATATTGTCCAATCAAATTTCATTTCTCGTGATAACTCTATTGAACAATTCAAACAATGCATGATGTGGTCCCAATCAGGGAACACGACGAAAAACGCAGAATAACGAAAACAAAATCCTAGGAAAGATCTAAATCAGATTAAATACAAAAACAAGAAATAATATGACGAAATTTAAATGATAGATTGACGATAAAATCTTGCCCCAATATTCAGGACACAGAAATCGATGCAGAATACTATAAAGAACAAGATCGGTGAACTCCACAAGGAATGTCAACTCCTTGATAAGTTCTAGTTCGAACGCCACAAACACTCAAGAATCTTTGATAAGTTCAATTGTTCTTCAAGACCAAGAAAAGGGAAAATCACCCGTCACGAGAAAATGTCTCAATAATTTAATAATCAAAGTTGTTCGTTCATAATGAATGAAAAAACATAATATAAGGTCAAAATGCACCTAACCCTAGCCCTTGTCGCTAAGAATCTCAAAAATGGAAAAATAAAAAAGAAACGGAAAATAATTAAAAAAATGCGCAAATCTAGTCTCCGATTAACCGCGCAATCGCTTGGGCTTCAGTTTCTCGATCGCGTGGTTGAGCTCTACTACTTCTGGCTCGATTTTGATGCGATGACGCGATTGCTCCATTCGTCTCACCAAGCGATCGCGTGGTTGGTCCTGGGGCAACAATTTTCGTCCCTTCAAAGCAACTTGACTCGGTTTGATTCTCGACTCGAGCCCAAGACGTTGTTGGATGTTTTTCCTTGTAGATTGTTGTGGAATCGTCTGTGGCTTGTTTTCTTTGCTGATGTTCTATCTCGGATCACATCATTCCCAATCTCTTGAAAAGGATTCGACCTCGAATCTCGAGTTTGTCCAATCTTCTTGCAACTCCTTGGTTTGTTGGCCTTTGAACCATGCTTATGCTTTCCCTTGCTGGTTTGGTATTTATGCTAAGACTTTGTGCCTCATTTGAACCCTTTGAATTGCTTCCTCTTTAAATTAAATTCAATTCCAACGTTAGTTTTGGAATTCAACTTGGGTACCTGCAAAACAGAATTAACCAAAATGGGGAGGGGTTTGTTAGATTGGTTAAGTGCAAGGTTAGGATCCTTGAACATCAACCTTTGTACGAAAAAATTCATTTTGGAGGTAAACTCTCTTTTCTTTTTTCTTTTTGCACTCTAGCTCTCCTTTTTCTGAGGTCGTGGCCTCAACCCTCTTATTTTCAATTTTCACACCCTCTCATTTTCTGAGATCGTGGCCTCAACTCTCTTGTTTTTCCCTCCAAACTCACTTTTTATTGTCATTTGATCTTCTTGGACCTCTTTAGGTGATAGAGGGGCAAGCGTGATCCTTTTCCCACCTTTCACAAAAGAATATTGGTTTTTAAACCCATCATGCACCACCCTTCTATCATGTTGCCAAGGTCGACCTAATAAAATATATCCAACATGCATAGGCACTAAATCACAAACCACCTCATCCTTGTAACCCCCGATGGTAAAATTGACCCTAACTTGCATATTCACCTTAATTTCGCCCAACTCGGTTAGCCATTGCAATTTATAAGGGTTTCGATATTTCATCAAACTCAAGCCCAATTTTTCAACCAACATTGTACTAACCACATTAGTACAACTCCCCCCTTCAATCACCAAACTACAAACATTTTCACCCACTAAGCATCTAGTGTGAAATAAATTATCCCTTTGTTCACCTATTTCATCCGCCCTGACTCTAGTACTAAGGACACGCCATTAACAAGTGAGCCTTTAACAGCATAAGTCAACCCTTCCTCATCACTATTACTAGCCCCAACATCCTGTAATCTAGGCATCCCCTTAAATTCATCCTCCGAACTAATATTACCATTATCACGCAAAAACATTACCCTTCTATTTGGACACTGAGATGCTATATGACCATAACCCAAGCACTTAAAGCACTTAATATTTCTATCCCTAAAAAGTTAAGATTCAGAAATATTTTTACCTTTTGTTGTAGGTTCCTCCTTTCCTTTCGGAACATGGTCATCATTGTATTCTTGTTTCAGTTGTAATGTAGGATAAGATCCCGACAAGTGTCTTGCTGCCCCTTTTCGCTTCAATTGTCTTCCCACCTTCATTGTCATATGTACCATGTCTTCCAGCTCCACGTAATGTTGCAGATTGATGATGTTGGCAATATCTTTATTCAACCCACTTAAAAACCTAGTCATTGTAGCTTCCGGATCCTCCACCACATTAGCCCGAATCATTGCCACCTCCATATCCTTGTGGTAATCCTCTACACTCCTCGACCCCTGAGTCAGATCCTGCAGCCTCTGGTAAATATCTCTATAATAATGAGTTGGCGCAAACCGCTTCCTCATTATGATCTTTAATTCACCTCAAGTCTCAACCGGCTCCTCAAGGTTCCTTCTCCTACCCGTCACTAGTTGATCCCACCAAATATTTGCATAATCTATGAATTCAATCACAGCTAATTTGTAACGCCCCGAATTTCGAGGAGCCCGGGACGCCACTTCGTCCTTTAAATCTGACTTTATTGCCGAAAATAAAATTTAATTCAAAGTGTCACATTCATTATTTGAAACCTTCAGCAGAAACTTGATTAATTTAAATATAGAACAATTCATAAAAATTAAATCTTAAGTTTTAAAGTAAAGTAACAATAAATAATTAAATTGACGACATTTATGAAACTTAACTTAAAAGAAAAATTAACATTATTTTTGATTTGCCACCGTTGTCATTTCATTCGCCGTCATCTCCAAAATCTGCGAAAACTGTTAAAATTACGGAATGAGTATTTCGAAAAATACTCAGTAGACGCGCGCACAATAATCATTTAACATTATAAATTAAAACACATAGTCATGATATTCAAGTCTCAGGTGTCTAACGATCACCAGTATTCTCATGAACATACAAGTTCAAGTCTCATGCATTTAAGCAAGTAAATTCTCGTAACATAGTCTCATGCTTAGAAAGCAAGTAATTCTCATGAACACAATCATACATGCTAAACTTATAATCAAAATAATTATTGATGCGCACTTTCGAAAAACGTAAATTTGTAGATTAGAGTTTACCTCAAATCACGAGTTTGAAAGTTGAGCAAAAAAGTTCACGTTGTTCTTCTAACTGTCCAAGCGCCTCGTCTAGCCAATAAATAAACCTTAAAGTGGTATTTGGAAATCAAATATTTTTTGAAACAAAAGAGTTTTAAAATAAGAAAATAAAAGTTTAGGGATTAAATTAAAAATCAAACATAGTTGGGATTTGAAAATAGTTGAAATCAAAATAACTGATTTGCAAAAGCTTATGTGTTGAATAAAATATTTTAAAACCAAAATATCAAAATAATACGTTTAAAAACTAAAAGGGGACTGACAAGGAATATTTTTGAAATTTAATAGGGCTGAAATAAGTAACTTTAAAACTGAAGGGCTGAAATAAATATTTTCAAAACTTGGGGCTGAAACTTATTACTTTCAAAATTGAGCATTAAAATGGGCTTTTCGAAAAATTAGTGGCTGACTTATAAGATTTTAAATCTGCAGGGATTGAATTAAATACTTTTAAAAACTAAAGGGACTAAATGGGCAAATTTTTGAATAAAATCAACATTTATAAAAAAAAAAAAAAAAAAAAAAAAAAAAAATCATTTCTCTCTCTGTAATCGACAGAGAGAGACAGAGATGAAAAATGGGAGGGGCGAAGCCCCTCCTCTGAAATTCCAACCGCCGGCGGTGAAGCTGGCGATATCGCCGTCAATGCGTGGCGGCGACCGGGTGGTTGGTGGAGAGGAGGGAGATTTTGGGCGATGTTTGGACAGATTTTTGGATTTAGATCGAGGCTCGAGTTTGGGAAATTTCCGACGAAGACTCCAATTGAACGACTCGGTAACTAGGTTAAGGTAATGGGCTCACTTATTTCTTGTTTTGGGTTTTGATTTTTGGGTTTGATTTTGATCATTCGAAACTGGGCAGTGGTGGTTTGTGACTGTGGTGATTTCGTTTGTGGAAATGGAAATGGCCGGTTGAGAGGTTGTAGCTGGTGGTTGATGAGCAGTAGATTGTGGGTGGCTTCAAATGGTGCTGCAGTGGAGTTGGGCTTGATTACAGAGTGGTTTTGGATGTGGCGGTGGAATGGGCAGTGATGGTATGGGTGCTTCTGCCGGTTGCGTGGTTTGGTGTTTCTGATTTGGGATGCAATGGGGGTGATGGTGTGAATCAATATGTTTGCAGATTGTGTAAATGTGGTTTGGCTAAGGTTTGAGGGGGTGCTTACCAAAAATTCTGCAGAGAATAATTTTGTGTTGTGAACGTGAGTTGTGATGGGGGAGAAGAGGGAGTTTATGCCTGGTTGTGTACACGTTTTTGGTAAGCTTTTGGCAGCTATGACTTGGGGAGGATTGAAGGGATTTGGGCTGATTGAGGGGGTTGAAGGAGAGAATTTGGGGTTGCAAGAATGGTTTATGAGCTGGGGAAGGGAAACTACCAAAATTGGATGAAGTGATCTGTGTGTTGGTTTCCAAATTGGCCAGGAATTTATTGATCAGTTTGAATTTGGCTGAATCAAGAATTTTGGAAAATTGGATTAAATTTTGCTGAAATTGAAAAAAAAATGTGAAAATGAATATTAGTTTAGCATATAGCCCATTCACAGGAATTTGGGGAAATTGGGATTGATAATGGAGCATAGGTTGACTGTAAATTGAAAACGTGTGGAAATTTGGAGGGGAGTTATTGTGATTAATGTATGGCATATTATGATAATTTGGGTTTATGGCATAATGGCTGGGTTGAGGGAAAAGATTGAGGAAAATGGGGAAATTGCTAGTTAATGGGTTTCAAGATTGAGTCAAGATAACTGTGATTGGTTATTTAAAATGGAATAAGGGAGGATTTATGAATTGGAATTAAAATGGGGCAATATAATAAAGTTGGAAATTTTGAACTAGAAAATGATAAATTGGATCCAAAATAAATAGAAATTGTGCTTGTATGATTAACAATAAAGTTTGGGTAAAATAGTTTGGATTTAAAATAAATTTAAAAATTTGGACTTGAAATAATTTGAATTCAATTTATTGAAAATTGGACTTTCAAAATAAAATAATGGACTTCGGACGTCATTTAATAAAATTTGGAATTTGACTAATATTTAATTCAAAATAAATTTAATTTCACTTAAAATAGTTAGACGAAAATGTGTTTAAAAATAAATGGGTAAAGTCGTAGCGACACATTTTAAATAATATTTAAATAAGTCACGGAAAATTCTCGGTCGCTACATAATTTCACCTTCTTCTTTTCCGAATAATTATTATAATCAAAAAGTCGTTCAACCTTTGTTTCCCAATCCAGGTATGCCTCCGGGTCACTCCAGCCCTAGAATGATGGTATTTTCATTTTGATTTTCCCAAGGTCATCATCTAAAACATTCCTACCCCAACGATGCCTCCTAGCATCACGATACTCCCTATCATACCTCCTCTCATACCTATCTCCTCTATCCCTCCTTTGTATACTTGCCACCGAAGATTTACTACCACTTTCACTAACCATGCCCTCATCATCTATACCAACCTTACGCCTATTACCTCTCCTAACCCAAGAACCATTATGAGATTGATCACAAGGTCTTTGTTCATGTTCTGTACCTCAATTTTCCATCTGAGCCATAAACCTCTCAAACTGTGCCCTCATTGCCACAAATCATCATTACCTTGTTCATCCTTCCTATTCACACCCCTGAGTTGTTTTCTATCACCCACAGAAGATTATTATGTGGACTCCTCCTTATATGACTTTTTTTTTTTTTTGAATTACTAGAAAATTTGACTACGAGAATCGTAGAAAAAAGGGAATTGGATTTGGATGAAAAATGAACCCGAAAAACACTTTTGAATTTTCTGTAGAATTTTTATGGATCAAAAGTTGGAAAATTTTACTGGCACGAAGAACACAACAATCAAGAAAATGCAAGAATCTGAAATAGATCCAACCTCTGATACCAGATGACGCGATCCCAATCGGGGAACACGATGAAAAACGTGGAATAACGAAAACAAAACCCTAAGAAAGGTCTAAATCAGATTAAACACAAAAATAGGAAATAAAATGACGGAATTTAAAAGATAGATTGACGATAAAACATTGACCCAGTATTTACGATGTAGAAATCGATGGGAATAAAGAGCCAAGATCGGTGAACGCCACAAGGGATGTCAACTACTTGATAAGTTCTAGTTAGAACGCCACAAAGACTCAAGAATTTTTGATAAGTTCAATAGTTCTTCAAGAACAGAAACGGAAAACTCACACTTCACGAGAAAATCTCTCAATAATTTAATAATCAAAGTTGTTCGTTCATAATGAATGAAAAAAAAAAACATAATATAAGGTCAAAATGGGCCTAGAAGATTGTTGTGGAATCGTCTATGGCTTGTTTTCTTTGTTGATGTCCTATCTCGGATCACATTATCATTTATGCGCTTAATGATTTTTTTTCTATTTTTAATTCAATAATTATGAGCCTTTGTTAAGTAAACCTTTATTATAATCATCACAATTTCAAACATCACTTTTTAGCCACACATCTTTTTTCTCTCCAATTTTTAACCACACATCTTACATAGAAAACACAAATAACACTAATCATTACATATTATAACAGCTGCGGAACACAAGCTTAGTTATTGCTAAAATAGATTTTTTATTTTCAAAGTAACGTGAGTGTGTCAAACTTTTTATTTTTAAACCACTTAAATTTTCATCAAAATCGTCAATTAATTTAGATAAAACGAAAACTATTTTTTAAAATACTTTCTAATAAAGAATATAAAATAAATAATTTCAAATCTCTTTGGAAATGAAAAAATTAAAACTGAAATTTTAATTTAAATTTATATAGTCACTGTTTGGTGATGATTAAAATCAGATTTTTAATAAATTTTGATAGAAATTAACAAAATGTACTTGAAAAGTTTTGGATCAAATGAAATGTGTTACTAAAATTAATTGTTGAATTTGACTTGTATTGAAATCTTATTTTAATTTCTTCCAAACAGGAACACAATTTTAAACATTTTTCATTTTAAAAATATACTGACAAATTAATTCAATTTACTATACATAGTTTTTTCACATTTTTTAACAACTTTTCATAAATATTTTATAAAGAAATTATTGATTTGTCTAATATTTTATAATATTAGATTACTTCTTAATATATCACACACACGGTTTGTTTGTTAAGCTGACATTTTAAATTATTTTTTAATACATATTTAGAATAACTGGACGAAAATCTTCAATGAAATATTAATATATTAAGAATTGAAGTCAATTTACAATTTACAATTTTCCTCTAACAATATCAATTACGCAATTATTTTTAAAAACAAAACCAGTACCTAAAAAATGATACTTTAACATTCATCACATACATTAGACATGCAAAGCACGTGCTTATTAATGATATATATAAACATATTGATTCCATTTTTACCTTCCAAAGAAACGCCTAACCCCACTATGAATTCGCAATTTATAATTAATCTTGATTATATTTATTTAGCCCATGTCTGATTCCCATCAATATATCTATATTTATATCTATACACCTATACACCTATATCTATCTATATTTATACATGTATAAAAGTAGAAGTGAGGAGACAGAAGCAATAAATGCAATTTTCCCTCCAAAATGCACTTACAATTATTGGAAAAAAAAACTAAAACTAAAATGAAAATCTATATAAAACTAGAAGTGAAGAGAGAGAAGCATCAAATGCAATTTTTCCTTCAAAATGCACTTACAATTTTTGGGGAAAAAAAACTAAAATGAAAATAGAATAAAAAAATTTGTGCAGATTAATGTCGTATTTAAATAAGTGTTAATTAATGTAATTTTCGTTAGAATTAATTTTAAATTCGTGTAGATAAACATGGATAAAAAATGTGTTGTTTATAAATAAATTTATAGAAAATACTTAAATTTCCATTCGAAAGCTATAATTTTGTTTATAAACAAAAATATTGTTATTTCATTTTTGAGACACGTGATTAAAAATTGATTTCAAAAAATGTATACAGTTAAAAAGTGAATGAAAAATGTGTTGTTTATAAATAAATTAACAAATAAAAGCAAACTGTAAACATATTATCCGTAAAATCGTCTCAAATATCAGATGTAAAAGTTTTTTTTATATTTTTTTAATTTTCCTCGATATCCAATTCATGCTAAATTATATCATTTAAGTTCAATTATTGTATTATTTTGAAATCAAGAAATATGTAATATATGTGTTAAATTGAAAAATCTCAATGAGAAGTTTAATACAAGATAATAAGTGAGAGCTAACTATGAACACTTTGTCTATAAAATATCCCAAAGATTAAACGTAAAAGTTTATTTTATATTTTTTAAATCTTCTCAATATATCATTCATTTTAAATTATATTATTTAAGTTATATAATATTCAGTATTCAGAAAATCTGAAATCAGTTCGAAGGCAACAGGTTAAAGGTCAAAAGGTTGGATCGGGTCGAATGGGGTCAAATTAATTTTAATTAAGAAGTTAATAATTATTTCAAAGATCACAAAGTTTTCTAAAAAGATTATTTTGCAAATAAAACAATATTTACTCATTTGAAGATAAAATTAAATACACAAAAAATTAAAACAACAATATTCTTTAATTTCAAAATTAACAATTCAAAAAAATTATTTATTTATGGTTGTTAATTTTATTTATATAATATACTTTATTTCAAAATATTTTAACATATAAAAAAATTAAGATAAAATAACTTATTTACATATTTTTTTTTTTGAAAGTAAACTTAATTAAAGATTTAAAAGAAGAAAGATCAACAAAAAAATAAATAATAAATAAAAATATTTTATTAAAAGAGAAAAAAAATAAAAAAAGAAAAAGAAAAATCTTATAAAGTTCAGGATTTCTTAATTTTGATTAGTTTTCCAAATTTGGCATTTTCAATTTTGATTAATTTGTATTTTTTAAAGTTTTGAATTAGATAATATCTATACATTTATAAAAGTAGGAGTGAGAATAGAGGTGTCAATCGGGGTGGTCCGGGCAGGGTCGACCCGTCAATAAAAAGCCCGGTAACGGCCCGCTTGAAAAAAAGCCCGCCCGCTGCCGGTTACGGGTCAGCCCGCAAAATTTGAACTACAACCCAGGCCCGTCCGCTGGCCCATCCGGGTCGAGCCCATGCGGGTGGCGATTTGTTCTGATTTGGCCCGTATGAATAAAAATATAGATTTTTTCATATTTATAGCAATTTTTTGTCAAGTTTCTAAATACAAAATGATTAAAATGATAAATTCATATTTATACCATAAAATATTTACATAGAATTTAAAATTATAGTTTATGTTATATGAATTACTTCTAAATTTGCAAATTTAAATAAAATATAAACAAATAACAATTAAATGATAAATATATTTCTAATTACTATTGTCAAAAAACATTATTTTTTTGGCTATTAGGGAGAAAAAAAAATAAGATTTTACTTTAAAAGTTGTATTAGAGTTTCTAGAAGAAGAGAGATTTTCAATGTTACCATATTTAATAAAAACAGTTTTTTTTTTTTTTTTTACGGGCCAGCGAGTTAACCGCGGCCCGCGAATGTTTGACCCGCAAAACCCGCGGTTTACAACTTCTTGACCCGTGAACCACCCACACGGGTCATGAGTCGGCCCGTGGTCCTGGGTTAATCCGGGCCGGTTTTCACGAGTCTGGTCGGCCCGTCCATCTTGACACCTCTAAGTGAGAAGAAAGAAGCATTAAATGCAATTTTCCCTCCAAAATGTACATACAATTTTCGGGAAAGAAATAAAAATGTAGAATAAAAAAATTTTGTGTAGATTAATGTTGTATTTAAATTCCTGTTGATTAATCTAATTTTCATTTGAATTAATTTTAAATTAGTGTAGATAAATATGGATGAAAAATGTGTTGTTTATAAATAAATTTATAGAAAATACTTAAATTTCCATTTGAAAGCTATGTTTTTTATTATAAACAAAACTATTGTTGTTTCGTTTTCGAGACACGTGATTAAAAATTTCTTTAAAAAATGTGTATAGTTAAAAAGTGAATGAAAAATGTGTCGTTTATAAATAAATTAACAAATAAGAGCAAACTGTAAACATCCGTAAAATCGTCTCAAATATCAAATGTAAAAGTTTTTTTTATATTTTTTTAATTTTCCTTGATATCCAATTCATTCTAAGTTATATCATTTAAGTTCAATTACTATTTTATTTTGAAATCTAGAAATAGGTAATATAGGTTTTAAATTGAAAATCTCGACGAGAAGTTTAATACAAGATAATAAGTGAAAGCTAACTATGAACACTTTGTCTGTAAAATATCTCAAAGATCAAATGTAAAAGTTTATTTTATATTTTTTAAATCTTCTCAATATACCATTCATTTTAAATTATATTATTTAAGTTATATAATATTCAGTATGCAAAAAATCTGAAATTAGTTCGAAGGCTACAGGTTAAAGGTCAAAAGGTCGGATCGGGTCGAACGGGGTCAAACTAATTTTAATTAAGGAGTTAATAATCATTTCAAAGATCACAATTTTTTCTAAAAATATTATTTTACAAATAAAACATCATTTACTCATTTGAAGATAAAATTAAATGCACAGAAAATTATAACAATAATATTCTTTAATTTCAAAATTATCAATTCAAAAAATATATATATTTATGGTAGTTAATTTTATTTATATAATATACTTTATTTCAAAATATTTAAACATATAAAAAAATTAAGATAAAAATAACTTATTTAATTTTTTTTTTTTTTTTTTTTTGAAAGTAAACTTAAGTAAAAATTTAAAAGAAGAAAGATCAACAAAAAAATAAATAAAAAATAAAAAAATTTTATTAAAAGAGAAAAAAATTAAAAAGAAAAGAAAAATCTTACAAAGATCAAGATTTCCTAATTTTGATTAGTTTTCCAAATTTGGAATTTTCGATTTTGATTAATTTTGCATTTTTTAAAGTTTTGAATTCGATAATATCTATATATACATCTATAAAAGTAGGAGTGAGAAGAAAGAAGCATTAAATACAATTTTCCCTAAAAAATGTATTTATAAAAAAACTAAAATAAGAATAATTTGTGTAGATTAATGTTGTATTTAAATTCATGTTGATTAATCTAATTTCATTTGAATTAATTATAAATTCGTGTAAATAAATATGGATGAAAAATGTGTTGTTTATAAATAAATTTATAGAAAATTCTTAAATTTCCATTCGAAAGCTATATTTTTGTTTATAAACAAAAATATTGTTGTTTCATTTTCGAGATATGTGATTAAAAATTGGTTTAAAAAAATGTGTATGTTAAAAAGTGAATGAAAAATGTATTTTTTATGAATAAATTAATAAGTGAGAGAAACCGTAAACATATTGTCTGTAAAATTTTCTCAAATATCAGATATAAAAGTTTTTTTTATATTTTTTTAATTTTCCTCAATATCCAATTCATTCAAAATTATATCATTTAAGTTCTATAATACTATATACAATCTACATTTTTGTAATCATATTATTCCTTTGATAGTTATTGTATTATTTTGAAATCGAGAAATAGGTAATATAGGTGTTAAATTTAAAATCTCAACTATGAACACTTTGTCTATAAAAACATCCCAAAGATCAAATGTAAAAGTTTATTTTATATTTTTAAATATTCTCAATATATCATTCATTTTAAATTATATTATTTAATTTATGTAATATTCAGTATTCAGAAAACCTGAAATCGGTTCGAGGGCAACAATTTAAAGGTCAAAAGGTTGAATCAGGTCGAACGAGATCAAACCAATTTTAATTAAGAAGTTAATAATTATTTCAAAAGATCGCAAAGTTTCCAAAAAAAAATATTTTACAAATAAAGTAACATTTGCTCATTTGGAGATAAAATTAAATACACAAAAAATATAACAACAATATTCTTTAATTTCAAAATTATCAATTCAAAACAAATATGTATTTATGGTTGTTAATTTTATTTATATAATATATTTTATTTCAAAATACTTTAACATATAAAAAAAATAACGTAAAAATAATTTATTTCAAAATTTAAAAGAAGAAAGATCAACAAACAAACAAATAATAAATAAAAACATTTTATTAAAAGAAAAAAAATTAAAAAGAAAAATCTTGTAAAGATCAAGATTTCATAATTTTGATTCGTTTTGCAAATTTGGCATTTCCTATTTTGATTAATTTTGCTTTTTTTAAAGTTTTGAATTCGATAATATTTTGTCTTAAAATGTTTTGTACTAGATCTTTTTTTGATATGATGGTATAATTAATACATTTTCATAAATTTTGATCAAAATCACTATATCAAATATATTCCCGTGCATCGCACGGGTGAAAATACTATTTTTTTTAAAAAGTAGAAAAAAATTGAGTTTTTGAAGAATGTGAGGGTGTAGATTGAGTTGAAAAGTCGAAAATTATAGACAAAAAGTAAGATTAGTGGTGTAGTTTGAGTACTGTAGAAAAATAAGATTAAAAAAATGGTAACCAAACAGGGGGCTAAATTATGTTTAACACTATTATTGTCATCCTTTTTTTTTGTTTTACAAAATTCAAATTTAAGTACAAGAAGTGTTGAAATGTGTATAGTTCTACTAATATTGTACCAATATAGCATCTAGTAAATGTTAGGGACAAGGGTGGCAAATATGTAGTACTCCTTGTCTATCTATCTCCCCTACATAAAAAGAGTCAATAAAAGTTACTATTCATCTTGAAACCTCCCATTTCACTCTTGAATCCCTAAAACCTCTTCAATCTGGTTCGGTAATAGTGATGAAAAAATATCTCACGAAACCACCGTATCTCCAACTGTTTCCATCTCTAAAACATATCTTCATCTATCTTCTCTCTTCAAAATCATCTCTCCAAAATCATCTTCTTCTTTTTTCTCTCTATCTACAATCGTCCCCTGATGTTCAGCAATAGTAAAGAAAAAATCATTGATGAGATTCGAAGCGCGGAAGAAACGTCGGAAAGTTTCAAACTCAGGTTGTGGTTGGACGGATGAATCATGACCCGATATTCACGACACGATGGCTCAACGATACGGAATAAAGAACCACGACTTTCGAAACGCCACAAGGATTTGCCCAATCACCTTGATAAGTCTCTGATTTGAACGCCACAAATATTCTAGCAAATATTTGATATGTTCGATATTTGAACGCCACAAGAAATATTCTTCATAAGTTCGAAAAATATAGGAATCCACCTATAACTTTTATTGAACCCTCAATAAAAACTGTTTATATCAAAATCGAAGTCTCAAATCTGAATTACAATGAATGGAAAAAGCGTATAAATAAACAAAATAACCTAGTTGCTAATTGACTCAAAATAGAATTCTAATTAGACTAAAATTATAAAATAGGCAAACAAATAATTTAAAACAAAATTTAACCTAAAAATACTCAAAAACCTTAATTTCCGTCTGCATAATTGACTTGCTGTTTTGAAGCCCCAAATGATGGAATTTGGCCATAAAATCAGTTGGCTCAAGGGTTTTAGCCCATGAGTTTTGCTTAGTGGCCAATTTCTACTCGAAAAACACATATTATGCATCTAATTCCGATATGGTTGACTGGATTGCACTTTTATTTGGCTTGAATATTTAACTTTTTCCGTCAAGCCTGCTATGACTCCGATTGTCGAAGGTTCGGAATTCATCCACCAGGCCATAACCTAGAACTCTCATCTCTGAAATCTTAAATCAAAGGACTGTCGTGCACTCAGCAGTCAGTGAAGTACCTATCTCGACTCTCGATCTCGAAGGCCGCTAGCAAGACTGGAGGAAAAGTGAGATGTAAGGTTGAAGGTTCTATCTTCAATTCTCGAATTTCTTGTTTTTATCTTTTATTTTTCATTCTCGTTTGTTAAAATCTGTTGATTAAAATACTTAGGGTGTGTTTGATTTTAGTTAAAATGAGTTTTTTTGAAATGAATAGTGATTTTTTAAAGAATTGATGGTTGAGATTTGGTTGAAAAGTAAAAAATTGTGGGCTTGACTTTTGATGGATGGTTAAGATTGAGTACTGTAGAAAAATAAGAAAAACTTAATGAAAACCAAACAGGGGCTTAAAAGTTTCAGAATTTCGACATCCCGCATCCGAGATTCTCATATAATATTATTAATTAAATTTTGCAATTTGTGTAGGGAATGATAACATCTCTGTTTTTCCCTATGAACTTGAAAAAAAAATTACCCATTCAACGAGCAATGACATTGTTCGAGAAGATCTCATTACAAGTCCAGGGGACAGAGACCAAAAGGAAGAATTAGTTATACCTTAAGTGCCCTTATAAATTGCCTCCATGTGTTAATTGCACTCACTGTGGTGCCAAAAAGTTTTATAGGGAGAGTAAGGGTTTTTGTTGTTCTGCTGGAAAAATTAAATTGCGCACATACTCTATGCCTAATGCCTTATTTGAACTTTTCACATCAAACTATGTTGAGTCATGTCATTTTAGAATTGTTGTTAGAACGTATAACAATCAGTTCGCTTTCACATCTTTCGGTGTGAAGTACGATAAAAATTTGTGTAATCAAACATGGGAATTTATAAATTTAGAGTGCAGCGACAGGTATATCATTATGTTAATCAATTATTACCTCGAACTGATGCAAACCCTTCATACCTGCAATTATATGTTTATGACACTGAACATGAACTCCATAATCGGCTTCAAAACTCTGATAAATTTCTTGAATCGGTGATACTAAAAATTATCAAGATTTTGAAAGTCAATCCTTACTCAAGTTTTTTTAGGTCTTTAAATGACAAAAGTAATTTGCACACTCAACGACTTCAAATCAGGTGTGATCCAGGTCTTGACCAATGTGTTTATAATACACCTTCTGCTTCTCAAGTAGCTGGAATCTGGGTAGAAGATGATTCTTGTGCAGACATTAGAGCCTGTGATATTTCTATTTATGCGCACTCTGGTGAGTGTCATAAAGTTCATTATTATTATGGTTGTTATGATCCTTTACAGTATCCGTTACTATTTCCGTACGGAGAGCCTAGTTGGCATGAAGGCATTGAACGCAGTGAAAGTTCTGTTGGTCAAACCAGTGCCATTGCTAACCAATTGTTAGATCCAAACAATAAGGAATGTCCTGAACAACTTATTCAAGAAGAATCTCAAGGTCAGTTTATGGCTACAACTTTTATCTTTCAATTATTTTGTTTTTATATTAAAAGTTTGTCATATTTACTCGTTCATTTACACTAATGTTTATTTACAGCACTGAAGTACGGTAAAAAACGGTTCCAAGTCTCATGTAGGGAATACTATTGTTATAGGCTACAGATTCGATCTCCAGGTAACTCTGTATTACTTCATTCTGGTAGACTTCTACAGCAATATTTCGTTGATATGTACATTAAAATAGAGACTTCTAGACTTGATTATTTTCGTCCAAATGAAACTCAAATACGTGCTGAACTTTATCAGGGGATAGTTGACAGTGTTGAAAACGGAGAGGATAGAGGACGTATGATTGGGGAAAAAATTGTCTTACCTTAGTCATTTACAAAGCCCTAGAGATATGCAAAGCAGGTACAGAGATGGAATGGCTCTTGTCCGATGATTTGGAAAACCAGACATATTTTTAACAATGACTTGCAAACCCAATTGGCTAGAAATTAAGGAAGAACTAAAGTATTGTGATGTGTCCCAAAATCGTCCCAATCTTATTGCTCGTGTTTTTAAATCCAAACTTGATGAACTAAAGAACGATATTCTACTGAAACATGTTTTGGAACCAGTGCCGACTTATATTTATGTGATTGAATTTCAAAAAAGAGGTCTGCCTCATGCACATTTTTTGTTGATTTTTAAGCCAGTTTTCAAAATTCTTACACCATCCCAAGTCGACAATATTGTATCATGTGAATTACCTAATGAGCACTTGTTTCCTTATTTGCATTCCACTGTTGTTAAGCACATGATGTATGGACCTTGTAGCGCTATAAACGAAAAAAAATGTTTGTATGGATGCGAACCAAACTTGTAGAAATAAATATCCACGAGATTACTATACATTTACTTGTTTTGGTGAAAATTCTTACCCTATCTATAGACGCTTAAACAATGGCCATTCCGTTAAAGTCAGAGGTCACTATCTTGATAATCAATAGGTAGTTCCTCGTAATCGTTTCCTGACTGCAAAATTTGATAGTCATATTAACGTAGAAATTTGTTCTTCTGTTAAAGCTGTCAAGTATTTGTACAAATATGTTTATAAAGGCCATGATCGTGTTAGTCTTTCCATGTGTGAAAAACAAACACCTGCTCACATTGACGAGATTTCTGATTTCCAAAATGGCAAATGGATTTCTCCTCCTGAATCAACTTGGAGAATATTTTCTTTCCCTTTATCTGAGATACATCCAACTGTCATTTCGTTACAATTACATCTTGAAGATCAAAAATTGGTAACATATAAAGATAAAGACAGTCTGATGCAAACCACGTAGCAATTGTAGCTACGCAACCCACAAAATATTGAAATCGACCCAAGAACGTCAAGAAACCACGATTTATGGATCCAATTAAAATTAATTGAACCAAGCAATCAACACAATCACAAGAATATATTGACCTCTTGATCACAAGCAATATTAATTCTCACCGAGATTTGAACAAACAAGAATAACTCGCAAGTTCAGATTTTATTCAATGAAGAATACAGTTGTTGAAAGCAAAATAGCCTCTCAATAATATTATCAAAGTTCTCCATAATAATGAAAATTACATCCCTATAAATAGGGTCAAAACCTAGCTTAAGAGTTTTAATTATACTAGGTAAGAAATTCCTAAAAATATGGAAAGAAATAAAATTATAAAAATTACGCTTATTAGCAGTTACGGCCGTGACCAATTTCTTTACGGCCGTAATAAGCTCTCTGTTTAACAGTTACGACCGTGAGACTTTATTTACGGCCGTAAGTCATATTTTCTGAAAATCATAATTTTACCCGAGGCTGCATTACGGCTGTAACATATGTGAGTTACGGCTGTAAACCCAATTCTTCAACATTTCAGTTTTTCCACAGTAGACTCGTTACGGCCGTGAGGAGTATAGGTTACGGCCATAATTCTTGAAATTTCACAATTTTCTTCGACAACTTGAATGAGGTTGATCCACTCGTCGTTTTGGCTCGGTCCCAACATGGAACTTGCTTCTTTTGATGACACGAACATTGTTTTAGCCATTGTTTCTTGTACTAGCTTGTCCATTGCTTCATTGGCACTCTTTGTTTGCAATCGAGTCATCGGTCCTCCTTTAATCATCAACGGATCTTTGTACGGGCTTGTATTTGTGGTCTGGATCACATCATCCCCTCCATCTTCGAACGGATTTGACCTTGATTATGTACCTGCATCAAATGGAGATAGATCAGAAACATTAAATGAAGCTGAAACATTATACTCACCAGGAAGATCTAATTTATAGGCATTTTTTTTTTATCCTTTCAATCACTTGGAATGGACCATCTCCTCGCGGTTGTAACTTTGTGTTTGCGTTGTTCTGGAAACCGCTTCTTCCTCAAGTGTACCCAAACCCAATCACCGGGTTCAAATATGACGTCTTTTCTTCCTTTGTTAGCCTACGATGCATAATGTTCATTTTTATTTTCAATTGCCAACCTCACCTTGTCATGGAGTGATTTAACCATTTCAGCCTTTTTCTTTCCATCCAAACTACTTCGTTCATTTACAGGTAAAGGAATTAAATCCAATGGTGTTAGGGGATTAAAACCATAAACATTCTCAAATGGCGAACAAGAAGTAGTAGAATGTATAGCCCTATTATATGCAAATTCAATAAATGGTAAACACTCTTCCCAATTTTTCAGATTTTTACTGATTATGGTGCGCAACAATTGAATCATTGTCCTATTTACTACCTCGGTCTATCCATCGGTCTGTGGGTGACATGTTGTCGAGAAAAGTAGTTTTGTTCCCAGTTTGTTCCACAAGACTCTCCAAAAATGACTAAGGAATTTAACATCCCTATCCGAGACGATACTTTTAGGAACCCCATGTAAGCGCATGACTTCCCTAAAGAAAATATCATCTATGTTGGTAGCATCGTCAGTTTTGTGGCATGGTATGAAATGTGCCATTTTGCTAAAGCGATATACTACCACAAAAATCGAATCTCTTCCCTTCTTAGTCCTAGGTAATCCCAAAACAAAATCCATAGAGATATCGACCCAAGGTTCACTAGGAACAGGTAAAGGCCTATATAATCCATGGGGTTTAATCCTAGATTTAGCCTTCTTGCAAGCAATGCATCTACTACGAACCCGAACTACATCAATCTTCATCTTAGGCCAATAGAAATGTTCACTTAACATTTCGATGGTCTTCTTAACCCCAAAATGACTCATTAAACCTCCACTATGGGCCTCTCTCACAAGTAACTCTCTCATTGAACACTTAGGGACACACAATTTATTTTCTCGGAATAAATAATCATCATGTTTAAAGAACATATCCACAACCCCTTTACCACATGAATCATAAATATTAGAAAAGTCCGGATCATTAGCATACATGTCCTTAACGTATTCAAACGCAAGCAATTTAGAATTTAAAGAAGTTAAAAGAACATACCTTCGAGACAATGCATCTGTCACCACAATTTCCTTACCTTGTTTGTACTGGATGACATAGGGAAAGGTTTCGATGAACTCTACCCACCTTGCATGTCTCTTACTCAGCTTAGCTTGACCCCTCAAATGCTTCAAGGACTCATGATCAGTGTGTATCACGAACTCCCATGGACACAAGTAATGTTGCCATGTCTCCAAAGCGCGCACAAGTGAGTATAACTCCTTGTCATATGTGGGGTAATTAAGAGCAGCACCTTTTAGTTTTTCACTAAAATAAGCTACTGGCATTCGATCCTGCATTAAAACAGCTCCAATACCTAGTCCTGAGGCATCACATTCAATCTCAAAAGCCTTGTCAAAGTTAGGGAGTGATAAAACCGGTGCTTTACATAACATATTTTTTATAGTCTCAAATGCATGCTCCTGTTCTACACCTCATTTAAACCCTACACTTTTTTTGACAATTTCTGTGAATGGTGCGGTAATTGTGCTAAAATCTTTAATAAAGCGCCTATAAAAATTAGCCAAGCCATGAAAACTTCTAACATCAGTTATGCTTTTAGGTGTTGGTCATTCTTTAATAGCTTTGACTGTTTCTTCATCTACTTCTATCCCTTTAGCACTAACCACATAGCCGAGAAACACAACTTTTTCCATGCAAAAACTACACTTTTTAAAATTAGCAAAAAGTTGTTCTTGCCTTAAAACCACAAGCACACACCTAACATGCTCCACATGCTCATTCAAAGTTTTACTATATATCAAGATATCATCGAAGTAAACTACAACGAATTTACCTATAAATGCACGTAAAACATGATTCATTAAACGCATAAAAGTGCTAGGTGCATTAGTAAGTCCAAACGACATAACTAACCATTCATACAAGTCATATTTAGTTTTAAAAGCAGTTTTCCACTCATCTCCTTCCTTCATTCGAATTTGATGATAACCACTCTTAAGATCAATTTTACTAAATATGCTAGACCCATGCAATTCATCCAACATATCATCTAACCTAGGAATAGGATGACGATACTTTACCGTTACGTTGTTGATGGCTCTACAATCAACACACATTTTCCAAGTATCGTCCTTTTTGGGTACAAGTAACACAGGTACGGCACATAGACTCATGCTCTCCCTTATGTACCCCTTGCTCATCAATTCCTCCACCGCTTTTGAAGCTCCTTCGTCTCCTCGGGATTACTCCTATAAGCAGGACGGTTTGGAATGACTGCTCCAGGTACAAAATCAATCTGATGCTCAATACCTCGAATGGATGGCAACCCACTAGGTATATCCTTCGGAAATATATCGTCAAATTCCTGCAAGAGAGAAATAGCAAAACTAGGGAGGGGTATGTTAGTTTTATCAAGGGCAAGGAATGACTCCTTGTACAACAAAAGGACCATTGGTCGATTTTTCATGAAAGCCTTCTTGATTTCACTACTTTTGGCATAGAACTTCACTCTTGGTTTTTCTTTTCTGGCACTCTTCGCTCCCTCTCCTTTTTCTGAGGTATGTACCCCAACACTCTTTTTTTCTCTCGCCTCTCCTTTTTCTTGAGTCGTGGTTCCAACCCTCTTTTCCTATCCTTTTTCTGAGGTCGTGGCCTCAACTCTCTTTTTCTCAATATTCTTCACATTTTGTTCTTCATCACTTTTCAATTTAACTTAATCTGCATAAACTTGTGATGGTGTCAATGGCGTAAGTGTAATTTTTCTCTCATCCTCGGTAAAACTATATCTATTTTTATACCCGTCATGTGTCACCTTCCTATCATACTGCCAAGGCCTACCCAACAAAATGTGCCCGACTTGCATAGGAACCACATCACACATCACTTCATCCATATAGCTACCAATCGAAAAGTTTACTAACACCCTCCTATTCACCTTAATTTCACTATCATTTAACCACTGAAGTCTATAAGGTGATGGATGCTTCAACAATGGTAATCCTAACTTCTCAATTAGTGTGGTGCTAGCAACATTTGTACAACTACCACCGTCAATAATCATACTACATACATTGTCTTGGATGCGACACCGTGTATGAAATATGTTCTCCCTTTGTTGCTCCACGTCATCCATGTTGACTTTAGCACTAAGGGCTCGCCTCGCTACTAATAACGGTCCATGCTCCCCGAATAACAATTCCTCATTATCACTAGCTTCCTACAAAGCGGGCATGTCGCTATAGTCCTCTTCATCGCTGCCACTTTCCCAAGCTCCTTCTACTCGCAAGGTAATGACACGCCTATTAGGGCATTGGGAAGCCACATGTCCTCTTCCCAAGCATTTGAAGCATTGGATATCTCTACTCCTAGATGGTTGAGACTCCCCTTTGGGTGGAAATTTGTTAACGGACTCCTCCTTTCCCTTGGGTACCTCAATCTTCCCCTTCGAAACAGCCCCAACTCCTTTATTTTCCCACCTCGGCTTCCAAGACGAATTAGAACCCGAAGAACCCGACCGATACTTAGTTGTTCCTTTTCTCTTCAATTGCTTCTCCACTTTCATGGCCATATGTAGCATATCTTCTAACTCCACATAGTGTTGCAATTCGACCACATTTGCTATTTCTTTATTCATCCCATTCAAGAAATGGGCCATAGTGGCCTCCTCATCCTCCTCCACATTGGCTCTAAGCATTAACATCTCCATCTCCTTATGATAATCATCAATACTCTTAGAACCTTGGTAGAGACTTTGCAGTTTTTGATGAAGTTCCCTATGGTAATGACTAGGGACAAATCTCTTCCTCATGACAGCCTTTAATTCACCCCATATACTAATAGGTCTCTCACGATTTCGCCTCCTAGAAGTTTCTAATTGATCCCACCAAGTAAGTGCATAATCGGTGAATTCAAGAACCGCAACCTTAACCTTTTTCTCCTCCGTATAGCTGTAGCAATCGAATATCAACTCAATCCTTTTCTCCCACTCTAAATATTGTTCTGGATCACTCCGACCCTTAAAGGAAGGAATAGTTGTTTTGATATTACTCATGCCACGATCCTGTCGATCCTCAACAACCTCTATCTCGTCGTTCATACCTAACCCCTCTATCCATAAGTGCCCCATCATCATACTCATCAAATTCATCTTCTTTCTCCGTCTATATCCTATGACCACGCCCCAATCGTCTCGCACATTGGGCGCTTCCCTAGGTCGCTCTTGATATGATCCCGGGAGGGGGTCACAACGAACACGCGGAATTAAACGAAACAAAGATAGGAAAGATCCAGATTCAGCCAAGAAACACAAGAACACAATAATTAAAATACTGGAAAAGTTAAAATTGACGATAGGACCTGGACCCAACAATCACGACGCAATAAATTGATGCTGCGGATTGAAGAACCGAGGTTTTCGAAACGCCACAAGGGATGCCAAACTCCTTGACAAGTTTCTGATTGGAACGCCACAAATATTCAAGAAAATATTTGATATTTCTATGAATTCTTCTTCAAGAACAAGAAAAAGGAATCCTCCTTTTCGAGAGAGAAAATTCTCACATTCATGCAATAATATCCAAGTTGTTGTTTAATAATGAAAAACAAAGCAATATAATGTAAAAACTGACCTAACTAGGGTTTTCCGCTAATTTGGGCCCAAAACATAAAAGTAATTAATAAAAACAGAATTAAATTAAAAAAACGCGAAATCTGGAAAATTAGATGTTACGGCCGTAAAAATGTCACTTACGGCCGTAAGTGACTCTCTGTTAATGAGTTACGACCGTAAGAAGAACTCTCACGGCCGTAAGTATCACTTTGCTGAATTACTTCAATTTCACCAAAGAAGGAGTTACGGCCGTGAACTATAGTCTTACGGCCGTAAGTATAAAATTTCTGGAATTCTTGCTTTTGACCCGAGGGGCTGTTACGGCCGTGAATGTGCCTTTGGCCTCCAAACCTTGCCCCTTTGATTCGGCTCGACCCCTTCGTCTTCTCGGCTCGATTCCAACATGAAACTTGTGCCGTTTCCCGCGTAGATCACTGTCACATCATCCCCCCTTTCTTGGAAAGGATTCGACCTCGAATCCTTATATGGCATCTCCTTTATGTATCTCTTTCTTTCGTTGGTTCGAGGGGCCTGTTCATGTTTTGTGCTATCCGTCATCCTTTGTGGCTGTTCTGTCCGGTGATTAACTTTCCTTTTGGCCTTAGTTTGGTAAGTTGATTGTAGTACTTGCAAAACAGAATTAGCCAAACTAGGGAGGGATGTGTTAGCAAATGCAAGTAAACTCATTTTTGTGGTGGACTCTCTTTTCTTTTTCTTTTTACTCTCAAGCTCAAATTTTTCTGAGGTCGTGGCCTCAACTCTCTTGTTTTCACTTTCCACACCCTCTCCTTTTTCTGAGGTCGTGGCCTCAACGCTCTTATTTTTTTCCTCAAACTCGCTCTTTATTTTCAATTGGTCCTCTTGGACCTCTTTAGGTGATAACGGAGCAAGAGTGATCATTTTTCCACCCCTCACAAAGGAATATCGATTTTTGAACCCATCATGCACCACTCTCCTATCATGTTGCCATGGCCTTCCCAATAAAATATGCCCAACATGCATTGGGACCACATCACACACAACCTCATCTCTATAACCCCCAATGGTGAATTTAATATTAACCTGCTTGTTCACCTTAAGTTCTCCCGACTCGGTTAACCACTATAATTTATAGGGGTTGGGGTGTTTCACCTTAGGCAATCCCAACTTCTCCACCAATAATGTACTAACCACATTAGTACAACTTCCCCCGTCAATTACCATCCCACAAACCTTTTCCCTACCAAACACCTAGTGTGGAAAAGATTATCCCGCTGTTCATCAATTTCAACCATCTTAGTTCGAGAACTTAGGACACGTCTATTCACAAAGGATTCTTTCACCGCATAAGTTAACCCCTCTTCATCGCTACTACTAGCCCCAACATCTACTAACTTAGGCATTCCCTCAAATTCATCCTCAGAACTAATTTCACTATTATCACGCAAGAGCATTACTTTCTTATTTGGACACTGTAATGCTATATGGCCCGACCCCAAACACTTAAAGCACTTAATATTTCTATCCCTAGTAGGTTGAGAATCAGAAATATTTTTACCTTTAGTTGTAAGTTCCTCCTTTCCCTTTGGGACGTGCTCATCATTGTGATCCTTCCTCGGTTGTGATGTAGGATAAGTTCCCGGTGATTGTTTAGATGTCCCCTTTCGCCTTAATTGCCTTTCCACCTTCATTGACATGTGCACCATGTCTTCCAGTTCCACATAATGTTGTAACTCAACGATGTTTGCAATATCTCTATTCAGCCCACTCAAAAATCTAGCCATTGTAGCTTCCCGATCCTCCACCACGTTGGCCCTAATCATGGCTACCTCCATGTCTCTATGATATTCCTCTACACTCCTAGAACCTTGCGTGAGCCCCTACAACCTTTGATAGATATCCCTATGATAGTGGCTTGGGACAAACCTCTTCCTCATGATGATTTTCATCTCACGCCATGTATCCACCGGCCCCTCACCGTTTCTCCTTCGATCCTTTACCAACTGATCCCACCAATTAATGGCATAATCGGCGAACTCAACAACCGCTAACTTCACCTTCTTTCCTTCAGAATAATTGTGTCAATCAAACATCAATTCTACCTTCTTCTCCCAATCTAGGTAAGCCTCCGGATCACTCCTCCCATGAAAAGGTGGAATAGACATTTTTATTTTACCTAGATTATCATCTATCTCATCCCGATCACCACGATCTCTTCTATTCCTTCTCCTCCTTACACTAGCCACAGATGATTGGACACTACTTCCTTCACTCGTATACTCTTCATCATCAAACCCATATCCAACCCTTTGATTATGTCTCCCCCTATGATCTCTTCGGTCTTCCCTCCTAGCTCTAGGACCCGCATGAGTTTGTTCCCTACGCAACTTATTAATAGTTTCTTCCCGCCTATCCATCCTAGTCATCAACTTCTCAAATTGCTCATTTAAAGTCTCCATCACACCTACAACATTGTTATTCACCCTATTCATACCTTCCAGTCGTTTGTTGTGGCCCGTTGATGAAGCTGCTGGCTCCCTTCTGTAAATTTCCTGGTTGTCCCCAACTGATGAAGATGATGAATCCCGTCTGCTAGACATTATTAATCTTCACAGAAATAAGTAGTATATACCTCGCAAAAATATATCACTCGTGTATCACTCAAAATCCCCCTTCCAAGCACTTCAGAAACAGTCCAAGAACTAAAGTAAGGGTAGGACACGATAAGACAAGAGTAAGAACAAGAAAACTTGGAAATTGAGACAAATCCGGAATATTCGGGGATAAATATGAAATTGAGACAAATCATCAAATTCATCTTCTTTCTCCGTCTCTATCCTATGACCACGCTCCAATCGTCTCGCACATTGGGCGCTTCCCTAGGCCGCTCTTGATGTGATCCCGGGAGGGGGTCACAATTAACACGCATAATTAAACGAAACAAAGATAGGAAAGATCCAGATTCAGCCAAGAAACACAAGAACACAATAATTAAAATACTGGAAAAATTAAAATTGACGATAGGACCTGGACCCAACAATCACGACGCAATAAATTGATGCTGCGGATTGAAGAACCGAGGTTTTCGAAACGCCACAGGGGATGCCAAACTCCTTGACAAGTTTCTGATTGGAACCCCACAAATATTCAAGAAAATATTTGATAAGTTCTATGAATTGTTCTTCAAGAACAAGAAAAATGAATCCTCCTTTTCAAGAGAGAAAATTCTCACATTCATGCAATAATATCCAAGTTGTTGTTTCATAATGAAAAACAAAGCAATATAATGTAAAAACTGACCTAACTAGGGTTTGCCGCTAATTTGGGCCCAAAACATAAAAGTAATTAATAAAAATGGAATTAAATTAAAAAAACGCGAAATCTGGAAAATTAGATGTTACGACCGTAAAAATGTCACTTAAGGCCGTAAGTGACTCTCTGTTAATGAGTTACGGCTGTAACAAGAACTCTCACGACCGTAAGTATCACTTTGCTGAATTACTTCAATTTCACCAGAGAAGGAGTTACGGCCGTGAACTATAGTCTTACGGCCGTAAGTATAAAAATTCTGGAATTCTTGCCTTTGACCCGAGGGGCTGTTACGGCCGTGAACAACTGATTTTACGGCCGTGAATGTGCCTTTGGCCTCCAAACCTTGCCCCTTTGATTCGACTCGAGGTCTTCTCGGCTCGATTCCAACATGAAACTTGTGCCGTTTCCCGCGTAAATCACTGTCACATTGCCGATAGGTCGACTTCTCCTTTAGTCTCCTACTTCGGATCACATCAGCTCTAATCTTTCAATCCTGCCCGACATATCCCCAAGCATTTTCTCAAAGCGTTGTGCCAACTCTTCCACCATGTTGACCTGATTGTCGTTCTTTGTCGTAGTAGAATTCTCCGACATCCTAAACTAAGTAATATATGTCTCTCGTATATTTTGCTCGTGTACCACTCAATTTTTAGCTTTTACCCTCTATTGATCTCACCTCTCTAGCCTTTTTTCACTCAATGGCTTTCACCCCAATTACTTCAAAGAAGGAATCCGAACTCAAACAAGTTTAAGCCCAAATTATTCAAATCGAATATGAGTGAGAATTTATGAACTTGTTGGAAAACTTGAAGAAGACCTTGAGAGAATGGAATTCGACTCTATAAAGGACTTGATACTTTTATGGGAACTAAGATTGATTCAAGATAATAATTCTTGAAATCAAATAACAACTCTTTTTCTTGGACTTGATGAAATTTTCGTTTTTTTTATCTACTCGAAAATTCAACTACGAGAATAAGGAAACAAACGAAATTTTATTTGGATACCAAACGAAGGAAATGACGACTTTTGAATTTTTTTTGTGACACTTTTTGGATTAAAGACTCACGACCTGGAAGAACACGAAGAACAAGATTTAAGAAAACTCAAGAAAACAAAACAAAGATATAACCTTGATTTTTGGAGCCTAAGCTCTGATACCAAATGATGCAAACCACGTAGCAATTGTAGCTACGCACCCACAAATTATTGAAATCGACCCAAGAACGCCAAAAAACCACAATTTATGGATCCAATTAAAATTAATTGAATCAAGCAACCAATACAATTACAAGGATATATTTACCTCTTGATCACAAGCAATATTAATTCTCACCGAGATTTGAACAAACAAGAATAACTCCCAAGTTCGGATTTTATTCAATGAAGAATACAGTTGTTGAAAGCAAAATAGTCTCTCAATAATAATATCAAAGTTCTCCATAATAATGAAAATTACATCCCTATAAATAGGGTCAAAACCTAGCTTAAGAGTTTTAATTATACTAGGTAAGAAATTCCTAAAAATATGGAAAGAAATAAAATTATAAAAATTACGCGTATTAGCAGTTACGGCCGTGACCAATTTCTTTACGGCTGTAATAAGCTCTCTGTTTAACAGTTACGGCCGTCAGACTTTATTTACGGTCGTAAGTCATATTTTCTAAAAATCATAATTTTACCCGAGGCTGCATTACGGCCGTGACATATGTGAGTTACGGTCGTAAACCCAATTCTTCAAAATTTTAGTTTTTCCGCAGTAGACTCGTTACGGCCGTGAGGAGTATAGGTTACGGCTGTAATTCTTGAAATTTCACAATTTTCTTCGGCGGCTTGAATGAGGTTGATCCACTCGTCGTTTTGGCTAGGTCCCAACATGGAACTTGCTTCTTTTGATGACACGAACATTTTTTTGGCCATTGTTTCTTGTACTCACTTGTCCATTTCTTCATTCACCCTCTTTGTTTGCAATCGAGTCATCGGTCCTCCTTTGATCATCAACGGATCTTTGTGCGGGCTTGTATTCGTGGTCTGAATCACATCACAGTCTATCAAATATAATGAATAAGTGCAATGTAAGAACAACCATGTTAACAGGACTCTTTTATATAAATTCATCAAATCAATTTGCACGCACTATATTATACAGAGATTTCCCAAAAAACTTCATATGGAATGCAACTATGAAGATTTGGACATTATGAAAAAAACATGTTGTCATTGGAAGATTTGTCAGCGCAAACCCAAATGAAGGCGAACGATACTTCTTAAGAGTCCTTTTAAATCACATCAAAGGTCCATTGTCATTTGAACATTTGAAAACTGTTAATGGTATAACTGTTAGTACATATCAAGAAGCAGCTTTGTTACATGGGCTTTTAAGTAGAGACGATCGTTGTGAAGAATGCATGTCAGAGGCAATTACTTATCAGATGCCTAATTCTCTTCGAAAACTTTTTTCAACTTTGTTGACCCTGTGTAACTCGATAAACCCAAAAACTTATGGGACAAATTTAAGGGTAACATTTCTGAAGATTATATTCATAGTGGTTTATCACCTGAAATTGCTGAAAATAAAACTCTACATGAAATCAGTTGTATACTTGAGCCATCAGGGAAAAATTTAAATGATTATGCAATTGTACCACATATTGTTGATATAAATGATGATGAAATATTTGACAGAATGGTTGCTGACGAGACAATTTATGCAGACATTCAATCTGGACTTCTGTACGAAAAGAAATTAAATGATGAACAACGTTGCGCGTATGAGATCATAATGGCAGCAATAAAAAACCTTTCTGGTGGTACATACTTCATCGATGGCCCTGGAGGAACAGGTAAAACTTTTTTGTATAAAGCTCCTTTTATCATCTGTTAGATCTAAAAATCATATTGCGTTGGCAACTGCATCATCAGGAGTTGCTTCATCTTTGTTGCCAAATGGGCACACAGCTCATTCAACTTTTAAACTTCCCTTGGACACAATTGACACTATAAATTGTTCCCTTACAAAACTATCTGCTCTAGGTAGAATTTTAAAATTGTACAAACTTATTATTTGGGATGAAGCTCCAATGGTGAATCGTTGTGCAATAGAAGCATTGGATAGATTATTACAGGACATTATGGATTCTACATTTCCGTTTGGAGGGAAAGTTATTGTTCTCGTGGAATCTGGCCTAGATGATATTTTGTTTTTAAACTTAAGGGATCTTGCACGCAACAAATTTTCATCCCTAAATTCTCTAATTTTCCCTCCATGTTCGCTCATCAAACCTCTGCATGGTAATGATCTCTTTTGCATAATTTTACTTTTCCTCCTTTTTTGAATACTTAACTTATGGTTCCTAGTATCTGCTATCTTCAATATTCTCTTTATATATTTTTACCTCATGTTCTACTTTGCAAAGTTTACTTGTATAATAATTCCAGTGCTCATCACTGACACGAAGTTTAATTTGGAAAAATTGGTTTACTCAGTATTAGTTCAAAGTCAATGCAGGTATAAATTTAGACTTCAAGTTGCCTTGGAAATTATGTCAAATAAAATAATCATAATCTTGAAATATTTTGTGTTTAGTTTCATCGAAGATGTGCAATAATTGATTTTCAAAATAATGTTAGTTGTATAGATTAACTAACAACGAGACAGCTTCAAAACTTACCTCTCTTAAACAATTTTACAAAATATATGATGGTGTAAACTTCTTCTCATATTGTAATCAAGATAAAAAAAATCAATTGCAAAACAATTTTGGTACAAAGTACGAGTCACACTAGTACTATATAAAAGGAGCTAGGAGGCCAATGATTTTCCCTCATTTTTAGCCCGCCCAAGGAAGGAAGGAGGGGGAGGGGGGGGGGGGGGGAGAGAGAGAGAGAGAGAGAGAGAGAGAGAGAGAGAGACCCATTTTCTGTTGACTAATTTGGGAAAATCAATACATTGAGCGGATTGTAAAAGTTCAAATAGTGTATTTATTTTGCAGATGTTAGGTGCAAGTGCAAAGGGTAAAGTGGGAAGATGAGAAATGAAGGACATAGAGATGGATTCAGTTTATTGTTTTGCAGGTAATTTGGTGGATGTGTATAGAGGTGTCAATCCGGATGGTTCGGGCCGGGTTGGCCCGCCAACGTATGAGCCCGGTAACGGCCCGCGTAGAAAAAAGCCCGCCCACTGCGGGTTACGGGCCAGTCCACAAATTTTGAACTACAACTCAGGCCCGCCCGCTGGCCCATCAGGGTTAAGCCCATACGGGTCGTGGGTCACGGTTCGTTCCGGTTTGGCCCGTATCCGTATGATTGTTCATTGTATGAATAAAATTATAAAATTATAGAGTTTTTCATATTTATAGCAAAATATATATATTATATTGTAAAATCAAAAATGTAAATTAAGAAATGAACAAAATGATAAATTCATATTTATATCAAGAAATGTTTACATAGAATTCAAATTTAATGTTACATGAATTATTTATAACTTTGCAAAGTTAAATATAACATAAACAAATAACAGTTAAATGCATTTTTAAGTACTATTATTAAATATTTATAGCTTAAGTACATCTCAACTAGGTTGGCACCTACTTTTACTATAATTTATAGTTTAAGTACATCTCAACTAGTTTGACACCTATTTAACTATAATTTAGCTATTCAAAAATTATATATTTGTTTCCTAATCAATCTTCACTCTTCAGGAACTGCAAGATTTTTGAAGTCTTCAGCAATATCATCAATGATTTTATCTTGCATCCTTCGATCCGCGAAAATCCAATCTTTCACGCAAATGAGAGCTTCCAAAATATCTTCTTTAAGTCTAGATCTTCTTTCATCCAATACCCTGTTACCTGCACTAAAAGCAGACTCGGATGCCACTGTTGAGACTGGAACTGTTAGTAGATCTCGTCCCATTTTAGATAATACAGGGTATGAGCGCTCATTTAAATTCCACCATCGTAAGATATCTAAATTATCCACTTCATTTTCAGGTATTAAACTATAATGATCAAATTGATAATATCTATCCAATTCAGCAAGTGTGGTATTTGGATTTACAGTTGAAGTTGTAGATGAAGAACCAAGAACATTACATTTCTTAGCTATTAGGGAGAAAAAAGAAGATTTTCCTTTAGAAGTTGTACTAGAGTTTGTAAATGAAGGAATATTTTCATTGTTACCATATTTAATAAAATAGTTATTATACATTTCATTAATAAAAATTTCCAATTCTCGATTTGTAATATTTATGTTAAAAGCTAATGTTTCTAAAAGTGATTCTAAAGCACATTGAACTCCAAACAACTTAATGCGAAGATCCATTACAGCTGCCACTGGAAAAATTAGTAGCATGTTTTCATAATATTTCTTAAACTTTTCCTCCATTGAGTAAATAATTTGAAAGAAAAATGGATCGGCTCTAAATGATGAAAATTGTCCAGCAATTTCTACTAATTGTAAAAGTACAAGATTACTAGTTTGATAATAAACTCCAGAACTAGCTTTTGTTGCCTTATAGAAAGGTTTCAAAAATTTCATAACATTAAATGCTTTTTCTCAGTCTGAATCAGTTACCTGAAATTGATTTTGTTTTGAATTAACAAATGCATTAATGGCATCAGTATAGCCAACACACGATTTTAACATTAAAAAAGTTGAATTCCATCTATTGGGAACATCATCAACAAATTTTCTTCTTTTCAATCCAAGAGTTTTACAATTTTTTGCAAATTCTTGTTGTCTAGAATCTGAACAAGAAATATAATTAATAGATTGTCTAATTATACTTATTTGTGGTGTTATTAATTTTAAACCGTCTTGCACAACTAAATTATATATATGACAAACACAACGCATGCGAAATAATTTAGAATCATATAGGGGTGTAATCGTTCTAATTAAAAGCTCAATGCATGAATTATTAGCACTTGCATTATCAAAGGTAACACTAAATAGTTTATTTAACACACCAAACTCATTAAAAACTTGTAATAAATTTTCACACAAATTTACACCATTATGTGGATATTCAAGTAAACGAAAAGCAATAATTCTTTTATGCAATAACCAATTATTATCAATATAATGTGCTGTAACACAAGCATAACCATTATGATTTCATCCAGACCAACAATCAGATGTGAAACAAATAATTCCATCAATTTTTTTAAGTTCATTTTTTAAATTCTCAGCCATTGTATGAAATAATTTCATAGAATCAGAACGAGCAGTATTTCTACTTACGCTCCTGTAAGAAGGTTGAATGTATTTTTGTAGAAACTCTTCAAAATACTGATCTTCTGCAAATGTGAACGGCATCTCACGAGCTGCTAAAAATTCCGACATTCCAACTCGCATTCGTTCCTGCGAATAAACAAAGTTAGTAAAAGTAACTGATCCACTAGCATTAGTAAAACTAGTAATTTGAGCTTGTTTAGGATCCAAATGTCCTGTTTCATTTAAATGTTTTTCTTTGTGTCTTCGTAGCGTGCCCGTGCCTTGACCATATCTCCAAACATAAGCATTTTTGCAGATATTACATACTGATGTACCATCTTTTTCATTTACTGTAAAAATTTGCCACACCTCTGATGTTTGTTTTTTTTTTCCTTAAATTTTGAGATGATCCAACTTCTACAACATTATCATCTTCTAAATTTATTGGGGAGCAACTATCATTGAAAATATTATTTTGAGAAGAAAAACCGTGAGAAGACATAATAATACAATAGTATTAAACTGTTTAGTGAGAAGAAAAAAATATAATAGTGTAGAGAATAGAGTCTTCAGTTTTTTTAAAAAAAAATTTAAATTAATTTTTTTTTTCTTCACGGGCCAGCGGGTTAATCGCGGCCCGTGAAGGTGTAACCCGCGAAACCCGTGGATCACACTTTTTGGCCCGTGAACCACCCTCTCGGGTCATGAGTCGGCACGCGGTCCCGGGTCGTTCCGGGCCGATTTTAACGGGTCTGGCCGCCCGTCCATCTTGACACCTCTAGATGTGTATCTTCATAAAAGCACTTTTTTCATTATATCATCTTTTCTTTTTTCACATAGATTAATACGAAAGTATTTTAACTAATTTGAAAAAAATATATATATATTATTAATTTATTTTTAAAAACAAAAAAATTATATTATAAAATTGGATCTTGCTAAATGTACAAGAAGTATGACAATCCTTGTTAAAAGCCAAAATTACTAAATGTATAATTACTATGTTATCATTTTAGTTATACATTTTTAGTTTTCTGATGATATGTATATATCTCTAAATTTATTGTTAACATAAAATGCGTAAAATATACTATTATATGTTAAAGTTATTTCTCCAATAATTATATTTAATTCTTTTTGTCTAAATCACTAGCTAATTATTCTTCCTCTATTAATTATACTTCTAGTAATTCTTGAAAAATCTATAAATTAGGGTTCTCTTATTGCATAATCTAATAAATTATAATATCTTCCTAAATCTTCTCTTACAATTTCTAATTATTTAATTGTTTCTTCTCTTAATTATTTAAAGTCAGTTATTTCTGAATGATTTAATTCTATTAAAAGTCCTAAATTCATAAGTTATAAAACTAGATATTTTAATTTAAATTATTGATTCTATTTAATAAATTCTAAATTTTAGATTTCAATAAATTTACTTCCCCTTGAAGCCTTCTTATTTCTTCTAAATTTATTTTATTATTTCTAGTTGCAAGCTCTAATTCTTCTAATCTTTTTTTATTAATTTCAAATTATCTTCTAATAGTTAATCCTGACATGGTAAAAATAGATTTTCAACATATGAAAAAACGTGTAAGGAATATCATAAACAAAATGATAAATTTAAAATTATGATAACAAAATTTGAACAATATCAATGATAAAGGTGATATTTAATCCACCACAAATAATTAACAATACTTCTTTCTATCTATGAGTTCATCATGCTTCTTTGTAAATCTAATTTTAAAAGATTTTTGACAAAATACTCTTCAGTTATTTATCTAAATATTGCTGCTTGAAAGACTCACGCATTAATGGATGCTCGAAAGCCTTACTCTAATACTTTTTGTTTAACAATTAAAAAAAACACTTCAAAAAGGTTCAGCACAATCCAGTTTCGTTTCCTACCTCTGGATGTACTCTTTTAACAAAAATTTTATAAAGAATAAACTTATGAACTCATAAATAAATAGAGTATCACTAACTATTTAATGGCTTTATATATATCTAGATGGAGTTTAGCTATTCATACCTACTATTAGTTGTTTCTGGATTGATTTGATGAAAGATAATTTTGAACTAAGAATGAAAAAAAAAAAAAAAAAAAAAAGACAATAGATTGATAAAATATAGATTTTTATTGCTGAAAACCAAAATGATTTTCGGATGCGTACAATAAGGAGAGACTCACGTGCTTTGCACGTCTTATGTATATGATGAATGATACTCGTATTGTTTTGAAGTATTAAAACTGTTTTTGAAAGTAATTGAAATAATTGATAATGTTAAAAGAAAAGTTGAAGTTGAAGTTAAAATTATAAATTGACTACAGTTTTTTTTTATAAATTGAAATTTTATTTAAATTTCTCATAATTCCTCGAAAATATATATTAGGTAATTATTTAAAATATTACTTTAATAAACAAATCATGTGTCATATATAAAAAAAAAGTATTCGGACATCATAAAATTTAGGCAAATCGTTATTTTATAAAATATTTATGATAAATCGTAGAACAAATACGTAAAAAAATGTGCATATGAATATCAAATTAATTTAGAAGATTAATTTTATAATGAGTTTTTTTTAATATTTATATAAGTTAAAACAATAATTATAGTTTTTTTTTTCAAAAGAGTTTTTAAATTGTTTATTTTGTTTTCTTAATTAGAAAGAAATAAAAATAAATTCATTTTTATTAATTTTATAATTTTGTTTTTCAAAAGAGTTTTGAAATTATTTATTTTACATTCTTAATTAGCAAAGTATTTCATTTTAAAAATAATTTAAATGTTAAGGGTAATATTGATAAATGAATAAATAAATAAATAAATAAATATATATATATAACAATTTAAAAGAGTAAAATGGAAAATCATAAATGTTTGAGTCATCCATCTTTAATATATGTAGATGTAGATTTTGATGTAAATGTAAATTATTTTATTATATAATATATTGTATAAACATTAAATGATGGTATATTAGGTATATTGTTAATTATGTGAGGGTATACTAGGAGGTCAAAAGTTTCTCCACTATCCACCCTTATTATATAATTGTAGATTGCAGATTGTAGATGTAGATAAATGTAGATGTAGACAAAAATTAAGTTGAGGGACAAGATAAGATTCCCTAACTTTTACATACATGGCTAGCAATTAAAGTAGATAAAGTAAAGAAAAGATCACAATAATTTCTGTTACATTTCTAAAGTTTCACTTGGGTCTGGACCCCCATGCCTTGAATAATTCATGTTTAGACAATATAAGCTTCGTCTTCATTGTAGTTGAGTAGGTCCCCACAGTTTTTACACTTGTAGCCCGTTTCTACCTCCATTAGTTGATGTAGATATTCATAGGCTTCTCTGTTAAGATCCAAATTGCAGATAAGTATATTCTCGGCATAATCTCTTAATTTCCATAATTGACTATTGACTTGATTAATTATTGCAATGGTATAGATTAATATTTTGTCATCATTAGATTCATATATACCCAAACATTAGTCTGTGTAAGGGTATCTCTTAATTCGGTGTATATGACTCTAAATCCCAACGCCCTTTTTCCTGGAATGGCTTGGATTTGTTCTTCCTTTTTAAATGGCTTAGTTTCTGATTCTAAAAGGATAGATTTGCTAGTTACTCCAAAATTTACAATATGTTATGCCTTTAGATAGTCATCATCAATAAATTCTGGAATGGCTGAGTAGATCCTTACATAGATTTTTTCAGCTTTGGTAATCCTAAAGTATGCTTTAACAACTGCTTTGATAGAATTAGGTAATAATGACATTTCCTTCATATCCTTGCTAGGGTAGATGTACTGAATAAGTTCCTGATCAAACAGCCCCCTGACTGTTCTTGGTTCTGCTACTAGAAAAATAATTGTTTTATTGATTTTTTAATGGCTAATTGTTCTTAGGCATTCTCCTTCTTTTGTCCTCCTATTTAGATACTCCACATACTACAAGAATGTTTCTAGTTTCTTCATGATTTTCTCCCTTTCTGATAGTTCCTTTGTTACAATTGCTGGCTTCTTTGATGCTTCTAGAAAAGTGTCCTTAGATGGTTCAGTAGATTTGCCAATGACAAGCGAGCTTCGCAATACACAAGTGAACACTAGAAATGCCTTTTCCCAATTTTTTTGAACGTTGCAAAAGACAGTTTTTGTTGTAGTGTTAATTAATCTATTTAACTCTCTCTAGTTCAAATCAATCCTATCTAAGTCAATCAACCATATCTCTATATGAATCCAAATAAGCATTAATCAAGAGTATTAAATCACCAAAGAATTCAGGTTATAACCACGACAACCAAAAAGTATATATCTACTCTTTCAACCAGATTGCAGGTTTAATACATGATATAAACAAATTACTTGCCTTTCAGGATAATTGTCATTCTAACTAATTACTTAATTTCATTTCATGGAAGAAGAGAAATATGAGAAGGAATAAAAGTACATCACCGAGTTTTAGGGGAAAATGAGAAAATGATGACAATCTTGCACTAAAAAATCTTTTTTTCCTTATAAAAACCTTGAAATCCTGGCCTTTTGATTGGTTTTTTATTTTTATTTTTTTCCCTCGTGTTGGGGCTCTCACTTGTAATTGATATGACTTTTGTGTTCCAAGAGGCTCTTTTGACTTGTATAAAATATGTACAATGAATCCCATAAATCTGAGCATGAACATATGTATAATGAAATCCTCAAAATTTTATTCAATTGTTGAGCTAAAGAATGTATTTATAGAACAAGATTTAGGTTAAAATCATCGTTCCAATTGGTTCACAAAGAGTTTACAAATAAAAAAGATGTTATAAAATATTATAATATATAGTAAATGACATTCATACCGCTATAACCCTAGTTATAATTACTTTATATATCTCTTTCTTCCCTATATATATGGGGCTCTGATTCTTAATAAATCACAAATTCATTGGCTTATTTATTTTTCTCTTTCTTTCTCTCTAGTTCATAACACGTTTTCAGCACAAATCTTTACCAAATTGAGTTAGAAGGTAATATATTTTTTTAAGTATAATCATCTGTCATGTGAATCGAAATTAATTTCGTGACACGTGAATTTTTTTATGTATATGTGCATCATAACGATGTCGATTATTTTTTCCAAATCTAAATCCGAACAGATTCTCTAGTTGTTGTCCAAGTTTAATTCTATATAGTTATTATGCATGTAAGCACATATCAATTCCACTGCCGTTAGATTGAAGTTTGTCTAGATTCCAAATTTGACTTCAAATTTGAATACAATATTCAGAAATTCGAAAAGTTGGTTTTTCAATTCGGAACTATTATTGTTTTTTGTACGAATTTTTAATTCAATTCAAATTTCAAGTTCCTGTTTATATATGTGTTTAATTTATATATTATTGTTATTGTTGAGGTTTTTTTATTATTTAAACTAATAGTTCATTACGTTGTTGCTCCTTGTGTAAATTACCTGCTTTCGATGCTTTCATTATTTTATATAAGTACATTTTGTTCAATTAAGATATTGTTCAAGCACTCATATATTTTATGTCATTGCATCATTAAACATGCACTGTTTTGAGAGTCAAATGATTTTAAATGAAAAATGTGAAAAGTTCAAATTTTATCGAAATGTATGTATCTCATGTTTTAAGAAATAATGGGTGTAATTCTATGCCATGAAAGGTGTGAGTGGGAAATGGGGCGCGAGGGACCGGCGTACCCGAATTAAACCGCTTTTGTGGTGGTGAATATTAAACTGCTTTGCAGTGGTGATTGTTAAACCGCTTTGCGGTTGCAAATATTAATCGCTTTACGGTGGCAAATGTTAAACCGCTTTGAGGTGGAAAAGTGATAACCTGGTTCCAAATAAGGCGAAGTGCTCACTACATTCTGATTGGCTAGAAGATACACCAAGTGAGCTCACGAAAGTAATGAAATGAAGTTTTGAAATGTTAAAGTGAAAGTTGGGGAAAGTTTGAAAGTTTTGAAATGTTAAAGTAAATGGGGATACATATTTCGAACTGTTTAAAGCATTTCATGTCATGAACATGCATCACGTGCGCAAAGTTTACTTTCTGAGCTTTAGCTCACCCCAATCCCTCTCCAAAATTTCAGGTAATGAAAGTTAGGTGATCTGAGGAGAGCACTTGGCGACAGACTCAGACAATACTGTAGTTTATTTCTTTTAAAATTGAATTAAAGATTTTTACAAGTTTTATTCCATTGATTATTCTTTTGTTGGTATATTCTTTAAATTATTTTGTTGGATTTAGTTTAAATAATTTATGGTATTTCATTGTTGATTAGTTTATTTCATATTTCATAAGTTGAAGAACTATTTACCTTGAGATGTTATCGTTGAGGAGTTTGAGAATTGATATTGAAGCTTGATTTTGAATTGTGGTTGGATGTTGAATGTCGGATTTTAATTGAGTTGAGATTTATGTTATAAAACAGTTTCATATCCCTCTACGGGTTGGCTAAGTCCAATTAATAGGGGATACTCTGTTGAAATTTCTTTAAAATAATTCAATAGAAAAATGAAAATTTCAGTGTTTAATATGGTTTTTTTAGCATTAATAGTAAATGGAAGTTAACACGTCTAGGTTTATGATTCTAAACTTGGAGTGTTACAATCTGGGAAGTTTTCTCATGGAGCGTGCCAGTAAGGATAAATCAAACTGAAGAGACTCATGTTGATACAGTGGGGACAGTACATCATCGAATCCATTAGGCAAACAAGGAACTTAGAAGAAAAAAGATAACACTAGTTAAAGTTAGTGATGGCAATGGGCCGAGCCAAGCCGGCTCGGCCCTTTAAGCTCATTGCTCGTCTCGTCTTAGCAACAAGCCCAACTTGTGGCTCGTGTTAGACAAGCCGAACTTCGGCTCGGCTCTGCTCGGCTCGTCACTCAAGGGTCAAGCTCGGCTTAGCACTTGAGCTCGCGGCTTGTGTTAAACAAACACGAGTCGAGCTCGTGGGCTCAGCTCGTAACTCGTGTTTCACAAGCCATCCATGAATAACGAGCCGAGCCGTGCTCAGTTCGTTTTTGCATTTGCTTGGTTGGCTCGTGTTCGAGCACGTGAGTTGGACGAGCCGAGCCACTCGTGGCTCGTGATTTGATGAGCCGAACCGACGAGCCGGAGAGCCGCTTGGCCCATTTGCCATCTCTAGTTAAAGTCCTTTGCAGGGATGATGCAGTAGAAGAGTCTACTTGAGAACGCGATGATGAAATGCGGACTAAGTATCCACATTTCTTTGGAAAATTTTAGGCCATGTTCTCTTTGCTGTTTTGAGGTAGTTTTATGTTTTTATTTTCGAAAATACAAAAACGCGTTCTCTTTACCATTTTTGAAAATGCATTTGGAAAAACAAAAAAAAAATTATACACAAAATGCAAAACGCTCAAAACCTCGTTTTTGGCGTTTTAAGTGTATTTCAATAAAAAAATGTTCAAAATGCGGAAAACTGGTTTTGAGAATTTTTATTTTAGTTTTTTAAGAGTTATCCTAGCTTGGAACTAAGTTTAAAATAAAATTTTTTTTTTTTTTGGAGAATTATCCTAGCTTGAAACTAAGTTTAAATAAAGTCGTCGTCGTTGTTATTGTTTTTTTTTTTAAACTAAGCCTAAAATAAAGTTTTATTAAATTCAATATCAACATTACAAAAAAAATTAAGTGGGAATTCTTGTTATATTTCAAAATATGCCTTAATAAATGGACTCTGATGGTTTTGAAAGAACTTGTATTTTCTGGATTTTAATAGAACCAGAGTGATGTGTTCCGGAAAAGGCGTCAAAAATGAGAAATCAAAATACGGAAAAATCAACAATATTCTACATGAGAAAATGAACAAGTTTCATGTTGGGCTCGAGTCACGATTCAATTCATGTCAAAGGATCAAAAATCAAGGCAGAAGGGCTTTTACAGACGTAACTTCCATAATTACGGCCGTAACATTATCAGCGCACAATTTGGGCAGAACAGAGTTTACGGCCGTAACTTGGGTTCTCACACCGTAACTAATCCATGGAATTTCACGACCGTAACATCAATCTTCACGGCCGTAACTAAAATTGAGACATTTTATCAGAGAAGGCCTTACGGCCGTAAGTCCGACTTTTACGGCCGTAGGCAGCGCGAATCAGATTTTCGGGATTTTTAGCCCCTGTTCTCTTTGCTGTTTTGAGGTCGTTTTCTGTTTTTATTTTCGAAAATGCTAAAAACACGTTCTCTTTATCATTTTCGAAAACGCATTTTGGAAAACAAAAAAAACTTTGTACACAAAACGGAAAACGCCCGAAACATCGTTTTGGGCGTTTTGTGTGTATTTCGACAAAAAATGTCCAAAACGCGGAAAACGCGTTTTGGGAAATTTTTTTTTTTTTTAATAGAATTATCTTAACTTAGAACTAAGCTTAATATAAAGTTTTTGTTTTTATTTTTATTTTTTTTATTATTTTTTTTAGAATTATCCTAGCTTGGAACTAAGCTTAAATAAAGTTTTTTTTTTTTTTTGAGAATTATCCTAACTTGGAACTTAGTTTAAATAAAGTTTTATTGAATTCAATATCAACATTACAAAAAAAAATTAAATGAGAATTCTTGTTGTTATATTTCAGAAAATGCAACGATAAATGGACTCTGGTGGTTTTGAAAGAACTTGCATTTTCTGGATTTTAATAGAAGTAGAGCTTTCTCAAATCCCGAACCTGACCAAACTGTGTTAATATAGACTTTTAATGCTCACATTAGTGTGTTGTATGTAACCATATTTTTAGTGTATTGTGAAAGGAAATTTGAGTTGGAGTTAGTAATATTCTGCAAGCAAATTAATTAAAAATAGTTTAAATAGTGTTCTGCAAAATTTCAAACAGAACGTGTTTTCCAGCTTTTCATTTTCAAAAACAGTTTTTAGAAATGACAAACCAAACGCGTTTTCAGCAAATTTGAAAACAAAAAATGAAAACACAAAACACAAAACATTTTCGAAAATGAAAATACAAAATAAAATACAAACAGAACGCAACCTTAGTATTTCAGTTGATTTGTATTTCCTTTATTGGTTTTTAATTCTTTTTCCAATGTTGGTAATTTTGGTTATTTTAGCTATTTTAGCATAATTAGGATTCTATTCAGAGTCAGTTAGCGACTAGGGTTTATTTTGCCTATTTATATGCTTTTCCATTCAATGTAAAAACAGAATACTTTTGATGAATAAAATTATTGAGTGTTTTTACTCTCTCTAAAGGTGAGGATTTTCCCTTTAAACATCGAACTTATCAAGATTCAAATCTTTTGGCGTTCAAAACAATTGAACTTATCAAGGATCTGGACATTCCTTGTGGCGTTCCCCTTTTGTGGTTCTTATATCCGCATCGTAACGGGTCTCGGGTTTAATATACCCCTGGTTCTTGCGTCATGAGGTCGGGGTTGCATTGTTATCGTCCGTTCCAACCTGGATTCGGAACTTTCCAAGCGTTATTCCGCGAGCTACGACGAGGACCCCCTTCCCGGGTTCTCATCATATGGTATCAGAGCTGGACTCTGAATTCAGGTTCTTGTGTTTTTCTATCCAGTTTGATTTTTATGTTTATCATCGAGTCCCATAAAAATCATCCATATCCTATTTTTGTTATTTGAGTCTTTGTTTTCAATTTTTCTTGTTCTTCTTACCATTAAATTTTTTTTCCAGTTTGATCCATAAGAGTCGTCCTAAAAAAATCAAAAGTGTTTTTCTTATTCGATTGTTTTCCAAATCCTGTCCCTTTTGTTTTGTTGCCTTCGTGTCGAATTTTCAGATTTATATTAATAAAAAAAAATTATTTATTTATTTTTAATTTTTTATTAATTCCGAAAATTCATCATAATTCAAAAAAAAAAAGTCACTCCGAAATTCAAGAACCACTTTCATGAATTTCCTTAAATTCTTGATAATTCCATGCCTTCCAAGTCAAATTAAAATTCTTGATATTCTTTCTTTCTAGTCAAAATTCAAGAACCACTTTCTTGAATTTCCTTAAATTCTTGATATTGTTTTCCTTTTTGAGTCAACATTAAATTCCTTCTTGATATTTGTAAATATCTGGACCCTCTTATTTTGAGTCTCTCAAATTTTTGAAAGTTACATAAAGGGATGAATTATGAGTTCGATCCTACCTTCCAGACTAGGTGTCATGTGGGCAGTAAAGTGTGCAATATTATTATTGATAAGTAGTATTATTGCGATCTGGCCAGTACCACCATGGTTGAGGAGTTGGGCTTACCTTTACTACCACATCCCAATCCTTATAGGCTGACGTGGTTAAAGGAGTGTGGGCAGGTAAATGTAACCCACGGGGTTATGGTGAAATTGTCACTTGGGAGATATAGCGATGAATTGTGGTGTGATGTGGTGCCTCTAGAATCTTGTGACATCTTGTTGAGTAGATCATGGAAGTGTGAGAGGAAAGCAGTCTATGATAAGCCCTGGAATATATATATAAATTTGTTAAGGATTGGAAAAGTATTAAGCTTATGCCGTTAATCCCGGAACAAATACTTGAAGAGAAAGTATTGCGAGAAAAGAGGGATGAGCAAAGAAAATTCGGAGATGATGAATGGAGTATGAAGGCTGAATTCATGGAGATGGGCAAGAAATTAATACAACTAAATAAAGAGATGAAGGCACAAGAGGCTAGAAAAAAGTTATCCAAGTTGCAGAGAGAGAAAGGGGAATAGAGGAGGTAGTTAAATTACAAGAAAAGCCTTTGAATATGATTGTTAAGAAGGAGGGAGACTTGAGGAACGAGTTAGAAGATAAAAAATTGTGTAGTGTTGAGAAGGTGCCTAATCATGTCGATAAAATTATTTATGAGGAGGTGCATGAGCAAAAGCATGAGAAATTAGGAGAGGTGATTGAACCCATAAATTTAGAAGTGGAGGTTGAGTGTGCAAAAAAAGAAATTGAAGTAGTTGATCAAACTCCGAGTCTTGAAGTATAAAATAAAATTGTTGAAGAGGAGATTGAAAATAACATTGTTGACAATGATAGGAATGAATTGGAAGTTGGGGTAGAAGTTCAACATTTGAATGTTGAAATTGTCAATAAAAATATTGAAGAGGTGGTTGAATGTGAAAAATTAGAAGAATTTGTTGAGAAAAAAGAAGAGAATGAGCAAGAAAGTATATTGACTTTTGGAGGCGACGAGAAGGGCCTCGTGGTGGGAAAAAAAGTTGTGGAGGTTTTGTATCATGAGTACAAGGATCCATACCTTGTGCATGGAGACGCTAACATTTCCCTCCCCATTTTTTTTAAATCTTTCTTGCAAGTTCATTGTGCATAGAAGTCTGATTTCTATCAACCTTGGTCAATTCCCCTCGTGTTTCAATACCTTCTTGTCTACAAATTGGAGGAGCATCATTTATTGAATGCATGTCAGGGAATCGACAATTTTCCGTTTGATCCAGGAGGTACAGTTTGATTTTTCAAGAACAACTCCATGATTCAGGACGAATCATCCTAAAGGAGGGAATGGTACGAATCAGGGTGGGCTTGACGGGAAAATCTATAATTCAAGCCAAAACAAGAAGTCAAGCAGGTTCGGAGAACGTCAGATCAAACATTGCTTGTACGAAGATGGTTCGAGGCTAAACCAAGTGAGCAAGCCAATAACAGTTTTATGATTCAGAACGAATCATCTTAAAGGAAGAGGTGATGATGTGATCCGGAAAAGACGTCAAAAATGAGAAATCAAAATACGGAAAAATCAACAATATTCTACATGGGAAAATGAACAAGTTTCATGTTGGGCTCGAGTCACGATTCAATTCACGTCAAAGGATCAGAAATCAAGGCAGAAGGGCTTTTACGGATGTAACTTCCATAATTACGGCCGTAACATTATCAGCGCACAATTTGGGCAGAACAGCGTTTACGGCCATAACTTGGGTTCTCACGACCGTAACTAATCCATGAAATTTCACGACCGTAACATCAATCTTCACGGCCGTAACTAAAATTGAGACATTTTATCAGAGAAGGCCTTACGCCCGTAAGTCCGACTTTTACGGCCGTAAGCGCCGCGAATCAGATTTTCGGGATTTTTAGTATTTCAGTTGATTTATATTTCCTTTATTGGTTTTTAATTATTTTTCCAATGTTGGTAATTTTGGTTATTTTTGTTATTTTAGTTATTTTAGCATAATTAGAATTCTATTCAGAGTCAGTTAGCGACTAGGGTTTATTTTGCCTATTTATATGCTTTTCCATTCAATGTAAAAACAGAATACTTTTGATGAATAAAATTATTGAGTGTTTTTACTCTCTCTAAAGGTGAGGATTTTCCCTTTAAACATCGAACTTATCAAGATTCAAATCTTGTGGCGTTCAAAACAATTGAACTTATCAAGGATCTGGACATTCCTTGTGGCATTCCCCCTTTGTGGTTCTTATCTCCGTATCGTAACGGGTCTCGGGTTTAATATACCCCTGGTTCTTGCGTCGTGAGGTCAGGGTTACATTGTTATCGTCCGTTCCAACCTGGATTCGGAACTTTCCAAGCGTTATTCCGCGAGCTACGACGAGGACCCCCTTCCCGGGTTCTCATCACAGAGTTTCACCAAATCCCGAACCGGACCAAGCTATATTAATATAGATTCTTAGTGCTCACATTATTATGTTGTAGGCAACCATATTTTCAGTGTATTGTGAAAGGAAATTTGAGTTTGAGTTAGTAGTATTCTGCAATAAAATTAATTAAAATTAGTTTAAGTAGTATTTTGCAAAATTTCAAACAAAAGTGTTTTTCAACTTTTCATTTTCAAAAACAGTTTTCAGAAATAATAAACCAAACGCGTTTTCAACAAATTTGAAAATAAAAATAAAAACATAAAACATTTTCAAAAATAAAAATACAAAATAAAATACAAACAGAACGTCACCTTAATTTCGAGGGCGAAATTTCTTTCAAGGGGTAAGGAACTGTAATACCTCTTAATACCTCTTTTTTATTTTTACGTGCATCGTTAAATTACTCGTAATTTTTAAGTTAATGTTATTATAAATTTTAAATTTTTATAATTATTATTGTCTATAATTTGAATTAATTGTTTGCAGTGGAAGGACTTGGGCGTCATCTCGATCAATGTGTCAATTAGAAAGTTCATAAATTGTTTACGTGTAATTCTGTGGCTAATTGTTTTTTTTTTTAATTGTTAAGTTGTGGCCTAAATTACATTTCTTAAAATCGGGAAAAAGTTTAGTGACTTTTTGGGAGTTATTTGGAAGTTATTCACTTAATTAAACATAGTAGGAGATTTGAGGGATAAAATAAATTCCAAAAGATTAAAACTTTTAATCCTAACCTAAACATCTCAATCCCGACATCGCTCTCTTTCTCTCATAATAATTCCGCGGTTCTCACCTCTCCCTCAAACGAATCCGCCGCCCCTCACTCTCTCGCCCCTATCTCGTCGCCGTCAGCCCTCACGTCCATTTCCCCCACGGTAAAACCACTCCTCTTCTCCCTCCATCACGCTGGGCATGGTCACACACTCACGCGAACGCACACGCGTTTACACTCACACTCACACACGAAACACACATGCATATGTTGATGTCAATGTCCGTATATATGTTGAATGTATTTATATATGTGAAGATTTTTCATATTTTTCTATTTAAATTTAGTTAGATTTCGATTTTTAACAGTTAAATTGGAGATTGTGTGATGTTATATATGTATGTATTTATTTAAATATCGTCCTTAAGTATAAATTGCTGATTTCTTAAATGTTTTGATTAAATTCTCGAATTTTAGATTTATCTATGATTTTGGATTTATAGTTTGTAAATTCAGATTTGGGAAAATTATATATATGTATACTCCTTTCGTCCCACAAAGATAGACTTACTTATATTTTCACACGGATTAAGAAAACATAATTAATATAGGTTGGAACTATAAAATTACTACATTCTACCTACATTCTACCTAATATACCCCTACATTAAATAATGAATTGTTTATATTTGTTGATAACAATATTAATATACTCTTAGAAAGGAAAGTGGCCTATCTTTGTGGGGCAAACAAAAAAAGAAAACAAGTCTAACTTTGTGGGGCAAACAAAAAAAGAAAACAAGTCGATCTTTGTGGGACGAAAGGAGTATTATGTAAATTTTCAGATTTAAGTCTAATTTCGAATTTATTAATTGGAATTTTTGGTAATGTATAGATATACATGTGTGAATTTAGATTTAGACTTTGCTTAAATTTCGAAGCTAAATTGTTAATTTTCAAATTATGAATAACTAGAATTGTAATTGGGTAATTTTGAAAAGTTAGTTTAAGTTATGTAATTTTGAGTTTGAATTAAACGATGAGAAAACTTTCTAAAGTGCATTGTAATTTATTTTTTGTTTAGAATATGATTTTGTGTGTTTTGGTTATAACGTAAGGATACCTCGGGTTAAATTGAGGTTTAACGTCGGTTAGGAGTTCTGTTAGTATTAAAAGATTTATGGATATGTGATTTTGTAAATAAAAGTTATATTTTGTTGATGAATGGAAATAATTAGGACATTTGGTACATTGACGTCGTGGGCAACCAAGACTTCCACCTGCTATTTAAGTAAATTAACTACTAAGGACGTCAGGTAAGTAAACTTCCCATATTTTCATCAAAGTAGAAAGTTAATGGTAATTAATGTGCTTAAGTGACTTTCGTGTTAATTATCTAATTTTGATACTTTTGGTTTACGATATGCAAGTATGTGTATTTAAGGAAATGTTCAAACATGCACGTTATCATGTCAGTGCATCATCAAGCATGCATTGACATTGAATTCAAGAAATCAAATGTTTTTCAATGAAAGAAATGTGTAAAGGTGCAAGTTTGTTCAAAAGTTATATATCCCAAGTTTTTAAGAAAGAATGGGTGCACTCCTATGTCATTAAAGATGCGAGTGGGAAATGGGGTGCGGGACACCGGCATACCCGAATGTAATGAACCACTTTGTAGTGGAATAAAGTGAATGAGCCACTTTGTAGTGGAAGAAATGTTAACCGCTCTGCGGTTTTACCGGTAGATGTGATCTGGTTCCAAATAATAATTGTTCATTGTTATCTGATTGACTAGAAGATGCATCAAGTGAGCTCACGATGGAAATGAAGTAAATGTTTTGAAATGTTTGAATGGAAGTTTGAAAAGTTGTTAGTTTTGAAAAGTTAAAGTAAATATGGATACATATTTCAAAGTTTTTAAAGCATTTCATGTCATAAGCATGCATCACTTGCACAAAGTTTGCTTACTGAACTTTAGCTCTCCCCAATCTCTCCCCAATATTTCAGGTGATGAAAGCTAGATGATACAAGGAGAGCATTTGGTGAAAGATTCAGACAGTACTCGTAGTTCATTCTATTTTAAAATTGAATTAAGGATTTTTCATAAGTTTTTATCGGTTATTCTTTAATCGTTCATTCTTTAAATTGTTTTGGTTGGAATTAGTTTAAATAAGTTATGGCATTTCTAATAATGTTTATATTATTACTTATCTCACTTAATTGAAGCTTATTGATATAAAATTTTGTGTTGAGGAGTTTGAGATTGATTTTGGAATAGTGTGGTGATGTGGGAGTTTGATATAGAATTGTGGTTGAATGTTGAATATTGAATTAGCTGAGATTTATACTTTTAAAATGGTTATGATGTCTGTCTACAGGTTGGTTAAGTCCAATTTATAGAGGAGATTGTGCTGAAATTTCTATAAAATTTTATAATAGAAAATGAAAATGTTGAGGTTTTAAATGATTTTTTTCCGCATTTAAGTAATAAAAAATAAAAATAAAAAGTTAACATCCTAGATTTAAGATTTTAAACTTGGAATGTTACAATAGGAGCACTCAAGATCAATGAACCTACTTATGTTTTAATTTCTCTTTATATGAACTTGACTCGAAATAAAAGATAAAATAGATATGGCAAAAACATCCAACATGCCTTGTCTCGAACGAACCCTGACCCTAATGGGACCAAAAAAAAACTTACCCCACGTGTCGGCAGGGTGACAAGTACATTTTCGTACTTTTTTAATTTCAAATTTAGACAGTTGTGAGTATTTTAGAGTTTTATATTGCTTAATTGTTTATTTCTTTTGATTGTTTTAAGAAAAACTTGAATTTGGACACGTTTGGAAGCAAAACAAAAAGGGGGACCAAATCCGTACAAAAATAGCACTTTTGGGGACCTATTTGTGCACTTTCAAAAGTTGGAGGACTTAAGTTGCAATTAAAAAGTACCTTGTTGAAATAAAAGTGAAATGTTGAGGACTAAATTGAAATAACAAAAACTTGGAGGATCTCTCGTCTGCAAATAAAAGAGATGATCGGACTGCAAGAAAGATCATATCCTAGACCTAGAAAAAGGTTCCTTAGTTCATTATTCATTTAGATTCTACAAGAAATTAAGGAGAAATTCCAAGAAATCAAAGAAGAAATTAAGAACTTGGGTTGAAGAATTGATCTTGGTGCATGAATTTCATTTATCTTCTTAAACTTATTTCTAGAATTTAGTGATATTATTCTTTATACATTCTTTTTGTTTTTCTTTAATTATGTGTAACTAAATCTATTTGTTGAGCCGAACGATGTAATATTAGTATTCTTATTCATTTTCAATTCTCATGTGTTTATGCTTTAATGTGCTGCATTGAATTTATTTACAATATTGATGCATGAATTAATTAGCCTACAATTTATTGATTTTGAGGGTTTTTTCATAATCTGGGAGGTGAGTTAACATCCTTTACTAGACCATGTGATGAATTTCGGCAATTTAATAAAAGGGTAGAGATACATGGTTTAGTTGTTGTGACCTCTATGAAATCTTGATATTGAATACATTTAATTAGGGCTTATTCTGATCCAATATAGAAATATGTGGTTAACCTAATTAAGAAGAACTAATTTAAACTCGAGAGGGGAATTTTGTGAATTCGATCAAATACTACTTTTGAAATAAAACATGAAATAAGAAATTGAATAGGAGAACTAGGATACATTCATGAGTCTCAACACTTTTAAACCCAAAAATTTGACTATTTAGTTGCTTTCAGTAATTTAGTAGTTTAAAAATCAAAATATTTGTATTTATTTGTAGTTTAGGAATTAATTAATCAAAACTAACAATAGATAAATTATTCTTCGTGGATCAACAACTCGACTCAAAAAAGCAACTTTTACTATTTGTTCACGATATTGTGCACTTGCAATATTATGCATCACAGGGTAAGATGGGTGCAACCCGAGCCTCGAACGATTATTGAAGAAATATAGAAAAAATAAAGAAAGAAATTGGCAACTGGGTTGCCCCCGCAACGAAATTCATAGGGCACGGGGCAGGGCATGAGTTCCTGCCCCGTTGTCATCCCTATGCTAAAATTATTAGATAAATGAAGTGAATGAATGGTGAATAAAATTTCAAACATATGGGGGTCTATGTATAGTTATTTGAAAATTTTGTTTCAAAAGACACGGCCCTTTTGAAAGACACGACAATAGTAATTTGTTTCTAATTAAAAGACACATCTTTTCATTCAAATTAATTCTAAAATATTTCATAATACTCTACTAAATACAATGTCACGTATATAAGTGGCATAATTTCTCTTTCATTGACTAATGATTTCCACTTAAGTAATCACATAAATCGGTCAATTTGATATTACAGAATATAATTCGCGACATTTGATTGTATTAATATGATGTTACATTTTGTCCATAGGTCAATTTGATATTACAAATTGAGTATTTAAATTGTTAAACACAAATATTCAATTTGTAATTTTGATCAAAAATTGATGTTCACGATCAGTAAATAAATATAGACTATTTATTTTGATGAGATCGTTTCAGTTTTATTAAAGTCTATCTTTGACTTTGGTTATAAAATTGATAGTACGTTTGGAATGTATTGAACGGGATGCGAAACTAATTTGTGACATTGACCATATAAATTTAATTTTACTTGACTATCATACGTGGGACCTTACTTTCGATCGAATAATGGACTTCGATTACTAGCTTGAAGTTCTTTGAGGTATCAATGGGTGAGATCAAATTGCTGATCAATATCTCGGTACTTTGAAAATTAAAGTAAACTAAAGAGGAACATAGTATTATAGAATCCGTTACCTTTTAGTTATGATCATCATTTCACCGGTTCTTCTAGTATATAGTTAAATCTGAGTTCAGTAATTCGACAATGATTTTTGAATTATACGATGTGATCATATTTTGAATTCTGTGATGTGATATGATCACATCAAACCCTCAGATAGAAGATGAGAGTTGAGAATTTATGAATATTCAAAGAAGGGCATTTTGATCATTTTAACTTGCTCTGAATATTCGAGTTAATCGATGGGGGTAACATGAAAGAACGATAAGTCAGATGATATAATTATTGATTATTACGTGTATTCGGCTGTGCAGAAATTGGCCTGGGTCATGATACTAGGATTGATAGAGTTTTAGAGTGTAAGTGGGTTAAAAATAGTCTCCCAAGACTCTTTTTCTAACCCTATCTTGAAAAGTGGGAGACACATATTAAAGTGTGTAGTGTGTATTTTCTCCTTACAATAAAAACTATTAATATTAGTGTAACCTAGATCTAGACGAAAGTGACTACACACCTGCATGGCTGCCATTGAAGAATATCGAGGAAAGTTTCAGGGTTTGAAACTTTTGTGGAATCAAGAAACATTTGATGAAGATTATTGTAAAGTACGTTACAAGGTTAATCTTCTCAAAACTATTGTTTATGCAAATTATTTATTCCAAGTTAAATATGTAGCATAGAAAATCCTGTAATGGAATGATCTATCACAAGAATATTTGGAACAGATTGATTAGAAATGTCATTTCTTTTTTCCTCCAAAAAAGGGCGCGGCGGGGGAGAAACAGAGTAGTCGAGTCTGTAATGTATTCTTTCAATAATTATACATGATTTTAAATAGGTTGGAATGATAATATTAGATTTTAATGTAATTTACTCAAAATTTTGTGTAAAATACAAATGTAAAAGTTCAATAGATTAATTGTTAGTTGACTGAATGCATATTCAGTTCAAGGTAAAATGTGATCCTAAATTCATGACTGCTACATTAATGTGTTAATGTTCACAACCCAAGTTGGAAAGGTACACCAGTGTTCTTCAACCATTGGGAACCAGAAAGGAATTGGCCGGGAGTGTATTTGGCAGCATCGCGTGCATTGAGAACTTTGAATTTTTTGAATTCTTTACTTCTTTTATTGGTGTTGGATCCAGGACCGCGGTTGGCAAACTCATAGAACTCACAAGTATCTTGGTAGCTTTTGCCGGCCCATATCATATAGCCCTCAGGGCGGATCAAATCACCCAACTTGCTTTGCATGATGACAGTACGAGCATCTGCCTTCCATGGGCGGGCGAGGTATGTGGGAATTGTGAATCTCAATGGGTAGAGTGGCTTTTCTGCAACTATCCTGCAGTTCTGGAGGACCAACCCGTTGCTACCCTTAGGCACTTCTCTTCCATCAGCGGTAATGGTATTTTGTTGATTGGCATTTGGCTTCCTCACTATGATCAAACTGTTTTGAATAACTGCATCACCCATGCCAAATATGAAGTCGACTGTACCAGAAATGACACAGTTTCTGTAAAATTGACGGTGTGTGTGATAGTACAACGTATCTTGGTAGCCCTCAATGCTGCAGTCGAAGATAGCGGACATATCAGATTGGACGCGAAGAGCCACAGCTTGTTGGCCTTCTGGACCAGCATCATTTCGAAATGTCAATCCCCTAGCAATGAATCCGCTTCCAACAGCAGCTGCAGATAATAAAATTAATCCTGTCATGACTCGTGACAGCAAATTAAGAAGAAAAGAAAAGGATTTGGGATACATATTTAAACTTGCCTAATGTTGCAGTATTCGATGTCTTAATCTTCATGATTCCATAGTTTCTCTTCCCCGTGATAATGGTCTTCCCTTGGCCATCGCCATAAATGAAAACATTGGGCTTCTTCTTGTCAATGATGATGAACTCGTTATAGATACCAGCTTTGACATAAATGGTGTATCTGCCTTTGAAGTTCTTGGGATATGCGGCAACGGCAGCTGCAACTGTCTTGAATTGTCCGCTGCCATCCTTGGCGACAACTGCATTAGGTAGGAAACGGCCTCTCTTGTTGTGTGCTGTTGTCAACAGCTTACGGTCTGCAGCCCGGAACCAAGTTGGGTAGCCATCTTCCCCAATATCTCTTGCTTCCAGGAGACGACGACGGTTCACTGGCACGTTAAACGCCTTGAGGACTTGAGAAAGCTCGGCAATTATGTTGATGGCATTGTGTGTAAGCTGAGTAGCATTTACCATGCCATTCTCAATGGCAGATTTGTACTCCGGCTTCTCAATTTGATCCAGGCACGACGACTGAAGGGCATAAACAGCGGTCATCCAACTCCGAAGCTCATTTGCACGATCCTGAAAAGCGTGCATGTCGCTGTCACCTACAGTAGAATACGACGCCTCAAGTGTATCAATGGCATCATCTAGGAAGTCCATACAGTCTTCGATTGCCATGTGATCGTTAGTTGAATCGTCATCCTTGTTAACGACGGTGTTGCCGGTGACTTGAGACGATTTCTTCACCTCATCTAGAGTGGCCTGAATTGCGGCCATGACGTAGTCCTTTGGGGTGGCAGTTTTATTATTCGCGACAGATTGGAGACTCCTAACGCAGGCATCCTTGTACGAGGTAGGAGCACAAATGGTGGTAACGGCCTTCATTGAAGATGACATATTATGTTGTTCATTGTCATTGTCATTGCGGTGCACAACTGCCACCACGCCAATGACAACACCAACGACAAGAATCAAAGATACAACGGAGACCGCCACTTTTCCAACCATTGCTCCCCTGACAACTTCTATTCAATTGTCAGGGCTATGTTGTAGGGGATGAAAAAACTGAGGTTGTTAGGAGAGATTATATATTGTCCTACCTTAACTCATAAGAAATATTGGCTTATCGACAATAAATATTGTCCGATAATAAATATTGGCTTATCGACATTTGAGCTTCAAATATGGTTTAGAACATCTCTAAATATTTATATGATAGCCTTACCACTTTTATGCACTGTTCGGCAGCTTGAAAAAGGGAATGGTAAATATTTTCGGATTTTCCTACCTTAACTCATAAGAAAATATTTTCTTGAAGATTGACAAAATCAAGCTTTGAATGATTGTACCTAGAAAAAGATTTTCATGAAAAAAATTTCAATCAAATACCAAAGTTAGAAATTGTTTTCCATAATTTGACATTTTCCTTGTAAAATTTACCCAATCAAACACACCCTTATTATTGTTTTAGAAGTAAAATATAAGACTGAAAAATGATTTGAAAAAATGTCTCCGCAATTTATAAATTGATTTATAATAAGGTTACAGAAACGAAGCTAAAATCTGCAATGTAACAGAACTCTCAACAGTATAAATTCACAGTTGAAACGGTAAGAAAAGAAGCGGCAGTTAATGTTCACTTCAACAATACTGCCGGAGCTATAGCAAATCTTCTTTGTTCCATTCTTACAAGTGCAAAAGAAGGTAAGTATAAGGTAATCTCAGGGGAAAATGTGGCTAAGTAAGAATGACGTTAAAATCGCTTAGCGTCCATTCAGCCACTTCATCTTTGTCACTCACAAATATTTCGGTCCCCACATCAAGAGATGTCCATACTCTTCTAGCAGGAGTGGTACCTGGATCCTGCAACACAGCGGAAGGAAGTTGAAGTTAAAGTTAGTATATCCAGACTCCAGTTGAGGAGCTTCAAGTCTGTTTGAGCACCAAACAAGCCAGTTTTCACCTGATAGAAGTAAAGCCTACTGGAAAGTCTACCCACATCGAGCTCCCAAGTTCTTTTATCGCCAATCCAACCATCTCCTTTTTTAGTCGGATAGCCATACTCTGCCCATATTGGATGAGGTAACAACTGAACCAATTCTTGTGCCTGCGGATTACTGTAAGGATCGCACGTGCTGTTTGGTTGCTCCAAGTGCTGGGCATTTCCAGGAGAGCAGTAATAGTGATATGCTCCATAAGGGAAGTTGGCAGTATCGTTTCTGTGAATTTTGGTGTTATTCGAGGTTATGTGATAAGGTGGGCAGTTTCCAATATTTGTTGGGCTGCACCAAGCGGGGGTTTCTGGGTTAATAATCATCTCACAATATCTGGTTACATCAGTGAGCACATCCCCATTACAGGCCGCACCATTGTTCTTCCAGCAGCTGCCAATGTCAATCAAGTAAAACTGGCTCTGAGGACCTCCCCCTTTTATGATGTCTAAACTCAGTCTAACCTTGAAATTAGGAGACTCTGGAAGCTGGAATGCAACTACATTTGTTGTAATAATGATACCATCCATTTTACACAAGACAAGACATACAAACACAAAGTAGCTAAATACTTCTTTTTTTAAGCAAGTAAATGACAACAAGAAGAAGAAAGCAGGCAAAGTTTCCTGGACTTTGGTTCTCAAATTACTATGAAGCCTCAGTTTGGTAATCTAAGTCAAAGTCAATAATCAATACCCACAATCATTCAACCACATATTTCAAGAACTTCTATAAAAATCTACGATTTTAATCTACATCAAACAGGGGCTAAATGAAATACACAAACACACTATAGGCCAATTTGATAAATTTGGGGTCAGTTTCAGTATCTTATCACGGGTGGGTGATTTGAATGAGCCTAGTGAAGGAAGTCCCACATATTTAGCTAATCTACAAAACAATTATATTCATTGACCGTAACAAAATGCAGATGATTACAAAACTAGATATTTTAATTCAAGCTTTGAATACAAAAACAACAGTTTATTAATGAATTTTGTCATATCTGCAAAGCCGATCTCGAAATGGATTGTACAACATTAAAAAATAAATAAAAAAATAAAAAATAAAAAAATAAAAAATGGACTGAATTTCTAATACTTACAGTTTTGAGCATTCCTCTAGTGTCGTAATGGTAGCCGCCGGAGTATCCCCTGGTTGCATCGGCTCTTAGATACAACATAAGCCATGGATATTTTTTCGAGGTCCTTAGTTTATGAGCAAAAACCCAAGTCCCAGAACCAAGTTTTTTCTCCCAGACAACCTCAAAGTATGAATTTCCATCTAATTCATAAGTACCATTAAAACCTCCTTTCATGTTATCATTTCCATCTAAACTTGTGGGGTGATGGTACAACACGGGCTGACTCATACATTCACTTCCAAAACATGGAAATCTTCCAGGATTAAATGGTGCTACCTTTTTCCCATTTTCAGGACAAAGGCCAGATTTAGTGTCATAATTTCCATTCTTCAACATCACCATCCAAAATTGCCATGGTTTTGGTTTATCCGAAACTTGACACAATGAACCCAAATATTTTTCCTTCTCCACTGCATACAGGTCCGGATTGTTCAGTGCTTTCGGATTCAATCCCGGGAATTTCTTCCCAATGCCAAGTTTGTTATCCCCCTCACTCACTTTGTGAATCAGAGAATGGTCTGAAAAGGGCCAAATGAAAACAGATATTGTCAAATTCAAGTCTGTAAATCCCTAAATAAAAATTCGTTGAATAGCAAGATTATTTTTTCACCATTCTTACTTGAAATATCGAAGCAATCAGCAGCTCTTGGGCTACCCATACCAGGGGCTTCTTTACCTACTTCATTGCAGAAATTCCAAGCTTCAAAAGCAACTCTCAGCCCATCCCTTTGCATGCCCGGGTCCCCGACCGCCGAATGACTCCTGTCTTTAGCATTTACCAAAGACACACAGAATACTAGCAAACTTGCCGCCACAACCCAAAAACACAGCAAGTTTCCCATGTTAAGATTCAAAAGAAACAGAGCATGAGAATCACTTGTGCTAACAATGCAATAAATAGAGAGTGAGGAAGAGGGAGAAAACTCAGAAAAGGCTTCCCCAGTGCAGTTTGATGCGTGTATTGTGATGCACCCTACCCCGTGTGGTCGTGCCATTGTCTGAATATATTACCTGTCATCCATTAAAAAAAATAAAAAAATAAAAAAATGAAAGTAACTTTATGCGGACTTGTTTCGATTTTTAAAGATCCTTTGCACTTTTTTGATTGGGAAATTTTACAAGTTAGCGTAGCGAACACGTATTTTGCTTTTTCGCATATTAAAAATATAAAAATTGATTGGTGTTCAACTAAAAGTTTGACATTAACAAATAGTCATCCTTATTTGATGTAAATTAAAATCAAATTTTTAATAAATTTTGATAAAAATTAATAAAATGTATGATTAAAAAAGTGTGTGTCTCAAGAATTATGTGATTGAGATTGTGATGAGGAACTTCTTGATATATTGATCAAGAATTCCCACAACAATTTAATATCAAACCCAAGAAAGCTAAATTAGTAATATAAGGGATAAAATACCTTAACCCAAATTTAAATTTAACCTAAAATTCAAGAATTAAATTAATCATAACCTAATGGATATCAACTAAACAAATTTCAAGGTGACGAAAAATAAATAACAACACAAGAATAATTGATATTCATATTCTTTAGATGTACCTTCTTCACTTATTTGTCTAATCATATTTATATATAAATATTCTTCTTCACTAGATTCAGTAGATTCACTTTCTGAAGATTCTATTTCCACAATTGAATTTATTACTTCGTATTCTTCTAATTCATAAATTTCTTCACCTTTAGGAATTTCCTCTCATTCTTCTTCTTGTTCAACAGGTAATAAGTTGTAATTTTCTTTTCTTATTAATGAAACATAAATCATATTTTTCTTTCTTTTTTTTTGGGGACATTTTGGAGATATATGTCATACTTCTCCACATGAATAACATTTACATTTTTTAGGATTCTTTGGGTATGTTCTGTTTTTTTTTTTTTTTTTTTTTTTGTCTTAGATATATTTTATATAGTATTCTATACCTTTTAAATGTTTTATTATATGGGTTTTTATAATTATTAATTTTTTTAAATTTGGCTCTAAATTTATCTTTTTTGTAATATTTCTTTTTTCTTATGTTCCTTTGTAGATGATATCCCCATTAAGTTGGTTTATATTGTAATTTATCACAGCATAATAATTTTTTTACTTGCTTTGATGTGATTCGTTGTGGGAATCATGAAGAACGCGTGAAAATTTGTTTATAACACCGGAAAGTTCTAAATCCAATTGATTGACTATAACAATGCAACCCCTACCTTACGATTGAAGAACCCAAGGTATATTAAACCTTGGACCCATTAATCACGACTGAAGAACCCAATGTATATTAAACTTTGGACCCATTAAGATGTGAAGATAAGAACTACAAAGGGGTGAACGCCACAAAAGTTGTCAAATCCTTTAATAAGTTCGATATGTTCAACAAGAATGAAGAAGAACAAGGGAAAACCTTACCTTAAATTATCAATAACATCAAAGTTATGTTTTTACCGTGAAAAGGAAACATAATATATGAAAAAAAAAACCCTAATTCTAACCCTAGCCGCTAATGACACTTTAAAATCCGCGGCGGAAGTTAAGGCCATAAAAGGGGTAATTACAGCTGTAAGTATCTTATGGGTTTAGAAACTGTCACGTTGGTTACGGTCGTGATAAAGATAATTACGGACATAATTGAAGTTCTGTACAAAATTTCAATAAGTGTGTTACGGTCGTGAGTGAGCCGATTACGGCCGTAAATGGCCTTCCGCTCCTTTTTTCATCCCTTTTGAATCTTGACTCCATTTCCAACTTGGTTTTTGGCCCAGATCAACTGTACTAACTTTGAATCTTCTTCTACTCTATCATGCATTGAAAATGGAGCCTTCGTTTTTGAACTTGAGCATTCATCCATCCAAGCTTACATAAATCCTTGCATGACTTGTTTGATCTTCTTTGCTCTCAGCCTCGTAATTGGTCCTACAGACACATGTAACGGGTTTTTACTTGCTGGTCCACTCTGGTACTCATCATTTCCTTCCTCTTGAAAAGCATTCGTGCTCGAATCATCACCTACATCAAACAGAGAGAGATCAGCAACATTGAAAGTAGCAGACACGTTATACTCACCTGGGAGGTCCAGCTTGTATCATTAATTCTCTCGAGGACTTGAAATGGTCTATCTCCTCTAGGCTACAATTTAGATTTCTGCTGTGTGGGAAACCATTCCTTTTGCATGTCCACCCACACCCAATCACCTGGTTCAAAAATCAGTTGCCTCCTACCTTTGTTTGCTCGGGACGCATAATGCTCGTTCTTCTTTTCAATTTGGCATTTTACCTTCTCTTTGTTTGACTTCACAAGCTCGGCCTTCTTCTTCCCATATAAACTGATCATTTCCTCTATAGGTAAAGGAATTAAATCAACAGGAGTTAGCGGGTTGAAACCATAAACAACTTCAAAAGGTGAATATGATGTAGTAGAATGTACAACCCTATTATAAGCAAACTCCACAAAAGGAAAACATTCTTCCCAAATTTTCAAGTTCCTATTTATGATGGTGCATAGAAGTTGAGATAATGTTCTATTTACTACCTCTATTTGTCCATCAGTTTGAGGGTGACATATAGTAAAAAATAATTTAGTACCCATCTTCCCCCACAAGACTTTCCAGAAGTAACTAAGAAACTTAACATCCCTATCAGATACAATACTCCTAGGCACCCTATGGAGTCTTACAACCTCCCTAAAGAACAAATCTACTATGTTTGTCGCATCATTAGTTTTATGACATGGGATAAAATGCGACATTTTTCTAAACCTGTCTACCACCACAAATATGGAATCTCTACCTTTTTTTGTCCTAGGCAAACCTAAAACAAAATCCATAGATATAGCTACCCAAGGTTTATTAGTCACAGGTAAAGGAGTATACAATCCTTGTAGTAGGACTCTAGACTTAGTATGTTTACAAGTTATGCACGTGTCACAAGAGTAATGAACATCTCTTTTCATTTTAGGCCAATAAAAATGTTCCTGCAATGTTTCTAAGGTTTTCAAGACACTGAAGTGTCCCATTAATCCCCCACCATGAGCTTCAAACACCAACAACTCAGCATAGAACAGTTTGGCACACAGTTTATTCTCCCTAAATAGATATCCATCATGCATATAAAACTTATCAACTGCATTCTTTTCACATGAAGCATAAAATAGTGGATAAATTAGGGTCATCAGCATAAATACCTTTCACATACTCAAATCCAAGTAATTTCACATTTAGAGAAGTTAGAAGTACATACCTTCAGGATGGAGCATCTTCTACTACGTTCTCCTTACATTGCTTGTATTGGATGACATAAGGAGAAGTCTTTATAAATTACATCCAATGAGCATGTCTTTTATTTAGCTTACCTTGCTCCTTGAGGTGCTTTTATTGATTCATGATCAGTTTGTATGACGAACTCTTTGGGCCACAGATAGTGCTGTCATGTTTCCAATACTCGAACAAGAGCATAAAGCGCCTTATCGTTGGGTAGTTTAGTGCTGCCCCATTCAGTTTTTCACTGAAAAATACTCTTGGCCTTTTTTCCTACATAAGAACAGCTACAATCTCTATTCCTGATGCATCACACTCAATCTAAAAGGTTTGGTTAAAGTTAGGTAATGCCAAAACCAGTTCAAAACATAATCTATCCTCAAGCAACTTAAAAGCATTTTCTTGGGCAATCCTCCAATGAAATTCTACATTTTTCTTAACTATTTCTGTGAGTGGTGTTGCAAGTGTACTAAAGTCTTTGAAAAACCTCCTATAAAATCCAGCTAACCCATGAAAGCTTCTAACCTCAGTAATGCTTTTGGGAGTTGGCCACTCTTTAATGGCTCGATTTTCTCTTCATCAACTTCAACACCATTAGCACTAACAATAAATCCTAGAAAAAGCACTTTCTCCATGCAAAAAGTACACTTCTTGAAATTAGCATATAGTTTCTCAGTTTTCAAAACCTCCAACACATACCTTAAATGTTCAAAGTGATAACTTAAGTTCTTATTATATACGAAAATGTCATCAAAGTATACTACAACAAATTTCCCAATGAAAGTACGCAATATATGGTTCATTAATCTCATAAAGGTAATAGGGGCATTTGAAAGGCCAAATAGCATAACCATCCATTCATATAAACCATATTTGGTTTTGAAGGCCGTTTTCCATTCATCACCTTCTTTCATGTGAATTTGGTGATAGCCACTTTTGAGATCTATTTTACTAAACATACATGGTCTATGCAATTCATCAAGCATATCATCTAGCCTAGTTATGGAATGGTGATACTTTACCGTGATATTGTTGACTGCTCTACAATCCATGCACATCCTCCAAGTTCCATCCTTCTTGGGCACTAGCAAGACTGGTATTGCGCATGGACTCATGCTTTCTCTGACATAGCCCTTACTCAATAGTTCCTCAACTTGCTTCTGAAGCTCCTTTGTTTCTTCTGGATTACTCCTATAAGCTGGCCTGTTAGAGATGATAGCTCCAGGCACAAAATCAATTTGGTGTTCAATCCAGCGAATATGCGACAGCCCACTAGGTATCTCCTCAGGAAATAAGTCTTCAAATTCCTGCAAAAGAGACACAGCTAAACTGGGGAGGGAGTGGTTAGCTTCATTAAGTGTAAGGAAAGATTCCTTGTACACTGGTAAAATCACTGGTTTGTTTTCGAATACAGCTCTTGTAATCTCACTTTGTTTTGCATAGAAGCTTACCTTTGCTTTCTCTCTTTTTTCTTTTCTGGCACTCTTCACTCCCTCTCCTTTTTACTTCCTCACTTTTTAATTTCAATTGGTCTACATAAACTTGTTGTGGTGTCAAGGGCATAAGCTTTATGTTTTTCCCATCCTTAGTGAAAGTGTACCTATTCTTGTAACCATCATGGACAACCTTTCTACCAAATTTCCAAGGCCTACCTAACAAGATGTGCCCCGTATGCATAGGAATCACATCACAAGTCACCTTATATTCATACTTTTCGATAGCAAGATCAATCACCACTTGTTTATTGACCTTAATTTCCCCCGATTCATTCAAACATTGCAATTTATAAGGCCTAGGGTGTTTTAGCACGAGCAAACACAATTTCTCCACAAGGGTAGCACTAGCCACGTTTGTACAACTACTCGCATCAATTATCAAACTACAAACTTTATTATTGATGAAACACCTAGTATGAAAAATATTCACCCGTTTCTCACCTACTTCTTCCACCTTAACTTGAGTACTAAGGGCTCGCCTAGTAATGAGTGATTGAGCTACAGCATAATCCCCATCCTCACAATCACTAGCATCTTCTAACGTAAGCATATCCTTATACTCATCCTCAACTTCACCCTCATCCTTAGACAACAAAACTCCATCACACAAAACCAACATTCTTTTATTTGGACACTGTAAAGAGATATGACCAATACCCGTACATTTAAAACATCTAATATCTCTACTTCTAGGAGTTTGAGAGTTGGAAATAGTCTTACCTTTGTTGGGTGGCTCCTCCCTGCCCTTCGGTGACTCAAACTTCCCCTTTTGAACAGCCCCATCATTTTTAGAATTCTCACTCCATGTAGACTTCTCAAAAGGAGTAGAACTTGTAGAAAATCTCACTGTCCCCTTTCTCTTTAACTGCCTTTCCACCTTCATGGCCATATGTAGCATCTCTTCCAACTCAACATAATGCAGCAATTCAAGAACATTAGAAATCTCCCTATTCAGCTCACTTAGGAATCTAGCCATGGTTGCCTCCGGGTCCTCTTCAATGTTTGCTCTAATCATAGCCACTTCCATCTCTCTATGGTATTCCTCTACCCTCCTATTACCTTGAGAAAGAGTTTGTAATTTTTGATAAATGTCCCTATAGTAATGGTTGCGTATAAACCTTTTTCTCATAAGAGCCTTCAAGTCATCCCATGTCTCAATTGGTCTCTCACGATTTCTCCTCTTAGTCGTTACCAATCGATCCCACCACACTATAGCATAATCTGTAAATTCTACGACCGCCAATTTAACCTTCTTTGCCTCAGAATAGTTATGATAGTCAAAAATCAATTCTACCCTTTTCTCCCATTCAAAATAAACATCAGGATTGCTTTTTCCTTGGAATGGTGGAATTAACATTTTAATGTTACCAATATTCCCACCTCCTTCATCTCTCTCCCTACGTTCATGCCCATATCCCCTTTCACGTCTATCACCTCGATCTCTTCTCCTACCCGAACTGGACATAGACACATCCCCGCTATCCCCATCACTATCAACATCCTCAACATTATCATTCCTAACTCCATATCAAGGGTTAAAGTCATACCTTATCGGTCTCCTCATATTGATGAGCGTCTGTGGTTGTTCCCTATGCGATTGAGCATTCTCTGTTCCTATTGACGTCTTAAACTCCCCGAACTTCGCATTCATTTTTGCATCCGATCTCGCTTCTTATTTCTCAAACTGTTTCTCCATCATTGCAAGGAAATGGAATTGTTGATTATCCTCCCGTGTTGGTGATTCCTTGTTCGACATGGTTAATGACAAAAAGAAAAGAAGAATTTATGGAAATGATCCTCACGTGTTTGGCACTCGTGTGTCGCTCAGTTTGACTTTTTCCCTCTAATATTCTCACCACTCTTTCCTTTTTCCTCTCTTTTTTCCCTTTCTCAAATTCTTAAAGAACCAACCAAACTAGTCAAGGATTTGATCTTCGTGGAATTAACCCCAAAGCTCAAAGACACAAGTTGAATGAGAACAATTCAATGGAAGATTAAATTCAAGATTTCAAGAAAGTGATTTTCTTGAAATAGATTTTTTTTTTACACAACGAACCAAGAATGAATTTGGCGAAGTAATGGACAATGTAAAACTAAAATGAATGTAGGAAATATTGTAGAATGTATAAAGAAATGCTTTCTTGAATTTTGGAATTGTGTTCTTGATTTTGATTTTAAACACTTTTTTTTTGCTATTCAACAAAAACAATCAAGAATCAAGAAAAAAAATCAAGAACAGGAATTGAAAACGTGACCAGTCTTGAATTAGTGAAGAGTTTCAAGAAATTTAAGAATTGAATGAAATTTCAATATAGGAACAAAATTAAAAACAAGAAATATGAAAAGAATTGGATTTAGAGACCAGCTCTGATATCAGATGATGTGATTCCTTGTGAAAATCACAAAGAACATGCGGAAGTTTGTTTGCAACGCTGAAAAGTTTTAAATCCAATTGGTTGACGATAACAATGCAACCTCGACCTTACGACTCAAAAACCCAAGGTATATTAAACCTTGGATCCATTAAGATGCGGAGATAAGAGCCACAAAGGGTCAAACGTCACAAAAGTTGTCAAATCCTTTGATAAGTTTAATGTGTTCAACAAGAACAAAGAAGAACATGAGAAAACCTCACCTCAAATTATCAATAATATCAAAGTTGTGTTTTTACCATGAAAAAAGAAACATAATATATGAAAAAAACACCTTAATTCTAACCCTAGTTGTTAATGACACTTTAAAATCCGCGGCGGCAGTTACAACCATAAAATAGGCAATTACGGCCTTAAGTATCTTACATGTTTAGAAACTGTCATGTTGGTTACGTCCATGATGAAGATAATTACGACTGTAATTGAAGTTCTGTACAAAATTACGATAAGGGTGTTATGGCCGTGAGTGAGCCGGTTACGGTTGTAAATGTCCTTATGCTCCTTTTTTTTATCCTTTTGAAACTCGACTCTGTTTCTAACTTGGTTTTTGGCCAAGATCAACTGTACTAGCTTTGACTCTTCTTCTACTCTGTCATGCATTGAAAATGGAGCATTCGTTCTTGAACTTGAGCATTCATCCATCTAAGCTTGCATAAATCATTGCATGGCTTGTTTGATCTTCTTTGCTCTCAGCCTCGTAATTGGTCCTACAGGCACATGTAACGGGTCTTTACTTGCTGGTCCACTCTGCTACTCATCATACTTTGTGAAATTTTATCATACTAGTGTTACACCCGTGCGATGGACGATCATTTGTTACTCACGTATATTGAATTTATATGTTAACATATGATATGAAATTTAATTAAAAATGAGAAACGAAGGAAGACAATTAATTGCAAAAGAAGTACATTATACATACCTTAATTTTTTTTACGGTTCGTATGTTTATTTTTCAAGGAATTTCTTTAAATAGATTTAAAACTTAAAGTAGAAAAGAAAAATTACATTTAAATAGAATTCGTAATAAGTAAAAAAAAAGTAGATATATCTGTGATATACGCTCAAAATTTTATTAAAACAAAAATGAAAAGAAAAATAGATTGATGAATACTCTTATTTCATCCTCTTTCTTTTTTATTTTTAAATAAAAATATTTGTGTGACATTGACAAAGTTTTTTTTTTTTTTTTTTTTTTACGAATTTAAAAAAATTGTAATTGATTATCAAGAAGGGAAGACGGATCAAGAAATTTTGGGACCTGAAAAATATAGCTATTTAAAAATCTGCATTTAATTGGATTATTTTAAATCTGAATTTTGTCTAAAATGAATAATAAATAGGGAATTAATACTACTAATTACCATTTTAAGAAATGTGTTTTAGATCGGAAAATGAGACAATACGTGTGTTTTGGGAAGTGCTCTCCCTTAATGTATTATGTTTTTCTCTTATGAGCATATTTAGTCATTGTTTGAGCCCTCATTATCTACAAAATAAGTTTTATCATAATAAATTTTGGAGAATATATACTTAAGCTCTTGTCTGAGACTCATTATTTTAAATAATGTAGTTTGTAACAGTAAATTTTGGTACAATGAGCTGTTAAAAAGTATAATTTTCTTTTTTTAATTTATTTGCAGATTATTTTATTAATAAAATGTTAGTTAAAAATAAGTTTTTGAATAAAGTGTACCTAGCTAATAGGGGCCAGTTTTTTTAAAATAATTAAGTTGCCACAATTGTAATAGTTAAGAACTTAAATAACTTACTACTAAAAAAAAAAAAAAAGGAACTTCAATGACCATTTGCATAACTATTCAATTTTAATGATTATTGACATAATTAATCTTTTCAAAATATAATTTCATAGATTATCGCAAATAATTTATCACTACCCAAATAATACTATTAGAATTAGTACTAACTACTTTTTACAATATTTGATATTTAAATATATTAAACAAATATTTCATTTCATATCTACTTTAACATTACAAATTAAATACGCGTTGTCATATATTTAAATGAATGTATCAAATTAATTAAGCAACACGAAATGTTAATTTTATTTAATTTTTAACGAATTTCATATTGCAAATACATTTAACTTTATATACTAAGAAGTCATCTATGCATCTAGATTCATAAAAGCAGCGCAGTTGTTTAACCTACAAGACATAATACTATATCACAATGTTTTCAGACCCGGCCCGATCATCAACCAGGTGAGAAGACTGGGTCAAGGGTCAAAAGGTCAACCCGGAATGGACTTGGAGTCGACCCGAACATCAAATAATATTAAAAAATATATTTAAAAAATCAAAAAAAATATTAAACCCAGGTTTGGGTCAACCGAGTTTCCCGGGTTGTTGACCAAGTTTGACCCGACTAGGTTTTTGGTGTGACCTAGCCTGGGTCGCGGGTTTTCGGGCCAGCCGAGTTTGACATCTTTGCTTTATCACTTACCCATATGGAATTAATTTTTCAAAAATAATTTTATTCTGAACATTATTCTCAATCACACATTCTTTAAAAAATTATTTTTTTTACATTTTTCTCATACTTCTTTTTAACTATACATTCTAAAAAATCACATTTTCCCAAAAATATCTCAAAAAATCAAAATCATATAGTTAAATTCATTATAAATCGGTATACAATGTGAAATCACCATCAATGACATAATTTTAAAAAATTAAAAAATTATAGATACAAATATTCAATTTCCAATACAATGTGAATTTTCATTTTTCGCCCAGTGGTCAAAGTGTTGTGTTATCGAAAAAAACTATTTTTATACATTTTAAATAAATGTATTTAACTACATCCTATTTTGAAATATAATGAGTTTGCTAACATGTCTATATTTTTATTTTGATAAAAATTAGTTAAATTAATTGTTAAAGTCGGTAATATGTATTTTGCATATTTTTATTATTTAAATTTATAGTATTAAACATAAATAATGAACAAAATGAATAAATAAATAAATAAACAAAACAAGTAAATAAATAAATGAATGAACAAAATGAGTAATATGAGTGTCAACTCGAATTGAAATTAATCATTTTTTAACAAATTAAATTTAGTTAAAAAAATTATAAATATTATAAATATCATTACTTAAATAAAACAATTTTGAAATAGTGTGACATTTAGAAAAAGTAAAATGTACAAAATAAAACTTTTATATTTAATCTTTGATGTTATTTTAGGGAAGACATGTTTATAGTTGACTCTCACTCGTGAGTTTGTATGAAAGTTCTCATTGAGATCTTCAATTTGATACCCATATTGCATATTTTTTATTATTTAAATTTATTTTATCATTATCAAAAGTATTCGATTCATTGAAATACTTCAATTTTAGGAAAGACGGTTTAGGCGGGAAAAGTTCCAAAACCTGTATTTGGGAAGTGCTCTTCCTTTGTATTCACCCGTGCGATGCACGAAAGTTGTTATCCACACTATCGATTTCAATAAGTATTCATAAAATTTTAATACTTATACATAATAAACATATGTATAAATGTATAAATTATAATTTTCTATTACAATAATTATTAGAATTTAAAAAATAACATAGCTAATTCAAATTATTAAAAATTTCTTTGAATAATAAACGTCACTTTATATATTTAAATAATAAATGACTATTGATTTCAATTATTTTTATGAATTATTATTAACTTCATTAAAAATACAAATTTAGTAATTTTTTAATTGTATATCATGTTTGATGTAATATTATTGTACAAATATTGATGCATGTGAAATGTATTAATATATTTCTCATAACTTCTACATTTGACCTCGTATTTAACATACTTTTCAGTTTCATTCAAAAACATCAATTACAATAATTAGAAATTAAGTACACAAAATATTTAAATTTAACCAATAAATCTTCATTTACTAAAATAAGTAGTCAAAGTAATAATTTGAAAATCTTGCAACTATTATGATACGACAACCAAGTAAAGTTGGAGATCACGAAATTATACACGTTCACATTTATTGCATTCAAACTATTCCACTTTAAATTCGCACTGTTAGGCTTTTCTCCATTTATATACAGTATATAGATTATTTGTCTCCATAAATTTTTCTTTCTATTGAATTTCTATAAGTTGTATTCTTGCCCCAAGACTATTATTACTTAATGTTATTTCTAATTTTTCCTATTCTTTAAAAAATTCCAAATTCCTTGGGCTAGGTAGTTTAAAAAATATTTGGTTCATAAATTACATACCATGTGTTTCCTCATTATATTTCGCCTATTCAAAATGTTCTCTAAATTCACTTGCAAATTGTTTAAAGTAACCATCACATATTGATAATTTTTCTAATAAATATTTATTTCTTAGTTTTGAGCTAATTTTAGTATTTCTGTCTAATACTAATGTATATTCTCTTTTTAATGCGTCTTCATATCTACTAAGTATAGTTCCTATTTCATCTTGATCAATCCCTATAACTTGTTCTATATAAGTTTCTGTTAAATTTTCCCACCATCTTACAGTTGTTCCTATAAATGTATTTTCTAGATTAGTTGGAATTGCTTTCCTATTAATTCTCTAGTATAGGCCATTATAGCCATAGATTTCATCCATAATTCTAATTCATGATCTAAATCTTGTACACATCCTAAATCTAACCATCTTCCTTCTGAACTAATTTGTATTTCCATACTTTCCCACGGTGTATATTCTATATGATAATTTTTACTTGGGTAGTATAATATTTTTGTTGTGGTATAAAATTATTAGTTCTAAAATTTTGGTTTTTGTCTTTGGTTCATGTATATTTCTTGCGTATTTTGTGGATTAGTATTACTTGTAGTTTATCTTTTAACTTGATTAGTTCCAAGTTGTTGTATATATTGATTTTGCCCTGCTGGTACTAAAGCTTGTTATTGTTCATTCATATTAATTTCTTCTATTTTAAGATTTTTAAATTTTTCTATATAATCTTCTTCTGTTATGTAATCTTCTTCACCTTATTCTTTAGAATTTTCCATAAGTTTTTTTATTTGATCAGTAATCATATTTATTCCTAATCTATTAATAGTTTTAAATTTTTTGTCAGTTATTATTTTCTTAGGTTTTCTTTTTTCATTTCGTCATAAATTTTTGTAATTATATTTTGATTTATAATTTCAATATTTTGTTGTATATTATCTTAAACTTTTGTGTAAATCATTTTTCTCTATTTCTTCTTCCTTAATTGTTCTGATCATGTTTATTCGTTATATTACAGTAGTTTTTTGTTCATTGGTTTCTATAAGGTTTTCATATACTCCTACCATGTTTTCTATTTTATTTATTTTATCAGTTATTTGTTTAATTTGGTTTTCTAAGGTTATTAATTGTTTTGATATATTATTTACACTTTGTTTTACTTCTCATATTTGTGTTGGTATATTTTTATTTATTTATATCTTTATAACCATTAGTTATTTTTATCATTTGTCTAATTTCTAATGGTAAATTATTAATGATTTCTTGAATTTGTTCTAGGTTTTTAACTTGTTCTATAAATCTTGTTATGTTGTTTTATCTAAACTTGTTCCTAATTTATTTAGTAAAAATAAATTTGTCCAATTTAATTGTTTATTTTCTCCAAATCCTCCTCCTCCTCCTCCTAATAATATAAATGGTATAAATTTTTCATATATTTTAGTTATTACTGGCCAATGGCTGTTATTAGGTAAATCTTTAGATTTATAATTATATATACTCTAGGTTCGATTATAGGCAATTTTTTAGAAATATTTCTATATAGATTTCTATGTGTAGCTGCTAACTCTAATATCACATTGGAATGGATCGTGAAATTCAATTTTGCGAAATTATAAGTATCTTCTGATTCTTCTAAAAAATATTTCTTCAAATTCATCCATTTATATAATATCTTCTTGCCAAATTTCATTTTCTTCTTTTAATCTTAGATATTCTTTATGCTGTTTTACTAATCTTTTAATTTCTCTATTTTTCTATAGCAATTGTACTTAAACCTCTTCATATTCTTATTAATTCTAAATATTCATTATGTAGATTTCTAATTAGATCTTCCTTTTTTTTTCATGAAGTAGATGTGAGCCACAAGCAGGCATAGATTAAATATAACTAATTTATTATTTGTTAATTTTATTATGTGTAAGATTTAAATAAATTCTATGTAAATAAGACTTTAAATTAAAGTTTGATTTCAATAAGGGATATTATGATAATTTTATCACCAATTGTCAACTAGCTTGTTAACTAACTTGTGAAAGTAGCATTAGCCTATATGAATTGAAATGCATCGTTAATTTCTATAAGGGTCTGTTTGATGGTAAGTATAGAATTTGGGTGGAAAGAAAATGAATTTCAGGGAATTAAATTCATATCAACTTATTTTCCTTTGAATTGGAAGTTTAATATGTTTGATTGGATTAATCTTCTAGGTGGAAAAAGTAGAGAATTTTTTCCAGTTTATTGTTTGATTGACATTATTTTTTTCATGAAAAATTTGGTAAAATTGAGCTATTTTAATTTTTAAAAAAAAGAAAAGTATTTTTTTACACATTTGTACTTGATAATAATTTTAATTTTTTGAAAAAATAAATCAATTAACAATAATAGAAAGAGTGAAAACGAGACGAAAAATATTTTTTATGCAAGGTTGAAAAGCATTTTCCACCTATTTAGGTGGAAAAGCATTTTCCACAATTACACCTGTGTTCGATAAATAGGTTTATAATCAGTCCAATTTTCAATACTACTTTTTAATTATATCTTTATTCTCTTCAATTTTTAACTCTTTATTCACCTCGAGATCCACAAAAATCAGTGATTATAATCACTTTAAAGTATCCGAATAGTGGCTACATTGTAAATGGCATGGTAAACATGATGGATGGATAACATTTTCAATGACAAACTTTGATAATCAAACAATGAAAATGCTATCAAACCGACCCTAAGACAAATCCTCAGAATGTCCAGTTTGTGATTGAAAGCTCAAAGCTACAACACTGGAGCGGTGTGAACATCAAAATTGATTTTTTTCAAATACCATATAAGAGTGTGACCCACTTGAAATAATTTTTTCAATTACCATATAAGCGCGTGACCCACTTGAAATATTTTTTTCTTTGATTTAGTCTTTTCACATTAACTGAATTCACTCTCAAATAAAATGTATTTGGAAAAACTCGGTATTTATGTGTTGTTTTCCATTAAACATTGAACGGGAATTTTTTTTTTTTTTTTTAAAAATTATGTTATAGGTTACCTACTACAATTCAATCACAACGACTAGCACTATACAATATTTTTATCAAAGCTGGGATAACTTGATTTAAGTATATTTACAAAATAAATATAATAACCATAATAATTAAAGAACAATTAAAATTCATAAAAGGACGTTTAAAAAGTAGCGTATAACACTATTTTAAAATTGAATTGGACTCTTTGTTTGATTCCCTTTAAATTAAATATACTCATATTCAACAACATATTTTTACAAGAAAATATTATGCAAGTAAATCTAAAATTCGTGACCACTTTTTAATTAGACTTTGTTCGGATCAAGATGAGTGATTATGAACTAGTTTTTTTAGAGATAAGATGTGTGGTTAAAAATTGAAAAGAGAAAATATATGTGGCTATAAAATAATTTGAGAAATTGTGTAGATTATAAATAAATTGGTTTATAATCTAAAAAGTACAACTTACCGAACAGAGGCTTTCTTTAAAAAAAATAAAAATAAAAAAAAAAATTCATTATCCAATAATCAATTTTTCAACCATCAAACAGGAGTGATCGGTAGGATTTCCCCGATCACATAATTTATATTACAGGTCTTCCCTGTCAAGGATAGCTGGGCATATTGCCAGACCTCATTGGATCATCCCCTTCACGTGTCCATAATTCGGCCATCATGCATGTGCACATTCCAATGGCAATGCCCGACCACATTCTTCTCTTGCTGCATTATGGGTTTTCTGATCGGTCCATCTCGACCTCATCACACTAAAAGCCCATACAAATGGGCCTCAAGTTATCCTTTGTCTATTGCTTCATGAATGGACCATATTCTTGGGCATCAAATAAGGCACTCTCCATAAGGAAAGATCCCCCCAAAAAGGGAAGTTCAATTCTTATAAGGATTCTTCTATTAAAAGGTAAGCTTAGGCAAAGATGACTCATTCTCATAATAGAAGAAAGTTATGGGCTTTTGAGCCATATAAATATAGCTTCTCTGATCGAATATGATTCATTCATCATTAATATAGCTTTCCAATTATATATATTTCTCTGTCCAGAAAACTAATTGATATGATCCGGACCAGGCATCAAATGGCGAAGTCGAGACATCGACAGTATGACGGTGATCTACGTGAAAAACAGACCAAGTTCCATGTTGGAATCGAGCCGAGAAGGCGAAAGGATCAAGCCGAGTCGAGTGATTGAAGTTATTTGGCCAGAAAGGTCATTACGGCTGTAACGAAGATCTGTCACGGCCGTAACTCTTATAATCACGGCCGTAAAAGTTATTATCACGGCCGTAATTCCGCCTCGGGTTTAGATGAAGAATTGCAGAATTTCATAGTTACAGTCGTAAGTGTAGCGCCCCGAGTTCCGTATACCCGATTCACTACGTCATTTTCTGTCTAAATTTTTTCGAATAATATTTTTGCGGAAGAAATAATTGAAATTCATTTTTGGCAACATTAAATAAACTGTAATGGCCGATAAAATTGAAAACATTTATGAAACCATTTGAAATAGTAAATCGAACCATTTATTTTGTAAAGAAATTGACAATGTCATAATTTCTCAAATAAATGAACTTCTCTAAATTATTCGATTGTTTGGAAAAATACGGAAACCATTAACGTCAAACTTTCTACCGTTTAACGATTATTGCCACCATCATTCATCGCTTGCCACCGTCTCCGAAATCTGCAAAACTGTTAAAAAGTAGGGTGAGTATTTCATGGGGGAAATACTCAGTAGACTCATCGCAAATTAATTTAATTTATAAGATGATTAAACACATAAATCCCGGCTCTTTATAAAACGGGCATTGATAGAGCTTCTTTATAAAACTGCTCTTGATAAAACTCATATTGTGCATTACAGCACGAGACATATTGTGAAAATAATAGGCTCTTTGAAAACATCTCTTTGAAAATAGTTCTTTGAAAACAGCTCTTTGAAAATAGAAAACAGCTCTTTGAAAATAGCTCTTTGAAAACAGCTCTTTGAAAACAGCTCTTTGAAAACAGTTCTTTGAAAATAACTCTTTGAAAACAGCTCTTTGAAAATAGAAAACAGCTCTTTGAAAATACCTCTTTGAAAACAGCTCTTTGAAAATAGCTATTTGAAAACAGTTCTTTGAAAATAACTCTTTGAAAACATCTCTTTGAAAACCATATACTTATAAAAACATTTTAATTATGCCAAGCATAATTTCTTTTGAAAGCATAACATAAGATAGGATTGAAATCCTCATAAACATACAAGAACTTTACCGAACTTAGGTGGCAAGAATTCTTATGCAGTAAAATCATAATAACAGTAAAATCACAGTAAGTATACCAAGCATAATTTTTGAAATTCATAGGGATCAATTGCATCATAACATAAGATATGATCGAAATCCTCATAAACATATGCGACAGGAATTTTACCGAACTTAGGTGGTAAATCCTCATAAACATATGGAAACACAGGAATTTTACCGAACTTCGTGGCAAATCCTCATAAACATAGGAGACACAAGAATGTTACCGAACTTCGTGGCAAGAATTCTTATGTGTAGCGCTACTAAAACTCCGGTCCCCTTAACATATCATAACTTATCATATGGGACCCAAAACAATCTTGGTAGATTGATTTCATAGCAATGATCCAAAAAAAACATTTTCGTGAAGCATAGGGTATACTTACTTTTCGTAAAAACATAAAGTATATTTTCTTTTCATAAAAACATACTTACTTTTCATAACAACATAAGGTATATTTACCTTTCATAAAAACATACTTGCTTTTCTTAAAAATTGACTTTCACAAGTCACATGACATTCATATGAAATCATAATTTAAATCAATTAATAAGTGCGAGTCTACCTCAAATCCGACGAGTGCAAAGTTGAGCGGGAATGACTTCAATTTCTTTAAATTCTCCGTACGCTTCGTCTTAGCCAATAAGTCACTTTAGTCTATCGAATATATAGTTCAAAATGATAAATTATAATTTGAGGACTAAAATTGATGTTTTGAAAGTTGAGGGACTAAAATGAATATTTTCAAAGTTCAGGGACTAAAATGAATATTTTGAAAGTTAAGGGACTAAAATGAATACTTTTAAAACTTGGGCTTAAAATAAATCAGCAGGTACTGAAATAAAAGAGTTTAAAGTTAAAGGGCTGAAGTAAATCATTTTAAAGCAGTAGGGACTGAATTGATAAGTTTAAAACTAAAAGGGCTGGAAAAAACTCATTTTTGGAAACTGAGGGACTAAACAGCAATTTTCGAAATATATTAAAATATATCCTCAGATCTTTACTTTCACTTTCACTCTCACTCTCAACACTCTCTCTCCCTCATTTGCGTGAAACCAGCGAGGAAGTGAGAGACGGAGGCGATCGGCGACTGGGAAGGGCGAGAGCTGGGGAAATCTGGTTTCTAACCGTCGACTCACCGGCGCAACACCGGCGGAACGTAGGAGTAAGGTGCGGAGAGGGATGGGATTGAAGTAGGTTAGGTTTGATGCGCGAAACCGAGGCTAAAGATTGAAGTTGGGTTCGTGATTTGGGTTTGGAATTCCGGCGAAGGGAGCGGCGCTTGAGGTAAGTAACTGGCTCCTTTGATTCTTGGGTTTTGATTTTGGTTTTGGGTGAGGATTTGGATGATTGATTTGGGACTAGGTTTGAAGATTCGGCTATGGCGGATTTGAGGATAGCGAATTGGAATTGAGGACGGTTGTGATTAACATTGCAGTGGTGGTGGCTGTTTAACAGATCGGAGGTGAGTTGGAGATGGTTCTTGACAGTGAGTGCAGAGGGTGTTGATGATGATGATGACGCTGATTCAATTGGTGATTGGCTATGGTGCTGATATTGATGATGAATTTGGTTTGTGTTCGATGATTGGTTTGAAGTTAGAAGATGGCTTGATGATGGTTTGATAATTTTTTTTTTGGCTGGCTGCGTATGAGTTATAGTGTTGCAGTGATCGATTGAATTCTTGGGTTGGCAGTGAACTTGGTTTGATTGTTGGTTTGGTTGAGTGGCTGCTTTGGTGATGATAACAGTGGTTCCGGCAGTGGTGGTATTGTGGCTGACCGGTGGTGACTGATTGAGGATTGGTTTGTTTGATTGAGCACTGGTGACTGGGGTGGTGGAGACTGTTGCTGCAAATGGGGTTGGTGATGATAGACGGTGTTGGTTTGATTTGCAGATTGGAAATTGAGTTTGTTTTCTTGAAATTGTGTGGATTGATGATAATGGGAATGGCTGCGTGAGATGGTAGTGAAAGGTGGGAATGGAGACTGAATTATTACTTGAATGTGATTTGTGATGAAAGGGATGTTATAATGATGAATTGGAATGGTGGTAGGTGTAGTTGGTGAGATGATGCTGGGTATTTGCTCTTGGCCGAGTGATGATTATGATGATAATGATGGTGTCTTGTGTGCCCATGTTGAAGATACTTTGGTGATGGTGTAGTGAAGTGGAAAGAGTGAAAAATAATAGAACATGTATATATCATCATTATGTTCTTGAACCATAATGATGGTTGTTTTTTGGTGGACAAAGAAAAGGAAGGAGGAGAAAACGTGGGGGCTAAAAATGGAGTGTAAAGATGGAGTTTGCACATGGAAGGATGATGAAATTGTGTAGAGATTAGTTGGAAATGCTTTGGTGTTTGTATAATGATATGGAATATGAAAATAGGAAATAGATATAAAATTTTATATATATAATGATGATGTTTTTATGTAAAGAATTGTACTAAAACTGATATATTTTGGACTGGAAATAAATTTGAGAATAAATAAATTTTGAGATAAAATCGAATTACGTATTTGGACTTGAAATAATTTGAATAAGGAAAATTGAGATATTTTAATAAATTTGGAATTCAAAATGATTTTGAAAATAATACTTTGAATAAATAATTAAAATAACATAATTTTAGAAATTCGGATTTTTAATTTAAAATCGAACAAATTCGATATTTCTTGACTTGGCTAGACGAATTCGTCGCGGCGTTAACTTCAAAATAATAGGTGAAATAGTAGCGACACAATTTTCTAAATATTAAAATAATTATAAGATTGCGTAAAAATTCTGGGTCGCTATAGTAAGAAATATGGTCACGGCCGTAAATCTTAAAGCAGAAGTCATTTACGGCCGTAAAAGTGTTCATCACGGTCGTAAAAGTGTTCATCACGGCCGTAATTGAGGTTTTCCGGATTTTAGGGGATTTTTGATTATTTTTCCGTTTTTTAATTAATTGTTTGCCTATTTTAGTATTCTAGTTTAATTAGAATTATATTTTGAGTAAATTAGCAACTAGGTTGTTTTGCTTATATATATTATTTTCCATGATTGTAAAAAACCAGTTTAGTTTGAGATTATTGAATTTAAGTTGAGAGAGTTTTCTCCAATTGAAAGGTTGGAGAGTCCCTTTTGTATTCTTCGAGAACAAATCCAACTTATCAAATATTGTGAAATATTTGTGGCGTTGAACTTATCAAATATTCGCGAGAATATTTGTGGCATTTCCAATTAGAAATCTTATCAAGGGAATTGACAAGTCCTTGTGGTGTTTCGAAAACCTTGGAGAGATTTCGCATTGCCAATCTTCACGTCGTGAATCTTGGGTCAAGGTCCTATCGTCAATTTTATCTTTCCAGTATTTTAATTCTTGTCTATTTTCGCGTCAAATCTGATTTAGATCTTTCCTAGGTTTTTAATTTCGTTATTTCGCGTTGTTCGACGAGATTCCCCGACTGGGATCGCGTCACTAATTCTCACATCAGATGGGTAACGGAGAGAATCCTCCTCACCTTTTTTGCAGGTCATTCAAGGCAAATTCATTCATCTTTTCAAGTAATCAAGCAATTCCAGATGTTGTCTGTCATGGTTAGGAATTTTTACAGCATCAAGGGATAAACTTACAATGACCTAAAACAAGCCATTTTCTAGTTCCCCAACAATATATGATCATAATATGCACGTACGATATTTAAATTTAACTCTAATTCCAAGTGTATATACTCGCTCTTAACATTATTTTTATGATAATTGTGTTTCAAAAATGGTAAATCTTTGGACAACACACAACTCCTAAATAAGGATTAATTTTATAAACTATCACTGAAGTTAAGAAAAAATTTATAAAATGATCACTAAAGTTCAATTCTTGCGGTGCTGGATATAGAAGTTACAAATAATTTCGGCAATGGTCACTCGAGGACTAACTTTCATCCAAAATTAAAAATGAGGTTTTGAGATATAATTTTGGCCATATTTTATAAAATTGGAAACTCACCCCCGCCACCGCCGCCATCACCACCACCACCATCACCACCTCCGTCGCGAAATGACACCGGAAAAAGGAGTAGAAATAGGGATGTAATTGGACTGGGTTGGACCACGATCATCCATCGGGGCCCAACGATCATTCCGCCCCGTTTATATTTTTTTAATAAGAAGAAAATAAAAGAATAATTAACGGGCCCACGGGGTGGAGTACCCGCACCGCAGACCTCTTTTTTTGGAGTGGGGCACCCCTAATGGATTGGGTTCCCATGGATCTGGAATTCGTCAAATTTTTTTATACCATCCCTAAGACCCTTTTCTATGCAAATCGCACGGAGAAATTGGTGCGAAACCACACCAGTTTGGGGAGAGGGAGGTTTCTCCCCCTTTTTTCTAGTACGAAATCTTACAATATTTCAATGCGATTTCACACCGAAAAACGTGGAGTAAACCTCACCCATTGCATCGGTGAGGAGCAACTCTCGTCCCTTTATTGGTGTGATTTTGTGTTGGAAAATTGTGTTTTCAAATGGTTTTTCAAATATTTAAAGATGATAGATGAAGTACACAATTAAATCAATAAAAAGAGGTATTGTGTAACGCCCTGAGTTCCGAGGAGCGCGGGAACGTCACTTTTCTAAATTCTTGAATAAACTTTGTGGTGGAAAAATGATTAAATATTAAATATCGCATTTATCGAATAAAAGTTTAGCGATAATTCAAATGGAATAAGTATTTTCGTACAAATTTGTAAAAATGACAATTCTTGATAAAATGAAATAATCATTTCAAAGTTCACGACTTTTAAAAAAATATCAATTTGTAATTTGCCGTCATTGCCCATCACTCGCCATCGTCTTCGAAATCTGCAAAAGTTGTTAAAATAACGGGTTGAGCATTTCAAAAATGAAATACTCAGTAGACTCATCGCTAATAATTAATCTACAAGATAATTGAACAAGAAATTATGCAAATAATGTAGTGACATTCTTTTCTTATTCATAGGCATCACATAGTGAACACAAATGAACACATTCTTTTCTTTTCTTGGCTAGCAGATAAGTTATGCCCAGCATAACATAATTCTTTATCTCAAAAGAGATATTCTTTTCTCATGCAATTAAGCATAAAATCACACAGATCTACATAACATATGCAATTATAATATAAATCAATTAGTGGGGGCGAGTGTAACGCCCCGAGTTCCTAGGAGCCGGGAACGTCACTTTTCTAAATTCTTGAATAAAACTTTTTGTTGCGGAAAATGATTAAATATTAAATATCGCATTTATTGAATAAAAGTTTAGCGATAATTCAAATTGAATAGGTAAATTCGTACAAAGTTATAAAAATGACAATTCTTGATAAAATGAAATAATTATTTCAAAGCTCACGACTTTTAAAAATATCAATTTGTAATTTTTCGTCATTGCCCATCACTCGCCACCGTCTCCGAAATCTGTAAAAGATTTTTAAAAACGGGTTGAGCATTTCATAGAAATACTCAGTAGACTCGCGCATAATAATCATTTAACGTTATAAATTAAAACACATAATCATGATATTCAAGTCTCAGGTGTCTAACGATCACCAGTATTCTCATGAACATAAAGTTCAAGTTCTCATGCATTTAAGCAAGTAATTCTCATGAACATAAAGTTCAAGTTCTCATGCATTTAAGCAAGTAATTCTCATGAACATAAAGTTCAAGTTCTCATGCATTTAAGCAAGTAATTCTCATGAATACAATCATACATGCTAAACTTATAAATCAAATAATTATTGATGCGCACTTTTGAAAAACGTAAATTTGTAGATAAGAGTCTACCTTAAATCCGACGAGTGCAAAGTTGAGCGGGAAACGACTTAACTCCTTTAAAATCTCCGTACGCTTCGTCTAGCCAATTAGAAGATCAAGTCGAATTAGTCTTTTGAAATCTATAGTTTAAAATGATATATTACAATTTGGGGACTTAAATTGATGATTTGAAAGTTCAGGGACTGAAATGAATACTTTGAAAGTTCAGGGACTAAAATGAATACTTTTCAAACTTGCGAGACTAACATGTAAATTCTCAAAAACTGGGTCGAAGTTCAAAATGAATATTAAATTGTGGGGCTTGAAATAAGTGATTTTAAAACTATAGGGATCCATTTGAAACACTTTAAAACTTTGAGGTACTGAAATAGATAACTTGTAAAACTTGAACTTAAAATCAAATGAATTAAATCTACAGGGACTGAAATGAGTTTGATACTTAGGGTTAAAATAATAACTTTTGAAACTTAAAGTAAGATTTAAAACATTTAAACTGTAGGGACTGTTTTAGATTATTTTTAAAACTTGAGGACTAATTTGAAACAATTTAAAACCTCAGGGACCAAGCTGAAATTCTGAATAATCAAAATTAAATAAAACCCCTCTCACTCTATCTCTCTACCATATCGGACGCAGAGAGAGGGGAGGAGCGAGCGACGCCGGCGAGGTCCCCCCTCTGCGCAACTGCGATTTCGCCGGTGAAACGCCGGCGCTGGACGCAGCGAGCGACGGCCAAGGAAGGGAGTCGGATTTTTTTGGGATCAGGGTGCGGGAGTAGGTGCGAATCCGAAGTGCAACCGAGGCTTGATTGAGCGATCTGGGTCTGAAATTCCGGCGAATAGGTCGGCGGTAGAGGTAAGTTTCTGGGTTTATTTGATTCTTGGGTTTATTGATTTGGTTTTGGTTGGGATTGGGCAGTGATGATGCTGGGTGTGTGTGGTGGTGTCGCGGCGGAATTGTGGCGGTGGTTGTGACTGTGGTGCTTGGTGGTGATGATGATGATGATGATGATGATTATGATTGGTGTTTGGGTTTGAGTCTCGGTTGAGAGGGCAGTGGGCGAAAGTGGTTGCGGTGTCTGTGTGTGGTGGTGGCTGCGGTAGAGGTCGTGGTTTGGGCGTGGTGATGATGGTGCTGATGATGACGATGAATGGCTAGGCAGTGGAGGCCGATGGTGTGAACTGTGGTGTTGTACGGTGGTGATGACTGGTTTGTGGGCGTGATGGTGATGATTACTACTGTGGTTGATTGCAAATTGGTTGATGGTGGTTCTTGCAGAGGAGTTCAGGATGGTTCATGGTGATTGGGTGGGGTTCTTGGTTGTGGATGGTTGATGGGAATGGAGGTGAAGGTGATTGGTAGTGATGGTGGCTGAGGTGCTCAAGTCTTGGCAATGAGGGTGGTTGCTTGGTCGAAAATGGTTGAGGCAGTGGAGTTGGATGTTTAGGATTAAGAGTCTGCAGGTTTATGTGATGATGATGAAGGTGAGGAAGGAGGTGGTAGTGGTGTCGGTTGGAGAATTCTGGTTGTGCATAGGGGGAAGAAGTCTGAAGAAAATAGGGAGGGGGGCAATAAGGTATGGGTTGGGTGTTGGGGAGTGTTGGTGGAAGTATGGGTTGAAGTAGAATATTTTGGGTATTTTATGGGGTTTGAAACACAAGGAACGGAAATCGAGAAATTAATACGCGTGAATTCAACTGAGTTGGGAAAAATGGATCTGATAAAATAAGCTTAACACGATTTGGATTTTAAAACGGTTTTGAAAGAAATAAATAAATAAATGATATAATTTTAGAAATTCGGGAATTTATTTAAAATTGAATTAACTCGATATTTCTCGACTTGGCTAGACGAACGCGTCGTGACGTTAACTTAAAATGGATGAGATCGCAGCGACACGCTTTTCGAAACTTTAAAAATAAATATTAAATTGCGTAAAAATTCTTGGTCGCTACAACCTTACCCCCTTAAAATAATTTCGTCCTCGAAATTAAACTTACTTGATCTGTTCTTTCTGGATACTTAACCAGACTTCTTCTTCTTCTTTATCTCAGATAGCCTTATCGCTATCATGTCTACCTCACTGGACTTTGACTAATGGAATCTCTTTGTTTCTTAAGACATGGACTTTTCTCTCTACTATGCACATAAGTGTCTCTTCTTAAGTCAAATTCTTCTTCACTGAAATAGACTGATAATTCACCACATGACTAGGATCACGAACGTACCCTCTTAACAGAGAAACATGAAAAATATCGTGAACAACTGCAAGTTCTGGTGGCAAAGCCAACAATAAGCCACATTATCCACTTCTCTAGTATTTCAAATGGTCCGATGAAACAATACCAAATTTCCCGTTCTTGTCGAAACGAAAATTACCCTTCATAGGAGTTACTTTCAAGAACACTTTCTCTCTGATCTCAAATATCAAGTCTTCTATTCTTTGATCGGCATAACATTTCTGTCTGTCTTGGGCAGCTCTAATTCGTACTCTGATCTTTCTCAATAGCATCAACTGTTCTTCTCAATTAATTCTGAACCCAATGATTTCTTCTCATTAACTTCATCCCACTCGATTGGCGATCAACATCGCCATCCATACAAAGCTTCATAGGGTGCCATACCAATGGTAGCTCGAAAATTATTTGTTGTAGGCAATCTCTACTGATAGAAAATGTATCTCTCAATTACCATTTGAGTCTAGAACACATGCCATAAGCATATCTTTCAATGTCTGAATCTGGAGATGGTATAATTTAGTACCCATTGCCACATGTAAACTGTTCCAAATCTCGAAGTAAAACTCGAATCTCTATCCGAAAAATGAACACTAACAATACATGAAATCGGACAACCTCTCTAACATATATCTGTACCTCATACGAAGCTATGCGAAAATACGCTCGATAGCTATTGAGTAGAACTAAATCAATCATCCGTCATTATCCAACTTATTAACTCATTCATTAACCTTCTACTCCCAAACTTTCCAGAATCTATACTGATATCGAATCCACGATATAAACATCAATTATTCAAATGCTTAAACTAGAAACCAAGAAGATTGATCAAGAATAATACCTTATCACCCAAAACATAGAAACGCGGTATCAATTCCAAAACATTTGGGTACAAACTCAAACTTGGCAGAATCTTTCTGAAGAGATTTACAAACGAAATCATTTCTAAACTCAACTGAAACTTCCCTTTCAAGATGAAGGAATTCAAACTTAAATCCTTTAGTCCATACTTTTAAATCATGTATCAAGTACTTGATATCACATACTCATTCTAGCTGAGGACAAAGGTACTTACTTAAATTATCATCATAAGAATCAGATATGATATTCTCAACTTAAGAAACCTCACTCACTTCCCAATCTGAAGTTCCATATACAATATCTCCTCTTCTCCAACTTCAAATCATGTCACACTATGAACAATACTCTGATTAAATCTATCACCAATAAATAAGACTCCTGCGAACCATATAAGATTCTTCATCAAGTTTACTTAACCCAAAGATACAATTCCATTATAAGAAAAAGTCACGCAACTGATCTTCTCAAGTTTCCATTATTGTTGCAAAATATCTTACTCACATCAAAAGTACAACTGATAACAAGTAATCGAAACTGCATAACCAAAATCTTAAATAAATCTCTATATCTTATGACTCAAAATGAAAATTCTCAATCGCAAGTAATATTTCACCATAATGCAATAACCCATCAAAATGAGATCAATTGACTCCATATATTCACACAATCCTTCGCGGGATAACCATAACATCTATTACCCGTCTAGTCACCATATCTTGTAGTAATCATGTAACATGTCACTTATCGTCGCATCATATGACCTCAAATAATCATATCAATCTCTCTAAGATTTCAATATAATAACCATCATCTCTATCACGTGAACCTTGTACGTCAATCTGCTCACTAAGATTATATATCAATCTCTTAAACTAAATAAATCTTGGATTCTGTCATATGTCACTATTTCTGCACACTACTCCGTAATAAGGCATTACTGTGAAGTCTGATCCTCATTCCACAAATTCTATCCATAAGGACAAATACATAAAATTTCATTTCTTATTCTCGAACCAAGATACCATTAGTAACTCTTTCCAAAATTTCCAGGTAGGATCTTATCATAAACTTTCCTCCGTTCCAATGCATTACTTCTGCAATACTTGAGCAAATTTAGGACCTGATAAAATTTCTGTCATCACTTTCTTCTAACAATTTTCTCTCATGATCTTCTAATATCATAAATGAAAACTTATTGTATATCCGTGAATCGTTCACTGATCACGAGGCAATCCCGATTTTCCATGACTGAGACTCATCTTTCCTCGAATTCTACTTAGAACCAAATATAGCATAACTGATTCATGAAAAGTCAACTTACTTCATAATCTCAATACATCGCCACCTTCAGTTCTCATCATCACATTACTCCTTATAATCATCTATTGCACCCTTAATATTCAAACGACTTTATGACCATCATCATTGTCTCACATAATCTCAAACATTCGATCATATGTACCCAATTTCTCACTATAACAAATCTCGATACCTTTAAGGGCATCTCACTGTAAAATACTTCCAGTATCTCTCATTCGTGACAACTGACTTTTCCAAATAATCATATTACTTGTAAATAACCAAATCTTACGCATCATCTACCAATCAACTTCCAAAACAAATCAACAGTATTATCATATATCCTCATCATTTCTAATATTCTCCAATACAAGTGATCATCTCCAACTAGTACTCAATTCGTTCTCAAAATAATCAAGATTCTTCTCAATAACACCATAATATTTGTCTTCACTGTCTTTCAAAATATAATTTGACATTTCCCAATGTATGCATCAATTCATCACATCACTTCACGTATATCTTGATATCCCAAAAGTTGTATACATCATCTTGTTTGAAATTTTGAGACAAGGAGAGCACCTCAATAAAACTATATCCATTACAAAATGATCATACTTCGAAGAAGCCAAAAATATCTCAAGAGTCATTATCCCTCTATATCACTTACTAAATCTTGCTTGCGGTGTAAATGAACTTGCAAGTCTAACCTCAATTCTCTTAGTTGGTTGCTCTACCATACCTTGCTCTTAACTTAAAATGATAAAATTCTGGACAGAGTCTCCCTTGTAATTTGAACTTATCCAACCCGTGGGTATACTTCATAACCATCAATAACAACCTGTAGTTATACTCCACATCTGACCACCACGATTAAATATTGGCAACAATTCCAACTTACTTCAATACTACCAAAATATCCCAGAAAGTTAATTCATCATTCCTCAACATAACGATCTCAAATTATATTTTCCAATATCACGATATCACTTCTTCAATACATTAATTGGCTCAAATGACCACTCATTCATCATACTTATAAAATATATGCCACAAATCAATATCTCCAAAATTTCTTCACAAGGTCAAACTTCATAATCAATTTCTCTTCAACATAGAGGAATAATTCACTTACTCAAACACAATATCAATTCTTAATTCTCAATAATTTAGAATCAAAACTTTAAATCTCAAAGTTCATAATTCTTCTCATACAAGTCTCAATAAAATCATATTACTCATAATCGCAACATCTCATCACATCTTCATAAAATTGGCTTGCTATCTCTCGTTGATATATTCCGAAAATATTGTCTAATCCTTTCTTTTGACTTCTCGTAAATGGTGCCATGTCTAAAATAAATTATGCAAAGTCCAGTTAGGGTTCATCATTTCTAAGTTCGAGGACAAAAATTATTATAAAATCATTCTTAAGTCATATTATTCCCATTATGCTCAACACTCGTTCTCTTTCTTTTCTTTTCTTTCTGAAAAAATTTCTCGTTATGCTTCAAAACTCATTTCTTTCTTTCTTATTCGGATAAAATCTCTTTCTCTTTAGTAACGACCCGGCTCCCTCGCTGGGGACTTATCCGAGTCGTACTCATAGTCTTTACTTCTTTCTCATGCATTTAAGCAAGTAAGTTTTAACAAGCATAACGTCATCATAAATCTTCTTTCTCTTTCTCATAAATCATTAAAATAAGTATCCGAAATACTCTTCATTCTTTCTCATAAATCAGTAAAATAAGTATTCGAAATACTGAAATAACTTTAAACATCTTATACTTCTTTACCTCGGAGTCGGTGGAACGAATGATGGCAGTGGCAATCTTCATTAATAATTACATAACGAAAAACGTTTTCTTGAAAATTTCTTTTTGAAAACTTACCAGTCTACAGAAACGCAGACTGGCTCTGATACCAAGTTGTAACGCCCCGAGTTCCTAGGAGCCGGGAACGTCACTTTTCTAAATTCTTGAATAAAACTTTTTGTTGCGGAAAATGATTAAATATTAAATATCGCATTTATTGAATAAAAGTTTAGCGATAATTCAAATTGAATAGGTAAATTCGTACAAAGTTATAAAAATGACAATTCTTGATAAAATGAAATAATTATTTCAAAGCTCACGACTTTTAAAAATATCAATTTGTAATTTTTCGTCATTGCCCATCACTCGCCACCGTCTCCGAAATCTGTAAAAGATTTTTAAAAACGGGTTGAGCATTTCATAGAAATACTCAGTAGACTCGCGCATAATAATCATTTAACGTTATAAATTAAAACACATAATCATGATATTCAAGTCTCAGGTGTCTAACGATCACCAGTATTCTCATGAACATAAAGTTCAAGTTCTCATGCATTTAAGCAAGTAATTCTCATGAACATAAAGTTCAAGTTCTCATGCATTTAAGCAAGTAATTCTCATGAACATAAAGTTCAAGTTCTCATGCATTTAAGCAAGTAATTCTCATGAATACAATCATACATGCTAAACTTATAAATCAAATAATTATTGATGCGCACTTTTGAAAAACGTAAATTTGTAGATAAGAGTCTACCTTAAATCCGACGAGTGCAAAGTTGAGCGGGAAACGACTTAACTCCTTTAAAATCTCCGTACGCTTCGTCTAGCCAATTAGAAGATCAAGTCGAATTAGTCTTTTGAAATCTATAGTTTAAAATGATATATTACAATTTGGGGACTTAAATTGATGATTTGAAAGTTCAGGGACTGAAATGAATACTTTGAAAGTTCAGGGACTAAAATGAATACTTTTCAAACTTGCGAGACTAACATGTAAATTCTCAAAAACTGGGTCGAAGTTCAAAATGAATATTAAATTGTGGGGCTTGAAATAAGTGATTTTAAAACTATAGGGATCCATTTGAAACACTTTAAAACTTTGAGGTACTGAAATAGATAACTTGTAAAACTTGAACTTAAAATCAAATGAATTAAATCTACAGGGACTGAAATGAGTTTGATACTTAGGGTTAAAATAATAACTTTTGAAACTTAAAGTAAGATTTAAAACATTTAAACTGTAGGGACTGTTTTAGATTATTTTTAAAACTTGAGGACTAATTTGAAACAATTTAAAACCTCAGGGACCAAGCTGAAATTCTGAATAATCAAAATTAAATAAAACCCCTCTCACTCTATCTCTCTACCATATCGGACGCAGAGAGAGGGGAGGAGCGAGCGACGCCGGCGAGGTCCCCCCTCTGCGCAACTGCGATTTCGCCGGTGAAACGCCGGCGCTGGACGCAGCGAGCGACGGCCAAGGAAGGGAGTCGGATTTTTTTGGGATCAGGGTGCGGGAGTAGGTGCGAATCCGAAGTGCAACCGAGGCTTGATTGAGCGATCTGGGTCTGAAATTCCGGCGAATAGGTCGGCGGTAGAGGTAAGTTTCTGGGTTTATTTGATTCTTGGGTTTATTGATTTGGTTTTGGTTGGGATTGGGCAGTGATGATGCTGGGTGTGTGTGGTGGTGTCGCGGCGGAATTGTGGCGGTGGTTGTGACTGTGGTGCTTGGTGGTGATGATGATGATGATGATGATGATTATGATTGGTGTTTGGGTTTGAGTCTCGGTTGAGAGGGCAGTGGGCGAAAGTGGTTGCGGTGTCTGTGTGTGGTGGTGGCTGCGGTAGAGGTCGTGGTTTGGGCGTGGTGATGATGGTGCTGATGATGACGATGAATGGCTAGGCAGTGGAGGCCGATGGTGTGAACTGTGGTGTTGTACGGTGGTGATGACTGGTTTGTGGGCGTGATGGTGATGATTACTACTGTGGTTGATTGCAAATTGGTTGATGGTGGTTCTTGCAGAGGAGTTCAGGATGGTTCATGGTGATTGGGTGGGGTTCTTGGTTGTGGATGGTTGATGGGAATGGAGGTGAAGGTGATTGGTAGTGATGGTGGCTGAGGTGCTCAAGTCTTGGCAATGAGGGTGGTTGCTTGGTCGAAAATGGTTGAGGCAGTGGAGTTGGATGTTTAGGATTAAGAGTCTGCAGGTTTATGTGATGATGATGAAGGTGAGGAAGGAGGTGGTAGTGGTGTCGGTTGGAGAATTCTGGTTGTGCATAGGGGGAAGAAGTCTGAAGAAAATAGGGAGGGGGGCAATAAGGTATGGGTTGGGTGTTGGGGAGTGTTGGTGGAAGTATGGGTTGAAGTAGAATATTTTGGGTATTTTATGGGGTTTGAAACACAAGGAACGGAAATCGAGAAATTAATACGCGTGAATTCAACTGAGTTGGGAAAAATGGATCTGATAAAATAAGCTTAACACGATTTGGATTTTAAAACGGTTTTGAAAGAAATAAATAAATAAATGATATAATTTTAGAAATTCGGGAATTTATTTAAAATTGAATTAACTCGATATTTCTCGACTTGGCTAGACGAACGCGTCGTGACGTTAACTTAAAATGGATGAGATCGCAGCGACACGCTTTTCGAAACTTTAAAAATAAATATTAAATTGCGTAAAAATTCTTGGTCGCTACAGCGAGTCTACCTTAAATCCGACGAGTGCAAAGTTGAGCGGGAAACGACTTAAATTCTTTAAATCTCCGTACGCCTCATCAGCCAATAAATTAAATTAGTCTTTAGAAATTTATAGTTTAAAAATGATAATTTACAATTTGAGGACTAAAATTGATGTTTTGAAAGTTGAGGGACTAAAATGAATACTTTGAAAGTTGATGGACTAAAATGAATACTTTGAAAGTTGATGAACTAAAATGAATACTTTTGAAAGTTGATATTTATAAATATATATATATATATATATATATATATATATATATATATATATATATATATATATATCATTTTAAATCAATATGAACAAAATCAAAAGACTTTAAAATATGGGGGCTTAAATGATTGCTTTTAAACCTTTGGGGACTAAAATGTAAATCTTTTAAAAGATGGGTCGGAGCTCAAAACGAATATTAAACAATAGGACTGAAATAATAGATTTTAAAAATGAAAGGGCTAATTAAAACTCATTTAAAACTTAAGGACTGAAATTGATGATTTGAAACCAAAAGGGAATGAATTGATCATTTTTCAAACGTAGGGACCAAAGTGTAAATTTTCGAAACTCAAAATATATTCTCAGATTTCTCTCTCTCTCTTTACCACTTCGATCTACAATTCAGACGATGAGAGAGAGAGAGGCAACTGGCGAGCGAAAAAACAGGGAAGAAGACCGGTGGTTACTGCTGGCCCATTCCGTCGGCGATTTCACGACGGTATCACCGCCGTCGTGTGGCGGTGATAAGGAGGAAGAGGTGGTGGTAAGAGGGTAAGGTTTGGTTTGTTTTAAGCGGCTGATTTATGTGGATTATGAGAAGACAGTGGAGGTGGTTACGGTGGTGCGCGGACTTAGAGCTAGGCAGTAGCGGTGGTGATGATTTGAGTTCTTGACATTTGGTGGTGACTCTGTTGGTGAAGAAGGTAGTGATGGCATTGGGTGTTGATTTGGGGCTACAACGAATCTTGGGTGTAGCTTGTGGTTCTGTATTGATTCGGTAGTGGTGATTGGTTTTTTTTTTGTAGAAATTATGGTTTAGGTGGTGTGGTTGAATTGTGGTTGCAGACAATTGGTTTGAGGAAATCTGATGATGGTGGTGATAGTTGATTTGCAAATTTGGTTTTAGATTGATGTATATGATGGTGGTTGAAATTGGCATTGATGGTTGATAAATCCAGTGTTACAGTGAGGTTGGTTTGATAGTGATAAAACAGTGATGGCGTCTGTGGCTTAAATGGTTGGTTGGTGACTGATGATGGTGGTATTGGGGATGAAGGTGGAAGTGGATGGCTGGTGATGCTGGTTGGTGCAGTGTGGTGAGGTTGGCCAGGCTTTGATGTATTGAGACTTTGGTTGCAGAGAAATTGGGTTGGTTTGGCAGTGATGGAGCTGCAGGTGGTTTTGGGCTATGGAGATGGAGGTAGTGGTGATGATGATGGAGGCAGAGTGGTGTTGCCGGTTGGTTTGCAGTGGATGGATTCCGGTGATGGTTATGGCAGGATCTTAATGGTGGTTTGTGATGCTGGTTTTGGAGTTCAACCGGGGCAGGGGTGATGGCTGGATTGAGAAATTGCAGGTGATAACATTTTGGTAGTAATTGTGGTTTGACAGTGGTGATGATCTTGCAAATGGAAATTGCTGGCAATGGAAATTGTATTGGATGGAGTTGAATTGGAGGGGACTGAGAGGAACTGGCCGTGATTGTGATGGAGAAGGCCTGGAGACAAATTTGCTGCAGACAATGGAAGTTTTGTGATGATAATGATGGTGCTTAGTGTGATCCAGTTGTTCATGTGTGAAGATGCTGAAATCTTGGTATTAAATTAGGAATTATAGGAAAGAATAATGGAAAACATCCTAATTGATTGATATGGAAATGATGATGGAATTGGTGTAAAGATATGATAGTTGATTAGATTAATTTGTAAATTTTGATATATATTTTGGACTGAAAATAAATTTGAGAATGAATAAATCTTGAAATAAAATTTGAATTTCGTATTTTGGACTTAAAATAATTTAATAAGGAAAAATGGAGATATTTTTAATAAATTTAGAATTTAAAATGATTTTGAAAATAATAATTTGAATAAATAATTAAAATACTATAATTTTAGAAATTCGGACATTTAATTTAAAATCGAACGAATTCAACATTTCTTGATATTTCACAACTTGGCTAGACGAGCGCGTCATGACGTTAACATAAAAATAAATGGGTGAGATAGCAGCGACACGATTTTCTAAATATTAAAGTAATTATTAATTGCGTAAAAATTCTTGGTCGCTACATATTGAAAAGGAAGACAAAAGAATGAGAAAATCGGAACATAGATGGCCATGCGATCGCATGGCATTGGGTTCATGCGATCGCATTAAAGGATTATTATAAAACAGAATGATTTTCTGCTATGCCATGCGATCGCATAAAAGGATTATTATAAAGCAGAATGATTTTTCGCTATGCCATGCGATCGCATGGCACATAACCATGCGATCGCATGGTGGTTTCCGAAAGGCACCTTTTGGTGCCTAAGTTGGTTTTTGGCACCAAAAGGAGCCCTTTTGTCCAAGAGGTGTGTACTTTAGTAAAAGGTGGATCAATTTCTATATAAAGGATGTTATATTGATCAATTCAATATATATGAAAAACAAAAGAGAGAACATCTATCAAATATAGAGATCCTTTCCACCAAAATAAATACTCATTTTTCAATTATTTTTTGTTCATTTTCCATGGATTATTAGTGCTTAATAAATACATGGTTTGAAGTTTTGATTAATCCGCTAAAGCATTTGCAATCTAACCCTTTAAGCATCTCGAACGAGAGGGGCAAATGTACTTTTAGGACAACGTGTAATCATGTGTTCAAACCTCTTATTTGATTTCATAATTCGGTGTTATTTCATTCATATCATGATTTCAAGTGGATGTTGTTGGGAACCAGGATTGATCTATTCACAAAAATTGATTTGTTGTGACTAGATCATCCCGTTACAGGATTTTCTGTTCTATGTATTCAACTTGGAATAAATAAGTTTGCACACAAAAATGATTTTAAGAAGATTACCCTTGTAGCGTGCTTTACAATAATCTTCATCAACTGCTTCTTGATTCCACCAAAGCTTCAAACCCTCAAGCTTTCCCCGATGTTCTCCAATGGCAGCTATGCAGGTGTGTGGTCACCTTTCTCAAGACCTAGGTTAAACTAGGATTAGTGTTTCTTTGTAAAGAGGAAACACACACTATACACTTTAGTGTGCGTCTCACCACTTTTCCATTTAGGTTAAGAAAAATAGTCTTAAGAGACTATTTATAACCTCTTTACATTCCAAAACCCTACTAGGCCTAGTACCATAACCCAGACCCATTTCTGTACAGCCCAATACAGGTAGTAAGCCTGTATAAACCCATTATAGTGAAGCCACCGAGGGAACCTGATCGGACCCAATTAAACTAAGCTCCAATAAATTAATTATAACCCGATCAACTCTTGATCAGTCAAAATTAATTTATTAATCACGTTCTATTCCACTAAAAGAACGAGATTGCACTCTTAGTAAAATTAAAATTACTGAAACAATTAATCAATAATTATATCCTCTGACTTATCATTCTTACATGTTACCCCCGTCGATCAACTCGAATATTTAGAGCAAGTTAAAATGACCAAAATGCCCTTCTCTAAATATTCACAAATTCTCATCTTCTATCTGACAGTTCGATGTGATCCCATCACATCATAGAATTCAACAGTCACTGTCGAGTTACTGAGGTCAGATTCAACTGTCCACTAGAAGAACCAGTGAGATTATGATCATACCTAAAAGGTGACGGATTCCAAAATATGAATATATGTTCCTTGTTAGTTCATTTTAATTCCCAAAGTACCGAGATATTGATTAGCAATTTGATCTCACCCATTGATACCTCAAAGAACTTCAAGTTAGTAATCGAAGTCCATTATCCGATTAGGATTAAGGTCCCACGTACGATAGTCAAGTGAAATTAAATTTGTATGGTCAACGTCACAAATTAATTTCACGTGGTCCCGTCCAATACGTTCCAAACGTACTCTCAATTTTATTACTAAAGTCAAAGATAGACTTTAATAAAATTGAGACGATCTTATCAAAATAAATTGTTCATATTTATTTACTGATCGTGAATGTCAATTTTAGATCGAATTACAAATTGAATCTTTTTGTATTTAAAAACTTAAACACTCAATTTGTAATATCAAGTCGACCCGTGGACAAACGCAACTTCATATTAATACAATCAATTAATATTTTATTTCGAATGTCGTGAATTATACTATATGGGCATATAGATGTTTCCATGTGTTTTGACTTGTGATTCTTCAAGTGGCATTCGATAATTTCGTTTCAAACCTCTCGAGGTAAGTTTATTTTACTAACAATCTAAAAGTACGTTTTGACCGATGGAGTCGAAATTATTTGAATCATGATAGTTTCAATATCATTAATAAATTCTGGTAAGATTTTCTTTTATGAAAGTCGTTTAAATTTTTAGGTGGCGTTCTGTTTGTATTTTATTTCGTATTTTCATTTTCGAAAATGTTTTGTATTTCCTGTTTTCATTTTTATTTTCAAATTTGCTGAAAACGCGTTTGGTTTGTCATTTCTGAAAACTGTTTTTGAAAATGAAAAGCTGGAAAACACGTTCTGTTTGAAATTTTGCAAAATACTATTTAAGCTATTTTTAATTAATTTGCTTGCAGAATGACTCAAATTTAAATTTTCTTTCACAATACACTGAAAACATGGTTACATACAACACACTAATGTGAGCATTAAGAATCTATATTAACACAGCTTGATAAGGTTTGAAATTTGAGGAAGTTCTAGTTCTATTAAAATCCAGAAAATGCAAGTTCTTTCAAACCTATCAGAGTCCATTTATCAAAGTATTTTTTGAAATATAACAAAAAGAATTTGCACTTAATTTTTTTTTGTAATGTTGATATTGAATTAAATAAAACTTTATTTAAGTTTAGTTCTAAGTTAGGATAATTCTAAAAAAAAAAAAATCTTTATTTAGGCTTCGTTCCAAGCTAGGATAGAAGAAAAAAAAAAAAAAAAAACTTTATATTAAGCTTAATTCCAAGTTAGGATAATTCTTAAAAAAAAAAATTCCAAAACTCGTTTTCCGCATTTTGAACATTTTTTGCTAAAATACACACAAAACGTCCAAAATGAGGTTTTGGACGTTTTGCGTTTTGTGTACAAATTAGTTTTTTATTTTTCAAAATACGTTTTCGAAAATGATAAAGAGAATGCATTTTTAGTGTTTTCAAAAATAAAAATGAAAAACGATCTCAAAACAGTAAAGAGAACATGACCTTATATTCTTATATAAACCATGCATGATAAATCTTGAGAAAAGATGTGCCCTTTCATGAAGAGAAGGCATTAATAAAGTTATTTGTGTCCTTACAAATTTTCAATTGATTCCAAAATTTTTAGTTGCCGATATATATCTATTTATATGTGCTGATAGTATCATGGTAAATATTATATAATTTATTTACTATTCTAAGGGATACTCTTTGCTGTTATTTTTAAAATATTAAATGGATCTTCATAACATTTATATAAGTGGCGAAATTGGGTGTTTGAAGAATCCAAAAGTGAACTTACTGTAATTGCCTTGATTTGGTGATTTATATGTGACGTGTATGCATAAAAAGAAATTAATTCAAGGGGATTAGATATTGCATAACAGCTTGATCATTCATTCGTTCCAGTTTTGTATATACACTTTTATGCATGTATTAAGTTGCATTTTAAATGGATCTCGGTAAAAAAAAAGTGTTATGGCATTTTTATTTTCTCTAATCATGATCATTAAGTTTATCATGATAAATATTTGTTTTAAATTTGAATAATTGAGATATGATGATTTTGTGATTATTCATTGTGAAGAAATTTTTCATAATAGTGAAAATTTGAAAGTATATGCTCTTTCAATAACATTGTTTCCATTCGATTCATTTATGAGAAGTGTATTTCTCTTTTACATTATGCAAGTATATTGATATATGAATCAATTTGACTCTTGAAAATGGCATGAGAATTTTATAAATTGGTGAATAAAATTATGCTTATTTGTGATGCCATTTTATTATATGTGAAATAGAGTTCCTAAAATATTGAGGCATGCAAGTACGAATATTTGCACTAGTTCCTTTAACAATATTTAATCAAATATTATAGAGAAAGTAAATATGATAGTTTACTTCAATTAACTCATGCTATGTTTGCTAATAATGTTATTAGTATTAATAAAGTGACCATTTTCAAATGGTAAATTGAAGACTACCACTTGTATTGAAAAATGCCCATTGTTGGTTTAAATGTGGTAGTGAAAAATCTTGATACTTATTGTTGTCACTACAAGAAAAAGAAGCGAAAAAGACGAAAAATTAGAGACGACACGAAAAGTCGTCTCTATTAGTCGATCAATATAGACGACAAAAAAGTCGTCTCTATTGGTCGACTAATAGAGATGACTTTTTAAGTTGTCTCTATTAGTTGTCAACCTGTAATGTCGTCTCTATTGACGACAAATAGAGACGACATTATGGAGTCGTCTCTATTTGTTGACCTTTTTAATTATTTACATTTATATAATTAATATTAAAGTTAATTTGTTAAGAAAATATTATTAAGTTAACTAATATATATTATTTAAAACAAAATTTAACACAAAAATTCAATTGCCTTAGTGGTTGGGGCATCACCACCCAACACTTAGGTCCCGAGTTCGAATCTTTGTCATGCACAATTATCATATGAATTAAAGAAAATTCGTGGGTCGACGGTTTGGATCGAGAATTGGGTCGGGTTAAAAAGAGATTGAATCGGGTCAAAATAAATAAATAGAAAATTAATTAAATATTTTCACAAATAGAGACGACAATGTCTTCTCAATTGCCCCGGATGAAACAGAGACGACTCTGTCATCTCTAATTATCTTCAGCCACGAACCTACAGAGACGACTTTGTCGTCTCTAATAACCAATAGAGACGACTTTAGGTCCTTTAGGACTTTTGTCGTCTCTGTTGGGCTGGATTCTTGTAGTGTGTATTAAGAAATGTGAAATGATTCTACAACAAATTATGGAGATGTCATATTTTGCTTTTGAAAGCAATGTTATTTTCCTAATTAAGGAATTATGGGGGTGAGATCAAACTAAGATCAAGAAGATTATTGATGAATATTGAGATTTATCATATTGTTTATCTCTTTTGAAATAAAATACTTATATGAAGTATTTTTTATGAATGCATAGATATGCATAACAATTATTGAAAATTTGTAAATTTTCATTGAGAATACATGAGATTGGATTTGTCTATACTTATTGTGATTATTACAATGGTCATGTGAAAAGTGATAAATATTTACACAATTGGATGATGAGATCACAAATATGATTTTATAACGACCATTGATTAACGTTGATATTTGTTTTGTAAAACAAATTTGCTCATATCTCGAAAAACAAAGTCTTTCAATGAGTGAAAGAATTACAAATTTATTTCTTTCAAATTGAGTTAAAGAATTAAGAAACTTATGCTTATTCCAAATATGTGGGAATAAGGCGTATTACAAAAGAAAATTATATTGTGCTCATAGTGGAGATAATAATCTTTTGCAAATATAAATAAAACAATTGAGGTTTTATTACATAACGTTTCTTTCAATTGAGTTGAAAGATTATACATAAAAGTTGAATTTAGCCTAAAATGAAGAGTGGCATTTTGGCAAAAAATTCAAACTATAATTTCTGAATTAATGAAAATTATATTGTGATTGTGATCAAATATCATAGCAGAAATTTTGACAAGTTTAAAGGATATTAAAATGCAAATAATTGATTAAGTTGGATCACATAAACAAAATTTATCTATACTTCTAAAAGAGAGAAGTGTAAATTAATAAAGTGATAGAGTCACTTTATGTATTTAACAATATTGTTATCAATTGAAGAAGTGATTAAGTGTAATCACTAAAATACATTTGAAAAATGTATTGTAAATTCATTCTTTTAGCGAAAAAGAATATTGAATTTAATTTTATTATACCTCAAATGTGGGGTTAATATGATTAAGTCCTAAAAGAGACTTTTAAAAGTTGTGAGGGGATGGATACAAGCAGTGGAGGAAGAAAAAACATGGAGTGCAGTGACAAAGGTAAGTAAGTTATCTTGCATTATAAATTTATATAATATATTCTATGCATGGAATACATGTTAAATTTGCAATATAGAATACTATATTGTTATACCTTATTTTGACATATAACATATCATTGAAATTGGATTTAGTTATTAAATACCATATTTAATAATATTGTTGGTGCATTGATTATGTGAGAATCTATCTTATTGCATATTGCTTATTTGGTTGAAAATTATGAAGTATATGATTTTCAAACTTTAAATGAAAGTATAGTTTCATGAATGCATGAGATTCTAATAACCTTAGTGGTTTCCTTAAAATTCTCATTATGATAAGTATGTTACTCTTTATAACAACACGATATTGTTGAATCATGTAAATTTCATTTGCTTGGACTCTTTGAGGAACAAATATATGCTACATTTATTCATAGTATAAATTGCTACATACTAAATGAATTTGGTATATGAGATAATTATAAGGCATTGATATGAGGCAAATGATAAATATTTATCACGCAACAATAAAGCATTTTTGTCTTAAAACATGTGAATCATTTACAAATACTTATGTGAAGTATTTATTATCAGTTTGTCTTATTTGAGAAATTTGAACAAATAGAAATTTATTTACTATACATAAATACATTTTATGCAATTTTTGTTCAAATTTGTTATCATCTTATTTCATACTATTGTGTATAATCATGTTTGATTATTATTCTCATATAATTTGAGAAAATATGCTAGATGATATGATAGAATGAGTCTATCTAATTGATATTGATATCAACCATTGATATCATATGTGAAAAGCATTATTATTAATGGAGAGTAATAATATGAAACATACAAGTGAATATAGATTATTGTTGAATATTGTGGTTCACAAAGAGAATCATCCACTTAAATAAAATTGAGAAATTTGAATTTTATCCCAAAGTATGGGGTTAACACTCAAACAAATATTGTAAAATATTGATGCGATCCCGGGATGGGGTCACGACGAACACGCGGAAATAACGCCGGGAAAGTTCCGAATTCAGGTTGGAAAGGACGATAACACTACGACCCGAGCCTCACGACGCAAGAACCAGGGGCATATTAAACCCGAGACCCGTTACGATGCGGAAACAAGAACCGTAATGGTTTGAACGCCACAAGGAATGTCCAAATCCTTGATAAGTTCGATTTGGTGAACGCCACAAATATCTCACAATATTTGATAAGTTCGAAAGTTCATTCAAGAACAATATTTGGGAGAGAAATAACTCAACACAATTTTCATTAATCAAAGTCTTATCTCTTTCTGTATTACAATGCAGACGCCTTTATATAGGCAACCAAAATAAAGATCCTAGTCTACTTTGAAAACTAAATAAAATCTAATCTAATTAGGGAATAGATAAAATCTATCAAAATAGAGTCCTAATTTAATTGGAAACAATAACAAAAATAAAGTAAATCTAATCCTATAATTAAGGAAATAAAAAATCCGCAAATCTTGGAATTACGGCCGTGACAACATTCCTTATGGTCGTAACTGTACTTCTGCTTAAGGATTACGGCCGTGACCATAAACTTACGGCCGTAACTTTGAAAACCTGAAATTCTTCTTTTTAATCCGAGAGTGACTTACGGTCGTAACTTTGCTTCTGCCTAATTTTTTTATTTTCTCGATTTCCAACTCGATTCTCGGCTTGTCTCTAATCTTCCTCACTTGGTTTAGCCTCGAACCTTGTTCACTCTCGCAATGCTTGATCTGTGAAGCTCTTCGAACATGCTGGAAGGTTTGTTTGGCTTGATTTGTAGTTCTTTCCGTCAAGCCCGCCATGATTCTCATCAAATATTTATTGTACTTGTTGAGTAGACAATTAAATTATTGATAGAACAATTGTGTTCATGGAATTACGATTCTATTTCTTTCAATTGAGTGAACGAATAATTTTGAGTCTACCCTATAAGTGTGGGTAGTACAACAACTTTAAATAAAGTTTAAATTAATATTATTTTGAAGTCTATAAAGTGCATAAAATAGACTACAAAATATTGTGAAATATTTGACAAGTGTTGTCAAATAATTGAGAAGTGATCACATTTAAATATTCTAAAGAAGTCTAGACATAAATTGAATCATAGAGTGATTTAATAACTTGTGAAATAGTTAAGCTAAAACTTGACTTTATAGCTTATGTAAAATCATAAGAATATAATTGAGTAGGATGAAGTGAAACTCCTTTGTAAAAGATTCGCCAATAACGGCAACCCTACCTGTCATTACGAAATGAGTAATTCACGGGTTCAAAGGGTAACAACAAGTCATTCGATAAGTGGATAGTTTCAACACTTTATCAAAACATACCTCATTCTAGATTAAAAGTGTTGGTTGTTGCAGTTGGAGGGCTGAGTTTTAAAACTCTTAATGAAGTTCAGAATTACAAGTATTTCTAAATGTAACAAAGATACTGGAAGAACTTCACCTATATGAACTTAGAAGTGGTGCTGCTTCAAGGAAAGTTTGGAGTTACTTTCTGAAAAGTTCAGGAATCCGATAGGTGCAAGGCCATTAATGCGCTAAAGAAAAAAGTTGTGTGGAACAAAAGATTTTGAGTGTTGTGTGTGTGATGTTGCCGGTATTGTCACATGGAATAACGGATTCAAAGCTAAAGCTACCTGGGATTTCGATAATACTTTGTGACGTTTACACTAAAGTAAGGTTCAAATCGAAAGATACCTTATTTTATGCATGAGACCGTTATAAAATGAGTTGGTGAAGATATTTGAAAAAGTGGGGGATTGTTGGAAAGTTGTGTCTTCAAATGGTTATTCAAATATTTAAAGATGTTTGATGAAGTACACAATTAAATCAATACAAAGAGGTATTGAAAAAGAAGACAAAAGAATGAGAAAAACCAGAACATAGACTGTAACACCCCAAGTTCAAGAATCTTAAACCTAGGTGTTAACTCCCCTTTTTCTTTTAATGCGGAAATAAATCGTTTAAATATTAAAATGCGGAATTTAAATCGTTTACACGACAAAAATATTCATTTATCTATTATAAAATTTTAGCGAAATTTCGGCAGAGTCTCCTCTACAAATTGGACATAGCCAACCTGTAGAGGAGCATCAAAACCATTTATAAATACACATCACAACTCACTCCATCCCAAACATCATCCAAACCATTATAATAAGTCCCAAACTCCTCAACAATACAATTCCAAGTAAATAAACTTTAGCAAATGAAATAAGAGGTATTTTAACCTCAATAATACATGAATTAAAGGATTAATAATTAGAAATTGAAATAAATTCTAATCTAACTTTATTTTAAAAGAGTTGATGCGGGTATAGCCTGAGTCAGCTGCCGAGTGCTCTCCTCGGATCACCTAACTTTCATCACCTGAAATATTGGGGAGGGATTGGGGTGAGCTAAAGCTCAGTAAGTAAACTGTATGCATGAATGCATGCTTATGACATGAATGCTTTTTCAAAAATTCCATGTATCCCCATTCACTTTAACCTTTCAAAACTCTCAACATTTCGAACTTTCACTTAACATTTCAAAACTTCACTTCATTCCATCGTGAGCTCACTTGATGTAACTTCTAGTCAATCAGATAACAGTGGGCCATTCTTATTTGGAACCAGATTAACATGCGCATTTCCACCGCAAAGCGGTTTAACATTCACTTTCCCACCGCAAAGCGGCTCATTCATTCATTCCACCGCAAAGCGGCTCATTACATTCATTCCACCGCAAAGCGGCTCATTACATTCGGGTACGCCAGTCCCCCGCGCCCCATTTCCCACTCGCATCTTTCATAACATAGAAGTACACCCATTCTTTCAAAAACTTGGGATACATAATTTTTGACAAAAATTGTACTTTGACACATTCGTTTCATTAAAACATTTGACTTTCTCATTTCGATGCCAATGCATGCTTGATGATGCAATGACATGTAACGTGCATGCTTGAACATTTCCTTAACTACACATAATTGCATATGGTAGACCAAAAACATTAAAATTCCATAATTAACACGAATGTCAATTAAGCACATTAATTCCACATTAACATTCAACTTTGATGAAAGTAGGGGGAAGTTTACTTACTTGCAATCCTTAGTAATTTACCGTTTTCTGGATTTGCAAGTGGAGGAGCCTCGACTGCCAGTGTCTTCAATGTACCAAAATCCTAGTTGTACCCATTCATTAAGTGAAATATAATTTTAGTTCAAAATCACATTTCACACTTCTAAATAAGGTTGAGACTTTCATGTTACTCACAATTCAAACCAAATGGGATCTTAAGTCATGTCAAATACAAATCATACTTCATTCGAAATAAGAGATTAACTTAGATGCCAAAATTGAAATCTAACTAATCAAATTACACAAAGGTTCAATCTATGGAATCTTCATCACAACTTGAATTTCACAAGGACAATTCCAATTAGCATTCTACTATTCATAAATTTGAAAATCACCATTTATTCAAACTTTACCCGAACAGTTAACTAAATTACAAATTTTCATAAATCTCAAAATCAGAAATTTATATATATATATACATATTTTAAAACAAATCAGAAATTTATTCACGTTACCCAAATTCTAAAATTCTCAATTTAACCCTTCATTAAACTAAATCTGGGAAACATGAAATTGAATTTCCACTTTAAAAATCAAAGTAAACTAACCGCTAAATCCTTACATTTTTAAATCTGAAATTTGTACACATTTACATAATCTACCCTAAACTGAAAATATAATAAATTTCCACTTTAATTAGAAATCCAACAAAACCAATTTATTCTCTGAATCCATAAATCTGAAAAAGTACACACATATGTATACACACACACATATATACGCCCCAAATCTGAGGTTAACAATTAAAAATTCGAAATTTGACTACAACTCAATTTGAAAAAAATCTGAAATGTTCATATAAAATATATACATACAACATATATACATCATTACATAAAAACCCGTTTGTGTGCGTGTAGAAATGTGTGTTGTGTGTGTAAAAACGTGAGTGACCGAGCGAATTTGGGTGGTGTGTTCGGTTCGGTGTGTGCACAGAAAGAGAAGGGGAAGCCGGGGTTTTTACCGCCGGTGCAGGGACGACCAGTGGCGGTCGATAATCAGGCGGAGACGGTGCCGGGAGCTGCGAGCGGCATGAGAGAGGCAGAGACCGAGAGTGAGGAGCGTTGCGGTCGAAGAGAGGAGAGGGAGCAAGTTTTGAGTCTTTAGGTTAGGATTTAAAAGTTAATCTTTTGAAATTTGCAATTCAGTCCCTCAATCTCCTCTATGTACATAACTTAGTCCATAAGTTCTATTTACTCTCCAATTGTCACCAAAGTTTCCCCCAACTTTCCATTTAACACAATAAAATAGAAAATATCATGTTTAAGCAATAAAAATTTAATCACATAAAATTACACGTAAACTATTAAAATAAACAATTTATAAACTTTTAATTGGTACATTGATCGAGACGGCATCCGAGTCCTTCCACTGCAAAATAATTCGAATTATCGACATTAAAATATCATTAAATTTAAAATTTATAATAACATTAACATAATTATTACGTGAAATCAAGAACGCACGTAAAACGAAAAACTGGTATTACAATTCCTTACCCCCTAAAAAGAAATTTCGTCCTCGAAATTAAAATTTACCAAAACTTATGGATACTTAGTACGCATTTCGTCCTTAAGTTTTCAAGTAGCCTCTTCTACTGCATAATACCTCCAAAGAACCTTAACTAACGTTACCTTCTTTCTTCTAAGTTCCTTGTCGGCTTTCCTTAGGATTTTCATAGGTAATTCTCATAAGTTAGATCCTCACAAAGATCTAATGACTCATAACTGAGACTATGGGAGGAATCCGAAATATACTTTCTCAACATTGATGCATGAAAAACATTGTGCACTCCCAATATTGCTGATGGCAATGCAACCTGATGAGTCAAGTCACCTACCCATTCAATTATCTCAAAGGGACCAACAAATCGCGGACTTAACTTTCCTTTCTTCCCGAATCTCATAACTCATTTCGTTGGAGCTACCTTCAAAAAGATCATATCACCTGCGGCGAATTCCAAAGATTTCATTCTTTTGTCCGCATAGCTTTTCTGTCTACTCTGTGCAATTTTCATCCGCTGACGAATCTTTCCAGCAACTACTGTTGTACTATTTCTGGACCCAATAATTTTCTTTCTCCTAACTCACCCTCGTAAATGTCAATCCACACTTTCTATCGTATAGTACTCAATACGGATCAAAGTTTGATAGTTCTTGTTGTAAGAGACCATCAACCGACGTTATCCCACTTATGAATCCATTCACTAACTTTCCATTTCCAGCCTTTCACAGGATCTATTCAATCGTCTAAACCTTAATATATATATTGATTGATCACATTCTTAAAACTAAAATCAAGATTGACCAAATTAAAACTTTATAATCCACAATTAGTGAAACTTGACGTCCATACCAAAATATACAGTAGATATACTAAAACTTTGACAAAATCTTTCTGAAAAATTTTACAAACGAAATCATTTCTGAACATGCTGACATTTCCTTTAAAATCAAAGGATCAACTTAAATCCTGTAATCCATACTTATATATTGTAATCAAGTATTCAGCATCATAAACTCATCTAAGAACTAAAGCCAAGGTACTAATTTAAGAATTCATGCTTTCAAAATCATCATAACAACAATACTCTAACCAAGTATTTTATAAATAAATCATTGACATATCCCCAATGAATAAATCTTTTGTGATTCATATAGAATTCCTCATCAAGTTTACTTAACCCAAAGATAGAATCCCATTATAAGTAAAAGTTACACAACTGACCTCAATTAATCATATCAATCTCTCTAAGATTACAACATAATAACCATCATATCCTTCACACGAACCCTTTTACGTCAATATACTCACTGAGATTTTTATATCGATCTCTCAAACTCAATAAATCTTGGACTCTGCCATAGTCACTCTTTCTGCACACTACTCCATAATAAATAATCATTGTGAAGTCTTATTCTCATTTTCCACAAATCCTATCCACAAGGACAATTGCCTAAAATTTCATTCCTTATTTTTGAATCAAGATACCATCAATAATAATCTCCACAATTTCATGGTATGTACTATCATAAACTTTCTTCCGATCAGATGCATTACTTCTGCAATACTTGTACAAATCTAGGACCTGATAAAGTTTCTTTCATCAATATTAAAAACTTAATGTACATCAGTGAATCATTCACATTATGAGGAAATCCTGATTCATTTTCTATGACTGAGATTCATCATTTTTTTTTTCGAATTCCACTTAAAACCAAATATAGCATAACTTATTCATGGAAGGTCAACTTATTTCATAATCTCAATACATCGTCACCTTCAGTTCTCACCATAAGAGCAATCGCATTATTCCTTATAATTATCTCTTGTACCTTTTATATTCCAATGACCTTATGACAATCATCATTATCGCACATAATCCCAAACCTTCAATCATATGTCCCCAAATTCTCATTTCGAATAAATGGTTACTCCTTTAAGGCATCTCACCATAAAATACTTTCAATATCTCCCAATAATGATAACTGACTTCCCAAATAATCATATTGCATGTAAATAACCAAATCTTTAACACATCATCTATCAATCAACTTCCAAAATAAATCAATAGTATTATCACTTACCATCATGATTTATAATATTCTCTAATATAAGTGATCATTTCTCACTAATAATCAATAAGTTCCCAAGAATAATTAAAATTCTTTCCAATAATGCCATAACATTTGTCTTCACTCATCTTTTCAAAATATGACTTGACATTTCCCAATATACGCATAAGTCATCACATAACTTCATGTATACCTTGATATCCCAGAAAATCAATTCTTAATTCCTCAACATAACAATCTCAAATCATAGTTTCCAATATCAATATCTCACTTCCTTCAATACATTAATTGGCTCAAATGACCACCCATTAGTCATACTTATAAATATATGACACAAATCATAATCCCAAAATTTCTTAGTTACAAGACCAAACAACATTATAAATTTCTCTCAAAATAGAGGAATAATTCACTTACTCAAACACAATATCCATTCCTTAATTCCCCAATAATTAAGAATCAAATCTTTAAATCTCAAATTTCATACTTTTTCTCATTTTTCTCATAGAAGTCTCAATAAAATCATATCACTCATAATCTCAACATTTCATCACAACTTCATAAAACTGGTTTTGCCATGTCTAATTTCAATTATGCAAAGTCTCATAAAACCATCTTTCTTCTTCAGGTATAGCTCCTGAGCACCCCATGGCAAAAAGCTAGGTCGAACAAAACCGTTGTCCATGAGATTCTATAGTTGCACTTTGAGCTCTCTTATAAGTTACGAAGGAGTCATCCGATATTATACCTTGGATACTAGAGTTGCGTACTTAATCGATGACGAATTCAATTTCTCTTTTAGGCGGTAAATCACAAAGATTGTCTGAGAAATCTTTAGTCATTCTTGAATAACTGAAATTTGTTCGAGAGAAGTATTCACCTTAGACACTTCAATTATTGCAACTAGGTAGGCCTAATAACTCTTATTCATCAATTGACGAGCCTTCATCACTGATAATATCGATATGAAAAATTCTACCTTTACCTCAACAAGGCGAAAAAGGGTTTCATTTGAAGGTTCAAATACCACCTTAACGTAGCCAGTGATTGAAACCTTATACCATAATAATCATTCCATTCCTAGTATGACATCAAGTTTGTGGGTATTCAGTGTTATGAAATCCATCATCTACTCCTTCCCATTCACCATGATTGGGACATTTCTCAACACATAACTTTAGTTCAACAATTCTTCAAATGGCGTTAACAATATAAACTTGGTCTCCAGCTACTGAGATGAGTAAATCAATTTTCCTATAACTGTTGGACTATCAAATGAGTGGGTAGACCCGAGATCAAACATGATAAGTGCTTAATACTAAGTTCGATGACTTCTCAACTTCTCGTTTGGACATTGTATACTCTCGTGCCGATATACCATTCATATCCATTTCGTATTTCACAAAAAGAACTAATAAACAACACCCAAATTTTAATAACCATTCCCTGTTCACTTCCTCATTAATATAACCAAGATATACTAGTCATATTCACTAATAACATTCTTAACCTTTCACTTTACAACATTACACATTAACATGCAAGAATTTGCAATAATTGTCATATCAATTAACATTTCATAATTTAAACAAAAATTAACTTACCAGATGATCGAGGGAGAAGCACTTGAGGCGTGACTCAGTACCCGAACCATTTCAAATAACTTTAAAAGTCTACAGAATCGCTTTTAAAACTCTTAGCTCTGATACCAAAAATGTAACACCCCAAGTTCAAGAATCTTAAACCTAGGTGTTAACTCCCATTTTTCTTTTAATGCGGAAATAAATCGTTTAAATATTAAAATGCGGAATTTAAATCGTTTACACGACAAAAATATTCATTTATCTATTATAAAATTTTAGCGAAATTTCGGCAGAGTCTCCTCTACAAATTGGACATAGCCAACCTGTAGAGGAGCATCAAAACCATTTATAAATACACATCACAACTCACTCCATCCCAAACATCATCCAAACCATTATAATAAGTCCCAAACTCCTCAACAATACAATTCCAAGTAAATAAACTTTAGCAAATGAAATAAGAGGTATTTTAACCTCAATAATACATGAATTAAAGGATTAATAATTAGAAATTGAAATAAATTCTAATCTAACTTTATTTTAAAAGAGTTGATGCGGGTATAGCCTGAGTCAGCTGCCGAGTGCTCTCCTCGGATCACCTAACTTTCATCACCTGAAATATTGGGGAGGGATTGGGGTGAGCTAAAGCTCAGTAAGTAAACTGTATGCATGAATGCATGCTTATGACATGAATGCTTTTTCAAAAATTCCATGTATCCCCATTCACTTTAACCTTTCAAAACTTTCAACATTTCGAACTTTCACTTAACATTTCAAAACTTCACTTCATTCCATCGTGAGCTCACTTGATGTAACTTCTAGTCAATCAGATAACAGTGGGCCATTCTTATTTGGAACCAGATTAACATGCGCATTTCCACCGCAAAGCGGTTTAACATTCACTTTCCCACCGCAAAGCATCTCATTCATTCATTCCACCGCAAAGCGGCTCATTACATTCATTCCACCGCAAAGCGGCTCATTACATTCGGGTACGCCGGTCCCCCGCGCCCCATTTCCCACTCGCATCTTTCATAACATAGAAGTACACCCATTCTTTCAAAAACTTGGGATACATAATTTTTGACAAAAATTGTACTTTGACACATTCGTTTCATTAAAACATTTGACTTTCTCATTTCGATGCCAATGCATGCTTGATGATGCAATGACATGTAACGTGCATGCTTGAACATTTCCTTAACTACACATAATTGCATATGGTAGACCAAAAGCATTAAAATTCCATAATTAACACGAATGTCAATTAAGCACATTAATTCCACATTAACATTCAACTTTGATGAAAGTAGGGGGAAGTTTACTTACTTGCAATCCTTAGTAATTTACCGTTTTCTGGATTTGCAAGTGGAGGAGCCTCGACTGCCAGTGTCGTCAATGTACCAAAATCCTAGTTGTACCCATTCATTAAGTGAAATATAATTTTAGTTCAAAATCACATTTCACACTTCTAAATAAGGTTGAGACTTTCATGTTACTCACAATTCAAACTAAATGGGATCTTAAGTCATGTCAAATACAAATCATACTTCATTCGAAATAAGAGATTAACTTAGATGCCAAAATTGAAATCTAACTAATCAAATTACACAAAGGTTCAATCTATGGAATCTTCATCACAACTTGAATTTCACAAGGACAATTCCAATTAGCATTCTACTATTCATAAATTTGAAAATCACCATTTATTCAAACTTTACCCGAACAGTTAACTAAATTACAAATTTTCATAAATCTCAAAATCAGAAATTTATATATATATATACATATTTTAAAACAAATCAGAAATTTATTCACGTTCCCCAAATTCTAAAATTCTCAATTTAACCCTTCATTAAACTAAATCTGGGAAACATGAAATTGAATTTCCACTTTAAAAATCAAAGTAAACTAACTGCTAAATCCTTACATTTTTAAATCTGAAATTTGTACACATTTACATAATCTACCCTAAACTGAAAATATAATAAATTTCCACTTTAATTAGAAATCCAACAAAACCAATTTATTCTCTGAATCCATAAATCTGAAAAAGTACACACATATGTATACACACACACATATATACGCCCCAAATCTGAGGTTAACAATTAAAAATTCGAAATTTGACTACAACTCAATTTGAAAAAAATCTGAAATGTTCATATAAAATATATACATACAACATATATACATCATTACATAAAAACCCGTTTGTGTGCGTGTAGAAATGTGTGTTGTGTGTGTAAAAACGTGAGTGACCGAGCGAATTTGGGTGGTGTGTTCGGTTCGGTGTGTGCACAGAAAGAGAAGGGGAAGCCGGGGTTTTTACCGCCGGTGCAGGGACGACCAGTGGCGGTCGATAATCAGGCGGAGACGGTGCCGGGAGCTGCGAGCGGCATGAGAGAGGCAGAGACCGAGAGTGAGGAGCGTTGCGGTCGAAGAGAGGAGAGGGAGCAAGTTTTGAGTCTTTAGGTTAGGATTTAAAAGTTAATCTTTTGAAATTTGCAATTCAGTCCCTCAATCTCCTCTATGTACATAACTTAGTCCATAAGTTCTATTTACTCTCCAATTGTCACCAAAGTTTCCCCCAACTTTCCATTTAACACAATAAAATAGAAAATATCATGTTTAAGCAATAAAAATTTAATCACATAAAATTACACGTAAACTATTAAAATAAACAATTTATAAACTTTTAATTGGTACATTGATCGAGACGGCATCCGAGTCCTTCCACTGCAAAATAATTCGAATTATCGACATTAAAATATCATTAAATTTAAAATTTATAATAACATTAACATAATTATTACGTGAAATCAAGAACGCACGTAAAACGAAAAACTGGTATTACATAGACGGCCATGCGATCGCATGGCCTTGGGTTTATGCAATCGCATGAAATGATTATTATAAAGCAGAATGATTTTCCGCTATCCCATGCGATCGCATGGCACATAACCATGCGATTGCATGGTGGTTTCCGAAAGGCACCTTTTGGTGCCTAAGTTGGTTTTTGGCACCAAAAGGTTCCATTTTGTCCAAAAGGTGTGTACTTTAATAAAAGGTGGATCAATTCCTATATAAAGGATGTTATATTGATCAACTCAATATATATGAAAACAAAAGAGAGAACATCTATCAAATATAGAGATCCTTTCCACCAAAATAAATACTCATTTTTCAATTGTTTTTTGTTCCTTTCCATGGATTATTAGTGCTTAATAAATACATGGTTTGAAGGCTTGATTAATCCACTAAAGAATTTGCAATCTAATCCTTTAAGCATCTCGAACGAGATGAGGCAAATATACTTTTAGGACAACGTGTAATCACATGTTCAAACCTCTCGTTTGATTCCATAATTCGGTATTATTCCATTCATATCATGATTTCAAGTGGATGTTTCCATGTGTTTTGACTTGTGATTCTTCTAGTGGCATTCGATGATTTCGTCTCAAACCTCTCGAGGTAAGTTTATTTTACTAACATTTTGCAGCGATGGTAGTGGTCGAGATGGGGATGGTTTTGGTTCCAGATGGGGTGGTATTATAAAATGGGGTCAAAATTATTCCTCAACTATTCATCTTTAATTTTGGTGAAAGTTAATCCCAAATTATCATAGTCAAAACTATTTGTAACTTCAGTGACCAGCACCGTAAGAATGAAACTTTAGTGATCACTTTGAAATCTTCGTTTAACTTGAGTGAAGGTTTGTGAAATTAACCCCTTAAATAATACCACATCATTATGAAGGAAAAATTGTAGCTGGAGTCCCAAGCCTTTTCAAAAAGTACAAATAATTTTTCAATTTTTCATCTTGGCTTACAATCCGATAACAATGTAGCATTTATAAATTGATTTATTTATATTTTGAGGTAAAATGTGTTGTTAAAAAGTGAAGAGGGAAAATCTGTGTGGTTAAAAAGTAATTTTAGAAATTGTATTTTTATAAATTTCAATGATTACGTTAAAGGGCGCATAGGCTAAATAAGAAGTAATAGACCTTTCAATGATTTTTGTTCATAAGTTTCGTTAATGCAACCACTGACAAAATTTTAACTATTTTTACGGTGGAAAAATTGGCAATTTACATTTTCCCATGAAAAGAAATTAAATTAATATTAAAATAAAGAGGAAAAAGTTAAAATCGTTGTAAGTTAATTATTATTTGTGAACGGCTATTTTACCCTTGCAGCCCTTGTTAAATATGGTAATTGTATCTCTTGCAACCTTAACTCTTCACTATAAATATGACCTTTAGTTCTCAATAAAATATGCGAAAGTCTATTTTTCTTTCTAATTTATAACACGTTATCAACACGACTTTTAGCCAATTGAGTTAGTAAAATTATTTTCTTTCTATTCACAAATCTCAAGCAAGTTACAATACGAACTAAAATTTTTCCTCCAATCAAAGAATGATAAGATATTCTAAAAGATAGAGTTTACAAAATAAGTGTTCTTTTCTACTCAAAGTAAATGTCGGTATTATCTTAACTTTAAATTTTCAGAAGAAAGCAGTATAATTATTCGATTTGCCAAATTGTATCAATATTCTAGAAAAATAAACGATATAAATCAATATCCAGAAGAATGTTGATCTAAATCAATATTTCAGAAGAATATTGTTGCATTAAGAATATTTTATTTGACTTATTTACTAAAATATATTCAAGAAGAATATAGTATTGTTATTCTTGAAAAAGAAATAATCTAAATTAGCATTCAGGAAGAATATTGTAGCATTGTTTGTAAATGAATGTGTTATTTGGGGTTTTTAGTACAATATTCTACATAATATATTATTTGTAGCGATCGAGAATTTTTCATGACTTATTTAAATAAATATTTATTTTAAAAATGTGTCGCTACGACTTTGTCAATTTATTTTAAAAACGTGATAGTCTAGCCAACGAAGTAAAATTATAATTTAAACTTATCTTAGTCAAATTCCAGTTCCATTAAAGTGAATTATTTTCAGTATTTATTCTTAAGTCCAGATTTCAACTTTTAATAGATTATCCAAATTATTTGATTTTATGTCCAAGTCCATTATTTATTTTAAAATTCAATTTTCAATTTATGGAATTCAAATTATTTTAAATCCAAAATATTTTATCTCCAATTTAAATTCATTCTCGAATTTTAATTATTTTAAAACCCCAATTATCCCAAAATTTTGATCACAACCAAATTCAAGCCAAACCATTTTCTTCTTGGCCATTTTAGAATCCCAATCACAAATCATTCCCTCCTCAATCACCAACACCAGCCCTAACCTACCATTTCTTACCATTTTTCCCTATATGGACACACCCATGATCACTCCTCTATCCCTTTTAATCAGCCGTTCAACTTAAATTAATCCTAAATCACTCTCAATTTTTCAGTTCCTGCTGACTTACCAAAGTTTAATTCATACACTAGCCAACATCCTCCCAATTTCACACTTTTCTTCCCCATCATCACTCCACGTTCTCTTCCTATCATTCACAGCCAAAAATTCATTCACATGTTTATTTCCCCTAACTGGTGACCTCTAATCACTCTTCAATTCCATAATTTTTCCCAGTTTCCTCAATTTTTTCCCTCACTCTAGCCTACCATTTGAAGACAGCCAAAGCAACAGATATACCGCACTTCACTCTGATAACCACACACAAGACTTTCAGTAGACACTACAGGGGTAAGAGTCCCTTCCTCCTCCACTGAAAAACATGGCTACTCTGTTAGAAATTTCACCTGCAAGACTCTTCTATCCAATAAATAGAATTCGGGAAAGTCAAAGTTCGTCACCTCGATTCAATCAATGGGTCAAAGGGGACAAAAAAAAAAAGAAATTCAAATTAGACATCATCACACAGACACAAATTTTACCAGCTCCATAGACGACTCTCAACCACCAAACCTCCATTGTGAGTCCTCTGCCGACTTTAACCACCACACCATCACCCTCATTCGTTTCAAATCCAATTAATGGAATTTGGGGCATTTGAAGGTAGTTTTCCTTCAATCCAAACAATGGATTCGAAGAAGGTAAGAAATTCATACTTCGTATTTGCCCAACTACAATCACCTACATCAGCAACCACCATACTCGCGACCACCTACTGCCACTTCAACACCCCCGTCCGCAGACTCCAAACCAACCTCGAGGCTCCAACTGTTAACCGTGAACAACCACCACACCTCCACTGCCTCACCCAAAATCCACAACCAAATCAACCCACACAGAACCAAAAATCAAGAAATAAAATAAACCCAATACCTTACCTCAACCCTCAACCTATTTCTGGCCGGATTACCGCCGGGAAACCCAATGATCCGAACCCTCCAAGCCTCGGCCCTTCCCGTAAAACCCGCACAAAATTCGGCCAAGCACCCACTGGCGCCACCACGCGAAGGTGGCGCTGCCGTCGGTTCTGCCTTCCGGCGGCTGTGGGTGGAACGAGCGAGCCAGTTCGCCCGTCGTGATCTCTCTCTCTCCCTTTTACTCTCTGTTGCCGAGCTTTGAGAGAGAGAGTGATAACTTTGTTTTATATTTTTGAAAATTAATGTTTGATCCCCGACTTTTCAAAAATATTTATTTCAGTTCTTAAACTTTTAAAACATTTTACTTAGCTCCTACAGTCTCAATCAACTCCTATTAAGTTTCAAAATATTCCTAGTCAGCCCACTAATTTTTGAAAAGTCTATTTAATCCCCCAAGCTTTAGCTATTCACTTTAATATTTTAATTTTTAAAATACTAAATTAAATTAATTTTCTTTTGGCTAGGCGATACTTTTGGTGATTTAGAAGATTGACGTGACTTTCCAGCTTTATTTTTCAAACTCGTGATATAAGGGAGACTCGCTTCCACTAATTAGTTTAAATTATAATTTACATGCCTTATGTGAAATTACGTGATTTATATGCTTTGATGCATGAGATGAGACGAGAATATCTCTTATGAGATAAGAATGAGAAATGATGTTATGCATAACTTACATGCTTTAAATGCATGAGACGAGACTACCAAACACCCTATGATTTTAAAGAGCCTTTGATTTTATTAAAATAGCCTATGATGATGATGATGAAGTCACTGTATGATTGCATAATTACGTGTTAAATTATTCTGTAAATTAATTATTGACGATGAGTCTACTGAGTATTTCTTTCGAAATACTCATTCCATTATTTTAAAAGTTTTTGCAGATCCCGGAGATGGCAGCGAATGAATGGGCAGTGTTGGCAAATAAAATAAATGATGATAATTTTTAGAAAATTTTATGAATGTTACTGATTGGATTATTTATCGTTAATTTCATTTAAACAATTGAGACAACAGTTTTATGAATTGTTTTATATTTCAAGTAATTAAGTTTCCGCTTATGTTTCAAAAAAATGAATGTGATGTTTTGAATTAAATTGATTTTCCGCAATAAAGTCAGTTTTAAAGGACGAAGTGGCGTCCCGGGCTCCGCGAAATTCGGGACGTTACATTATTATTATTATTATTATTATTATTATTATTATTATTATTATTATTATTATTATTATTATTATTATTATTATTATTATTTTTCTTCTTCTTCTTCTTCTTCTTCTTGAAAAGAAATAATCTAAGCCTCCATTTTGTAACACTATAGTAGTTTATAAATTGGTTTATCTATGATTTTGAGGTAATTAAATGTGTGGTTAAAAAGTGGATAGAAAAAATGTGTTTGGTTGAAAAATGATTTGAAAAATTGTGTAATTTATAAACAGTTTATAAACCATTCATCAAACGAAGGCTAAATCAATATTCCAGAAGTATATTGTAATATTGTTTGAAAATAAAAGTTTCGTTTGGATTATTTTGTTGTTGTTGAAAAAGCACAAATTCGTAAAATAACAATTTTAAAAATAATATTGGGTTGCTACAAGTTCCATGTCAATGTTCTTAGTGAAACATGACTTTATTTAAATAATTCTATGAAAATATAGTGTAAATACTTTTGAAAAAGTATAAACACTTCATATGTTACTTCTTTATGATCAAAATTCTAGATGAAAATTGGATTGATATTGGTGAAAAAGCCGTGTGACTCTATATACTATGAAAGAATTATATTATTATTTTGGAATCAATAGTGTAGAAATTTGCAGGATATGGACAACATGCAAAGCTGTGATCAAACATTGATACCTCAGAAACTCATAGTCCGATCATAGTGGAATTTTGACATCATGTTCAAAACTCATGAATAAAAAATATCCAAATGTTCATTCTTAAGTAATATTTATCTAAATATTGTCCAACTTTGATGTATTCAACATGAAAACTATTTTCACAAATTGATTTACTACTACTACTACTACAACTACAAAGCATAACATGGTTTTCTCCTGAAGAGCAAAATATAATGAGAATATTATCAATTGTGAATTTTATTTTATTTTTTTATTTTTATTTTTTTTATATATAAAGAAAATGCAATATGTGTATATTTTAGAAGAATTTCTCATTTTTACTCTTGAAGAAGTAAAACTTTATTTTACATTAAATATTCAAGTTTAATGTGTTTAATTTGTTGTTTCTGATCCCGAAGAAGCACAAAAATTATGAAAGAATATTATTACAATTTCAATATTTTAGAAGATTAATGATATATTGCTCCAGAAGAAGCATATTTTGATTTTAAACTGAATAAGCACAAATATTCAATTATGTCAATACTCTTGGAGAATCATAATTGAAAATTTTATTTATTTTAGACAAATATATTGTTGATGTTCATGAAAAAGTACAACCAAATTTTTTTCAATATTCAGAGGATTTTGATACTCCAGAAGAGTTAACAATGCATTATGTGAGAGTGAGAAAAAAAAACTTATTATTGATAGTAATTACTGACTACTATATTTTTTAAAAAAAAAAAACATAATAAGTTTCTAAAATGTGTGTCATAATGATATTGATACAATTAAAATAAATATTGTATGGAACTAGAAATTTAGCCTTTGTTTGACACCCAATAAATTGTAACTCATTTTTCTCTCTTACTATTAACAACACATTTTCTAATAAAATAATATTATACTTTCTCTCTCTTATATTAAATCACACATTCTCCCAAAAATCTCTATTCTAAAATACATTTTCCTTAACAATTTCATTATAATGGGGCTCAAATATGGGCTTAATAAGATGAAAAAATTATTGGTTGACATAATCGGTAAGACCATACTGGATCAATAAGATACATAGAATTTTTGAGAATTTGAAACAAGAGATTCTTTGATCCAATAAATTCTCATATGTCACTTGTGCTCAATAAGTTGGTTATATATATTCTTGAAATGAATTGATATTAGACCATCACCACTAACTAAAATTAGGATTGAATTCAAACATATTTGGAATAAGGGTGGATTATATGAGCTCACTCACCCTCTATATTGACTATCTCGAAATTATATGGCTCCACTAGTTAGTCGAATTTTATTGAGACTCGTAATTTGAAGTATACGAGATTATTTGCTCATAGTCAAGTTTTATTGAGACTCGTAATGGGAAGTATACGAGATTATTTTTTAACTTGTGTAGTACGAGCACAATTTCAAGATTTCTAAAATAAGGAAATTTTGTCTTGATAATGCTAGTTTGAGAAAATGCAATAGAATCCCCCAATTGTTGTTTCAATGAATTATGAGAATACATGTTTAGTTTGAAATTTAATATTTATGAATAACATAGACGACAAAGATTATATTTTATAACTTATAACACGATCTTTCAGAGTTAGGGAAGGATTAGTAGATTGAAATAATACATGAATACATCATATTATTTTATCTATATCCTCGCTCTTGATAATACAAGCTAAAAGTCTTATTGATAATATGAACTAGAATTTCAGGAGATGACTCAAATGTAATATGCACTTACTCAATATCTATAAGATATTAATAAAATTGAGATTAATAAAGTCATGATTACCAACTATGGATGCTCTAATATTTTATTATTATTATTATTTTATATGGCACTCTTGAAGTGTAGCGACATTTTACTCCATCAAGAATCCCCAAATAAAAAAATGCAGCAAATAATAATAATAGTCATATTGGACATAAACTCTTGGTGACTATATAGACATAATTAATTATAAAACCCTATAAGATTTTCAAATACTTGAAATTTGAGATATATGAGATAAGTTATGTTATTATAGAGAAAGAAATTGAATTGAAAAGAAAAACTGATTCGGTTCCTTTTGGGAAATCCGACAAGAAACGCGAAATAACAATTTAATAAAGCAGGAAATATCTAAATTTAGAATAACAAAAATAATAAAAATGTAGACGATAGGACCTTGATCCAAGATTCACGACGCAATGAATTGACGATGCGGAACAAGAACTAAGGTTTTCGAACGTCACAAGGGATGTCTAATTCCTTGATAAGTTTTGAGTTGGAACGCCACAAAGATTCAAGAATATTTGATAAGTTTGATGGGTTATTCAAGAAAAAGAATTCCTCACTTTTCTAGAGAAAACACTCAAATTCATTCAATAATATCCAAATTAATGTTTCAATAATGAAAAAACACAATATAAGGTAAGAAAAAAACATGCTCAAAATAACCCTAGCTGCATTAGGATTCCTATTTGCGAAATATAATAATTAAAACAGAGAATAAATTTAAATCGTGAAATTCTGGAATCGTTAGAGCCATGCAATCACTTTGCAATCGCGTGGTTGAGTCAATTTCCTCTCGGGTCCTTTTTTGGTGACACCGTGCGATCGTGTGCCACTTTGCCTCACGCGATCGCATGGTTTCCCGTTGGTTTCCTCGTCCACTCCTTAAAGTGATTTGATTCTTGATTCGGGTCCAACATGAAACTTGTTTATTTTTCCATGTAGCTTGTTGTTACATTGCCTGTAGCTTGATTTTTCATGTGATCTCCTACCTTGGATCATATCATTCCCCCTCTTTTGAAAAAGATTCAACATCGAATGTGCAACATGATCAATCCTCTTGTAACTTCTGTAATTGTTGGTTATTGGAACACGCTTATATTTGGTGTTGTCCTTCAACATTATGGATTGTTCTTCCTTGCAAGTAAATTTATTCTTGCTTTAATGTTATGATTTGGTTTTGGTACCTGCAAAACATAAGTAACCAAACTAGGGAGGGATGTGTTAGCATGGCCAAGTGCAAGGATTGGTTCCTTATATTTACCTTTGATATGATCTATTATGGGGATCACGAAGAACATGCGGAAATTAGACTCGAAACGCCGAAAAGCCCCAAATCCAATTGGTTGACGATTACAATGCAACCCCGACCTCACGACTCAAGAACCAGGGGTATATTAAACCCGAGACTTGTTACGATGCAGAGATAAAAACCACAAAGGGGTGAACGCCACAAAGGTTTGTCTAATCCTTTGATAAGTTTGATTTGTTCAATAAGAACGAAGAAGAACAAGGGAATAACTCACCTTCAATTATCAATAATCTCAAAGTTGTGTTTTACAATGGAAAAGAAACTTAATATAGCAAACAAAATGCAAAAAAAATAACCCTAGCCACAAAACAGTAATTAAAACGCGGCTCTAGTTACGACCGTAACATATGGCTTTACGGCCATAAGTGACCCTCGGGTTCAAAAGTTGTTTTATTTCTTACGGCCGTGACATAGGTTCTTACGGCTGTAAGTTACATGTTGAATCAAAATCCCATAAATTACGGCCGTGAAAAGGATGTTTACGGCCGTAAGTCCCTTGCTGCCCAATTTATGCGATGAAGAAGTTACCCCGTAACTTCAGCTTTTACGGCCATTAAAGGCCTTCTGCCTTCTTCCGGTTGTTCTTTGACCCAAATGCATTGTAATGGTGTTGGATCTTCTTCCATCTTGTCATGCATTGAAAATGGAGTCTTCGAGCTTGCACTCGAGCACTCATCCATCCAAGCTTGCATAAATCCCTGCATTGCCTGCTTGATCTTCTTAGCTCTCAGCCTCGTTATTGGACCTACTGGTACATGCAACGGGTCCTTGCTTGTTGGGCCACTCCTGTACTCATCATCCCCTCCCTGTTGAAAATGATTTGTCCCTGAATCATCACATGCATCAAACAGAGAAAGGTTAGGGACGTTAAAAGAAGCATATACATTATACTCACCCAGAAGATCCAGCTTGTATGCATTGTCGTTTATCTTCTCGATGACTTGAAAGGTCCATCTCCCCTTGGCTGCAGCTTAGATTTCCGTTGTGTCGGGATCCGCTCCTTTCATAAGTACACCCAGACCCAATCACCCGGTTTGAACTTCACATGCCTCCGCCCTTTGTTTGCTCGGGATGCATAATGTTCGTTCTTATTTTCTATTTGGTCCTTCACCTTCTCATGGATTTACTTTACAAGCTTAGCATTTTTCTCCCCATCCAAAATGTTCCTTTCGTCTACAGGCAAAGGAATTAAATCAAAAGGAGTTAACGGGTTGAAACCATAAACAGTCTCAAAAGGAGAATATGATGTAGTAGAATGCACAACCCTATTATAAGCAAATTCTACAAATGGTAAACATTCTTCCCAACTTTTTAGGTTCTTATTTATGATGGTGCTAAGGAGTTGGGTTAATGTTCTATTTACTACCTCTGTTGGTCCATCAGTCTGAGGGTTAAATGTAGTAGAAAACAACAATTTGGTACCCATCTTCCCCCACAAAACCTTCCAGAAGTACGTCCCTATCTGATATAATGCCCCTGGGTACCCCATGTAGCCTTACAATTTTCCTAAAGAACAAATCTGCTATGTTTGTAGCATCATCAGTTTTGTGACATGGGATAAAATGCGTTATTTTGCTAAACCTATCTACTACCACAAATATGGAATCCCTACCTTTTTTTGTCCTAGGCAGACCTAAAACAAAATCTATAGATATGTCCACCCAAGGTTCATTAGGCACAGGTAAAGGAGTACAATCCCTGTGGTAGGAACCTAGAGTTAGCCTGTTTACAAGTCTTGCATCGGTTACAGATGTGATAAATATCCATTTTCATTTTAGGCCAATAAAAGTACTCCTACAATATTTCTAAGATTTTCAAGACACCAAAATGCCCCATTAACCCCCCACCATGAGCCTCAAGCACTAACAATTCACGCATAGAGCAATTTGGGGCACAAAGTTTATTTTCCCTAAACAAGTATCCATCATGCCTATAAAACTTATCGATTGCACACTTTTAACAAGAAGCATAAATGGTAGAAAAATCAAGGTCATCAATATACATACCTCTAATATATTCAAACCCAAGCAACCTCGCATTTAAAGAGTTTAGAAGTACGTACTTATGAGAAAGGGCATCTGCTACCATATTCTCCTTACCTTGTTTGTAGCGGATGACATAAGGAAAGATCTCTATGAATTCCATCCATTGAGCATGCCTTTTATTTAGCTTACCTTGCCCCTTGAGATGCTTTAGTGACTCATGATCAGAGTGTATGACAAATTTCTTTGGCCAAAGATAATGCTTTAAATGTTCAATGTGATCACCTAAGTCCTTACTATACACCAAAATGTCATCAAAGTATACCACAACAAATTTACCAATGTAAGCACGTAAAACATGGTTCATTAGTCTCATAAAAGTGCTAGAGGCATTAGAGAGGCCGAATGGCATAATCATCCATTCATATAAAACATACATAGTTTTGAAGGCGATTTTCCATTCATCACCTTCTTTCATGCGAATTTGGTGAAAGCTACTTTTGAGATCTATTTTACTAAAAATACTTGCTCCATGCAACTCATCAAGCATGTTATCTAATCTAGGTATGGGATGGCGATACTTTACAGTGATATTGTTGACTGCTCTACAATCCACGCACATCCTCCATGTCCCATCGTTCTTGGGTACCAATAAGGTCGATACTGCACATGGGCTCATACTCTCCCTGACATAGCCCTTGCTTGACAGCTCCTCAACTTACCTTTGTAGCTCCTTCGTCTCCTCTGGATTGCTCCTATAGGTTGGCTTGCTTGGAATGACCGCTCCTGGCACAAAGTCAATTTGGTGTTCAATCCCGTGAATAGGTGGAATCCCGCTAGGAATCTCCTCTGGAAATAAATCTGCACATTCCTGCAGAAGAGACACAGCTAAACTGGTGTGATACCTCGGCTAAGAAAGCTTAAAAGAAATGATAGGTACTACTCATACAAAAAAGGTGCACCTTCTTTTCCGGAAGTCCATTGTTAGAAACTCCACAATTAAACCTGCTTGGCTGGAGCAATTTTGGGATGAGTGACCTCCTAGGAAGTTTTCTCGGGGAGCGTGCGAGTGAGGACAAAGTATGCTGAAAAGACTCGTGTTGGTACAGTGGGGACAGTACGCCGTCATTTAACAGCCGGGATAGCCCGTTAAAGTCGGATCTCGGATCGTTACAAATGTATCAGAGCCGGCCGCCAGCCGGAAATTGGGAACTAAGTGTTACGCCATAGGGCGGGATCCACCTTAGTATCCTAACGCCTGACAACAGATCCTCAGATGGGTTAAGCGCGATGAGGATGTCGTCAGTCTAATAGGGGGTGATTGTAATACCCCGACTAAGAAAGCTTAAAAGAAATTATAGGTACTACTCATACCAACAAGGTGCACCTTCTTTTCCGGAAGTTCATTGTTAGAAACTCCACAGTTAAGCGTGCTCGGCTTGGAGCAATTTTGGGATGGGTGATCTCCTGGGAAGTTTTCTCGGGGAGCGTGCGAGTGAGGACAAAGCATTCTGAAAAGACTCGTGTTGGTACAGTGGGGACAATACGCCATCATGTAACGGCTGTGATAGCCCGTTAAAGTGGGATCCAAGGTCTTTACAACTGGGGAGGGGGTGGTTAGCTTCGTCAAGTGTCAAGAAGGATTCCTTGTACATTAGCAAAATCACTGGCTTATTTTCAAATATGGCCCTGGTAATCTCACTTTGTTTTGCGTAGAAGCTTACTTTTGTTTCTCTCTGTTTTCTTTTCTGGCACTCATCACACCCTCTCCTTTTTCTGGGATCGTGGTCCCAACTCTCTTCTGATCACTCAACTCTCCTTTTTCTGGGATCGTGGTCCCAACTCTCTTTTGTTCACTCAACTCTCCTTTTTCTGGGAACGTGGTCCTAACTCTCTTTTTCTCTTCCTCACTTTTTAGTTTTAATTGGTCCTCATAGACCTGTTGCAGTGACAAAGGCATAAGTTTGACAATTTTCCCGTCCTTGGTGAAGGTGTATCTATTTTTATAACCGTCGTGAATAACCTTCCGATCAAATTACCACGGCCTGCCATGGGAACCACATCACAAACCACCATATCTTCTTACTTTCCAATTGCAAGATCAATCACCACTTGCTTATTCACTTCTCTCCTGACTCATTCAACCACTGCAGTCTGTAAGGCTTAGGGTTAAAGTACAGGTAGACACAATTTTTCCACAAGGTTAGTAGTAGCCACGTTCGTACAACTACCCCCATCAATTATCAAACTACACACCTTGTTATTCACAAAGCACCTAGTATGAAAGATATTTTCCCTTTGCTCACCTGCCTCTTCTAACTTAACATGAGTACTAATGGCCCTCCTAGTGACAAGTGATTTAGCTACAGCGTAGTCCCCATCCTCACAATCTCTAGCCTCTTCTAAAGCTGGCATATCCTTATACTCATCCTCTTCTTCCTTCTCATCCTCCGAACACAATACCCCATCACGCACAATCAACACCCGCTTATTTGGTCATTGTGAAGAGATATGTCCTAAACCTGTACATTTAAAACATCTAATATCTCTATTTCTAGGAGTTTGAGAATAAGAAATAATTTTACCTTTGTTGGGTGGCTCTTCCTTTCCTTTCGGTGTCTCAAACTTGCTTTTCTGAACAACCCCTTCATTTTTAGAGGTCCCAATCCATGTAGACTTCCCAAAAGGAGTAGAACCTGTAGAAAATTTAGAGGTCCCCTTCCTTTTCAACTGTCGCTCTACTTTCATGGCCATATGCAACATGTCCTCCAAATCAATGTAATGCTGCAATTCAATAACATTAGCAATTTCTCCATTCAAACCGCTTAGGAATCTAGCCATGGTCGCCTCTAGATCCTCTTCAATATTTGCTCTAATCATAGCAATTTCCATCTCTCTATGGTAATCTTCCACACTCCTACTACCTTTGGAAAGGGTTTGTAATTTTTGGTAAAGATCCCTATAGTAATGGTTAGGCACAAACCTCATTCTCATAAGGACCTTCAACTCATCCCAAGTCTTAATATGTCTCTCCCGATTCCTTCTTTTACTAGTCACCAACTGATCCCACCATACTATAGCATAATCTTTGAATTCTACAACCGCTAATTTTACTTTTTTAGCCTCCGAGTAGTTATGACAAACAAAGATTAGTTCCACCCGCTTTTCCCACTCAAAATAAATTTTCGGATTGCTTTTACCTTGAAAAGGAGGGATGGACATTTTTATGTTACCAATATGTCCATCTATGTCATCTCTATCCCTACGTTCACGCCTAAACTCCTTTCTCGCCTTTCTCCTCGATTCTGTCTCTTACCCACACTAGCCATAGACAAGTCTCCACTATCACCATCACTATCAACATCCTCAACATTTTCATTCCTAACTCCATATTGAGGGTGGAAGTCATACCTTAGTGGTCTCCTCAAATTAGGGAATGCACGCGGTTGTTCCTGAAGCAGTTGAACAATTCCTGCACGACGCGGATCCACCTGGTCACATTAGTCCTTCCTAAATTCACACCTGATGGCGTACCCAACCTTGCATCCAATTTTGCATGCATCTTTGCTTTCCATTTTCCCAGCTGTTCCTCCAACAATGCAAGCATCTGAAATTTCTGGTTATCCGCCCCTGTTGACGATGCTTCCTTCTGTGACATGGTTAGTAATTTAAAGAAAAGAAAAGAAAACTTATGTAATGATCCTCACTTGTTTATCACTAGTGTATCACTCACTTTTGGCTTTTCCCTCTAATATTCTCACCACTCTTGCCTTTTTCCTCTTGTTTCCCCTTTTCTCTAGTTCTCAACGAACCAACCAAACTAATTAAGGATTTGACCTCCATGGAATTAACCTCCAAGCTCGAAAACAAGAATTGAATGAGAACACAACAACAATGGAAAAACGAATTGAAGATTTTCAAGAAGGTGATTTTCTTGAAATAGAAATTTTGATTGCACGAACCAAGAATGACTTTTAATGTAGTAATGGACAATGAGAAATTATCAAGAATGTAGGAAATATTGTAACAGATATCAAGAAAGGTCTTCTTGAATTTGGAATTGTGTTCTTGATCTTGATTTTCAACAATAATCACTTTTTTTTTGCTAATCAAGAAAAATCAACAAGAACGAGAATTGAAATTACGACCAATCTTGAATTAGTGAAGAATTTTCAAGAAATCCAATAATTGAATGAAACTTCAATATAGGAACAAAAACGAAAAATTCAAAACAAGAAATATGAAAAGAATTGGATTTAGAGACCAGCTCTGATACCAGATGATATGATCCGTTATGGGGATCACAAAGAACACGTGGAAATTAGACTCGAAACGCCGAAAAACCCCAAATCCAATTGGTAGATGATAACAATGCAATCCTGACCTCATGACGCAAGAATCAGGGGTATATTAAACCCGGGACCCGTTACGATGCGGAGGTAAGAACCAAAAAGGGGTGAACGCCACAAAGGTTGTCTAATCCTTTGATAAGTTCGATTTGTTCAATAAGAACGAAGAAGAACAAGGGAATAACTCACCTTCAATTATCAATAATCTCAAAGTTGTGTTTTACAATGGAAAAGAAACTTAATATAGCAAACAAAACGCAAAAAAAAATAACCCTAGCCACAAAACAGTAATTAAAACGCGGCGCTAGTTACGGCCGTACCATATGGCTTTACGGCTGTAAGTGACCCTCGGGTCCAAAAGTTGTTTTATTTCTTACGACCATGACTAAGGTTCTTACGGCCATAAGTTACATGCTAAATCAAAATCCCATAATTCAATTACGGCCGTGAAAATGATGTTTACGGTCATAAGTCCCTTGCTGCCCAATTTATGCGATGAAGAAGTTATGGCCGTAACTTCAGCCTTTACGGCCGTAAAAGGCCTTCTGCCTTCTTTTCCGGTTGTTCTTTGACCCAAATGCATTGTAATGATTTTGGCTCTTCTTCCATCTTGTCATGCATTGAAAATGGAGTCTTTGACCTTGCACTCGAGATCTCATCCATCCAAGCTTGCATAAATCCCTACATTGCCTGCTTGATCTTCTTAGCTCTCAGCCTCGTTTTGGACCTACCGGTACATGCAACGGGTCCTTGCTCGTTGGGCCACTCCGATACTCATCAACCTTTGTGCAAAAAAGCTTATTTAGTTGGTGGACTCTCTTTTCTTTTTCTGTTTGCGAGTCACGCTCTCCTTTTGTAGAGGTCGTGGTCTCAACTTTCTTATTATCAATTTTGACTACCTCTTCTTTTTCTGAAGTCATGGCCTCAAGTCTCTTATTTTTTTCTTCAGAAACACTCTTTATTTTTAATTGATCCCCTTGAACCTCTTTAGGTAACAAAGGAGCAATAGTAATCTTTGTCCCACATGCACCACTCTCCTTTCATCTTTCCATGGCCAACCCAACAAAATATGCCCAACATGCATAGGCACCACATCATAAATCACCTCATCTTTGTAACCCCCAATGGTAAATTTAACCTTAACCTGCATGTTCACCTTAATTTGCCCAGACTCGGTCAACCATTGCGATTTATAAGGATTATGGTGTTTCATCTTATGCAAATTCAAAATTTCCATCAACATGGTACTAACCACACTTATACAACTCCCCCATCAATCACCAAATCACAAACTATTTTATCCACTAAACACCTAGTGTGAAATAGGTTATCCCTTTGTTCATCTACCTCATTCACCTTAACTCTAGAACTAACCCTTTACAGCATAAGTTAATTCCTCACCATCACTACTACTAGCCCTAATATCCTCTAATTTAGGTATCCCTTCAAATTCATCCTCAAAAATCATCTCCCAATTACGTATAACCATTACCCTTTTATTTGGACATTGGGATGCAATATGACCCGAACCCTTACATTTAACACATTTAATATTCCTATCCTTAGTAGGTTGAGAATTAGAAATATTTTTACCTTTTTTTGTAGGTTTCTCTCTCAATTTTGGGACATGATCATCGTTGTTTTCCCGACTTGGTTGTGATGTAGGATATGATCCTGGTGCCTGTCTTGTTGCCCCCTTTTGCTTCAGTTTCCTCTTTACTTTCATTGGTATATGCGTTATGACCTCCAACTCCACATAGTACTGCAACTAAACCACATTAGCAACTTCCCAATTTAGCCCACTCAAGAACCTAGCCATAGTATCCTCCCTATCCTCAACAATATTGGCCCTAATCATACCAATTGTCCTTATGGTACTCCTCCACACTCCTAAACCTTTGTGTAAGCCCCTGCAACATTTGGTAAATATCCCTATGATAATAGCCCGTGACAAACCTCTTCCTCATTAAATCTTTTATCTTATCCAATGTTTCTACCAGTCTCTCACCATTCCTCCTCCTACCCATCATTAATTGATCCCACCAAGTTATTGCATATCAATAAACTCCACTACAGCTAACCTCATCTTATTTTCCTCCAAATAGTTATTATGACATTCAAACATCAATATTACCTTCTTCTCCCAATCTAGACAAGCCTCTGGATCACTCCTGTAACGCCCCTAAAATTTCTATAATTTATGCACATGAATTTATTATATATTTTCTTAGGTGAATATATCATCGTTAAAGTTATTGTTGAAATGGATACCCATATATTTATTTTATTCCTTGAAAAATAGGAAACATTTCATTAATTAAAAATTTGGGAACCATATGTCTATATATGAAAGTTTTGCCCTAATACAGTAAATTAGGGAATAATGTAGAAATTATGAGAAATCTAGTTAATTACAATTTTTTCCACTTCAACAAGCAATCTTTGTCATAATCGTATGAATTAATTATTGCCCCGAGGTCGTTGCATGTTATATACCATCCCGTCGTTTGTAGCATGGCGTTAAAATCGATGTATGGAACATGTGTTTTCGTATTCGGATGTGCCTGAAAAATCGTGCCTAAGTGGCATAACTGTAATAGCAAGACATTTTGTGGAGTTCTGGTAGCATAAACTGACCTAAAACCATGTTTTAAAAGTACTATATTTTATATAACTTCATTTCATAAGATTCTAACCACCAAATGCACAATAAATGCAGGAAAATCTTAAATGAATTCATCTATAAAGCTGTGAGTAAAGAAAAAATGTGTTCTTTTGTGATTTTAGTCGTTCTTAATCATTTTTATTATATTCAAATTCATGATTTAACCTTGGTTATTATATAAATGTTCTAGATTTCTCTTCTTGGAATCAAGAATTTGATGCAATAAGGAATTTAATATGAACAAGGATTGTTAGAAAGATTTTCCAAAGATTATTTTCTAAGAAAAGATTTCTTGAATTCTCTTGGAACGAATTTTCTTGATTCTTGTTCAAAAATCAAAACTTTTTTTTTTTTTTTTTTTAATTTTCGGATTTCTTCTCCTTTTTTTTTTTGGCTACTCAACAAGAATAATCAAGAACAAGAAGCAGAATTTGGCAAATCTTGAATTTCTGACGACTTTCAAGAAACAAGAATTGGAATGAAAAATTTTTGTTGAATGAATAAAATCCGGAAATAAAAGAAAATAAATGGAATACTAAATACTTGGATTTAGAGACAGACTCTGATACCAGATGATATGACCCGATATGGGGGATCACCAAGAACACGCGGAAATAAACGTTGGAAAACTCTAAAATCCAATTAGTAGACGGTAGAAATGTAACCCCGACCTCACCACGCAAGAACTATGGGTATATTAAACTCAAAATCCTTTGATAAGTTCGAGTTTGTTCAACGAGAACAAGAAGAAATTTAAGAGAATACCTAATCTTCAATATCATAAATCTCAAGATAAAAGTTGTTCATTACAATGTTGAATGAAGCCTTAAATAGGCTAACAAAATAAAGTAACCAAAAATAAACTAGAAACAAAATAACCCTAACCGCCTAACTTAAGTCAAATATGTGGCGCCTAAGTTACGGTCGTAACTTAAACATTTACGGCCGTAAGTGACTTATGGCTTAAAAATAAAAACACAGTTTACGGTCGTGACACTTTTATATACGGCCGTAAGTGACTTGCTGAACCAAAATAAAAAGTTACTAAACTCTGTTTACGGCTGTGAGTGTTTTGATTACGGCCATAAGTACTTCCAATTCAGTTACGACCGTGAGATCATATATTACAACCGTTTTTTCTCTTCTGTCCAATTTCACGATGATAATGTTACGGTCGTAATTTTGGGTTTTACGGCCGTCAGCTGCTGCATTAATTTCTTGTTGTTCTTTGATCCAAATGCATTGTAATGACTTTGGCTCCTCGTCCACTTTGTTATGCAATGTAAATGAGGTCTTCGCACTCGAGCACTCATTCATCCACGCTTGCATAAATCCTTGCATCGCCTACTTAATTCTTTTGGCTCTTTGCCTCGTTATTGGCCCCACGGGCACATGCAACGGGTCAACGCTCATCGAGCCACTCCGGAACTCATCATCCCCTCCCTGTTGAAAAGGATTCGTCCTCGAATCATCACCTGCGTCAAATAGAGAAAGATCGGCAACATTAAAAGAAGCAGACACGTTATACTCACCTGGAAGATCAAGCTTATATGCATTCTCATTTATCTTTTCAATGACTTGAAAAGGTCCATCGCCTCTTGGCTGCAACTTAGACTTCCTTTGGGTTGGGAATCACTCATTTCGCAAGTGCACCCACATCCAATCACCCGGCTCGAATGTCACTTGCCTCCTACCTTTGTTGGCATGAGTCGCATAATGCTCATTTTTATTTTCAATTTGCCTTTTCACCTTCTCATGAAGGGTCTTCACAAGCTTAGCCTTTTTCGCCCCGTCCAAACTGCTCCTTTCATCTACAGGTAAAGGAATCAAATCAAGAGGAGTTAGCGGGTTGAAACCATAAACAACTTCAAAAGGTGAACATGAAGAAGTAGAATGCACCGACCGATTATAAGCAAACTCCACAAATGGCAAACATTCCTCCTAACTTTTTAAATTCTTATTTATTATAGTGCGCAAAAGTTGGATTAATGTCTTATTAACTACCTCCGTTTGACCATCAGTTTGCGGGTGACATGTAGTAGAAAATAACAATTTAGTACCCATCTTCCCCCACAACACTTTCCAAAAGTAGCTTAGGAACTCAACATCCCTATCAGACACAATACTCCTAGGTACCCCATGGAGTCTCACAACTTCCCTAAAGAATAGGTCCGCTATGTTTTTTGCGTCATTAGTTTTATGACAAGGAATAAAATGTGTCATTTTGTTAAACCTGTCTACCATCACAAATATCGAGTCTCTACCTTTTTTTGTCCTAGGCAAACCTAAAACAAAATCCATAGATATATGTACCCAAGGCTCATTAGGTACAGGTAAAGGAGTATACAACCCTTGTGGTAGGACCCTAGACTTTGCTTGTTTACAAGTTATGCATCTGTTACAAATATGGTGGACATCTCTTTTCATTTTATGCCAATAAAAATTTTCCTGCAGTGTTTCTAAAGTTTTCAAGACACCAAAATGTCCCATTAATCCCCCACCATGTGCTTCACGCACTAACAATTCACGTATAGAACAATTTGGCACACACAACTTATTTTCCCTAAAAAGATATCCATCATGCCTATAAAATTTGTCAACTGCACATTTTTCACATGAAGCATAAATGGTAGAAACATCAGGCAATTCAACATACATACCTCTAACATATTCAAACCCAAGTGATAAGTGTATTTTATACACTTATTTGTACGTCTAAATTAGAATAAATTATTATCGTTTTAGAATATATGCTATTTAATTTGTGTTTATTTGTTTACTTTGCAGAAAATATCCCAAAAGATGAAGAATGAAGTAATTGATGAGAAAAATGCATAATTGAATGCTAATTGGAGCTAAAATGAGCAATTGATAAGTTTATGACGTCAACCGGAAAGATGCAATGTGGCGAAGTAAATGAATAAGAAGCTGGAGGATCCAGTTGCAGGAATTGAGAGTTGAAACGAGCAAATTGAGAAGACTCCAAAGTATGGAGATTATATTGTTGCAATTGGAAGTTGAAGAACTAAAGAGAAAATTAAACATGAGGGACCAACTTGCAAATATCCAATGATTGATTTGTGATGAGTACCTGAGTGGCCCAACGAGTAAGGACCCGTTGCATGTACCAGTGGGACCAATAACGAGGCAGAGGGCTAAGAAGATCAAGCAAGCAATGCAGGGGTTTATGCAAGCTTGGGTGGATGAATATTCAAATGCATGGTCAAAGACTCCATTTTCAATGCATGACAATATGGGGGATGCGCCAAAACCGTTACAAGGCATTTGGGTCAAAGAACAAGGAGAAAAGAATTCAGAGGACCTTTTACGGCCGTAAGGTCTGGGAGTTACGGCCGTAACTTTGCTATCGCACGACCGTAACAATCAATTCACGGCCGTAATGGAGTTATGCAGTTTTTATTCAGAAGGTGTCTTACGGCCGTAAGAACTAGTGTCACGGCCGTAAGAGTAAAAATCAGTTTTGGACCTGAGGGGCAATTACGGCCGTAAGGTTGATTTTCACGGCCGTAAATCCCGCCTCGTTTTAATTTGTGTTTTGCGGCTAGGGTTAATTTTGGACGCGTTTTTAGGTTATATTATGTTTTCTTTGTCATTGTAAAGAGACAATTTTGATGATTAATGAGATTGATTGAATTAGGTGAGTTTATCCCTATTCTTCTTCGTTCTTGATTGAACCCTTTGAACTTATCAAAGGATTTGACAACCTTTGTGGCGTTCACCCCTTTATGGTTCTTCATTCCGCATCTTAACGGGTCTTGGATTTGATACATCCTTGGTTCTTGAGTCGTGAGTGTCGGGTCATATTGTTATCGTCAATTAATCTGGATTTGGAACTTTCCAAGTGTTTAATTCAATTTCCGCGAGATCCCGTGATTCCCCAACAAGAATCACATCATTTGGTATCAGAGCTTGGCTCTAAATCCAGGTTTTGATATAATTCTTATTTTGTTTCATTTTTTTTTCTTCATTAGATTTCATTGTTCTTGAGCCATCATTGAATCGATAATAGATTCTTGGGTTTCTTGAAATTCTTCACTATTTCAAGATTGGTCGTAGTTTCAATTTTGTTATTATTGATTGTTCTTGATTAGTCAAAAAAAAAAAAGTACGAAATTCAGATAAAAAAATGATTATTATTGAAGAGCACGATCAAGAACACAATTCCATATTCAAGAAGACCTTTCTTGATACCTTTTATTTTTCCCACATTCTTAGTAGTTTTCGTCATCCATCACTACTTTCAAATTCTTTCAATTCTAGTTACATCAATTTTCTTGAGTCCAATATTCCATCAAATCTTCTTTTCATCTGTTTGTGTCTTGCACCTTGGGTTAATTCCACAAGGACCAAGTCCGTGACTAGTTTGGTGGGTTATTTGAGAACTTGAGAAAAGGGATACAGAGGAAAAAGACAGAGTGGTGAGATCAATAGAGGGAAAAAGCCAAATAGAGTGAAAACACGAGTGCTAAACACGTGAGGATATATTTTCTTGAAAATTATTTCTTTTCTTTTGATCACTAACCATGTCACAGAAGGACGCATCATCGACAGGGGAGGATAACCAACAGTTCCACTTCCTTGCAATGCTGGAAAAACGATTCGAGAGGTGGGATACGAAGTTGGGGGAGATCAAAAACTCCGTGGACACGCATAGTGCAGCAATTGCCCAACTACGAAGAGAGCAACCGCATACGGCTCCTAATATCCGGAAGCCGCAAAGGTATGAAAATAATCCTAGGAATAGAGTTTGGGATGATGATGATTTTGAGATAGGAGATAGTGTTGACGATGATAGTGAAAGTGTATCAGTGGCTAGCTTGTGTAGGAGAAGAGGTCGTGGTGGTCGGCATGGAAGAGGAAATAGGCGTGAAAATAGGGATGATGATGGGATGGATAGAAGCTTAGGAAACATTAAAATGTCCATACCAGCTTTCCAAGGGAAAAGTGATCCGGAGGTGTACTTTGAGTGGGAGAAGAAGGTAGAACTGATTTTTGAGTGCCATAACTACTCAGAGGGGAAAAAGGTGAAGTTGGCGGTTATAGAATTCACAGACTATGCACTTGTGTGGTGGGATCAATTAGTGACAAGTAGGAGGAGGAACCGTGAACGACCTATTAAGACCTGGAACGAGTTGAAGGGTTTGATGAGAAAAAGGTTTGTGCCCAACCATTACTATAGGGACTTGTACCAGAAACTCCAAACTCTGTCTCAGGGTTCGAAGAGTGTAGAAGAATACCATAAGGAGATGGAGATCGCTATGATTCGAGCAAATATTGAGGAGGATCTGGAGGACACAATGGCCAGGTTTTTGAGTGGTTTGAACAGAGACATTGCAAATGTTATAGAACTGCAACATTATGTTGAGCTGGAGGAGATGTTGTACATGGCGATGAAGGTGGGAAGGCAACTGAAGAGTAAAGGGACAGCAAAATACTCTTCAGGATCTACTCCTTGGAAACCTACGTGGAGTGAAAATAACAAAACTGAAGGAGCTGCTCCAAAGGGAAAACCAGAACCACCGAAGGCTCGAGAGGAATCTGCCAATAAAGGTAACCCCGCTTCTAACTCTCAACCTCCTAGAAGTAGGGCCATCAAGTGTTTTAGGTGTATGGGAATCGGACACATTGCATCACAATGCCCGAACAAAAAAATAATGCTTGTGCGAAATGGGGTGGTTGTATCGGAGGATGAGGTTGAGGATGATGATGAGTTTAAGGATATGCCCGCCTTAGAAGAAGCTAGTGATTGTGACGATGGAGATTATGCTGTAGCTCAGTCCCTCATTACTAGGCGTGCTCTTAGTACCCAAATTAAGATGGAGGAGTCGGGTGAGCAAAGGGAAAACATATTCCATACTAGATGCTTTGTTAATAATAAAGTGTGTAGTTTGATAATTGATGGGGGCAGTTGTACCAACATGGTTAGTACCACTCTTGTTAAGAAATTGTGTTTACCCATAATCAAACACCCTAGGCCTTATAAATTACAATGGCTGAATGAGTCCGGTGAGATCAAAGTGAATAAGCAGGTGTTGATCAACCTTTCTATCGGGAAGTATGATGATGAGTTAATTTGTGATGTAGTTCCAATGCATGCTGGACACATCCTGTTGGGTCGGCCACGGAAATATGACAGGAGGGTGGTACATGACGGGTACAAAAATAGGTACAGTTTTACAAAGGATGGAAAAAGTATTAGACTTATGACCCTGATTTTTCTATCATTTATGCTTCATGTGAAAAAGGTGCAATTGATAAATTTTATAGGCATGATGGCTATTTGTTTAGGGAAAGTAAACTTTGTGTGCCTAATTTTCTATGCGTGAATTGCTAGTGCGTGAGGCTTATGGTGGGGCGTTAATGGGACACTTTGGTGTTATTAAGACATTAGAAACTTTACAAGAGCACTTTTATTGGCCTAAAATGAAAAAGGATGTTCACCATATTTGTGAAAGGTGCATAACTTGTAAGCAATCTAAGTCTAGAGTCTTACCACAAGGTTTGTATACACCTTTGCCCGTACCTAATGAACCTTGGGTAGATATATCCATGGATTTTGTGTTAGGTCTGCCTAGGACAAAAAAAAGGTAGAGACTCGATATTTGTGGTGGTAGACAGGTTTAGCAAAATGGCGCATTTTATTCCTTGTAATAAAATTGATGCATATAAGCTCAATCTTCCAAATGAGTATAATGTGTCTGCTTCTTTTAATGTTGCTGATCTTTCTCTGTTTGATGCAGGTGATGATTCGAAGACGAATCCTTTTCAACAGGGAGGGGATGATGAGTTCCGGAGTGGCTCGACGAACGTTGACCCGTTGCACGTGCCCGTAGGACCAATAACGAGGCAAAGAGCCAAAAGAATCAAGCAGGCAATGCAAGGATTCATGCAAGTGTGGATGGATGAGTGTTCGAGTGCAAAGACCTCGTTTACGTTGCATAAAAAAGTGGAAGAAGATCCAAAGTTATTACAATGCATTTGGATCAAAGAAGAACAAGAAAATAAGGCAGAAGTAGAATCACGGCCGTAACACCTCTTTCACGGCCGTAAAATCATCTTGGCTAAATTTGTGCATAAAGGCAGTCACGACTGTAAACCATGATCTCACGACCGTAACATCATCAAGAAAAAATTATGCAGAAGAGGACTCACGGCCGTAATACAAACCTTCACGGCCGTAAATAAAGTTTAGTAGTTTTTATATTTTTATTCAGAGAGTCGATTACGGCCGTATATAAATTTGTCACGGCCGTAACATATGTTTTTAATTTTTAATCTGTAGCATTCTTACGGCCGTAAACTCATAAGTCACGGCCGTAACTTAGGTGCCGCAATTTAAGATAATGTTAGGCGGTTTGGTTTATTTACAATTCTAGTCTATTTAGGTTGTTTTATTTTGTTAGTCTATTTATAGGGCTTCATTCAGTATTGTAAAATACACAACTATTATTCTTGAGATTAATGATATTGAAGGTGAGATATTCCCTTAATTTCTTCGTGTTCTCATCGAACAAATTGAACTTATCAAATGATTTGACAACCTTTGTGGCGTTTCCCCTTTGTGGTTCTTATCTCCGCATCGTAATGGGTTTTGGGTTTAATATACCCATAGTTCTTGCGTCGTGAGGTCGGGGTTGCATTGTTACCGTCTACTATCTTGGATTTTAGAGCTTTCCGGCGTTTAATTCCGCCTGTTCTTGGTGATCCCCGTATCGGATCACATCAAAAATGTTTTTAATTTGCTTAAGGATAGGTTATGTTCTACACCGGTTTTGGCTTTTCTTAACTTTAACCAAACATCTGAGATTGAATGTGATGCATCAAGAATAGGGATTGGAGCTGTTCTTATGCAGGAAAAAAGGTCAATTGCATTCTTCAGTAAAAAGCTAAGTGGAGCGTCATTGAATTATCCTACTTATGACAAGGAGCTTTATGCTCTTGTTCGTGCTTTGGAGACATGACAGCGTTATCTGTGGCCAAAGGAATTTGTCATACATTCTGATCATGAGTCGCTAAAGCATCTCAAGGGGCAAGGTAAGCTAAACAAAACGTATGCTCGATGGATGGAATTCATAGAGACGTTTTGTAGCGAACAAGAATTTTTACGCATTAAATAATTATTTTAAATTATGAAAACATGCCGCTGCGATCTCACCCATTTTTAATTTAACATTGCGATGTATTCGTCTAGCCAAGTCGAGAAATGTCAAGTCCATTCGATTTTAAATAAATTCCGAATTTCCAAAATTTTATTTATTTATTTAAATTATTATTTTCAAAATCATTTTAAATCCCAATTTACGTCAATCTCGTTTTATCAGTTTCATTCTTCCGACCCAGTTAAATTCACGTACGATTTTCCTCGAATTACGTGCAATGCTTGTCTAGATTTTCACACTACCAACTTCCATCTATCACATCAATCTCATACCATGCCATACCCTAACTCTATATCACCAACCCACTCCATTTCACACCACCAACCCTCTCTTTCAGCAACACCATTTTCAACGATCAACCACTCCCTCTCAGCAGCCACTCCACCGGTTCTCCCAGCACCAAAGGTGATATGATCCGGACCAGGCATCGAAGGGCGAAGTCGATCCATTGGCAATATGATAGTGATCTACGTGCAAAACGGAGCATGTTCCGTGTTGGTGTCGAGCCGAGAAGGCGAAAGGATCGAGCCGAGGCAGGAAATCAAACAATAAGGCAGAACTTGATTCACGGCCGTAACCTTCATTTTTACGGCCGTAACATTCTTAAGGCAGAAACAGGCAGAACGTTGATTACGGCCGTAAGAAGTTTATCACGGCCGTAAAACTGAAATTGAAATATTTTATGGCCGTAACATGTTGATCACGGGCGTAACACCTAATTGAAATTTGAGACAGAATGTTCATTACGGCCGTAAGCTATATATTCACGGCCGTAATTCAGGATTCCGGATTTTGCCAATTATTTTGTTTCCTTTTATTATTTTAGGTTATTTTCCTATTTTAGAATTTTAGTCTAATTAGAATTCTATTTTGAGTAATTTAGATGCTAGGTTATTTTGCTTATTTATACGCTTTTTCAATTCATTGTAAACAGACAAGTTTGAGTTGATTAATAAAATTTGTGAGAGGATTCTCCAAAATTGAGAGGTTGAGTTTATTCCCATTTTCTTGAACTTATCAAAGATCCGATCTTTGTGGCGTTCTTCCAGCAAACTTATCAAATATTCTCAAGAATATTTGTGGCGTTTCCGAATTCGAAACTTATCAAGGAAATTGACAAGTCCTTGTGGCGTTCACCAATCTTGGTTCTTCAATCCGCATCGCCATAAATTGCGTCGTGATTGTCGGGTCAAGGCTTTACCGTCGTTCTCTCCTTATTTTTCGTTGTTTGTCTTGTGTCGATCTGATCTAGATCTACCTAGGGTTTTAAATATCGTTATTCCGCGTGTTCGACGAGATTCCCCGACTGGGAACTCATCATCTGGTATCAGAGCTTAGATCTATTTCAGATTCTTGCGTTTCTTGATTTTCTTAATTTTTTTCGTGTTCTTCGTGTCAATCATAATTTTTTTCAGTTTGATCCATAAGAGTCAGTCCCAAAAAATTCAAAAGTGTTTTTCATGTTCGTTTTTCGTCCAAATCCAGTTCCGTTTTTTCTGCCATACTCGTAGTCCAATTCTATGGCAGATTTTAAAAAAAAAAATCCGAAAATTCCCAAATATTCCCCAAATATTACGAATTTCCTTGTTCGTGTCTTAAAAATGTCTGATAGAGAGGCTTCTACATCTTCATCTTCTGTTGGAGACAGGAAACAGCCCAGGGGCGTGAATAGAAAGGATGAACAGGGTAATGGTGATATTACAGCAATAAGGGCACAATTTGAGAGATTTATGGCACAGATGGTGAATAGAGATGCAGGGCGTGAATAGAGACCTCAGGATCAGTCTCATGATGGTTCTCGGGTTAGGAGAGGTAATAGACGTGAGGTTGGTGTGGATAATGAAGACATGGGCAGTGAAAGTGGCAGTATATCTTCAGGTAGTATACGAAGGAGGGATAGAGGAGATAGGAATGAAAGGAGGCATGATAGGGAGCGTCGTGATGCTAGGAGGCATCGTGGGGGTAGAGATGTTGTTGATGACGACCTTGGAAAAATTAAAGTGAAAATACCATCGTTCCAGGGTAGGAGTGATCCAGAGGCGTACTTGGATTGGGAGACAAAGGTTGAACGGCTTTTTGATTGTAATAATTATTCAGAAAAGAAGAAGGTGAAATTAGCCGTGATTGAATTCACCGACTATGCAAATATTTGGTGGGATCAATTAGTGACGGGTAGGAGGAGGAACCTTGAGGAGCCGGTGGAGAGTTGGGGTGAATTAAAAACCATAATGAGGAAGCAGTTTGTGCCGACTCATTATTATAGGGATATTTATCAGAGGCTGCAGGGTTTGACTCAGGGGTCGAGGAGTGTAGAAGATTATCATAAGGATATAGAGGTGGCGATGATTCTGGCTAACGTGGTGGAGGATCGGGAAGCTACGATGGCTAGGTTTCTGAGTGGGCTGAATAAAGATATTGCCAATATCATTGAGCTGCAACATTATGTGGAGCTGGAGGATATGGTGCATATGGCCATGAAGGTGGAAAGGCAGCTAAGGCGAAAGGGGGCAGCAAGACACTCACCATCTTATCCTACATCACAACCTAAGCAGGAATCCAACGTTGAACATAACCCGAAAGGGAAGGAGGAGCCTACAACGAAAGGTAAAAATATTTCTGATTCTCAAACTACTCGGGATAGAAATATTAAGTGTTTTAAGTGCTTGGGTAGGGGTCATATAGCATCCCAGTGTCCAAATAGGAAGCTAATGATCTTGCGTGATAATGGTGAAATTAGTTCCGAGGATGAATTTAAGGGAATGCCTAAGTTAGTGGATGTTGGAGCTAGTAGTAGTGATGAGGAAGGATTGACCTATCCTGAAAAAGAATCACTTGTTAATCGACGTGTCCTTAGTGCTAGGGCTAGGGTGGATGAAATTGGTGAGCAAAGGGACAATCTCTTCCATACTAGGTGCTTAGTGGGTAAAAAGGTTTGTGGTATGATGATTGACGGGGGAAGTTGTACTAATGTGGTTAGTACAATGTTGATTAATAAATTGGGCTTAAGCTTGATGAAATATCCAAACCCTTATAAATTGCAGTGGCTGACCGAGTCAGGAGAAATTAAGGTAAATAAGCAGGCTAGGGTCAATTTTTCCATCGGGGGTTATAAGGATGAGGTGGTCTGTGACGTGGTACCTATGCATGTTGGTCATATATTGTTGGGGCGACCCTGGCAACATGACAGGAGGGTAGTGCATGATGGGTTTAAGAATCAATATACATTTGTGAAGGGTGGGAAGAAATTTACACTTGTTCCGTTATCTCCAAAAGAAGCTCAAAATGATCAATTGAAAATCAAAAGTGAGTTTGAAAAAAGAAATAAGAGTGTTGAGGCCACGACCTCAGAAAAAGGAGAGGGTGTGAAAGTTGAAAACAAGAGAGTTGAGGCCACGACCTCAGAAAAAGGAGAGAATGAGTGCAAAAAGAAAAGAGAGTCCACCCCCAAATTGAGTTTATTTGCACATAGGTTGGTGTACGGAGATCCACACCTTGCACTTAACCGAGCTAACAATTCCCTCCCCAGTTCTTTAAAATCTGTTTTGCAGGGACATAAATCAAGCCATGGATTTAAGACGAGGCAGAAATTTATTAGCCAGAATAAGCAGCCCAAGAGTCTAAAGGACTGGACGAAGCTTAAAAATGATCATCGAGCCCAGAAAAGCAGGAGGAGCTTGAAAAGCCGACCAAAAATGGATTCGAGGTCGAATCCTTTTCAAGAGAGGGAGTATGATGTGATCCGGACCAGGCATCGAAGGGCGAAGTCGAGCCATCGAAAATATGATAGTGATCTACGTGCAAAACGGAGCATGTTCCGTGTTGGTGTCGAGCTGAGAAGGCGAAAGGATCGAGCCGAGGCAGGAAATCAAACAATAAGGCAGAACTTGATTCACGGCCGTAACCTTCATTTTTATGGCCGTAACATTCGTAAGGCAAAAACAGGCAGAACGTTGATTACGGCCGTAAGAAGTTTATCACGGCCGTAAAACTGAAATTGAAATATTTTACGGCTGTAACATGTTGATCACGGGCGTAACACCTAATTGAAATTTGAGACAGAATGTTCATTACGGCCGTAAGCTATATATTCACGGCCGTAATTCAGGATTCCGGATTTTGCCAATTATTTTGTTTCCTTTTATTATTTTAGGTTATTTTCCTATTTTAGAATTTTAGTCTAATTAGAATTCTATTTTGAGTAATTTAGATGCTAGGTTATTTTGCTTATTTATACGCTTTTTCAATTCATTGTAAACAGACAAGTTTGAGTTGATTAATAAAATTTGTGAGAGGATTCTCCAAAATTGAGAGGTTGAGTTTATTCCCTTTTTCTTGAACTTATCAAAGATCCGATCTTTGTGGCGTTCTTCCAGCAAACTTATCAAATATTCTCAAGAATATTTGTGGCGTTTCCGAATTCGAAACTTATCAAGGAAATTGACAAGTCCTTGTGGCGTTCACCAATCTTGGTTCTTCAATCCGCATCGCCATAAATTGCGTCGTGATTGTCGGGTCAAGGCTTTACCGTCGTTCTATCCTTATTTTTCGTTGTTTGTCTTGTGTCGATCTGATCTAGATCTATCCTAGGGTTTTAAATATCGTTATTCCGCGTGTTCGACGAGATTCCCCGACCGGGAACTCATCACAAGGTCATGGTAAGAACCACCACCGCCACCTCCTTCATCATCACCATCATCATCACCACCTCCATCTCCATCGCAGCCACTGCAGTTGCCTCATCACGCCACCAACCTCCATCATCACCACCTCAATCACCACTGCCCATCCAACACCACCTACACCTCCACTTTCATCACCCAACCACAACTTCCATAGTTCGAGCTCCATTACCCTGCTGCGAAACCCAACCCATTTCCCACTGTCACCACCGGCACCACCAACACCACTACCGCAAACAACCCATCCTCAGAATCAACCCAAAATCAAACCCATAAACCAAGAATAAGACATAAACCCAAAAAAAAAAAACAACTTACCCAAGCTACTCACCTTCGACCGCCGCTTCTTCGACCGGAGTTTCATCGCGATTTGAGCCTCGTTTCACCTCTGTATCTCACACCCAATCCTCTCAAAACCTTAACCCTCCCTTGCCGCCGCTCGCCCCCACCTGCAGTGATGTTTCGCCGGCTGTAGCACTGGTTTCCCCTAATTTTCGCCGTCAGTCGCCACCCCTCTCTTCCGCCCTCTCTGGTCGTGAATGGGAGAGAAAATATATTCTTATTTTTAAAGCTATTCATTCCGGCCCTTAAGTTTTTAAATGATTTTTATAAGCCATTTATTTTTAAAATTTCTTATCTCAATCCCCACAATTTAATATCCATTTTTGAGTTTCAACCCAAAGTTTGGAAAAGTATTCATTTTAGTCCCTCAACTTCCAAAATTTACATTTTAGTTCCTCAACTTTCAAAGTATTCATTTTTGTCTCTCAAGTTTGAAAAGTATTCATTTTAGTCCCTCAACTTTCAAAGTACTCTCAACTTTCATGGTATTCATTTTAGTCCCTCAACTTTCAAGGTATTCATTTTAGTCCCTGAAATTTCAAAATCAGCAATTTCAATCCAAAAATTTTAATTTATCATTTTTTAGCTATAAATCTCAAAAGTCTAATTCGTCTTATTTTTCTAATTGGCTAGACGAGGCGTACGAAGATTTAAAAGATTGAAGTCATTCCCGCTCAAACACACTCGTTAAGTTTAAGGTAGACACTCTCCTATTAATTGATTTAAATTATGATTGCATGTGAATGTGTATGTTATGTGACTTATGTGAAAGTTATTTTTATAAAAAGAAACGAGAATATATTTCTTCGGAAATATTTATGTTGTTATGCTTGTCATAACTTATATGCTTTTATCCATGAGAAAGAAAGAAGAGAATATCTTGCAAGATAAATGATGATGTTATGCATAACTTATGTGCCTTATGTGCACGAGAAGAAAGAGCAACCCACACCCTATGATTTTAAAGAGCCTATGATTTTCAAAGAGAAAACCTATGCTTTAATGCACGAGAAGAGCAACCCATACCCTATGATTTCTAAAGAGACTGCATTTACGTGTTCAATTATATTGTAAATTAATTAATTGGCGATGTGTCTACTGAGTATTTCTATGAAATGCTCATGTCTATTTTTAACAACATTTGTAGATTTCGGAGAGGGTGACAAGTGATGGATGATTGTGGCAATAGTCGCTAAATGGTTGAAAATCGTATTTTAATGATCCGTATTTCCAAACATTGGATAATTTTGAGAATTTCAATTGTTTGAGAAATTATGACATTGTCAATTGTTTTACAATATTAATGGCTCGCTTTATTATTTCGAATTGTTTCATAAAGGTTTTAAACTTTATCGACCATTACAGTTTATTTAATGTTGCCAAAAATGAATTTTAGTTATTTCTTCTGCTAAAATGTTATTTTAAAAGTTAGATCAGACGATGACGTGTTGAACCGGGTATTTAGAAATCGGGGCGGTACACCTTTCCTTATGTCATTTGCTACAAACAAGGTAAGGAGAATGTGGTAGCAGATGTCGTTTCTCGCAGCCCCTTTAATTCTGAAAATTCTCTCAAAGCAGTCCTAAACCTTTACACTTATCCTTTTAGTCCGAGTTTTACATTTTTAAATTATTTCAATTCAACACTCAAGTTTACTTTCAATTACAAAACTTAAATTTCAAGTTCCTAATAGAAGTTATTTATTTATAGGGCTAGACGAGGCGCGAGAGAATTAGAAATATTTTCCCGTTTGCTCAATACTCGAGAAATTAAGGTAGACTCTAATCTACAAATTTACGTTTTTCAAAAGTGCGCATCAATAATTATTTTGATTATAAGTTTAGCATGTATGGTTGTGTTCATGAGAATTACTTGCTTTTCTAAGCATGAGACTATGTTACGAGAATTTACTTGCTTAAATGCATGAGACTTGAACTTGTACGTTATTTACTTGTTCATGAGAATACTGGTGATCGTTAAACACCTGAGACTTGAATATCATGATTATGTGTTTTGATTTATAATGTTAAATGATTATTGTGCGCGAGTCTACTGAGTATTTCTATGAAATACTCACGTTTTCCAAAATAAATTTTGCAGATGACGGAGTTGGCGGCGGGGCGTGCGATGGTGGCTATTATTGAGATTTTAGAAATGTTTTCATTTGAAATTGAAACTTATCTATTTCATGGTTATTCCAAGTTTATTTTCGAATTATTTAAATATTTGAATTGTTGACCTTTTTGGTCAAACTTTATAAAATTTTGGTGAAATGAAATTTCAATTATTGTTTTTATTTTCCGCTAAATCATTATTTTCAAAGTAAATTTGAGAGGATGAAGTGGCGTTCCTGGGTGTTCAGAACCCGGGGCGTTACAGGTGGTATCAGAGTGGGTCTATGTTTCTGTAAACTTGCAAATTTTGAAAAGATATTTTTTTTTTAAAAAAAAAAAAAAAGAGAGAGAAAATTTTTCTAAAATAATAATAAATAATGTTTTGACGACAATTGCCACTGCCATCGCCCGTCGGCCGACTCTGAGGTAAAGAAAGTATATTTAGAAATGATAAATTGTTTTGGATGCATGAGATTATTTTATGAGAATTTAGAGAAGAAAGAACTTGTATCCAACCAGAAGACGTGTTTGAGCATAATTGGGAATAATTAAAGATTTTATTTTACGTCCTCGTAATTTAACTTAGAGAGATTAAAGAACTTATCCCTAATTGGACTTTGCATAATTGATTTTAGGACATGGCATCAAGTTCGAAGAATGTATTTAGTTATGTAGAAATAGGCGCTAGGGACTATGACAATTTTAAACCTAGGCTGGAATGGAATATCAACCAGCACGTTGGGCAAGAAAGCTACTTATGTAATCGAGCAATACAACATGGCTTCGTGACCAACGACTTCCAGTCGATCAATCATTTAATCTTGTCCTTTTCGGATAATACGCGAAATATAGCCCGCTTGATCTACATAGACGCGAACACTTCCATTAATGTGGATCTCGACTACGACTCGTTCTACTCGTGGCATACTGGCCTATGTACCACAAGGACCTTTTGGGATTCTCTCCTGGTGAGGCGCCAGCACTCGAGTCCGAACCTGGACAAGAAGCTGAGTCGGTGCCCGAAAGTGATCCCGAAGAAGACCCAGATGAAGAACCGGAAGAAGATCCAGAAGAAGAACCCGAAGAGGAACCAGAGGAAGATGCTGAAATAGCACTAGGGGAATTCTCGGATGCGGTGTCATGTATTTCTCAATAAATTTAATAAAAAAAAAAAATTTAAAAGAATTTTTTTTTTGTATATTATCCTGATGTTTATCTTATGTTTTGAAAAAAAAAATGATATATATATTTTTTTTCTTTTTAAGGAAATGTCGAGACGTGGAAACAGAAGTGCAGCCGAGCAAGCTAACCCAGGACAGGGCCCCACGGCTCAATCCACGGTTATCAGGGACCTACTCCAAGCAGTGCAAAGCTTGAGGCAAACTCCGGCAGTTTCCACAGTGCCGATGATAGAGCAATTCAGAAGGTACCGTCCGCCCACTTTTGATGGCGGAAATGGTCCGCTAGCTGTTGAGGAATGGTTACAGACCATCGAGAGAATCTTCAAGCACATATCTTTCCCTGAGGATAAGAAGGTTTTGTGCGCTGAGTTCATGTTAGTCGGGAGGGCCGGTTTTTGGTGGGAGTCCGCATCGCGGACTAGAACCGAAGCAGAACAGGCAAATCTAACTTCGGATGAATTTAAAGTCGAAATCAAAGACAAATTCTTCCCACAAGCCCTTCGAGACCATAAGGAGGCTGAGTTTCTACGTTTGACTCGGGGAGATATGGACATAACGGATTACGAGAGAAAGTTTGAGGAACTATCACGATATGCTCCACACCTGGTGGAGACCGAGGCTAAAAAGGCTGGTCGATTTGAGAAGGGCCTACGCTCGGAGATCAGACAAATTGTTAGTTCGCACGAGTTGCCTACCTATCGAGAGGTTGTAAGGAAAGCTCAAACTGTGGCTTATGCTAGTGTGAAGTATGGAGGATAGGGTTCCGAAAACGAGCATGGAAAAAGGAAATGGCAGAACCACAATCGAGATCGGAACGCGAACGAGAGCAACGCTCCTAACAAGAAACCCAACGATATGCCTAATGGAGGACAGACATCGAGTTTTACTCCCTTATGCCCTAAATTCCAAAAGCCCCATCGTGGGGAGTGTCTGTGGGGTAAGGGCGTTTGTTACAAATGCGGGAAGTCAGGTCACATGGCAAAGGACTGTCGCGCCGGGTCAGCTGGGAACAATGGGAAGACAGGAAAGGCCAGGGTATTCTCTATGATCTATGACGACGCCAATCGAGATTCTGATGCGAGCCCAGGTATACTATCAGCATCCCTATATTTTCACAAAAACTTTGACGAAGCATAATTTTCTGAAGCATGCCTGGTTAGTTCGGAATTAGTAATATTTTGAAATTTGTATGTCATCCGAAGGAACAATTGATACCGATCTAAGAGCTAGAAAGATATTGATAGATTTCAGTGGTATAGTCTTGGGAGTAGACTTACATTTAAGTGAGATGATTGATTATGATGCTAAGAAAAGTCCATGTCCTTAGAAATCGAAAGGTTCCTTTAGTCAAAGTCCAATGGGATAGATATAATAAAGTTGAGGTCACCTGGGGAAAAGGAAGAAGATATTTTGCCAAATACCCAGACCTCCAAGAAAAAAATTAGTTAAATTTCGAGGACAAAACTAATTTAATAGCGCCCTCGTCTAGTCATATTAGTTATTTTAAGATTTTAAGAAAGAAATTTAAATTCATTTAAATCTTTAAGTCCAAATTTCGATTTTAAATTTTGATCTAGAATCCAAATATTTTGAATCAAGAAAGTTTAAATTTCGAGGACGAAATTATTTTAAGGGGGAAGGGTTGTAGCGACCGAGATTTTCATGATTTATTTAAATGAATATTTTATTAAATCGCGTCGCTACGATTTTCTCCATTTATATATTTTATTTTAAACACGTAGGTGTATATTCAATAAAGTGAAATTAAATTAAATTTATTTTAAATTTATCCTATTCCAAATTCCAAAATTTATTAAATGATGTCCAAGCCCATTATTTATTTATTTTAAGGTCCAATTCTCAACTAATTGGATTCAAATTATTTTGAGCCCACAATTTTAATTATGATAGTTCCGACTCCTTAAGCCCATTTAAAATCCAATAAATCATCTTTGGCCCAAAAATTTTGATAGCAAGATTTAAGATTTCCTAGTTTAACATATTTTAGTTCCAAAATTCTTCAACAATGTTTCCAATCTTCACAAGCACTTTCCATACCGCATCAACTCAGAACTTCCAACAGAATTTTCATTGATTTTCCCCATTATAGATTAGCCCTAAGTTTCCTTGTTTAACATATGATCAACCATTAAGTAGAACCATGAACCCTTGCATTCACGACACACACACAGAAAATTTCTGCAACTTTGGTAAGTTTTTTTCCAACTCAACCTTCTGCCCTTCAACTCTTCCCTGCCGATAGCACTTTCACCCCCAAGCCTCATACCCGACAACCTGCAACACAAACCACAACCAAACTGCTGTCAACACCAATTGCACAAGCCGCTGCATTCAATCAAACAAACCACCACACGAAACCCGCCATCACCTACTGCCCAACGACGAAGTTCCCTCAGTCGAGACACCATCGAATCATCACCAACCACCCACAATCGAATCAACACGAATCACCACTGTCAATATTCAAAACACCAACCAAAGGCAATAACACCACCACAATTCATCATCATCACCACAATTCCAATCCAGTCAAACCACCCCCTGCCCACTCAAATCGTAAATAACACCGCCACCACCAAATCAAAGCCGCCACTGCCCGTATACAAAATCCACAATCAACACCCAAACACCAAGCAAAACCAAAAATAAACAAGCCCAAACACTTACCTCGACCGCCGGCGTGCTCGACCCCACCTTCGTCGGAAATCGCGATTCCCAATTTCCGAACCCAAGCCACTGATTACCTCATTGCTGCACCCAAGTCCACCTCCACCGCCGCCAAGTGATGGCGGCGGTAGCGTTGCCTACCAGCTGGCGCAAGAGCGCCGGCATCCTTGACTCCTCTGTTGATCTTCGATGGAGTGAGAGAGAGTGATGTCGAGAGAGAGAGAGTGAGTTGTAAGGGAAAGAGAGAAAAATCTGATATTATATTTTAGGATTTATCTTTTAATCCCCAAGTTCCAAAATGACTTATTGCAGCCCCCTTTAACTTGAAACTCTTTTATTTCAGTCCCTACAGCTTTAAATATTTTAAATCTTACTTTAAGTTTCAAAAGCTATCATTTTAGTCCCCTGAGTATCAAACCAATTTAGTTTAAGCCCCTGCAGTTTTAAAATATTTTAGTTAGCCCCTTTAATTCTGAAAATTCTCTCAAAGCAGTCCTAAACCTTTACACTTATCCTTTTAGTCCGAGTTTTACATTTTTAAATTATTTCAATTCAACACTCAAGTTTACTTTCAATTACAAAACTTAAATTTCAAGTTCCTAATAGAAGTTATTTATTTATAGGGCTAGACGAGGCGCGAGAGAATTAGAAATATTTTCCCGTTTGCTCAATACTCGAGAAATTAAGGTAGACTCTAATCTACAAATTTACGTTTTTCAAAAGTGCGCATCAATAATTATTTTGATTATAAGTTTAGCATGTATGGTTGTGTTCATGAGAATTACTTGCTTTTCTAAGCATGAGACTATGTTACGAGAATTTACTTGCTTAAATGCATGAGACTTGAACTTGTACGTTATTTACTTGTTCATGAGAATACTGGTGATCGTTAAACACCTGAGACTTGAATATCATGATTATGTGTTTTGATTTATAATGTTAAATGATTATTGTGCGCGAGTCTACTGAGTATTTCTATGAAATACTCACGTTTTCCAAAATAAATTTTGCAGATGACGGAGTTGGCGGCGGGGCGTGCGATGGTGGCTATTATTGAGATTTTAGAAATGTTTTTATTTGAAATTGAAACTTATCTATTTCATGGTTATTCCAAGTTTATTTTCGAATTATTTAAATATTTGAATTGTTGACCTTTTTGGTCAAACTTTATAAAATTTTGGTGAAATGAAATTTCAATTATTGTTTTTATTTTCCGCTAAATCATTATTTTCAAAGTAAATTTGAGAGGATGAAGTGGTGTTCCCGGGTGTTCAGAACCCGGGGCGTTACAAGATATATCTATGGATTTTGTTTTAGGTTTGCCTAGGACAAAAAAGGTAGGGACTCTATATTTGTGGTAGTAGACAGGTTTAGTAAAATGACACATTTCATCCATTGTCATAAAACTGGCGATGCAACAAACATAGCAGACCTATTCTTTAGGGAGGTTGTAAGGCTTCACGGGGTACCTCGGAGTATTGTTTCTGATAGGGATGTTAAGTTCCTTAGTTACTTTTGGAAAGTCTCGTGTGAGAAGATGGGTACTAAGTTGTTATTTCTACTACATGTCACCCTTAAACTGACGGTCAAACATAGGTAGTTAATAGGACATTAATTCAACTTCTACGTGCTATCACAAATGAAAACCTAAAGAGTTGGGAAGAATGTTTGCCTTTTGTGGAATTTTCTTATAATAGGGCTGTGCATTCTACTACATCATGTTCCGCTTTTGAACTTTTTTATGGTTTCAACCCAGTAACTCCTCTCGATTTAATTCCTTTGCCTGTAGATGAAAGGAGTAGTTTGGACGGGAAGAAAAAGGCTAAGCTTTTGAAGTCAATCCATAAGAAGGTGAAGGACCAAATAGAGAAGAAGAACGAGCGTTATGCATCCCAAGCAAACAAAGGTCGGAGGCATGTGACGTTCGAACCGGGTGATTGGGTGTAGGTGGACTTGCGAAAGGAGCAGTTCCCGACGCAATGGAAATCTAAGTTGCAGCCAAGGGGAGATGAGCCTTTTCAAGTCATTGAGAAGATATTCGACAATGCATATAAGCTGGATCTTCCAGGTGAGTATAATGTATCTGCTTCTTTTAATGTTGCTGACCTCTCTCTATTTGATGTAGGTGATGATTTGAAGTCGAATCATTTTCAACAGGGAGGGGATGATGAGTACCAGAGTGGCCCGACAGGCAAGGACCTGTTGCATGTACCGACGGGGCAAATAACGAGGTTGAGAGCTAAGAAGATCAAGCAGGCAATGCAAGGATTTATGCAAGCTTTAATGGACGAGTGTTCAAGTTCAAGGTCGAAGACTCTATTTTCAATGCATGACAAGATGGAAGAAGAGCCAAAACCATTACAATGGATATGGGTCAAAGGTCGAAGGCGTCTTACAACCATAAGGGACAGAGTTACGGCCGTAACTCAACTATCGCAATTTTGGACAGAAGAAGTATTACGGCCGTAATGTACCATTTCACGTCTGTAATAGGATCAGGCAATTTTTTACGGTCGTAAACATCAATGTTACGGCCGTAAATGGTAAAACAATTTTAAGACCCGAGAAGCACTTACGGTCTTAAGGACATATGTTATAGTCATAACTAGCGCCGCATTTTTTATTCTTATTTTACGGCTAGGTTATCTTTTTAGGCTTTTTATTTTCTATATTATGCTTTTTTTTCCATTGTAAAAACACAACTTTGAGATTATTGATAATTAAAGATGAGTTATTCCCTTATTCTTTTTCCTTCTTAACGAACAAATCAAACTTATCAAAGGATTAGACAACCTTTGTGGTGTTCACCCCTTTGTGGTTCTTATCTCTACATCGTAACGGGTCTTAGGTTTAATATACTCCTGGTTCTTGCGTCGTGAGGTCGGGGTTGCATTGTTATCGTCTATCGATTTGGATTTGGAGCTTTCCAGCATTTCGAGTCTAATTTTCACGTGTTCTTCGTGATCCCCATAACTAATCACATCATCATGCGTATATGCTTGCGTTCTTATGCATAACTTTAGTCACTAAACCTCATAACTTACAGTCGTTTTATGACTATCATGTAGATCATGGACCCCAGTTATATGGAGATCGTTCGTACGTGGGGGAGGACTACACCAGATGGCAATGAATATCATATCATAACAAAAGGAGTGGTATGGTTTAAGTTTCTTGATTGTATAGGAATGTTTATGAAAGATAGAACATACAAGACAATCCACGTCTATGATGCCCAAAGCCTTACCCTTTAGGACCCTCATGTTTATCTCTTAGGAGATTAGTTAATTTTGGGGTACTCACTTTTTGGAAGACTTCCTAGGTTCTTCTAGATTAAAACATAATAGTGAAGCTTAGATATGTGGTATTTTGATGCAAGAATTAAGGTAGTACAACCTTAGACCACATATTTTCATCAAGAAGCTTTATTTTGAATGAGTAGAATCTTGATGAAGAATGTATGGAATTCTTCATTGGAGGGTAAGTTATGATATGAAAATTTTGTAACTTTTGAAGAAGTCCGATGTAAACCCACTTTTATGTTAAAGTTAATGAAGTTTCTAACTAAATTAGATGTTTTATCTTGCCTCTATTGAGTATTGAAGTTGGTCATAATATTGGAAGAAGTTAGTTAAAATTTCCCTGTACAGCGCTATCAATAACCGCCTGCAGCATATTATCTAATGTAGTGCCAGGCTACTCAAGGGTAAGAAGCTTCGGGCATCATGGATGTGGATTGTCTTGTATGTTCTATCTTTCATATACATTCCTATCCAATTAAGAAACTTAAATCATACCACCCTTTTTGTAATGATATGATATTCACTGCCATTTGGGGTAGTCCTCCCTCACGTACGAACGATCTCCATATAACTAGAGTCCATGATCTACATAATAGTCATAAAACGACTGTAAGCTATGAGGGTTAGTGAATAAAGCTATGCATAAGCATGCAAGCACATACATATGATCAACTTGATTATTTGCACTTACCTATTCACTTTGAAACAAACAAATAAATAAAATATCATAAGTCATCTATTTAATGACATATTCTAACAACAAATTCATGATGCTTAGTGTGAAGACATCAATAATTCTCAAAATCAAATATTGTTCAACATTCTCAATTCTTTCAATGTGACCAACATAATATACATGTCATGTTAGGAAGCAATTTCTCTCTAAATTCATGTCTGCACATAACCTCTATGATTATTGCCAGTCCACAGGTCCGAAGTAAATGATAAGTTACCATTATGTTTATTTAAAGCATCTATAAAAACTTTGTTTTCTCTCGAAATATTTAATAATGCAATTAGCTCGTAAAGTATTTCTGGAAACGAGTTTGTTCCTGAGATACTTCTGAATGAATTCCATGAATTGTGAACTTTCTACAACTGAAAGCGGGAACTCACCTCTTGATACGAATATGATCATCCCTTCTCGACTTGCTAGATCTTCTTGGTTGAAGACCCAATTGAATAGACTTGATTGACCAAACTGTAGAGTTGATTGTGTTGCTTCAACCGTACCATGTTTTCGACGTTTTTTACAGTGTCTATTGAGGTGTGTTGTACCCCCACCCTTCTTCTAAGAAAAAGTCTTCTGTAAGTTTTAAATTTTGCTTTATATACCGGGTTCCCATTAGTGTCTTTAGCCGTTGTTTCAATCAAATCGAAAAAATTCTCGCAGTTCAATTTTTTCGACCTTTTCGGATTTTTGTTGGAGCTTGTCGTCGTACTAGCGGAGTCGGATCCATATATAGCAGTGACATCTTCATCAACAATGTCATCCAAATTAATATGAGTTCTAGTATCTATATCTTTGATCTCATTTTCCAATTCCACCAAATTGTCGGGAATCGGAATTACGTTGAGAGGTGCAAATTCATCAACAAATTGGTTAGAAGAATAACCATGAGATTGTGAATGTACCATTAGAAATAATAGAATTGAAAATTTAGAGATGAAAACGAAATATGAAATTTGAGACAATATTGAATATTGTATGAAATATTTATAGCACTTGGAAGTTGGAACTAGAAGTTGAAGATTGCAATTGAGAGTTGAACTTGAGATTTGAGAATTGAGAGAATACAGACTAGAGAGTAGTGTAATTTCTTGTAGATAGTAGTGAGAGAATTGTGTAAAATTTGTATGAAGAAATGAGGTAAATGCAAAAGGAAGAGAAAAAGGGCGACCATAGTACAAAAAATGAAGTTGGGGACAAAAACATGAAGTGAGAGAAGTTGGACGACCTTGATTGCAAATTATTAAGGGCATAATTGAAAGAAAAGTCAAAATTTAAGGACCAAACTGTAGAGGACAAAAGTTGAGGAGTTTGACTTACAATTGCGAGGATACTCTTAAGTAATTAGGGGGGGAGAAGAAAAAAAATGATAATTGAAGAATCGGATTGCTTCCTAAGCGAGTGTCTCGATTTCATCTAGGCAATTTCAAGGCCAAGATTTTCTTCCTCGATTTTAACATTTTGGGTTCATTTTTTTTGGATTTTTGGGATCCTTTTTTAGACTATATTTAATGACACATTTCTCAAATCCAAATGAGGCTAATTTTTTACCCAAGCCATAGCCAAAATAGAGAGAGAAAGATGGAAAAAAGGGGAGGGGGATACTAAGCAAAGTGGAGGGTTTTTTTTAGCAAATCAAGACCACAACATTTCATTCTTCAAGAATCTAACTAAGAGACATGTTCTAATTATTGTCTTGTATTTTCTTCTTTAATTTTTTACTTCGTAATTTATTTATTTAAATCTTATCTTTTGTGTCTTTTTATACAATCTGCTAAGCTTTTTGTTATTGGGATGAATATTGAAATTTTGCCCACTTAATTATTATTTAATGTCAAGTTATTTATTATCTTATGCATTTATTTTCTTGCATTTATTTGGCCAATATATATACTTGAGTTAAGTGAACTAGTATTTCACCCGTGTGATGGACGGGATTTCTATTCATGATAATAATTTAAAATTTATTAAAATATATTGATTATACAATTATATCAAATAAAAAATATAGTACAAATAACATTTTATTACAAAATATTATCGAATTTGAAATTTGAAAAAAGATAAAACTAATCAAAATAGGTAAAGAAACAATACGGGTATATCGCATCTTAAAGTTTGACATTTAATTAAATTTTTTTTACTTTTATTTGTGTTTTTCTCTGAAATTTTTTCGATTTCATTACCTATTTTCTTGTTTAATATATTTAAATTTTTGATTAAGTTTAATTTTTAATGTATGGATTACATGTATTTTATACAAACTTCAATATATATAAATATATATTAAATAATTTTTTTCTTTTTTCATCATTTTTTAAATACGTCAATTTTTTTTTTTTTTCAAAAATTGAAGAAATGATTAAAATTGCACGGTGCTCAAAAATTTAATGCACTTTTTTTTACTTGTTTTGGGCAAAAGGTTTCCCGATTTAGAAAGTTAATTTGGACGGAAACTGTGTGCGTAAAATGGTGACGGTTATCTCACACACACACACACACACACACACACACACACACACATATATAGTTATCTTCACTAATGTTTCTTGCAATTTGTTGAATTTTAATTTGACATAGACATTGTAACGACCCGGGTCCCACTTAACGGGCTGTCCCGACCGTTAAATGACGGCGTACTGTCCCCACTGTACCAGCACGAGTCTTTTCAACATGTGCCCATGTGCAATACCAGTTCTGTTGGTACCCAAAAAGGATGGGACTTGGAGGATGTGCATGGATTGTAGAGCAGTCAACAATATTACGGTAAAGTATCGCCATCTCATACCTAGACTTGATGACATGCTTGATGAACTATATGGTGCTAGTATGTTTAGAAAAATAGACCTTAAGAGTGGTTATCACCAAATTCGTATGAAAGAAGGTGATGAATGGAACGCCTTCAAAACCAAATATGGTTTATATGAATGGATGGTTATGCCATTCGGCCTCTCAAATGCACCTAGCACTTTTATGAGCCTTATGAATCATGTTTTACGTGCTTACATTGGTAAATTCGTTGTGGTATACGTTGATGACATTTTGGTATATAGTAAGAACTTAGGTGATCACATTAAACATTTAAGATCTGTTTTGGAAATGTTGAAAACTGAAAAACTATATGCTAATTTTAAAAAGTGTACTTTTTGCATGGAAAAAGTAATTTTTCTTGGTTTTGTTGTTAGTGCTAATGGTGTTGAGGTAGATGAGGAGAAAATCCGTGCTATTAAAGAATGGCCAACTCCCAAAAGTATTACGGAGGTTAGGAGCTTCCACGGGTTGGCTGGGTTTTATAGGAGGTTTGTTAAAGATTTTAGCACACTTGCAGCACCACTCACAGAGATAGTAAGAAAAGTGTAGGATTCCATTGGGGGGTAGCACAAGAAAATGCTTTCAAAATGCTTAAGGATAAGTTATGTTCTGCACCGGTTTTGGCTTTACCTAACTTTAACCAAACCTTTGAGATTGAATGTGATGCATCACGAATAGGGATTTGAGCTGTTCTTATGCAGGAAAAAAGGCCGATTGCATTTTTCAGTGAAAATTTGAGTGGGGCAGTTCTGAATTATCCTACCTACGACAAGGAGCTTTATGCTCTTGTTCGTGCCTTGGACACCTGGCAGCACTATCTGTGGCCAAAGGAATTCGTCATACACACTAACCACGAGTCATTGAAACACCTCAAGGGACAAGGTAAGCTAAACAAAAGACACGCCCGTTGGATAGAATTCATTGAGACTTTTCCATACGTCATTCGCTATAAGCAAGGTAAGGAGAATGTGGTAACAGATGCCCTTTCTCGCAGGTACGTACTTCTAAACTCTTTAAATGCAAAGTTGCTTGGGTTCGAGTATATAAAAGGTATGTATGTTGATGACCCTGATTTTTCTACCATTTATGCTTCATGTGAAAAGGGTACAATTGATAAATTTTATAGGCATGATGGCTATTTATTTAGAGAAAGTAAAATTTGTGTGCCTAATTGTTCTATGCGTGAATTGCTAGTGCGTAAGGCTCATGGTGGGGGGTTAATATGACACTTTGGTGTGATTAAGACGTTAGAAACTTTACAAGATCACTTTTATTTGCCTAAAATGAATAGGAATGTTCACCATATTTGTGAAAGATGCATAACTTGTAAGCAATCTAAGTCTAGAGTGATGAGAACCCGGGAGGAGGTCCTCGTCGTAGCTCGCGGAATAACGCTTGGAAAGTTCCGAATTCAGGTTGGAACGGACGATAACAATGCAACCCCGACCTCACGACGCAAGAACCAGGGGTATATTAAACCCGAGACCCGTTACGATGCGGAGATAAGAACCACAAAGGGGGAACGCCACAAGGAATGTCCAGACCCTTGATAAGTTCAATTGTTTAAAGGGAAAATCCTCACCTTTAGAGAGAGTAAAAACACTCAATAATTTTATTCATCAAAAGTCTTCTATTTTTACATTGAATGGAAAAGCATATAAATAGGCAAAATAAACCCTAATCGCTAACTGACTCTGAATAGAATTCTAATTATACTAAAATAACTAAAATAACCAAAATAACCAAAATTACCAAAATTGGAAAAAGAATTAAAAACCAATAAAGGAAATACAAATCAACTGAAATACTAAAATCCCGAAAAATCTGATTTGCACCGCTTACGGCCGTAAAAGTCGGACTTACGACCGTATGTCCTTCTCTAATCAAAACGTCACAATATTAGTTACGGCCGTGAAGATTGATGTTACGGCCGTAAATCTCCTTCTGAACAAAAATACCAATTTTCATTTACGGCCGTGAGGAATGTGATGCGGCCGTGAAATCCATAAGTAAGTTACGGCCGTGAGAAACAATGTTACGGCCGTAACGCATCTTCTGCCCAATTTCTGATTTTCTGATCCGTTGACGTGATTTGAATCTCGACTCGAGCCCAACACGAAACTTGTTCATTTTTCCATGTAGAGTATTGTTGAATTGCCCGTATCTTGATTTCTCATTTTTGACGTCTTTTCCGGATCACATCATCCCTTCTTCCTTTAAGATTATTCGTCCCGAATCATAACATTGTTCTTAGCTTCTTTTCCGGATCACATCATAGAGTCTTACTACAAGGTTTGTATACACCTTTGCCCGTACCTAATGAACCTTGGGTAGATATATCTATGGATTTCGTGTTAGGTCTGCCTAGGACAAAAAGGGTAGAGACTCGATATTTGTGGTGGTAGACAGGTTTAGCAAAATGGAGCATTTTATTCCTTGTTATAAAACTGATGACGCAACTAACATTGTGGGGAAAGACTTGTGGGGAAAGATGGGTACTAAATTGTTATTTTCTACTACATGTCACCCGCAAACTAATGGTCAAACGGAGGTAGTTAATAGGACATTAATCCAACTTTTACGCACTATAATAAAGAAGAATCTAAAAAGTTGGGAGGAATGTTTGCCATTTGTGGAATTTGCTTATAATCGATCTGTGCATTCTACTGCTTCATGTTCACCTTTTGAAGTTGTTTATGGTTTCAACCCACTAACTCCTCTTCATTTAATTCCTTTACCTGTAGATGAACGGAGTAGTTTGGACGGGGCGAAAAAAGGCTAATCTACTGAAGGCATTTCATGAGAAGGTGAAAGGGCAAATTGAAAAGAAAAATGAGCGTTATGCGACTCATGCTGATGTGATCCGATATGGGGATCACCAAGAATACACGGAAATAAACGCCGGAAAGTTCTAAAACCCAATTAGTAGACGATAACAATGTAACCCCGACCTCACAACGCAAGAACTATGGGTATATTAAACTCAAAACCCGTTACGATGCGGAGATAAGAACCACAAAGGGGGAACGTCACAAATGTTGTCAAATCCTTTGATAAGTTCTAATTTGTTCGACGAGAACAAGAAGAAAATTAAGGGAATATCTCACCTTCAATATCATTAATCTCAAGAATAAAAGTTGTTTTTTACAATGCTGAATGAAGCCCTATAAATAGGCTAACAAAATAAAGTAACCAAAAATAACTAGAATTAAAACTAACCTAAAACGTCTAAACTAGGTTTAAGTTGCGGCGCTAAGTTACGGCCGTAACTGTAACACCCCAAGTTCAAGAATCTTAAACCTAGGTGTTAACTTCTCTTTTTCTTTTAATGCGGAAATAAATCGTTTAAACATTAAAATGCGGAATTTAAAACGGTTGCACAATTAAAATATTCATTTATCTATTATAAAATTTTACAGAAATTTCGGCAGAGTCTCCTCTATAAATTGGACATAGCCAACCTGTAGAGGGACATCAAAAACCATTTTACAAATACACATCACAACTCACTCCATCCCAAACATCATCCAAACCATTATAATAAGTCCCAAACTCCTCAACAATACAATTCCAAGTAAATAAACTTTAGCAAATGAAATAAGAGGTATTTTAACCTCAATAATACATGAATTAAAGGATTAATAATTAGAAATTGAAATAAATTCTAATTTAACTTTATTTTAAAAGAGTTATTGCGGGTATAGCCTGAGTCAGCCGCCGAGTGCTCTCCTCGGATCACCTAACTTTCATCACCTGAAAAATGGGGAGGGATTGGGGTGAGCTGAAGCTCAGTAAGTAAACTGTATGCATGAATGCATGCTTATGACATGAATGCTTTAAAAATTTCATATATGTATCCCCATTTACTTTACTTTCCAAAACTTTCAAACTTTCATTTCAATTCAAAACTTTCACTTCATTTCCAAACTTTCACTTCCTTTCCATCGTGAGCTCACTTGGTGTAACCTCTAGTCAATCAGAATACAGTGGGCTATTATTTATTTGGAACCAGATTAACATGCGCATTTCCACCGCAAAGCGGTTTAACATTCACTTTCCCACCGCAAAGCGGTTTAACATTCACTTTCCTACCGCAAAGCGGTTTAACAGTTCACCGTAAACGGTTGAACATTCCGTCGCAAAGCGACTTAATTCGGGTACGCCGGTCCCCCGCGCCCCATTTCCCACTCGCAACTTTCATGAACTAGAAGTACACCCATTCATTCGAAAAACTTGGGATACATAACTTTTGACAAAAATTTCACTTTGACACATTCCTTTCATTAAAACATTTGACTTTCCCATTTCGATGTCAGTGCATGCTTAATGATGCAATGACATAATAACGTGCATGCTTTAACATTCTTCTCAATAACATATGCTTTCATAAAGTAAGTGCAATTCATCAAAGCAAGTAAGTTGCACGACAGTCATTTACACATAACTTTCACATTTACATTCGACTTTGATGAAAATAGGGGGAAGTTTACTTACTTGACATCCTTAGCATTTACCGTTATCTGGATTTGCAAGTGGAGGAGCCTCGACTGCCCGTGTCGTCAATGTACCAAAAGTCCTAATTATTCACATTCATCAATAAACATGACTCTCAGTTCACAACCACGTTCGTTATTCATTTTAATACTCAATCAAACATTAACTGAAATTAAAACTTCAATTTAACTCACATGTGATCTTATATCGAGACTAGAGCACATAAAACTAAAGAATTTCCTTTCATACTTTCAAATTCCCAAAACATATACTTTCATGTGACTCATAATATAACACCACATTTAATATCATATTCGAAGTAACACATTAAGTTCGAGGAAATTTTGAAATCTTACTTATCAATCCCACAAATCAAAGCCAAGCATTACTTATCAAAAATGATCTTGAACTAAAATTTATAACTTTGAACGTAATTTCAACTTAAACTAACTTGTTCTTTTAAATACAACTCAACAATTATATCCAACTTAAACCACATACTAGATAACAATTAAAACAATTCTTGAGGTTTTTCCCCAAATCTAATAATTAATCCTATTATCATAAATGAAAGAAGTTTACTTAGTATATACAATACCCAACTTCCCAAATCAATAAATTCCAAAAATTCTAATATTCCGATTTAAAGTTCCAATAGTCTCTTAAATTTGAAAGTTTACACAAAAATCTGAAAAATTAACACACACACCCCCTTAATGCCATTATCCCTAAAATCTGTAAATCCCCATATATATGATACACACTAACATCATTAAATTCCATATTTTTAAAATTGGCATTTAACATATGAAATTTAGACTGAAATTGAATATGAAATTTTATATTTATACACATAGAAATCTGAAATCTACGTATGTATATGCATATATACGTAATGATATATATATGCCCATTATCAAAAATTTGAAATCAGAATTTAAGGTTACAAGAAATCTGAAATTACAACCAAATTCGAAATCTGCAATTAATTTCATAACTTTGAAAAAATATGGGATTTCATCTATTCAATCAAAACCTGAAGTTTATACCTAAGGGCAATTACATATACATCAACATATACATACAATCCCATATATATACATACACTAATTACATGGGTGTGTTCGGAAATGGTGGAGTGCGGTTGGTGTGTGCGCCTTCGGCTTCGGGTGTGTGCGGGTCGTGAAGAGAACGGGGAAGAGGGAGAGGGGACTTACTGCCGGCGGAACGGCGGTCGGCGGTCGAAGGAAGAGGGAGAGAGCGACGGTTGAGAGAGAGCGAGTCCGAGAGCGAGAGGTGAGGGGCGAGACAGAGAGGGAGATGTCGTGAGAGATGGTGAGAGAGTGAGGGTTTAGGTTAGGTTTAATCTTTTGAAATTTACACTTCGGTCCCTCAATTCTCCTCCCATGCAATTCAGTCCCTTAGCTCCTATAAATTGGTAATTTAAGTCCACGACCCTCAAATAAATTTCCAAAGTGTCACCAAACTTTTCTCAACTTCAATTTAATGCAATAAAATAGAAAATAGCATGCTTAGGAAGTAAAACAATTAATCACATAAATTACACGTAGACTATTAAAATAAACAATTTAGAAACTTTTAATTGGTACATTGATCGAGACGGCATCCAAGTCCTTCCACTGCAAAATAATTCGAATTATTGACATTAAAAATATCATTAAATTTAAAATTTATATCATTAACATAATTATTACGTGAAATTTAAGGATACACGAAAATGAAAATCGGTCTTACAATTCCTTACCCCCTAAAAAGAAATTTCGTCCTCGAAATTAAAATTTACCAAAACTTGTGGATACTTAGTACGCATTTCATCTTCGCGTTTCCAAGTAGCCTCTTCTACTGCATGATTCCTCCAAAGGATTTTAACTAATGTTACCTTCTTCCTTCTAAGTTTCTTGCCTGCTCTCATTAGGATTGTCACAGGTGGTTCTTCATAAGGCAGATCCTCACAAAGATCTAATGACTCATAACTGAGACTATGGGAGGAAATCCGAAATATACTTCCTCAATATTGAGACATGAAAAACGTTATGTAACCCTGACAGTGCTGGTGGCAATGTAACCCAATAAGCTAGGTTATCCACCCTTCAAGTATCTTAAAGGGCCAACAAAATGCGAACTTAACTTTCCTTTCTTCCCAAGTCTCATAATTCCTTTCCTAGGAGCTACCAAAAAGTCATATCACCTATAGTAATTTCCAAAAATTTCCTTCTTCTGTCCGCATAGCTCTTCTGTCTACTCTTAGCAGTTTTCATTCGTTGACGAATCTCTTCAACAACTTCAGTTGTTTGCTGTACTATTACTGGACCCAATAATCTTCTTTCTCCTACTTCATCCCAATGAACCGGCAATCTACATTTTCTATCGCATAGTACTCAATACGGATCGAAGTTTGATAGTTATTGTTATAGCAGACCATCAACCGACATTATCCCACTTATGAATCCATTCACTAACTTTCCATTTCCAGCCTTTCATACGATCTATTCTAACGTCTAAACCTTAATATATTTATTGATTGATCACATTCTTAAAACTAAAATCAAGAAGGTTGACCAAAAGAAGTCTTTATAATCCAGAATTATTGAAACTTGACGTCCATATCAAAATATACAGTAGAAATACTAGAACTTTGACAGAATCTTTCTGGAAAGATTTACAAACGAAAAATCCTTTCTGAACATGCTGACATTTCTTTTAAAATCGGAGTATCAACTTAAATCCTGTAATCCATACTTATATATTGCAATCGAGTATTCAACATCATACCCTCATCTTAAAACTAAATCCAAGGTACTAATTTAAGAATTCATGCTTTCAAAATCATCATAACAACAATACTCTAACCAAGTATTTTATAAATAAATCATTGACCTATCACCAATGAATAAAATTTTTGTGATTCATATAGAATTCCTCATCAAGTTTACTTAACCCAAAGATACAATCTCATTATAAGTAAAAGTCACACAACTGACCTCAAATAATCATATCAATCTCTCTGAGATTACAACATAATAACCATCATATCCTTCACACAAACCTTTTACATCAATATACTCGCTAAGATTTTATATCAATTTCTCAAACTCAATGAATCTTGGATTCTGCCATTGTCACTCTTTCTGCACACTACTCAATAAATAATCATTGAGAAGTCTTATTCTCATTTTCCACAAATCCTATCCACAAGGACAATTGTCAAAATTTTCATTTCTTATTTTTTAATCAAGATACCATCAATAATAATCTCCACAATTTCATGGTATGTACTATCATAAACTTTCCTCCGATCAGATGCATTACTTCTGCAATACTTGTACGAATCTAGGACCTGATAAAGTTTCTTTCGTCAATTTCATCCAACAATCTCATATGATATTTTAGTATCATCAATGCAAACTTAATGTACATCAGTGAATCATTCACATTATGAGGAAATCCTGATTCATTTTCCATGACTGAGATTCATCTTTCTTCGAATTTCCACTTAGAACCAAATACAACATAACTTATTCATGGATGGTCAACTTATTTCATAATTTCAATACCTTATCACCTTCAGTTCTCATCATCACATTATTCCTTACAATCATCTATTATACCTTTTATATACAATTGACCTTATGACAATCATTATCTCACATAATCCCAAACATTCAATCGCATATCCCCAATTTCTCACTTTGAATAAATGGTTACTCCTTTAAGGCATCTCACCATAAAATATTTTCAATATCTCCCATTCATGGTAACTGACTAATCCCAATAATCATATTACATGTAAATTCAACAGACGGTAAATGGTTTTCCTAACCATCACAAAGGTCTAAAATGCAAGCTCTCAACATAGCCTCTAAACTCTGTATAAAGAAATATTTGCTGATTACTTAAGTCATTATTCAATAACCCAAATGACATCACGTCTCTTCACTAATCTCTGTAAGCCCATGGAAAATTCTCTCCAAATTTCAATAAATCTTTACTATTTCTTTAAAAACATACCAAACCATAATAATTGTCATCTCTAAAACTTCTTTATCACCAAATATCACCAAAATAATTAAAACGATAGAAATTACCTGAATATTCTCTCTATGTAGTATATCCAATAACATATTATTCACAAATCAACATAATATCATCAGCTTATCTTTAATATATCTTCCCGATCAAATTCCAAAATAAATCAACAGTATTATCTCATATCCTCATAATTTATAATATTCTCCAATATAAGTGATCATTTCTCACTAATAATCAAGTTCCCAAGAATAATTAAAATTCTTTCCAATAATGCCATAACATTTGTCTTCACTCATCCTTTCAAAATATGACTTGACATTTCCCAATATACGCATCAAGTCATCACATAACTTCATGTATACCTTGATATCCCAGAAAATCAATTCTTAATTCCTCAACATAACAATTTCAAATCATAGTTTCCAATATCAACATCTCACTTCCTTCAATACATTAGTTGGTTCAAAAGACTACTCATACTTATAAATATATGCCACAAATCATATTCCCAAAATTTAATCACAAAACCAAACTACATAATAAATTTCTCTCAAAATAGAGGAATAATTCACTTACTCAACACAATATCCATTACTTAATTCCCAATAACTAAGAACCAAATCTTTAAATCTCAAATTTCATAATTTTTCTCATAGAAGTCTCAATAAAATCATATCACTCATAATCTCAACATCTCATCACAACTTCATAAAACTGGTTTTGCCATGTCTAAAATCAATTATGCAAAGTCTCATAAAACCATCTTTCTTCTTCATGTATAGCTCCTGAGTACCCCATGGCAAAAAGCTAGGTCGAACAAAACCTTTGTCCATGAGATTCTATAGTTGCACCTTGAGCTCTTTTAAGTTACGAATGAGCCATCCGATATTATACCTTGGATACTAGAGTTGCGCACATAATCGATGACAAATTCAATTTCTCTTTTAGGCGGTAAATCACAAAGATCTTCTGAGAACATCTTTAGTCATTCTCGAATAACAGAAATTTGTTCGAGAGAAGTATTCACCTTAGACACTTCAATTATTGCAACCAGGTAGGCCTAATAACTCTTATTCATCAATTGACGAGCCTTCATCACTGATAATATCGATATGAAAAGTTCTACCTTTACCTCAACAAGGCGAGAAAGGTTTTCATTTGAAGGTTCAAATACCACCTTAACGTAGTCAGTGATTGAAACCTTATACCATAATAATCATCTCATTCCTAGTATGACATCAAGTTTGTGGGTATTCAGTGTTATGAAATCTATCATCTACTCCTTCCCATTTACCACGATCGGGAAATCGTTTAACGCATATCTTGAGTTCAAAAGTCTCCAAAAATGTGTTGGCAAGCAAAACTCAATCTCCAATTACCGAGATGGGTAAATCCATTTTCTTATGATTATGGGACTATCAAATGAGTGGGTAGTCCCGAGATCAACATGATAAGTGCTTAATACTAAGTTCGATGACTTCTCAACTTCTCGTTCGGACATTGTATACTCTCGATCCGATATACCATTCATCTTCATTTCTTATTTCACAAAAAGATCTAATAAACGGCACCCAAACTTTTAATAACCATTACTTTCTCACTTCCTCATTTACATAGCCAAGATATACTCGTCATAATCACTGACAACATTCTTAACCTTTCACTTTCTGACGTTACACATTAACATGCAAGAATTTGCAATAATTGTCATATCAATTAACATTTCATAATTTAAACAAAAATTTACTTACCAGATGATCGAGGGAGAAGCACTTGAGGCGTGACTCAGTACCCGAACCATTTCAAATAATTTTAAAAGTCTACAGAATCGCTTTTAAAACTCTTATCTCTGATACCAAAAATGTAACACCCCAAGTTCAAGAATCTTAAACCTAGGTGTTAACTTCTCTTTTTCTTTTAATGCGGAAATAAATCGTTTAAACATTAAAATGCGGAATTTAAAACGGTTGCACAATTAAAATATTCATTTATCTATTATAAAATTTTACAGAAATTTCGGCAGAGTCTCCTCTATAAATTGGACATAGCCAACCTGTAGAGGGACATCAAAAACCATTTTACAAATACACATCACAACTCACTCCATCCCAAACATCATCCAAACCATTATAATAAGTCCCAAACTCCTCAACAATACAATTCCAAGTAAATAAACTTTAGCAAATGAAATAAGAGGTATTTTAACCTCAATAATACATGAATTAAAGGATTAATAATTAGAAATTGAAATAAATTCTAATTTAACTTTATTTTAAAAGAGTTATTGCGGGTATAGCCTGAGTCAGCCGCCGAGTGCTCTCCTCGGATCACCTAACTTTCATCACCTGAAAAATGGGGAGGGATTGGGGTGAGCTGAAGCTCAGTAAGTAAACTGTATGCATGAATGCATGCTTATGACATGAATGCTTTAAAAATTTCATATATGTATCCCCATTTACTTTACTTTCCAAAACTTTCAAACTTTCATTTCAATTCAAAACTTTCACTTCATTTCCAAACTTTCACTTCCTTTCCATCGTGAGCTCACTTGGTGTAACCTCTAGTCAATCAGAATACAGTGGGCTATTATTTATTTGGAACCAGATTAACATGCGCATTTCCACCGCAAAGCGGTTTAACATTCACTTTCCCACCGCAAAGCGGTTTAACATTCACTTTCCTACCGCAAAGCGGTTTAACAGTTCACCGTAAACGGTTGAACATTCCGTCGCAAAGCGACTTAATTCGGGTACGCCGGTCCCCCGCGCCCCATTTCCCACTCGCAACTTTCATGAACTAGAAGTACACCCATTCATTCGAAAAACTTGGGATACATAACTTTTGACAAAAATTTCACTTTGACACATTCCTTTCATTAAAACATTTGACTTTCCCATTTCGATGTCAGTGCATGCTTAATGATGCAATGACATAATAACGTGCATGCTTTAACATTCTTCTCAATAACATATGCTTTCATAAAGTAAGTGCAATTCATCAAAGCAAGTAAGTTGCACGACAGTCATTTACACATAACTTTCACATTTACATTCGACTTTGATGAAAATAGGGGGAAGTTTACTTACTTGACATCCTTAGCATTTACCGTTATCTGGATTTGCAAGTGGAGGAGCCTCGACTGCCCGTGTCGTCAATGTACCAAAAGTCCTAATTATTCACATTCATCAATAAACATGACTCTCAGTTCACAACCACGTTCGTTATTCATTTTAATACTCAATCAAACATTAACTGAAATTAAAACTTCAATTTAACTCACATGTGATCTTATATCGAGACTAGAGCACATAAAACTAAAGAATTTCCTTTCATACTTTCAAATTCCCAAAACATATACTTTCATGTGACTCATAATATAACACCACATTTAATATCATATTCGAAGTAACACATTAAGTTCGAGGAAATTTTGAAATCTTACTTATCAATCCCACAAATCAAAGCCAAGCATTACTTATCAAAAATGATCTTGAACTAAAATTTATAACTTTGAACGTAATTTCAACTTAAACTAACTTGTTCTTTTAAATACAACTCAACAATTATATCCAACTTAAACCACATACTAGATAACAATTAAAACAATTCTTGAGGTTTTTCCCCAAATCTAATAATTAATCCTATTATCATAAATGAAAGAAGTTTACTTAGTATATACAATACCCAACTTCCCAAATCAATAAATTCCAAAAATTCTAATATTCCGATTTAAAGTTCCAATAGTCTCTTAAATTTGAAAGTTTACACAAAAATCTGAAAAATTAACACACACACCCCTTAATGCCATTATCCCTAAAATCTGTAAATCCCCATATATATGATACACACTAACATCATTAAATTCCATATTTTTAAAATTGGCATTTAACATATGAAATTTAGACTGAAATTGAATATGAAATTTTATATTTATACACATAGAAATCTGAAATCTACGTATGTATATGCATATATACGTAATGATATATATATGCCCATTATCAAAAATTTGAAATCAGAATTTAAGGTTACAAGAAATCTGAAATTACAACCAAATTCGAAATCTGCAATTAATTTCATAACTTTGAAAAAATCTGGGATTTCATCTATTCAATCAAAACCTGAAGTTTATACCTAAGGGCAATTACATATACATCAACATATACATACAATCCCATATATATACATACACTAATTACATGGGTGTGTTCGGAAATGGTGGAGTGCGGTTGGTGTGTGCGCCTTCGGCTTCGGGTGTGTGCGGGTCGTGAAGAGAACGGGGAAGAGGGAGAGGGGACTTACTGCCGGCGGAACGGCGGTCGGCGGTCGAAGGAAGAGGGAGAGAGCGACGGTTGAGAGAGAGCGAGTCCGAGAGCGAGAGGTGAGGGGCGAGACAGAGAGGGAGATGTCGTGAGAGATGGTGAGAGAGTGAGGGTTTAGGTTAGGTTTAATCTTTTGAAATTTACACTTCGGTCCCTCAATTCTCCTCCCATGCAATTCAGTCCCTTAGCTCCTATAAATTGGTAATTTAAGTCCACGACCCTCAAATAAATTTCCAAAGTGTCACCAAACTTTTCTCAACTTCAATTTAATGCAATAAAATAGAAAATAGCATGCTTAGGAAGTAAAACAATTAATCACATAAATTACACGTAGACTATTAAAATAAACAATTTAGAAACTTTTAATTGGTACATTGATCGAGACGGCATCCAAGTCCTTCCACTGCAAAATAATTCGAATTATTGACATTAAAAATATCATTAAATTTAAAATTTATATCATTAACATAATTATTACGTGAAATTTAAGGATACACGAAAATGAAAATCGGTCTTACAGTAACTTTTAAGTTTACGGCCGTAAGTGACTTACGGTCTAAAAATCAAAACATATGTTACGGCCGTGACAATTTCTTTTACGGCCATAAGTGACCTTCTAAACAAAAGTAAAAGTTACAAAATTTTGGTTACGGCCGTGAGAATTTGATTACTGCCATAAGTTCTTCTACTTCATTTACGGCCGTGAGATGATATGTTACAGCCGTAAAGGCCTTTCTGCCCAATTTCCGCCATGATGATTTTACGGCTGTAAAAATGGGTGTTACGGCCGTGAGAATGCTTCTGCCTTATTTTCTTGTTGTTCTTTGATCCAAATGCATTGTAACAACTTTGGTTCCTCTTCCACTTTGTTATGAAACGTAAATGATGTCTTTGCACTTGAGCACTCATCCATCCACGCTTGCATGAATCCTCGCATTGCCTGCTTGATTCTTTTGGCTCTTTACCTCGTTATTGGTCCCGCGGGCACGTGCAACGGGTCAACGCTCTTCGAGCCACTTCGAAACTCATCACATGCCAACAAAGGTAGGAGGCACGTGACGTTCGAGCCGGGTGATTGGGTGTGGGTGTACTTACGAAAGGAGCGATTCCCAACCCAAAGGAAGTCTAAGTTGCAACCAAGAGGCGATGGACCTTTTCAAATCATTGAAAATATAAATGAAAATGAATATAAGCTCGATCTTCCAGGTGAGTATAACGTGTTTGCTTCTTTTAATGTTGCTGATCTTTCTCTGTTTGATGCAGGTGATGATTCGAGGATGAATCCTTTTCAACAGGGGGGATGATTAGTTCCGGAGTGGCTCGAAGAGCATCGACCCGTTGCACATGCCCGTAGGACCAATAACTAGGCAAAGTGCCAAAAGAATCAAGCAGGCAATGCGAGGATTCATGCAAGCGTGGATGGATGAGTGCTCGAGTGCAAAGACATCATTTACGTTTCATAACAAAGTGGAAGAGGAACCAAAGTTGTTACAATGCATTTGGATCAAAGAACAACAAGAAAATAAGGCAGAAGCATTCTCACAGTCGTTTACGGCCGTAAAAGAAATTGTCACGGCCGTAACATATGTTTTGATTTTTAGACCGTAAGTCACTTACGGCCGTAAACTTAAAAGTTACGGCCGTAACTGAGCGCCGCAAATTAAACCTAGTTTAGGCGTTTTAGGTTAGTTTTAATTCTAGTTATTTTTGGTTACTTTATTTTGTTAGCCTACTTATATGGCTTCATTCAGCATTGTAAAACACAACTTTTATTCTTGAGATTTATGATATTGTAGGTGAATTATTCCCTTATATTTCTTCTTGTTCTCGTTGAACAAATTGAACTTACCAAAGGATTTGACAACCTTTGTGGCGTTCCCTCTTTGTGGTTTTTATCTCCGCGTCGTAACAGGTTTTGGGTTTAATATACCCATAGTTCTTGCGTCGTGAGGTCGGGGTTACATTGTTATCGTCTACTAATTGGATTTTAGAGCTTTCTGGCATTTATATCCGCGTGTTCTTGGTGATCCCAATATCGGATCACATCACCAGCCGTCTTCCCACATATGGGATTCTACCAATGAACGATTTCAATTCTCCAAAGCGCATTGGAAAGAACGCTCAATCGCCTCCAATTATTCTTGAACAGAGATTTCCAAATCCTAAGGGTTTACGCAAAAAAGGTGTCTCAATCTCTAACTGAGAAAATCTGACTCAAAATACATGTTGGTTTTCAATTTCCATTTCCATCCCCAGGTCTTCTTGAACCATAATTTTTTCCTCCAACCTTCTTCCCACATATCAATTCTTATATAATGGCCATTTAACATGTTTTTAAAAGTCTTATCTGGTTTGAACAATGTCTTTCTTCACGTGGTAGTACTTTTTTTAAGTACGACATTGTCTGGTATTTTTATCATCGCTTATTCTACAAATGAACGATTTCAATTTTTAAAAGTGCATTGGAAAGAACACTGAAATCCCCACAATTATTCTGGAAAAGAGAATTCCAAATCCTAAGGGTTTCTACGCAAAAAAAGTGTCTCGATCTGTAACTTAAAAAATCTGACTCAAAAATTGCATCCCCAGGTCTTCTTCGACCATAGTTTTTCCTCCAGCCTTCTTCCCACATATCATTTCTTATATAATGCCTTTTTCACATGTTCCTTCTGTCTTGTCTAGTATGAATAATGTCTATCTTTACGTCGTTGTACTTTTTTAAAGTAGTGCATTCTCTTGGAGTTTTTGTCATAGCTCATTCTACCAATGAAGGATTTCAATTTCCAAAGCGCAATGGAAAGAATGTTCAATCGCCCACAATTATTCCTGAAAAGGGATTTCCAAATCCTAAGGATTTCTACACAAAAAAAGAGTCTAAATCTCTAACTGAAAAAATTTGACTCAAAATACTTGCGGGTGTTCAATTTCAATTTGCATCCCCACGTCTTCTTGGACCATAATTTTTGCCTCCAACCTTTCTCCCACATATCAATTCTTATTCAATGCCCGTTTAACATGTTTTAAAAAGTCTTATCTGGTTTGAACAATGTCTTTCTTGAGGTGGTAGTAATTTTTTAAGTACTGCATTGTCCTGGTATTTTTATCATCGCTTATTCTACAAATGAACGATTTCAATTGTCCAAAGTACATTGGAAAGAACACTGAAAGCTCCACAATTATAAAGAGAATTCCAAATTCTAAGGGTTTCTACGTAAAAAAAGAGTATCAATCTCTAACTTAAAAAATCTGACTCAAAAATTGCATCCCCAAGTCTTCGTCGACCATAAATTTTCCTCCAACCTTCTTCGCACATATCATTTCTTTTGTAATTCCCTTTTAACATGTTCTTTCAGTCTTTTCTGGTATGAATAATGTCTTTCTTCACGTAGTTGTACTATTTTTAAGTAATGCATTCTCTTGGTGTTTTTATCATAGCTTATTCTACCAATGAACGATTTCAATTGTCCAAAGTGCATTAGAAAGAACACTGAAAGCCCTACAATTATTCTTGAAAAGAGAATTCCAAATCCTAAGGGTTTCTACGCAAAAAAAGAGTCTCAATCTCTAACTTTAAAAATCTGACTAAAAAATTGCATCCCCAGGTCTTCTTCGACCATAATTTTTCCTCCAGCCTTCTTCCCACATATGGATTTCTACCAATGAACGATTTCTATTCTCCAAAGCGCATTGGAAAGAATGCTCAATCGCTCACAATTATTCCTGAAATGAGATTTCCAAATCCTAAGGGTTTTTACGCAAAAAAGGTGTCTCAATCTCTAACTGAAAAAATTTGACTGAAAATACATGCGGGTTTTCAATTTCCATTTCCATCCCCAGGTCTTCTTGAACAATAATTTTTGCCTCCAACCTTCTTCCCACATATCAATTCTTATATAATGCCCATTTAACATGTCTTTAAAAGTCTTATCTGGTTTGAACAATGTCTTTCTTCACATGGTAGTACTTTTTTTAAGTACGGCATTGTCCTGGTATTTTTATTATCGCTTATTCTAAAAATGAACGATTTCAATTGCTCAAACTGCAATGGAAAGAACACTGAAATCCCCACAATTATTCTGGAAAAGAGAATTCCAAATCCTAAGGGTTTCTACGCAAAAAAAAAAGTGTCTCAATCTCTGACTTAAAAAATTTGACTCAAAAATTGCATCCCTAGGTCTTCTTCGATCATGGTTTTCTTCCAGTCTTCTTCCCACATATCATTTCTTATACAATGCCTTTTTCACATGTTCTTCTAGTCTTGTCTAATATGAATAATGTCTATCTTTACGTCGTTGTACTTTTTTAAAGTAGTGCATTCTCTTGGAGTTATTATCATAGCTCATTCTACCAATGAAGGATTTCAATTCTCCAAAGCGCTATGGAAAGAACCATCAATCGCCTACAATTATTCCTGGAAAGAGATTTCCAAATCCTAAGGATTTCTACACAAAAAAAGAGTCTCAATCTCTAACTGAAAAAAATTGACTCAAAAATTACATCCCCAGATCTTCTTCGACCATAATTTTTCCTCCAGCCTTCTTCCCACATATGGGTTTCTACCAATGAACAATTTCTATTCTCCAACGCGCATTGGGAAGAACGCTAAATAGCCCACAATTATTCCTGAAAAGAGATTTCCAAATCCTAATGCTTTTTACGCAAAAAAGGTGTCTCAATCTCTAACTGAAAAAAATTGACTCAAAATACTTGCGGGTATTCAATTTCCATTTGCATCCCCAGGTCCTCTTGGACCATAATTTTTTCCTCCAACCTTTTTCCCACATATCAATTCTTATTCAATGCTCGTTTAACATGTTTTTAAAAGTCTTATCTGGTTTGAACAATGTCTTTCTTCACGTGGTAGTACTTTTTTTAAGTACGGCATTGTCCTGGTATTTTTATCATCGCTTATTCTACAAATGAACGATTTCAATTGTCCAAAGTGCATTGGTAAGAACACTGAAAGCCCCACAATTATTCTGGAAAAGAGAATTCGAAATCCTAAGGGTTTCTAAGCAAAAAAAAGAGTCTCAATCTCTAACTTAAAAAATCTGACTCAAAAATTGCATCGCCAAGTCTTCGTCGACCATAATTTTTCCTCCAACCTTCTTCCCACATATCATTTCTTTTATAATGCCCTTTTAACATGTTCTTGCAGTCTTGTCTGGTATGAATAATGTCTTTCTTCACGTAGTTGTACTTTTTTAAAGTAATGCATTCTCTTGGTGTTTTTATCATAGCTTATTCTACCAATGAACGATTTCAATTGTCCAAAGTGTATTGGAAAGAACACTGGAAGTCCCAAAATTATTCCTAAAAAGAGAGGTCCAAATCCTAAGGGTTTCTACTTTAAAAAAAAGTCTCAATTTCTAATTGAAAAAAAATTGATTCACAATACTTGGGAGTTTTCAATTTCAAATTGCATCCCTAGGTCGTCTTCGACCATAATTTTTTCCTCCATCCTTCTTCCCACATATCATTTCTTATATAATGCCCTTTTAAATGTTTTGAAAAGTCTTGTCTTGTTTGAATAATGTCTTTCTTCACGTGGTTGTACTTTTTTTAAGTACTGCATTCTCTTGGTAATCACAGCTTATTCTACCAATGAACGATTTCAATTGTCCAAAGTGCATTGAAAGGAACACCGAAAGCCCCACAACTATTCTTGAAAATAGAATTCCAAATCCTAAGGGTTTCTACACAAAAAAAGAGTCTCAATCTCTAACTTAAAAAATCTGACTCAAAAATTGCATCCCTAGGTCTTCGTCGACCATAATTTTTCCTCCAACCTTCTCTTCCCAGATATCATTTCTTGTATAATGCCTTTAAAACATGTTCTTGTAGTCTTTTTTGGTATGAATAATGTCTTTCTTCACGTGGTTGTAAAGTTTTAAGTAGTGCATTCTACTGGAGTTTTTATCATAGCTTATTCTACTAATGAACTATTTCAATTCTCCAAAGTGCATTGGAAAGAACGGTCAAAGGCCCACAATTATTCCTGAAAAGAGATTTCCAAATCCTAAGGGTTTATGATGTGATTCTTGTTGGGGAATCACGAAATCTCGCGGAAATTGTATAAACACTTGGAAAGTTCCAAATCCAGATTGTTAGACGATAACAATATGACCCGACACTCACGACTCAAGAACCAAGGATGTATCAAATCCAAGACCCGTTAATGGGGTGAACGCCACAAAGGTTGTCAAATCCTTTGATAAGTTTAAGGGGTTCAATCAAGAACGAAGAAGAATATGGATACTCTCACCTAATTCAAGCAATCTCATTAATCATAAAAGTTGTCTCTTTACAATGACAAAGAAACATAATATAACCTAAAAACGCGTCCAAAATTAACCCTAGCCGCAAAAACACAAATTAAAACGCGGCGGAATTTACGGCCGTAACATATGGGCTTACGACCGTAATTGACCCTCGGGTCCAAAAACTGATTCACCTCTTACGGCCGTGACATGTGTTCTCAGGGCCATAAGTAACATACTGAATAAAATTCCCTAACTCAGTTATGGCCGTGAAAATGATAGTTTCCACCGTAAGTCACTTTCTGCCCCAATTGTGCGATATCAATTTTACGGCCGTAACTCCAGAACTTACGGCCGTAAATGGCCTTCTGCATTCTTTTCTCCTTGTTCTTTGACCCAAATGCATTGTAACGGTTTTGGCTCATCTTCCATCTCGGCATGCATTGAAAATGGAGTCTTCGACCATGCACTTGAATATTCATCCACCCAAGCTTGCATAAACCCCTGCATTGCTTGCTTGATCTTCTTAGCCCTCAGCCTCGTTATTGGTCCCACCGGTACATGCAATGGATCCTTACTCGTTGTGCCACTTGTGCCACTCTGTTCCTCATCAGTTTACGTAAGAAAAGAGTCTCAATCTCTAATTGAAAAAATTTGACTCAAAATACTTGGGGGTATTCAATTTCCAATTGCATCCCTAGGTTTTCTTCGACCTTAATTTTTTCCTCCAACCTTCTTCCCCAATATCTTTTCTTATATAATGATGCCCTTTAAACATGTTCTTGCTGTCTTGTCTGGTATGAATAATGTCTTTCTAGACACGGTTGTACTTTTTTTAAGTCTTGCCTTCTCTTGGAGTTTTTATCATAGCTTATTCTACCAATGAATGATTTCAATTGTCCAAAATACATTGGAAAGAACACTCAAAGGTCCACAATTTTTCCTAAAAAGAGATTTCCAAATCGTACGGGTTTCTACGCAAAAAAATAGTCCCAATCTAATACTGAAAAAATCTGACTCAAAATACTTGCGGGTTTTCAATTTCTAATTGCATTCCCAGGTCTTCTTCGACCTTAATTTTTTCCTCGAACCTTCTTGCAACATAACATTTCTAATATATTTCCCTTTTAACATGTTTTCAAAAGTCTTGTCTGGTTTGAATAATAACTCTCTTCACGTGGTTGTAGTTTTTTTAAGCAGTACATTCTCTTGGTGTTTTTATCATAACTTATTCTACCCATAAACGATTTCAATTTTCCAAAGTGCATTGGAAAGAATACTGAAAGACCCACAATTATTCTTGAAAGGAGAATTCCAAATCCTAAGGGTTTCTATGCAAAAAAAAGAGTCTCAATCTCTAACTTTAAAAATCTGACTCAAAAATTGCATCCCCAGGTCTTCTTCGACCATAATTTTTCCTCCATCCTTCTTCCCACATATGGGTTTCTACCAATGAAGGATTTCAATTCTCCAAAGCGCATTGGAAAGAACGCTCAATCGCCCACAATTATTCCTGAAAAGAGATTTGTAAATCCTAAGGATTCGTACACAAAAATAAGTGTCTCAATCTCTAACTGAAAAAAATTGACTCAAAATACTTGCGGGGCGGGTGTTCAATTTCCATTTGCATCCCTAGGTCTTCTTGGACTATAATTTTTGCCTCTAACCTTTTTCCCACAAATCAATTCTTATTTCAATGCCCGTTTAACATGTTTACAAAAGTCTTATCTGGTTTGAACAATGTCTTTCTTCAGGTGGTAGTACTTTGTTTTAAGTACTGCATTGTCCTGGTATTTTTATCATCGCTTATTCTACAAATGAACGATTTCAATTGTCCAAAGTGCATTGGAAAGAACATTGAAAGTCCCACAATTATTCTAGAAAAGAGGATTCCAAATACTAAGGGTTTCTACGCAAAAAAAGAGTATCAATCTTGATGTGATCCTTGATGGGAATCACCTGGTCTCGCGGAAATTGTTTAAAATACTTGGAAAGTTTTAAATCCAGTTTATTAGACGATAGCAATATGACCCGACACTCACGACTCAAGAACCAAGGATGTATCAAATCCAAGACCCGTTAAGATGAGGAATGAAGAACCATAAAAGGGTGAACGCCACAAGGGTTGTCAAATCCTTTGATAGTTCAAGGGGTTCAATCAAGAATGAAAAGAATAGGGATAAACTCACCTAATTCAAACAAATTTCAATAATTCATCAAATTTATCTTTTTACAGTGATAAGGAAACATAATATAACCCAAAAACACGTCCAAAATTAACCCTAGCAGCAAAAACAATAATTAAAACGAGGCAGAACTTACGACCGTAACATACGGGCTTATGATCCAATGGTTTTACTAATGTGTACAAGGACTCCTTCCTTGCACTCGATGACACTAACTCTTTCCTCCCCCGTTTAGTTGTTTCTCTTTTACAGGAATTTGATGATGTATTCCCGGAAGACATACCCAGTGGGCTGCCACCCATTCGGGGCATCTAGCACTAGATTGGTTTTGCACCAGGAGCTGTCATTCCAAATAGGCTTGCATATAGAAGCAATCCGGAAGAAACAAAGGAGCTTCAGGGACAAGTTGACGAGCTGTTGAGCAAGGGCTATGTCCGAGAAAGCATGAGCCCATGTCCTGTGCCGGTCTTATTGGTGCCTAAGAAGGATGGAACCTGGAGGATGTGCGTGGATTGTAGAGCTATCAACAATATCACGGTAAAGTATCGTCATCCTATACCTAGGTTAGACGACATGCTTGATGAATTATATGGTTCGTGTGTGTTTAGTAAAATTGACATTAAGAGTGGATATCACCAAATACGCATGAAGGAGGGGGACGAATGGAAAATCGCATTCAAGACCAAATATGGGCTTTATGAATGGTTAGTTATGCCGTTTGGTCTCACCAATGCACCTAGTACATTCATGAGGTTGATGAACCATGTTTTACGAGCTTTCATTGGTAAATTTGTGGTCATGTATTTTGATGACATTTTAATTTATAGTAAGAATGTAGATGAGCATGTTGGACATTTGAGGTTTGTACTTGAGGTTTTACGCATTGAAAAATTGTATGCTAACTTTAAAAAGTTTACTTTTTGCATCGATAATGTCATATTCCTTGGTTATGTTGTTAGTAAGGATGGTATTGAGGTTGACGAGGAGAAAATCCTAGCTATTAGGGAATGCCCAACACCTAAAAGTGTAACTAAGGTAAGGATCTTCCATGGGTTAGCAAGTTTTTATAGGAGGTTTGTGAAAGATTTTAGTACAATCGCCACACCACTCACTGAGTTAATTAAAAGAGTGTGGGATTCCATTGGGGGGATGCACAGGAAAATGCCTTCAAATTGCTTAAAGATAGGCTATGTTCCGCGCCAGTCTTAACATTACCTAATTTTTAACCAGACCTTTGAGGTTGAATGTGATGCATCAGGAATAGGGATTGGAGCTGTTCTTATGCAGGAAAGGAGGTCGATAACTTATTTTAGTGAAAAGCTGAGTGGGGCAGCGTTGAACTATCCGATGTATGATAAGGAGCTTTATGCTCTTGTCAGGGCATTGGGGACTTGGCAGCATTACCTCTGGCCAAAAGAATTTGTCATTCACACGGATCACGAGTCATTAAATCACCTCAAGGGGCAAGGTAAGTTGAACAAAAGACATGCCCGATGGATGGAGTTTTAGGAGACTTTTCCTTATGTCATTCAATACAAACACGGTAAGGAAAATATAGTTGCAGATGCATTGTCAAGAAGGAATGTGCTCCTTACTTCCTTGAATGCTAAATTGTTGGGATTTGAATATGTTCGAGATTTGTATTCTAACGATCATGATTTCTCCACTATTTATGTCTCATGCGAAAAGGGAGCATTTGATAAATTTTATAGGCATGATGGTTACTTGTTTAAGGAAAATAAACTGTGTGTGCCTAACTGTTCTATGCGCGAGTTGTTAGTACGTGAGGCTCACGGTGGTGGTTTGATGGGTCATTTTGGTGTTTTTAAAACATTGGAAGCGTTAAAGGAACATTTTTATTGGCCTAGGATGAAACGAGATGTTCACCAAATTTGTGATAAATGCATAACACTTAAACAGGCTAAGTCTAAGGTCTTGCCACATGGTTTGTATACCCCTTTACCTGTCCCTAGTGAACCTTGGGTAGATATATCCATGGATTTTGTGTTAGGACTGCCTAGGACAAAAAAAGGTCAAGATTCCATATTTGTGGTGGTGGACAGGTTCAGTAAAATGGCACAGTTCATTCCTTGTCATTAAACTGATGATGCCGTGAACATAGCAGACTTATTTTTTAGGGAGGTTGTCAGACTTCATGGGGTTCCTAGGAGCATTGTGTCTGACAGAGATGTCAAATTCCTTAGTTACTTCTGGAAGGTTCTGTGGGGGAAAATGGGTACTAAACTGTTGTTTTCCACTACATACCATCCTCAAACGGATGGTCAGACAGAAGTAGTCAATAGGAAGTTAACACAACTCTTGTGTGTTGTCATAAATAAAAATTTGAAGAGTTGAGAGGAATGTTTACCATTTGTGGAATTTGCATATAATAGGGCCATACATTCTACTACTACTTACTCTCCTTTTGAAATTGTGTATGGCTTCAATCCACTAACCCCTATGGATCTAATCCTTTGCCTGTAGATGACAGAAACAGTTTAGATGGCAAGAATAAAGCTGAGCTTGTGAAGTCACTCCAAGAAAAGGTCAGGCTACAAATAGAAAGGAAGAATGAGCACTATGCTTCCCAAGCGAATAAGGGCAGAAAGCAGGTGATTTTTTAACCGGGCAATTGGGTGTGGGTTCTCACATGCGAAAGGAACGATTTCCCACACAATGGAAATCTAAGCTGCAGCCTAGAGGAGATGGGTCGTTTCAAGTCATTGAGAGAGTCAATGACAATGCTTATAAGTTGGATCTCCCTGGTGAGTATAATATATCTACTACTTTCAACGTTGCTGATCTCTCTTTGTTTGATGCAAGTGATGATTCATGGACGAATCCTTTTCAAAAGGGAGGGGATGATGAGTACCTGAGTGGCCCAACGAGTAAGGACCTGTTGCCGGTGGGACCAATAACGAGGCTGAGGGCTAAGAAGATCAAGCAAGAAATGCAGGGGTTTATGCAAGCTTGGGTGGATGAATATTCAAGTACAAGGTCGAAGACTCCATTTTAAATGCATGACAAGATGGAAGATGAGCCAAAACCGTTACAATGCATTTCGGTCAAAGAACAAGGAGAAAGGAGGGCAGAAGGCCTTTTACGGCCGTAAGTGCTGGAGTTACGATCGTAACTTTGATATCTCACAAATTGCGCAGAAAGTGACTTACTTCCGTAACTATCATTTTCACGGCTGTAATTGAGTTGTGGAATTTTATTCAGTATGGGACTTACGGCCGTAAGAACCCATGCCACGGCCGTAAGAGATAAAACAGGTTTTGGACCCGAGGGTCATTTACGGCCGTAACTAGCGCCACGTCTTATTTACTGAATTTACGGCTACGGTTATTTTTTTGACGCATTTTTTGACTATATTAGGCTGCGTTCTCTTTGGCGTTTTCCAGCCGTTTTCCTTTTCCATTTCCGAAAACGCAGAAAACGCGTTCTCTTGCGCCGTTTTCGGAAAAAAAATTCGAAAAAGTTTTCAAAACGTGAAAATCACATTTTCCGCGTTTTCCAAAATTTATACCTATTAAGTGGACCCGCGTTTTCCGCATTTAAAAAAAAAAATTAAAATAATAAAAAAAAATTGAAATTTGTCAAAATTTGTCATTTTTAATTACATTATTGGTCCCTGATTTTCAAAACTATTCATTTTAATCCTCAAATTTTGAAAATTCTTTCGAAAATACCCTAATTTATTTGCAACTTAGGTCCCTCAACTTCAGATTTTGTTGCACATTAGTCTACAAAATTTACATTTCTTTCAATTTAGTCCTCGTATTTGCTTTATAGGTAATGGTCTTCAAACATGTATAACTTTTGATGTACAACTCCGAATTGCACTCTATTTCTTGCGTCGAACTCCAAATTCAACATCTTTCTGATGATGTATCATGTGCTTAATTATTAAACATTTCTTTTTTACTTTTGTATTGTAGACACTTATTTTGTAAGGGCGTCATTAATTAACGTAAATTGATTTTTGCAAATTTTATTGAAACTTAAATTTTAAACGTTATGAGTACTTACTTGAAGGATCTATCTATATAAAGTATTAAATGGAACGATTACTTTAGAAGGGGAAATTACTACCCAAATGTTTCGATTACTTTAGAAGGGCAACATGGATTTTTGAACTTTTTTGGTATAACCAAATTGTGTGATAGGGGTTATTTCATTTATTTTTGTTGTGCAACTCAAATTTGATATCTTTATTTCATTTATATTTACAAACAATATAATTACAAGTATACAGAAATAATTTTCTTCAAAATTTTAAACAGAACGCATTTTCCAGCTTTTCATTTTCGAAGAAAGTTTTCAGAAATAACAAACCAAACGCGTTTTCAGCAATTTCGGAAAAAGTCACAGAAAATGGGAAATAGAAAACATTTTCGAAAATAAAAACAGGAAACTGAAATACAAAGAGAACACAGCCTTAGGTTTTCTTTGTCATTGTAAAGTGATGAGTTCAGAAGTGGCTCGACGAGCGATGACCGGCCCGTGCCCGTAGGACCAATAACGAGGCAAAGAGCCAAAAGAATCAAGCAGCCAATGCAAGGATTTATGCAAGCGTGGATGAACGAGTGCTCGAGTGCAAAGACCTCATTTACATTGCATAACAAAGTGGAAGAGGAGCCAAAATCATACATTGCATTTGGATCAAAGAACAAAAAGAAATTAAGGCAGCAGCAGACTTACGGCCGTAACACCCATTTTTACGGCCGTAACATCAACATCAAAAAATTGGGCAGAAAGGCAATTACGACCGTAAAAATGAGTGTTATGGCCGTAACATCATCAACACCAAGTTAAGCAGAAGAGGACTTATGGCCGTAATCTAAATCCTCACGGTCGTAAATAAAGTTTAGTAGTTTTTATTTTTTTGTTCAGAGAGTCGCTTACGGTCGTAAAAGAAATTGTCACGGCCGTAACCTATGTTTTAATTTTAAACTCGTAAGTCACTTAGGGCCATAAACATAAAAGTTACGGCCGTAACTTAGGCGCCGCAGTTTTGACCTAATTAGGCGGTTAGGGTTTAGTTTTAATTCTAGTTTATTTTGGTTACTTTATTTTGTTAGCCTATTTAAAGGCTTCATTCAGCATTCTGTAAAACAACTATTATTCTTGAGATTTATGATATTGAAGGTGAGATATTCCCTTAATTTTCTTCTTGTTCTCGTTGAACAAATTCGAACTTATCAAAGGATTTGACAACCTTTGTGGCATTCTCCCTTTGTGGTTCTTATCTCCGCATCATAACGGGTTTTGGGTTTCATATACCCATAGTTCTTGCGTCGTGAGGTCGGGGTTGCATTGCTATAGTCTAATAATTGGATTTTAGAGCTTTCTGGCGTTTATTTTCGCGTGTTCTTGGTGATCCCCATATCGGATCACATCATCTGGTATCAAAGCCTGTCTCTAAATCCAAGTAGTTAGTATTCCAGTTCTTTTTCTTTTATTTCCAGATTTTTATTCATTCAAAAAAAAAAAATTCCATTCCAATTCTTGTTTCCTAAAATTCGTCAGAAATTAAAGATTCGCCAAATTCCGTATCTTATTCTTGATTTTCTTGCTGAGTAGCAAAAAAAAAAAAAAAAAAGAAAAGAAAATAAAGGAAATTTTTGATTTGATACAAGAATCAAGAAAAAATTTCCAAGATAATTCAAGAAATCTTTTCTTGGAAAATAATCTTTGGCAAATATTTCCAATAATCCTTGTTTCCATTAAATTCCCTATTCTTGATTCCATGAAACTTCTTCTTGAAATAGAATTCTTGTTTACATAATTTCCTCCTTAAACTTCCTAATTCCAATTTTTCCATCAACTTTCCTTATTTGCACTTTGGGGGTCTATTCCACAATGACCAAATCCGTGACTAGTTTGGTGGGTTCTTGGAGAACGTGGGAAAAAGGGAATAGAGAGGAAAAAAGCAGAGTGGTGAGATTAATAGAGGGAAAAAGACAAAATCGAGTGATACACGAGCGATAAAACACGTGAGGATCTTTTTCTCTTTTCTTTAATACTAACCATGTCACAGAAGGAAGATTCATCGATGGAAAAGACGTGATAGGGGATATAGGCGTGATCGTAGGGATGATGCAGATGGACATGTTGGTAATATAAAAATGTCCATTCCCTCGTTTCAAGGTAAAAGTAATCCGGAAAATTATTTTGAATGGGAAAAGAGGGTAGAGTTGATTTTTGATTGTCATAATTATTCTGAATCTAAAAAGGTTAAAATGGCAATCGTAGAATTTACTGATTATGCTATAGTATGGCGGGATCAATTGGTTACTAGTAAAATGAGGAATTGGGAGAGGCCTATTGAAACTTGGGATGAGTTGAAGGCCCTTATGAGAAAACGATTTGTGCCTGGACATTACTATAGGGATCTCTATCAAAAACTACAAACCCTTTCCCAAGGTAGTAAGAGTGTGGAGGATTACCATAGGGAGATGGAGGTTTCCATGATTAGGGCTAATATAGAGGAAGACCCAGAGGCAACCATGGTTAGCTTCTTAAGTGGTTTAAATCGAGATATTGCTTATGTTATTGAATTGCAGCATTATATCGATTTGGAGGAGATGCTTCACATGGCCATGAAGGTGGAGCGACAACTAAAAAGGAAGGGAACTTCAAAATTCTCTACAAGTTCTAATCCTTTTGGTAAGTCTACATGGAGTGGGACCTCTAAAAATGATGGGGTTGTGCAGAAAAATAAATTTGAAGCACCAAAGGGAAAAGTAGAGCCACCCAACAAAGGTAAAATTGCTTCTGACTCTCAAACTTCTAGGACTAGAGATATTAGTTGTTTTAAATTTTCTGGATTAGGACATATTTCTTCACAATGTCCAAATAAACGAATATTGGTTGTGCGTAATGGGGTATTAAGTTTGGAGGATGGGAAAGAGGAAGAAGTGGAGGATGAGTATAAGGATATGCCAGCTCTAGGGGGTGTTAGTGAAAATGATGATGGGGACTATGCAGTAGCCAAATCACTTGTCACTAGGAGAGCCCTTAGTACACAAGTTAAGGTGGAAGAGTCGGGTGAGCAGCGAGAAAATATATTTCATACTAGTTGCTTTGTGAATGACAAGGTGTGTAGTTTGATAATAGATTGGTGGTAGTTGTGCGAACGTTGCTTGCACTACTCTAGTAGAGAAATTATGCCTACCTATGCTAAAACACCCTAGGCCATATAAGCTACAGTGGTTAAATGAATCGGGTGATATTAAGGTAAATAAACAGGTGGTGGTTGATTTGGCAATTGGGAAATACGAAGATAGGGTGGTTTGTGATGTGATACCCATGCATGCGGGGCACATCTTGTTGGGCAGGCCATGGCAATTCGATAGGAAGGTCATTCACGACGGCTTTAAAAATAGGTATACCTTCACTAAGGATGGGTAAAATGTCAAACTAATGCCATTGTCACCTCAAGTGGTCTATGAAGACCAATTGAAATTAAAAAGTGAGGAAGAGAGAAAGAGGGTCGGGACCACGATCCTGGAAAAAGGAGAGTTGGGATCACGATCTCAGAAAAAGGAGAGGGTGTGAAGAGTGCCAGTAAAAATAAAAGGGAGAAAACAAAGGCGAGCTTCTACGCAAAATAGAGTGATATCACCAAATCTATTTCTACAAATAAACCTGTGATTTTACTAATGTACAAGGAATCTCTCCTTGTACTTGATGAAGCTAAGCACTCCCTCCCCAGTTTAGCTGTGTCTCTTTTGCAGGAATTTGCAGATTTATTTCCCGAGGAGATTCCTAGTGGGCTGCCACCAATTCGTGGGATTGAACACCAGATTAACTTCGTGCCGAGAGCAGTCATCCCAAACAGGCCAGCTTATCGGAGCAATCCCGTAGAGACCAAAGAGCTACAAAAGCAGGTTGAAGAGCTGTTGGAAAAGGGCTATGTTCGGGAAAGCATGAGCTCATGTGCAATACAAGTTCTATTAGTACCCAAAAAGGATGGGACTTGGAGGATGTGCGTGGATTGTAGAGCAGTCAACAATATTACGGTAAAGTATCGCCATCCCATACCTAGACTTGATGACATGCTTGATGAACTTTATGGTGCTAGTATGTTTAGCAAAATAGACCTTAAGAGTGGTTATCACCAAATTCGTATGAAAGAAGGTGATGAATGGAAAATCGCCTTCAAAACCAAATATGGTTTATATGAATGGATGGTTATGCCATTCGGCATCTCAAATGCACCTAGCACTTTTATGAGGCCAAAAGTGCTGAAAACAGAAAAACTATATGCTAATTTTAAATAGTGTACTTTTTGCATTGAAAAAGTAATTTTTCTTGGGTTTGTTGTTAGTGCTAATATTGTTGAGGTAGATGAGGAGAAAATTCGTGCTATTAAAGAATGGCCAACTCCCAAAAGTATTACGGAGGTTAGGAGCTTCCACCGGTTGGTTGGGTTTTATAGGAGATTTGTTAAAGACTTTAGCACACTTGCAGCACCACTCACAGATATAGTTAAGAAAAGTGTAGGATTCCATTAGGGGGTAGCACAAGAAAATGCTTTTAAAATGCTTAAGGCTATGTTATGTTCTGCACCGGTTTTGGCTTTACCTAACTTTAACCAAACCTTTGAGATTGAATGTGATGCATCAGGAATAGGGATCGAAGCTGTTCTTATGCAGGAAAAAAGGTCGGTTGCATTTTTCAGTGAAAAGCTGAGTGGGGCAGTTTTGAATATCCTACCTACGACAAGGAGCTTTATGCTCTTGTTCATACCTTGGAGACATGGCAGTACTATCTGTGGCCAAAGGAATTCGTCATACACACTGACCACGAGTCACTGAAACACCTCAAGGGATTAGGTAAGCTAAATAAAAGACACGTCCGTTGAATGGAATTCATTGAGACTTTTCCATATGTCATCCTCTATAAGCAAGGTAAGGAAAATGTGGTAGCAGATGCCCTTTCTCTCAGGTACGTACTTCTAAACTCTTTAAATGCGAAGTTGCTTGGGATTGAATATATAAGAGGTATGTATGCTGATGACCCTGATTTTTCTACCATTTATGCTTCATGTGAAAATGGTGCAATTGATAAATTTTATAGGCATGATTGCTTTTTATTTAGAGAACGTAAACTTTGTGTGCCTAATTGTTCTATGCGTGAATTGCTAGTGCGTGAGGCTCATGGTGGGGGGTTAATGGGACACTTTTGTGTTATTAAGAAGTTAGAAACTTTACAAGAGCACTTTTATTGGCCTAAAATGAAAAGGGATGTTAACCATATTTGTGAATGGTGCATAACTTGTAAACAATCTAAGTCTAGAGTCCTACCACAAGGTTTGTATACACCTTTGCCCGTACCTAATGAACCTTGGGTTGATATATCTATGGATTTTGTGTTAGGTCTGCCTAGGACAAAAAAGGGTAGAGACTCAATATTTGTGGTGGTAGACAGATTTAGAAAAATGGCACATTTTATTCCTTGTCATAAAACTGATGACGCAACTAACATAGCGGACCTATTCTTTAGGGAAGTTGTGAGGCTCCATCCACCTAGGAGTGTTGTGTATGATAGGGATGTTAAGTTCCTAAGCTACTTTTGGAAAGTCTTGTGGGGGAAGATGGGTACTAAATTGTTATTTTCTACTACATGTCACCCGTAAACTGATGGTCAAACGGAGGTAGTTAATAGGACATTAATCCAACTTTTACGCACTATAATAAATAAGAATTTAAAAATTTGGGAGGAATGTTTGCCATTTGTGGAATTTGCTTATAATCGGTCTATGCATTCTACTACTTCATGTTCAGCTTTTGAAGTTGTTTATTGATGTGATTCTTGTTGGGGAATCACGGGATCTTGCGGAAATTGAATTAAACACTTGGAAAGTTCCAAATCCAGATTAATTGACGATAACAATATGACCTGACACTCACGACTCAAGAACCAAGGATGTATCAAATCCAAGACCCGTTAAGATGCGGAATGAAGAACCATAAAGGGGTGAATGCCACAAAGGTTGTCAAATCCTTTGATAAGTTCAAGGGGTTCAATCAAGAACGAAGAAGAATAGGGATAAACTCACCTAATTCAATCAATTTCATTAATCATCAAAGTTGTCTCTTACATTGGTCAAGAAAACCTAATTATAGTGCAAAACGCGTTCAAAATAACCCTAGCCGCAATATACCAAAAATACAACTCGGCGCATTTTTACGACCGTGAATTGATTGTTACGGGTCCAAAAAATTTTTGAACTCTTACAGCCGTGACATTGGTGCTTACGGCCGTAAGACACCTTCTGAATAAAAGCTGCATAACTCCATTACGGCCGTGAATTGATTGTTACGGCCGTGCGATAGCAAAGTTACGACAGTAACTCCAAACCTTACGGCCGTAAAAGGCCCTCTGAATTGTTCTCTCCTTGTTCTTTGACCCAAATGCTTTGTAACGGTTTTGGCGCATCTCCCATATTGTCATGCATTGAAACTGGAGTCTTTGACCATGCATTTGAATATTCATCCACCCAAACTTGCATAAACCCCTGCATTGCTTGCTTGATCTTCTTAGCCCTCCGCCTCGTTATTAGTTCCACTGGTACATGCAACGGGTCCTTACTCATAGGGTCACTCAGGTACTCATCATTCCCTCCCTGTTGAAAAGGATTCGTCCTCGAATCATCACCTGCATTAAACAAAGAGAGATCAGCAACGTTAAAGGTAGCAGATATATTATACTCACCTGGGAGATCCAACTTATAAGCATTGTCATTGATTCTCTCAATGACTTGAAACGGCCCATCTCCTCTAGGCTGCAGCTTAGACTTCCGTTGTGCTGGAAATCGTTCCTTTCGCATGAACCCACACCCAATCGCCTGGTTCAAAAATCACCTGCTTTCTGCCCTTATTCGCATGGGACGCATAGTGCTCATTCTTCTTTTCTATTTGTAGCCGGACCTTTTCATGGAGTGACTTCACAAGCTCGGCTTTCTTCTTTCCATCCAAACTGTTCCTGTCATCTACAGGCAAAGGAATTAGATCCATAGGGGTTAGCGGGTTGAAACCATACACAATTTCAAAAGGAGAGTAAGAAGTAGTAGAATGTGTAGCCCTGTTATACGCAAATTCCACAAATGGTAAACATTCCTCCCAACTCTTCAAATTTTTATTTATGAAAACACGCAAGAGTTGTGTTAACGTCCTATTGACTACTTCTGTCTGACCATCTGTTTGAGGATGGCATGTAGTGGAAAACAATAGTTTAGTACCTATTTTCCCCAACAGAACCTTCCAGAAGTAACTAAGGAATTTGACATCTCTGTCAGACACTATACTCCTAGGCACCCCATGTAGTCTGACAACTTCCCTAAAGAATAAGTCTGCTATGTTCACGACATCATCAGTTTTATGGCAAGGAATGAAGTGTACCATTTTACTAAACCTGTCCACAACCACAAAAATGGAATCCCGACCCTTTTTGGTCCTAGGCAATCCTAACACAAAATCCATGGATATATCTACCCAGGGCTCACTAGGAACAGGTAGAGGGGTGTACAAACCATGTGGTAATACCTTAGACTTGGCATGTTTACAAGTTATGCATTTATTACAAATTTGGTGAACATCCCGTTTCATCCTAGGCCAATAAAAATGTTCCTTCAACGTTTCCAATGTTTTTAAAACACCAAAATGACCCATCAAACCACCCCCGTGAGCTTCACGTATAGAACAGTTAGGCACACACAATTTATTTTCCTTAAACAAGTAACCATCATGCCTATAAAATTTATCAAGTGCTCCCTTTTCGCATGAGACGTAAAAAGAGGAAAAATCATGATCGTTAGCATACAATTCTCGAACATATTCAAATCCCAACAATTTAGCATTCAATGAATTAAGGAGCACATAACTTCTTGACAATGCATCTGCAACTATATTTTCCTTACCATGTTTGTATTGAATGACATAAGGAAAGGTCTCCACAAACTCAATCCATCGGGCATGTCTTTTGTTCAACTTACCTTGCCCCTTGAGGTGCTTTAATAACTCGTGATCCGTGTAGATGACAAATTCTTTTGGCCAGAGGTAATGCTGCCAAGTCTCCAATGCCCTGACAAGAGCATAAAGCTCCTTATCATACGTTGGATAGTTCAACACTGCCCCGCTCAGCTTTTCGCTGAAATAAGCTATCGGCCTCTTTTCCTGCATAAGAACAGCTCCAATCCCTATTCCTGATGCATCGCATTCAATCTCAAAAGTCTGGTTAAAATTAGGTAAAGCTAAGACTGGTGCAGAACATAGCCTATCTTTAAGCAATTTAAAGGCGTTTTCCTATGCATCCCCCCAATGGAAACCCACACTCTTTTTAATTACCTCAGTGAGTGGTGTGGCTATTGTACTGAAATCTTTCACAAACCTCCTATAAAAACTTGCTAACCCATGAAAACTCCTTACCTCAGTTACACTCTTAGGTGTTGGCCATTCTCTAATGGCTCGGATTTTTTCCTCGTCAACCTCAATACCATCCTTACTAACAACATAACCAAGGAATATGACCTTATCTATGCAAAAAGTACACTTTTTAAAATTAGCAAACAAATTTTCAGTGCGTAAAACCTCAAGTACAAACCTCAAATGTCTAACATGCTCATCTGCATTCTTACTATAAATTAAAATGTCATCAAAATACACGACCACAAATTTACCAATGAAAGCTCGTAAAACATGGTTCATCAACCTCATGAATGTACTAGGTGCATTGGTGAGACCAAACGGCATAACTAACCATTCATAAAGCCCGTATTTGATCTTGAATGCAGTTTTCATTCGTCCCCCTCCTTCATGCGTATTTGGTGATACCCACTCTTGAGGTCAATTTTACTAAAGACACATGAACCATATAATTCATCAAGCATGTCGTCTAACCTAGGTATAGGATGGCGATACTTTACCGTGATATTGTTGATAGCTCTACAATCCACGCACATCCTCCAGGTTCCATCTTTCTTGGGCACCAATAAGACTGGCACAGCACACGGGCTCATGCTTTCTCGATCATAGCCCTTGCTCAACAACTCCTCGACTTGCCTTTGAAGCTCCCTTGTTTCTTCCGGATTGCTCCTATATGCAGGCCTATTTGGAATAACAGCACCTGGAACAAGATCAATCTGGTGCTCGATGCCCCGAATTGGTGGCAGCCCACTGGGTATGTCTTCCGGGAATACATCATCAAATTCCTGTAAAAGAGAAACAGCTACATGGGGGAGGGAAGAGTTAGTGTCACCTAGTGCAAGGAAGGAGTCCTTGTACATTAGTAAGACCATTGGTTGTTGGTCTAGGGCAGCCCTTTTGATCTCACTCTTTTTGGCAAGGAAGCTCACTTTGGTTTTCTCTCATCTTTCTTTTCTGGCACTCGTCACTCCCTCTCCTTTTTCTGAGGTGGAACCCTCAACTCTCTGTTTTTCTCTCAGCTCTCCTTTTTCTGGGATCGTGGTCCCAACCCTCTTTTGAACACTCTGCTCTCCTTTTTCTGGGATCGGGGTCCCAACTCTCTTTGTCTTCTCTTCCTCACTTTTTAGTTTCAGCTGATCCTCATACATTTGCTGTGGAGTTAATGGCATAAGTCTAATGCTTTTCCCATCCTTCGTAAAACTATATCTATTTTTGTACCCGTCATGTACCACTCTCCTGTCATATTGCCATGGCCGACCCAACAGGATGTGTCCAGCATGCATTGGAACCACATCACAAACTAACTCATCCTCATACTTCTCGATAGACAGGTTGACTAACACCTGCTTATTCACTTTGATCTCACCGGACTCATTCAGCCATTGTAATTTATAAGGTCTAGGGTGTTTGATTATAGGTAAACACAATTTCTCAACAAGAGTGGTACTAACCACGTTGGTACAACTCCCCCCATCAATTATCAAACTACACACTTTATTATTAACAAAGCATCTAGTATGAAATATGTTTTCCCTTTGCTCACCCGATTCCTCCACCTTAATTTGGGTACTAAGGGTACACCTAGTAATAAGGGATTGAGCTACCGCATAATCTCCATCATCACAATCACTAGCTTCTTCTAAGGCAGGCAAATCCTTAAACTCATCATCCTCAACCTCATCCTCCGACACCACCACCCCATTTCGCACAAGCATTATTTTTTTGTTCGGGCATTGTGATGCAATGTGTCCGATTCCCATGCACCTAAAACATTTGATGTCCCTACTTCTAGGGGGTTGAGAGTTAGAAACGGGGTTACCTTTATTGGCAGATTCCTCTCGAGTCTTTGGTGGTTCTGGCTTCCCCTTTGGAGCAGCTCCTTCATTTTTGTTATTTCCACTCCAGGTAGGTTCCCAAGGAGTAGAACCCGAAGAGTATTTTGCTGTACCTTTCCTTTTCAGCTGCCTTTCCACTTTCATCGCCATGTGCAACATCTCCTCCAGTTCAACATAATGTTGCAGTTGTATTACATTTGCAATGTCTTTGTTCAAGCCACTCAAAAACCTGGCCATTGTGGCCTCCGGATCCTCCTCAATATTCGCTCGGATCATAGCAATCTCCATCTCTTTATGGTATTCTTCTACACTCTTCGAACCCTGAGACAGAGTTTGGAGTTTCTGGTACAAGTCCCTATAGTAATGGTTGGGCACAAACCTTTTCCTCATCAAACCCTTCAACTCGTTCCAGGTCACTATAGGTCTTTCACGGTTCCTCCTCCTACTCGTCACTAATTGATCCCACCACACAAGTGCATAATCTGCGAACTTTATAACGGCTAACTTCACCTTTTTTTCCTCTGAGTAGTTATGGCACTCAAAAATCAGTTCTACCTTCTTCTCCCACTCAAAGTACACATCCGGATCACTTTTCCCTTGGAAAGCTGGTATGGACATTTTAATGTTTCCTAAGCTTCTATCCATCCCATCATCATCCCTATTTTCACGCCTATTTCCTCTTCCAAGCCGACCACCACGACCTCTTCTACCCAAGCTAGCCACTGATACACTTTCACTATCATCGTCAACACTATCTCCTATCTCAACATCATCATCATCTCGAACTCCATTCCTAGGATTATTTTCATACCTTTGCGGCCTCCGGATATTAGGAGCCGTGTGCGGTTGTTCTCTTCGTAGTTGGGCAATTGCTGCGCTATGCGTGTCCATGGAGTTTTTAATCTCCCCCAGCTTCGCATCCCACCTCTCGAATCGTTTTTCCAGCATTGCAAGGAATTGGAACTGTTGGTTATCCTCCCCTGTCGATGATGCGTCCTTCTGTGACATGGTTAGTGATCAAAAGACAAGAAATAATTTTCAAGAAAAAAAAGTATATCCTCACGTGTTTAGCACTCGTGTATCACTCTATTCGGCTTTTTTCCTCTATTGAACTCACCACTCTGCCTTTTTCCTCTCTATCCCTTTTCTCAAGTTCTCAAAGAACCCACCAAACTAGTCACGGACTTTGTCCTTGTGGAATTAACCCAAGGTGCAAGACACAAATAGATGAAAAGAAGATTTTATGGCATATTGGACTCAAGAAAATTGATGTAACTGGAATGAGAGAATTTGAAAACTACTAAGAATGTGGGAAAATAAAAGGTATAAAGAAAGGTCTTCTTGACTATGGAATGATGTTCTTGATCTTGCTCTTCAATAATAATCACTTTTTTTTTTTTTTCTGAATCTCGTACTTTTTTTTTTAATCAAGAACAATCAATAACGACAAGAATTGACACGAAGACCAATTTTGTAACCGTGCAGAATTTTCAAGGACAATGAAATCTAATGAAGAAAAAAAATGAAACAAAACAAGAATTATATCAAAACCTGGATTTAGAGCCAAGCTCTGATACCAAATGATGTGATTCTTGTTGGGGAATCACGGGATCTCGCGGAAATTGAATTAAACACTTGGAAAGTTCCAAATCCAGATTAATTGACGATAACAATATGACCCGACACTCACGACTCAAGAACCAAGGATGTATCAAATCCAAGACCCGTTAAGATGCGGAATGAAGAACCATAAAGGGGTGAACGCCACAAAGGTTGTCAAATCCTTTGATAAGTTCAAGGGGTTCAATCAAGAACGAAGAAGAATAGGGATAAACTCACCTAATTCAAGCAATCTCATTAATCATCAAAGTTGTCTCTTACAATGGTCAAGAAAACCTAATTATAGTGCAAAACGCGTCCAAAATAACCCTAGACGCAAAATACCAAAAATACAACTCGGTGCATTTTTACGGCTGTGAATTGATTGTTACGGCCGTAATTGACCCTCGGGTCCAAAAACTGTTTGAACTCTTACGGCCGTGACATTGGTGCTTACGGCCGTAAGACACCTTCTGAATAAAAAGCTGCATAACTCCATTACGGCCGTGAATTGATTGTTACGGCCGTAACTCCAAACCTTACGGCCGTAAAAGGCCCTCTGAATTGTTCTCTCCTTGTTCTTTGACCCAAATGCTTTGTAACGGTTTTGGCGCATCTCCCATATTGTCATGCATTGAAACTGGAGTCTTTGACCATGCATTTGAATATTCATCCACCCAAGCTTGCATAAACCCCTGCATTGCTTGCTTGATATTCTTAGCCCTCCGCCTCGTTATTGGTCCCACTGGTACATGCAACGGGTCCTTACTCGTAGGGTCACTCAGGTACTCATCATTTATGGTTTCAACCCGCTAACTCCTCTTGATTTAATTCCTTACCTGTAGATGAAAGGAGCAGTTTGGACGGGACGAAAAAGGCTAAGCTTGTGAAGACGCTTCATGAGAAGGTGAAAGGGAAAATTGAAAAGAAAAATGAGCGTTATGTAACTCATGGCAACAAAGGTAGGAGGCAAGTGACGTTCGAGCCGGGTGATTGGGTGTGGGTGCACTTGCGAAAGGAGGGATTTCCAAGCCAAAGGAAGTCTAAGTTGCAGTCAAGAGGCAATGGACCTTTTCAAATCATTGAAAAGTTAAATGAGAATGCATAGAAGCTCGATCTTCCAGGTGAGTATAATGTGTCTGCTTCTTTTAATGTTGCTGATCTTTCTCTATTTGATGCAGGTGATGATTCAAGGACGAATCCTTTTCAAAAAGGAGGGGATGATGAGTTTCGGAGTGGCTCGATGAGCGTTGACCCGTTGCACGTGCCCGTAGGACCAATAACGAGGCAAAGTGCCAAAAGAATCAAGCAGGCAATGCAAGGATTTATGAAAGCGTGGACGGACGAGTGCTCGAGTGCAAAGACCTCATTTACATTGAATAACAAAGTGGAAGAGGAGCCAAAATCATTACAATGCATTTTGGATCAAAGAAAAACAAGAAATTAAGGCAGCAGCTGACTTACGGCCGTAACACCCATTTTTACGGCCGTAACATCAACATCACGAAATTGGGTAAAAGGGCAATTACGGCCGTAAAAATGGGTGTTACGGCCGTAACATCATCAACACCAAGTTAAGAAGAAGAGGACTTATGGCCGTAATACAAATCCTCACGGCCGTAAATAAAGTTTAGTAGTTTTTATTTTTTTGTTCAGAGAGTTGCTTACGGTCGTAAAAGAAATTGTCACGGCCGTAACCTATGTTTTAATTTTAACCTCGTAAGTCACTTACGGCCGTAAATATAAAAGTTACGGCCGTAACTTAGACGCCGCAGTTTTGACCTAACTAGGCGGTTAGGGTTTAGTTTTAATTCTAGTTTATTTTGGTTACTTTATTTTGTTAGCCTATTTTTAGGCTTCATTCAGCATTATGTAAAACAACTACTATTCTTGAGATTTACGATATTGAACGTGAGATATTCCCTTAATTTTCTTCTTGTTCTCGTTGAATAAATTCGAACTTATCAAAGAATTTGACAACCTTTGTTGCGTTCCCCCTTTGTGGTTCTTATCTCCGCATCGTAACGGGTTTTGGGTTTAATATACCCATAGTTCTTGCGTCGTGAGGTCGGGGTTGTATTGCTATCATCTACTAATTGGATTTTAGAGCTTTCCGGCGTTTATTTCCGCGTGTTCTTGGTGATCCCCATATCGGAACACATCATAAAGACAGAACTTTGATGATTAACGAGATTACTTCAATTAGGTGAGTTTATCCCTATTCTTCTTCGTTCTTGATTGATCCCCCTTCAACTTATCAAAGGATTTGACAACCTTTGTGGCGTTCACCCCTTTATGATTCTTCATTCCGAATTTTATCGGGTCTTGGATTTGATACATCCTTGGTTCTTGAGTTGTGAGTTTCGGGTCATATTATTATCGTCTAATAATCTGGATTTAGAACTTTCCAAGTATTTATACAAATTTTCGCGAGATTGCGTGATTGCCCATCAAGAATCACATCAGAAATGAGGGATGAATTTGATGAGGTGAGAATGATATTAAGGCAGTTAAAGGAGTAGATGATTGCAAAGAGCAAGGGAAAAATTTGCCAAGTTGCAACGGGAGAGTGAAAGGGGAGCTGAAGCTATATTTCCAAAGGGGAATGAAAGTGAGATTGGAGGGGATTAAAAATTGGAGTCTCAGGATATGGATGTTGAAAAGAAGGAGGGAGACTTGAAACATGAATTAGAAAATAAAAATTTGTGTAGTATTGAGGAGGTGCCTAATCATGTCGATAAAATTATTTATGAGGAGGTGCATGAGCAAAAGCAGGAGTTGGAAGTAGTCGAGCTAAATCCAAAATTGGATGAGGAGAAGGAGTATTTGGGTAGTGATGATGGAATGCATGAAAAATTAGGACAGGTGGTTGAGCGTGAGAGTGTGGAGTTAGAAGATGTGGTTGGGCTTAGAGTTAAAAATATTGAGCAAGAGAGTGAAAAGGTTGAAAGAGGTAAAGAGAAGAGCCTCATTGTGAGAAAGGAGGATAGGGAGGTGATTTATCACGAATACAAGGATCCATACCTTGTACCTTTTGAAACTAACATTTCCCTCCCCATTTTATTTCAATCTTTATTGCAGGTTGATTATGCATAGAAGCTTGAATTGCATCAACCTTCGTCAATTCTTCCTGTGTTTCAATGCCTTCTTGTTGACCGATTGGAGAAGCATCACTTCTTGAATGCATGTCATGGAAACCATAATTTTCCGTTTGATCCAGGAGGTACAGTGAAACATCAAGAACAACACTATGATTCGGGACGAATCATCCTAAAGGAGGGAATGATACGAATCGTGGTGGGCTTGATGGAAAGAACTACACTTCAAGCCAAAACAAGAATTCAAACAGGTTCGGAGAGCTTCAAAGATCAAACCAGGTCAAAATGGATCAGAAACGTATTTACGGTCGTAAGCTAGCTTGTCACGGCCGTAAGTCATCCTCGGGTGGAAATTAAAAAGTTCCTAGATTTTAAGAGTTACGGCCGTAAGTTTATGGTCATGGTCATAATCCTTAAGCAGAAGTATAGTTACGGCCGTAAGTAATGTTGATGAGAATCATGGCGGGCTTGATAGAAAAATCAAATATTTTAAGCCAAAACAAGAATTTAAACAGGTTCGGAGAGCTTCAAAGATCAAGCCAGGTGAAAATGGATCAGAACCGTATTTACTGCCGTAAGCTAGCTTGTCACGGCCGTAAGTCATCCTTGGTGGAAATTAAAGAGTTCCAAGATTTTAACAGTTACGGCCGTAAGTTTGTGGTCACGGCCGTAATCCTTAAGCAGAAGTACCATTACGGCCGTAAATGATGCTGTCATGGGCGTAATTCCAAATTAATGCAAATCATGCGGATTTTTGTTTCCTTAATTATAGGATTATATTTACTTTGTTTTATTATTGTTTCCAATTAAATTAGGACTCTATTTTGATAGATTTTATCTATTCCCTAATTAGATTAGATTTTATTTAGTTTCCTAAGTAGACTAGGATTTTTATTCTGGTTGCCTATATAAAGGCGTCTTCATTGTAATACAAAATAAGACTTTGATTAATGAAAATTGTGTTGAGTTATTTCTGTCCCAAATATTGTTCTTGAATGAACTTTCGAACTTATCAAATATTGTGAGATATTTGTGGCGTTCACCAAACTGAACTTATCAAGGATTTGGACATTCCTTGTGGCGTTCAAACCATTACGGTTCTTGTTTTCGCATCGTAATGGGTCTCGGGTTTAATATAACCCTGGTTCTTGCATCTTGAGGCTCGGGTCGTAGTGTTACCGTCCGTTCCAACCTGAATTCGAAACTTTCCCGGCTTTAATTCCGCGTGTTCGTCGTGACCCCCCTCCCGGGATCACATCATCTGGTATCAAAGCTGGACTCTGGATTCAGGTTTTCTTTTTCTATTCTATCCAGTTTGATTTTGCGTCTTTATCATAGAGTCTACACAAAATCATCCATATCCTATTTTTGTTATTTGAGTCTTTGTTTTCAATTTTTCTTGTCCTTCTTGCCAGAAATTTTTTTCGTTATTTGATCCATACAAAAATTCATCAAAAAAATCAATTTTGTTTATTTTATTCGTTTCTTATCCAAATCCCGTCTCGTTTATTTTGTTGCGTTCGTTTCGAATTTTCGGATTTTATTAAAAAAAAAATTATTTATTTATTTATTTATTATTAATTCCGAAAATTCATCATTATTCAAAAAAAAAAAAAGGAAATATTCCAAAATTCAAGATCCACTTTCTTGAATTTCTATAATATTCTTGATATTCCTTCCTTTCAAGTCAAATTCAAGGACCCCTTCCTTGAGTTTCATAGCTCCTTGTTATCAAATCTTTCCATTCCATTCCACATCCAACTTCACAATATCTAAATTCAGGGAAAAATCTCAAACGGCTCCTAGAGTTAGGAGGGAGAATAGGATTGATCATAAACCTAGAGTTGCAATTGGGGATGAGCTGAAAGTATTGGAAGATGGTGCTTCAAAAATAGGGGATGGTGTCTTCGAAATGAGGGATGAATTTGATGAGGTGAGAATGATGTTAAGGCAGTTAAGGGAGGAGATGATTGCAAATGGAGCAAGAAAAAAATTAGCCAAGTTGCAATGGGAAAGTGAAAGGGAGGCTAAGCCGGAATTACAAAGGAGAAGTGAGTGTGAGCTTATAGTAGAGCCTCATGTTAAGAATATTGAATTTGAAGAGTTGAAGATTGAAGTAGTTGATCAAACGCCGAATTTTGAAGTAGAGGATAAAAGTGTGGTGGAGGTTTTTGAGCTTGAGAATGAATGTGTGGTTGGGCGTGAGAGTAAAAATAATGAGCAAGAGAGTGAAAAGATTGAAAGAGGGGAAAAAAATAGCCTCGTTGTGGGAAGAGAGGAGGTGGTGATGATTCCTCATGAGTACAGGGATCCATACCTTGTACCTTATGAAACTAATAATTCCCTCCCCATTTTTTTAAAATCCTTCTTGCAATTTCGAAATAACCAGAAGTTTGAGCCCCACAACATATGGCCAAGGAAGCTCACATTTCGATCAATCCATATAATTCAAGTAATGGGGATCTATCGGTTGGTCCTATGGCATGAAAGGAAAGGATTTCCATTTGATCCAGGGGGTGCACTGAAACATCATTAACAAAGCTATGATTCGGGACGACTCATCCTAAAGAAGGGGGGAATGATGAGAATCATGGCGGGCTTGACAGAAAAATCAAATATTCAAGCCAAAACAAGAATTCAAACAAGTTCGGAGAGCTTCAAAGATCAAGCCAGGTCAAAATGGATCAGAACCGTATTTACGGCTGATGAGAATCATGGCGGGCTTGACAGAAAAATCAAATATTCAAGCCAAAACAAGAATTCAAACAGGTTCGCAGAGCTTCAAAGATAAAATCAGCTCAAAATGGATCAGAACTGTTTTTACGGCCGTAAGCTAGCTTGTCACAGCCGTAAGTCATCCTCGGGTGGAAATTAAAGAGTTCCAAGATTTCAAAGTCACGGCCGTAAGTTTATGGTCACGGCCGTAATCCTTAAGCAGAAGCATGGTTACGGCCGTAAATGATGGTGTCACGGCCGTAATTCCAAATTAATGCAAATCATGCGGATTTTTATTTCCTTAATTATAGGATTAGATTTATTTTGTTTTTATTATTGTTTCCAATTAAATTAGGAGTCTATTTTGATAGATTTTATCTATTCCCTAATTAGATTAGATTTTATTTTATTTAGTTTCCTAAGTAGACTAGGATCTTTATTCTGGTTGCCTATATAAAGGCGTCTTCATTGTAATATTTAATTAGACTTTGATTATTGAATGAAATATATTGAGTATTTTTACTCTCTAAAGGTGAGGATTCCCTTTAATTCGAACATATCAAATATTGTGAGATATTTGTGGCGTTCAACAAATTGAATTTATCAATGATCTGGGCATTCCTTGTGGCGTTTACCCCATTACGGTTCTTGTTTCCGCATCGTAACGGGTCTCGGGTTTAATACAACCCTGGTTCTTGCGTCGTGAGGCTCGGGTCATAGTATTACCGTCCGTTCCAACCTGAATTCGGAACTTTCCCGGCGTTAATTCCGCGTGTTCGTCGTGACCCCTCCCGGGATCGCATCATATGGTATCAGAGCTGGACTCTGGATTCAGGTTTTGTTTTTTTTTATTATTCTATCAGTTTGATTCTGCGTCTTTATCATTGAGTCCGCACAGAATCAGTCATATCCTATTTTTATTTTGTTTTTCGAGTCTTTGTTTCTTGTTCTTCACGTTCTTCATATTTGTGAGTCTTTAATCCAGAAAATATTCAAAAAAAAAAATTCAATTTTGTTTATTTTATTCAATTCTTGTCCAAATCCTGTCCCGTTTGTTTTGCCGTGTTTGTTATCATATTTCGGATAAAAAAATTTATTTAATCCGAAAATTCATCCATTATTAAAAAAAAAAAAAAAAAAAGAAAGTATTCCAAAATTCTTGATCCACTTTCTTGAATTTCTATAATATTTTGATATTCTTTCCTTTCGAGTCAAATTCAAGGAACACTTCCTTGAATTTCATAACTCCTTGTTATCGAATCTTTCCATTCCATTCCACATCCAACTCCACAATGTCTAAATTCAGGGAAAAATCTCACACAGTTCCTAGAGTGAGGAGGGAGAATAGGATTGATCATAAACCTAGGGTTGGAATTGGGGATGAGCTGAAAGTATTGGAAGATGGTGCCTCAAAAATAGGGGATGGTGTCTCGGAAATGAGGGATGAATTTGATGAGGTGAGAATGATGTTAAAGCAGTTAAAGGAAGAGATGATTGCAAAGGGAGCAAGAGAAAAATTAGCCAAGTTGCAACGGGAAAGTGAAAGGGAGGCTGAGCCTGAATTACAAAGGGGGAGTGAGTGTGAGATTATAGCAAAGCCTCTTCTTGTTAAGAATATTGAATTTGAAGAATTGAAATTTGAAGTAGTTGATCAAACTCCGAATTTTGAAGTAGAGGATAAAAGTGTGGTGGAGGTTTTTGAGCTTGAGAATTTTGAAAATGAATGTGTGGCTGGGCCTGAGAGTAAAAATATTGAGCAAGAGAGTGAAAAGATTGAAAGAGGGGAAAAATATAGCCTCGTTGTGGGAAGAGAGGAGGTGGTGATGATTCCTCATAAGTACAGGGATCCATACCTTGTACCTTATGAAACTAATAATTCCCTCCCCATTTTTTTTAAATCCTTCTTGCATGGTCGAAATAACTAGAAGTTTGAGCCCCACCAAATATGGCCAAGGAAGCTCACATTTCGATCAATCCATATAATTCAAGTAATGGGGATCTATCGGTTGGTCCTTTGGCATGAAAGCAAAGGATTTCCATTTGATCCAGGGGGTGCACTGAAACATCATTAACAAAGCTATGATTCAGGACGAATCATCCTAAAGAAGAGGAGAATGATGAGAATCATGGCGGGCTTGACAGAAAAATCAAATATTCAAGCCAAAACAAGAATTCAAACAGGTTCGGAGAGCTTCAAAGATAAAATCAGATCAAAATGGATCAGAACTGTTTTTATGGCCGTAAGCTAGCTTGTCACAGCCATAAGTCATCCTCGGGTGGAAATTAAAGAGTTCCAAGATTTCAAAGTTACGGCCGTAAGTTTATGGTCACGGCCGTAATCCTTAAGCATAAGCATAGTTACGGCCGTAAATGATGGTGTCACGGCCGTAATTCCAAATTAATGCAAATCATGCGAATTTTTATTTCCTTAATTATAGGATTAGATTTATTTTGTTTTTATTATTGTTTCCAATTAAATTAGGAGTCTATTTTGATAGATTTTATCTATTCCCTAATTAGATTAGATTTTATTTAGTTTCCTAAGTAGACTATGATCTTTATTCTGGTTGCCTATATAAAGGCGTCTTCATTGTAATATTAATATTAGACTTGGATTATTGAATGAAATATATTGAGTGCTTTTACTCTCTAAAGGTGAGGATTCCCTTTAACTCGAACTTATTGTGTAATATTTGTGGCGTTCAACAAATTGAATTTATCAAGGATCTGGACATTCCTTGTGGCGTTCACCCCATTACTGTAACACCCCAAGTTTAAAATCTAAAAACTTTACAGAAATTTCGACAGAGTCTCATCTGTAAATTGAACATAGTCAACCTGTAGAGGGACATCAAAACCATTTTTTTAGAATACACATCGCAACTCATTCAATCCTAAACATCATCCAAACCATTACAATAAGTCCCAAACTTCTCAACAATATAATTCCAAGTAAATAAACTTTAGCAAATGAAATAAGAGGAAATTTAACCTCAATAATACGTGAATTAAAGAATAAATAATGAGAAATTGAAATAAATTCTAATTTAACTTTATTTTAAAAGGGTTGAAGCGGGGATAGCCTGAGTCAGCTGCTGTGTGCTCTCCTCGAGTCACCTAACTTTCATCACCTGAAATGTTGGGGAGGGATTGGGGTGAGCTAAAGCTCAGTAAGTAAACTTTATGCACGTGATGCATGCTCATGACATGAAATTCCTTAAACCATTCAAAGTAATTACCCTCATTTACTTTACTTTTCAAGACATTCATACCTTCCAAACTTTCACTTAAACATTTCTAAAAACTTTAACTTCATTTCAAGACTTTCATTTCAAATCTTTCATTTCATTTCAAAACTTTCACTTCATTTCAAGACTTTCATTTCAAGACTTTCACTTCATTTCAAGACTTTCATTTCAAATCTTTCATTTCATTTCAAAACTTTCACTTCATTTCAAGACTTTCACTTCATTTCAAGACCTTCATTTCATTTCAAGACTTTCGTTTCAAGACTTTCACTTCATTTCTATCGTGAACTCAATTAGTGTATCTTCTAGCCAATTACAATGCAGTGGGCAATATCCCTTATTTAGGACCAGATTATCATTTTTCCACCGCATAGCGGTTTAATATTTGCCACCGTCAACCGGTTTAGCAATCGTCACCGCAAAGCGGTTTAATATTTGCCACCGCCAAGCGGTTTAGCAATCATCACCGCAAAGCAGTTTAATATTTGCACCGTCAAGCGGTTTAGCAATCGTCACCGCAAAGCGGTTTAATATTTGCCACCGCCAAGCGGTTTAGCAATCGTCACCGCAAAGCGGTTTAATATTTGCCACCACCAAGCGATTTTGCAATCGTCACCGCAAAGCGGTTTAATATTTGCCACCGCCAAGCGGTTAAGCAATCGTCACCGCAAAGCGGTTTAATATTCACCACCACAACAGCGATTTAATTCGGATACGCCGGTCCACCACGCCCCATTTCTTACTCACACCTTTCATGGCACAGAAGTACATTCATTTATTCTTAAAACTTGGGATACATACTCTTTGAGAACAATCTAACTTTCCACACTTTTCCTTTAAAATCATTTGACTTCCCCAGTACTCAATGACAAATGCATGCTTGATGATGCAATTAACATAAAATATATGAATGCTTGGGCAGTTTCCAATTTGAACAATATATATTTATAAGAAGTAATGAAAGCATCGAAAACGAGCAATATACAAAGTTGTCACTTGAGCACAGAAATTTCACATTAACTTTCAACTTTAATAAAAATAGGGGGAGTTTACTTACTTGACGTCCTTAGTATTTACCACCTTTCTTAAATAGCAAGCGGAGGTGTCTTGGTTGCACGTGACGTCAATGTACCAAAAGTCTATAATCATTCATTGCATAAAATATAACTTTTAGTTCCAATTCACATTTAAAACTCTTAACCAAAGTTAAAACTTCAATGTGACCTTATGGTATGACAAAAACCCATAATAGCCATACTCAAGACAAAGATTGAATCTCAATACACATTAGAAGGTCTTCTAACCTTTTAAAAATCAAACTCAAAATTATATTACAAAAATCTCCTCAACTACAATCTTAGTTACTCATAAATCAGGAAATTTAATTACGTAGCTTCGAAATTTAAACCAATTCTAACTATGAATTTACACACAAGTATATCTATACATTACCAAAAATTCCAATTAATACATTCGAAATTAGACTATAATCCAAATCTGAAAATATAGGAAATATACATATATATAATTTTCCATAAATTTGAATTTACAATTATAACTCCGAATTCAATGATAAATCTAAAATCTGAAAATTTAACCCTTCATTAAACTAGAAGAAGATCAATTAAACAAATCAATTTAATAATTTTCGAAATCTATCAATAACGCATACATATAAACACTAAATACCTATATTTAAAAATTGAATTTAATCAATTAAATTTAGAGATTTTACAAGTCAGAATCTAAAAATCTACTGTAGAAAATGCTCATCTATATATACATATATACATCAATACACACATATATAAGCATTACGAAATCCCCAATTAACGATATTATTCGAAACCAAGTAAACTTAAATCTGAAAATACGAAAACAAATCTTCACATATATACACACTCAACATATATACATACATATGCATATATATACACGTTTGTGCGTTCGAGTGTGTGTACCAGAGTGCGTGAAATGCGTGAAATCCGTGTGCATGAGTTTGTGTGTTGTGTGTGCGTGTGTTCCTATGCGGCAGTGTGAGGGAAAATGGGTAGGGGGTGCCTCACCGGTAGTGGTGGTCGAGGTCACTGACGCCGCTAGCGTGTTGCCGACGCTGGATGGCGGGCCGGGAGGGAGGAGATCGAGATGGTGAGAGCGCAGCCTAGAGAGAGATCGGGTGAGAGAGTGAACCAAGACTGAGCGTTGTGAGAGTGAGAGGGAGAGACCGAGAGGCGTGAGTGAGGGAGAGAAGGCAACTCAGAGTCGGGTGAGGGAAAAATGAGGGTTTGGGTTTAGGTTTAGATATAATCCTTTAGAATTTGCAAATTGGTCCCTCAACTTTCATAAATTGGTAATTTAAGTCCACGACCCTCAAATAAAATTCCAAAGTGTCACCAAGCTTTTCCCAACTTCAATTTAATGCAATTTAGGCAACTTACTACTCAATTAAAATAGAAATGGCAAGTAACAATTAAAATAAACAATTAGACATAGAATTGTACGTAAACAATTTATAAACATTTTAATTGGCACATTGCTCGAGACGGCGTCCAAGTCCTTCCACTGCAAAATAATTCAACTTATTATCAATAATAATTTCCAAATAAATAATTCATCGTAGTATCAACATAGAAATTGGGTGACATTCCAAAAAGCATGTAAAACGAAAAGTGGTATTACAATTACGGTTCTTGTTTTCGCATCTTAACGGGTCTCGGGTTTAATACGCCCCTGGTTCTTGCGTCGTGAGGCTCGGGTCGTAGTGTTACCGTCCGTTCCAACCTGAATTCGGAACTTTCCCGGCGTTAATTCCGCGTGTTCGTCGTGACCCCCTCCCGGATCGCATCAACGGCTGTAAGCTAGCTTGTCACGGCCGTAAGTCATCCTCGGGTGGAAATTAAAGAGTTCCAAGATTTTAACAGTTACGACCGTAAGTTTTTGGTCACAGCCGTAATCCTTAAGCAGAAGTATCATTACTGCCGTAAATGATGCTGTCACGGGCGTAATTCCAAATTAATGCAAATCATGCGGATTTTTGTTTCCTTAATTATAGGATTATATTTACTTTGTTTTATTATTGTTTCCAATTAAATTAGGACTCTATTTTGATAGATTTTATCTATTCCCTAATTAGATTAGATTTTATTTAGTTTCCTAAGTAGACTAGGATTTTTATTCTGGTTGCCTATATAAAGGCGTCTTCATTGTAATACAAAATAAGACTTTGATTAATGAAAATTGTGTTGAGTTATTTCTGTCCCAAATATTTTTCTTGAATGAACTTTCGAACTTATCAAATATTGTGAGATATTTGTGGCGTTCACCAAACTGAACTTATCAAGGATCTGGACATTCCTTGTGGCGTTCAAACCATTACGGTTCTTGTTTCCGCATCGTAACGGGTCTCAGGTTTAATATACCCCTGGTTCTTGCGTCGTGAGGCTTGGGTCATAGTGTTACCGTCCGTTCCAACCTGAATTCGGAACTTTCTCGGCTTTAATTCCGCGTGTTCGTCGTGACCCCCCTCCCGGGATCACATCAAATGCTTGATCTTCTTAGCTCTCAGCCTCGTTATTGGTCCCACTGGTACATGCAACAGGTCCTTTCGCGTGTGAACCCACACCCAATCACTGGGTTCAAAAATCACTTGCTTTCTACCCTTATTCGCATGGGAAGCATAGTGCTCATTCTTCCTTTCTATTTGTAGCCTGACCTTTTCGTAGAGTGACTTCACAAGCTCGGCTTTCTTCTTGCCATCTAAACTGTTCCTCTCATCTACAGGCAAAGATATTAGGTCCATAGGGGGTAGTGGATTAAAGCCATACACAATTTCAAATGGTGAGTAAGTAGTAGTAAAATGTATAGCCCTATTATACGCAAACTCTAAAAATGGTAAGCATTCCTCCAAACTCTTCAAATTTTTATTTATGACAACACGCAAGAGTTGTGTTAACGTCCTATTGACTACTTCTATCTGACCATCCGTTTGAGGATGACATGTAGTGGAAAAAAATAGTTTAGTACCCATTTTCCCCCACAGAACCTTCCAGAAGTAACTAAGGAATTTGACATCCCTATCAGACACTATACTTCTAGGCACCCCGTCGAGTCTGACAACTTCCCTAAAGAATAAGTCTACTATGTTCACGGCATCATCAGTTTTATGGCAAGGAATGAAGTGTGCCATTTTACTAAACCTGTCCACCACCACAAATATGGAATCTCGACCTTTTTTTTGTCCTAGGAAGTCCTAACACAAAATCCATGGATATATACCCAAAGAAAAATGAGCGTTATGCGACTCATGCCAACAAAGGTAGGAGGCAAGTGACGTTCGAGCCGGGTGATTGGGTGTGGGTGCACTTGCGAAAGGGGCGATTCCCAACCCTAAGAAAGTCTAAGTTACAGCCAAGAGGCGATGGACCTTTTCAGATCCTTGAAAAGATAAATGAGAATGCATATAAACTCGATCTTCCAGGTGAGTATAACGTGTCTGCTTCTTTTAATGTTGTTGATCTTTCTCTGTTTGATGCAGGTGATGATTCGAGGAAGAATCCTTTTCAACAGGGAGGGGATGATGAGTTCCGGAGTGGCTCGAAGAACGTTGACCCGTTGCACGTGCCCGTAGGACCAATAACGAGACAAAGAGCCAAAAGAATCAAGCAGGCAATGCAAGGATTCATGCAAGCGTGGATGGATGAGTGCTCTAGTGCAAAGACTTCATTTACATTGCATAACAAAGTGGAAGAGGAGCCAAAGTTATTACAATGCATTTGGATCAAGGAAGAACAAGAAAATAAGGCAGCAGATAAGTCACGGCCGTAACTCTCTTTTCACGGCCGTAAAATGCTATTGGCGGATTTTGGCAGAAAGGCCTTCACGGCCGTAATGTGTCTGCTTACGGCCGTAACTGAAATAGAGGACTTACGGCCGTAATAAATGTCTCACGGCCGTAACCCAAGATTTTATAACTTATATTTTTAAGAATATTGATTACGGCCGTAAAGGGGATTGTCACGGCCGTAACAAATGTTTTAATTTTGAGTCCGTAGCTTGCTTACGGCCGTAAACTCATAAGTCACGGCCGTAACTGAGGTTCCGAATTTTAAGTTAATGTTAGGCGTTTTTAGCTTTTTAGTTTAGGTTGAATTCTAGTTTATTTTTAGTTGCTTTATTTTCTTAGCCTATATATATGGCTTTATTCAGCATTGTAAAACACAACTTTTTATCTTGAGATTAATGATATTGAAGGTGAGATATTCCCTTATATTTTCTTCGTGTTCTCGTCGAACAAATTAAACTTATCAAAGGATTTGACAACCTTTGTGGCGTTCCCCCTTTGTGGTTCTTATCTCCGCATCGTAACGGGTTTTGGGTTTAATATACCCATAGTTCTTGCGTCGTGAGGTCGGGGTTGCATTTTTACCGTCTACTATCTTGGATTTTAGAGCTTTCCTGCGTTTAATTCCGCGTGTTCTTGGTGATCCCCGTATCGGATCACATCATCTGGTATCAGAGCATGTCTCTAAATCCAATTATTTAGTATTCCTGTTCTTTTTCTTTTATTTCCAGTTATTAATCATTCAAAAAAAAAAGAAATTCATTTCAATTCTTGTTTCTTGAAATTCGTCAGAAATTCAAGATTTGACAATTTCTGTTTCTTGTTCTTGATTATTTTTGTTAAGTAGGAAAAAAAAAAAAAAAAGATATGCCAGCTCTAGAGGATGTTAGTAACAGGCTCTGATACCAGATGATGTGATCCGATATGGGGATCACCAAGAACACGCGGAATTAAACGCCGGAAAGCTCTTAAATCCAAGATAATAGACGGTAACAATGCAACCCCGACCTCACGACGCAAGAACTATGGGTATATTAAACCCAAAACCCGTTACGATGCGGAGATAAGAACCACAAAGGGGGAACGCCGTAAAGGTTGTCAAATCCTTTGATAAGTTCAATTTGTTCGACGAGAACACGAAGAAATTAAGGGAATATCTCACCTTCAATATCATTAATCTCAAGAATAATAGTTGTGTTTACAATGTTGAATAAAGCCATATATATAGGCTAACAAAATAAAGCAACTAAAAATAAACTAGAATTCAACCTAAACTAAAACGCCAAAATTAGGTCTTAATTGCGACGCCAAGTTACGACCGTGACTTATGAGTTTACGACTGTAAGAATGCTACAGATTAAAAATTAAAAACATATGTTACAGCCGTGACGATGTCCTTTACGGCCGTAAGCAACCTTCTGAAAAAAAAATAAAAATCTGCTAAACTTTATTTACAGCCGTGAGGATTTGGTTTACGGCTGTAAATCCCCTTCTGCTTAATTTCGCCTTTGTAGTGTTACGGCCGTAATTTTGGCTTTACGGCCGTGAATCAGCTGTTGCACAATTTTCTTGATGTTCCTTGATCCAAATGCATTGTAATAACTTTGGCTCCTCTTCCACTTTGTTATGCAACGTAAATGAAGTCTTTGCACTCGGACACTCATCCATCCACGCTTGCATGAATCCTTGCATTGCCTGCTTGATTCTTTTGGCTCTTCGCCTCGTTATTGGTCCTGCGGGCACGTGCAACGGGTCAACGCTCGTCGAGCCACTTCGAAACTCATCAAACATGTTCTTGCAATCTTGTCTGGTACGAATAATGTCTTTCTAGACGCGGTTGTACTTTTTTTAAGCAGTGCCTTCTCTTGGAGTTTTTATCATAGCTTATTCTACCAATGAACGATTTCAATTGTCCAAAATACATTGGAAAGAACACTGAAAGGTCCACAATTTTTCCTGAAAACAGATTTCCAAATCCTAAGGGTTTCTACGTAAAAAAAGAGTCCCAATCTAATACTGAAAAAATCAAAATACTTGCGGGTTTTCAATTTCTAATTGTACTCCCAGGTCTTCTTCGACCATAATTTTTTCCTCCAACCTTCTTCCCACGTAACATTTCTTATATAATTCCCTTTTAACATGTTTTTAAAAGTCTTGTCTGGTCTGAATAGTATCTTTCTTCACGTGGTTGTACTTTTTTTTAAGTAGTACATTCTCTTGGTGTCTTATCATAACTTATTCTACCAATGAACGATTTCAATTGTCCAAAGTGCATTGGAAAGAACACTGAAAGCCCCACAATTATTCTTGAAAAGAGAATTCGAAATCCTGTGGGTTTCTAAGCAAAAAAAGAATCTCAATTTCTAACTTAAAAAATCTGACTCAAAAATTGCATCCCCAGGTCTTCTTCGACCATAATTTTTCCTCCAGCCTTCTTCCCACATATCATTTCTTGTATAATGCCTTTTTCACATGTTCTTCCAGTCTTGTCTAGTATGAATAATGTCTTTCTTTACGTGGTTGTACTTTTTTTATGTAGTGCATTCATTCTCTTGGAGTTTTTATCATATAAGTTCTACCAATGAAGGATTTCAATTCTCCAAAGCACATTGGAAAGAACGCTCAATCTCCCACAATTATTCTTGAAAAGAGATTTCCAAATCCTAAGGGTTTATACGCAAAAAAAGAGTCTCAATCTCTGACTGAAAAAATATGACTCAAAATACTTGCGGGTGTTCAATTTCCATTTGCATCCCCAGGTCTTCTAGGACCATATTTTTGCTTCCAACCTTTTTCCCACATATCAATTCTTATTTAGTGCCCGTTTAACATGTTTTTAAAAGTCTTATCTAGTTTGAACAATGTCTTTCTTCAGGTGGTAGTACTTTTTTTAAGTACTGCATTGTTTTGGTATTTTTACCATCGCTTATTCTACAAATGAACGATTTCAATTGTCCAAAGTGCATCGGAAAGAACACTGAAAGCCCCACAATTATTCTAGAAAAGAGAATTCCAAATCCTCAGGGTTTCTACGCAATAAAAGAGTCTCAATCACTAACTTAAAAAATCTGACTCAAAAATTGCATCCACAAGTCTTCGTCGACCATAATTTTTCCTCCAACCTTCTTCCCACGTATCATTTCTTGTATAATGCCCTTTTAACATCTTCTTGCAGTCTTGTCTGGTATCAATAATGTCTTTCCTCACGTATCATTTCTACCAATGAACGATTTCAATTCTCCAAAGTGCATTGTAGAGAACGCTCAAAGGCCCACAATTATTCCTGATAAGAGATTTCCAAATCCTAAGGGATTCTACGCAAAAAAAGAGTCTCAATCTCTAACTGAAAAAATCTGACCAAAAATACTTGCGGGTGTTCAATTTCCAATTGCATCCCTAGGTCTTCTTCAACCATAATTTTTGCCTCCAACCTTCTTCCCTATTATCTTTCCTTATATAATGCCCTTTCAACATGTTCTTCCAGTCTTGTCTGGTTAGAATAATGTCTTTCCAGATGCGGTTGTACTTTTTTTAAGTAGTGCCTTCTCTTGGAGTTTTTATCATAGCATATTCTACCAGTGAACGATTTCAATTGTCCGAAATACATTGGAAAGAACACTCAAAGGTCCTCAATTTTTCCTCAAAAGAGATTTCCAAATCCTAAGGGTTTCAACGCAAAAAAAGAGTCCAAATCTAATATCTTTCTTCACGCGGTTGTACTTCTTTTAAGTAGTACATTCTCTTGGTGTTTTTGTCATAACTTATTCTACCAATGAACGATTTCAATTGTCCAAAGTGCATTGTAAAGAACACAGAAAGCCCCACAATTATTCTTGAAATGAGAATTCCAAATCTTAAGGGGTTCTACGCAAAAAAAGAGTCTCAATCTCTAACTTAAAAAATCTGACTCAAAAAATCTTAAGGGGATATTGGCATGATCGTAGGGAAGATGTGGATGGACATGTTGGTAATATAAATGATGCGAACCCGGGAGGGGGTCCGCGTCGTAGCTCGCGGAACAACGCTTGGAAAGTTCCGAATTCAGGTTGGAACGGACAATAACACTACAACCCAAGCTTCACGACGTAAGAACCATGGGTATGTTAAACCCAAGACCCGTTACGATGCGGAAACAAGAACCGTAATGGTTTGAACACCACAAAGGATGCCCACGCCTTTGATAAGTTTGAAGTTTGTTCAATTCCAGAACAATATTGAGAAAACACTCAATATAATTTTTATTCATCAAAATACTCTGTTTTTACATTGAATGGAAAAGCATATAAATAAGCAAAATAAACCCTAATCGCTAACTGACTCTGAATAGAATTCTAATTAGGCTAAAATAACTAAAATAACCAAAATAAACTAGAACTAAACAAACCCTAACTGCCTAATTAATTCAAAACTGCAGCGCCTAAGTTACGGCCGTAACTTTTAAGTTTACTGCCGTAAGTGACTTACGGTTTAAAAATAAAAACATATGTTACGACCGTGACAATTTTATTTACGGTCGTAAGTGACCTTCTGAACAAAATAATAAAAGTTACAAAACTCTGTTTACGGCCGTGAATACTTCCACTTCATTTACGGCCGTGAGATCATGCGTTACGGCCGTAATTTCCTTTCTACACAATTTCGTGATGTTGATGTTACGGCCGTAAAAATGGGTGTTATGGCCGTAAGTCAGCTTCTGCCCAATTTTCTGATCCTTTGACATTAATTGATCTGATTTGAATCTCGACTCGAGCCCAACATGAAAGTTGTTCATTTTCCTATGTAGAATATTGTTGAATTGCCCGTATCTTGATTTCTCATTTTTTACGCCTTTTCCAGATCACATCATCCCCTCTTCCTTTAACATGATTCGTCCCGAATCATAACATTGTTCTTACTTCTTTTCCGGATCACATCATCCATTCTTCCTTTATGATGATTCGTCCCAAATCATAAAGCTGTTCTTAGCTTGCTCACTTGGTTTAGCCTCAAACCTTCTTCGTACAAGCAATGTTTGATCTGATGTTCTCCGAACCCGCTTGACTTCTTGTTTTGGCTTGAATTATACATTTTCCTGTCAAGCCCACCCTGATTCGTACCATTCCCTCCTTCTTTCGGATGATTCGTCCCGAATCGTGGTGTTGTTCTTGAAAAATCAAACTGTAGCGCCTGGATCAAACGGAAAATTGTCGATTCCCTGACATGCATTCAATAAATGATGCTCCTCCAATTTGTAGATAAGAAGGTATTGAAACACGAGGTTAATTTGCCAATGTGAATTTGACTCAAATTTCCATGTGTAATCAACCTGCAAAAAAGATTTTAAAAAAATTGCGAGGGAAATATTAGCGTCTCCATGCACAAGGTATGGATCCTTGTACTCATGATACAAAACCTCCACAACCTTTTTTCCCACCACGAGGCCCTTCTCGTCGCCTCCAAAAGTCAATATACTTTCTTGCTCATTCTCTTCTTTTTTCTCAACCACTTCTTCTAATTTTTCACATTCAACCACCTCTTCAATATTTTTATTGACAATTTCAACATTCAAATGTTGAACTTCTACCCCAACTTATAATTCATTCCTATCATTGTCAACAATGTTATTTTCAATCTCCTCTTCCACAATTTAATTCTGTACTTTGAGACTCGGGGTTTGATCAACTACTTCAATTTCTCTTTTCGCGCACACTCAACCTCCACTTCTAAATTTCTGGGCTCAATCACCTCTCCTATGTTCTCATGCTTTTGCTCATGCACCTCCTCATAAATAATTTTATCAACATGATTAGGCACCTCCTCAACACTACACAAATTTTTATCTTCTAACTCGTTCCTCAAGTCTCCCTCCTTCTTTTCAACATTCATATTCTGACACTACAATTTTAAATCCCCTCCAATCTCACTTTCACCTTGTTGTAATTTAGCTTCAGCCTCCCTTTCACTCTCCCTCTTTTTTAACTTTGCTTCTTTTCTAGCCTTCCATTCATACATCATCATTTCCTCATAAATTTCTGTTCGACTCTTCAAAAGTGTCATCGCATTAATCGCTTCATCCCAATCTACTCCAATCCCAACCCTAGGTTTATGGATACGCCTATATTCCCTTTCACGTCGTTGAGCAAGTTCTGCACTATGCATATCTACCGAGTTCTTAACCTTCCCAAACTTCGTATCTAACCTCGCATCAAATTTCGCTTCCAATTTTGCAGCTAACTCCTCAAACCGTTTCTCCATCATGACAAGTAGAGAAGATTGATGGTTATCTTTCCTAGATGATGAATTTTCGTGAAATTTGGACATTATGGAATGGAATGGATTAATAGTTTGACACAAGGACTAATAATGAATTTTAATTTTGACTTGGAAGGCAAGGAATATCAATTAAGGAAATTCAAGAAAGTGGTTCTTGAATTTGACTCGAAAGGAAAGAATATCTGATGCGATCCCGGGAGGGGGACACGACGAACACGAGGAATTAACGCCGGGAAAGTTCCGAATTCAGGCTGGAACGGACGGTAACACTACGAACCGAGCCTCACGACGCAAGAACCAGGGGCGTATTAAACCCAAGACCCGTTACGATGCGGAAACAAGAACCGTAATGGGGTGAACGCTACAAGGAATGTCCAGATCCTTGATAAGTTCAATTTGTTGAACACCACAAATATTACACAATATTTGATAAGTTCGAGTTAAAGGGAATCCTCACCTTTAGAGAGTAAAAACACTCAATATATTTCCTTCAATAATCCAAGTCTAATATTAATATTACAATGAAGACGCCTTTACATAGGCAACCAGAATAAAGATCCTAGTCTACTTAGGAAACTAAATAAAATCTAATCTAATTAGGGAATAGATAAAATCTATCAAAATAGACTCCTAATTTAATTGGAAACAATAATAAAAACAAAATAAATCTAATCCTATAATTAAGGAAATAAAAATCCGCATGATTTGCATTAATTTGGAATTACGGCCGTGATACCATCATTTACGGCCGTAACTATGCTTCTGCTTAAGGATTACGGCCGTGACCATAAACTTACGGTCGTAACTTTGAAATCTTGGAACTCTTTAATTTCCACCCGAGGATGACTTACGGTCGTGACAAGCTAGCTTACGGCCGTAAAAACAGTTCTGATCCATTTTGACCTGATTTTATCTTTGAAGCTCTCCGAACCAGTTTGAATTCTTGTTTTGGCTTGAATATTTGATTTTTCTGTCAAGCCCGCCATGATTCTCATCAATATCAAGAATATTGTAGAAATTCAAGAAAGTGGTTCTTGAATTTTGATTAGAAAGGAAAGAATATCAAGAATTTTAATTTGACTTGGAAGGAAAGGAATTATCAAGAATTTAAGGAAATTAAGTGGTTCTTGAATTTCGGAGTGACTTTTTTTTTTCTTTTTTTTTTTGAATTATGATGAATTTTCGGAATTAATAAGAAAAAAAATAATCTTTTTTTTTTTTTAATAAAATCCGAAAATTCGACACGAACGCAACAAAACAAACGGGACAGGATTTGGATAAGAATCGAATAAAATAAACAAGATTGAATTTTTTGTTGGATTTTGTATGGATCAAATAACGAAAAAAATTTACTGACACAAAGAACAAGAAAAATTGAAAAAAAAAGCCTCAAATAATGAAAATAGGATATGGATGATTTTTGTGGGGCTCGATGATAAACATAAAAATCAAACTAGATTGAAAAACACAAGAACCTAAATTCAGAGTCCAGCTCTGATACCATATGATACGAACCCGGGAGGGGGTCCGCGTCGTAACTCGCGGATCAACGCTTGGAAAGTTCCGAATTCAGGTTGGAATGGACGATAACACTACAACCCGAGCTTCACGACGTAAGAACCATGGGTATGTTAAACCCAAGACCCGTTACGATGCGGAAACAAGAACCGTAATGGTTTGAACCCCACAAAAGATGCCCACGCCTTTGATAAGTTCGATTTGTTGAACGCCACAAATATCCCACAATATTTGATAAGTTCGAAGTTTGTTCAATTCCAGAACAATCTTGAGAAAACACTCAATATAATTTTTATTCATCAAAATATACTGTTTTTACATTGAATGGAAAAGCATATAAATAGGCAAAATAAATCCTAATTGCTAACTGACTCTGAATAGAATTCTAATTAGGCTAAAATAACTAAAATAACCAAAATAAACTAGAACTAAACAAACCCTAACCGCCAAATTAATTCAAAACTGCGACGCCTATGTTACGGCCGTAACTTTTAAGTTTACGGCCGTCAGTGACTTACGGTTTAAAAATAAAAACATATGTTACGGTCGTGACAATTTTATTTACGGTCGTAAGTGAACTTCTGAACAAAATAATAAAAGTTACAAAACTCTGTTTACGGCCGTGAGTATTTGGATTACGGCCGTGAATACTTCCACTTCATTTACGACCGTAAGATCATGCGTTATGGCCGTAATTGCCTTTCTGCCCAATTTCGTGATGTTGATGTTACAGCCGTAAAAATGGGTATTACGGCCGTAAGTCAGCTTCTGCCCAATTTTCTGATCCTTTGACATTAATTGATCTGATTTGAATTTCGACTCGAGCGCAACATGAAACATGTTCATTTTCCTATGTAGAATATTGTTGAATTGCCCATATCATGATTTCTCATTTTTTACGCTTTTTTCGGATCACATCAATAAAAATGTCCATTCCCTTATTTCAAGGTAAAAGTAATCCGGAAACTTATTTTGAATGGAAAAAGAGGGTACAGTTGATTTTTGATTGTCATAATTATTCCGAATCTAAAAAGGTTAAATTGGTAATCATAGAATTTACTGATTATGCTATAGTATGGTGGGATCAATTGGTTACTAGTAAAAGGAGGAATGGGGAGAGGCCTATTGATACTTGGGATGAGTTAAAGGCCCTTATGAGTTTGATTTGTGCCTGGACATTAATATAGGGACCTCTACCAAAAACTACAAACCCTTTCCCAAGGAAGTAAGAGTGTGGAGGATTACCATAGGGAAATGGAGGTTGCCATGATTAGGGCAAATATAGAGGAAGACCCGGAGGCAACCATGGCTAGGTTTTTAAGTGGTTTAAATCGAGATATTGCTAATGTTATTGAATTGCAGCATTATATCGATTTGGAGGAGATGCTTTACATGGCCATGAAGGTAGAGCGACAACTAAAGAGGAAGGGAATTTCAAAATTCTCTACAAGTTCTAATCCTTTTGGTAAGTCTACATGGAGTGGGACTCCTAAAAATGATGAGGTTGTTCAGAAAAATAAATTTGAGGCACCGAAAGGAAAAGTAGAGCCACCCAACAAATGTAAAATTGCTTCTGACTCTCAAACTTCTAGAACTAGAGATATTCGCTGTTTTAAATGTTCTAGATTATGACATATTTCTTCACAATGTCCAAATAAACGAATATTGGTTGTGTGTTATGGGGTATTAAGTTCGGAGGATGAGAAAGAGGAAGAAGTGGAGGATGAGTATAAGGATATGCCAACTCTAGAGGATGTTAGTGAAAATGATGATGGGGACTATGCAGTAGCTAAATCACTTGTCACTAGGAGAGCCCTTAGTACTCAAATTAAGGTGGAAGAGTCGGGTGAGCAGCGAGAAAATATATTTCATACTAGGTGCTTTGTGAATAACAAGGTGTGTAGTTTGATAATAGATGGTGGTAGTTGTGCGAATGTTGCTAGCACTAATCTAGTGGAGAAATTATGCCTACCTATGCTAAAACACCCTAGGCCATATAAACTGCAATGGTTAAATGAATCGGGTGATATTAAGTGATGTGATCCAGAAAAGAAGCTAACAATGTTATGATTCTGGATGAATCATCTTAAAGGAAGAGGGGATGATGTGATCCGGAAAAGGCGTCAAAAATGAGAAATCAAGATACGGGCAATTCAATAATATTCTACATGGGAAAATGAACAAGTTTCATGTTGGGCTCGAGTCAAGTTTCAATTCACGTCAAAGGATCAAAATCAAGGCAGAAGGGCTTTTACGACCGTAACTTCTATAATTACGGCAGTAACATTATCAGCGCACAATTTGGGCAGAACAGCGTTTACGACCGTAACTTGGGTTCTCACGGCCGTAACTAATCCATGTAATTTCACGGCCGTAAGGAATGATTTCACGGCCGTAACAGAAGTTTGGTAATTTTGTTGTTCAACAAGTATCTCACGGCCGTAAGGACAAATGTTACGGCTGTAACAAACTAAACTACATTTTGATCCGAGAGGCTATTACGGCCATAAAGACATTTGTTACGGCCGTAATTCAAGTTACGCATTTTTTTGGCATTGCTTTGCGGCTAGGGTTTAGTTGGTTATTTTAAGTTTTTAATTCTTTTTCCAATTTTGGTAATTTTGGTTATTTTAGCTATTTTAGCCTAATTAGAATTCCATTCAGAGTCAGTTAGCGACTAGGGTTTATTTTGCCTATTTATATGCTTTTCCATTCAATGTAAAAACAGGAGATTTTGATGAATGGAAAATATATTGAGTGTTCTCTCAACATTGTTCTGGAATTGAATAAACTTCGAACTTATCAAATATTGTGGGATATTTGTGGCGTTCAACAAATCGAACTTATCAAAGGCGTGGGCATCCTTTATGGTGTTCAAACAATTACGGTTCTTGTTTCGGCATCGTAACGGGTTGTAGTGTTCTTGTCCGTTCCAACCTGAATTCGGAACTTTCCAAGCGTTATTCCGCGAGCTACGACGCGGACCCCCTCCCGGGTTCGCATCATATGGCATCAGAGTTGGACTCTGAATTCAGGTTCTTGTATTTTTCTATCCAGTTTGATTTTTATGTTTATCATCGAGTCCCATAAAAATCATCCATATTGATGTGATCCGGAAAAGGCGTAAAAAATGAGAAATCAAGATACGGGCACTTCAACAATATTTTACATAGGAAAATGAACAAGTTTCATGTTGGGCTCCAGTCGAGATTCAAATCACGTCAAAGGATCAGAAATCAAGCCAGAAAGGCTTTTACGACCGTAACTTCCATAATTACGGTCGTAACATTTTCAGTGCACAATTTGGGCAGAACAGCGTTTGCGGCCGTAACTTGGGTTCTCACGGCCGTAACTAATCCATGGAAATTCACGGCCGTAACATAAATCTTCACGGTCGTAACTAATATTGAAACATTTTGATCAGAGAAGGACTTACGGCCGTAAGTCCGACTTTTAAGGCCATAAGCGGTGCGAATCAGATTTTCGGGATTTTTAGTATTTCAGTTGATTTGTATTTCCTTTATTGGTTTTTAATTCTTTTTCCAAATTTGGTTATTTTAGCTATTTTAGCATAATTAGAATTCTATTCAGAATCAGTTAGCGACTAGGGTTTATTTTGCCTATTTATATGCTTTTCCATTCAATGTAAAAATAGAATATTTTTGTTGAATAAAACTATTGAGTGTTTTTACTCTCTCTAAAGGTGAGGATTTTCCCTTTAAACAACGAACTTATCAAGATTCAAATCTTGTGGCGTTCAACAAATCGAACTTATCAAAGGCGTGGGCATCCTTTGTGGCGTTCAAACCATTACGGTTCTTGTTTTCGCATCGTAACGGGTTTTGGGTTTAATATACCCATGGTTCTTACGTCATGAGGCTCGGGTTGTAGTGTTACTGATGAGAATCATGGCGGGTTTGACGGAAAGAACTACAAATCAAGCCAAACAAAGCTTCCAGCATGTTCGAAGAGCTTCACAGATCAAGCATTGCGAGAGTGAACAAGGTTCGAAGCTAAAACAAGTTAGCAAGCCAAGAGACAAGCCGAGAATCGAGTTGGAAACCAAGAAAATCAAAAATTATGCAGAAGCAAAGTTACGGCCGTAACCAAATATTCTCACGGCCGTAAGTCACTCTCGGATCAAAATGAAGAATTTCAGGTTTTCAAAGTTACGACCATATGTTTATGGTCACGGCCGTAATCCCTAAGCAGAAGCACAGTTACGGCCGTAAATTATGGGGTCACGGCCGTAATTCCAAATTAATGCAACTCATGCGGATTTTTATTTCCTTAATTATAGGATTAGATTTTACCTTGTTTTTATTATTGTTTCCAATTAAATTAGGACTCTATTTTGATAGAATTTATCTATTCCCTAATTAGATTAGATTTTATTTAGTTTCCTAGTAGACTAGGATTTTTTATTCTTGTAGCCTATATGAAGGCATCTTCATTGTAATACAAAACATTAAGACTTTGATTATTGAATGAAATATATTGAGTGTTTTTACTCTCTAAAGGTGAGGATTCCCTTTAATTCGAACTTATAAAATATTGTGAGATATTTGTGGCGTTCACCAAACTGAACTTATCAAGAATCTGGACATTCCTTGTGGCGTTCACCCCATTACGGTTCTTGTTTCCACATCGTAACGGGTCTCGGGTTTAATATGCCCCTGGTTCTTGTGTCGTGAGGCTCGGGTCGTAGTGTTACAGTCCGTTCCAACCTGAATTCGGAACTTTCCCGGCGTTATTCCGCGAGTTCGTCGTGACCCCCTCCCAGGTTCACATCAGTTACCGTCCGTTCTAACATGAATTCGGAACTTTTCAAGCGTTATTCCGCGAGCTACGACGCGGACCCCCTCCCGGGTTCGCATCATATGGTATCAGAGCTGGACTTTGAATTCAGGTTTTGTTTTTCTATTCTATCCAGTTTGATTTTGTGTTTTTATCATAGAGTCTACACAAAATCATCCATATTTTGTTCTTCGTGTCAGTAAAACTTTTTCGTTATTTGATCCATACAAAAATCCGTCAAAAATTCAATCTTGTTTATTTTATTCGATTCTTATCCAAATCCTGTCCCGTTTGTTTTGTTGCGTTCGTGTCAAAATTCAAGAACCACTTTCTTGAATTTCTACAATATTCTTGATATTCTTTTCTTTCAAGTCAAATTCAAGAACCACTTTCTTGAATTTCTACAATATTCTTGATATTCTTTTCTTTCAAGTCAAATTCAAGAACCACTTTCTTGAATTTCCTTAATTGATATTCCTTGCCTTCCAAGTCAAAATTAAAATTCATTATTAGTCCTTGTGTCAAACTATTATTCCATTCCATTCCAAAATGTCCAAATTTCACGAAAATTCATCATCTAGGAAAGATAACCATCAATCTTCTCTACTTGTCATGATGGAGAAACGGTTTGAGGAGTTAGCTGCGAAATTCGAAGCGAAATTTGATGCGAGATTAGATGCGAGTTTGGGATGCATAGTGCAGAACTTGCTCAACGGCGTGAAAGGGAATATAGGCGTAACCATAAACCTAGGGTTGGGATTGGAGTTGATTGGGATGAAGAGATTAATGCGAGGGTACTTTTGAAGAGTCGAACAGAAATTTATGAGGAAATGATGATGTATGAACGAAAAGCTAGAAAAGAAGCAAAGTTAAAAAAGAGGGAGAGTGAAAGGGAGGCTGAAGCTAAATTACAACAGGGTGAAAGTGAGATTGGAGGGGATTTAAAATTGGAGTGTCAGGATATGAATGTTGAAAAGGAGGGAGACTTGAGGAACGAGTTAGAAGATAAAAATTTGTGTAGTGTTGAGGAGGTGCCTAATCATGTCGATACAATTATTTATGAGGTGGTGCATGAGCAAAAGCATGAGAAATTAGGAGAGGTGATTGAGCCCAGAAATTTAGAAGTGGAGGTTGAGAGTGCAAGAAAAGAAATTGAAGTAGTTGATCAAACTCCGAGTCTTGTAGTACAGAATAAAATTGTGGTAGAGGAGATTGAAAATAATATTGTTGACAATGATAGGAATGAATTGGAAGTTGGAGTAGAAGTTCAACATTTAAATGTTGAAATTGTCAATAAAAATATTGAAGAGGTGGTTGAATGTGAAAAATTAGAAGAAGTGGTTGAGAAAAAAGAAGAGAATGAGCAAGAAAGTATATTGACTTTTGGAGGCGACAAGAAGGGCCTCGTGGTGGGAAAAAAAGTTGTGGAGGTTTTGTATCATGAGTACAAGGATCCATACCTTGTGCATGGAGACGCTAACATTTCCCACCCCTTTTTTTTTTTAAATCTTTCTTGCAGGTTTATTGTGCATGGAAGTTTGATTTACATCAACCTTGGTCAATTCCCCTTGTGTTTCAATACCTTCTTGTCTACAAATTGGAGGAGCATCATTTATTGATTGCATGTCAGGGAATCGACAATTTTCCGTTTGATCCAGGAGGAACAGTTTGATTTTTCAAGAACAACACCATGATTCGGGACGAATCATCCTAAAGAAGGAGGGAATTGTACGAATCAGGGTGGGCTTGACAGGAAAATCTATAATTTAAGCCAAAATAAGAAGTCGAGCAGGTTCGGAGAGCGTCAGATCAAACATTACTTGTACGAAGAAGGTTCGAGGCTAAACCAAGTGAGCAAGCCAAGAACAGCTTTATGATTCGGGACGAATCATCTTAAAGGAAGAGGGGATGATGTGATCCGGAAAAGAAGCTAAGAACAATGTTATGATTCGTGACGAATCATCTTAAAGGAAGAGGGGATTATGTGATCCAGAAAAGGCGTCAAAAATGAGAAATCAAGATACGGGCAATTCAACAATATTCTACATAGGAAAATGAACAAGTTTCATGTTGGGCTCGAGTCAAGATTCAAATCACGTCAAAGGATCAGAAATCAAGCCAGAAAAGCTTTTACGGACGTAACTTCTATAATTACGGCCGTAACATTATCAGTGCACAATTTGGGCAGAACAACGTTTACGGCCATAACTTGGGTTCTCACGGCCGTAACTAATCTATGAAATTTCACGGCAGTAACATAAATCTTCGCGGTCGTAACTAATATTGAAACATTTTGATCAGAGAAGGACTTACGGCCGTAAGTCCGACTTTTACGGCCGTAAGCGGCGCGAATTAGATTTTCGGGATTTTTCGTATTTCAGTTGATTTGTATTTCTTTTATTGGTTTTTAATTCTTTTTCCAATTTTGGTAATTTTGGTTATTTTAACCATTTTAGCATAATTAGAATTTTATTCAGAGTCAGTTAGCGACTAGGGTTTATTTTGCTTATTTATATGCTTTTCCATTCAATGTAAAAACAGAATATTTTTTGTTGAATAAAACTATTTAGTGTTTTTACTCTCTCTAAAGGTGAGGATTTTCCCTTTAAACAACCAACTTATCAAGATTCAAATCTTGTGGCGTTCAACAAATCGAACTTATCAAAGGCGTGGGCATCCTTTGTGGCGTTCAAACCATTACAGTTCTTGTTTCCGCATCGTAACGGGTTTTGGGTTTAATATACCCATAGTTCTTACGTCGTGAGGCTCGGGTTGTAATGTTATCGTCCGTTCTAACCGGAATTCGGAACTTTCGAAGCGTTATTCCGCGAGCTACGACGCGGACCCCCTCCCGGGTTCGCATCACATATCCTATTTTTGTTATTTGAATCTTTGTTTTCAATTTTTCTTGTTCTTTGTGTCTGTAAAATTTTTCAATTATTTGATCCATACAAAAATAGATCAAAATTCAATCTTGTTTATTTTATTCGATTCTTATCCAAATCCAAATCCTGTCCTGTTTGTTTTGCCGTGTTTGTTGTCGAATTTCGGATTAAAAAAAAAAATCTAATTTTTTTTTATTTGTTTATTTAATCCGAAAATTCATCATAATTTAAAAAAAAAAAAAAAAGTCACTCCGAAATTTAAGAACCACTTTCTTGAATTTCCTTAATTCTTGATATTCCCTGCCATCCAAGTCAAAAATCAAAATTCATTATTAGTCCTTGTGTCAAACTATTATTCCATTCCATTCCACAATGTCCAAATTTCACGAAAATTCATCATCTAGGCAAGATAACCATCAATCTTCTCTACTTGTCATGGAGAGACGGTTTGAGGAGTTAGCTTTAAAATTGGAAGTGAAATTTGATGTGAGATTAGATGCGAAGTTTGGGAAGGTTAAGAACTCAGTAGATATGCACGGTGCAGAACTTGCTCAACGGCATGAAAGGGAATATAGGCGTAACCATAAACCTATTGGGATTGGAGTTGATTGGGATGAAGAGATTAATGCGAGGGGGCTTTTGAAGAGTCGAATAGAAATTTATGAGGAAATGATGATGTATGTTCGAACGGAAGGCTAGAAAAGAAGCTAAGTTAAGAAAGAGGGAGAGTGAAAGGGAAGCTGAAGCTAAATTACAACAGGGTGAAAGTGAGATTGGTGGGGATTTAAAATTAGAGTGTCAGGATATGAATGTTGAAAATAAGGAGGGAGACACGAAACATGAATTAGAAGTAGTTGAAGAGACCCCGAATTTTGTGGTAGGAGATGAAAAGGTGGAGTTAGGTGGTCAAACTCCAATATTTGATGAGGAAAATTGGAAGTTGGGGTAGAAGTTCAACATTGGAATGTTAAAATTGTCAATAAAAATATCGAAGAGGAGGTTGAATGTGAAAAATTAGAAGAAGTGGTTGAGAAAAAAGAAGAGAATGAGCAAGAAAGTATATTGACTTTTAGAGGCGACGAGAAGGGCCTCGTGGTGGGAAAAAAAGTTGTGGAGGTTTTGTATCATGAGTACAAGGATCCGTACCTTGTACATGGAGACGCTAACATTTCCCTCCCCATTTTTTAAAACTTTTCTTGCAGGTTTATTGTGCATGGCAGTTTGATTTACATCAAACCTTGATCAATTCCCCTCGTGTTTCAATACCTTCTTGTCTACAAATTGGAGGAGCATCATTTATTGAATGCATGTAAGGGAATCGACAATTTTCCGTTTGATCCGGCGGTCCAATATGATTTTTTCAAGAACAACACCATGATTCGGGACGAATCATCCTAAAGAAGGAGGGAATTGTACGAATCAGGGTGGGCTTGACGGGAAAATCTATAATTCAAGCCAAAACAAGAAGTCAAGCAGGTTTGGAGAACGTCAAAGATCAAACATTGCTTGTACGAGGAAGGTTCGAGGCTAAACCAAGTGAGCAAGCCAAGAGTAGCTTTATAATTCGGGACGAATCATCTTAAAGGAAGAGGGGATGATGTGATCCGGAAAATAAGCTAACAATGTTATGATTCGGATCGAATCATCTTAAAGGAAGAGGGGATGATGTGCCGGAAAAGGCGTCAAAAATGAGAAATCAAGATACGGGCAATTCAACAATATTCTACATGGGAAAATGAACAAGTTTCATGTTGGGCTCGAGTCAAGATTCAATTCACGTCAAAGGATCAAAAATCAAGGCAGAAGGGCTTTTACGGCAGTAACTTCCATAATTACGGTCGTAACATTATCAGCGCACAATTTGGGCAGAACGGCGTTTACGGCCGTAACTAATCCATGTAATTTCACGGCCGTAACTGAAGTTTGGTAATTTTGTTATTCAACAAGTATCTCACGGCCGTAAGGACAAATGTTACGGCCGTAACAAACTAAACTACATTTTGATCCGAGAGGCTATTACGGCCGTAAAGACATTTGTTACGGCCGTAATTCAAGTTACGCGTTTTTTTGGCCTTGCTCTGCGGCTAGGGTTTAGTTGGTTATTTTTAGTTTTTAATTATTTTTCAAATTTTGGTAATTTTTGGTAATTTTGGTAATTTTAGTTATTTTACCTATTTTAGCCTAATTAGAATTCTATTCAGAGTCAGTTAGCGACTAGTGTTTGTTTTGCCTATTTATATACTTTTCCATTCAATGTAAAAACAGAAGATTTTGATGAATAAAAAATATATTGAGTGTTTTCTGATGTGATCCCGGGAGTGGGTCACGACGAGCACGCGGAATTAACGCCGTGAAAGTTCCGAATTCAGGGTTGAACGGACGGTAACACTACGACCTGAGCCTCACGACGCAAGAACCAGGGGCATATTAAACCCGAGACCCGTTACGATGCGAAAACAAGAACTGTAATGGTTTGAACGCCACAAGGAATGTCCAGATCCTTGATAAGTTCAGTTTGGTGAACGCCACAAATATCTCACAATATTTGATAAGTTCGAGTTAAAGGGAATCCTCACCTTTAGAGAGTAAAAACACTCAATATATTTCATTCAATAATCAAAGTCCCATTTTTGTATTACAATGCAGACGCCTTTATATAGGCAACCAAAATAAAGATCCTAGTCTACTTTGGAAACTAAATAAAATCTAATCTAATTAGGGAATTGATAAAATCTATCAAAATAGAGTCCTAGTTTAATTGGAAACAATAATAAAAACAAAGTAAATCTAATCCTGTAATTAAGGAAATAAAAATCCGCCTGATTTGCATTAATTTGGAATTACGGCCGTAACTGTACTTCTGCTTAAGGATTACGGCCGTGACCATAAACTTACTTCCGTAACATTGAAAACCTGAAATTCTTCATTTTGATCCGAGAGTGACTTACGGCCGTGAGAATATTTGGTTACGGCCGTAACTTTGCTTCTGCATAATTTTTGATTTTCTTGGTTTCCAACTCGATTCTCGGCTTATCTCTTGGCTTGCTCACTTGGTTTAGCCTCGAACCTTGTTCACTCTCGCAATGCTTGATCTGTGAAGCTCTTCGAACATGCTGGAAGCTTTGTTTGGCTTGATTTGTAGTTCTTTCCGTCAAGCCTGCCATGATTCTCATCATTCTCCCCTTCTTTAGGATGATTCGTCCCGAATCATAGCTTGGTTCATGATTTACAGCTGCTCCACCTGGATCAAATGGGAAATTATAGACTCCATGATATGAATTCAATAAATTGTTCTTCTTCAATTGGTAGTAGATAAGAAGGTATTGAAACACGTGCATGAATTTCCATGGTTGGTGTGACTCATACTCCCATGTATAATGATCAACCTGTAAGAAAGTACTAAGCAAAATAGGGTGGGGAATGTTAGTTTCTCCATGTACAAGGTATGAATCCTTGTACTCATGATACAACTCTTCCACTTCTTCTTTTCGCACCACGAGGCCCTTCTCTTCGCCTCCAACAATCATCTCACTTTCTAGTTCATTCTCTTCTATTTCTTTTTTCTCATGCACCTCCTCTAACTTTTCACACCCAACCACCTCTCCCAGATTATCAGTTTTCTTCTCATGTACCTCATCAATAATTTTATCCCCGTGCCCATTCACTTCCTTACTACCCAAGTGTTCACCCTCTACCTCAATTGTTGGAATTTGACCAACAAATTCAAATTTCAGTTCCAAAGTTTCAATATCAACAGTCCTATCCCGAGGCTCCAATGGTAAGTCCACCACATTCTTACTTTTATTCTTCTGTTGTAATTTATCATCAGCCTCTCCTCCACTCTCCCTCTCTTGCAAGTTAGCCAAATTTTCCCTCGCTCTCTTTGCAATCATTTCCTCCTTTAACTGCTTTAACACCATTCTCACCTCATTAAATTCATCCCTCATTTCCGAGACACCATCTCCTATTTTTGAAGCACCATCTTCCAATACTTTCAGCTCATCCCCAATTCCAACCTTAGGTTTATGATCAATCATATCCTCCCTCCTGACTCTAGGAACTGTTTGAGGTTTTTCCCTAAATTTAGACATTGTGGAGTTGGATGTGGAATGGAATGGAAAGATTCGATAACAAGGAGCTATGAAACTCAAGGAAGGGGTCCTTGAATTTTGGAATTGACTCTTTTTTTTTTTTTTTGAATAATGGATGAAATTTCGGATTAAAAAAAATTAATTTTTTTTTTAAAATCCGAAATTCGACAACAAACACGACAAAATAAACGGGATAGGATTTGGACAAGAATCGAATAAAATAAACAAGATTGAATTTTTGATGGAATTTTGTATGGATCAAATAATGGAAATTTTTACTGGCACGAAGAACACGAAGAAAAGTAAACTAAAGAAAAAAAAAAGACTCAATAACAAGATATGAATGATTTTTGTGCAGACTCTATGATAAAAACACAAAAACCAAACTGGATAAAATAAAAAAACAAAACCTGAATCCAGAGTCCAGCTCTGATACCAGATGATGTGATCCCGGGAGGGGGTCACGACGAGCACGCGGAATTAACGCCGGGAAAGTTTCGAATTCAGGTTGGAACGGACGGTAACACTACGACCCGAGCCTCACGACGCAAGAACCAGGGGCATATTAAACCCGAGGCTTGTTACGATGCGGAAACAAGAACCGTAATGGTTTGAACGCCACAAGGAATGCCCAGATCCTTGATAAGTTCAGTTTGGTGAACGCCACAAATATCTCACAATATTTGATAAGTTTGAGTTAAAGGGAATCCTCACCTTTAGAGAGTAAAAACACTCAATATATTTCATTCAATAATCAAAGTCCCATTTTTGTATTACAATGTAGACGCCTTTATATAGGTAACCAAAATAAAGATCCTAGTCTACTTTGAAAACTAAATAAAATCTAATCTAATTAGGGAATAGATAAAATCTATCAAAATAGAGTCCTAGTTTAATTGGAAACAATAATAAAAACAAAATAAATCTAATCCTGTAATTAAGGAAATAAAAATCCGCATGATTTGCATTAATTTGCAATTACGGCCGTGACAACATTCCTTACGGCCGTAACTGTACTTTTGCTTAAGGATTACGGCCGTGACCACAAACTTACGGCCGTAACTTTGAAAACCTGAAATTCTTCATTTTGATCCGAGAGTGACTTACGGCCGTGAGAATATTTGGTTACGGCCGTAACTTTGCTTCTGCATAATTTTTGATTTTCTTGGTTTCCAACTCGATTCTCGGCTTGTCTCTTGGCTTGCTCACTTGGTTTAGCCTCGAACCTTGTTCACTCTCGCAATGCTTGATCTGTGAAGCTCTTCGAACATGCTGGAAGCTTTGATTGGCTTGATTTGTAGTTCTTTCCGTCAAGCCCGCCATGATTCTCATCATTTTCTCAACATTGTTCTGGAATTGAACAGACTTCGAACTTATCAAATATTGTGGGATATTTGTGGATTTCAACAAATCGAACTTATCAAAGGCATGGGCATCCTTTTTGGTGTTCAAACCATTACGGTTCTTGTTTCTGCATCGTAACGGCTCTTGGGTTTAACATACCCATGGTTCTTACGTCGTGAGGCTCGGGTTGTAGTGTTCTTGTCCGTTCCAACCTGAATTCGGAACTTTCCAAGCTTTATTCCGTGAGCTACGACGCGGACCCCCTCCCGGGTTCGCATCATTAAGGTAAATAAATAGGTGGTTGTTGATTTGGCGATTGGGAAGTATGAAGATAGAGTGGTTTGTGATATCCCATGCATGCGGGACACATCTTGTTGGGCAGGCCATGACAATTCGATAGGAAGGGCATTCATAATGGCTTTAAAAATAGGTATACCTTCACTAAGGATGGGAAAAATGTCAAACTAATGACATTGTCACCTCAAGAATCTATGAAGACCAATTGAAATTAAAAAGTGAGCAAGAGAGAAAGAGGGTCGGACCACGATCCCGAAAAAAGGAGAGTTGAGTGAATAGAAGAGGGTCGGGACCACGATCCCGGAAAAAGGAGAGTTGTGTGAAAAATAGAGAGTTGGGACCACGATCCCAGAAAAAGGAGAGGGTGTGAACAGCGCCAGTAAAAATAAAAGAGAGAAAACAAAAGTGAGCTTCTAAGAAAAACAGAGTGATATCAGCAAAGCTATTTCTACAAATAAACCTCTGATTTTACTAATGTACAAGGAATCTCTCCTTGTAGTTGATGAGGCTAACCACTCCCTCCCCGGTTTAGCAGTGTCTCTTTTGCAGGAATTTGCATATTTATTTCTCGAGGAGATTCCTAGTGGGCTGCCACCAATTCGTGGGATTGAACACCAGATTGACTTCGTGCCGGGAGCAGTCATCCCAAACAGGCCAGCTTATAGGAGCAATCCCGAAGAAACCAAAGAGCCACAGAAGCAGGTTGAAGAGCTGTTGGAAAAGGGCTATGTTCGGGAAAGCATGAGCCCATGTGCAGTACCCATTCTGTTGATACCCAAAAACGATGGGACTTGGAGGATGTGCGTGGATTGTAGAGCAGTCAACAATTTTCGTGATTTTATTCAAATAAATATTTTTAAAAACGTGTCGCTTCGACCTTGCTCATCATTTAGTTATTTTATTTTTAAACGCGTGCTCGTCTAGCCACTTAAGTGGAAAATTTAATTTATTCAAATACTTAGTCAAATTTTAATTTTATCAAATATATTTCAATATCACAGTTTATTTTCAAAGTCCAAGTATTAATTATATTAAGTCCAGATTTCAACTGTTTTAATCCAATCCAATTTATCGAGCCCAAATATTTTTACCAATCACTCAAGCCCATTTAAAACTCAATAAGTCATTCTTGGCCAAACTAAATCAACAACTTATTTTCCAAGTATTTCCTTACACAACCGTATTCACTTCCAAGATTCTCACAATTTTCCATGAATCTAGATTTAACCTAATCTAGATTGATAGTGATGAAGATAGTGGTGAATTGTCTATTACTAGTGTTGGTAGGAGACGAGATCGGGGAGAAAGACGTGATAGGGGATATAGGCGTGATTGTAGGGATGATGTAGATGGACATGTTGGTAATACAACAATGTCTATTCCCTCGTTCCAAGGTAAAAGTAATCCGGAAACTTATTTTGAATGGGAAAAGAGGGTAGAGTTGATTTTTGATTGTCATAATTATTCCGAATCTAAAAAGATTAAATTGGCAGTCGTAGAATTTACTGATTATGCTATAGTATGGTGGGATGAAATGGTTACTAGTAAAAGGAGGAATGGGGAGAGGCCTATTGAAACTTGGGATGAGTTGAAGGCCCTTATGAGAAAACGATTTGTGCCTGAACGTTACTATAGGGATCTCTATCAAAAACTACAAACCCTTTCCCAAGGTAGTAAGTGATGAGATCCCAATCGAGGAATCTCGTCGAACAACACGGAATAACGACAATTAAGCCTAGGAAAAACCTAAATCAGATTTGACGCGAAAATAATAAGAACACAAAGAAAATAATGGAAATTAAAAGATAGATTTGACGGTAGAACCTTGACCCGACAATCACGACGCAATTAATGACGATGCGGATGGAAGAACCAAGCAATGGTGAACGCCACAAGGATGTCAATTCCTTGATAAGTTCGTTGGGTGAACACCACAAAGACTGGATCTTTGATAAGTTCAAGAAAAAAAGGGAATAACTCAACCTTTCAATTTGGAGAATCCTCTCTCAAATATTATTAATCTCAAAACTCAAACTGTTTATTTACAATCATGGTAAAGAATATAAATAAACAAAATAACTTAGTCGCTAATTTACTCAAAATAGAATTCTTATTAAACTAGAACACTAAATTAGGAAAATAACCTAAAAACCAAAAAGGAAATAAAATAATTGAAAAATCCGAAAAATCTGGCCGCTACTCATTTACGGCCATGAAGAATTCTTTTACGGCCGTAAAGGCCTCTCTGATCCAAAACTGTTTTATTAGTTATGGCTGTGACGAATCTCTTACGGCCGTGAAATGCCCCTGCTTGAATGTTACGGTCGTAACTTCCAGGCTTACGGCCATAAGCCTCGTTCTGCTGAAATTCTTCCTTTTTCTTCGATAATTGGTTACAGCCATGATAGTAAGAGTTACGACCATGAATATATGGGTTACGGCCGTGAAGGTCCTCTTTTACGGCTGTAATGGCTTTTCTGCCCAAATTACTTCGTTTACTCGGCTCGACTTGATCATTTCGCCTTCTGGCTCGATTCCAACATGAAACTTACTCCGTTTGGCACGTAGATCACTGTCATATAGCCGATGGCTGGACTTTGCCCTTCTATGCCTGGTCCAGATCGTATCATACTCCCTCTCTTGAAAAGGATTCGACCTCGAATCCATTTTTGGTCGGCTTTTCAGACTCCCCCTGCTTTTTCGGGCTCGATGATCACATGTAAGCTTTGTGCGATCCCTTAGACTTTTAGGCTGCTCATTTTTTCCAACGGATATCTTCCCGACCTTAAGTTCATGGTTTGATTTATGTCCCTGCAAAACAGATTTAGTAGAACTGGGGAGGGATGTGTTAGCAAATGCAAATAAACTCATTTTTGTGGTGGACTCTCTTTTCTTTTTCTTTTCACTCTCAAGCTCATCTTTTTCTGAGGTCGTGGCCTCAACTCTCTTGTTTTCAATTTTCACACCCTCTCCTATTTCTGAGGTCGTGGCCTCAACGCTCTTATTTTTCCCCTCAAACTCGCTCTTTATTTTCAATTGGTCCTCTTGGACCTCTTTAGGTGATAGCGGAGCAAGAGTGATCCTTTTTCCACCCTTCACGTAAGAATATCGATTTTCAAACCCATCATGCACCACTCTCCTATCATGTTACCAGGGTCTCCCCAACAAAATATGGCCAACATGCATAGGTACCACGTCACAAACCACCTCATCCTTATAACCCTCGATGGCAAAATTGACCCTAGCCTGCTTATTTACCTTAATTTCTCCCGACTCGGTCTGCCATTGCAATTTATAAGGGTTCGGATGTTTTATCAAGTTCAAACCCAATTTCTCAACCAACATTGTACTAACCACATTAGTACAACTTCCCCCGTCAATCACCATACCACAAACCTTTTCACCCACTAAGCATCTAGTATGGAAGAGATTATCCCTTTGCTCACCAATTTCATCCACCCTGACCCTAGTACTAAGGACACACCGATTAAAAAGTGAATCTTTAACAGCATAGGTCAGCCCTTCCTCATCACTACTACTAGCCCCAACATCCACTAACTTAGGGATTCCCTTAAATTCATCATCGGAACTAATTTCACCATTATCACTTAAGATCTTTAGCTTCCTATTTGGACACTGGGATTCTATATGACCCATACCCAAGCACTAAAAGCACTTAATATTTCTATCCCAAGTAGTTTGAGAATCAAAAATATTTTTACCTTTCGTTGTAGGCTCCTCCTTCCCCTTCGAGTTATGTTCAATGTTGGATTCCTGCTTCGGTTGTGATGTAGGATAAGATGGTGAGTGTCTTGCTGCCCCCTTTAGCCTTAGCTGCCTTTCCACCTTCATGGCCATATGCACCATATCCTCTAGCTCCACATAGTGTTGCAGCTCAATGACATTGGCAATGTCTCTATTCAGCCCACTCAGAAACCTAGCCATCGTAGCTTCCTGATCCTCCACCACGTTAGCTCGAATCATCGCCACCTCCATATCCTTATGATAATCTTCTACACTCCTCGACCCCTGAGTTATACCCTGCAGCCTCTGATAAATATCCCTATAATAATGAGTCGGCACAAACCGCTTCCTCATTATGGTTTTTAATTCACCCCAAGTCTCCACCTGCCCCTCAAGGTTCCTCCTCCTACCCGTCACTAGTTGATCCCACCAAATATTTGCGTAGTCGGTGAATTCAATCACGGCTAATTTCGCCTTCTTCTTTTCCGAATAATTATTACAATCGAAAAGCCGTTCGACCATTGTCTCCCAATCCAAGTACGCCTCCGGATCACTCCTGCCCTGGAACAATGGTATTTTCACTTTAATTTTCCCAAGGTCGTCATCAACATCATCTCTACCCCCACGATGCCTCCTAGCATCACGACGCTCCCTATCCTACCTCCTCTCATACCTATCTCTTCTATCCCTCCTTCGCATACTTCCCAAATATATACTTCCACTTTCACTTCCCATGTCCTCATCACCCATACCAACCTCACGCCTATTACCTCTCCTAACTCGAGAACCATCATGGGATTGATCCTGAGGTCTTTGTTCATGCTCTGCACCTCGATTCTCCATCTGTGCCATAAACCTCTCAAATGTGCCCTCATTGCTGCAATATCATCATTACCCTGTTCATTCCTTCTATTCACACCCCCGAGCTGTTTTCTGTCTCCAATAGAAGATGAAGATGTGGAAACCTCTCTATCAGACATTTTTCAGATACGAACAAGGAAATTCGGAATATTTGGGAATTTTCGGAATTTTTTTTTAGTCTGCCAGAGAATTGGACTACGAGTATGGCAGAAAAAAAAGGAACTGGATTTGGACGTAAAACGAAGAAGAAAAACACTTTTGAATTTTTGGGACTGAGTCTTATGGATCAAACTGAAAAAAATTATGACTGACACGAAGAACGCGAAGAACGCAAAAAAAAATCAAGAAAATTTAATAAAAGCAAGAATCTGAAATAGATCCAAGCTCTGATACCAGATGATGAGATCCCCATATCGGATCACATCACACTCCGGAACTCATCATCCCCTCCCTGTTGAAAATGATTCGTCCTTGAATCATCACCTGCATCAAACAGAGAAAGATCAGCAACATTAAAAGAAGCAGACACATTATACTCACCTGGAAGATCGAGCTTATATGCATTCTCATTTATCTTTTCAAGGATCTGAAAAGGTCCATCGCCTCTTGGCTGCAACTTAGACTTCCGTTGGGTTGGGAATCGCTCCTTTCGAAAGTGCACCCACACCCAATCACCCGGCTCGAACGTCACTTGCCTCCTACCTTTGTTGGCATGAGTCGCATAACGCTCATTTTTCTTTTCAATTTTCCCTTTCACCTTCTCATGAAGTGTCTTCACAAGCTTAGCCTTTTTCGCCCAGTCCAAACTGCTCCTTTCATCTACAGGTAAAGGAATTAAATCAAGAGGAGTTAGCGGGTTGAAACCATAAACAACTTCAAAAGGTGAACATGAAGTAGTAGAATGCACAGACCGATTATAAGCAAATTCCACAAATGGCAAACATTCCTCCCAACTTTTTAAATCCTTAATCTCACCCGATTCATTTAACCATTGTAGTTTATATGGCATAGGGTGTTTTAGCATAGGTAGGCATAATTTCTCAACTAGAGTAGTGCCAGCAACGTTCGCACAACTACCACCATTACGCACAAGCAATGAATTGTTTGGACATTGTGAAGAAATATGTCCCAATCCAGAACATTTAAAACAACGAATATCTCTAGTCCTAGAAGTTTGAGAGTCAGAAGCAATTTTACCTTTGTTGGGTGGCTCTACTTTTCCCTTTGGTGCTTCAAATTTATTTTTCTGCACAACCCCATCATTTTTAGAAGTCACACTCCATGTAGACTTACCAAAAGGATTAGAACTTTTAGAAGTCACCCGATTCATGGCCATGTGAATCATCTCCTACAAATCGATATAATGCTGCAATTCATTAAAATTAGCAATATCTCGATTTAAACCACTTAGAAACCTAGCCATGGTTGCCTCCGGGTCTTCCTCTATATTTTCCCTAATCATGGAAAGCTCCATCTCCCTGTGGTAATCCTCCACACTCTTACTACCTTGGGAAAGGGTTTGTAATTTTTGGTAGAGATCCCTATAGTAATGTCCAGGCACAAATCGTTTTCTCATAAGGGCCTTCAACTCATCCCAAGTTTCAATAGGCCTCTCCCCATTCCTCCTTTTACTAGTAACCAATTGATCCCACCATACTATAGCACAATCAGTAAGTTCTACGAGTGCCAATTTAACCTTTTCAGATTCGGAATAATTATGACAATCCAAAATCAACTCTACCCTCTTTTCCCATGCAAAATAATTTTCCGGATTACTTTTACCTTGAAACGAGGGAATGGACATTTTTATATTACCAACATGTCCATCTACATCATCCCTACGATCACGCCTATATCCACTATCACGTCTTTCTCCCCGATCTCATCTCCTACCCATACTGGCAATAGACAATTCACCACTATCTTCCTCACTATCAACAACCTCAACACGTTCATTCCTAGCTCTAAATTGTGGGTTGAAGTCATACCTTAGTGGTCTCCGTAAATTAGGGAAATTGCGCGGTTGTACCTGACGTGGTTGAAAAATTCCCGCACCACGTGTCTCCCCCGAATTATTTGCTCTTTCCACATTCACGCCGGATTGTGGACAAAATTTTGCTTCCCACTTTGCATCCAACCTCGCCTCCAATTTTGCAAACTGTTCCTCCATCATTGCAAGCATTTTAAATTCTTGAAGATCCTTTCCGTCGACGAAGCTTCCTTCTGTGACATGGTTAGTAATAAAGTAAAAAGAAGAAAATTTAAATAGAGATCCTCACGTGTTTTATTGCTCGTGTATCATTCAATTTGGCTTTTTCCCTCTATTAATCTCACCACTCTGCCTTTTTCCTCTCTATTCCCTTTTTCCCACGTTCTCTAAGAACCCACCAAACTATTCACAGATTTGGTCTTTGTGAAATTTTAACCCCAAAGTGTAAAGAAGGAAAGTTGATGAAAGAATTGGAATCAAGAAACTTGAAGAATGAATTATGGAAACAAGGATTCTATTTCAAGAAGAAGTTTATGGAATCAAGAATTTGATGAAATAAGGAATTTAATATCAACAAGGATTTTTGGAAAGATTTGCCAAAGATTGATTTCCAAGAAAAGATTTGTTGAATTGTCTTGGAATGAATTTTCTTGATTCTTGAATCAAATCAACAACTTTTTATTTATTTATTTATTTGCTAATTTTTGGATTTTCCCCTTTTTTTTTTCCTACTCAACAAGAACAATCAAGAACAAGAAACAAAATCTGGAAAATCTTGAATTTCTGACGAATTCCAAGAAATAAGAATTGGAACGATTTTTTTTTTTTTTTTTGAATGAATAAAATTTTGGAAATAAAAGAAAACAACTGGAATACTAAGGGGCCATTCTCTTTGTATTTCGATTTTGGATTTTGGTTGTTTGTTTTGGGATTGTTGAAAACATGTTCTCTTTGTAATTTTGGAAAACTGTTTTCAAAAATAAAAAACTGAAAAATGCGTTTACTTTGTAATTTTTTGATATATTTATTTTGTGATATTTTATATGTAAAAAATTGTTGATTTGTTAAATTACATTAATTTTAATGTTAATAAATCAGTTAGTTCTATATGTTAATAAATTCATCATTAATATTGTTTCAGCTAAACAAAAAATTAACCACATACCAATAAAATCTTAACATGGATCTATATATAATGGCAAAATAATATATGAACTTCAAGTGAAGGAAGTGTCTCACATTTACAAAAAATAATAATAATAATAAATAAAAAATTACAAAAAAAAATAAAAAATCTTAACATGGATCTATATAATAGCAAAATAATATAAGAACTTCAAATGAATGAAGTGTCTTACTTTTACCAAAAAAAAATAAAAATAAAAAATTTACAAGAAAAAAAACTTACCATTGATCTATATATATAATGACAAAATAACATAAAAACTTCAAGTGAAGGAAGTGTCTCACTTTTATTTAACTGTATTAATTCCTTAGCCATCTCCATGAATTCATCCTTCATACTCCATTCATCATCTCCGAATTTTCTTTGCTCATCTCTCTTTTCTCGCAATACTTTCTCTTCAAGTATTTCTTCCGGGGTTAATGGCATAAGCTTAATACTTTTCCCATCCTTAACAAATTTATATATATTCCTATGCTTATCGTAGACTGCTTTCCTCTTACACTTCCACGATCTACTCAACAAGATGTCACAAGATTCTAGAGGCACCACATCACACCAAAATTCATCGCTATATCTTCCAAGTGCCAATTTCACAATAACCCCATGGGTTACATTTACCTGCCCACACTCCTTTAACCACGTCAGCCTATAAGGATTGGGATGTGGTAGTAAAGGTAAGCCCAACTCCTCAACCATGGTGGTACTGGCCAGATCGCAATAATACTCCTTATCAATAATAATATTGCACACTTTACTGCCCACATGACACCTAGTCTGGAAGGTAGGATCGAACTCATAATTCATCCCTTTATGTAGCTTTTAAAAATTTGAGAGACTCAAAATAAGAGGGTCTAGATATTGACAAATATAAAAAAGGAATTTAATGTTGACTCGAAAAGGAAAACAATATCAAGAATTTTAAAGAAATTCAAGAAAGTGGTTCTTGAATTTTGACTAGAAAGGAAAGAATATCAAGAATTTTAATTTGACTTACAAGACAAGGAATTATCAAGAATTTAAAGAAATTCAAGAAAGTGGTTCTTGAATTTCGGAGTGACTTTTTTTTTTTTTTTTTTTAATTATGATGAATTTTCGGAATTAATAAAAATAAAAAAAAAATAAATTTTTTTTTTTTTAATAAAATCCGAAAATTCGACACGAACGCAACAAAACAAACGGGACAGGATTTGGAAAACAATCGAATAAGAAAAACACTTTTGATTTTTTTAGGACGACTCTTATAGATCAAACTGGAAGAAAATTTACTGACAAGAAGAACAAGAAAAATTGAAAACAAAGACTCAAATAACAAAAATAGGATATGGATGATTTTTATGGGACTCGATGATAAACATAAAAATCAAACTGGATAGAAAAAACAAAACCTGAATTCAGAGTCCAGCTCTGATACCATATGATGAGAACCCGAGAGGGGGTCCTCATCGTAGCTCGCGGAATAACGCTTGGAAAGTTCCGAATTCAGGTTGAAACGGACGGTAACACTACAACCCGAGCCTCACGACGTAAGAACCATGGGTATATTAAACCCAAGAACCGTTACGATGGGGAAACAAGAACCGTAATGGTTTGAACGCCACAAAGGATGCCCACGCCTTTGATAAGGTCGATTTGTTGAACACCACAAATATCCCACAATATTTGATAAGTTCGCAGTTTGTTCAATTCTAGAACAATGTTGAGAAAACACTCAATATAATTTTCATTCATCAAAATATTCTGTTTTTACATTGAATGAAAAAGCATATAAATAGGCAAAATAAAACCTAACCGCTAACTGACTCTGAATAGAATTCTAATTAGGCTAAAATACCTAAAATAACTAAAATACCAAAATAACCAAAATTATCAAAAATAATTAAAACCAAAAATAATCAACTAAACCCTAGCCGCAAAACAAGGCGCAAAAACACGTTACTTGAATTACGGCCGTAACAATTGTCTTTACGGCCGTAATAGCCTCTCGGATCAAAATGTGGTTTAGTTTGTTACGGCCGTGAGAATTTTGATTACGGCCGTAAGTCTTCTACTTCATTTACGGCCGTGAGATGATATGTTACGGCCGAAAAGGTCTTTCTGTCCAAATTCGCCATATTGATTTTACGGCCGTAAAAATGGGTGTTACGGCCGTGAATCTGCTTCTGCCCAATTTTCTGATCCTTTGACATTAATTGATCAGATTTGAATCTCGACTCGAGCCCAACATGAAACTTGTTCATTTTCCCATGTAGAATATTGTTGAATTGCCCGTATCTTGATTTCTCATTTTTGACGCCTTTTCCGGATCACATCATCCCCTCTTCCTTTAAGATGATTCGTCCCGAATCATAACATTGTTAGCTTCTTTTCCGGATCACATCATCCCCTCTTCCTTTAAGATGATTCGTCCCGAATCATAAAACTGTTCTTGGCTTGCTCACTTGGTTTAGCCTCGAACCTTCTTCGTACAAGCAATGTTTGATATAATGTTCTCCGAACCTGCTTGACTTCTTGTTTTGGCTTGAATTATAGATTTTCCCGTCAAGCCCACCCTGATTCGTACCATTCCCTCCTTCTTTAGGATGATTCGTCCCGAATCATGGTGTTGTTCTTGAAAAATTAAACTGCACCTCCTGGATCAAATGGAAAATTGTCGACTCCCTGACATGTATTCAATAAATGATGCTCCTCCAATTTGTAGACAAGAAGGTATTGAAATACGAGGGGAATTGACCAAGGTTGATGTAAATCAAACTTCCATGCACAATAAACCTGCAAGAAAGATTTAAAAAAAAACGGGGAGGGAAATGTTAGCGTTTCCATGCACAAGGTATGGATCCTTGTATTCATGATGAATTATTTCCGATTCATTTTTCCCAACAACAAAATTCCACTCTTCACCTCCTTCCTTCTTTGCAATTTCTTGCTCAACCTCTTCTATCTTTTTACTCCCAAACTCAACCAATTCTTCTAGCTCCACGTTCTCACGCACAACCTCCTGTTCCAAATTTTTGGACTCTACCACCTCTTCTAATTCTTCATCCCCAACTTCCAAATTTTCCTCATCAAATATTGGAGTTTGATCACCTAACTCCACCTTTTCATCTCCTACCACAAAATTCGAGGTCTGTTCAACTACTTCTAATTATTTTTCCGCACACTCAACCTCCACTTCTAAATTTATGGATTCTACCACCTCTCCTAATTTCTCATGCTTTTGCTCATGCACCTCCTCATAAATAATTTTATTGACATGATTAGGCACCACCTCAACACTACACAAATTTTTATCTTCTAACTCTTTCCTCAAGTCTTCCTCCTTCTTCTCAACAATCATTTCTAAAGGTTTTTCTTGTAATTTAACTACTTCCTCTCTTCCCCTTTCTCTCTCTTGCAACTCGGCTAACTTTTTCCTTGCCTCTCGTTGTGACGACCCGAATTCTCGACCATTCGAGTGCCACTAAAAGTGACTCATATCATATTATCGAGACTTAAATAATAATGTAAAATTATTCAAAAGAATAATTAGAATCCCATAATTTTATTTGTGAATAAAAATAGAACATAATTTTCTTACATAAAGTTCAACATAATTATCTCATCAATCTTAACCACTTTTGCCACTTCCATGTTGACCGCCTCGAACCTTCAATTATCTGAAAATGGTAAATATCGTGGAGTGAGATTTATAAAATCCCAGTAAGTATACCAAGCATAAATTTTCTTTTGAAAGCATATGGATCATTTTCATCATAACATAGGATAGGATCGAAATACTCATAAACATAGGGAGACACAAGAATTTTACCGAACTTAAATGGCAAGAATTCTTATGTGTAGCGCTACTAAACTCCGGTCCCCTTAGCATAATCATAAACATATCATATGGAACCCATAACAATCTTGTGAGATTGATTTCATAGCAATGATCCAAACATTTTCATAAAAACATAAGATATACTTACTTGTCATAAAAACATACTTACTTTTCATAAAAACATAAGGTGTATTTACCTTTCATAAAAACATACTTACTTTTCATAAAAACATAAGATATACTTACTTGTCATAAAAACATACTTACTTTTCATAAAAACATAAGGTGTATTTACCTTTCATAAAAACATACTTACTTTTCATAAAAACATAAGATATACTTACTTGTCATAAAAACATACTTACTTTTCATAAAAACATAAGGTGTATTTACCTTTCATAAAAACATACTTACTTTTCATAAAAACATAAGATATACTTACTTGTCATAAAAACATACTTACTTTTCATAAAAACATAAGGTGTATTTACCTTTCATAAAAACATACTTACTTTTCATAAAAACATAAGATATACTTACTTGTCATAAAAACATACTTACTTTTCATAAAAACATAAGGTGTATTTACCTTTCATAAAAACATACTTACTTTTCATAAAAACATAAGATATACTTACCTTTTAAAAGATTAAAATGAAGTGTAGTAGTAAATGGACCAAAACTTTCTTGACCACCTTGAATTTCTCTTACTTGTGGATTTTGTCAAGAGATTGGAAATAAGTGTATATGTGTAGAGTTGTGTGTAAAAGAGATGGGTTTAAATAGATGTATAAAGTTGGCATATTGTAAACATAATCATTCAATTCTATTAATTTTAACACATCCTTTTCTTAAAGTAAAGCACCATTCATATACTTTTCCATATTTATACAAATATTATGCTCTTCATGATTACATATAATGGAGTCTTATCAACCATTCATATACTTTTCCATATTTATACAAATATTATGCTCTTCATGATTACATATAATGGAGTATATAATTCATTCATATACTTTTCCATATTTATTAAATTAAGATTCTCATAATTATTATATATAATGGAACCTCTCATGCTTGCATATAATTTCTTAATTTCAATAATAAAAATAATTTTTGTATAAATAAATATTGGGATAACATTGAATTAAGTACTTGGACTTAATATACTTTAAATCAAGAGAATGGAGATATTTTTAGAAATTCGGAATTTAATTTAAAATCGAACGATCTCGATTATTTCTTGACTTGGCTATACGAATACGTCGTGGCGTTAACTTAATAAAAATGGGTGAAATAGTAGCGACACGATTTTCTATTAAAATAATTATTAATCGCGTAAAAATTCTTGGTCGCTACAAACTTACCCCCTTAAAATAATTTCGTCCTCGAAATTAAACTTACTTGATCTTATGATTTCTGAACACTTAATCAGAATCTCTTCTTCTTCTTCTTATGTAGCATCATCGCTACCATATTTAACCCAACCATATTTAACCCACTGGACTTTGACTAAATGCATCAATTTGTTTTCTTAAGACATGAACTTTTCTATCAATAATAGACATATGTCTACTCATAAATTCTTCTGAATCAAAATGAAAATTCCCAATCGTATGTGATATTTCATCATATCTTGTAGTACTCATGTAACCTGTCACTTATCATCGTATCATGTAACCTCAAATATTCGTATTAATATCTCTAAAATTTCTATAAATCTTTACTAACATATCATACCATAATAATTTGTCATTTCTTCTTATCACCAAATATCCCAAAATAATTAAAACGATTACCTGAATATTTTCTATGTAATATACCCAAACATGTTATTCACATATCAACATAATCATCAGTTTATCTTTCCAATATTTGTAACCCAAAATTTCTGCAAAATTCAATAAACAAATATCTCCCAAATAATTAAAATTCTTAACTCAAATATCATAACATTTCCCGTAAGGTATTCCTTTCACTTGCACAAACTTATTAATCCTGATTCAATACAGTCCTTATTTCACTTTCACGTATCCCCGTATTATTTCTATACCTTGATTATTATATCAAAATATCAGTACCCAAAATCCAAGAAAATATTCCATATCTCAAATCCCGTCATCATCAAATCTTCCTTTTATCAAGAAAGTAAACGGCGCATAACTCTTGTTCCCTCTTTTCCATTATTCTATTCCGCGCTTTCTTGCTGGAATCAATATCACGCGGATTTCCTCCGATCCTTAATGCTTTTAAATAGTTCATGCTGGGAAGAGGTTAGATCCATCAAAACATGGATATCATTCTTACAAACATTCGCAAGTATTATTCCAGTCTTCCAATGAATGATCTGAGGAAATTTATCGAATAAGACTCGAAAGATTGAGGTTGCTGATGGCTCATGGTGTTTCAGAAGATGTTCGCTGGTTGATCGAAGCAAAGGTTCGACTATCTGGTGAATTACCTATGACATTTCCAAAGCACATGCCTGGTTTAGGCAAAAGCACCTTCGCAAAGAAACGAAGAGCAAAAAGGCTGAATGGTTGCTACAAATGTGCTCGTTGGAACTGTGATACTCGTTGCAAAACAGTAGGATATTCTTCTACTAATCGGGATGATAAAATCAAATTCATAAAGGGTGGACTGAGTAAGGAGTCTTTGGATGATATTCGACTGACTCTTGAGACGCACCCAAGTGGTTATGTGCAACGTGAACTTCTCTCCTTATACGCTCAGTTTAACGAGGACAAAAATCGTTATAGTCTCCAAAATATAATAGCAAAAGATCCTGTTTGCCAGTCTGTTTTACAAAATGAGGCTTCTGGCAGTTCAACAATGATATAAGGTAAATCTCTTGATACACATTTAAAATATTTTGCTGTTTTCTTTCACGCGTTTTGGAAATAAAATATATTTTCCTTTCTCGAGTTTTGATAAAGCTGGAAATAAATCACCGAAAGGTGATATCTTTGGTAAAACAGTCAAAAGTTGGCCGATTTTGACAAAAGTAAATCTTTACTTTTTCATAATCAATCAAAAACAGTAAATTTTTTCGGCTTTAAATAGCCAAACATATTTCATAGTTCAGGCATCCCAAAATCACATCTTCTTCGTAAGTTTTCTCTTCTATACTATCAAAGATGGAAGCACCAAAACTTCGACAGATCAAAACTATTTGTGTATTTTGTGGATCAAAAGTGGGGAAAGGCTTCAGTTATCTAGAAGCGGCCGTAGATCTTGGAAAGAAACTGGGGGAAAAAGGTATCACTCTTGTGTATGGGGGTGGTAGCAGTGGTCTAATGGGTTGTGTTTCCCAATCTGCTCTTGCAGAGAAATCAAAAGTAATCGGTGTCATACCTGTCCCTTTGGTAGATGTTGCAGGAAAAACACGAGGGCATGAAGTTCAAACCTTATCCATCCATGAACGCATAACTTGTATGCTATATGGTTCTGATGCCTTTATAGCCCTGCCCGGAGGTTTTGTATAGCGACCCAGGATTTTTATGCAATAAATAATTATTTTAATATTTAGAAAATTGTATCGTTACTATTTCACCTATTATTTTGAAGTTAACGCCGCGACGGATTCGTCTAGCCAAGTCAATAAATATCGAATTTGTTCGATTTTAAATTAAAATCCGAATTTCTAAAATTAGATTATTTTAATTATTTATTCAAAGTATTATTTTCAAAATCATTTTTTGAATTCCAAATTTATTTAAATATCTCAATTATTCCATTCAAATGATTCCCTCCTCAAAATTATTATGTCCCCATATTGATCACTTTCCATCTCATTTTTAATAACTTAGTTCATCCTCACGCATAATGGTTTCAAGTCACGATCAATTCCATTTCTTTTTCCACCTCTTTCCACTAAACACCAACATCCAACCCATACTTCACTAATTCCAACCCCACAACCCTGAATCATTATCATCACCACCCTTCCAATTATGATGTTTTCCACCCTCTCCATCATCATCATTCTCCACCATCTTTTATTCTATTTTGATATATTCTCCATCATCATCACTACCTTCTTGGACACCACCACAATTCTCTCTATATACAATTGGAATCCTCATCATCATCAACCTCACAGCCCAAACGTTATAAACATTGCTCAACTCACCTCTGATTCAATCCACCATCATATACATCAATCTGAAACCAATTCGGATAGCCTGCAACCACTACTCACCAGCCTCTCTCCTCAGCTCAAACCAACACACGATTTCCATGACTTCCAGCACCACCAATTCGCCAACCTTCAGCCATGTCACAAACAACCACTACACCAAACCACTGAACATCCTCACTACCAACTTCAACCCCTGCAGCACCACCAATCATCATCATCACATGACTCTGTCACACTTCCAAGAAATCAATTCACAGCCAATTCATAAAACCACAGTTCAACCGGATCACACTGCACCATTTTCACTATCACCAGATTTCCTCAAAATATTACATTTCAACACTGCCTCTGCCATTTCCAATCTCTGCTATCATCATCCCCACAAATCAATACCGGTCAGCCCCACCACCTCATCAATCACTTACGTTGCAAATACCACCACTGCCGAATCACCAAACTCATCATCATCAATCAACACCACCATTCGCAACCAAGAACCACCCAATACCACGATCACCTGCAGCAGCGCTGCTTACACCGAACCATCACCACACACACAGCCATCATCACCCAAAACCAAAAATCAAAACCCAAGAATCAATGGAGCCAGTTACTTACCTCAAGCGCCGCTCCCTTCGCCGGAAGAACCGCGAACCCTAGCTTCGGTTTCACCTTAAATCGCCCCCAAATCAGCCCAGAAACTATCCTAATTGCACCATCGCCACTCCCAGTACCCAGCGCCGGTGTTGCGCCGGAAAATCGCCGATTGAACACCGGATTCGTCAGCTTTCGTCTCTCGCTTTTCTCTCTTCTCAGTCTCTGTTTTTTTGATTCAGATAGTGAACGAGAGAATGGTTAGAGAGAGAGAGAAAGATCTGATATATTTAACTTTTCAGAAATTGCAACTTTAGTCCCTGAAGTTTCTAAGTCTTTCAAATCAGCCCTGATTGTTTTAAAACCTATCAATTCAGTCCTTAAGTTTTTTTTAAATGATTTTAATCAGCCCTTTCATTTTCAAAATCTGATCACTTCAGTCCCTGCTGATTTACTTTTAAGCTCAAATTTCAAAAGTATTCATTTGAATCCCTCAACTATCAAAAGTATCTACTTTAGTCTCTCAACTTTCAAAATATCTATTTTAGTCCCTGAACTTTCAAAGCATTCATTTTAGTCCCTCAACTTTCAAAACATCAATTTTAGTCCTCAAATTATAATTTATCATTTTGAACTATATATTCGATAGACTAAAGTGACTTATTGGCTAAGACGAAGCGTACGGAGAATTTAAAGAAATTGAAGTCATTCCCGCTCAACTTTGCACTCGTCGGATTTGAGGTAGACTCGCACTTATTAATTGATTTAAATTATGATTTCATATAAATGTCATGTGACTTGTGAAAGTCAATTTTTATGAAAAGAAAGTATGTTTTTATGACAAGTAAGTATGTTTTTATGAAAGATAAATATACCTTATGTTTTTATGAAAAGTAAGTATGTTTTTATGAAAAGAAAATATACTTTATGTTTTTACGAAAAGTAAGTATACCCTATGCTTCACGAAAATGTTTTTTGGATCATTGTTATGAAATCAATCTACCAAGATTGCTATGGGTCCCATATGATAAGTTTATGATATGTTAAGGGGACCGGAGTTTTAGTAGCGCTACACATAAGAATTCTTGCCACCTAAGTTCGGTAAAATTCTTGTGTCTCCATATGTTTATGAGGATTTGCCACCTAAGTTCGGTAAAATTCCTATGTTTATGAGGATTTCGATCCTATCTTATGTTATGATGCAATTGATCCCTATGAATTTCAGAAAATTATGCTTGGTATACTTACTACATAAGAATTCTTACCACCTAAGTTCGGTAAAATTCTTATGTTTATGAGGATTTCGATTTTATCCTATGTTATGATGAAAACTTACTGTTATTATGATTTTACTACATAAGAATTCTTACCACCTAAGTTCGGTAAAATTCTTATGTTTATGAGGATTTCAATCCTATCTTATGTTATGCTTTCAAAAGAAATTATGCTTGGCATAATTAAAATGTTTTTATAAGTATATGGTTTTCAAAGAACTGTTTTCAAAGAGAGGTTTTCAAAGAGCATATGATTTGCAAAATATGTCCCGTGCTGTAATGCACATTATGAGTTTTATCAAGAGCTGTTTTATAAAGAAGCTCTATCAATGCCCGTTTTATAAAGAGCCGGGATTTATGTGTTTAATCATCTTATAAATTAAATTAATTTGCGATGAGTCTACTGAGTATTTCCCCCATGAAATACTCACCCTACTTTTTAACAGTTTTGCAGATTTCGGAGACGGTGGCGAGCGATGAATGATGGTGGCAATAATCGTTGAACGGTTGAAAGTTTGACGTTAATGATTTCCGTATTTTCCAAACAATCGAATAATTTAGAGAAGTTCATTTATTTGAGAAATTATGATATTGGCAATTTCTTTACAATATTAATGGTTCGATTTACTATTTCAAATGGTTTCATAAATGTTTTCAATTTTAGCGGCCATTACAGTTTATTTAATGTTGCCAAAAATGAATTTCAATTATTTCTTCCGCAAAAATATTATTCGAAAAATTTAGACAGAAAATGACGTAGTGAATCGGGTATACGGAACTCGGGGCGCTACAAGTTGGTATCAGAGCTAGTCTGCGTTTCTGTAGACTGGTAAAATTTTCAAAAAGAATTTTAAGAAATATTTTCCATTATAAGATTTTTATTGATGAAGATTGCCACTGCCATCATTCGTTCCACCAACTCCGAGGTAAAAAAGTTTATGATGTTTAAAGTTATTTCAGTATTTCGAATACTCATTTTATTGATTTATGAGAAAGAATGAAGAGTATTTCGGATACTTATGATTTATGAGAAATAAGAATGTATTTCTTCGAAAATAATGATGTTGTTATGCTTTGTCATAACTTATATGCTTTAATGTATGATTATGAGAAATTTTTTTTTTTTAAGAAAACGAGTGTTGAGCATAATGGGAATAATATGATTTTATTGAGAATTAAGTAATGGATATTATGTTGAGTTAATTTATTATGCCTCTATGTTGAAGAGAAATTTATTATGAAGTTTGGCTTTGTGAATAAATTTTGGGAATATGATTTATGGCATATATTTATAAGTATGAGTAACTTTTGAGCCAATTAAAGTATGGAAGGAAATAATATTGTGATATTGAAAAATATGATTTGAAATTTCTATGTTGAGGAATTATGAATTGAATTATGGGATATTTTGATGATATTGAAGTGTTGGAATCGTTTTCAATATTTTTAGATCGTTGTGATCAAATGTGGAGTTATTTATTATTGTGAGTTATGAAGTATGCTTATGGTTTGGATAAGTCCAAATTACAAGGGAGACTCTATCCAGAATTTTATCATTTGGAATTAAGAGCATAATATGATAAGCATCTACTAAAGGAATTAAGTTTAGACATGCAAGATCATTTACATCACAAACGAGATTTAGTAGATGATAGCAGAGATTTTATTATTTTCTCATAAGGAGAACACACAAGAGTCACACTGGAAAGGAAATACATGAAACACACGAAAGCATAAGAGAAAAACATGGAAAGATCCTCAGAATGAGAGATGTGTTTCCGGAGTAGCCGTATCCTACCACCTCTGATCTTTTGAGGAAATAAAGAAACCTTCAAAGAGGTGTGTTTCGAGAGTAAGAATACTCCGTAATCTACCACCTGGAACCTTTGAGGTACACACAAGATTTAAACATTAAGGAAATCCTAGTAAATGGAGGGGTGTCTCGAGAGTGAAAATACTCCGTACTCTACCCCCACCTATTCTAAGATTCAAAGAGTTAAGTTTACATTAACCGGACTCCATTTTCGCTTGATTCCCCTTCCTTGCGACCAATCTATCTTAACTCCTGCTGGATCTTGTATTGAGATATATGACTGCAGCTTATCCAGTAGTTCATCAATAGTAGGAGCAGAAATAAGAAGTCTTCTGGAAAATGGAGAGATGAATCCCTGTTCCACAGCATAATCAAGAAAGGTTAACAAACCATCAAAGAAATTGTTAACATTCAGAAGCCCAATAGGCTTAGTATGGAGATCTAGTTGAGCCCACGAGGTAATGTTAAAGATTTCTTCTAAGGTACCAAAACCTCCGGGCAGGGCTATAAAGGCATCAGAACCATATAGCATACAAGTTATGCGTTCATGGATGGATAAGGTTTGAACTTCATGCCCTCGTGTTTTGCCTGCAACATCTACCAAAGGGACAGGTATGACACCGATTACTTTTGATTTCTCTGCAAGAGCAGATTGGGAAACACAACCCATTAGACCACTGCTACCACCCCCATACACAAGAGTGATACCTTTTTCCCCCAGTTTCTTTCCAAGATCTACAGCAGCTTCTAGATAACCGAAGCCTTTCCCTACTTTTGATCCACAAAATACACAAATAGTTTTGATCTGTCGAAGTTTTGGTGCTTCCATCTTTGATATTAAAGAAGGGAAAACTTACGAAGAAGATGTGATTTTGGGATGCCTGAACTATGAAATATGTTTGGCTATTTAAAGCCGGAAAAATTTACTGTTTTTGATTGATTCTGAAAAAGTAAAGATTCACTTTTTGACAAAATCGACCAACTTTTGACTATTTTATCAAAGATATCACCTTTCGGTGATTTATTTCCAGCTTTATCAAACTTCGAGAAAAGAAAAATATATTTATTTCCAGCTTTATCAAACCTCGAGAAAGGAAAATATATTTTATTTCCAAAACGCGTAAAAGAAAGCAGCAAAATATTTTAAAAAGATTTACCTTATATCATTGCTGAACTGCCAGAAGCCTCATTTTGTAAAACAGACTGGCAAACAGGATCTTTCGATATTATATTTTGGAGACTATAACGATTTTTGTCCTCGTTAAACTGAGCGTATAAGGAGAGAAGTTCACGTTGTACATAACCACTTGGGTGCGTCTCAAGAGTCAGTCGAATATCATCCAAAGACTCCTTACTCAGTCCACCCTTTATGAATTCGATTTTATCATCCCGATTAGTAGAAGAATATCCTACTGATTTGCAACAAGTATCACAATTCCAACGAGCACATTTGTAGCAACCACCCAGCCTTTTTGCTCTTCGTTTCTTTGCGAACGTGCTTTTGCCTAAACCAGGCATATGTTTTGGAAATGTTGATGGTAATTCACCAGATAGTCGAACCTTTGCTTCTATCAACCAGCGAACATCTTCTGGAATATCATGAGCCATTAGCAACCTCAATCTTTCGAGCCTTATTTTATAGATCTTTCTCAGATCATTCATAGGAAGACTGGAATAATACTTGCGAATGTTAGAAAGAATGATATCCATTGTTTGATGATTCAACCTCTTCTCAGCATGAACTATTTAAAAGCGTAAAGGATCTGAGTGAATCCGCGTGATGTTGTGACCAGTAAGAAAGCGCAGGATTATTTTAATGAAAAGAGGAGACAAGAAGTAATGCGCTGTTAAATTTTATCGATAAAGGAGATTTGATTGGAGATTTGGAATATTTTCTTGGATTATGGGTACTGATATTTTGTTTAAATAATGATAATCTTGGTATAGTGTGATGATACGTGGAAAGTAAAATGAGTACCGTATTGAATCAGAATTCATACGTATATACAAGTGAAAGAAATACTTTGTAGGAAATGTGGTGACATTTAAGTATAGAATCTTAGTTTTGAGAGATATTTGTTTACTGAATTTTGGGTTACAAATATTGGAAAGATAAGTTGATGATATTATGTTGATATGTTTGGGTATTTTACGTAGAGAAAATATTCAGGAATTGTTTTGATTATTTTGAGAATATTCGATGATAAGAAGAAGAGATTCTGATTAAGTATTCAGAAATTATAAGATTAAGTAAGTTTAATTTCGAGGACGAAATTATTTTAAGGGGGTAAGATTATAGCGACCCAGGATTTTTATGCAATAAATAATTATTTTAATATTTAGAAAATTGTATCGTTACTATTTCACCTATTATTTTGAAGTTAACGCCGCGACGGATTCGTCTAGCCAAGTCAATAAATATCGAATTTGTTCGATTTTAAATTAAAATCCGAATTTCTAAAATTAGATTATTTTAATTATTTATTCAAAGTATTATTTTCAAAATCATTTTTTGAATTCCAAATTTATTTAAATATCTCAATTATTCCATTCAAATGATTCCCTCCTCAAAATTATTATGTCCCCATATTGATCACTTTCCATCTCATTTTTAATAACTTAGTTCATCCTCACGCATAATGGTTTCAAGTCACGATCAATTCCATTTCTTTTTCCACCTCTTTCCACTAAACACCAACATCCAACCCATACTTCACTAATTCCAACCCCACAACCCTGAATCATTATCATCACCACCCTTCCAATTATGATGTTTTCCACCCTCTCCATCATCATCATTCTCCACCATCTTTTATTCTATTTTGATATATTCTCCATCATCATCACTACCTTCTTGGACACCACCACAATTCTCTCTATATACAATTGGAATCCTCATCATCATCAACCTCACAGCCCAAACGTTATAAACATTGCTCAACTCACCTCTGATTCAATCCACCATCATATACATCAATCTGAAACCAATTCGGATAGCCTGCAACCACTACTCACCAGCCTCTCTCCTCAGCTCAAACCAACACACGATTTCCATGACTTCCAGCACCACCAATTCGCCAACCTTCAGCCATGTCACAAACAACCACTACACCAAACCACTGAACATCCTCACTACCAACTTCAACCCCTGCAGCACCACCAATCATCATCATCACATGACTCTGTCACACTTCCAAGAAATCAATTCACAGCCAATTCATAAAACCACAGTTCAACCGGATCACACTGCACCATTTTCACTATCACCAGATTTCCTCAAAATATTACATTTCAACACTGCCTCTGCCATTTCCAATCTCTGCTATCATCATCCCCACAAATCAATACCGGTCAGCCCCACCACCTCATCAATCACTTACGTTGCAAATACCACCACTGCCGAATCACCAAACTCATCATCATCAATCAACACCACCATTCGCAACCAAGAACCACCCAATACCACGATCACCTGCAGCAGCGCTGCTTACACCGAACCATCACCACACACACAGCCATCATCACCCAAAACCAAAAATCAAAACCCAAGAATCAATGGAGCCAGTTACTTACCTCAAGCGCCGCTCCCTTCGCCGGAAGAACCGCGAACCCTAGCTTCGGTTTCACCTTAAATCGCCCCCAAATCAGCCCAGAAACTATCCTAATTGCACCATCGCCACTCCCAGTACCCAGCGCCGGTGTTGCGCCGGAAAATCGCCGATTGAACGCCGGATTCGTCAGCTTTCGTCTCTCGCTTTTCTCTCTTCTCAGTCTCTGTTTTTTTGATTCAGATAGTGAACGAGAGAATGGTTAGAGAGAGAGAGAAAGATCTGATATATTTAACTTTTCAGAAATTGCAACTTTAGTCCCTGAAGTTTCTAAGTCTTTCAAATCAGCCCTGATTGTTTTAAAACCTATCAATTCAGTCCTTAAGTTTTTTTTAAATGATTTTAATCAGCCCTTTCATTTTCAAAATCTGATCACTTCAGTCCCTGCTGATTTACTTTTAAGCTCAAATTTCAAAAGTATTCATTTGAATCCCTCAACTATCAAAAGTATCTACTTTAGTCTCTCAACTTTCAAAATATCTATTTTAGTCCCTGAACTTTCAAAGCATTCATTTTAGTCCCTCAACTTTCAAAACATCAATTTTAGTCCTCAAATTATAATTTATCATTTTGAACTATATATTCGATAGACTAAAGTGACTTATTGGCTAAGACGAAGCGTACGGAGAATTTAAAGAAATTGAAGTCATTCCCGCTCAACTTTGCACTCGTCGGATTTGAGGTAGACTCGCACTTATTAATTGATTTAAATTATGATTTCATATAAATGTCATGTGACTTGTGAAAGTCAATTTTTATGAAAAGAAAGTATGTTTTTATGACAAGTAAGTATGTTTTTATGAAAGATAAATATACCTTATGTTTTTATGAAAAGTAAGTATGTTTTTATGAAAAGAAAATATACTTTATGTTTTTACGAAAAGTAAGTATACCCTATGCTTCACGAAAATGTTTTTTGGATCATTGTTATGAAATCAATCTACCAAGATTGCTATGGGTCCCATATGATAAGTTTATGATATGTTAAGGGGACCGGAGTTTTAGTAGCGCTACACATAAGAATTCTTGCCACCTAAGTTCGGTAAAATTCTTGTGTCTCCATATGTTTATGAGGATTTGCCACCTAAGTTCGGTAAAATTCCTATGTTTATGAGGATTTCGATCCTATCTTATGTTATGATGCAATTGATCCCTATGAATTTCAGAAAATTATGCTTGGTATACTTACTACATAAGAATTCTTACCACCTAAGTTCGGTAAAATTCTTATGTTTATGAGGATTTCGATTTTATCCTATGTTATGATGAAAACTTACTGTTATTATGATTTTACTACATAAGAATTCTTACCACCTAAGTTCGGTAAAATTCTTATGTTTATGAGGATTTCAATCCTATCTTATGTTATGCTTTCAAAAGAAATTATGCTTGGCATAATTAAAATGTTTTTATAAGTATATGGTTTTCAAAGAACTGTTTTCAAAGAGAGGTTTTCAAAGAGCATATGATTTGCAAAATATGTCCCGTGCTGTAATGCACATTATGAGTTTTATCAAGAGCTGTTTTATAAAGAAGCTCTATCAATGCCCGTTTTATAAAGAGCCGGGATTTATGTGTTTAATCATCTTATAAATTAAATTAATTTGCGATGAGTCTACTGAGTATTTCCCCCATGAAATACTCACCCTACTTTTTAACAGTTTTGCAGATTTCGGAGACGGTGGCGAGCGATGAATGATGGTGGCAATAATCGTTGAACGGTTGAAAGTTTGACGTTAATGATTTCCGTATTTTCCAAACAATCGAATAATTTAGAGAAGTTCATTTATTTGAGAAATTATGATATTGGCAATTTCTTTACAATATTAATGGTTCGATTTACTATTTCAAATGGTTTCATAAATGTTTTCAATTTTAGCGGCCATTACAGTTTATTTAATGTTGCCAAAAATGAATTTCAATTATTTCTTCCGCAAAAATATTATTCGAAAAATTTAGACAGAAAATGACGTAGTGAATCGGGTATACGGAACTCGGGGCGCTACATTTTGGTACCTTAGAAGAAATCTTTAACATTACCTCGTGGGCTCAACTAGATCTCCATACTAAGCCTATTGGGCTTCTGAATGTTAACAATTTCTTTGATGGTTTGTTAACCTTTCTTGATTATGCTGTGGAACAGGGATTCATCTCTCCATTTTCCAGAAGGCTCCTTATTTCTGCTCCTACTATTGATGAACTACTGGATAAGCTGCAGTCATATATCTCAATACAAGATCCAGCAGGGGTTAAGATAGATTGGTCGCAAGGAAGGGGAATCAAGCGAAAATGGAGTCCGGTTAATGTAAACTTAACTTTATGAATCTTAGAATAGGTGGGGGTAGAGTACGGAGTATTCTTACTCTCGAGACACCCCTCTAATTTCCTAGGATTTCCTTAATGTTTAAATCTTGTGTGTACCTCAAAGGTTCCAGGTGGTAGATTACGGAGTATTCTTACTCTCGAAACACACCTCTTTGAAGGTTTCTTTATTTCCTCAAAAGGTCAGAGGTGGTAGGATACGGCTACTCCGGAAACACATCTCTCAATTTGAGGAATTTCCCATGTTGCTTTCTTTTGCTTTTGCGTGTTTCATGTATTTCTTTTCCAGTGTGACTCTTGTGTGTTCTCCTTACGAGAAAATAATAATATCTCTGTTATCATCTACTAAATCTCGTTTGTGATGTAAATGAATTTGCATGTCTAACCTCAATTCTCTTAGTGATTGCATACCATACTATGCTCTTAATTCCAAACGATAAAATTCTAGGCAGAGTTTCCTTTGAAATTTGGACTTATTCAAACCGTAAGCATACTTCATAACTCACAATAATAAATAATTCCACATTTGATCACAACGATCTAAAAATTGACCACAATTTCATCAAACTTCAATATCATAAAAAAATATTCCAGAAAATCAATTCATAATTTCTCAACATAGAAATTTCAAATCATAGTCGTCAATATCACAATATCACTTCCTTCAATACCTTAATTGGCTCAAAAGATTACTCATACTTATGTTTATAAGTCATAAATCATATTCCCAAAATTTAATCACAAGGCCAAAGTTCATAATAAATTTCTCTTCAATATAGAGGCATAATTCACTTACTCAACATAATATCCATTACTTAATTCCCAATAACCAAATCTTTAAATCTCTAACTTCATAATGCTTCTCATAAAAGTCTCATTAAAATCATATCACTTATAATCTTAACATCTCATAAAACTTCATAAAATTGGCTCGCTATTTCTCATTAAATCTAAATGATAGATAATCTGAACATATTTCTAATCATTTCTGTTGACTTCTTATACTTAGTGCCATGTCTAAAATCAATTATGCAAAGTCCATTTAAGGTTCATCATTTCTAAACTCGAGGACAACAATTATTTTGAAAATCATTCTTAAGTCATATTATTCCCATTATGCTCAACACCCGTTCTCTTTCTTTCTTTCCGAATTTTTTTTTTCAGAATTGAAACTTGAAGAGTGGTACCAATAATCATCCACAGTTTTTCCTTGCTTTTAAGCAAAGGTAGTGATAAAGGGATAAATTATTGAACCGAAAATTGAAACTTGAAGAGGAAGTACTAATAACCATCCACAGTTTTTCCCTTGTTTTTACACAAAGGTAGTGATAAAGGGATAAATTATTGTACAAATTCATTATTAATTTTGTTTGTTTAATATATTATTCCATATATTTTGGGCAAAAGTTACAACCCAACTTAATTTCTAATTGAGTCAATATTACTAAGCTTAATATGCACCAAAATTCATATCAATATCCTCTATGTCTCATGATTCTACATAAAAAGGAATAAATTAAAATTCAGGCTTCTATCAATTCATATCATACTCAACATGTATATTTCACTTAAAGATTCATAACATATGAAGATTTCATACTTAACATGTCTTAATAAAATCGTAAATGACTTGCAAAGCATATAACATACCTGGTTCGAGGAGTCAATACATGGAGAGTGACATAGTAGAGTGATGAGTTAAAATATTTCATATAATCTTATTTTCCTTTAATCAACAATAATTTAATGTGGTTGTATCCAAATCAACATTTTCTTGAATCATAATTCCTAATTAATCACAGTCTTCAAAACAAATCCAATATCGATATAGTAATTATCTTCCCATCAATAATTAATAACTTAACCCAAATAAAATTTATCGTCAAATCTTATTTTTCCTTTAGTCCCCGAACTTCTAGAAATTTATCAAAGACATCAATATAAACATCATATCACTAACTAATTATATTCCATAAAATTTTCAGGACATTACAAACTCCCTTGCTTAAAATGAATTTTGTCCTTGAAATTCGCACATCAAATTTCATCATACTTTTCAAAATCATAACCATACTTGACATGTGAAAATTCAACTTTTTTTTTTTTTTATAATGAATAGTGATTTCGTTCACTGTTCATCATGAATAGCACGTCGTTTTACTGTTCACGTGAATAGTGATTTTTTTTTTTTTTTTTTTTTAAAGAAATAAAATTTCAAAAATCTACAGAATCGTTTTTAAAACTCTTTGCTCTGATACCAACTGTGACGACCCGAATTCTCGACCATTCGAGTGCCACTAAAAGTGACTCATATCATATTATCGAGACTTAAATAATAATGTAAAATTATTCAAAAGAATAATTAGAATCCCATAATTTTATTTGTGAATAAAAATAGAACATAATTTTCTTACATAAAGTTCAACATAATTATCTCATCAATCTTAACCACTTTTGCCACTTCCATGTTGACCGCCTCGAACCTTCAATTATCTGAAAATGGTAAATATCGTGGAGTGAGATTTATAAAATCCCAGTAAGTATACCAAGCATAAATTTTCTTTTGAAAGCATATGGATCATTTTCATCATAACATAGGATAGGATCGAAATACTCATAAACATAGGGAGACACAAGAATTTTACCGAACTTAAATGGCAAGAATTCTTATGTGTAGCGCTACTAAACTCCGGTCCCCTTAGCATAATCATAAACATATCATATGGAACCCATAACAATCTTGTGAGATTGATTTCATAGCAATGATCCAAACATTTTCATAAAAACATAAGATATACTTACTTGTCATAAAAACATACTTACTTTTCATAAAAACATAAGGTGTATTTACCTTTCATAAAAACATACTTACTTTTCATAAAAACATAAGATATACTTACTTGTCATAAAAACATACTTACTTTTCATAAAAACATAAGGTGTATTTACCTTTCATAAAAACATACTTACTTTTCATAAAAACATAAGATATACTTACTTGTCATAAAAACATACTTACTTTTCATAAAAACATAAGGTGTATTTACCTTTCATAAAAACATACTTACTTTTCATAAAAACATAAGATATACTTACTTGTCATAAAAACATACTTACTTTTCATAAAAACATAAGGTGTATTTACCTTTCATAAAAACATACTTACTTTTCATAAAAACATAAGATATACTTACTTGTCATAAAAACATACTTACTTTTCATAAAAACATAAGGTGTATTTACCTTTCATAAAAACATACTTACTTTTCATAAAAACATAAGATATACTTACCTTTTAAAAGATTAAAATGAAGTGTAGTAGTAAATGGACCAAAACTTTCTTGACCACCTTGAATTTCTCTTACTTGTGGATTTTGTCAAGAGATTGGAAATAAGTGTATATGTGTAGAGTTGTGTGTAAAAGAGATGGGTTTAAATAGATGTATAAAGTTGGCATATTGTAAACATAATCATTCAATTCTATTAATTTTAACACATCCTTTTCTTAAAGTAAAGCACCATTCATATACTTTTCCATATTTATACAAATATTATGCTCTTCATGATTACATATAATGGAGTCTTATCAACCATTCATATACTTTTCCATATTTATACAAATATTATGCTCTTCATGATTACATATAATGGAGTATATAATTCATTCATATACTTTTCCATATTTATTAAATTAAGATTCTCATAATTATTATATATAATGGAACCTCTCATGCTTGCATATAATTTCTTAATTTCAATAATAAAAATAATTTTTGTATAAATAAATATTGGGATAACATTGAATTAAGTACTTGGACTTAATATACTTTAAATCAAGAGAATGGAGATATTTTTAGAAATTCGGAATTTAATTTAAAATCGAACGATCTCGATTATTTCTTGACTTGGCTATACGAATACGTCGTGGCGTTAACTTAATAAAAATGGGTGAAATAGTAGCGACACGATTTTCTATTAAAATAATTATTAATCGCGTAAAAATTCTTGGTCGCTACACTCGTTCCTTCATCTCTTTATTTAACTGTATTAATTCCTTAGCCATCTCCATGAATTCATCCTTCATACTCCATTCATCATCTCCGAATTTTCTTTGCTCATCTCTCTTTTCTCGCAATACTTTCTCTTCAAGTATTTCTTCCGGGGTTAATGGCATAAGCTTAATACTTTTCCCATCCTTAACAAATTTATATATATTCCTATGCTTATCGTAGACTGCTTTCCTCTTACACTTCCACGATCTACTCAACAAGATGTCACAAGATTCTAGAGGCACCACATCACACCAAAATTCATCGCTATATCTTCCAAGTGCCAATTTCACAATAACCCCATGGGTTACATTTACCTGCCCACACTCCTTTAACCACGTCAGCCTATAAGGATTGGGATGTGGTAGTAAAGGTAAGCCCAACTCCTCAACCATGGTGGTACTGGCCAGATCGCAATAATACTCCTTATCAATAATAATATTGCACACTTTACTGCCCACATGACACCTAGTCTGGAAGGTAGGATCGAACTCATAATTCATCCCTTTATGTAGCTTTTAAAAATTTGAGAGACTCAAAATAAGAGGGTCTAGATATTGACAAATATAAAAAAGGAATTTAGTGTTGACTCGAAAAGGAAAATAATATCAAGAATTTTAAAGAAATTCAAGAAAGTGGTTCTTGAATTTTGACTAGAAAGGAAAGAATATCAAGAATTTTAATTTGACTTACAAGACAAGGAATTATCAAGAAATTCAAGAAAGTGGTTCTTGAATTTCGGAGTGACTTTTTTTTTTTTTGAATTATGATGAATTTTCGGAATTAATAAAAATAAAAAAAAATAATTTTTTTTTTTTTTTTTAATAAAATCCGAAAATTCGACACGAACGCAACAAAACAAACGGGACAGGATTTGGAAAACAATCGAATAAGAAAAACACTTTTGATTTTTTTAGGACGACTCTTATAGATCAAACTGGAAGAAAATTTACTGACAAGAAGAACAAGAAAAATTGAAAACAAAGACTCAAATAACAAAAATAGGATATGGATGATTTTTATGGGACTCGATGATAAACATAAAAATCAAACTGGATAGAAAAAACAAAACCTGAATTTAGAGTCCAGCTCTGATACCATATGATGAGAACCCGAGAGGGGGTCCTCGTCGTAGCTCGCGGAATAACGCTTGGAAAGTTCCGAATTCAGGATGGAACGGACGGTAACACTACAACCCGAGCCTCACGACGTAAGAACCATGGGTATATTAAACCCAAGAACCGTTACGATGCGGAAACAAGAACCGTAATGGTTTGAACGCTACAAAGGATGCCCACGCCTTTGATAAGTTCGATTTGTTGAACACCACAAATATCCCACAATATTTGATAAGTTCGCAGTTTGTTCAATTCTAGAACAATGTTGAGAAAACACTTAATATAATTTTCATTCATCAAAATATTCTGTTTTTACATTGAATGGAAAAGCATATAAATAGGCAAAATAAAACCTAACCGCTAACTGACTCTGAATAGAATTCTAATTAGGCTAAAATACCTAAAATAACTAAAATACCAAAATAACCAAAATTATCAAAAATAATTAAAACCAAAAATAATCAACTAAACCCTAGCCGCAAAACAAGGCCCAAAAACACGTTACTTGAATTACGGCCGTAACAATTGTCTTTACGGCCGTAATAGCCTCTCGGATCAAAATGTGGTTTAGTTTGTTACGGCCGTGAGAATTTTGATTACGGCCGTAAGTCGTCTACTTCATTTACGGCTGTGAGATGATATGTTACGGCCGTAAAGGTCTTTCTGTCCAAATTCGCCATATTGATTTTACGGCCGTAAAAATGGGTGTTACGGCCGTGAATCTGCTTCTGCCCAATTTTCTGATCCTTTGACATTAATTGATCTGATTTGAATCTCGACTCGAGCCCAACATGAAACTTGTTCATTTTCCCATGTAGAATATTGTTGAATTGCCCGTATCTTGATTTCTCATTTTTGACGCCTTTTCCGGATCACATCATCCCCTCTTCCTTTAAGATGATTCGTCCCTAATCATAACATTGTTAGCTTCTTTTCCGGATCACATCAGGAGGTAATGCCGGCGATGGCACCGCCGGAACCTTGCGGTGATGAGTGTGGGATGGGTGTGTGAAGATTTATGAAGTGGGGCTCGATTTGGGTGCAAGAAACCGCGACGGGAATTTTGGGTTTCAAAGTTTTCCGGTGATCAATCCGGTCGTAGATTCGACCAACCAGGCGGCGTTCGAAGGTAAGGTATTTGGAGGGTTCATTCTTTGAAATTTGGGTTGATTTGTGTGTTAAGTTGATGGCGGATTGAGTGGCGTTATGCGGTGTGTGAGAAAAAGGGAGAAGATATATTGGGTGGTTTGGGGTGCGAAGAACTGAGGCAAACCGGGGCTTGGAGGCTCGAATTTGTGTGGCGGCTTGCGTTGGGTAATACGGTAATGATGGTGGTGTGATGGTGAAGGGCTGTCGTTTGGAAGTTGGTGTCTGCAAATTTTGGTTTGTGTGATGAGGTGCTAGATTTTGGTTTGGGAATGGGCCTTCTCGGTTGGGTTGGATGCGTGGTGGTGAAGGGGCAGTGGCGGCTGGTGGTCTGGATAGTAGGTGGTTGTCTGATTTTTGGGTTGAGATGATGAAGGTTTTCCTGCGGTTTGTGATTGAATGACGCACTGCTTAAACACAAATTTTCAGTTTGAGAAAAAAGAGATTCATACCAGAGTGAAATTGTATTGCTGCAAATTGTTTGTGTGTGTGTGTGTCGTGAATGCAAGGGATAGGGATTTACTTAATGGTTGATTTAGGTGTTAAACATGGTAGTTTAGGTTAAATCTTGGTTTATGGAAAATTGTGAGAATTTTGGGAAGTGAATATGGTTGTGTAAGGAAATACTTGGAAAATAAGTTGTTGATTTAGTTGGGCCAAGAATTTATTGATTGGGTTGTTAAAAGGGCTTGAATGATCGGTAAAACATTTGGGCTCGAGTTGTTGGATTGGATTAAAACAGTCGAAATTTGGACTTAATATAATTTGAATCCAAATAAATTGAAAATTGGACAAAATAAAAAAATAAATGATCTTAGAATATTTTTGATAAGATTTGACTTTAAATTAAATAACGAACTTGGACATAAAATCAGACTAATTTGGATAATCTATTTAAAAATTGAAACCTGGACTTAAGGATAAATACTGAAAATGATTCACTTTAATTGGACTGGAATTTGACTAAGATAAATTTAAAATAAAATTTTACTTCGTTGGCTACACGAACACGTGTTTTAAAATAAATGGACAAAGTCGTAGCGACACGTTTTTAAAATAATTATTTATTTAAATAAGTCATAGAAAATTCTCGATCGCTACAACTAAACTTTATTTACGGTCGTGAGGATTTGGATTACGGCCGTAAGTCATCTTCTACTTAATTTTGTGTTGATGATGTTACGAACGTAAATTTGGGCGTTACGGGCGTAAGTCAGATGCTGCCTTAATTTCTTGTTGTTCTTTGATCCAAATGCATTGTAATGATTTTGGCACTTCTTCCACTTTGTTATGCAATGCAAATGAGGTCTTTGCACTTGAACACTCGTCCATCCATGCTTGCATAAATCCTTGCATTGCCTACTTGATTCTTTTGGTTCTTTGCCTCGTTATTGGTCCTACGGGCACGTGCAATGGGTCAACGCTCGTCAGCCACTCCGGAACTCATCACAAAATACTTGCAGGTTTTCAATTTCCAATTGCATCCCCAGGTCTTTTTGGACCTTAATTTTGCCTCCAACCTTCTTCCCACATATCAATTCTTATATAATTCCCACTTAACATGTTTTTAAACGTCTTGTCTGGTTTGAACAATGTCTTTCTTCACATGGCTGTACTTTTTTTAAGTACTGCATTCTCTTGGTATTTTTATTATAGCTTATTCTACCAATGAACGATTTCAATTGTCCGAAGTGCATTTGCAAGAATATTGAAGCCCCACAATTATTCTGGAAAACGGAATTCCAAATCCTAAGCCCCTGTTCTCTTTACTGTTTTGAGGTCGTTTTTTTTTTTTTTTATATTCTCGAAAATTCAACTACGAGAAAGACGCAACAAACGAAATTTAATTTGGATAACAAACGAAGGAAATAACGACTATTGAATTTTTTGTGACACTTTTCTGGATTAAAGACTCAAAAACTGGAAGAACACGAAGAACAAGAATAAGAAACTCAAGAAAACAAAAACAAAGATATAACCTTGATTTTTGGAGCCTAAACTCTGATACCAGATGATGCAAACCACGTAGCAATTGTAGCTACGCAACCCACAAATTATTGGAATCGACCCAAGAACGCCAAGAACCTCGATTTATGGATCCAATTAAAATTAATTGAACCAAGCAACCAATACAATCACTGGGATATATTGACCTCTTGATCACAAACAATAATAATTCTCACCGAGATTTGAACAAACAAGATTAACTCGCAAGTTCGGATTTTATTCAATAAAGAATAAAGGTTGTGAAAGCAAATAGCCTCTCAATTAATATTATCAAAGTTGTCTATGAATAATCAAAATTACATCCCTATAAATAGGGTCAAAACTAGGTTTAAGAGTTGTAATTAAACTAGGAAACAAATAACTAAAATTAAGGAAATAATTAAAACCCTAATTTACGTCTATGGTGAGTTACGGCCGTGATTAATTTCCTTACGGCCGTAAGACTCATTCTGTTTCACCGTTACGGCCGTGACATAATTATTTACGGCCGTAAATCTTATTTTCTGAAAATCTTGTTTTTGATCCGAGGCTGCGTTACGGCCATGACGAGTATTGGTTACGGCCGTAAATCTATTTCTTCAAAAAATTCAGTTTTCAGGAGAAGCAAGGTTACGGCCGTGAGAGTTATGAATTACGGCCGTAATTCCTAAAATTTGGCAATCTTCTTCGACGGCTTGAATGAGGTTGATCCACTCGTAGTTTTGGCTCGGCCCCAACATGGAATTTGCTTCTTTCGATGACACGAACATTGTTTTGGCCATTGTTTCTTGAACTAACTTGTCCATTGCTTCCTTGGCCCTCTTTGTCTGCAATCGAGTCATCGGTCCTCCTCTGATCTTCAACGGATCTTTGTGCGGGCTTGTATCCGTGGTCTGGATCACATCATCCCCTCCCTCTTCGAAAGGATTCGACCTCGAATCTGTACCTGCATCAAACGGAGATAGATCAGAAACATTAAATGAAGCTGAAACATTATACTCACCAGGAAGATCGAGTTTATAGGCATTATGTTGATCCTTTCGATCACTTGGAATGGACCATCTCCTCGCGGTTGTAACTTTGACTTGCGCTGTTCTGGAAACCACTCCTTTCTCAAATGTAACCAAACCCAATCACCGGGTTCAAATATGACGCCTTTTCTTCCTTTGTTAGCCTGCGAAGCATAATGTTCATTTTTCTTTTCAATCGCCAACCTCACCTTGTCGTGGAGTGCTTTAACCATCTCAGCCTTTTCTTTCCATCTAAACTACTACGTTCATTCACAGGTAAAGGGATTAAATCCAACGGTGTTAACGAATTAAAACCATAAACAATTTCAAATGGTGAACACAAAGTAGTAGAATGTATAGCCCTATTATATGCAAATTCAATAAATGGTAAACACTCTTCCCAATTTTTCAGATTTTTATTGATTATCGTGCGCAACAATTGAATCATTGTCCTGTTTACTACCTCGGTTTGTCCATCGGTCTGTGGGTGACAAGTTGTAGAGAAAAGTAGTTTTGTACCTAATTTGTTCCACAAGACCCTCAAAAAATGACTAAGGAATTTAACATCCCTATCCGAGATAATACTTTTAGGCACCCCATGTAAGCGCACGACTTCCCTAAAGAAAATTTCAGCTATGTTTGTAGCATCGTCAGTTTTCTGGCATGGTATGAAATGTGCCATTTTACTAAAGCGATTTACTACCACAAAAACCGAATCTCGACCCTTCTTAGTTATAGGCAATCCTAAAACAAAATCCATAGAGATATCGACCCAAGGTTCACTAGGGACGGGTAAAGGTATATATAATCCATGGGGTTTAATCCTAGATTTAGCCTTTTTACAAGTAATGCATCTATTACAAACCCGAACCACATCAATTTTCATTTTAGGCCAATAGAAATGTTCACTTAGGATTTCAATGGTCTTTTTAACCCCAAAATGACCCATTAAGCCTCCACTATGGGCCTCTCTCACAAGTAACTCTCTATTTGTACACCTAGGGACACACAATTTATTTTCTCGAAATAAATAATCATCATGTTTAAAGAACCTATCCACAGCCCCCTTACCACATGATTCATAAATATTAGAAAAATCCAGGTCATTAGCATACATGTCCTTAATGTATTCAAATCCAAGCAATTTAGAGTTTAAAGAATTTAAAAGAACATACCTTCGAGACAATGCCACCACATTTTCCTTACCTTGTTTGTACCGGATGACATAGGGAAATGTTTCGATGAACTCTACCCACCTCGCATGTCTCTTACTCAGCTTAGCTTGTCCCCTCAAATGCTTCAAGGATTCATGATCAGTGTGTATCACGAACTCCGGGGCTACAAGTAATGTTGCCATGTTTCCAAAGCGCGCACAAGTGAGTATAACTCCTTGTCGTATGTGGGATAATTAAGTGCAGCCCCTTTTAGTTTTTCACTAAAATAGGCGATTGACCTTTGATCCTGCATTAAAACAGCTCCAATGCCTAGCCCTGAGGCATCACATTCAATCTCAAAAGCCTTGTCAAAGTTAGGAAGTGATAAAACCGGTTCTTCACATAACATATTTTTGATAGTATCAAATGCATGCTCCTGTTCTACACCCCATTTAAACCCTACACTCTTTTCGACAATTTCTGTGAGTGGTGCGGCAATGTGCTAAAATTTTTAACAAAGCGCCTATAAAAACTAGTCAAGCCATGAAAACTCCTAACCTCAGTTATGCTTTTAGGTGTTGGCCACTCTTTAATAGCTTTGATTTTCTCTTCATCTACTTCTATCCCTTTAGCACTAACCACATAACCTTGAAACACAACCTTTTCCATGCAAAAATCACACTTTTTAAAGTTAGCAAAAAGTTGCTCTTGTCTTAAAACCACAAGCACACACCTAACATGCGCCACATGTTCATTCAAAGTTTTACTGTATATCAAGATATCATCGAAGTAAACTACAACGAATTTACCTATAAATGCACGTAAAACATGATTTATTAAACGCATAAATGTGCTAGGTGCATTAGTAAGCCCAAAAGGCATTACTAACCATTCATACAGGCCATACTTAGTTTTAAAAGCAGTTTTCCACTCATCTCCTTCTTTCATTCGAATTTGATGATAACCACTCTTAAGGTCAATTTTACTAAATATGCTAGAGCCATGCAATTCATCCAACATATCATCTAACCTAGGAATAGGATGACGATACTTTACCGTTATGTTGTTGATGGCCCTACAATCAACACACATTCTCCACGTCCCGTCCTTCTTCGGCACAAGTAACACGGGTACGGCACATGGGCTCATGCTTTCCCTTATGTACCCCTTACTCATTAATTCCTCCACTTGCCTTTGAAGCTCCTTTGTCTCCTCGGGATTACTCCTATAAGCTGGACGGTTTGGAATGACTGCTCCAGGTATAAAATCAATTTGATGTTCAATACCTCGAATGGGTGGTAACCCACTAGGTATGTCATCTGGAAACACATCCTCGAATTCCTGCAACAAAGAAATAGCCAAACTAGGGAGGGATTTGTTAGTTTCATCAATTGCAAGGAATGATTCCTTGTACAGCAGAAGGACCATCAGTCGTTCTTCCATGAATGCCTTTTTGATTTCACTCCTTTTTGCGTAGAAACTCATTTTTCTTTCTTTTCTGGCACTCTTCGCTCCCTCTCCTTTTTCTGAGGTATGTACCCCAACACTCTTTTTTTCTCTCGCCTCTCCTTTTTCTGGAGTCGTGGCTCCAACTCTCTTTTCCTCTCCTTTTTCTAAGGTCGTGGCCTCAACTCTCTTTCTCTCATTTTCCTTTACTCTTTTTTCTTCATCATTTTTCAATTTTATTTGATCTTCATACACTTGTGACGGTGTCAATGGTGCAAGTGTAATGGTCTTTCCCCCTTTGGTAAAGCTATACCTATTTTTATATCCATCATGCGTTACCTTCCTATCATATTGCCAAGGCCTACCCAACAAAATGTGCCCGGCATGCATAGGTACCACATCACACATAACTTCATCCACATATCTACCAATAGAAAAATTCACCAACACCCTCCTATTCACCTTAATTTCTCCAGTATCATTTAACCATTGAAGCCTATAAGGTTTAGGATGTTTTAACAAAGGTAATCCTAATTTTTCAACAAGTATAGTACTAGCGACGTTAGTGAAACTACCACCATCAATAATCATACTACATACCTTGTCATTAACGCGACATCGTGTATGGAATATGTTCTCCCGTTGTTGTTCCAAATCATCCGTGTGGATTTGAGCACTAAGGGCTCGCCTTGCCACTAACAACTCGCCATGCTCCCCGGACAACACATCCTCATCATAACATACTTCCTCCAATGCTGGCATATCGCTATAATCCTCTTCCTCACTATCACTCTCCATAGTTCCATCCTTTCGCAAAAGTACCACTCGCCTATTAGGACATTGAGATGCCACATGTCCTCTCCCCAAGCATTTGAAGCATTGAATGTCTCTGCTCCTAGATGGTTGCGGCTCCCCTTTAGGTACGAATTTACTAACTTGCTCCTCCTTCCCTTTTGGTGCCTCAAACTTTCCTTTTGATGCTTCAAATTTCCCCTTAGAAACAGCCCCATCTCCTTTACTTTCCCACTTCGGCTTCCAAGAAGAATTAGAACCCGATTGATACCTTGCTGTTCCCTTTTTCTTCAATTGCTTCTCCACCTTTATAGCCATGTGCAACATATCCTCCATCTCCAAGTAATGTTGTAATTCAACCACATTAGCTATATCCCTATTCAATCCATTCAAAAATCGAGCCATCGTAGCCTCCCTATCCTCTTTTACATTGGCTCTAATCATCAACATCTCCATCTCCTTATGATAATCCTCCACACTTTTTGATCCTTGGTATAGACTTTGTGATTTTTGATGCAGCTCCCGATGGTCATGACTAGGAACGAACCTCTTTCTCATGATAGCTTTTAACTCATCCCAAGTACTAACGGGTCTCTCGCGATTCCTTCTCCTAGAAGTCACCAATTGATCCCACCAAGTAATAGCGTAATCGGAGAATTCAAGTACAGCTACCTTAACCTTTTTCTCTTTCGAATAAGTGTAGCAATTGAAAATTAATTCCATCTTCTTTTCCCATTCTAGGTATGCTTCCGGATCACTCCTTCCCTTGAATGACGGAATTGTCATTTTGATGTTGCTCATACTACCTTCCATTCTATCGCCAACAAGATCTCTATCCCTTCTTCCATGCCTAACTACTCTATCCACAATTGCCCCATCGTCAAAATCACTACCTTCTTCATTCTTATCGATCCCCTCCACTCTACGACCTTGCCCGCCTTACCTATGGGCATTAGGCACTTCCCGAGGTTACTCAAGCCTTTCTAACCTACCTAACACATCCCCAAACAACCGCTCAAACCGTTGTACCATCTCTTCCGTCATGTTGGCTCGATCGTTGTTTTTTGTAGTAGAAGATTGTTCAGACATCCTAAAACTAAATATTATACGCCTCACGTGTATTTCGCTCGTGTATCACTCAAGTTTGGTTTTTACCCTCTATTGATCTCACATCTCTGCCTTTTTCCACTCAATGGCTTTCACCCCAATTGCTTCAAAGAACGAATCCGAACTCAAACAAGTTTAAACCCCGATTGATTCAAATCGAATATGAGTGAGAATTTATGAATTTGTTGGAAAACTTGAAGAAGACCTTTAGAGATTTGAATTTTGACTCTATAAGGGACTTGACACTTTTATGGAAACTAAGATTGTTTCAAGAAAATAATTCTTGAAATCAAATATCAGCTATTTTAATTGCACTGAGAATTTTCGTTTTTTTTTTTTATATTCTCGAAAATTCAACTACGAGAAAGATGCAACAAACGAAATTTAATTTGGATAACAAACGAAGGATATAACGACTATTGAATTTTTTGTGACACTTTTCTGGATTAAAGACTCAAAAACTGGAAGAACACGAAGAACAAGAATAAGAAACTCAAGAAAACAAAAACAAAGATATAACCTTGATTTTTGGAGCCTAAACTCTGATACCAGATGATGCAAACCACGTAGCAATTGTAGCTACGCAACCCACAAATTATTGGAATCGACCTAAGAATGCCAAGAACCTCGATTTATGAATCCAATTAAAATTAATTGAACCAAGCAATCAATACAATCACTGGGATATATTGACCTCTTGACCACAAACAATAATAATTCTCACCGAGATTTGAACAAACAAGATTAACTCGCAAGTTCAGATTTTATTCAATAAAGAATAAAAGGTTGTGAAAGCAAATAGCCTCTCAATTAATATTATCAAAGTTGTCTATGAATAATGAAAATTACATCCCTATAAATAGGGTAAAAACTAGGTTTAAGAGTTGTAATTAAACTAGGAAACAAATAACTAAAATTAAGGAAATAATTAAAACCCTAATTTACGCGTATGGTGAGTTACGGCCGTGATTAATTTCCTTACGGCCGTAAGACTCATTCTGTTTCACCGTTACGGCCGTGACATAATTATTTACGGCCGTAAATCTTATTTTCTGAAAATCTTGTTTTTGATCCGAGGCTGCGTTACGGCCGTGACGAGTATTGGTTACGGCCGTAAATCTATTTCTTCAAAAAATTCAGTTTTCAGCAGAAGCAAGGTTACGGCCGTGAGAGTTATGAATTACGGCTGTAATTCCTGAAATTTGGAAATCTTCTTCGACAGCTTGAATGAGGTTGATCCACTCGTCGTTTTGGCTCGGCCCCAACATGGAACTTGCTTCTTTCGATGACACGAACATTTTTTTGGCCATTGTTTCTTGAACTAACTTGTCCATTGCTTCCTTGGCCCTCTTTGTCTGCAATCGAGTCATCAGTCCTCCTCTGATCTTCAACAGATCTTTGTGCGGGCTTGTATCCGTGGTCTGGATCACATCAAAACAATTGAACTTATCAAGGATCTGGACATTCCTTGTGGCATTCCCCCTTTGTGGTTCTTATCTTCGCATCGTAACGGGTCTCGGGTTTAATATACTCCTGGTTCTTGCGTCGTGAGGTCGAGGTTGCATTGTTATCATCCGTTCCAACCTGGATTCGGAACTTTCCAAGTGTTATTCCGCGAGCTACGACGAGGACCACCACCCGGGTTCTCATCATATGGTATCAGAGCTGGACTCTGAATTCAGGTTCTTGTGTTTTTCTACCCAGTTTGATTTTTATGTTTATCATCGAGTCCCATAAAAATCATCCATATCCTATTTTTATTATTTGAGTCTTTGTTTTCAATTTTTCTTGTTCTTTTTGCTAGTAATTTTTTTCAAGTTTGATCCATAAGAGTCGTCCTAAAAAAATCAAAAGTGTTTTTCTTATTCGATTGTTTTCCAAATCCTGTCCCGTTTGTTTTGTTGCGTTCGTGTCGAATTTTCGGATTTTATTAAAAAAATATATATATATATATATATATTTTTATTTTTTTATTTTTTATTAATTCCGAAAATTCATCATAATTCAAAAAAAAAAAAAAAAAGTCACTCCGAAATTCAAGAACCACTTTCTTGAATTTCCTTAAAAAATTCTTGATAATTCCTTGCCTTCCAAGTCAATTTAAAATTCTTGATATTCTTTCCTTTCTAGTCAAAATTCAAGAACCACTTTCTTGAATTTCTACAATATTCTTGAGTTTCTTTCCTCTCGAGTCAAATTCAAGAACAACTTTCTTGAATTTCTTTAAAATTCTTGATATTGTTTTCCTTTTCGAGTCAACATTAAATTCCTTCTTGATATTTGTCAATATCTGGACCCTCTTATTTTGAGTCTCTCAAATTTTTGAAAGCTACATAAAGGGATGAATTATGAATTCGATCCTACCTTCCAGACTAGGTGTCATGTGGGCAGTAAAGTGTACGATATTATTATTGATAAGGAGTATTATTGCGATCTGGCAAGTACCACCATGGTTGAGGAGTTGGGCTTACCTTTACTACCACATCCCAATCCTTATAGGCTGACGTGGTTAAAGGAGTGTGGGCAGGTAAATGTAACCCATGGGGTTATGGTGAAATTGACACTTGGAAGATATAGCGATGAACTGTGGTGTGATGTGGTGTCTCTAGAATCTTGTGACATCTTGTTGAGTAGATCGTGGAAGTGTGAGAGGAAAGCAGTCTATGATAAGCGCAGGAATATATATAAATTTGTTAAGGATGGGAAAAGTAATTAAGCTTATGCCGTTAACCCCGGAACAAATACTTGAAGAGAAAGTATTGCGAGTAAAGAGGGATGAGCAAAGAAAATTCGGAGATGATGAATGGAGTATGAAGGCTGAATTCATGGAGATGGCCAAGAAATTAATACAGCTAAATAAAGAGATGAAAGCACAAGAGACTAGAAAAAAGTTAGCCGAGTTGCAAGAGAGAGAAAGGGGAAGAGAGGAGGTAGTTAAATTACCAGAAAAGCCTTTGGATATGATTGTTAAGAAGGAGGGAGACTTGAGGAACGAGTTAGAAGAGGAGGTGCCTAATCATGTTGATAAAATTATTTATGAGGTGGTGCATGAGCAAAAGCATGAGAAATTTGGAGAGGTGATTGAGCCCAGAAATTTAGAAGTGGAGGTTGAGTGTGCGAAAAAAGAAATTGAAGTAGTTGATCAAACTCCGAGTCTTGAAGTACAGAATAAAATTGTGGAAGAGGAGATTGAAAATAACATTGTTGACAATGATAGGAATGAATTGGAAGTTGGGGTAGATGTTCAACATTTGAATGTTGAAATTATCAATAAAAATATTGAAGAGGTGGTTGAATGTGAAAAATTAGAAGAAGTGGTTGAGAAAAAAGAAGAGAATGAGCAAGAAAGTATATTGAATTTTGAAGGCGACGAGAAGGGCCTTGTGGTAGGAAAAAAATTTGTGGAGGTTTTATATCATGAGTACAAGGATCCATACCTTGTGCAAGGAGACGCTAACATTTCCCTCCCCATTTTTTTTAAATCTTTCTTGCAGGTTTATTGTGCATGGAAGTTTGATTTCCATCAACCTTGGTCAATTCCCCTCGTGCTTCAATACCTTCTTGTCTACAAATTGAAGGAGCATCATTTATTGAATGCATGTCAGGGAATCGACAATTTTCCGTTTGATCCAGGAGGTACAGTTTGATTTTTCAAGAACAACACCATGATTCGGGATGAATCATCCTAAAGAAGAAGGGAATGGTACGAATCAGGGTGGGCTTGACGGGAAAATCTATAATTCAAGCCAAAACAAGAAATCAATCAGGTTCGGAGAACGTCAAAGATCAAACATTGCTTGTGCGAAGAAGGTTCGAGGCTAAACCAAGTGAGTAAGCCAAGAACAGCTTTACGATTCGGGACGAATCATCTTAAAGGAAGAGGGGATGATGTGATCCGGAAAAGAAGCTAACAATGTTATGATTCGGGACGAATCATCTTAAAGGAAGAGGGGATGATGTGATCCGGAAAAGGCGTCAAAAATGAGAAATCAAGATACGGGCAATTCAACAATATTCTACGTGGGAAAATGAACAAGTTTCATGTTGAGCTCGAGTCAAGATTCAATTCACGTCAAAAGATCAAAAATGAAGGCAGAAGGGCTTTTACGACCGTAACTTCCATAATTACGGCCGTAACATTGTCGCGCACAATTTGGGCAGAATGGCGTTTACGGCCGTAACTAATCCATGGAATTTCACAGCCGTAACATTAATCTTCACGGTCGTAACTAATATCAAGATATTTGGATCCGAGAAGGACTTACGGCCGTAAGCGGCGGGAATCAGATTTTCGGGATTTTCGTATTTCAGTTGATTTGTATTTCCTTTATTGGTTTTTAATTCTTTTTCAAATTTTTTGGTAATTTTGATTATTTTGGTTATTTTAGGTATTTTAGCCTAATTAGAATTCTATTCAGAGTTAGTTAGCGACTAGGGTTTATTTTGCCTATTTATATGCTTTTCCATTCAATGTAAAAACAGAATATTTTTGATGAATAAAATTATTGAGTGTTTTTACTCTCTCTAAAGGTGAGGATTTTCCCTTTAAACAACGAACTTATCAAGATTCAAATCTTGTGGCGTTCAAAACAATTGAACTTATCAAGGATCTGGACATTCCTTGTGGCGTTCCCCCTTTGTGGTTCTTATCTCCGCATCGTAACGGGTCTCGGGTTTAATATACCTTTGTTTCTTGCGTCGTGAGGTTGGGGTTGCATTGTTATCGTCCGTTCCAACCTGGATTCGGAACTTTCCAAGCGTTATTCCACGAGCTACGACGAGGACCCCCTCCCGGGTTCTCATCATATGGTATTAGAGCTGGACTCTGAATTCAGGTTCTTGTGTTTTTCTATCCAGTTTGATTTTTATGTTTATCATCGAGTCCCATAAAAATCATCCATATCCTATTTTTGTTATTTGAGTCATTGTTTTCAATTTTCTTGTTCTTCTTACCAATAAATTTTTTTCCAGTTTGATCCATAAGAGTCGTCCTAAAAAAATCAAAAGTGTTTTTCTTATTCGATTGTTTTCCAAATCCTGTCCCGTTTGTTTCGTTGCATTCGTGTCGAATTTTCGGATTTAATTAAAAAAAAAATTATTTTTTTTATTTTCATTAATTCCGAAAATTCATCATAATTCAAAAAAAAAAGGTCACTCCGAAATTCAAGAACCACTTTCTTGAATTTCCTTAAATTCTTGATAATTCCTTGCCTTCCAAGTCAAATTAAAATTCTTGATATTCTTTCCTTTCTAGTCAAAATTCAAGGACAACTTTCTTGAATTTCCTTAATTCTTGATATTCCTTACCTTCCAAGTCAAAATTAAAATTTATTATTAGTCATTGTGTCAAACTATTATTTCATTCCATTCCACAATGTCCAAATTTCACGAAAATTCATTGTCTAGAAAAGATAACCATCAATCTTCTGTGCTTGTCATGATGGAGAAACGGTTTAAGGAGTTAGCTGCAAAATTGGAGGCGAAATTTGATGCGAGATTAGATACGAAGTTTGGGAAGGTTAAGAACTCGGTAGATATGCATAGTGCAGAACTTGCTCAACGACGTGAAAGGGAATATAGGCGTATCCATAAACCTAGGGTTGGGATTGGGGTTGATTGGGATGAAGAGATTAATGCGAGGGCGCTTTTGAAGAGTCGAACAAAAATTTATGAGGAAAGGATGATCTATGAACGGAAGGCTAGAAAAGAAGCTAAGTTAAAAAAAGATGGAGAGTGAAAGGGAGGCGGAAGCTAAATTACAACCGGGTGAAAGTGAGATTGGAGGAGATTTAAAATTGGAGTGTCAGGATATGAATGTTGAAAAAAAGGAGGGAGACTTGAAACATGAATTAGAAGTAGTTGAAGAAACCCCGAATTTTGTGGTAGGAGATGAAAAGGTGGAGTTAGGTGATCAAACTCCAATAATTGATGAGGAAAAATTGGAAGTTGGGTATGAAGAATTAGAAGAGGTGGTAGAGTCCAAAAATTTGGAAGAGGAGGTTAGGCGTGGGAATGTGGAGTTAGAAGAATTGGTTGAGTTTGGGAGTAAAAAGATAGAAGGGGTTAAGCAAGAAATTGCAAAGAAGGAAGGAGGTGAAGAGCAGAATTTTGTTGTTGGGAAAAATGAATTAGAAATAATTCATCATGAGTACAAGGATCCATACCTTGTACCTCGTGAAACTAACATTTCCCTCCCCATTTTTTTAAAATCTTTCTTGCAGGTTTATTGTGCATGGAAGTTTGATTTACATCAACCTTGGTCAATTCCCCTTGTGTTTCAATACAATCTTGTCTACAAATTGGAGGAGCATCATTTATTGAATGCATGTCAGGGAATCGACAATTTTCCGTTTGATCCAGGAGGTACAGTTTGATTTTTCAAGAACAACACCATGATTCGGGATGAATCATCCTAAAGAAGGAGGGAATGGTACGAATCAGGGTGGGCTTGACGGGAAAATCTATAATTCAAGCCAAAACAAGAAATAAATCAGGTTCGGAGAACGTCAAAGATCAAACATTGCTTGTGCGAAGAAGGTTCGAGGCTAAACCAAGTGAGCAAGCCAAGAACAGCTTTACGATTCGGGACGAATCATGTTAAAGGAAGAGGGGATGATGTGATCCGGAAAAGAAGCTAACAATGTTATGATTCGGGACGAATCATCTTAAAGGAAGAGGGGATGACGTGATCCGGAAAAGGCGACAAAAATGAGAAATCAAGATACGGGCAATTCAACAATATTCTACGTGGGAAAATGAAAAAGTTTCATGTTGAGCTCGAGTCAAGATTCAATTCACGTCAAAAGATCAGAAATGAAGGCAGAAGGGCCTTTACGGCCGTAACTTCCATAATTACGGCCGTAACATTGTCAGTGCACAATTTGGGCAGAACGGCGTTTACGGCCGTAATTGCATCCCCAAGTCTTCGTCGACCACAATTTGGGCAGAACGGCGTTTACGGCCGTAATCTGACTCAAAAATTGCATCCCCAAGTCTTCGTCGACCATAATTTTTCCTCCAACCTTCTTCCCACATATCATTTCTTTTATAATGCCATTTTTAACATGTTCTTGCAGTCTTATCTGGTATGAATAATGGTTTTCTTCACGTAGTTGTACTTTTTCTAAGTAGTGCATTCTCTCTGTGTTTTTATCATAGCTTATTCTACCAATGAACCATTTCAATTGTCCAAAGTATATTGGAGAGAACAGTGGAAGTCCCAAAATTATTCCTGAAAAGGGAGTTCCAAATCCTAAGGGTTTATTATACTAAAAACAAATAGTCTCAATTTCTAATTGAAAAGAAATTGATTCACAATACTTGCGGGTTTTCAATTTCAAATTGCATCCCTTGGTCGTCATCGACCATAATTTCTACTCCATCCTTCTTCCCACATATCATTTCTTATATAATGCCCTTTTGACACGTTCTGAAAACTCTTGTGTGGTTTGAATAATGTCTTTCTTCACGTGGTTGTACTTTTATTAAGTAGTGCATTATCCTCTTGGTGTCTTAATCATAGCTTATTCTACCAACGAACGATTTCAATTGTCTAAATTGCATTGAAAGGAACACTGAAAGCCCCAAAACTATTCTTGAAAACAGAATTCCAAATCCAAAGGGTTTCTACTCAAAAAAAGAGTCTCAATCTCTAACTTAAAAAATCTGACTCAAAAATTGCATCCCCAGGTCTTCGTCGACCATAATTTTTCCTCCAACCTTCTTCCCACATATCATTTCTTGTATAATGACTTTTAAACATGTTCTAGTAGTCTTGTTTGGAATGAATAATGTCTTTCTTCAAGTGGTTGTCCTTTTTTTAAGTAGTGCATTCTACTGGAGTTTTTGTCATCGCTTATTCTACCAATGAACTATTTCAATTCTCCAAAGTGCATTGGAAATAACGCTCAAAGGCCCACAATTATTCCTGAAAAGAGATTTCCAAATCCTAAGGGTTTCTACTCAAGAAAAGAGTCTCAGTCTGTAACGGAAAAAATTTGACTCAAAATACTTGCGGGTGCTCAATTTCCAATTGCATCCCCAGGTCTACTTGAACCATATCTTTTGCCTCCAACCTTCTTCCCACATATATATTCTTATATAATGCCCATTTAATATGTTTTTTAAAAGTCTTATCTGGTTTGAACAATGTCTTTCTTCACGTCGTAGTACGTTTTTTTAATTACTTCATTGTCCTGGTATTTTTATCATCGCTTATTCTACAAATAAACTATTTCAATTGTCCAAAGTGCATTGGTAAGAACACTGAAAACCACATAATTATTCTGGAAAAGAGAATTCCAAATCCAAAGTGTTTCTACGAAAAAAAAAAAAAAAAAGTCTCAATCTCTAACTTAAAAAATCTGACTCAAAAATTGCATCCCCAAGTCTTCGTCGACCATAATTTTTCCTCCAACCTTCTTCCCACATATCATTTCTTTTATAATGTCATTTTTAACATGTTCTTGCAGTCTTGTCTGGTATGAATAATGTCTTTCTTCACATACTTGTACTTTTTCTAAGTAGTGCATTCTCTCGGTATTTTTATCATAGCTTATTCTACCAATGAACCATTTCAATTGTCCAAAGTGTATTGGAGAGAACAGTGGAAGTCCCAAAATTATTCCTGAAAAGGGAGTTCCAAAGCCTAAGGGTTTATTATACTAAAAAAAAGTAGTCTCAATTTCTAATTGAAAAAAAAATTGATTCACAATACTTGCGTGTTTTCAATTTCAAATTGCATCCTTTGGTCGTCTTCGACCATAATTTTGACTACATCCATCTTCCCACATATCATTTCTTATATAATGCCCTTTTGACACGTTTTGAAAACTCGTGTATGGTTTGAATAATGTCTTTCTTCACGTGGTTGTACTTTTATTAAGTAGTGCATTATCCTCTTGGTGTCTTAATCATAGCTTATTCTACCAACGAACGATTTCAATTGTCTAAATTGCATTTAAAGGAACAATGAAAGCCCCAAAACTATTCTTGAAAACAGAATTCCAAATCCAAAGGGTTTCTACTCAAAAAAAGAGTCTCAATCTCTAACTTAAAAAATCTGACTCAAAAATTGCATCCCCAGGTCTTCGTCGACCATAATTTTTCCTCCAACCTTCTTCCCACATATCATTTCTTGTATAATGACTTTTAAACATGTTCTAGTAGTCTTGTTTGGAATAAATAATGTCTTTCTTCAAGTGGTTGTCCTTTTTTTAAGTAGTGCATTCTACTGGAGTTTTTGTCATCGCTTATTCTACCAATGAACTATTTCAATTCTCCAAAGTGCATTGGAAATAACGCTCAAAGGCCCACAATTATTCCTGAAAAGAGATTTCCAAATCCTAAGGGTTTCTACTCAAGAAAAGAGTCTCAGTCTGTAACGGAAAAAATTTGACTCAAAATACTTGCGGGTGCTCAATTTCCAATTGCATCCCCAGGTCTACTTGAACCATATCTTTTGCCTCCAACCTTCTTCCCACATATATATTCTTATATAATGCCCATTTAATATGTTTTATAAAGTCTTATCTGGTTTGAACAATGTCTTTCTTCACGTCGTAGTACGTTTTTTTAATTACTTCATTGTCTTGGTATTTTTATCATCGCCTATTCTACAAATAAACGATTTCAATTGTCCAAAGTGCATTGGTAAGAACACTGAAAGCCCCATTATTCCTGAAAAGAGATTTCCAAATCCTTAGGGTTTCTACTCAAGAAAAGAGTCTCAGTCTGTAACGGAAAAAATTTGACTCAAAATACTTGCGGGTGCTCAATTTCCAATTGCATCCCCAGGTCTACTTGAACCATATCTTTTGCCTCCAACCTTCTTCCCACATATATATTCTTATATAATGCCCATTTAATATGTATTTTAAAAGTCTTATCTGGTTTGAACAATGTCTTTCTTCACGTCGTAGTACGTTTTTTTAATTACTTCATTGTCCTGGTATTTTTATCATCGCTTATTCTACAAATAAACTATTTCAATTGTCCAAAGTGCATTGGTAAGAACACTGAAAGCCCCACAATTATTCTGGAAAAGAGAATTCCAAATCCAAAGTGTTTCTACGCAAAAAAAAAAAAAAAGTCTCAATCTCTAACTTAAAAAATCTGACTCAAAAATTGAATTCCCAAGTCTTCGTCGACCATAATTTTTCCTCCAACCTTCTTCCCACATATCATTTCTTTTATAATGTCATTTTTAACATGTTCTTGCAGTCTTGTCTGGTATGAATAATGTCTTTCTTCACGTAGTTGTACTTTTTCTAAGTAGTGCATTCTCTCGGTGTTTTTATCATACCTTATTCTTCCAATGAACCATTTCAATTGTCCAAAGTGTATTGGAGAGAACAGTGGAAGTCCCAAAATTATTCCTGAAAAGGGAGTTCCAAATCCTAAGGGTTTATTTTACTAAAAAAAAATAGTCTCAATTTCTAATTGAAAAAAAATTGATTCACAATACTTGCGGGTTTTCAATTTCAAATTGCATCCCTTGGTCGTCTTCGACCATAATTTTGACTCCATCCTTCTTCCCACATATCATTTCTTGTATAATACCCTTTTGACACGTTTTGAAAACTCTTGTGTGGTTTGAATAATGTCTTTCTTCACGTGGTTGTACTTTTATTAAGCAGTACATTATCCTCTTGGTGTCTTAATCATAGCTTATTCTACAAACGAACTGATGAGAATCATGGCAGGCTTGACGGAAAGAACTACAATTCAAGCCAAAACAATAATTCAAACAGGTTCGGAGAGCTTCAAAGATCAAAAAGGTCAAGATGGATCAAAACCGTATTTACGGCCGTAAGCCAGCTTGTCACGGCCGTAAGTCAGCCCCGGGTGGAAATTAAAGATTCCAAGATTTTAACAGTTACGGCCATAAGTTTATGGTCACGGCCGTAATCCTTAAGCAGAAGTACAGTTACGGCTGTAAGGAATGTTGTCACGGCCGTAATTCCAAGATTTGTGGATTTTTATTTCCTTAATTATAGGATTAGATTTACTTTTTTTTTTGTTATTGTTTCCAATTAAATTAGGACTCTATTTTGATATATTTTATCTATTCCCTAATTAGATTAGATTTTATTTAGTTTCCTAGTAGATTAGGATTTTTATTCGCCTATATAAAGGCGTATTCATTGTAATACAGAAAAGACTTTGATTAATGAAAATTGTGTTGAGTGGTTTTCCCTCATATATTGTTCTGAATTGAACACCTTCGAACTTATCAAATATTGTGAGATATTTGTGGCGTTCACCAATTGAACTTATCAAGGATCTGGACATTCCTTGTGGCGTTCAAACCATTACGGTTCTTGTTTCCGCATCGTAACGGGTCTCGGGTTTGATATGCCCCTGGTTCTTGCGTCGTGAGGCTTGGGTCGTAGTGTCACCGTCCGTTCCAACCTGAATTCGGAGCTTTCCCGGCGTTATTTCCGCGTGTTTGTCGTGACCCCTCTCGGGATCACATCATTTGGTATCAGAGCTGGACTTTGGATTCAGATTTTGTTTTTCTATTCTATCCAGTTTGATTTTTGTGTTTTTATCATAGAGTCTGCACAAAATCATCCATATCTTGTTGTTGAGTCTTTTTTCTTGAGTTTACTTTTTCTTCGTGTTCTTCTTGCCAGAAATTTTTTCCAGTTTTTAATTCATATAAAAATCCAACAAAAATTCAATCTTGTTTAATTTATTCAATTCTTGTCCAAATCATGTCCCGTTTGTTTTGTCGCGTTTGTTGTCGAATTTCGGATTTATAAAAAAAAAAAAATTTTTTTTTAATTTAATCCGAAATTTCATCCATTATTCAAAAAAAAAAAAAGTCAATGCCATAATTCAAGGACCACTTCCTTGAGTTTCTTAGCTCCTTGTTATCGAATCTTTCCATTCCATTCCATTCCACAATGTCTAAATTCAGGGAAAAACCTCAAACAGTTCCTAGAGTTAGGAGGGAGAATAGGATTAATCATAAACCTAGGGTTGGAATTGGGGATGAGCTGAAAGTATTGGAAGATCGTGCTTCAAAAATAAGGGATGGTGTCTCGGAAATGAGGGATGAAATTGATGAGGTGAGAATGATATTAAGGCAGTTAAAGGAGGAGATGATTGCAAAGGGAGCAAGGGAAAAATTGGCCAAGTTGCAACAGGACAGTGAAAGGGAGGCTGAGCCTGAATTACAAAGGGAAAGGGAGTGTGTGATTATGGTAGAGCCTCATGTTAAGAATATTGAATTTTAAGAGTTGAAAATTGAAGTAGTTGATCAAACTCTGAATTTTGAAGTAGAGGATAAAAGTGTGGTGGAGGTTTTTGAGCTTGAGAATTTTGAAAATGAATGTGTGGTTGGGCGTGAGAGTAAAAATATTGAGCAAAGAGTGAAAAGATTGAAATAGGGAAAAAAAATAGCCTCGTTGTGGGAAGAGAGGAGGTGGTGATGATTCCTCATGAGTACAGGGATTCGTACCTTGTACCTTATGAAACTAATAATTCCCTCCCCATTTTTTTTGAATCCTTCTTGCAGGTTCGAAATAACCAGAAGTTTGAGCCCCACCACATATGGCCAATGAAGCTCACATTTCGATCAATCCATATAATTCAAGTAATGGGGATCTATCGGTTGGTCCTGTGGCATGAAAGCAAAGGATTTCCATTTGATCCAGGGGGTGCACTGAAACATCATTAACAAAGCTATGATTCAGGACGAATCATCCTAAAGAAAGTGAGAATGATGAGAATCATGGCAGGCTTGACGGAAAGAACTACAATTCAAGCAAAAAAATAATTCAAACAGGTTCGGAGAGCTTCAAAGATCAAAACAGGTCAAGATGGATCAGAACCGTATTTACGGCCGTAAGCCAGCTTGTCACGGCCGTAAGTCAGCCCCGGGTGGAAATTAAAGATTCCAAGATTTTAACAGTTACGGCCGTAAGTTTATGGTCACGGCCGTAATCCTTAAGCAGAAGTACAGTTACGGCCGTAAGGAATGTTGTAACGGCCGTAATTCCAAGATTTTCGGATTTTTATTTCCTTAATTATAGGATTAGATTTACTTTGTTTTTTTTATTGTTTCCAATTAAATTAGGACTCTATTTTGATAGATTTTATCTATTCCCTAATTAGATTAGATTTTATTTAGTTTCCTAGTAGACTAGGATTTTTATTCAACTATATAAAGGCGTCTTCATTGTAATACAGAAAAGACTTTGATTAATGAAAATTGTGTTAAGTGGTTTTCCCTCATATATTGTTCTGAATTGAACACCTTCGAACTTATCAAATATTGTGAGATATTTGTAGCGTTCACCAATCGAACTTATCAAGGATATGGACATTCCTTGTGGCGTTCAAACCATTATGGTTCTTGTTTCGGCATCGTAACGGGTCTCGTGTTTGATATGCCCCTGGTTCTTGCGTCATGAGGCTCGGGTCGTAGTGTCACCGTCCGTTCCAACCTGAATTCGGAACTTTTCCGACGTTATTTCCGCGTGTCCGTCGTGACCCCCTCCCGGGATCACATCACGAACCATTTCAATTGTCTAAATTGCATTGAAAGGAACACTGAAAGCTCCAAAACTATTCTTGAAAATAGAATTCCAAATCCAAAGGGTTTCTACTCAAAAAAAGAGTCTCAATCTCTAACTTAAAAAATCTGACTCAAAAATTGCATCCCCAGTTCTTCGTCGACCATAATTTTTCCTCCAACCTTCTTCCCACATATCATTTCTTGTATAATGACTTTTAAACATGTTCTTGTAGTCTTGTTTGGAATGAATAATGTCTTTCTTCAAGTGGTTGTCCTTTTTTTAAGTAGTGCATTCTACTGGAGTTTTTGTCATCGCTTATTCTACCAATGAAATATTTCAATTCTCCAAAGTGCATTGGAAATAACGCTCAAAGGCCCACAATTATTCCTGAAAAGAGATTTCCAAATCCTAAGGGTTTCTACTCAAGAAAAGAGTCTCAGTCTGTAACGGAAAAAATTTGACTCAAAATACTTGCGGGTACTCAATTTCCAATTGCATCCCCAGGTCTACTTGAACCATATTTTTTGCCTCCAACCTTCTTCCCACATATATATTCTTATATAATAATGCCCATTTAATATTTTTTTTAAAAGTCTTATCTGGTTTGAACAATGTCTTTCTTCACGTCGTAGTACGTTTTTTTAATTACTTCATTGTCCTGGTATTTTTATCATCGCTTATTCTACAAATAAACGATTTCAATTGTCCAAAGTGCATTGGTAAGAACACTGAAAGCCCCACAATTATTCTGGAAAAGAGAATTCCAAATCCAAAGTGTTTCTACGCAAAAAAAAAAAAAAAAAAGTCTCAATATCTAACTTAAAAAATCTGACTCAAAAATTGCATCCCCAAGTCTTCGTCGACCACAATTTTTCCTCCAACCTTCTTCCCACATATCGTTTCTTTTATAATGCCATTTTTAACATGTTATTGCAGTCTTGTCTGGTATGAATAATGTCTTTCTTCACGTAGTTGTACTTTTTCTAAGTAGTGCATTCTCTCGGTGTTTTTATCATACCTTACTCTTCCAATGAACCATTTCAATTGTCCAAAGTGTATTGGAGAGAACAGTGGAAGTCCCAAAATTATTCTTGAAAAGGGAGTTCCAAATCCTAAGGGTTTATTTTACTAAAAAAAAATAGTCTCAATTTCTAATTGAAAAAAAATTGATTCACAATACTTGCGGGTTTTCAATATCAAATTGCATCCCTTGGTCGTCTTCGACCATAATTTTGACTCCATCCTTCTTCCCACATATCATTTCTTATATAATACCCTTTTGACACGTTTTGAAAAATCTTGTGTGGTTTGAATAATGTCTTTCTTCACGTGGTTGTACTTTTATTAAGCAGTGCATTATCCTCTTGGTGTCTTAATCATAGCTTATTCTGCAAACGAACGATTTCAATTGTCTAAATTGCATTGAAAGGAACACTGAAAGCCCCAAAACTATTCTTGAAAACAGAATTCCAAATCCAAAGGGTTTCTACTCAAAAAAAGAGTCTCAATCTCTAACTTAAAAAATCTGACTCAAAAATTGCATCCCCAGGTCTTCGTCGACCATAATTTTTCCTCCAACCTTCTTCCCACATATCATTTCTTGTATAATGACTTTTAAACATGTTCTTGTAGTCTTGTTATGTATGAATAATGTCTTTCTTCAAGTGGTTGTCCTTTTTTTTAAGTAGTGCATTCTACTGGAGTTTTTGTCATCGCTTATTCTACCAATGAACTATTTCAATTCTCCAAAGTGCATTGGAAATAACGCAAAAAGGCCCACAATTATTCCTGAAAAGGGATTTCCAAATCCTAAGGGATTCTACTAAAGAAAAGAGTCTCAGTCTGTAACGGAAAAAATTTGACTCAAAATACTTGCGGGTACTCAATTTCCAAATGCATCCCCAGGTCTACTTGAACCATATTTTTTGCCTCCAACCTTCTTCCCACATATATATTCTTATATAATAATGCCCATTTAATATTTTTTTTAAAAGTCTTATCTGGTTTGAACAATGTCTTTCTTCACGTCGTAGTACGTTTTTTTAATTACTTCATTGTCTTGGTATTTTTATCATCGCTTATTCTACAAATAAACGATTTCAATTGTCCAAAGTGCATTGGTAAGAACACTGAAAGCCCCACAATTATTCTGGAAAAGAGAATTCCAAATCCAAAGTGTTTCTACAAAAAAAAAAAAGTCTCAATCTCTAACTTAAAAAATCTGACTCAAAAATTGCATCCCCAAGTCTTCGTCGACCATAATTTTTCCTCCAACCTTCTTCCCACATATCATTTCTTTTATAATGCCATTTTTAACATGTTCTTGCAGTCTTGTCTGGTATGAATAATGTCTTTCTTCACGTAGTTGTACTTTTATTAAGCAGTGCATTATCCTCTTGGTGTCTTAATCATAGCTTATTCTGCAAACGAACGATTTCAATTGTCTAAATTGCATTGAAAGGAACACTGAAAGCCCCAAAACTATTCTTGAAAACAGAATTCCAAATCCAAAGGGTTTCTACTCAAAAAAAGAGTCTCAATCTCTAACTTAAAAAATCTGACTCAAAAATTGCATCCCCAGGTCTTCGTCGACCATAATTTTTCCTCCAACCTTCTTCCCACATATCATTTCTTGTATAATGACTTTTAAACATGTTCTTGTAGTCTTGTTATGTATGAATAATGTCTTTCTTCAAGTGGTTGTCCTTTTTTTAAGTAGTGCATTCTACTGGAGTTTTTGTCATCGCTTATTCTACCAATGAACTATTTCAATTCTCCAAAGTGCATTGGAAATAACGCCAAAAGGCCCACAATTATTCCTGAAAAGGGATTTCCAAATCCTAAGGGTTTCTACTCAAGAAAAGAGTCTCAGTCTGTAACGGAAAAAATTTGACTCAAAATACTTGCGGGTACTCAATTTCCAAATGCATCCCCAGGTCTACTTGAACCATATTTTTTGCCTCCAACCTTCTTCCCACATATATATTCTTATATAATGCCAATTTAATATGTTTCTTAAAAGTCTTATCTGGTTTGAACAATGTCTTTCTTCACGTCGTAGTACGTTTTTTTAATTACTTCAATGTCCTGGTATTTTTATCATCGCTTATTCTACAAATAAACGATTTCAATTGTCCAAAGTGCATTGGTAAGAACACTAAAAGCCCCACAATTATTCTGGAAAAGAGAATTCCAAATCCAAAGTGTTTCTACGCAAAAAAAAAAAAAAAAAAAAAAGTCTCAATATCTAACTTAAAAAATCTGACTCAAAAATTGCATCCCCAAGTCTTCGTCGACCACAATTTTTCCTCCAACCTTCTTCCCACATATCGTTTCTTTTATAATGCCATTTTTAACATGTTCTTGCAGTCTTGTCTGGTATGAATAATGTCTTTCTTCACGTAGTTGTACTTTTTCTAAGTAGTGCATTCTCTCGGTGTTTTTATCATACCTTATTCTTCCGATGAACCATTTCAATTGTCCAAAGTGTATTGGAGAGAACAGTGGAAGTCCCAAAATTATTCCTGAAAAGGGAGTTCCAAATCCTAAGGGTTTATTTTACTAAAAAAAAATAGTCTCAATTTCTAATTGAAAAAAAATTGATTCACAATACTTGCGGGTTTTCAATTTCAAATTGCATCCCTTGGTCGTCTTCGACCATAATTTTGACTCCATCCTTCTTCCCACATATCATTTCTTATATAATGCCCTTTTGACACGTTTTGAAAACTCATGTGTGGTTTGAATAATGTCTTTCTTCACGTGGTTGTACTTTTGTTAACTAGTGCATTATCCTCTTGGTGTCTTAATCACAGCTTATTCTACCAACGAACGATTTCAATTGTCTAAATTGCATTGAAAGGAACACTGAAAGACCCAAAACTATTCTTGAAAACAGAATTCCAAATCCAAAGGGTTTCTACTCAAAAAAAGAGTCTCAATCTCTAACTTAAAAAATCTGACTCAAAAATTGCATCCCCAGGTCTTCGTCGACCATAATATTTCCTCCAACCTTCTTCCCACATATCATTTCTTGTATAATGACTTTTAAACATGTTCTTGTAGTCTTGTTATGTATGAATAATGTCTTTCTTCAAGTGGTTGTCCTTTTTTTAAGTAGTGCATTCTACTGGAGTTTTTGTCATCGCTTATTCTACCAATGAACTATTTCAATTCTCCAAAGTGCATTGGAAATAACGCAAAAAGGCCCACAATTATTCCTGAAAAGGGATTTCCAAATCCTAAGGGTTTCTACTCAAGAAAAGAGTCTCAGTCTGTAACGGAAAAAATTTGACTCAAAATACTTGCGGGTACTCAATTTCCAAATGCATCCCCAGGTCTACTTGAACCATATTTTTTGCCTCCAACCTTCTTCCCACATATATATTCTTATATAATGCCCATTTAATATGTTTCTTAAAAGTCTTATCTGGTTTGAACAATGTCTTTCTTCACGTCGTAGTACGTTTTTTTAATTACTTCAATGTCCTGGTATTTTTATCATCGCTTATTCTACAAATAAACGATTTCAATTGTCCAAAGTGCATTGGTAAGAACACTGAAAGCCCCACAATTATTCTGGAAAAGAGAATTCCAAATCCAAAGTGTTTCTACGCAAAAAAAAAAAAAAAAAAAAAAGTCTCAATATCTAACTTAAAAAATCTGACTCAAAAATTGCATCCCCAAGTCTTCGTCGACCACAATTTTTCCTCCAACCTTCTTCCCACATATCGTTTCTTTTATAATGCCATTTTTAACATGTTCTTGCAGTCTTGTCTGGTATGAATAATGTCTTTCTTCACGTAGTTGTACTTTTTCTAAGTAGTGCATTCTCTCGGTGTTTTTATCATACCTTATTCTTCCAATGAACCATTTCAATTGTCCAAAGTGTATTGGAGAGAACAGTGGAAGTCCCAAAATTATTCCTGAAAAGGGAGTTCCAAATCCTAAGGGTTTATTTTACTAAAAAAAAATAGTCTCAATTTCTAATTGAAAAAAAATTGATTCACAATACTTGCGGGTTTTCAATATCAAATTGCATCCCTTGGTCGTCTTCGACCATAATTTTGACTCCATCCTTCTTCCCAGATATCATTTCTTATATAATACCCTTTTGACACGTTTTGAAAAATCTTGTGTGGTTTGAATAATGTCTTTCTTCACGTGGTTGTACTTTTATTAAGCAGTGCATTATCCTCTTGGTGTCTTAATCATAGCTTATTCTGCAAACGAACGATTTCAATTGTCTAAATTGCATTGAAAGGAACACTGAAAGACCCAAAACTATTCTTGAAAACAGAATTCCAAATCCAAAGGGTTTCTACTCAAAAAAAGAGTCTCAATCTCTAACTTAAAAAATCTGACTCAAAAATTGCATCCCCAGGTCTTCGTCGACCATAATTTTTCCTCCAACCTTCTTCCCACATATCATTTCTTGTATAATGACTTTTAAACATGTTCTTGTAGTCTTGTTATGTATGAATAATGTCTTTCTTCAAGTGGTTGTCCTTTTTTTAAGTAGTGCATTCTACTGGAGTTTTTGTCATCGCTTATTCTACCAATGAACTATTTCAATTCTCCAAAGTGCATTGGAAATAACGCAAAAAGGCCCACAATTATTCCTGAAAAGGGATTTCCAAATCCTAAGGGTTTCTACTCAAGAAAAGAGTCTCAGTCTGTAACGGAAAAAATTTGACTCAAAATACTTGCGGGTACTCAATTTCCAAATGCATCCCCAGGTCTACTTGAACCATATTTTTTGCCTCCAACCTTCTTCCCACATATATATTCTTATATAATGCCCATTTAATATGTTTCTTAAAAGTCTTATCTGGTTTGAACAATGTCTTTCTTCACGTCGTAGTACGTTTTTTTAATTACTTCAATGTCCTGGTATTTTTATCATCGCTTATTCTACAAATAAACGATTTCAATTGTCCAAAGTGCATTGGTAAGAACACTGAAAGCCCCACAATTATTCTGGAAAAGAGAATTCCAAATCCAAAGTGTTTCTACGAAAAAAAAAAAAAAAAAGTCTCAATCTCTAACTTAAAAAATCTGACTCAAAAATTGCATCCCCAAGTCTTCGTCGACCATAATTTTTCCTCCAACCTTCTTCCCACATATCATTTCTTTTATAATGCCATTTTTAACATGTTCTTGCAGTCTTGTCTGGTATGAATAATGTCTTTCTTCACGTAGTTGTACTTTTTCTAAGTAGTGCATTCTCTCGGTGGTTTTATCATACCTTATTCTTCCAATGAACCATTTCAATTGTCCAAAGTGTATTGGAGAGAACAGTGGAAGTGCCAAAATTATTCCTGAAAAGGGAGTTCCAAATCCTAAGGGTTTATTTTACTAAAAAAAAATAGTCTCAATTTCTAATTGAAAAAAAATTGATTCACAATACTTGCGGGTTTTCAATATCAAATTGCATCCCTTGGTCGTCTTCGACCATAATTTTGACTCCATCCTTCTTCCCAGATATCATTTCTTATATAATACCCTTTTGACACGTTTTGAAAAATCTTGTGTGGTTTGAATAATGTCTTTCTTCACGTGGTTGTACTTTTATTAAGCAGTGCATTATCCTCTTGGTGTCTTAATCATAGCTTATTCTGCAAACGAACGATTTCAATTGTCTAAATTGCATTGAAAGGAACACTGAAAGACCCAAAACTATTCTTGAAAACAGAATTCCAAATCCAAAGGGTTTCTACTCAAAAAAAGAGTCTCAATCTCTAACTTAAAAAATCTGACTCAAAAATTGCATCCCCAGGTCTTCGTCGACCATAATTTTTCCTCCAACCTTCTTCCCACATATCATTTCTTGTATAATGACTTTTAAACATGTTCTTGTAGTCTTGTTATGTATGAATAATGTCTTTCTTCAAGTGGTTGTCCTTTTTTTAAGTAGTGCATTCTACTGGAGTTTTTGTCATCGCTTATTCTACCAATGAACTATTTCAATTCTCCAAAGTGCATTGGAAATAACGCAAAAAGGCCCACAATTATTCCTGAAAAGGGATTTCCAAATCCTAAGGGTTTCTACTCAAGAAAAGAGTCTCAGTCTGTAACGGAAAAAATTTGACTCAAAATACTTGCGGGTACTCAATTTCCAAATGCATCCCCAGGTCTACTTGAACCATATTTTTTGCCTCCAACCTTCTTCCCACATATATATTCTTATATAATGCCCATTTAATATGTTTCTTAAAAGTCTTATCTGGTTTGAACAATGTCTTTCTTCACGTCGTAGTACGTTTTTTTAATTACTTCAATGTCCTGGTATTTTTATCATCGCTTATTCTACAAATAAACGATTTCAATTGTCCAAAGTGCATTGGTAAGAACACTGAAAGCCCCACAATTATTCTGGAAAAGAGAATTCCAAATCCAAAGTGTTTCTACGAAAAAAAAAAAAAAAAGTCTCAATCTCTAACTTAAAAAATCTGACTCAAAAATTGCATCCCCAAGTCTTCGTCGACCATAATTTTTCCTCCAACCTTCTTCCCACATATCATTTCTTTTATAATGCCATTTTTAACATGTTCTTGCAGTCTTGTCTGGTATGAATAATGTCTTTCTTCACGTAGTTGTACTTTTTCTAAGTAGTGCATTCTCTCGGTGGTTTTATCATACCTTATTCTTCCAATGAACCATTTCAATTGTCCAAAGTGTATTGGAGAGAACAGTGGAAGTGCCAAAATTATTCCTGAAAAGGGAGTTCCAAATCCTAAGGGTTTATTTTACTAAAAAAAAATAGTCTCAATTTCTAATTGAAAAAAAATTGATTCACAATACTTGCGGGTTTTCAATTTCAAATTGCATCCCTTGGTCGTCTTCGACCATAATTTTGACTCCATCCTTCTTCCCACATATCATTTCTTATATAATACCCTTTTGACACGTTTTGAAAACTCTTGTGTGGTTTGAATAATGTCTTTCTTCACGTGGTTGTACTTTTATTAAGCAGTGCATTATCCTCTTGGTGTCTTAATCATAGCTTATTCTGCAAACGAACGATTTCAATTGTCTAAATTGCATTGAAAGGAACACTGAAAGCCCCAAAACTATTCTTGAAAATAGAATTCCTAATCCAAAGGGTTTCTACTCAAAAAAAGAGTCTCAATCTCTAACTTAAAAAATCTGACTCAAAAATTGCATCCCCTGGTCTTCGTCGACCATAATTTTTCCTCCAACCTTCTTCCCACATATCATTTCTTTTATAATGACTTTTAAACATGTTCTTGTAGTCTTGTTTGGTATGAATAATGTCTTTCTTCAAGTGGTTGTCCTTTTTTTAAGTAGTGCATTCTACTGGAGTTTTTGTCATCGCTTATTCTACCAATGAACTATTTCAATTCTCCAAAGTGCATTGGAAATAACGCTCAAAGGGCTACAATTATTCCTGAAAAGAGATTTCCAAATCCTAAGGGTTTCTACTCAAGAAAAGAGTCTCAGTCATTAACGGAAAAAATTTGACTCAAAATACTTGCGGGTACTTAATTTCCAATTGCATCCCCAGGTCTACTTGAACAATATTTTTTGCCTCCAACCTTCTTCCCACACGTATATTCTTATAAAATATGTTTTTTAAAAGTCTTATCTGGTTTGAACAATGTCTTTCCGTCGTAGTACGCTTTTTAATTACTTCATTGTCCTGGTATTTTTATCACCGCTTATTCTACAAATAAACGATTTCAATTGTCCAAAGTGCATTGGTAAGAACACTGAAAGCCCCACAATTATTCTGGAAAAGAGAATTCCAAATCCAAAGTGTTTCTACGCAAAAAAAAAAAAAAAAAGTCTCAATCTCTAACCTTAAAAATCTGACTCAAAAATTGCATCCCCAAGTCTTCGTCGACCATAATTTTTCCTCCAACCTTCTTCCCACATATCATTTCTTTTATAATGCCACTTTTAACATGTTCTTGCAGTCTTGTCTGGTATGAATAATGTCTTTCTTCACGTAGTTGTACTTTTTCTAAGTAGTGCATTCTCTCGGTGTTTTTATCATAGCTTAGTCTACCAATGAACCATTTCAATTGTCCAAAGTGTATTGGAGAGAACAGTGGAAGTCCCAAAATTATTCCTGAAAAGGGAGTTCCAAATCCTAAGGGTTTATTATACAAAAAAAAAATAGTCTCAATTTCTAATTGAAAAAAAAATTGATTCACAATACTTACGGGTTTTCAATTTCAAATTGCATCCCTTGGTCGTCTTCGACCATAATTTTGACTCCATCCTTCTTCCAACATATCATTTCTTATATAATGCCCTTTTGACACGTTTTGAAAACTCTTGTGTGGTTTGAATAATGTCTTTCTTCACGTGGTTGTACTTTTATTAAGTAGTGCATTATTCTCTTGGTGTCTTAATCATAGCTTATTCTACCAATGAACCATTTCAATTGTCGAAAATGTATTGGAGAGAACAGTGGAAGTCCCAAAATTATTCCTGAAAAGGGAGTTCCAAATCCTAAGGGTTTATTATACTAAAAAAAAATAGTCTCAATTTCTAATTGAAAAAAAATTGATTCAAAATAGTTGCAGGTTTTCAATTTCAAATTGCAACCCTTGGTCGTCTTCGACCATAATTTTGACTCCATCCTTCTTCCCACATATCATTTCTTATATAATGCCCTTTTGACAGGTTTTGAAAACTCTTGTGTGGTTTGAATAATGTCTTTCTTCACGTGGTTGTACTTTTATTAAGTAGTGCATTATTCTCTTGGTGTCTTAATCATAGCTTATTCTACCAACGAGCGATTTCAATTGTCTAAATTGCATTGAAAGGAACACTGGAAGCCCCAAAACTATTCTTGAAAACAGAATTCCAAATCCAAAGGGTTTCTACTCAAAAAAAGAGTCTCAATCTCTAACTTAAAAAATCTGACTCAAAAATTGCATCCCCTGGTCTTCGTCAACAATAATTTTTCCTCCAACCTTCTTCCCACATATCATTTCTTTTATAATGTCATTTTTAACATGTTCTTGCAGTCTTGTCTGGTATGAATAAAGTCTTTTTTCACGTAGTTGTACTTTTTCTAAGTAGTGCATTCTCTCGGTGTTTTTAACATAGCTTATTCTACCAATGAACCATTTCAATTGTCCAAAGTGTATTGGAGAGAACAGTGGAAGTCCCAAAATTATTCCTGAAAAGGGAGTTCCAAATCCTAAGGGTTTGTTATACTAAAAAAAAATAGTCTCAATTTCTAATTGAAAAAAAAATTGATTCACAATACTTGCGGGTTTTCAATTTCAAATTGCATCCCTTGGTCGTCTTCGACCATAATTTTGACTCCATCCTTCTTCCCACATATCATTTCTTATATAATGCCCTTTTGACACGTTTTGAAAACTCTTGTGTGGTTTGAATAATGTCTTTCTTCACGTGGTTGTACTTTTATTAAGTAGTGCATTATTCTCTTGGTGTCTTAATCATAGCTTATTCTACCAACGAACTATTTCAATTGTCTAAATTGCATTGAAAGGAACACTGAAAGCCCCAAAACTATTCTTGAAAACAGAATTCCAAATCCAAAGGGTTTCTACTCAAAACAAGAGTCTCAATCTCTAACTTAAAAAAATCTGACTCAAAAATTGCATCCCCTGGTCTTCGTCGACCATAATTTTTCCTCCAACCTTCTTCCCACATATCATTTCTTTTATAATGCCATTTTTAACATGTTCTTGCAGTCTTGTCTGGTATGAATAATGTCTTTCTTCACGTAGTTGTACTTTTTCTAAGTAGTGCATTCTCTCGGTGTTTTTATCATAGCTTAGTCTACCAATGAACCATTTCAATTGTCCAAAGTGTATTGGAGAGAACAGTGGAAGTCCCAAAATTAATCCTGAAAAGGGAGTTCCAAATCCTATGGGTTTATTATACTAAAAAAATATTCTCAATTTCTAATTGAAAGAAAATTGATTCAAAATAGTTGCGAGTTTTCAATTTCAAAAACCATCCCTTGGTCGTCTTCGACCATAATTTTGACTCCATCCTTCTTCCAACATATCATTTCTTATATAATGCCCTTTTGACACGTTTTGAAAACTCTTGTGTGGTTTGAATAATGTCTTTCTTCACGTGGTTGTACTTTTATTAAGTAGTGCATTATTCTCTTGGTGTCTTAATCATAGCTTATTCTACCAATGAACCATTTCAATTGTCGAAAATGTATTGGAGAGAACAGTGGAAGTCCCAAAATTATTCCTGAAAAGGGAGTTCCAAATCCTAAGGGTTTATTATACTAAAAAAAAATAGTCTCAATTTCTAATTGAAAAAAAATTGATTCAAAATAGTTGCAGGTTTTCAATTTCAAATTGCAACCCTTGGTCGTCTTCGACCATAATTTTGACTCCATCCTTCTTCCCACATATCATTTCTTATATAATGCCCTTTTGACAGGTTTTGAAAACTCTTGTGTGGTTTGAATAATGTCTTTCTTCACGTGGTTGTACTTTTATTATGTAGTGCATTATTCTCTTGGTGTCTTAATCATAGCTTATTCTACCAACGAGCGATTTCAATTGTCTAAATTGCATTGAAAGGAACACTGGAAGCCCCAAAACTATTCTTGAAAACAGAATTCCAAATCCAAAGGGTTTCTACTCAAAAAAAGAGTCTCAATCTCTAACTTAAAAAATCTTACTCAAAAATTGCATCCCCCGGTCTTCGTCGACCATAATTTTTCCTCCAACCTTCTTCCCACATATCATTTCTTTTATAATGCCATTTTTAACATGTTCTTGCAGTCTTGTCTGGTATGAATAATGTCTTTCTTCACGTAGTTGTACTTTTTCTAAGTAGTGCATTCTCTCGGTGTTTTTATCATAGCTTATTCTACCAACGAACCATTTCAATTGTCCAAAGTGTATTGGAGGGAACAGTGGAAGTCCCAAAATTATTCCTGAAAAGGGAGTTCCAAATCCTAAGGGTTTGTTATACTAAAAAAAAATAGTCTCAAGTTCTAATTGAAAAAAAAATTGATTCACAATACTTGCGGGTTTTCAATTTCAAATTGCATCCCTTGGTCGTCTTCGACCATAATTTTGACTCCATCCTTCTTCCCACATATCATTTCTTATATAATGCCCTTTTGACACGTTTTGAAAACTCTTGTGTGGTTTGAATAATGTCTTTCTTCACGTGGTTGTTCTTTTATTAAGGAGTGCATTATTCTCTTGGTGTCTTAATCGTAGCTTATTCTACCAACGAACGATTTCAATTGTCCAAATTGCATTGAAAGGAACACTGAAAGCCCCAAAACTATTCTTGAAAACAGAATTCCAAATCCAAAGGGTTTCTACTCAAAACAAGAGTCTCAATCTCTAACTTAAAAAATCTGACTCAAAAATTGCATCCCCTGGTCTTCGTCGACCATAATTTTTCCTCCAACCTTCTTCCCACATATCATTTCTTTTATAATGCCATTTTTATCATGTTCTTGCAGTCTTGTCTGGTATGAATAATGTCTTTCTTCACGTAGTTGTACTTTTTCTAAGTAGTGCATTCTCTCGGTGTTTTTATCATAGCTTATTCTACCAATGAACCATTTCAATTGTCCAAAGTGTACTGGAGAGAACAGTGGAAGTCCCAAAATTATTCCTGAAAAGGGAGTTCCAAATCTTAAGGGTTTGTTATACTAAAAAAAAATAGTCTCAATTTCTAATTGAAAAAAAATTGATTCACAATACTTGCGGGTTTTCAATTTCAAATTGCATCCCTTGGTCGTCTTCGACTATAATTTTGACTCCATCCGTCTTCCCACATATCATTTCTTATATAATGCCCTTTTGACACGTTTTGAAAACTATTGTGTGGTTTGAATAATGTCTTTCTTCACGTGGTTGTACTTTTATTAAGTAGTGCATTATTCTCTTGGTGTCTTAATCATAGCTTATTCTACCAACGAGCGATTTCAATTGTCTAAATTGCATTGAAAGGAACACTGAAAGCCCCAAAACTATTCTTGAAAACAGAATTCCAAATCCAAAGGGTTTCTACTCAAAAAAAGAGTCTCAATCTCTAACTTAAATAATCTGACTCAAAAATTGCAACCCCCGGTCTTCGTCGACCATAATTTTTCCTCCAACCTTCTTCCCACATATCATTTCTTTTATAATGCCATTTTTAACATGTTCTTGCAGTCTTGTCTGGTATGAATAATGTCTTTCTTCACGTAGTTGTACTTTTTCTAAGTAGTGCATTCTCTCGGTGTTTTTATCATAGCTTATTCTACCAACGAACCATTTCAATTGTCCAAAGTGTATTGGAGAGAACAGTGGAAGTCCCAAAATTATTCCTGAAAAGGGAGTTCCAAATCCTAAGGGTTTGTTATACTAAAAAAAAATAGTCTCAATTTCTAATTGAAAAGAAAATTGATTCACAATACTTGCGGGTTTTCAATTTCAAATTGCATCCCTTGGTCTTCTTCGACCATAATTTTGACTCCATCCTTCTTCCCACATATCATTTCTTATACAATGCCCTTTTGACACGTTTTGAAAACTCTTGTGTGGTTCGAATAATGTCTTTCTTCACGTGGTTGTACTTTTATTAAGTAGTGCATTATTCTCTTGGTGTCTTAATCATAGCTTATTTACCAACGAACGATTTCAATTGTCTAAATTGCATTGAAAGGAACACTGAAAGCCCCAAACTATTCTTGAAAACAGAATTCCAAATCCAAAGGGTTTCTACTCAAAAAAAGAGTCTCAATCTCTAACTTAAAAAATCTGACTCAAAAATTGCATCCCCTGGTCTTCGTCGACCATAATTTTTCCTCCAACCTTCTTCCCACATATCATTTCTTTTATAATGCCATTTTTAACATGTTCTTGCAGTCTTGTCTGGTATGAATAATGTCTTTCTTCACGTAGTTGTACTTTTTCTAAGTAGTGCATTCTCTCGGTGTTTTTATCATAGCTTAGTCTACCAATGAACCATTTCAATTGTCCAAAGTGTATTGGAGAGAACAGTGGAAGTCCCAAAATTAATCCTGAAAAGGGAGTTCCAAATCCTAATGGTTTATTATACTAAAAAAATAGTCTCAATTTCTAATTGAAAAAAAATTGATTCAAAATAGTTGCGAGTTTTCAATTTCTAAAACCATCCCTTGGTCGTCTTCGACCATAATTTTGACTCCATCCTTCTTCCCACATATCATTTCTTATATAATGCCCTTTTGACACATTTTGAAAACTCTTGTGTGGTTTGAATAATGTCTTTCTTCACGTGGTTGTACTTTTATTAAGTAGTGCATTATTCTCTTGGTGTCTTAATCATAGCTTATTCTACCAACGAGCGATTTCAATTGTCTAAATTGCATTGAAAGGAACACTGAAAGCCCCAAAACTATTCTTGAAAACAGAATTCCAAATCCAAAGGGGTTCTACTCAAAAAAAGAGTCTCAATCTCTAACTTAAAAAATCTGACTCAAAAATTGCATCCCCTGGTCTTCGTCGACCATAATTTTTCCTCCAACCTTCTTCCCACATATCATTTCTTTTATAATGACTTTTAAACATGTTCTTGTAGTCTTGTTTGGTATGAATAATGTCTTTCTTCAAGTGGTTGTCCTTTTTTTAAGTAGTGCATTCTACTGGAGTTTTTGTCATCGCTTATTCTACCAATGAACTATTTCAATTCTCCAAAGTGCATTGGAAATAACGCTCAAAGGGCCACAATTATTCCTGAAAAGAGATTTCCAAATCCTAAGGGTTTCTACTCAAGAAAAGAGTCTCAGTCATTAACGGAAAAAATTTGACTCAAAATACTTGCGGGTACTCAATTTCCAATTGCATCCCCAGGTCTACTTGAACCATATTTTTTGCCTCCAACCTTCTTCCCACACGTATATTCTTATATAATATGTTTTTTAAAAGTCTTATCTGGTTTGAACAATGTCTTTCCGTCGTAGTACGCTTTTTAATTACTTCATTGTCCTGGTATTTTTATCACCGCTTATTCTACAAATAAACGATTTCAATTGTCCAAAGTGCATTGGTAAGAACACTGAAAGCCCCACAATTATTCTGGAAAAGAGAATTCCAAATCCAAAGTGTTTCTACGCAAAAAAAAAAAAAAAAGTCTCAATCTCTAACCTTAAAAATCTGACTCAAAAATTGCATCCCCAAGTCTTCGTCGACCATAATTTTTCCTCCAACCTTCTTCCCACATATCATTTCTTTTATAATGCCACTTTTAACATGTTCTTGCAGTCTTGTCTGGTATGAATAATGTCTTTCTTCACGTAGTTGTACTTTTTCTAAGTAGTGCATTCTCTCGGTGTTTTTATCATAGCTTAGTCTACCAATGAACCATTTCAATTGTCCAAAGTGTATTGGAGAGAACAGTGGAAGTCCCAAAATTATTCCTGAAAAGGGAGTTCCAAATCCTAAGGGTTTGTTATACTAAAACAAAATAGTCTCAATTTCTAATTGAAAAAAAATTGATTCACAATACTTGTGGGTTTTCAATTTCAAATTGCATCCCTTGGTCGTCTTCGACCATAATTTTGACTCCATCCTTCTTCCCACATATCATTTCTTATACAATGCCCTTTTGACACGTTTTGAAAACTCTTGTGTGGTTCGAATAATGTCTTTCTTCACGTGGTTGTACTTTTATTAAGTAGTGCATTATTCTCTTGGTGTCTTAATCATAGCTTATTTACCAACGAACGATTTCAATTGTCTAAATTGCATTGAAAGGAACACTGAAAGCCCCAAAACTATTCTTGAAAACAGAATTCCAAATCCAAAGGGTTTCTACGCAAAAAAAGAGTCTCAATTTCTAACTTAAAAAATCTGACTCAAAAATTGCATCCCCTGATCTTCGTCGACCATAATTTTTCCTCCAACCTTCTTCCCACATATCATTTCTTTTATAATGCCATTTTTAACATGTTCTTGCAGTCTTGTCTGGTATGAATAATGTCTTTCTTCACGTAGTTGTACTTTTTCTAAGTAGTGCATTCTCTCGGTGTTTTTATCATAGCTTATTCTACCAATGACCCATTTCAATTGTCCAAAGTGTATTGGAGAGAACAGTGGAAGTCCCAAAAATATTCCTGAAAAGGGAGTTCCAAATCCTAAGGGTTTGTTATACTAAAAAAAAATAGTCTCAATTTCTAATTGAAAAAAAATTGATTCACAATACTTGCGGGTTTTCAATTTCAAATTGCATACCTTGGTCGTCTTCGGCCATAATTTTGACTCCATCCTTCTTCCCACATATCATTTCTTATATAATGCCCTTTTGACACGTTTTGAAAACTCTTGTGTGGTTTGAATAATGTCTTTCTTCACGTGGTTGTACTTTTATTAATTACTGCATTATTCTCTTGGTGTCTTAATCATAGCTTATTATACCAACGAACGATTTCAATTGTCTAAATTGCATTGAAAGGAACACTGAAAGCCCCAAAACTATTCTTGAAAACAGAATTCCAAATCCAAAGGGTTTCTACTCAAAAAAAGAGTCTCAATCTCTAACTTAAAAAATCTAACTCAAAAATTGCATCCCCTGGTCTTCGTCGACCATAATTTTTCCTCCAACCTTCTTCCCACATATCATTTCTTTTATAATGCCATTTTTAACATGTTCTTGCAGTCTTGTCTGGTATGAATAATATCTTTCTTCACGTAGTTGTACTTTTTCTAAGTTGTGCATTCTCTCGGTGTTTTTATCATAGCTTATTCTACCAATGAACCATTTCAATTGTCCAAAGTGTACTGGAGAGAACAGTGGAAGTCCCAAAATTATTCCTGAAAAGGGAGTTCCAAATCCTAAGGGTTTGTTATACTAAAAAAAAATAGTCTCAATTTCTAATTGAAAAAAAATTGATTCACAATACTTGCGGGTTTTCAATTTCAAATTGCATCCCTTGGTCGTCTTCGACTATAATTTTGACTCCATCCTTCTTCCCACATATCATTTCTTATATAATGCCCTTTTGACACGTTTTGAAAACTATTGTGTGGTTTGAATAATGTCTTTCTTCACATGGTTGTACTTTTATTAAGTAGTGCATTATTCTCTTGGTGTCTTAATCATAGCTTATTCTACCAACGAGCGATTTAAATTGTCCAAATTGCATTCAAAGGAACACTGAAAGCCCCAAAACTATTCTTGAAAACAGAATTCCAAATCCAAAGGGTTTCTACTCAAAACAAGAGTCTCAATCTCTAACTTAAAAAATCTGACTCAAAAATTGCATCCCCTGGTCTTCGTCGACCATAATTTTTCCTCCAACCTTCTTCCCACATATCATTTCTTTTATAATGCCATTTTTAACATGTTCTTGCAGTCTTGTCTGGTATGAATAATGTCTTTCTTCACGTAGTTGTACATTTTCTAAGTAGTGCATTCTCTCGGTGTTTTTATCATAGCTTATTCTACAAACGAACCATTTCAATTGTCCAAAGTGTATTGGAGAGAACAGTGGAAGTCCCAAAATTATTCCTGAAAAGGGAGTTCCAAATCCTAAGGGTTTGTTATACTAAAAAAAAATAGTCTAAATTTCTAATTGAAAAAAAATTGATTCACAATACTTGCGGGTTTTCAATTTCAAATTGCATCCCTTGGTCGTCTTCGACCATAATTTTGACTCCATCCTTCTTCCCACATATCATTTCTTATATAATGCCCTTTTGACACGTTTTGAAAACTCTTGTGTGGTTTGAATAATGTCTTTCTTCACGTGGTTGTACTTTTATTAAGTAGTGCATTATTCTCTTGGTGTTTTAATCGTAGCTTATTCTACCAACGAACGATTTCAATTGTCCAAATTGCATTGAAAGGAACACTGAAAGCCCCAAAACTATTCTTGAAAACAGAATTCCAAATCCAAAGGGTTTCTACTCAAAACAAGAGTCTCAATCTCTAACTTAAAAAATCTGACTCAAAAATTGCATTCCCTGGTCTTCGTCGACCATAATTTTTCCTCCAACCTTCTTCCCACATATCATTTCTTTTATAATGCCATTTTTAACATGTTCTTGCAGTCTTGTCTGGTATGAATAATGTCTTTCTTCACGTAGTTGTACTTTTTCTAAGTAGTGCATTCTCTCGGTGTTTTTATCATAGCTTATTCTACCAATGAACCATTTCAATTGTCCAAAGTGTATTGGAGAGAACAGTGGAAGTCCCAAAATTATTCCTGAAAAGGGAGTTCCAAATCCTAAGGGTTTGTTATACTAAAAAAAAAATAGTCTCAATTTCTAATTGAAAAAAAAATTGATTCACAATACTTGCGGGTTTTCAATTTCAAATTGCATCCCTTGGTCGTCTTCGACCAGAAATTTGATTCCATCCTTCTTCCCACATATCATTTCTTATATAATGCCCTTTTGAAACGTTTTGAAAACTCTTGTGTGGTTTGAATAATGTCTTTCTTCACGTGGTTGTACTTTTATTAAGTAGTGCATTATTCTCTTGGTGTCTTAATCGTAGCTTATTCTACCAACGAACGATTTCAATTGTCCAAATTGCATTCAAAGGAACACTGAAAGCCCCAAAACTATTCTTGAAAACAGAATTCCAAATCCAAAGGGTTTCTACTCAAAACAAGAGTCTCAATCTCTAACTTAAAAAATCTGACTCAAAAATTGCATCCCCTGGTCTTCGTCGACCATAATTTTTCCTCCAACCTTCTTCCCACATATCATTTCTTTTATAATGCCACTTTTAACATGTTCTTGCAGTCTTGTCTGGTATGAATAATGTCTTTCTTCACGTAGTTGTACTTTTTCTAAGTAGTGCATTCTCTCGGTGTTTTTATCATAGCTTAGTCTACCAATGAACCATTTCAATTGTCCAAAGTGTATTGGAGAGAACAGTGGAAGTCCCAAAATTATTCCTGAAAAGGGAGTTCCAAATCCTAAGGGTTTGTTATACTAAAACAAAATAGTCTCAATTTCTAATTGAAAAAAAATTGATTCACAATACTTGTGGGTTTTCAATTTCAAATTGCATCCCTTGGTCGTCTTCGACCATAATTTTGACTCCATCCTTCTTCCCACATATCATTTCTTATACAATGCCCTTTTGACACGTTTTGAAAACTCTTGTGTGGTTCGAATAATGTCTTTCTTCACGTGGTTGTACTTTTATTAAGTAGTGCATTATTCTCTTGGTGTCTTAATCATAGCTTATTTACCAACGAACGATTTCAATTGTCTAAATTGCATTGAAAGGAACACTGAAAGCCCCAAAACTATTCTTGAAAACAGAATTCCAAATCCAAAGGGTTTCTACGCAAAAAAAGAGTCTCAATTTCTAACTTAAAAAATCTGACTCAAAAATTGCATCCCCTGATCTTCGTCGACCATAATTTTTCCTCCAACCTTCTTCCCACATATCATTTCTTTTATAATGCCATTTTTAACATGTTCTTGCAGTCTTGTCTGGTATGAATAATGTCTTTCTTCACGTAGTTGTACTTTTTCTAAGTAGTGCATTCTCTCGGTGTTTTTATCATAGCTTATTCTACCAATGACCCATTTCAATTGTCCAAAGTGTATTGGAGAGAACAGTGGAAGTCCCAAAAATATTCCTGAAAAGGGAGTTCCAAATCCTAAGGGTTTGTTATACTAAAAAAAAATAGTCTCAATTTCTAATTGAAAAAAAATTGATTCACAATACTTGCGGGTTTTCAATTTCAAATTGCATACCTTGGTCGTCTTCGGCCATAATTTTGACTCCATCCTTCTTCCCACATATCATTTCTTATATAATGCCCTTTTGACACGTTTTGAAAACTCTTGTGTGGTTTGAATAATGTCTTTCTTCACGTGGTTGTACTTTTATTAATTACTGCATTATTCTCTTGGTGTCTTAATCATAGCTTATTATACCAACGAACGATTTCAATTGTCTAAATTGCATTGAAAGGAACACTGAAAGCCCCAAAACTATTCTTGAAAACAGAATTCCAAATCCAAAGGGTTTCTACTCAAAAAAAGAGTCTCAATCTCTAACTTAAAAAATCTAACTCAAAAATTGCATCCCCTGGTCTTCGTCGACCATAATTTTTCCTCCAACCTTCTTCCCACATATCATTTCTTTTATAATGCCATTTTTAACATGTTCTTGCAGTCTTGTCTGGTATGAATAATATCTTTCTTCACGTAGTTGTACTTTTTCTAAGTTGTGCATTCTCTCGGTGTTTTTATCATAGCTTATTCTACCAATGAACCATTTCAATTGTCCAAAGTGTACTGGAGAGAACAGTGGAAGTCCCAAAATTATTCCTGAAAAGGGAGTTCCAAATCCTAAGGGTTTGTTATACTAAAAAAAAATAGTCTCAATTTCTAATTGAAAAAAAATTGATTCACAATACTTGCGGGTTTTCAATTTCAAATTGCATCCCTTGGTCGTCTTCGACTATAATTTTGACTCCATCCTTCTTCCCACATATCATTTCTTATATAATGCCCTTTTGACACGTTTTGAAAACTATTGTGTGGTTTGAATAATGTCTTTCTTCACATGGTTGTACTTTTATTAAGTAGTGCATTATTCTCTTGGTGTCTTAATCATAGCTTATTCTACCAACGAGCGATTTAAATTGTCCAAATTGCATTCAAAGGAACACTGAAAGCCCCAAAACTATTCTTGAAAACAGAATTCCAAATCCAAAGGGTTTCTACTCAAAACAAGAGTCTCAATCTCTAACTTAAAAAATCTGACTCAAAAATTGCATCCCCTGGTCTTCGTCGACCATAATTTTTCCTCCAACCTTCTTCCCACATATCATTTCTTTTATAATGCCATTTTTAACATGTTCTTGCAGTCTTGTCTGGTATGAATAATGTCTTTCTTCACGTAGTTGTACATTTTCTAAGTAGTGCATTCTCTCGGTATTTTTATCATAGCTTATTCTACAAACGAACCATTTCAATTGTCCAAAGTGTATTGGAGAGAACAGTGGAAGTCCCAAAATTATTCCTGAAAAGGGAGTTCCAAATCCTAAGGGTTTGTTATACTAAAAAAAAATAGTCTAAATTTCTAATTGAAAAAAAATTGATTCACAATACTTGCGGGTTTTCAATTTCAAATTGCATCCCTTGGTCGTCTTCGACCATAATTTTGACTCCATCCTTCTTCCCACATATCATTTCTTATATAATGCCCTTTTGACACGTTTTGAAAACTCTTGTGTGGTTTGAATAATGTCTTTCTTCACGTGGTTGTACTTTTATTAAGGAGTGCATTATTCTCTTGGTGTTTTAATCGTAGCTTATTCTACCAACGAACGATTTCAATTGTCCAAATTGCATTGAAAGGAACACTGAAAGCCCCAAAACTATTCTTGAAAACAGAATTCCAAATCCAAAGGGTTTCTACTCAAAACAAGAGTCTCAATCTCTAACTTAAAAAATCTGACTCAAAAATTGCATTCCCTGGTCTTCGTCGACCATAATTTTTCCTCCAACCTTCTTCCCACATATCATTTCTTTTATAATGCCATTTTTAACATGTTCTTGCAGTCTTGTCTGGTATGAATAATGTCTTTCTTCACGTAGTTGTACTTTTTCTAAGTAGTGCATTCTCTCGGTGTTTTTATCATAGCTTATTCTACCAATGAACCATTTCAATTGTCCAAAGTGTATTGGAGAGAACAGTGGAAGTCCCAAAATTATTCCTGAAAAGGGAGTTCCAAATCCTAAGGGTTTGTTATACTAAAAAAAAATAGTCTCAATTTCTAATTGAAAAAAAAATTGATTCACAATACTTGCGGGTTTTCAATTTCAAATTGCATCCCTTGGTCGTCTTCGACCAGAAATTTGATTCCATCCTTCTTCCCACATATCATTTCTTATATAATGCCCTTTTGAAACGTTTTGAAAACTCTTGTGTGGTTTGAATAATGTCTTTCTTCACGTGGTTGTACTTTTATTAAGTAGTGCATTATTCTCTTGGTGTCTTAATCGTAGCTTATTCTACCAACGAACGATTTCAATTGTCCAAATTGCATTCAAAGGAACACTGAAAGCCCCAAAACTATTCTTGAAAACAGAATTCCAAATCCAAAGGGTTTCTACTCAAAACAAGAGTCTCAATCTCTAACTTAAAAAATCTGACTCAAAAATTGCATCCCCTGGTCTTCGTCGACCATAATTTTTCCTCCAACCTTCTTCCCACATATCATTTCTTTTATAATGCCATTTTTAACATGTTCTTGCAGTCTTGTCTGGTATGAATAATGTCTTTCTTCACGTAGTTGTACATTTTCTAAGTAGTGCATTCTCTCGGTGTTTTTATCATAGCTAATTCTACCAACGAACCATTTCAATTGCCCAAAGTGTATTGGAGAGAACAGTGGAAGTCCCAAAATTATTCCTGAAAAGGGAGTTCCAAATCCTAAGGGTTTGTCATACTAAAAAAAAATAGTCTCAATTTCTAATTGAAAAAAAAATTGATTCACAATACTTGCGGGTTTTCAATTTCAAATTGCATCCCTTGGTCGTCTTCGACCATAATTTTGACTCCATCCTTCTTCCCACATATCATTTCTTATATAATGCCCTTTTGACACGTTTTGAAAACTCTTGTATGGTTTGAATAATGTCTTTCTTCACGTGGTTGTACTTTTATTAAGTAGTGCATTATTCTCTTGGTGTCTTAATCGTAGCTTATTCTACCAACGAACGATTTCAATTGTCCAAATTGCATTGAAAGGAACACTGAAAGCCCCAAAACTATTCTTGAAAACAGAATTCCAAATCCAAAGGGTTTCTACGCAAAAAAAGAGTCTCAATTTCTAACTTAAAAAATCTGACTCAAAAATTGCATCCCCTGGTCTTCGTCGACCATAATTTTTCCTCCAACCTTCTTCCCACATATCATTTCTTTTATAATGCCATTTTTAACATGTTCTTGCAGTCTTGTCTGGTATGAATAATGTCTTTCTTCACGTAGTTGTACTTTTTCTAAGTAGTGCATTCTCTCGGTGTTTTTATCATAGCTTATTCTACCAATGACCCATTTCAATTGTCCAAAGTGTATTGGAGAGAACAGTGGAAGTCCCAAAAATATTCCTGAAAAGGGAGTTCCAAATCCTAAGGGTTTGTTATACTAAAAAAAAATAGTCTCAATTTCTAATTGAAAAAAAATTGATTCACAATACTTGCGGGTTTTCAATTTCAAATTGCATACCTTGGTCGTCTTCGGCCATAATTTTGACTCCATCCTTCTTCCCACATATCATTTCTTATATAATGCCCTTTTGACACGTTTTGAAAACTCTTGTGTGGTTTGAATAATGTCTTTCTTCACGTGGTTGTACTTTTATTAATTACTGCATTATTCTCTTGGTGTCTTAATCATAGCTTATTATACCAACGAACGATTTCAATTGTCTAAATTGCATTGAAAGGAACACTGAAAGCCCCAAAACTATTCTTGAAAACAGAATTCCAAATCCAAAGGGTTTCTACTCAAAAAAAGAGTCTCAATCTCTAACTTAAAAAATCTGACTCAAAAATTGAGTCCCTAGGTCTTCGTCGACCATAATTTTTCCTCCAACCTTCTTCCCACATATCATTTCTTTTATAATCCCATTTTTAACATGTTCCTGCAGTATTTTCTGGTATGAATAATGTCTTTCTTCACGTAGTTGTACTTTTTCTAAGTAGTGCATTCTCTAAGTGTTTTTATCATAGCTTATTCTACCAATGAATAATGTCTGGTACGAATAATGTCTTTCTTCACGTAGTTGTACTTTTTCTAAGTAGTGCATTCTCTCGGTGTTTTTATCATTGCTTATTCTACCAATGAACAATTTCAATTGTCCAAAGTGTATTGGAGAGAACCGTGGAAGTCCCAAAATTATTCCTGAAAAGGGACTCCAAATCCTAAAGGTTTATTATACTAAAAAAAAAATAGTCTCAATTTCTAATTGAAAAAAAATTGATTCACAATACTTGCGGGTTTTCAATTTCAAATTGCATCCCTTGGTCGTCTTCGACCATAATTTTGACTCCATCCATCTTCCCACATATCATTTCTTATATAATGCCATTTTGACACGTTTTGAAAACTCTTGTGTGGTTTGAATAATGTCTTTCTTCACGTGGTTGTACTTTTATTAAGTAGTGCATTATTCACGTAGTTGTACTTTTTCTAAGTAGTGCATTCTCTCGGTGTTTTTATCATAGCTTATTCTACAAACGAACCATTTCAATTGTCCAAAGTGTATTGGAGAGAACAGTGGAAGTCCCAAAATTATTCCTGAAAAGGGAGTTCCAAATCCTAAGGGTTTGTTATACTAAAAAAAAATAGTCTCAATTTCTAATTGAAAAAAAAATTGATTCACAATACTTGCGGGTTTTCAATTTCAAATTGCATCCCTTGGTCGTCTTCGACCATAATTTTGACTCCATCCTTCTTCCCACATATCATTTCTTATATAATGCCCTTTTGACACGTTTTGAAAACTCTTGTGTGGTTTGAATAATGTCTTTCTTCACGTGGTTGTACTTTTATTAAGGAGTGCATTATTCTCTTGGTGTTTTAATCGTAGCTTATTCTACCAACGAACGATTTCAATTGTCCAAATTGCATTGAAAGGAACACTGAAAGCCCCAAAACTATTCTTGAAAACAGAATTCCAAATCCAAAGGGTTTGTACTCAAAAAAAGAATTTCAATCTCTAACTTAAAAAATCTGACTCAAAAATTGCATACCCAAGTCTTCGTCGACCATAATTTTTCCTCCAACCTTCTTCCCACATATCATTTCTTTTATAATGCCATTTTTAACATGTTCTTGCAGTCTTGTCTGGTATGAATAATGTCTTTCTTCACGTAGTTGTACTTTTTCTAAGTAGTGCATTCTCTCGGTGTTTTTATCATAGCTTATTCTACCAATGAACCATTTCAATTGTCCAAAGTGTATTGGAGAGAACAGTGGAAGTCCCAAAATTATTCCTGAAAAGGGAGTTCCAAATCCTAAGGGTTTGTTATACTAAAAAAAAATAGTCTCAATTTCTAATTGAAAAAAAAATTGATTCACAATACTTGCGGGTTTTCAATTTCAAATTGCATCCCTTGGTCGTCTTCGACCATAATTTTGACTCCATCCATCTTCCCACATATCATTTCTTATATAATGCCATTTTGACACGTTTTGAAAACTCTTGTGTGGTTTGAATAATGTCTTTCTTCACGTGGTTGTACTTTTATTAAGGAGTGCATTATTCTCTTGGTGTTTTAATCGTAGCTTATTCTACCAACGAACGATTTCAATTGTCCAAATTGCATTGAAAGGAACACTGAAAGCCCCAAAACTATTCTTGAAAACAGAATTCCAAATCCAAAGGGTTTGTACTCAAAAAAAGAATTTCAATCTCTAACTTAAAAAATCTGACTCAAAAATTGCATACCCAAGTCTTCGTCGACCATAATTTTTCCTCCAACCTTCTTCCCACATATCATTTCTTTTATAATGCCATTTTTAACATGTTCTTGCAGTCTTGTCTGGTATGAATAATGTCTTTCTTCACGTAGTTGTACTTTTTCTAAGTAGTGCATTCTCTCGGTGTTTTTATCATAGCTTATTCTACCAATGAACCATTTCAATTGTCCAAAGTGTATTGGAGAGAACAGTGGAAGTCCCAAAATTATTCCTGAAAAGGGAGTTCCAAATCCTAAGGGTTTGTTATACTAAAAAAAAATAGTCTCAATTTCTAATTGAAAAAAAAATTGATTCACAATACTTGCGGGTTTTCAATTTCAAATTGCATCCCTTGGTCGTCTTCGACCATAATTTTGACTCCATCCATCTTCCCACATATCATTTCTTATATAATGCCATTTTGACACGTTTTGAAAACTCTTGTGTGGTTTGAATAATGTCTTTCTTCACGTGGTTGTACTTTTATTAAATAGTGCATTATTCTCTTGGTGTCTTAATCGTAGCTTATTCTACCAACGAACGATTTCAATTGTCCAAATTGCATTGAAAGGAACACTGAAAGCCCCAAAACTATTCTTGAAAACAGAATTCCAAATCCAAAGGGTTTCTACTCAAAACAAGAGTCTCAATCTCTAACTTAAAAAATCTGACTCAAAAATTGCATTCCCTGGTCTTCGTCGACCATAATTTTTCCTCCAACCTTCTTCCCACATATCATTTCTTTTATAATGCCATTTTTAACATGTTCTTGCAGTCTTGTCTGGTATGAATAATGTCTTTCTTCACGTAGTTGTACTTTTTCTAAGTAGTGCATTCTCTCGGTGTTTTTATCATAGCTTATTCTACCAATGAACCATTTCAATTGTCCAAAGTGTATTGGAGAGAACAGTGGAAGTCCCAAAATTATTCCTGAAAAGGGAGTTCCAAATCCTAAGGGTTTGTTATACTAAAAAAAAATAGTCTCAATTTCTAATTGAAAAAAAAATTGATTCACAATACTTGCGGGTTTTCAATTTCAAATTGCATCCCTTGGTCGTCTTCGACCATAAATTTGATTCCATCCTTCTTCCCACATATCATTTCTTATATAATGCCCTTTTGAAACGTTTTGAAAACTCTTGTGTGGTTTGAATAATGTCTTTCTTCACGTGGTTGTACTTTTATTAAGTAGTGCATTATTCTCTTGGTGTCTTAATCGTAGCTTATTCTACCAACGAACGATTTCAATTGTCCAAATTGCATTCAAAGGAACACTGAAAGCCCCAAAACTATTCTTGAAAACAGAATTCCAAATCCAAAGGGTTTCTACTCAAAACAAGAGTCTCAATCTCTAACTTAAAAAATCTGACTCAAAAATTGCATCCCCTGGTCTTCGTCGACCATAATTTTTCCTCCAACCTTCTTCCCACATATCATTTCTTTTATAATGCCATTTTTAACATGTTCTTGCAGTCTTGTCTGGTATGAATAATGTCTTTCTTCACGTAGTTGTACATTTTCTAAGTAGTGCATTCTCTCGGTGTTTTTATCATAGCTAATTCTACCAACGAACCATTTCAATTGCCCAAAGTGTATTGGAGAGAACAGTGGAAGTCCCAAAATTATTCCTGAAAAGGGAGTTCCAAATCCTAAGGGTTTGTCATACTAAAAAAAAATAGTCTCAATTTCTAATTGAAAAAAAAATTGATTCACAATACTTGCGGGTTTTCAATTTCAAATTGCATCCCTTGGTCGTCTTCGACCATAATTTTGACTCCATCCTTCTTCCCACATATCATTTCTTATATAATGCCCTTTTGACACGTTTTGAAAACTCTTGTGTGGTTTGAATAATGTCTTTCTTCACGTGGTTGTACTTTTATTAAGTAGTGCATTATTCTCTTGGTGTCTTAATCGTAGCTTATTCTACCAACGAACGATTTCAATTGTCCAAATTGCATTGAAAGGAACACTGAAAGCCCCAAAACTATTCTTGAAAACAGAATTCCAAATCCAAAGGGTTTCTACTCAAAACAAGAGTCTCAATCTCTAACTTAAAAAATCTGACTCAAAAATTGCATCCCCTGGTCTTCGTCGACCATAATTTTTCCTCCAACCTTCTTCCCACATATCATTTCTTTTATAATGCCATTTTTAACATGTTCTTGCAGTCTTGTCTGGTATGAATAAAGTCTTTCTTCACGTAGTTGTACTTTTTCTAAGTAGTGCATTCTCTCGGTGTTTTTATCATAGCTTATTCTACCAATGAACCATTTCAATTGTCCAAAGTGTATTGGAGAGAACAGTGGAAGTCCCAAAATTATTCCTGAAAAGGGAATTCCAAATCCTAAGGGTTTGTTATACTAAAAAAAAATAGTCTCAATTTCTAATTGAAAAAAAATTGATTCACAATACTTGCGGGTTTTCAATTTCAAATTGAATCCCTTGGTCGTCTTCGACCATAATTTTAACTCAATCCTTCTTCCCACATATCAATTCTTATACAATGCCCTTTTGACACGTTTTGAAAACTCTTGTGTGGTTTGAATAATGTCTTTCTTAACGTGGTTGTACTTTTATTAAGGAGTGAATTATTCTCTTGGTGTCTTAATCGTAGCTTATTCTACCAACGAACGATTTCAATTGTCCAAATTGCATTGAAAGGAACACTGAAAGCCCCAAAACTATTCTTGTAAACATAATTCCAAATCCAAAGGGTTTGTACTCAAAAAAAGAATCTCAATCTCTAACTTAAAAAATCTGACTCAAAAATTGCATACCCAAGTCTTCGTCGACCATAATTTTTCCTCCAACCTTCTTCCCACATATCATTTCTTTTATAATGCCATTTTTAACATGTTCTTGCAGTCTTGTCTGGTATGAATAATGTCTTTCTTCACGTAGTTGTACTTTTTCTAAGTAGTGCATTCTCTCGGTGTTTTTATCATAGCTTATTCTACCAATGAACCATTTCAATTGTCCAAAGTGTATTGGAGAGAACAGTGGAAGTCCCAAAATTATTCCTAAAAAGGGAGTTCCAAATCCTAAAGGTTTATTATACTAAAAAAATAGTCTCAATTTCTAATTGAAAAAAAATTGATTCAAAATAGTTGCGAGTTTTCAATTTCAAATTGCATCCCTTGGTCGTCTTCGACCATAATTTTGACTCCATCCTTCTTCCCACATATCATTTCTTATACAATGCCCTTTTGACACGTTTTGAAAACTCTTGTGTGGTTTGAATAATGTCTTTCTTCACGTGGTTGTACTTTTATTAAGGAGTGCATTATTCTCTTGGTGTCTTAATCGTAGCTTATTCTACCAACGAACGATTTCAATTGTCCAAATTGCATTGAAAGGAACACTGAAAGCCCCAAAACTATTCTTGTAAACATAATTCCAAATCCAAAGGGTTTGTACTCAAAAAAAGAATCTCAATCTCTAACTTAAAAAATCTGACTCAAAAATTGCATACCCAAGTCTTCGTCGACCATAATTTTTCCTCCAACCTTCTTCCCACACATCATTTCTTTTATAATGCCATTTTTAACATGTTATTGCAGTCTTGTCTGGTATGAATAATGTCTTTCTTCACGTAGTTGTACTTTTTCTAAGTAGTGCATTCTCTCGGTGTTTTTATCATAGCTTATTCTACCAATGAACCATTTCAATTGTCCAAAGTGTATTGGAGAGAACAGTGGAAGTCCCAAAATTATTCCTGAAAAGGGAGTTCCAAATCCTAAAGGTTTATTATACTAAAAAAATAGTCTCAATTTCTAAATGAAAAAAAATTGATTCAAAATAGTTGCGAGTTTTCAATTTCAAATTGCATCCCTTGGTCGTCTTCGACCATAATTTTGACTCCATCCTTCTTCCCACACATCATTTCTTATACAATGCCCTTTTGACACGTTTTGAAAACTCTTGTGTGGTTTGAATAATGTCTTTCTTCACGTGGTTGTACTTTTATTAAGGAGTGCATTATTCTCTTGGTGTCTTAATCGTAGCTTATTCTACCAACGAACGATTTCAATTGTCCAAATTGCATTGAAAGGAACACTGAAAGCCCCAAAACTATTCTTGTAAACATAATTCCAAATCCAAAGGGTTTGTACTCAAAAAAAGAATCTCAATCTCTAACTTAAAAAATCTGACTCAAAAATTGCATACCCAAGTCTTCGTCGACCATAATTTTTCCTCCAACCTTCTTCCCACACATCATTTCTTTTATAATGCCATTTTTAACATGTTATTGCAGTCTTGTCTGGTATGAATAATGTCTTTCTTCACGTAGTTGTACTTTTTCTAAGTAGTGCATTCTCTCGGTGTTTTTATCATAGCTTATTCTACCAATGAACCATTTTAATTGTACAAAGTGTATTGGAGAGAACAGTGGAAGTCCCAAAATTATTCCTGAAAAGGGAGTTCCAAATCCTAAGGGTTTATTATACTAAAAAAATAGTCTCAATTTATAATTGAAAAAAAATTGATTCACAATACTTGCGGGTTTTCAATTTCAAATTGCACACCTTGGTCGTCTTCGACCATAATTTTTACTCCATCCTTCTTCCCACATATCATTTTTTATATAATGCCCTTTTGACACGTTTTGAAAACTCTTGTGTGGTTTGAATAATGTCTTTCTTCACGTGGTTGTACTTTTATTAAGTAGTGCATTATTCTCTTGGTGTCTTAATCGTAGCTTATTCTACCAACGAACGATTTCAATTGTCCAAATTGCATTGAAAGGAACACTGAAAGCCCCAAAACTATTCTTGAAAACATAATTCCAAATCCAAAGGGTTTGTACTCAAAAAAAGAATCTCAATCTCTAACTTAAAAAATCTGACTCAAAAATTGCATCCCCTGGTCTTCGTCGACCATAATTTTTCCTCCAACCTTCTTCCCACATATCATTTCTTTTATAATGCCATTTTTAACATGTTCTTGCAGTCTTGTCTGGTATGAATAATGTCTTTCTTCACGTAGTTGTACTTTTTCTAAGTAGTGCATTCTGTCGGTGTTTTTATCATAGCTTATTCTACCAATGAACCATTTCAATTGTCCAAAGTGTATTGGAGAGAACAGTGGAAGTCCCAAAATTATTCCTGAAAAGGGAGTTCCAAATCCTAAGGGTTTGTTATACTAAAAAAAAATAGTCTCAATTTCTAATTGAAAAAAAAAATTGATTCACAATACTTGCGGGTTTTCAATTTCAAATTGCATCCCTTGGTCGTCTTCTACCATAATTTTGACTCCATCCTTCTTCCCACATATCATTTCTTATATAATGCCCTTTTGACACGTTTTGAATACTCTTGTGTGGTTTGAATAATGTCTTTCTTCACGTGGTTGTACTTTTATTAAGTAGTGCATTATTCTCTTGGTGTCTTAATCGTAGCTTATTCTACCAACGAACGATTTCAATTGTCTAAATTGCATTGAAGGGAACACTGAAAGCCCCAAAACTATTCTTGAAAACATAATTCCAAATCCAAAGGGTTTCTACTCAAAAAAAGAATCTCAATCTCTAACTTAAAAAATCTGACTCAAAAATTGCATCCCCTGGTCTTCGTCGACCATAATTTTTCCTCCAACCTTCTTCCCACATATCATTTCTTTTATAATGCCATTTTTAACATGTTCTTGCAGTCTTGTCTGGTTTGAATAATGTCTTTCTTCACGTGGTTGTACTTTTATTATGTAGTGCATTATTCTCTTGGTGTCTTAATCGTAGCTTATTCTACCAACGAACGATTTCAATTGTCTAAATTGCATTGAAAGGAACACTGAAAGCCCCAAAACTATTCTTGAAAACATAATTCCGAATCCAAAGGGTTTGTACTCAAAAAAAGAATCTCAATCTCTAACTTAAAAAATCTGACTCAAAAATTGCATCCCCAAGTCTTCGTCGACCATAATTTTTCCTCCAACCTTCTTCCCACATATCATTTCTTTTATAATGCCATTTTTAACATGTTCTTGTAGTCTTGTCTGGTATGAATAATGTCTTTCTTCACGTAGTTGTACTTTTTCTAAGTAGTGCATTCTCTCGGTGTTTTTATCATAGCTTATTCTACCAATGAACCATTTCAATTGTCCAAAGTGTATTGGAGAGAACAGTGGAAGTCCCAAAATTATTCCTGAAAAGGGAGTTCCAAATCCTAAGGGTTTATTATACTAAAAAAATAGTCTCAATTTATAATTGAAAAAAAATTGATTCACAATACTTGCAGGTTTTCAATTTCAAATTGCACACCTTGGTCGTCTTCGACCATAATTTTTACTCCATCCTTCTTCCCACATATCATTTCTTATATAATGCCCTTTTGACACGTTTTGAAAACTCTTGTGTGGTTTGAATAATGTCTTTCTTCACGTGGTTGTACTTTTATTAAGTAGTGCATTATTCTCTTGGTGTCTTAATCGTAGCTTATTCTACCAACGAACGATTTCAATTGTCCAAATTGCATTGAAAGGAACACTGAAAGCCCCAAAACTATTCTTGAAAACATAATTCCAAATCCAAAGGGTTTCTACTCAAAAAAAGAATCTCAATCTCTAACTTAAAAAATCTGACTCAAAAATTGCATCCCCTGGTCTTCGTCGACCATAATTTTTCCTCCAACCTTCTTCCCACATATCATTTCTTTTATAATGCCATTTTTAACATGTTCTTGCAGTCTTGTCTGGTTTGAATAATGTCTTTCTTCACGTGGTTGTACTTTTATTAAGTAGTGCATTATTCTCTTGGTGTCTTAATCGTAGCTTATTCTACCAACGAACGATTTCAATTATCTAAATTGCATTGAAGGGAACACTGAAAGCCCCAAAACTATTCTTGAAAACATAATTCCAAATCCAAAGGGTTTCTACTCAAAAAAAGAATCTCAATCTCTAACTTAAAAAATCTGACTCAAAAATTGCATCCCCTGGTCTTCGTCGACCATAATTTTTCCTCCGACCTTCTTCCCACATATCATTTCTTTTATAATGCCATTTTTAACATGTTCTTGCAGTCTTGTCTGGTTTGAATAATGTCTTTCTTCACGTGGTTGTACTTTTATTATGTAGTGCATTATTCTCTTGGTGTCTTAATCGTAGCTTATTCTACCAACGAACGATTTCAATTGTCTAAATTGCATTGAAAGGAACACTGAAAGCCCCAAAACTATTCTTGAAAACATAATTCCGAATCCAAAGGGTTTGTACTCAAAAAAAGAATCTCAATCTCTAACTTAAAAAATCTGACTCAAAAATTGCATCCCCAAGTCTTCGTCGACCATAATTTTTCCTCCAACCTTCTTCCCACATATCATTTCTTTTATAATGCCATTTTTAACATGTTCTTGCAGTCTTGTCTGGTATGAATAATGTCTTTCTTCACGTAGTTGTACTTTTTCTAAGTAGTGCATTCTCTCGGTGTTTTTATCATAGCTTATTCTACCAATGAACCATTTCAATTGTCCAAAGTGTATTGGAGAGAACAGTGGAAGTCCCAAAATTATTCCTGAAAAGGGAGTTCCAAATCCTAAGGGTTTATTATACTAAAAAAATAGTCTCAATTTATAATTGAAAAAAAATTGATTCACAATACTTGCGGGTTTTCAATTTCAAATTGCACACCTTGGTCGTCTTCGACCATAATTTTTACTCCATCCTTCTTCCCACATATCATTTCTTATATAATGCCCTTTTGACACGTTTTGAAAACTCTTGTGTGGTTTGAATAATGTCTTTCTTCACGTGGTTGTACTTTTATTAAGTAGTGCATTATTCTCTTGGTGTCTTAATCGTAGCTTATTCTACCAACGAACGATTTCAATTGTCCAAATTGCATTGAAAGGAACACTGAAAGCCCCAAAACTATTCTTGAAAACATAATTCCAAATCCAAAGGGTTTCTACTCAAAAAAAGAATCTCAATCTCTAACTTAAAAAATCTGACTCAAAAATTGCATCCCCTGGTCTTCGTCGACCATAATTTTTCCTCCAACCTTCTTCCCACATATCATTTCTTTTATAATGCCATTTTTAACATGTTCTTGCAGTCTTGTCTGGTTTGAATAATGTCTTTCTTCACGTGGTTGTACTTTTATTAAGTAGTGCATTATTCTCTTGGTGTCTTAATCGTAGCTTATTCTACCAACGAACGATTTCAATTGTCTAAATTGCATTGAAGGGAACAATGAAAGCCCCAAAACTATTCTTGAAAACATAATTCCAAATCCAAAGGGTTTCTACTCAAAAAAAGAATCTCAATCTCTAACTTAAAAAATCTGACTCAAAAATTGCATCCCCTGGTCTTCGTCGACCATAATTTTTCCTCCAACCTTCTTCCCACATATCATTTCTTTTATAATGCCATTTTTAACATGTTCTTGCAGTCTTGTCTGGTTTGAATAATGTCTTTCTTCACGTGGTTGTACTTTTATTATGTAGTGCATTATTCTCTTGGTGTCTTAATCGTAGCTTATTCTACCAACGAACGATTTCAATTGTCTAAATTGCATTGAAAGGAACACTGAAAGCCCCAAAACTATTCTTGAAAACATAATTCCGAATCCAAAGGGTTTGTACTCAAAAAAAGAATCTCAATCTCTAACTTAAAAAATCTGACTCAAAAATTGCATCCCCAAGTCTTCGTCGACCATAATTTTTCCTCCAACCTTCTTCCCACATATCATTTCTTTTATAATGCCATTTTTAACATGTTCTTGCATTCTTGTCTGGTATGAATAATGTCTTTCTTCACGTAGTTGTACTTTTTCTAAGTAGTGCATTCTCTCGGTGTTTTTATCATAGCTTATTCTACCAATGAACCATTTCAATTGTCCAAAGTGTATTGGAGAGAACAGTGGATGTCCCAAAATTATTCCTGAAAAGGGAGTTCCAAATCCTAAGGGTTTATTATACTAAAAAAATAGTCTCAATTTATAATTGAAAAAAAATTGATTCACAATACTTGCGGGTTTTCAATTTCAAATTGCATCCCTTGGTCGTCTTCGACCATAATTTTGACTCCATCCTTCTTCCCACATATCATTTCTTATATAATGCCCTTTTGAAACGTTTTGAAAACTCTTGTGTGGTTTGAATAATGTCTTTCTTCACGTGGTTGTACTTTTATTATGTAGTGCATTATTCTCTTGGTGTCTTAATCGTAGCTTATTCTACCAACGAACGATTTCAATTGTCTAAATTGCATTGAAAGGAACACTGAAAGCCCCAAAACTATTCTTGAAAACATAATTCCGAATCCAAAGGGTTTGTACACAAAAAAAGAATCTCAATCTCTAACTTAAAAAATCTGACTCAAAAATTGCATCCCCAAGTCTTCGTCGACCATAATTTTTCCTCCAACCTTCTTCCCACATATCATTTCTTTTATAATGCCATTTTTAACATGTTCTTGCAGTCTTTTCTGGTATGAATAATGTCTTTCTTCACGTAGTTGTACTTTTTCTAAGTAGTGAATTCTCTCGGTGTTTTTATCATAGCTTAGTCTACCAATGAACCATTTCAATTGTCCAAAGTGTATTGGAGAGAACAGTGGAAGTCCCAAAATTATTCCTGAAAAGGGAGTTCCAAATCCTAAGGGTTTATTATACTAAAAAAATAGTCTCAATTTATAATTGAAAAAAAATTGATTCACAATACTTGCGGGTTTTCAATTTCAAATTGCACACCTTGGTCGTCTTCGACCATAATTTTTACTCCATCCTTCTTCCCACATATCATTTCTTATATAATGCCCTTTTGACACGTTTTGCAAACTCTTGTGTGGTTTGAATAATGTCTTTCTTCACGTGGTTGTACTTTTATTAAGTAGTGCATTATTCTCTTGGTGTCTTAATCGTAGCTTATTCTACCAACGAACGATTTCAATTGTCTAAATTGCATTGAAGGGAACACTGAAAGCCCCAAAACTATTCTTGAAAACATAATTCCAAATCCAAAGGGTTTCTACTCAAAAAAAGAATCTCAATCTCTAACTTAAAAAATCTGACTCAAAAATTGCATCCCCTGGTCTTCGTCGACCATAATTTTTCCTCCAACCTTCTTCCCACATATCATTTCTTTTATAATGCCATTTTTAACATGTTCTTGCAGTCTTGTCTGGTTTGAATAATGTCTTTCTTCACGTGGTTGTACTTTTATTAAGTAGTGCATTATTCTCTTGGTGTCTTAATCGTAGCTTATTCTACCAACGAACGATTTCAATTGTCTAAATTGCATTGAAGGGAACACTGAAAGCCCCAAAACTATTCTTGAAAACATAATTCCGAATCCAAAGGGTTTGTACTCAAAAAAAGAATCTCAATCTCTAACTTAAAAAATCTGACTCAAAAATTGCATCCCCAAGTCTTCGTCGACCATAATTTTTCCTCCAACCTTCTTCCCACATATCATTTCTTTTATAATGCCATTTTTAACATGTTCTTGCAGTCTTGTCTGGTATGAATAATGTCTTTCTTCACGTAGTTGTACTTTTTCTAAGTAGTGCATTCTCTCGGTGTTTTTATCATAGCTTATTCTACCAATGAACCATTTCAATTGTCCAAAGTGTATTGGAGAGAACAGTGGAAGTCCCAAAATTATTCCTGAAAAGGGAGTTCCAAATCCTAAGGGTTTATTATACTAAAAAAATAGTCTCAATTTATAATTGAAAAAAAATTGATTCACAATACTTGCGGGTTTTCAATTTCAAATTGCACACCTTGGTCGTCTTCGACCATAATTTTTACTCCATCCTTCTTCCCACATATCATTTCTTATATAATGCCCTTTTGACACGTTTTGAAAACTCTTGTGTGGTTTGAATAATGTCTTTCTTCACGTGGTTGTACTTTTATTAAGTAGTGCATTATTCTCTTGGTGTCTTAATCGTAGCTTATTCTACCAACGAACGATTTCAATTGTCCAAATTGCATTGAAAGGAACACTGAAAGCCCCAAAACTATTCTTGAAAACATAATTCCAAATCCAAAGGGTTTCTACTCAAAAAAAGAATCTCAATCTCTAACTTAAAAAATCTGACTCAAAAATTGCATCCCCTGGTCTTCGTCGACCATAATTTTTCCTCCAACCTTCTTCCCACATATCATTTCTTTTATAATGCCATTTTTAACATGTTCTTGCAGTCTTGTCTGGTTTGAATAATGTCTTTCTTCACGTGGTTGTACTTTTATTAAGTAGTGCATTATTCTCTTGGTGTCTTAATCGTAGCTTATTCTACCAACGAACGATTTCAATTGTCTAAATTGCATTGAAGGGAACACTGAAAGCCCCAAAACTATTCTTGAAAACATAATTCCAAATCCAAAGGGTTTCTACTCAAAAAAAGAATCTCAATCTCTAACTTAAAAAATCTGACTCAAAAATTGCATCCCCTGGTCTTCGTCGACCATAATTTTTCCTCCAACCTTCTTCCCACATATCATTTCTTTTATAATGCCATTTTTAACATGTTCTTGCAGTCTTGTCTGGTTTGAATAATGTCTTTCTTCACGTGGTTGTACTTTTATTATGTAGTGCATTATTCTCTTGGTGTCTTAATCGTAGCTTATTCTACCAACGAACGATTTCAATTGTCTAAATTGCATTGAAAGGAACACTGAAAGCCCCAAAACTATTCTTGAAAACATAATTCCGAATCCAAAGGGTTTGTACTCAAAAAAAGAATCTCAATCTCTAACTTAAAAAATCTGACTCAAAAATTGCATCCCCAAGTCTTCGTCGACCATAATTTTTCCTCCAACCTTCTTCCCACATATCATTTCTTTTATAATGCCATTTTTAACATGTTCTTGCATTCTTGTCTGGTATGAATAATGTCTTTCTTCACGTAGTTGTACTTTTTCTAAGTAGTGCATTCTCTCGGTGTTTTTATCATAGCTTATTCTACCAATGAACCATTTCAATTGTCCAAAGTGTATTGGAGAGAACAGTGGATGTCCCAAAATTATTCCTGAAAAGGGAGTTCCAAATCCTAAGGGTTTATTATACTAAAAAAATAGTCTCAATTTATAATTGAAAAAAAATTGATTCACAATACTTGCGGGTTTTCAATTTCAAATTGCATCCCTTGGTCGTCTTCGACCATAATTTTGACTCCATCCTTCTTCCCACATATCATTTCTTATATAATGCCCTTTTGAAACGTTTTGAAAACTCTTGTGTGGTTTGAATAATGTCTTTCTTCACGTGGTTGTACTTTTATTATGTAGTGCATTATTCTCTTGGTGTCTTAATCGTAGCTTATTCTACCAACGAACGATTTCAATTGTCTAAATTGCATTGAAGGGAACACTGAAAGCCCCAAAACTATTCTTGAAAACATAATTCCAAATCCAAAGGGTTTCTACTCAAAAAAAGAATCTCAATCTCTAACTTAAAAAATCTGACTCAAAAATTGCATCCCCTGGTCTTCGTCGACCATAATTTTTCCTCCAACCTTCTTCCCACATATCATTTCTTTTATAATGCCATTTTTAACATGTTCTTGCAGTCTTGTCTGGTTTGAATAATGTCTTTCTTCACGTGGTTGTACTTTTATTAAGTAGTGCATTATTCTCTTGGTGTCTTAATCGTAGCTTATTCTACCAACGAACGATTTCAATTGTCTAAATTGCATTGAAGGGAACACTGAAAGCCCCAAAACTATTCTTGAAAACATAATTCCGAATCCAAAGGGTTTGTACTCAAAAAAAGAATCTCAATCTCTAACTTAAAAAATCTGACTCAAAAATTGCATCCCCAAGTCTTCGTCGACCATAATTTTTCCTCCAACCTTCTTCCCACATATCATTTCTTTTATAATGCCATTTTTAACATGTTCTTGCAGTCTTGTCTGGTATGAATAATGTCTTTCTTCACGTAGTTGTACTTTTTCTAAGTAGTGCATTCTCTCGGTGTTTTTATCATAGCTTATTCTACCAATGAACCATTTCAATTGTCCAAAGTGTATTGGAGAGAACAGTGGAAGTCCCAAAATTATTCCTGAAAAGGGAGTTCCAAATCCTAAGGGTTTATTATACTAAAAAAATAGTCTCAATTTATAATTGAAAAAAAATTGATTCACAATACTTGCGGGTTTTCAATTTCAAATTGCACACCTTGGTCGTCTTCGACCATAATTTTTACTCCATCCTTCTTCCCACATATCATTTCTTATATAATGCCCTTTTGACACGTTTTGAAAACTCTTGTGTGGTTTGAATAATGTCTTTCTTCACGTGGTTGTACTTTTATTAAGTAGTGCATTATTCTCTTGGTGTCTTAATCGTAGCTTATTCTACCAACGAACGATTTCAATTGTCCAAATTGCATTGAAAGGAACACTGAAAGCCCCAAAACTATTCTTGAAAACATAATTCCAAATCCAAAGGGTTTCTACTCAAAAAAAGAATCTCAATCTCTAACTTAAAAAATCTGACTCAAAAATTGCATCCCCTGGTCTTCGTCGACCATAATTTTTCCTCCAACCTTCTTCCCACATATCATTTCTTTTATAATGCCATTTTTAACATGTTCTTGCAGTCTTGTCTGGTTTGAATAATGTCTTTCTTCACGTGGTTGTACTTTTATTAAGTAGTGCATTATTCTCTTGGTGTCTTAATCGTAGCTTATTCTACCAACGAACGATTTCAATTGTCTAAATTGCATTGAAGGGAACACTGAAAGCCCCAAAACTATTCTTGAAAACATAATTCCAAATCCAAAGGGTTTCTACTCAAAAAAAGAATCTCAATCTCTAACTTAAAAAATCTGACTCAAAAATTGCATCCCCTGGTCTTCGTCGACCATAATTTTTCCTCCAACCTTCTTCCCACATATCATTTCTTTTATAATGCCATTTTTAACATGTTCTTGCAGTCTTGTCTGGTTTGAATAATGTCTTTCTTCACGTGGTTGTACTTTTATTATGTAGTGCATTATTCTCTTGGTGTCTTAATCGTAGCTTATTCTACCAACGAACGATTTCAATTGTCTAAATTGCATTGAAAGGAACACTGAAAGCCCCAAAACTATTCTTGAAAACATAATTCCGAATCCAAAGGGTTTGTACTCAAAAAAAGAATCTCAATCTCTAACTTAAAAAATCTGACTCAAAAATTGCATCCCCAAGTCTTCGTCGACCATAATTTTTCCTCCAACCTTCTTCCCACATATCATTTCTTTTATAATGCCATTTTTAACATGTTCTTGCATTCTTGTCTGGTATGAATAATGTCTTTCTTCACGTAGTTGTACTTTTTCTAAGTAGTGCATTCTCTCGGTGTTTTTATCATAGCTTATTCTACCAATGAACCATTTCAATTGTCCAAAGTGTATTGGAGAGAACAGTGGATGTCCCAAAATTATTCCTGAAAAGGGAGTTCCAAATCCTAAGGGTTTATTATACTAAAAAAATAGTCTCAATTTATAATTGAAAAAAAATTGATTCACAATACTTGCGGGTTTTCAATTTCAAATTGCATCCCTTGGTCGTCTTCGACCATAATTTTGACTCCATCCTTCTTCCCACATATCATTTCTTATATAATGCCCTTTTGAAACGTTTTGAAAACTCTTGTGTGGTTTGAATAATGTCTTTCTTCACGTGGTTGTACTTTTATTATGTAGTGCATTATTCTCTTGGTGTCTTAATCGTAGCTTATTCTACCAACGAACGATTTCAATTGTCTAAATTGCATTGAAAGGAACACTGAAAGCCCCAAAACTATTCTTGAAAACATAATTCCGAATCCAAAGGGTTTGTACTCAAAAAAAGAATCTCAATCTCTAACTTAAAAAATCTGACTCAAAAATTGCATCCCCAAGTCTTCGTCGACCATAATTTTTCCTCCAACCTTCTTCCCACATATCATTTCTTTTATAATGCCATTTTTAACATGTTCTTGCAGTCTTTTCTGGTATGAATAATGTCTTTCTTCACGTAGTTGTACTTTTTCTAAGTAGTGAATTCTCTCGGTGTTTTTATCATAGCTTAGTCTACCAATGAACCATTTCAATTGTCCAAAGTGTATTGGAGAGAACAGTGGAAGTCCCAAAATTATTCCTGAAAAGGGAGTTCCAAATCCTAAGGGTTTATTATACTAAAAAAATAGTCTCAATTTATAATTGAAAAAAAATTGATTCACAATACTTGCGGGTTTTCAATTTCAAATTGCACACCTTGGTCGTCTTCGACCATAATTTTTACTCCATCCTTCTTCCCACATATCATTTCTTATATAATGCCCTTTTGACACGTTTTGCAAACTCTTGTGTGGTTTGAATAATGTCTTTCTTCACGTGGTTGTACTTTTATTAAGTAGTGCATTATTCTCTTGGTGTCTTAATCGTAGCTTATTCTACCAACGAACGATTTCAATTGTCTAAATTGCATTGAAGGGAACACTGAAAGCCCCAAAACTATTCTTGAAAACATAATTCCAAATCCAAAGGGTTTCTACTCAAAAAAAGAATCTCAATCTCTAACTTAAAAAATCTGACCCAGAAATTGCATCCCCTGGTCTTCGTCGACCATAATTTTTCCACCAACCTTCTTCCCACATATCATTTCTTTTATAATGCCATTTTTAACATGTTCTTGCAGTCTTGTCTGGTATGAATAATGTCTTTCTTCACGTAGTTGTACTTTTTCTAAGTAGTGCATTCTCTCGGTGTTTTTATCATAGCTTATTCTACCAATGAACCATTTCAATTGTCCAAAGTGTATTGGAGAGAACAGTGGAAGTCCCAAAATTATTCCTGAAAAGGGAGTTCCAAATCCTAAGGGTTTATTATACTAAAAAAATAGTCTCAATTTATAATTGAAAAAAAATTGATTCACAATACTTGCGGGTTTTCAATTTCAAATTGCACACCTTGGTCGTCTTCGACCATAATTTTAACTCCATCCTTCTTCCCACATATCATTTCTTATATAATGCCCTTTTGACACGTTTTGAAAACTCTTGTGTGGTTTGAATAATGTCTTTCTTCACGTGGTTGTACTTTTATTAAGTAGTGCATTATTCTCTTGGTGTCTTAATCGTAGCTTATTCTACCAACGAACGATTTCAATTGTCCAAATTGCATTGAAAGGAACACTGAAAGCCCCAAAACTATTCTTGAAAACATAATTCCAAATCCAAAGGGTTTCTACTCAAAAAAAGAATCTCAATCTCTAACTTAAAAAATCTGACTCAAAAATTGCATCCCCTGGTCTTTGTCGACCATAATTTTTCCTCCAACCTTCTTCCCACATATCATTTCTTTTATAATGCCATTTTTAACATGTTCTTGCAGTCTTGTCTGGTTTGAATAATGTCTTTCTTCACGTGGTTGTACTTTTATTAAGTAGTGCATTATTCTCTTGGTGTCTTAATCGTAGCTTATTCTACCAACGAACGATTTCAATTGTCTAAATTGCATTGAAGGGAACACTGAAAGCCCCAAAACTATTCTTGAAAACATAATTCCGAATCCAAAGGGTTTGTACTCAAAAAAAGAATCTCAATCTCTAACTTAAAAAATCTGACTCAAAAATTGCATCCCCAAGTCTTCGTCGACCATAATTTTTCCTCCAACCTTCTTCCCACATATCATTTCTTTTATAATGCCATTTTTAACATGTTCTTGCAGTCTTGTCTGGTATGAATAATGTCTTTCTTCACGTAGTTGTACTTTTTCTAAGTAGTGCATTCTCTCGGTGTTTTTATCATAGCTTATTCTACCAATGAACCATTTCAATTGTCCAAAGTGTATTGGAGAGAACAGTGGAAGTCCCAAAATTATTCCTGAAAAGGGAGTTCCAAATCCTAAGGGTTTATTATACTAAAAAAATAGTCTCAATTTATAATTGAAAAAAAATTGATTCACAATACTTGCGGGTTTTCAATTTCAAATTGCATCCCTTGGTCGTCTTCGACCATAATTTTGACTCCATCCTTCTTCCCACATATCATTTCTTATATAATGCCCTTTTGAAACGTTTTGAAAACTCTTGTGTGGTTTGAATAATGTCTTTCTTCACGTGGTTGTACTTTTATTATGTAGTGCATTATTCTCTTGGTGTCTTAATCGTAGCTTATTCTACCAACGAACGATTTCAATTGTCTAAATTGCATTGAAAGGAACACTGAAAGCCCCAAAACTATTCTTGAAAACATAATTCCGAATCCCAAGGGTTTGTACTCAAAAAAAGAAACTCAATCTCTAACTTAAAAAATCTGACTCAAAAATTGCATCCCCAAGTCTTCGTCGACCATAATTTTTCCTCCAACCTTCTTCCCACATATCATTTCTTTTATAATGCCATTTTTAACATGTTCTTGCAGTCTTGTCTGGTATGAATAATGTCTTTCTTCACGTAGTTGTACTTTTTCTAAGTAGTGCATTCTCTCGGTGTTTTTATCATAGCTTATTCTACCAATGAACCATTTCAATTGTCCAAAGTGTATTGGAGAGAACAGTGGAAGTCCCAAAATTATTCCTGAAAAGGGAGTTCCAAATCCTAAGGGTTTATTATACTAAAAAAATAGTCTCAATTTATAATTGAAAAAAAATTAATTCACAATACTTGCGGGTTTTCAATTTCAAATTGCATCCCTTGGTCGTCTTCGACCATAATTTTGACTCCATCCTTCTTCCCACATATCATTTCTTATATAATGCCCTTTTGAAACGTTTTGAAAACTCTTGTGTGGTTTGAATAATGTCTTTCTTCACGTGGTTGTACTTTTATTATGTAGTGCATTATTCTCTTGGTGTCTTAATCGTAGCTTATTCTACCAACGAACGATTTCAATTGTCTAAATTGCATTGAAAGGAACACTGAAAGCCCCAAAACTATTCTTGAAAACATAATTCCGAATCCAAAGGGTTTGTACTCAAAAAAAGAATCTCAATCTCTAACTTAAAAAATCTGACTCAAAAATTGCATCCCCAAGTCTTCGTCGACCATAATTTTTCCTCCAACCTTCTTCCCACATATCATTTCTTTTATAATGCCATTTTTAACATGTTCTTGCAGTCTTTTCTGGTATGAATAATGTCTTTCTTCACGTAGTTGTACTTTTTCTAAGTAGTGAATTCTCTCGGTGTTTTTATCATAGCTTAGTCTACCAATGAACCATTTCAATTGTCCAAAGTGTATTGGAGAGAACAGTGGAAGTCCCAAAATTATTCCTGAAAAGGGAGTTCCAAATCCTAAGGGTTTATTATACTAAAAAAATAGTCTCAATTTATAATTGAAAAAAAATTGATTCACAATACTTGCGGGTTTTCAATTTCAAATTGCACACCTTGGTCGTCTTCGACCATAATTTTTACTCCATCCTTCTTCCCACATATCATTTCTTATATAATGCCCTTTTGACACGTTTTGCAAACTCTTGTGTGGTTTGAATAATGTCTTTCTTCACGTGGTTGTACTTTTATTAAGTAGTGCATTATTCTCTTGGTGTCTTAATCGTAGCTTATTCTACCAACGAACGATTTCAATTGTCTAAATTGCATTGAAGGGAACACTGAAAGCCCCAAAACTATTCTTGAAAACATAATTCCAAATCCAAAGGGTTTCTACTCAAAAAAAGAATCTCAATCTCTAACTTAAAAAATCTGACCCAGAAATTGCATCCCCTGGTCTTCGTCGACCATAATTTTTCCACCAACCTTCTTCCCACATATCATTTCTTTTATAATGCCATTTTTAACATGTTCTTGCAGTCTTGTCTGGTATGAATAATGTCTTTCTTCACGTAGTTGTACTTTTTCTAAGTAGTGCATTCTCTCGGTGTTTTTATCATAGCTTATTCTACCAATGAACCATTTCAATTGTCCAAAGTGTATTGGAGAGAACAGTGGAAGTCCCAAAATTATTCCTGAAAAGGGAGTTCCAAATCCTAAGGGTTTATTATACTAAAAAAATAGTCTCAATTTATAATTGAAAAAAAATTGATTCACAATACTTGCGGGTTTTCAATTTCAAATTGCACACCTTGGTCGTCTTCGACCATAATTTTAACTCCATCCTTCTTCCCACATATCATTTCTTATATAATGCCCTTTTGACACGTTTTGAAAACTCTTGTGTGGTTTGAATAATGTCTTTCTTCACGTGGTTGTACTTTTATTAAGTAGTGCATTATTCTCTTGGTGTCTTAATCGTAGCTTATTCTACCAACGAACGATTTCAATTGTCCAAATTGCATTGAAAGGAACACTGAAAGCCCCAAAACTATTCTTGAAAACATAATTCCAAATCCAAAGGGTTTCTACTCAAAAAAAGAATCTCAATCTCTAACTTAAAAAATCTGACTCAAAAATTGCATCCCCTGGTCTTTGTCGACCATAATTTTTCCTCCAACCTTCTTCCCACATATCATTTCTTTTATAATGCCATTTTTAACATGTTCTTGCAGTCTTGTCTGGTTTGAATAATGTCTTTCTTCACGTGGTTGTACTTTTATTAAGTAGTGCATTATTCTCTTGGTGTCTTAATCGTAGCTTATTCTACCAACGAACGATTTCAATTGTCTAAATTGCATTGAAGGGAACACTGAAAGCCCCAAAACTATTCTTGAAAACATAATTCCGAATCCAAAGGGTTTGTACTCAAAAAAAGAATCTCAATCTCTAACTTAAAAAATCTGACTCAAAAATTGCATCCCCAAGTCTTCGTCGACCATAATTTTTCCTCCAACCTTCTTCCCACATATCATTTCTTTTATAATGCCATTTTTAACATGTTCTTGCAGTCTTGTCTGGTATGAATAATGTCTTTCTTCACGTAGTTGTACTTTTTCTAAGTAGTGCATTCTCTCGGTGTTTTTATCATAGCTTATTCTACCAATGAACCATTTCAATTGTCCAAAGTGTATTGGAGAGAACAGTGGAAGTCCCAAAATTATTCCTGAAAAGGGAGTTCCAAATCCTAAGGGTTTATTATACTAAAAAAATAGTCTCAATTTATAATTGAAAAAAAATTGATTCACAATACTTGCGGGTTTTCAATTTCAAATTGCATCCCTTGGTCGTCTTCGACCATAATTTTGACTCCATCCTTCTTCCCACATATCATTTCTTATATAATGCCCTTTTGAAACGTTTTGAAAACTCTTGTGTGGTTTGAATAATGTCTTTCTTCACGTGGTTGTACTTTTATTATGTAGTGCATTATTCTCTTGGTGTCTTAATCGTAGCTTATTCTACCAACGAACGATTTCAATTGTCTAAATTGCATTGAAAGGAACACTGAAAGCCCCAAAACTATTCTTGAAAACATAATTCCGAATCCCAAGGGTTTGTACTCAAAAAAAGAAACTCAATCTCTAACTTAAAAAATCTGACTCAAAAATTGCATCCCCAAGTCTTCGTCGACCATAATTTTTCCTCCAACCTTCTTCCCACATATCATTTCTTTTATAATGCCATTTTTAACATGTTCTTGCAGTCTTGTCTGGTATGAATAATGTCTTTCTTCACGTAGTTGTACTTTTTCTAAGTAGTGCATTCTCTCGGTGTTTTTATCATAGCTTATTCTACCAATGAACCATTTCAATTGTCCAAAGTGTATTGGAGAGAACAGTGGAAGTCCCAAAATTATTCCTGAAAAGGGAGTTCCAAATCCTAAGGGTTTATTATACTAAAAAAATAGTCTCAATTTATAATTGAAAAAAAATTAATTCACAATACTTGCGGGTTTTCAATTTCAAATTGCATCCCTTGGTCGTCTTCGACCATAATTTTGACTCCATCCTTCTTCCCACATATCATTTCTTATATAATGCCCTTTTGAAACGTTTTGAAAACTCTTGTGTGGTTTGAATAATGTCTTTCTTCACGTGGTTGTACTTTTATTATGTAGTGCATTATTCTCTTGGTGTCTTAATCGTAGCTTATTCTACCAACGAACGATTTCAATTGTCTAAATTGCATTGAAAGGAACACTGAAAGCCCCAAAACTATTCTTGAAAACATAATTCCGAATCCCAAGGGTTTGTACTCAAAAAAAGAAACTCAATCTCTAACTTAAAAAATCTGACTCAAAAATTGCATCCCCAAGTCTTCGTCGACCATAATTTTTCCTCCAACCTTCTTCCCACATATCATTTCTTTTATAATGCCATTTTTAACATGTTCTTGCAGTCTTGTCTGGTATGAATAATGTCTTTCTTCACGTAGTTGTACTTTTTCTAAGTAGTGCATTCTCTCGGTGTTTTTATCATAGCTTATTCTACCAATGAACCATTTCAATTGTCCAAAGTGTATTGGAGAGAACAGTGGAAGTCCCAAAATTATTCCTGAAAAGGGAGTTCCAAATCCTAAGGGTTTATTATACTAAAAAAATAGTCTCAATTTATAATTGAAAAAAAATTAATTCACAATACTTGCGGGTTTTCAATTTCAAATTGCATCCCTTGGTCGTCTTCGACCATAATTTTGACTCCATCCTTCTTCCCACATATCATTTCTTATATAATGCCCTTTTGAAACGTTTTGAAAACTCTTGTGTGGTTTGAATAATGTCTTTCTTCACGTGGTTGTACTTTTATTATGTAGTGCATTATTCTCTTGGTGTCTTAATCGTAGCTTATTCTACCAACGAACGATTTCAATTGTCTAAATTGCATTGAAAGGAACACTGAAAGCCCCAAAACTATTCTTGAAAACATAATTCCGAATCCAAAGGGTTTGTACTCAAAAAAAGAATCTCAATCTCTAACTTAAAAAATCTGACTCAAAAATTGCATCCCCAAGTCTTCGTCGACCATAATTTTTCCTCCAACCTTCTTCCCACATATCATTTCTTTTATAATGCCATTTTTAACATGTTCTTGCAGTCTTGTCTGGTATGAATAATGTCTTTCTTCACGTAGTTGTACTTTTTCTAAGTAGTGAATTCTCTCGGTGTTTTTATCATAGCTTAGTCTACCAATGAACCATTTCAATTGTCCAAAGTGTATTGGAGAGAACAGTGGAAGTCCCAAAATTATTCCTGAAAAGGGAGTTCCAAATCCTAAGGGTTTATTATACTAAAAAAATAGTCTCAATTTATAATTGAAAAAAAATTGATTCACAATACTTGCGGGTTTTCAATTTCAAATTGCACACCTTGGTCGTCTTCGACCATAATTTTTACTCCATCCTTCTTCCCACATATCATTTCTTATATAATGCCCTTTTGACACGTTTTGAAAACTCTTGTGTGGTTTGAATAATGTCTTTCTTCACGTGGTTGTACTTTTATTAAGTAGTGCATTATTCTCTTGGTGTCTTAATCGTAGCTTATTCTACCAACGAACGATTTCAATTGTCTAAATTGCATTGAAGGGAACACTGAAAGCCCCAAAACTATTCTTGAAAACATAATTCCAAATCCAAAGGGTTTCTACTCAAAAAAAGAATCTCAATCTCTAACTTAAAAAATCTGACTCAAAAATTGCATCCCCTGGTCTTCGTCGACCATAATTTTTCCTCCAACCTTCTTCCCACATATCATTTCTTTTATAATGCCATTTTTAACATGTTCTTGCAGTCTTGTCTGGTTTGAATAATGTCTTTCTTCACGTGGTTGTACTTTTATTATGTAGTGCATTATTCTCTTGGTATCTTAATCGTAGCTTATTCTACCAACGAACGATTTCAATTGTCTAAATTGCATTGAAAGGAACACTGAAAGCCCCAAAACTATTCTTGAAAACATAATTCCAAATCCAAAGGGTTTGTACTCAAAAAAAGAATCTCAATCTCTAACTTAAAAAATCTGACTCAAAAATTGCATCCCCAAGTCTTCGTCGACCATAATTTTTCCTCCAACCTTCTTCCCACATATCATTTCTTTTATAATGCCATTTTTAACATGTTCTTGCAGTCTTGTCTGGTATGAATAATGTCTTTCTTCACGCAGTTGTACTTTTTCTAAGTAGTGCATTCTCTCGGTGTTTTTATCATAGCTTATTCTACCAATGAACCATTTCAATTGTCCAAAGTGTATTGGAGAGAATAGTGGAAGTCCCAAAATTATTCCTGAAAAGGGAGTTCCAAATCCTAAGGGTTTATTATACTAAAAAAATAGTCTCAATTTTTTAATTGAAAAAAAATTGATTCAAAATAGTTGCGAGTTTTCAATTTCAAATTGCATCCCTTGGTCGTCTTCGACCATAATTTTGACTCCATCCTTCTTCCCACATATCATTTCTTATATAATGCCCTTTTGACAGGTTTTGAAAACTCTTGTGTGGTTTGAATAATGTCTTTCTTCACGTGGTTGTACTTTTATTAAGTAGTGCATTATTCTCTTGGTGTCTTAATCATAGCTTATTCTACCAACGAACGATTTCAATTGTCTAAATTACATTGAAAGGAACACTGAAAGCCCCAAAACTATTCTTGAAAACATAATTCCAAATCCAAAGGGTTTCTACTCAAAAAAAGAATCTCAATCTCTAACTTAAAAAATCTGACTCAAAAATTGCATCCCCTGGTCTTCGTCGACCATAATTTTTCCTCCAACCTTCTTCCCACATATCATTTCTTTTATAATGCCATTTTTAACATGTTCTTGCAGTCTTGTCTGGTATGAACAGTGTCTTTCTTCACGTAGTTGTACTTTTTCTAAGTAGTGCATTCTCTCGGTGTTTTTATCATAGCTTATTCTACCAATGAACCATTTCAATTGTCCAAAGTGTATTGGAGAGAATAGTGGAAGTCCCAAAATTATTCCTGAAAAGGGAGTTCCAAATCCTAAGGGTTTATTATACTAAAAAAATAGTCTCAATTTTTTAATTGAAAAAAAATTGATTCAAAATAGTTGCGAGTTTTCAATTTCAAATTGCATCCCTTGGTCGTCTTCGACCATAATTTTGACTCCATCCTTCTTCCCACATATCATTTCTTATATAATGCCCTTTTGACAGGTTTTGAAAACTCTTGTGTGGTTTGAATAATGTCTTTCTTCACGTGGTTGTACTTTTATTAAGTAGTGCATTATTCTCTTGGTGTCTTAATCATAGCTTATTCTACCAACGAACGATTTCAATTGTCTAAATTACATTGAAAGGAACACTGAAAGCCCCAAAACTATTCTTGAAAACATAATTCCAAATCCAAAGGGTTTCTACTCAAAAAAAGAATCTCAATCTCTAACTTAAAAAATCTGACTCAAAAATTGCATCCCCTGGTCTTCGTCGACCATAATTTTTCCTCCAACCTTCTTCCCACATATCATTTCTTTTATAATGCCATTTTTAACATGTTCTTGCAGTCTTGTCTGGTATGAACAATGTCTTTCTTCACGTAGTTGTACTTTTTCTAAGTAGTGCATTCTCTCGGTGTTTTTATCATAGCTTATTCTACCAATGAACCATTTCAATTGTCCAAAGTGTATTGGAGAGAATAGTGGAAGTCCCAAAATTATTCCTGAAAAGGGAGTTCCAAATCCTAAGGGTTTATTAAACTAAAAAAATAGTCTCAATTTATAATTGAAAAAAAATTGATTCACAATACTTGCGGGTTTTCAATTTCAAATTGCACACCTTGGTGGTCTTCGACCATAATTTTTACTCCATCCTTCTTCCCACATATCATTTCTTATATAATGCCCTTTTGACACGTTTTGAAAACTCTTGTGTGGTTTGAATAATGTCTTTCTTCACGTGGTTGTACTTTTATTAAGTAGTGCATTATTCTCTTGGTGTCTTAATCGTAGCTTATTCTACCAACGAACGATTTCAATTGTCTAAATTGCATTGAAGGGAACACTGAAAGCCCCAAAACTATTCTTGAAAACATAATTCCAAATCCAAAGGGTTTCTACTCAAAAAAAGAATCTCAATCTCTAACTTAAAAAATCTGACTCAAAAATTGCATCCCCTGGTCTTCGTCGACCATAATTTTTCCTCCAACCTTCTTCCCACATATCATTTCTTTTATAATGCCATTTTTAACATGTTCTTGCAGTCTTGTCTGGTATGAACAATGTCTTTCTTCACGTAGTTGTACTTTTTCTAAGTAGTGCATTCTCTCGGTGTTTTTATCATAGCTTATTCTACCAATGAACCATTTCAATTGTCCAAAGTGTATTGGAGAGAACAGTGGAAGTCCCAAAATTATTCCTGAAAAGGGAGTTCCAAATCCTAAGGGTTTATTATACTAAAAAAATAGTCTCAATTTTTTAATTGAAAAAAAATTGATTCAAAATAGTTGCGAGTTTTCAATTTCAAATTGCATCCCTTGGTCGTCTTCGACCATAATTTTGACTCCATCCTTCTTCCCACATATCATTTCTTATATAATGCCCTTTTGACACGTTTTGAAAACTCTTGTTTGGTTTGATTAATGTCTTTCTTCACGTGGTTGTACTTTTATTAAGTAGTGCATTATTCTCTTGGTGTCTTAATCGTAGCTTATTCTACCAACGAACGATTTCAATTGTCTAAATTGCATTGAAAGGAACACTGAAAGCCCCAAAACTATTCTTGAAAACATAATTAAAAATCCAAAGGGTTTCTACTCAAAAAAAGAATCTCAATCTCTAACTTAAAAAATCTGACTCAAAAATTGCATCCCCTGGTCTTCGTCGACCATAATTTTTCCTCCAACCTTCTTCCCACATATCATTTCTTTTATAATGCCATTTTTAACATGTTCTTGCAGTCTTGTCTGGTATGAATAATGTCTTTCTTCACGTAGTTGTACTTTTTCTAAGTAGTGCATTCTTTCGGTGTTTTTATCATAGCTTATTCTACCAATGAACCATTTCAATTGTCCAAAGTGTATAGGAGAGAACAGTGGAAATCCCAAAATTATTCCTGAAAAGGGAGTTCCAAATCCTAAGGGTTTGTTATCCTAAAAAAAAATAGTCTCAATTTCTAATTGAAAAAAATTTGATTCACAATACTTGCGGGTTTTCAATTTCAAATTGCATCCCTTGGTCGTCTTCGACCATAATTTTGACTCCATCCTTCTTCCCACATATCATTTCTTATATAATGCCCTTTTGACACGTTTTGAAAACTCTTGTGTGGTTTGAATAATGTCTTTCTTCACGTGGTTGTACTTTTATTATGTAGTGCATTATTCTCTTGGTGTCTTAATCGTAGCTTATTCTACCAACGAACGATTTCAATTGTCTAAATTGCATTGAAAGGAACACTGAAAGCCCTAAAACTATTCTTGAAAACATAATTCCAAATCCAAAGGGTTTCCACTCAAAAAAAGAGTCTCAATCTCTAACTTAAAAAATCTGACTCAAAAATTGCATCCCCTGGTCTTCGTCGACCATAATTTTTCCTCCAACCTTCTTCCCACATATCATTTCTTTTATAATGCCATTTTTAACATGTTCTTGCAGTCTTGTCTGGTATGAATAATGTCTTTCTTCACGTAGTTGTACTTTTTCTAAGTAGTGCATTCTCTCGGTGTTTTTATCATAGCTTAGTCTACCAATGAACCATTTCAATTGTCCAAAGTGTATTGGAGAGAACAGTGGAAGTCCCAAAATTATTGCTGAAAATGGAGTTCCAAATCCTAAGGGTTTATTATACTAAAAAAAAATAGTCTAAATTTCTAATTGAAAAAAAATTGATTCAAAATAGTTGCAGGTTTTCAATTTCAAATTGCATCCCTTGGTCGTCTTCGACCATAATTTTTACTCCATCCTTCTTCCCACATATCATTTCTTATATAATGCCCATTTGACAGGTTTTGAAAACTCTTGTGTGGTTTGAATAATGTCTTTCTTCACGTGGTTGTACTTTTATTAAGTAGTGCATTATTCTCTTGGTGTCTTAATCATAGCTTATTCTACCAACGAGCGATTTCAATTGTCTAAATTGCATTGAAAGGAACACTGAAAGCCCCAAAACTATTCTTGAAAACATAATTCCAAATCCAAAGGGTTTCTACTCAAAAAAAGAATCTCAATCTCTAACTTAAAAAATCTGACTCAAAAATTGCATCCCCAAGTCTTCGTCGACCATAATTTTTCCTCCACCCTTCTTCCCACATATCATTTCTTTTACAATGCCATTTTTAACATGTTCATGCAGTCTTCTCTGGTATGAATAATGTCTTTCTTCACGTAGTTGTACTTTTTCTAAGTAGTGCATTCTCTCGGTGTTTTTATCATAGCTTAGTCTACCAATGAACCATTTCAATTGTCCAAAGTGTATAGGAGAGAACAGTGGAAGTCCCAAAATTATTCCTGAAAAGGGAGTTCCAAATCCTAAGGGTTTGTTATACTAAAAAAAAATAGTCTCAATTTCTAATTAAAAAAAAATTGATTCACAATACTTGCGGGTTTTCAATTTCAAATTGCATCCCTTGGTCGTCTTCGACCATAATTTTTACTCCATCCTTCTTCCCACATATCATTTCTTATATAATGCCCTTTTGACACGTTTTGAAAACTCTTGTATGGTTTGAATAATGTCTTTCTTCACGTGGTTGTACTTTTATTATGTAGTGCATTATTCTCTTGGTGTCTTAATCGTAGCTTATTCTACCAACGAACGATTTCAATTGTCTAAATTGCATTGAAAGGAACACTGAAAGCCCCAAAACTATTCTTGAAAACATAATTCCAAATCCAAAGGGTTTCTACTCAAAAAAAGAGTCTCAATCTCTAACTTAAAAAATCTGACTCAAAAATTGCATCCCCTGGTCTTCGTCGACCATAATTTTTCCTCCAACCTTCTTCCCACATATCATTTCTTTTACAATGCCATTTTTAACATGTTCTTGCAGTCTTGTCTGGTATGAATAATGTCTTTCTTCACGTAGTTGTACTTTTTCTAAGTAGTGCATTCTCTCGGTGTTTTTATCATAGCTTATTCTACCAATGAACCATTTCAATTGTCCAAAGTGTATAGGAGAGAACAGTGGAAGTCCCAAAATTATTCCTGAAAAGGGAGTTCCAAATCCTAAGGGTTTGTTATACTAAAAAAAAATAGTCTCAATTTCTAATTAAAAAAAAATTGATTCACAATACTTGCGGGTTTTCAATTTCAAATTGCATCCCTTGGTCGTCTTCGACCATAATTTTTACTCCATCCTTCTTCCCACATATCATTTCTTATATAATACCCTTTTGACACGTTTTGAAAACTCTTGTATGGTTTGAATAATGTCTTTCTTCACGTGGTTGTACTTTTATTATGTAGTGCATTATTCTCTTGGTGTCTTAATCGTAGCTTATTCTACCAACGAACGATTTTAATTGTCTAAATTGCATTGAAAGGAACACTGAAAGCCCCAAAACTATTCTTGAAAACATAATTCCAAATCCAAAGGGTTTCTACTCAAAAAAAGAGTCTCAATCTCTAACTTAAAAAATCTGACTCAAAAATTGCATCCCCTGGTCTTCGTCGACCATAATTTTTCCTCCAACCTTCTTCCCACATATCATTTCTTTTATAATGCCATTTTTCACATGTTCTTGCAGTCTTGTCTGGTATGAATAATGTCTTTCTTCACGTAGTTGTACTTTTTCTAAGTAGTGCATTCTCTCGGTGTTTTTATCATAGCTTAGTCTACCAATGAACCATTTCAATTGTCCAAAGTGTATTGGAGAGAACAGTGGAAGTCCCAAAATTATTGCTGAAAATGGAGTTCCAAATCCTAAGGGTTTATTATACTAAAAAAAAAATAGTCTAAATTTCTAATTGAAAAAAAATTGATTCAAAATAGTTGCAGGTTTTCAATTTCAAATTGCATCCCTTGGTCGTCTTCGACCATAATTTTTACTCCATCCTTCTTCCCACATATCATTTCTTATATAATGCCCTTTTGACACGTTTTGAAAACTCTTGTGTGGTTTGAATAATGTCTTTCTTCACGTGGTTGTACTTTTATTAAGTAGTGCATTATTCTCTTGGTGTCTTAATCGTAGCTTATTCTACCAACGAACGATTTCAATTGTCTAAATTGCATTGAAAGGAACACTGAAAGCCCCAAAACTATTTTTGAAAACATAATTCCAAATCCAAAGGGTTTCTACTCAAAAAAAGAATCTCAATCTCTAACTTAAAAAATCTGACTCAAAAATTGCATCCCCTGGTCTTCGTCGACCATAATTTTTCCTCCAACCTTCTTCCCACATATCATTTCTTTTATAATGCCATTTTTAACATGTTCTTGCAGTCTTGTCTGGTATGAATAATGTCTTTCTTCACGTAGTTGTACTTTTTCTAAGTAGTGCATTCTCTCGGTGTTTTTATCATAGCTTAGTCTACTAATGAACCATTTCAATTGTCCAAAGTGTATTGGAGAGAACAGTGGAAGTCCCAAAATTATTGCTGAAAATGGAGTTCCAAATCCTAAGGGTTTATTATACTAAAAAAAAATAGTCTAAATTTCTAATTGAAAAAAAATTGATTCAAAATAGTTGCAGGTTTTCAATTTAAATTGCATCCCTTGGTCGTCTTCGACCATAATTTTGACTCCATCCTTCTTCCCACATATCATTTCTTATATAATGCCCATTTGACAGGTTTTGAAAACTCTTGTGTGGTTTGAATAATGTCTTTCTTCACGTGGTTGTACTTTTATTAAGTAGTGCATTATTCTCTTGGTGTCTTAATCATAGCTTATTCTACCAACGAGCGATTTCAATTGTCTAAATTGCATTGAAAGGAACCCTGAAAGCCCCAAAACTATTCTTGAAAACATAATTCCAAATCTAAAGGGTTTCTACTCAAAAAAAGAATCTCAATCTCTAACTTAAAAAATCTGACTCAAAAATTGCATCCCCTGGTCTTCGTCGACCATAATTTTTCCTCCAACCTTCTTCCCACATATCATTTCTTTTATAATGCCATTTTTAACATGTTCTTGCAGTCTTGTCTGGTATGAATAATGTCTTTCTTCACGTAGTTGTACTTTTTCTAAGTAGTGCATTCTCTCGGTGTTTTTATCATAGCTTATTCTACCAATGAACCATTTCAATTGTCCAAAGTGTATAGGAGAGAACAGTGGAAGTCCCAAAATTATTCCTGAAAAGGGAGTTCCAAATCCTAAGGGTTTGTTATACTAAAAAAAAATAGTCTAAATTTCTAATTGAAAAAAAATTGATTCAAAATAGTTGCAGGTTTTCAATTTAAATTGCATCCCTTGGTCGTCTTCGACCATAATTTTGACTCCATCCTTCTTCCCACATATCATTTCTTATATAATGCCCATTTGACAGGTTTTGAAAACTCTTGTGTGGTTTGAATAATGTCTTTCTTCACGTGGTTGTACTTTTATTAAGTAGTGCATTATTCTCTTGGTGTCTTAATCATAGCTTATTCTACCAACGAGCGATTTCAATTGTCTAAATTGCATTGAAAGGAACACTGAAAGCCCCAAAACTATTCTTGAAAACATAATTCCAAATCTAAAGGGTTTCTACTCAAAAAAAGAATCTCAATCTCTAACTTAAAAAATCTGACTCAAAAATTGCATCCCCTGGTCTTCGTCGACCATAATTTTTCCTCCAACCTTCTTCCCACATATCATTTCTTTTATAATGCCATTTTTAACATGTTCTTGCAGTCTTGTCTGGTATGAATAATGTCTTTCTTCACGTAGTTGTACTTTTTCTAAGTATTGCATTCTCTCGTTGTTTTTATCATAGCTTATTCTACCAATGAACCATTTCAATTGTCCAAAGTGTATAGGAGAGAACAGTGGAAGTCCCAAAATTATTCCTGAAAAGGGAGTTCCAAATCCTAAGGGTTTGTTATACTAAAAAAAAATAGTCTCAATTTCTAATTGAAAAAAAATTATTCACAATACTTGCGGGTTTTCAATTTCAAATTGCATCCCTTGGTCGTCTTCGACCATAATTTTGACTCCATCCTTCTTCCCACATATCATTTCTTATATAATGCCCTTTTAAAACGTTTTGAAATCTCTTGTGTGGTTTGAATAATGTCTTTCTTCACGTGGTTGTACTTTTATTATGTAGTGCATTATTCTCTTGGTGTCTTAATCGTAGCTTATTCTACCAACGAACGATTTCAATTGTCTAAATTGCATTGAAAGGAACACTGAAAGCCCCAAAACTATTCTTGAAAACATAATTCCAAATCCAAAGGGTTTCTACTCAAAAAAAGAATCTCAATCTCTAACCTAAAAAATCTGACTCAAAAATTGCATCCCCTGGTCTTCGTCGACCACAATTTTTCCTCCAACCTTCTTCCCACATATCATTTCTTTTATAATGCCATTTTTAACATGTTCTTGCAGTCTTGTCTGGTATGAATAATGTCTTTCTTCACGTCGTTGTACTTTTTCTAAGTAGTGCATTCTCTAGGTGTTTTTATCATAGCATATTCTACCAATGAACCATTTCAATTGTCCAAAGTGTATAGGAGAGAACAGTGGAAGTCCCAAAATTATTCCTGAAAAGGGAGTTCCAAATCCGAAGGGTTTGTTATACTAAAAAAAAATAGTCTCAATTTCTAATTGAAAAAAAATTATTCACAATACTTGCGGGTTTTCAATTTCAAATTGCATCCCTTGGTCGTCTTCGACCATAATTTTGACTCCATCCTTCTTCCCACATATCATTTCTTATATAATGCCCTTTTGAAACGTTTTGAAAACTCTTGTGTGGTTTGAATAATGTCTTTCTTCACGTGGTTGTACTTTTATTATGTAGTGCATTATTCTCTTGGTGTCTTAATCGTAGCTTATTCTACCAACGAACGATTTCAATTGTCTAAATTGCATTGAAAGGAACACTGAAAGCCCCAAAACTATTCTTGAAAACATAATTCCAAATCCAAAGGGTTTGTACTCAAAAAAAGAGTCTCAATCTCTAACTTAAAAAATCTGACTCAAAAATTGCAACCCCAAGTCTTCGTCGACCATAATTTTTCCTCCAACCTTCTTCCCACATATCATTTCTTTTATAATGCTATTTTTAACATGTTATTGCAGTCTTGCCTGGTATGAATAATGTCTTTCTTCACGTAGTTGTACTTTTTCTAAGTAGTGCATTCTCTCGGTGTTTTTATCATTGCTTATTCTACCAATGAACCATTTCAATTGTCCAAAGTGTATTGGAGAGAACCGTGGAAGTCCCAAAATTATTCCTGAAAAGTGAGTTCCCAATCCTAAGGGTTTATTATACTAAAAAAAATAGTCTCAATTTCTAATTGAAAAAAAATTGATTCACAATACTTGCGGGTTTTCAATTTCAAATTGCATCCCTTGGTCGTCTTCGACCATAATTTTGACTCCATCCTTCTTCCCACATATCATTTCTTATATAATTCCCATTTGACACGTTTTGAAAACTCTTGTGTGGTTTGAATAATGTCTTTCTTCACGTGGTTGTACTTTTATTAAGTAGTGCATTCTCTCGGTGTTTTTATCATAGCTTATTCTACCAATGAACCATTTCAATTGTCCAAAGTGTATTGGAGAGAACAGTGGAAGTCCCAAAATTATTCCTGAAAAGGGAGTTCCCAATCCTAAGGGTTTATTATACTAAAAAAAATAGTCTCAATTTCTAATTGAAAAAAAATTGATTCACAATACTTGCGGGTTTTCAATTTCAAATTGCATCCCTTGGTCGTCTTCGACCATAATTTTGACTCCATCCTTCTTCCCACATATCATTTCTTATATAATGCCCTTTTGAAACGTTTTGAAAACTCTTGTGTGGTTTGAATAATGTCTTTCTTCACGTGGTTGTACTTTTATTATGTAGTGCATTATTCTCTTGGTGTCTTAATCGTAGCTTATTCTACCAACGAACGATTTCAATTGTCTAAATTGCATTGAAAGGAACACTGAAAGCCCCAAAACTATTCTTGAAAACAGAATTCCAAATCCAAAGGGTTTCTACTGAAAAAAAGTCTCAATCTCTAACTTAAAAAATCTGACTCAAAAATTGCATCCCCTGGTCTTCGTCGACCATAATTTTTCCTCCAAACTTCTGTTGGAATTATATATGCCCATAGAGTATAATTCACGACATTTAAAAGTAAAATATTAATTGGTTGTATTAATATGATGTTGTGTTTGTCCACGGGTCGATTTGATATTACAAATTTAGTGTTTAAGTTGTTAAACACAGAAAGATTCAATTTGTGATTCGATCTAAAATTAACGTTCACGATCAGTAAATAAATATGGACAATTTATTTTGATAAGATCGTCTCGATTTTATTAAAGTCTGTCTTTGACTTTGGTAATAAAATTGAGAGTACGTTTGGAACGTATTGGACGGGACCACGTGAAATTAATTTGTGACATTGACCATACAAATTTAATTTCACTTGATTATTGTATGTGGGACCTTAATCCTAATAGGATAATGGACTTCGATTACTAACTTGAAGTTCTTTGAGGTATCAATGGGTGAGATCAAATTGCTGATCAATATCTCGGTACTTTGGGAATTAAAGTAAACTAACGAGGAACATATATTCGTATTATGGAATCCGTCACCTTTTAGGTATGATCATAATCTCACTGGTTCTTCTAGTGGACAGTTGAATCTGAGCTCAGTAATTCGACAGTGACTGTTGAATTCTATGATGTGATGGGATCACATCGAACTGTCAGACAGAAGATGAGAGTTGAGAATTTATGAATATTCGAAGAAGGGCATTTTGGTCATTTTAACTTGCTCCGAATATTCGAGTTGATCGATGGGGGTAACATGTAAGAACGATAAGTCAGAGGATATAATTATTGATTAATTGTTTCAGTAATTTCAATTTTACTAAGAGTGCAATCTCGTTCTTTTAGTGGAATAGAACGTGATTAATAAATTAATTTTGACTGATCAAGAGTTGATCGGGTCATAATTAATTTATTGGAGCTTAGTTTAATTGGGTCCGATCAGGTTCCCTCGGTGGCTTCACTATAATGGGTTTATACATGCTTTTTACCTGTATTGGGTTGTGCAGAAATGGGCCTGGGTTATGGTACTAGGCCTGGTAGGGTTTTGGAGTGTAAAGATGTTACAAATAGTCTCCCAAGACTATTTTTCTTAACCTAATAGGAAAAGTGGCGAGACACACACTAAAGTGTGTAGTGTGTGTTTCCTCTTTACAAAGAAACCCTAATCCTAGTTTAACCTAGATCTTGAAAAAGGTGACCACACACCTGCACAACTGCCATTGGAGAACACCGAGGAAAGCTTGAGGGTTTGAAGCTTTGGTGGAATCAAGAAGCAGTTGATGAAGATTATTGTAAAGCACGCTACAAAGGTAATCTTCTCAAAATCCTTTTTGTGTGCGAAATTATTTATTCCAAGTTAAATACATAGAACAGAAAATCCTGTAACGGGATAATCTATCACAAGAAATCAATTTTTGTGATTAGAGCAACCCGGGTTCCCAACAATTGGTATCAGAGCGTCAGGTTTTTGATACTGTTTTGTGTATTTAAGAATAAATAATTTTGTTATGCATGTGTTAGTTGAGCGGTGTTAGGATTATGTGATTTGATTGTTATTGGATGAATGATATTTTTTTATTGAACAAATTTATGGCCTTAAATTTTTTGTGGTAAAATCTTGTATTGTATTATCGAGTCATGTAACAAAGGGGGTGGATTACGACTCTATGTTTTCCCCTTTGATTTTAATTTTGCAATAGAATTAGGGTTTGTGTAATTTTTGTTGTAATTGTAAAATCATGAGGACCGGATCCATCACTGCTGAAACATGGAGGACCAGGTAATTCAATTTCAGATTGAGGGACTATTGCTGCAAAATTCGGATGACCTCTGTTGCAATTTTGGACAAGGGACTTGACTTCACCATCTTCAACAAAAGGAGGACTTGGCTTGCAATTTCTGAAAATCTACCATGAACGACATGCAGGCAGTCGGCGGGACTCGTGGGTGCTACCATTGTGATCGGCAGTCAATGGCGGCGATTTTTGGGCTGCTATCTTGGCTCGATCGTGACGGTAGCGGAACCCGCATACGCCGCTGCACGTAGCCAGCAGCACTTGGGTGCTGCCGTTGCGATCTGTGGACGATCGCGCCGCTGTTGGCGCTGTGACCCCAAGTAGATCGCGGCGGCAGCGGCACCACAGGTGCCACTGCGATGCAGGTTCGAAAATGGCAGCGCCGCAGCAGGTTCGAAGATGGCAGCACCCATGAAACTGCTGATGTCGTTGCAGCGACTCAACCCACACTTTCTGGCGATGGCGGCTGCGGGACATGGGGCTGCTGTTGTGGTCACAATGGTTGTGACACTTTCCGGCGATGGTATTTCCGTAGGCAGCGGCTGAAATCACGGCGCGGCTGAATTTTTTTTGAATTCTCGTTCAGTAGGTTACACAGCATTGCAATGAAGAAGGAATTAACTTGGGCCAGATTTTGCTTTTGGGCCGTGACTTCTTCTGGGCCGATTTTTTGGAATTAAGAAAATGGGCCGGAATCAAATGATTTGCTAAATGGGTTTGTTGAATTAAATTGAAGTTGGGCCAGATATAGATTTGGGTGAAATTAAATATAGCCCAGTAATTGTAAAATTGGTCTACTTTAATTAATTGCAATGTGGGCTAAATTGTTTAGCTGGGCCAATGCAATGTGGACTGAATTTTACAATGGGCTGGAATATTTAATTGGATCACTACATTTGATATTTGGACTGAAGATTGAAGCTTTACAGATTGGACCAGTTTGATAATGGGCTGAGAACTATTATTTGAAGAGTTCAAGTAATGGGCTAGACACTTGCAATTAGAAATTGAAGAATTGGGCCGGCTTGTGGCTCAATAGACTCTTTATTAATTTGTAATTGTGTGTCTAGGTTTGGGCCATAAATTATGTTCTTATTTATTTTATTATTGCATTTTATTATTGCTTTAATTAAATTGTGAATGAATGTCATTAAATAACATGTCATGTAGATCGCATATACACCGCTCTAGGTACTATACTGTCATGCATTGTTTTATATATTTTATTTTCTTTTCTAAATGTTAGATTAGAAAATAAATATATTTATTAATAATTAAATTGATTTTAAGAGTTAAAATTGATTGGACAATTATTAAATTAAAAACCCAACAGTTCAAAATATTAAGTGAGTGAGGGTGCAAAATATTTTGAACCCACGGCCTCCCCTATTAGCCTATTAGTAAAAATTTGTGTATGCCTCGTGCTAATCTAATTAGTCTCCCTATAGGAGGGCTGCACTGTTTTGGTTACTAGATTGGGCCCAATTAGGTGATAATTTTTTAAGTGTGAATTAATCATGATTACCCTATAGGTGACATAATTAATTTGGTACTTGAAATATTATTAATATAGGGGTTAGACACTTAAATCAATGACATCGTGGGGACTTCCTATAGAATATCCAAACGATGTCAATGATGGCCAAGTTTTAACGACTATAAATTAAATATTGCATGAGATGCTAGATATATTTAATTTAGTGGGAGGGTCCCAGCCTAGCCATAAATCACATTTATTTCTCCTATAGAGAAATGTGTTTAAGATTTTGGGGTTTTAGGTTGTCGTCATATTATAGTAGTTTTGGGTCTACTTGTGCATAATTTTTTATTCATGCATCATATATAAAAGTATTCATCATTTATGCAACTCGTGTTTAATACATTTATTTTATTTGAATGTCGTATTTCCACAACTAGTTATATGTTTAGACATCGCCAACTAATTTGCGAAAACTGTAACATGTCTCGTTATAATTCTTTTCCACTTATGACATTTGTTCGTGCTAGAAGATCCTTGTTCAAAAATAATTATAAATCTTCCAATGAAAATGGTTTTATTTTGATGAGATGGTTTATTGCATAATTTTGATTCTCACGTCAAGTACTTCGCAATAAAAACATCAAAATAGGATACCATATTTATTTTCTCGATGGAAGGGTATTTATGATAATTTGAACATTTTAATTATACAAAATATGCTATCAAGCTATAATATATCTCTACTTATGAACCGATCACGTTTTTGCAAGAGACCATTTGGTAAAACATGATTGGTCACTTTAACGTGGTGGAGGTTCCATTTGCAAACATTGATTCATGTGACATAATGTTTGAGAAATCTTTTAAGATGAGCTCTTGCGGTTCAGTGTGGACTATATTCACCAGGATGAACGTGTCCCTGAAAGGTTCAATGTAAGCTATTCATAGAGAAGAGATTATTTTAAAGCAACAGATAGTATGGTAGGCCCTCTAACCTTTTTGCTTTTGAGCAAAGATAGGACTAATGAGGAAGTAGCCTTTCCTGAAAACTCTATAATGGAGTAAGACTCTATTCATTGTGTTATGGTTAGTAATTGAGTCTATCTTGATTATAGATTCTAGAGTAACTAATCACTATTGCAAGTTGTTGCAATTTGGTCCTAGGTGACCAAATGATACAATGAGATAGAGTATAATATAAGGATAAGCACGGGTACGGTAATATGGAAAGAGCCGTAGGGCTTTTATGTTTGTGAAACAATTTAATTGTTATTTTGTCTCTTTATTATTTGAGCGGAATTATTTAGCACTTAATTTCCAGTTATTAGTTGGAATTAAGTTAAATAATGCTCTTATTATTGCGAGACAAATGGTTAACAATCTCAAAGCCTTGTAAATGGTTCTAAGTGTAATATTACTACAAGTGATAAGGGATAGACGACTCCTTGTATTAATGAACTCTTTGATAAGATCTTAAGATAATCATATTTATCTAAATAAGATTGAAAGACTAGTACAGATAGCCTCTAAGAATTTTGGAGGTGGAATCTATGTGGGCTTTTGAATTTTATTTAGAGGGTAAAATGATTAAGATCTTAGGCTTGGTTACACTTATCCAAAACTCGATTTTAATACTAGTAAGGGATGGACCTCAAAAGGATCTGAGGTGGAATCTATACTATTTTTCTGAATCTTGTTTAGAGGATCATATAACCAAGAGTCCTTATACTTTATATGGACTTAAGAGTTTGAGGATTAATACATTTCGATATGAATGGATTCTTTTGTGCTCAAGATACGAGAGAGTACGAGTAATTCATCACTTTTATTGATGATCACTCCAGATCTCGATTATATACTTAATATCTCATTAATCCGAAATGTTGAAGAAATTCTAGAATTTTGGATAGAAGTTGAGAAGTAATTAAGAGAATCGAAATAGTTCGATTTGATCGAGGTTTGTGTATCTCTCATATGAGTTTAGGAACCATTTATCGGAAAAGGAGAACAAAGTAATACCAAATCAATGATGAGTTATCCTCATTACTAGTTTCATTTGGGAATGTACACCGGAGATAGTCAGGTTCCTTCATAGCATAGTACCATTGATTCGTTTCCTAAAATACCCCTAGAGTTGTGGCATGGGTGCAAGCCCAGTCTATACCACATTCAGATTTGGGGACTTTTGGCACACAAGCTGAAAGGAAGGATTGACGAGATGGTGGCAACAATGAAGGTTTGATTATATATAAGGTATACAATGAAACTAGAAATTATTTCTTCTATAGTCCTCTGGTCCAAAAAGTATTTGTTGAGAACAAATGTGACTTTCTTAGAGGATAAGGCATATAGAAGAATACAAATCCACAAGTAAAATTCTATTGGATAAGATGTTAGAACGTGGTTTAAACAACTTGATTCCAGGTTTTCGCATAGAATTAATCTTGATGATTTGGGACTTCCTACGAAACCGATGGTTGCTGATCCTAGTGGGAGAAATAGGCAAGTGGTTCAACCACTATTTTTGCCTGGTGAACCCAATGGACAGGGAAAAACCAAAGGTTGTAGTCGAAGTTGCTCTCACTGTTCTGCCTCTTCTTTATGTTCATAAAGAGGTAGTGAAGAGGTTGATCCCAATTAGGGATATAACCAAGTAGTGGGAGAAGAGGAAGTAACTCTGTTTGGACATAATGGAAATACACTTCCAGCGACTAATTGGAGTGGGAGGGTTGTAAGACCACCTTCTTGACGCTTATTCTACGGAGAGTCTTTTTAGACAGTCTCTACTGAAATAAGAGAAGGACTCCTCATTTAGGGAAGTGGTAGAAGTTATGGAATTGAAATCATGGAAGGTGAACGAGAACTCAGAATTAGATTCCTAGTAATCCAACAAAGTTTGGATATTTGTAGACACACCCAATGGGGTCAAACCTATAGGGTGTGATGATTTTTAAGATGATAAAAGAATGGTAGATGGAAAGGTTGATACCTTTGGTGCAAGGCTTATGGTTGTGGGTTTGTGAAACCCTTCTCGCCAATAGTCATGCAACAGTTTACCTGGATCTTTTATCCATTGTCGTTCATTGTCAAAATGAGGTACGACACATGGATGTCAAGATGTTCTTTCTTGAATGCATCTTGAGGAAATCATTTACAAAGTGTAATCTGATGAGTTCATATTAAAAACCATGAAAGTAAAATTCATGACTTACAAGTTTCCAACTTTGGATTTGGGTATTTGTTCAACATATGGAATACAGAATTTGATCGAATGATTGTGATACATGTTCTTGATCAAAATCTTGATATATCTTAAGTATACTCGAGTATACAGAAAGATGAGTCAGTTTTCGCGACTATTTATTTGAATGACACTCTACTAATGTGTGAGAGTATTTTCATTAAATAGTAATTGGCACCAGCAATTAGACATGAAGGACTTGTAGATGACTGTCTATTTTTCTAGACATCCGTACTTTTCGGAGTGGGAGAAAAAAAAATGGAATAGAATAGTCTCAAGTTTCATGTAATAATAAGATACTATCTACATTTGCAATATTGAAGTCTTGAAAAGGAATAATGTTCTTTGTGGACTTTATCTATCTTATGAGTATTCTCTTAAGACTCATGGTAAGATAGAGAAGGTTCCTTATGCTTCGGCTATAGGAAGCCTTACTTTGCACTAGATAGGTCATATCTTATGTTGGGGATATTATTGGTGATTATTAGTTTGATCCAGGATCAGATCATTGAATAGAGGTAAAGCACGCACTGAAGCGTTTTTTGGAAAACGAGTAAATATTTGCTTATCTATTTAGTTGGTGATCTGATGGATTAAAACTAATTAAGATCTGATTTGACTAGGATTCTCGAGAGTCGTCAAAATTGGAATATAACTGGGAGATAATGTGGTTAATTGGTTGGGAATAACACAATCTTGGATTGTTTGTTATACAACCGTGACTTACATCGAAAGGAGTTACTATCTTGGTTGAGAACATAATCATTAGTGTAATGATGATGTTGACAAGATGGATGATTCGATGTTTCATATATACTCTAAGGGCAAGTGGGAGATTGTTGGAATTATATATGCCCATAGAGTATAATTCACGACATTTAAAAGTAAAATATTAATTGGTTGTATTAATATGATGTTGTGTTTGTCCACGGGTCGATTTGATATTACAAATTTAGTGTTTAAGTTGTTAAACACAGAAAGATTCAATTTGTGATTCGATCTAAAATTAACGTTCACGATCAGTAAATAAATATGGACAATTTATTTTGATAAGATCGTCTCGATTTTATTAAAGTCTGTCTTTGACTTTGGTAATAAAATTGAGAGTACGTTTGGAACGTATTGGACGGGACCACGTGAAATTAATTTGTGACATTGACCATACAAATTTAATTTCACTTGATTATTGTATGTGGGACCTTAATCCTAATAGGATAATGGACTTCGATTACTAACTTGAAGTTCTTTGAGGTATCAATGGGTGAGATCAAATTGCTGATCAATATCTCGGTACTTTGGGAATTAAAGTAAACTAACGAGGAACATATATTCGTATTATGGAATCCGTCACCTTTTAGGTATGATCATAATCTCACTGGTTCTTCTAGTGGACAGTTGAATCTGAGCTCAGTAATTCGACAGTGACTGTTGAATTCTATGATGTGATGGGATCACATCGAACTGTCAGACAGAAGATGAGAGTTGAGAATTTATGAATATTCGAAGAAGGGCATTTTGGTCATTTTAACTTGCTCCGAATATTCGAGTTGATCGATGGGGGTAACATGTAAGAACGATAAGTCAGAGGATATAATTATTGATTAATTGTTTCAGTAATTTCAATTTTACTAAGAGTGCAATCTCGTTCTTTTAGTGGAATAGAACGTGATTAATAAATTAATTTTGACTGATCAAGAGTTGATCGGGTCATAATTAATTTATTGGAGCTTAGTTTAATTGGGTCCGATCAGGTTCCCTCGGTGGCTTCACTATAATGGGTTTATACATGCTTTTTACCTGTATTGGGTTGTGCAGAAATGGGCCTGGGTTATGGTACTAGGCCTGGTAGGGTTTTGGAGTGTAAAGATGTTACAAATAGTCTCCCAAGACTATTTTTCTTAACCTAATAGGAAAAGTGGCGAGACACACACTAAAGTGTGTAGTGTGTGTTTCCTCTTTACAAAGAAACCCTAATCCTAGTTTAACCTAGATCTTGAAAAAGGTGACCACACACCTGCACAACTGCCATTGGAGAACACCGAGGAAAGCTTGAGGGTTTGAAGCTTTGGTGGAATCAAGAAGCAGTTGATGAAGATTATTGTAAAGCACGCTACAAAGGTAATCTTCTCAAAATCCTTTTTGTGTGCGAAATTATTTATTCCAAGTTAAATACATAGAACAGAAAATCCTGTAACGGGATAATCTATCACAAGAAATCAATTTTTGTGATTAGAGCAACCCGGGTTCCCAACAACTTCTTCCCACATATCATTTCTTTTATAATGCCATTTTTAACATGTTCTTGCAGTCTTATCTGGTACGAATAATGTCTTTCTACACGTAGTTGTACTTTTTCTAAGTAGTGCATTCTCTAGGTGTTTTTATAATTGCTTATTCTACCAATGAACCATTTCAATTGTCCAAAGTGTATTGGAGAGAACCGTGGAAGTCCCAAAATTATTCCTGAAAAGGGAGTTCCAAATCCTAAGGGTTTATTATACTAAAAAAAAATAGTCTCAATTTCTAATTGAAAAAAAATTGATTCACAATACTTGCGGGTTTTCAATTTCAAATTGCATCCCTTGGTCGTCTTAGACCATAATTTTGACTCCATCCTTCTTCCCACATATCATTTCTTATATAATGCCCTTTTGACACGTTTTGAAAACTCTTGTGTGGTTTGAATAATGTCTTTCTTCACGTGGTTGCACTTTTATTAAGTAGTGCATTATTCTCTTGGTGTCTTAATCATAGCTTATTCTACTAACGAACGATTTCAATTGTCTAAATTGCATTGAAAGGAACACTGAAAGCCCCAAAACTATTCTTGAAAACAGAATTCCAAATCCAAAGGGTTTCTACTCAAAAAAAGAGTCTCAATCTCTAACTTAAAAAATCTGACTCAAAAATTGAGTCCCCAGGTCTTCGTCGACCATAATTTTTCCTCCAACCTTCTTCCCACATATCATTTCTTTTATAATGCCATTTTTAACATGTTCCTGCAGTCTTTTCTGGTATGAATAATGTCTTTCTTCACGTAGTTGTACTTGTTCTAAGTAGTGCATTCTCTCGGTGTTTTTATCATTGCTTATGCTACCAATGAACCATTTCAATTGTCCAAAGTGTATTGGAGAGAACCGTGGAAGTCCCAAAATTATTCCTGAAAAGGGAGTTCCAAATCCTAAGGGTTTATTATACTAAAAAAAAAAATAGTCTCAATTTCTAATTGAAAAAAAATTGATTCACAATACATGCGGGTTTTCAATTTCAAATTGCATCCCTTGGTCGTCTTAGACCATAATTTTGACTCCATCCTTCTTCCCACATATCATTTCTTATATAATGTCCTTTTGACACGTTTTGAAAACTCTTGTGTGGTTTGAATAATGTCTTTCTTCACGTGGTTGTACTTTTATTAAGTTAACGCCGCGACGTATTCGTATAGCCAAGTCAAGAAATAATCGAGATCGTTCGATTTTAAATTAAATTCCGAATTTCTAAAAATATCTCCATTCTCTTGATTTAAAGTATATTAAGTCCAAGTACTTAATTCAATGTTATCCCAATATTTATTTATACAAAAATTATTTTTATTATTGAAATTAAGAAAATATATGTAAGCATGAGAGGTTCCATTATATATAATAATTATGAGAATCTTAATTTAATAATATGAAAAAGTATATGAATGGTTGATAGACTCCATTATATGTAATCATGAAGAGCATAATATTTGTATAAATATGGAAAAGTATATGAATGAATTATATACTCCATTATATATAATCATGAAGAGCATAATATTTGTATAAATATGGAAAAGTATATGAATGATTGATAAGACTCCATTATATATAATCATGAAGAGCATAATATTTGTATAAATATGGAAAAGTATATGAATGATTGATAAGACTCCATTATATATAATCATGAAGAGCATATTATTTGTATAAATATGGAAAAGTATATGAATGGTGCTTTACTTTAAGAAAAGGATGTGTTAAAATTAATAGAATTGAATGATTATGTTTACAATATGCCAACTTTATACATCTATTTAAACCCATCTCTTTTACACACAACTCTACACATAAGAATTCTTGCCATCTAAGTTCGGTAAAATTCTTGTGTCTCTCTATGTTTATAAGGATTTCGATCCTATCCTATGTTATGACGAAAATGATCCATATGCTTTCAAAAGAAAATTATGCTTGGTATACTTACTGGGATTTTATAAATCTCACTCCACGATATTTACCATTTTCGGATAATTGAAGGTTCGAGGCGGTCAACATGGAAGTGGCAAAAGTGGTTAAGATTGATGAGATAATTATGTTGAACTTTATGTAAGAAAATTATGTTCTATTTTTATTCACAAATTAAATTATGGGATTCTAATTATTCTTTTGAATAATTTTACATTACTATTTAAGTCTCGATAATATGATATGAGTCACTTTTAGTGGCACTCGAATGGTCGAGAATTCGGGTCGTCACAGTTGGTATCAGAGAAAAGAGTTTTAAAAACGATTCTGTAGATTTTTGAAATTTTATTTATTTAAAAAAAAAAAAAATCACTATTCACGTGAACTGTAAAACGACGTGCTATTCATGATGAACAGTGAACGAAATCACTATTCATTATTAAAAAAAAAAAAAATTTGAATTTTCACATGTCAAGTATGGTTATGATTTTGAAAAGCATGATGAAATTTGATGTGCGAATTTCAAGGACAAAATTCATTTTAAGCAAGGGAGTTTGTAATGTCCTGAAAATTTTATGGAATATAATTAGTTAGTGATATGATGTTTATATTGATGTCTTTGATAAATTTCTAGAAGTTCGGGGACTAAAAGAAAAATAAGATTTGACGATAAATTTTATTTGGGTTAAGTTATTAATTATTGATGGGGAGATAATTACTATATCGATATTGGATTTGTTTTGAAGACTGTGATTAATTAGGAATTATGATTCAAGAAAATGTTGATTTGGATACAACCACATTAAATTATTGTTGATTAAAGGAAAATAAGATTATATGAAATATTTTAACTCATCACTCTACTATGTCACTCTCTACGTATTGACTCCTCGAACCAGGTATGTTATATGCTTTGCAAGTCATTTACGATTTTATTTAGACATGTTAAGTATGAAATCTTCATATGTTATGAATCTTTAAGTGAAATATACATGTTGAGTATGATATGAATTGATAGAAGCCTGAATTTTAATTTATTCCTTTTTATGTAGAATCATGAGACATAGAGGATATTGATATGAATTTTGGTTCATATTAAGCTTAGTAAGACTGACTAAATTAGAAAAATAAGTTGGTTCGTAACTTTTGCCAAAAAAATATATGGAATAATATATTAAACAAACAAAATTAATAATGAATTTGTACAATAATTTATCCCTTTATCACTACCTTTGTGTAAAAACAAGGGAAAAACTGTGGATGGTTATTAGTACTTCCTCTTCAAGTTTCAATTTTCGGTTCAATAATTTATCCCTTTATCACTACCTTTGCTTAAAAGCAAGGAAAAACTGTGGATGATTATTGGTGCCACTCTTCAAGTTTCAATTCTGAAAAAAATTCGGAAAGAAAAGAAAGAAAGAGAACGGGTGTTGAGCATAATGGGAATAATATGACTTAAGAATGATTTTCAAAATAATTGTTGTCCTCGAGTTTAGAAATGATGAACCTTAAATGGACTTTGCATAATTGATTTTAGACATGGCACTAAGTATGAGAAGTCAACAGAAATGATTAGAAATATGCTCAGATTATCTATCATTTAGATTTAATGAGAAATAGCGAGACAATTTTATGAAGTTTTATGAGATGTTAAGATTATAAGTGATATGATTTTAATGAGACTTTTATGAGAAGCATTATGAAGTTAGAGATTTAAAGATTTGGTTATTGGGAATTAAGTAATGGATATTATGTTGAGTAAGTGAATTATGCCTCTATATTGAAGAGAAATTTATTATGAAATTTGGCCTTGTGATTAAATTTTTGGAATATGATTTATGACTTATAAATATAAGTATGAGTAATCTTTTGAGCCAATTAAGGTATGGAAGGAAGTGATATTGTGATATTGAAAAATATGATTTGAAATTTCTATGTTGAGGAATTATGAATTGATTTTCTGGAATATTTTTTTATGATATTGAAGTTTGATGAAATTGTGGTCAATTTTTAGATCGTTGTGATCAAATGTGGAATTATTTATTATTGTGAGTTATGAAGTATGCTTACGGTTTGAATAAGTCCAAATTTCAAAGGAAACTCTGCCTAGAATTTTATCGTTTGGAATTAAGAGCATAGTATGGTATGCAATCACTAAGAGAATTGAGGTTAGACATGCAAATTCATTTACATCACAAACGAGATTTAGTAGATGATAACAGAGATATTATTATTTTCTCGTAAGGAGAACACACAAGAGTCACACTGGAAAGAAATACATGAAACAGCAAAAGCAAAAGAAAGCAACATGGGAAATTCCTCAAATTGAGAGATGTGTTTCCGGAGTAGCCGTATCCTACCACATCTGACCTTTTGAGGAAATAAAGAAACCTTCAAAGAGGTGTGTTTCGAGAGTAAGAATACTCCGTAATCTACCACCTGGAACCTTTGAGGTACACACAAGATTTAAACATTAAGGAAATCCTAGGAAATTAGAGGGGTGTCTCGAGAGTAAGAATACTCCGTACTCTACCCCCACCTATTCTAAGATTCATAAAGTTAAGTTTACATTAACCGGACTCCATTTTCGCTTGATTCCCCTTCCTTGCGACCAATCTATCTTAACCCCTGCTGGATCTTGTATTGAGATATATGACTGCAGCTTATCCAGTAGTTCATCAATAGTAGGAGCAGAAATAAGGAGCCTTCTGGAAAATGGAGAGATGAATCCCTGTTCCACAGCATAATCAAGAAAGGTTAACAAACCATCAAAGAAATTGTTAACATTCAGAAGCCCAATAGGCTTAGTATGGAGATCTAGTTGAGCCCACGAGGTAATGTTAAAGATTTCTTCTAAGGTACCAAAACCTCCGGGCAGGGCTATAAAGGCATCAGAACCATATAGCATACAAGTTATGCGTTCATGGATGGATAAGGTTTGAACTTCATGCCCTCGTGTTTTTCCTGCAACATCTACCAAAGGGACAGGTATGACACCGATTACTTTTGATTTCTCTGCAAGAGCAGATTGGGAAACACAACCCATTAGACCACTGCTACCACCCCCATATACAAGAGTGATACCCTTTTCCCCCAGTTTCTTTCCAAGATCTACGGCCGCTTCTAGATAACTGAAGCCTTTCCCCACTTTTGATCCACAAAATACACAAATAGTTTTGATCTGTCGAAGTTTTGGTGCTTCCATCTTTGATAGTATAGAAGAGAAAACTTACGAAGAAGATGTGATTTTGAGATGCCTGAACTATGAAATATGTTTGGCTATTTAAAGCCGGAAAAATTTACTGTTTTTGATTGATTATGAAAAAGTAAAGATTTACTTTTGACAAAATCGGCCAACTTTTGACTGTTTTACCAAAGATATCACCTTTCGGTGATTTATTTCCAGCTTTATCAAAACTCGAGAAAGGAAAATATATTTTTACCAGCTTTATCAAAACGTGTGAAAGGAAACAGAAGAATATTTTTAAATGCGTATCAAAGATTTACCTTATATCATTGTTGAACTGCCAGAAGCCTCATTTTGTAAAACAGACTGGCAAACAGGATCTTTTGCTATTATATTTTGGAGACTATAACGATTTTTGTCCTCGTTAAACTGAGCATATAAGGAAAGGAGTTCACGTTGCACATACCCACTTGGGTGCGTCTCGAGAGTCAATCGAATATCATCCAAAGACTCCTTACTCAGTCCACCCTTTATGAATTTGATTTTATCATCCCGATTAGTAGAAGAATATCCTACTGTTTTGCAACGAGTATCACAGTTCCAACGAGCACATTTGTAGCAACCATTCAGCCTTTTTGCTCTTCGTTTCTTTGCGAAGGTGCTTTTGCCTAAACCAGGCATGTGCTTTGGAAATGTCATAGGTAATTCACCAGATAGTCGAACCTTTGCTTCGATCAACCAGCGAACATCTTCTGAAACATCATGAGCCATCAGCAACCTCAATCTTTCGAGTCTTATTCGATAAATTTTCCTCAGATCATTCATTGGAAGACTGGAATAATACTTGCGAATGTTTGTAAGAATGATATCCATGTTTTTGATGGATCTAACCTCTTCCCAGCATGAACTATTTAAAAGCATTAAGGATCGGAGGGAATCCGCGTGATATTGATTCCAGCAAGAAAGCGTGGAATAGAATAATGGAAAAGAGGGAACAAGAGTTTATGCGCCGTTTACTTTCTTGATAAAAGGAAGATTTGATGATGACGGGATTTGAGATATGGAATATTTTCTTGGATTTTGGGTACTGATATTTTGATATAATAATCAAGGTATAGAAATAATACGGGGATACGTGAAAGTGAAATAAGGACTGTATTGAATCAGGATTAATAAGTTTGTGCAAGTGAAAGGAATACCTTACGGGAAATGTTATGATATTTGAGTTAAGAATTTTAATTATTTGGGAGATATTTGTTTATTGAATTTTGCAGAAACTTTGGGTTACAAATATTGGAAAGATAAACTGATGATTATGTTGATATGTGAATAACATGTTTGGGTATATTACATAGAGAATATTCAGGTAATCGTTTTAAATATTTTGGGATATTTGGTGATAAGAAGAAATGACAAATTATTATGGTATGATATGTTAGTAAAGATTTATTGAAATTTTAGAGATATTAATACGAATATTTGAGGTTACATGATACGATGATAAGTGACAGGTTACATGAGTACTACAAGATATGATGAAATATCACATACGATTGGGAATTTTCATTTTGATTCAGAAGAATTTATGAGTAGACACATATGTCTATTATTGATAAGAAAAGTACATGTTCTTAAGAAAACAAAGAGATGCATTTAGTAAAAGTCCAGTGGGTTAGATATTATAATGATGAGATTACTAAGAGAAAGAAAGAAGAGAAGAGATTCTGATTAAGTGTTCAGAAATCATAAGATCAAGTAAGTTTAATTTCGAGGACGAAATTATTTTAAGGGGGTAAGTTTGTAGCGACCAAGAATTTTTACGCGATTAATAATTATTTTAATAGAAAATCGTGTCGCTACTATTTCACCCATTTTTATTAAGTTAACGCCGCGACGTATTCGTATAGCCAAGTCAAGAAATAATCGAGATCGTTCGATTTTAAATTAAATTCCGAATTTCTAAAAATATCTCCATTCTCTTGATTTAAAGTATATTAAGTCCAAGTACTTAATTCAATGTTATCCCAATATTTATTTATACAAAAATTATTTTTATTATTGAAATTAAGAAAATATATGTAAGCATGAGAGGTTCCATTATATATAATAATTATGAGAATCTTAATTTAATAATATGAAAAAGTATATGAATGGTTGATAGACTCCATTATATGTAATCATGAAGAGCATAATATTTGTATAAATATGGAAAAGTATATGAATGAATTATATACTCCATTATATATAATCATGAAGAGCATAATATTTGTATAAATATGGAAAAGTATATGAATGATTGATAAGACTCCATTATATATAATCATGAAGAGCATAATATTTGTATAAATATGGAAAAGTATATGAATGATTGATAAGACTCCATTATATATAATCATGAAGAGCATATTATTTGTATAAATATGGAAAAGTATATGAATGGTGCTTTACTTTAAGAAAAGGATGTGTTAAAATTAATAGAATTGAATGATTATGTTTACAATATGCCAACTTTATACATCTATTTAAACCCATCTCTTTTACACACAACTCTACACATAAGAATTCTTGCCATCTAAGTTCGGTAAAATTCTTGTGTCTCTCTATGTTTATAAGGATTTCGATCCTATCCTATGTTATGACGAAAATGATCCATATGCTTTCAAAAGAAAATTATGCTTGGTATACTTACTGGGATTTTATAAATCTCACTCCACGATATTTACCATTTTCGGATAATTGAAGGTTCGAGGCGGTCAACATGGAAGTGGCAAAAGTGGTTAAGATTGATGAGATAATTATGTTGAACTTTATGTAAGAAAATTATGTTCTATTTTTATTCACAAATTAAATTATGGGATTCTAATTATTCTTTTGAATAATTTTACATTACTATTTAAGTCTCGATAATATGATATGAGTCACTTTTAGTGGCACTCGAATGGTCGAGAATTCGGGTCGTCACAATAATTTTGACTCCATCCTTCTTCCCACATATCATTTCTTATATAATGTCCTTTTGACACATTTTGAAAACTCTTGTGTGGTTTGAATAATGTCTTTCTTCACGTGGTTGTACTTTTATTAAGTAGTGCATTATTCACGTAGTTGTACTTTTTCTAAGTAGTGCATTCTCTCGGTGTTTTTATCATAGCTTATTCTACCAACGAACCATTTCAATTGTCCAAAGTGTATTGGAGAGAACAGTGGAAGTCCAAAAATTATTCCTGAAAAGGGAGTTCCCAATCCTAAGGGTTTATTATACTAAAAAAAATAGTCTCAATTTCTAATTGAAAAAAAATTGATTCACAATACTTGCGGGTTTTCAATTTCAAATTGCATCCCTTGGTCGTCTTCGACCACAATTTTGACTCCATCCTTCTCTTCCCACATATCATTTCTTATACAATGCCCTTTTGACACGTTTTGAAAACTCTTGTGTGGTTTGAATAATGTCTTTCTTCACGTGGTTGCACTTTTATTAAGTAGTGCATTATTCTCTTGGTGTCTTAATCATAGCTTATTCTACCAACGAACGATTTCAATTGTCTAAATTGCATTGAAAGGAACACTGAAAGCCCCAAAACTATTCTTCAAAACAGAATTCCAAATCCAAAGGGTTTCTACTCAAAAAAAGAGTCTCAATCTCTAACTTAAAAAATCTGACTCAAAAATTGCATCCCCTGGTCTTCGTCGACCATAATTTTTCCTCCAACCTTCTTCCCACATATCATTTCTTTTATAATGCCATTTTTAACATGTTCTTGCAGTCTTGTCTGGTACGAATAATGTCTTTCTTCACGTAGTTGTACTTTTTCTAAGTAGTGCATTCTCTCGGTGTTTTTATCATTGCTTATTCTACCAATGAACCATTTCAATTGTCCATAGTGTATTGGAGAGAACTGTGGAAGTCCCAAAATTATTCCTGAAAAGGGAGTTCCAATCCTAAGGGTTTATTATACTAAAAAAAAAAATAGTCTCAATTTCTAATTGAAAAAAAATTGATTCACAATACTTGCGGGTTTTCAATTTCAAATTGCATCCCTTGGTCATCTTAGACCATAATTTTGACTCCATCCTTCTTCCCACATATCATTTCTTATATAATGCCCTTTTGACACGTTTTGAAAACTCTTGTGTGGTTTGAATAATGTCTTTCTTCACGTGGTTGCACTTTTATTAAGTAGTGCATTATTCTCTTGGTGTCTTAATCATAGCTTATTCTACTAACGAACGATTTCAATTGTCTAAATTGCATTGAAAGGAACACTGAAAGCCCCAAAACTATTCTTGAAAACAGAATTCCAAATCCAAAGGGTTTCTACTCAAAAAAAGAGTCTCAATCTCTAACTTAAAAAATCTGACTCAAAAATTGAGTCCCCAGGTCTTCGTCGACCATAATTTTTCCTCCAACCTTCTTCCCACATATCACTTCTTTTATAATGCCATTTTTAACATGTTCCTGCAGTCTTTTCTGGTATGAATAATGTCTTTCTTCACGTAGTTGTACTTTTTCTAAGTAGTGCATTCTCTCGGTGTTTTTATCATTGCTTATGCTACCAATGAACCATTTCAATTGTCCAAAGTGTATTGGAGAGAACCGTGGAAGTCCCAAAATTATTCCTGAAAAGGGAGTTCCAAATCCTAAGGGTTTATTATACTAAAAAAAAAAAATAGTCTCAATTTCTAATTGAAAAAAAATTGATTCACAATACATGCGGGTTTTCAATTACAAATTGCATCCCTTGGTCATCTTAGACCATAATTTTGACTCCATCCTTCTTCCCACATATCATTTCTTATATAATGTCCTTTTGACACGTTTTGAAAACTCTTGTGTGGTTTGAATAATGTCTTTCTTCACGTGGTTGTACTTTTATTAAGTAGTGCATTATTCACGTAGTTGTACTTTTTCTAAGTAGTGCATTCTCTCGGTGTTTTTATCATAGCTTATTCTACCAATGAACCATTTCAATTGTCCAAAGTGTATTGGAGAGAACAGTGGAAGTCCAAAAATTATTCCTGAAAAGGGAGTTCCCAATCCTAAGGGTTTATTATACTAAAAAAAATAGTCTCAATTTCTAATTGAAAAAAAATTGATTCACAATACTTGCGGGTTTTCAATTTCAAATTGCATCCCTTGGTCGTCTTCGACCATAATTTTGACTCCATCCTTCTTCCCACATATCATTTCTTATATAATTCCCATTTGACACGTTTTGAAAACTCCTGTGTGGTTTGAATAATGTCTTTCTTCACGTGGTTGTACTTTTATTAAGTAGTGCATTATTCACGTAGTTGTACTTTTTCTAAGTAGTGCATTCTCTCGGTATTTTTATCATAGCTTATTCTACCAACGAACCATTTCAATTGTCCAAAGTGTATTGGAGAGAACAGTGGAAGTCCAAAAATTATTCCTGAAAAGGGAGTTCCCAATCCTAAGGGTTTATTATACTAAAAAAAATAGTCTCAATTTCTAATTGAAAAAAAATTGATTCACAATACTTGCGGGTTTTCAATTTCAAATTGCATCCCTTGGTCGTCTTCGACCACAATTTTAACTCCATCCTTCTCTTCCCACATATCATTTCTTATACAATGCCCTTTTGACACGTTTTGAAAACTCTTGTGTGGTTTGAATAATGTCTTTCTTCACGTGGTTGTACTTTTATTAAGTAGTGCATTATTCTCTTGGTGTCTTAATCATAGCTTATTCTACCAACGAACTATTTAAATTGTCTAAATTGCATTGAAAGGAACACTGAAAGCCCCAAAACTATTCTTGAAAACAGAATTCCAAATCCAAAGGGTTTCTACTCAAAAAAAGAGTCTCAATCTCTAACTTAAAAAATCTGACTAAAAAATTGCATCCCCTGGTGTTCGTCGACTATAATTTTTCCTCCAACCTTCTTCCCACATATCATTTCTTTTATAATGCCATTTTTAACATGTTCTTGCAGTCTTGTCTGGTACGAATAATGTCTTTCTGCACGTAGTTGTACTTTTTCTAAGTAGTGCATTCTTTCGGTGTTTTTATCATTGCTTATTCTACCAATGAACCATTTCAATTGTCCAAAGTGTATTGGAGAGAACCGTGGAAGTCCCAAAATTATTCCTGAAAAGGGAGTTCCAAATCCTAAGGGTTTATTATACTAAAAAAAAAAAATAGTCTCAATTTCTAATTGAAAAAAAATTGATTCACAATACATGCGGGTTTTCAATTACAAATTGCATCCCTTGGTCGTCTTAGACCATAATTTTGACTCCATCCTTCTTCCCACATATCATTTCTTATATAATGTCCTTTTGACACGTTTTGAAAACTCTTGTGTGGTTTGAATAATGTCTTTCTTCACGTGGTTGTACTTTTATTAAGTAGTGCATTATTCACGTAGTTGTACTTTTTCTAAGTAGTGCATTCTCTCGGTGTTTTTATCATAGCTTATTCTACCAATGAACCATTTCAATTGTCCAAAGTGTATTGGAGAGAACAGTGGAAGTCCAAAAATTATTCCTGAAAAGGGAGTTCCCAATCCTAAGGGTTTATTATACTAAAAAAAATAGTCTCAATTTCTAATTGAAAAAAAATTGATTCACAATACTTGCGGGTTTTCAATTTCAAATTGCATCCCTTGGTCGTCTTCGACCATAATTTTGACTCCATCCTTCTTCCCACATATCATTTCTTATATAATTCCCATTTGACACGTTTTGAAAACTCCTGTGTGGTTTGAATAATGTCTTTCTTCACGTGGTTGTACTTTTATTAAGTAGTGCATTATTCACGTAGTTGTACTTTTTCTAAGTAGTGCATTCTCTCGGTGTTTTTATCATAGCTTATTCTACCAACGAACCATTTCAATTGTCCAAAGTGTATTGGAGAGAACAGTGGAAGTCCAAAAATTATTCCTGAAAAGGGAGTTCCCAATCCTAAGGGTTTATTATACTAAAAAAAATAGTCTCAATTTCTAATTGAAAAAAAATTGATTCACAATACTTGCGGGTTTTCAATTTCAAATTGCATCCCTTGGTCGTCTTCGACCACAATTTTAACTCCATCCTTCTCTTCCCACATATCATTTCTTATACAATGCCCTTTTGACACGTTTTGAAAACTCTTGTGTGGTTTGAATAATGTCTTTCTTCACGTGGTTGTACTTTTATTAAGTAGTGCATTATTCTCTTGGTGTCTTAATCATAGCTTATTCTACCAACGAACTATTTAAATTGTCTAAATTGCATTGAAAGGAACACTGAAAGCCCCAAAACTATTCTTGAAAACAGAATTCCAAATCCAAAGGGTTTCTACTCAAAAAAAGAGTCTCAATCTCTAACTTAAAAAATCTGACTAAAAAATTGCATCCCCTGGTGTTCGTCGACTATAATTTTTCCTCCAACCTTCTTCCCACATATCATTTCTTTTATAATGCCATTTTTAACATGTTCTTGCAGTCTTGTCTGGTACGAATAATGTCTTTCTGCACGTAGTTGTACTTTTTCTAAGTAGTGCATTCTTTCGGTGTTTTTATCATTGCTTATTCTACCAATGAACCATTTCAATTGTCCAAAGTGTATTGGAGAGAACCGTGGAAGTCCCAAAATTATTCCTGAAAAGGGAGTTCCAAATCCTAAGGGTTTATTATACTAAAAAAAATAGTCTCAATTTCTAATTGAAAAAAAATTGATTCACAATACTTGCGGGTTTTCAATTTCAAATTGCATCCCTTGGTCGTCTTCGACCAAAATTTTGACTCCATCCTTCTCTTCCCACATATCATTTCTTATACAATGCCCTTTTGACACGTTTTGAAAACTCTTTTGTGGTTTGAATAATGTCTTTCTTCACGTGGTTGCACTTTTATTAAGTAGTGCATTATTCTCTTGGTGTCTTAATCATAGCTTATTCTACCAAGGAACGATTTCAATTGTCTAAATTGCATTGAAAGGAACACTGAAAGCCCCAAAACTATTCTTGAAAACAGAATTACAAATCCAAAGGGTTTCTACTCAAAAAAAGAGTCTCAATCTCTAACTTAAAAAATCTGACTCAAAAATTGAGTCCCCAGGTCTTCGTCGACCATAATTTTTCCTCCAACCTTCTTCCCACATATCATTTCTTTTATAATGCCATTTTTAACATGTTCCTGCAGTCTTTTCTGGTATGAATAATGTCTTTCTTCACGTAGTTGTACTTTTTCTAAGTAGTGCATTCTCTCGGTGTTTTTATCATTGCTTATGCTACCAATGAACCATTTCAATTGTCCAAAGTGTATTGGAGAGAACCGTGGAAGTCCCAAAATTATTCCTGAAAAGGGAGTTCCAAATCCTAAGGGTTTATTATACTAAAAAAAAAAAATAGTCTCAATTTCTAATTGAAAAAAAATTGATTCACAATACATGCGGGTTTTCAATTACAAATTGCATCCCTTGGTCGTCTTAGACCATAATTTTGACTCCATCCTTCTTCCCACATATCATTTCTTATATAATGTCCTTTTGACACGTTTTGAAAACTCTTGTGTGGTTTGAATAATGTCTTTCTTCACGTGGTTGTACTTTTATTAAGTAGTGCATTATTCACGTAGTTGTACTTTTTCTAAGTAGTGCATTCTCTCGGTGTTTTTATCATAGCTTATTCTACCAATGAACCATTTCAATTGTCCAAAGTGTATTGGAGAGAACAGTGGAAGTCCAAAAATTATTCTTGAAAAGGGAGTTCCCAATCCTAAGGGTTTATTATACTAAAAAAAATAGTCTCAATTTCTAATTGAAAAAAAATTGATTCACAATACTTGCGGGTTTTCAATTTCAAATTGCATCCCTTGGTCGTCTTCGACCATAATTTTGACTCCATCCTTCTTCCCACATATCATTTCTTATATAATTCCCATTTGACACGTTTTGAAAACTCCTGTGTGGTTTGAATAATGTCTTTCTTCACGTGGTTGTACTTTTATTAAGTAGTGCATTATTCACGTAGTTGTACTTTTTCTAAGTAGTGCATTCTCTCGGTGTTTTTATCATAGCTTATTCTACCAACGAACCATTTCAATTGTCCAAAGTGTATTGGAGAGAACAGTGGAAGTCCAAAAATTATTTCTGAAAAGGGAGTTCCCAATCCTAAGGGTTTATTATACTAAAAAAAATAGTCTCAATTTCTAATTGAAAAAAAATTGATTCACAATACTTGCGGGTTTTCAATTTCAAATTGCATCCCTTGGTCGTCTTCGACCACAATTTTAACTCCATCCTTCTCTTCCCACATATCATTTCTTATACAATGCCCTTTTGACACGTTTTGAAAACTCTTGTGTGGTTTGAATAATGTCTTTCTTCACGTGGTTGTACTTTTATTAAGTAGTGCATTATTCTCTTGGTGTCTTAATCATAGCTTATTCTACCAACGAACTATTTAAATTGTCTAAATTGCATTGAAAGGAACACTGAAAGCCCCAAAACTATTCTTGAAAACAGAATTCCAAATCCAAAGGGTTTCTACTCAAAAAAAGAGTCTCAATCTCTAACTTAAAAAATCTGACTAAAAAATTGCATCCCCTGGTGTTCGTCGACTATAATTTTTCCTCCAACCTTCTTCCCACATATCATTTCTTTTATAATGCCATTTTTAACATGTTCTTGCAGTCTTGTCTGGTACGAATAATGTCTTTCTGCACGTAGTTGTACTTTTTCTAAGTAGTGCATTCTTTCGGTGTTTTTATCATTGCTTATTCTACCAATGAACCATTTCAATTGTCCAAAGTGTATTGGAGAGAACCGTGGAAGTCCCAAAATTATTCCTGAAAAGGGAGTTCCAAATCCTAAGGGTTTATTATACTAAAAAAAAATAGTCTCAATTTCTAATTGAAAAAAAATTGATTCACAATACTTGCGGGTTTTCAATTTCAAATTGCATCCCTTGGTCGTCTTCGACCAAAATTTTGACTCCATCCTTCTCTTCCCACATATCATTTCTTATACAATGCCCTTTTGACACGTTTTGAAAACTCTTTTGTGGTTTGAATAATGTCTTTCTTCACGTGGTTGCACTTTTATTAAGTAGTGCATTATTCTCTTGGTGTCTTAATCATAGCTTATTCTACCAAGGAACGATTTCAATTGTCTAAATTGCATTGAAAGGAACACTGAAAGCCCCAAAACTATTCTTGAAAACAGAATTACAAATCCAAAGGGTTTCTACTCAAAAAAAGAGTCTCAATCTCTAACTTAAAAAATCTGACTCAAAAATTGAGTCCCCAGGTCTTCGTCGACCATAATTTTTCCTCCAACCTTCTTCCCACATATCATTTCTTTTATAATGCCATTTTTAACATGTTCCTGCAGTCTTTTCTGGTATGAATAATGTCTTTCTTCACGTAGTTGTACTTTTTCTAAGTAGTGCATTCTCTCGGTGTTTTTATCATTGCTTATGCTACCAATGAACCATTTCAATTGTCCAAAGTGTATTGGAGAGAACCGTGGAAGTCCCAAAATTATTCCTGAAAAGGGAGTTCCAAATCCTAAGGGTTTATTATACTAAAAAAAAAAAATAGTCTCAATTTCTAATTGAAAAAAAATTGATTCACAATACATGCGGGTTTTCAATTACAAATTGCATCCCTTGGTCGTCTTAGACCATAATTTTGACTCCATCCTTCTTCCCACATATCATTTCTTATATAATGTCCTTTTGACACGTTTTGAAAACTCTTGTGTGGTTTGAATAATGTCTTTCTTCACGTGGTTGTACTTTTATTAAGTAGTGCATTATTCACGTAGTTGTACTTTTTCTAAGTAGTGCATTCTCTCGGTGTTTTTATCATAGCTTATTCTACCAATGAACCATTTCAATTGTCCAAAGTGTATTGGAGAGAACAGTGGAAGTCCAAAAATTATTCTTGAAAAGGGAGTTCCCAATCCTAAGGGTTTATTATACTAAAAAAAATAGTCTCAATTTCTAATTGAAAAAAAATTGATTCACAATACTTGCGGGTTTTCAATTTCAAATTGCATCCCTTGGTCGTCTTCGACCATAATTTTGACTCCATCCTTCTTCCCACATATCATTTCTTATATAATTCCCATTTGACACGTTTTGAAAACTCCTGTGTGGTTTGAATAATGTCTTTCTTCACGTGGTTGTACTTTTATTAAGTAGTGCATTATTCACGTAGTTGTACTTTTTCTAAGTAGTGCATTCTCTCGGTGTTTTTATCATAGCTTATTCTACCAACGAACCATTTCAATTGTCCAAAGTGTATTGGAGAGAACAGTGGAAGTCCAAAAATTATTCCTGAAAAGGGAGTTCCCAATCCTAAGGGTTTATTATACTAAAAAAAATAGTCTCAATTTCTAATTGAAAAAAAATTGATTCACAATACTTGCGGGTTTTCAATTTCAAATTGCATCCCTTGGTCGTCTTCGACCACAATTTTAACTCCATCCTTCTCTTCCCACATATCATTTCTTATACAATGCCCTTTTGACACGTTTTGAAAACTCTTGTGTGGTTTGAATAATGTCTTTCTTCACGTGGTTGTACTTTTATTAAGTAGTGCATTATTCTCTTGGTGTCTTAATCATAGCTTATTCTACCAACGAACTATTTAAATTGTCTAAATTGCATTGAAAGGAACACTGAAAGCCCCAAAACTATTCTTGAAAACAGAATTCCAAATCCAAAGGGTTTCTACTCAAAAAAAGAGTCTCAATCTCTAACTTAAAAAATCTGACTAAAAAATTGCATCCCCTGGTGTTCGTCGACTATAATTTTTCCTCCAACCTTCTTCCCACATATCATTTCTTTTATAATGCCATTTTTAACATGTTCTTGCAGTCTTGTCTGGTACGAATAATGTCTTTCTGCACGTAGTTGTACTTTTTCTAAGTAGTGCATTCTTTCGGTGTTTTTATCATTGCTTATTCTACCAATGAACCATTTCAATTGTCCAAAGTGTATTGGAGAGAACCGTGGAAGTCCCAAAATTATTCCTGAAAAGGGAGTTCCAAATCCTAAGGGTTTATTATACTAAAAAAAAATAGTCTCAATTTCTAATTGAAAAAAAATTGATTCACAATACTTGCGGGTTTTCAATTTCAAATTGCATCCCTTGGTCGTCTTCGACCAAAATTTTGACTCCATCCTTCTCTTCCCACATATCATTTCTTATACAATGCCCTTTTGACACGTTTTGAAAACTCTTTTGTGGTTTGAATAATGTCTTTCTTCACGTGGTTGCACTTTTATTAAGTAGTGCATTATTCTCTTGGTGTCTTAATCATAGCTTATTCTACCAAGGAACGATTTCAATTGTCTAAATTGCATTGAAAGGAACACTGAAAGCCCCAAAACTATTCTTGAAAACAGAATTCCAAATCCAAAGGGTTTCTACTCAAAAAAAGAGTCTCAATCTCTAACTTAAAAAATCTGACTCAAAAATTGAGTCCCCAGGTCTTCGTCGACCATAATTTTTCCTCCAACCTTCTTCCCACATATCATTTCTTTTATAATTCCATTTTTAACATGTTCCTGCAGTCTTTTCTGGTATGAATAATATCTTTCTTCATGTACTCGTACTTTTTCTAAGTAGTGCATTCTCTCGGTGTTTTTATCATAGCTTATTCTACCAATGAACCATTTCAATTGTCCAAAGTGTATTGGAGAGAACAGCGGAAGTCCAAAAATTATTCCTGAAAAGGGAGTTCCCAATCCTAAGGGTTTATTATACTAAAAAAAATAGTCTCAATTTCTAATTGAAAAAAAATTGATTCACAATACTTGCGGGTTTTCAATTTCAAATTGCATCCCTTGGTCGTCTTAGACCATAATTTTGACTCCATCCTTCTTCCCACATATCATTTCTTATATAATGCCCTTTTGACACGTTTTGAAAACTCTTGTGTGGTTTGAATAATGTCTTTATTCTCGTGGTTGCACTTTTATTAAGTAGTGCATTATTCTCTTGGTGTCTTAATCATAGCTTATTCTACTAACGAACGATTTCAATTGTATAAATTGCATTGAAAGGAACACTGAAAGCCCCAAACTATTCTTGAAAACAGAATTCCAAATCCAAAGGGTTTCTACTCAAAAAAAGAGTCTCAATCTCTAACTTAAAAAATCTGACTCAAAAATTGAGTCCCCAGATCTTCGTCGACCATAATTTTTCCTCCAACCTTCTTCCCACATATCATTTCTTTTATAATGCCATTTTTAACATGTTCCTGCAGTCTTTTCTGGTATGAATAATGTCTTTCTTCACGTAGTTGTACTTTTTCTAAGTAGTGCATTCTCTCGGTGTTTTTATCATTGCTTATGCTACCAATGAACCATTTCAATTGTCCAAAGTGTATTGGAGAGAACCGTGGAAGTCCCAAAATTATTCCTGAAAAGGGAGTTCCAAATCCTAAGGGTTTATTATACTAAAAAAAAAAATAGTCTCAATTTCTAATTGAAAAAAAATTGATTCACAATACATGCGGGTTTTCAATTTCAAATTGCATCCCTTGGTCGTCTTAGACCATAATTTTGACTCCATCCTTCTTCCCACATATCATTTCTTATATAATGCCCTTTTGACACGTTTTGAAAACTCTTGTGTGGTTTGAATAATGTCTTTCTTCACGTGGTTGTATTTTTATTAAGTAGTGCATTATTCACGTAGTTGTACTTTTTCTAAGTAGTGCATTCTCTCGGTGTTTTTATCATAGCTTATTCTACCAATGAACCATTTCAATTGTCCAAAGTGTATTGGAGAGAACAGTGGAAGTCCAAAAATTATTCCTGAAAAGGGAGTTCCCAGTCCTAAGGGTTTATTATACTAAAAAAAATAGTCTCAATATCTAATTGAAAAAAAATTGATTCACAATACTTGCGGGTTTTCAATTTCAAATTGCATCCCTTGGTCGTCTTCGACCATAATTTTGACTCCATCCTTCTTCCCACATATCATTTCTTATATAATTCCCATTTGACACGTTTTGAAAACTCTTGTGTGGTTTGAATAATGTCTTTCTTCACGTGGTTGTACTTTTATTAAGTAGTGCATTATTCACGTAGTTGTACTTTTTCTAAGTAGTGCATTCTCTCGGTGTTTTTATCATAGCTTATTCTACCAATGAACCATTTCAATTGTCCAAAGTGTATTGGAGAGAACAGTGGAAGTCCCAAAATTGTTCCTGAAAAGTGAGTTCCCAATCCTAAGGGTTTATTATACTAAAAAAAATAGTCTCAATTTCTAATTGAAAAAAAATTGATTCACAATACTTGCGGGTTTTCAATTTCAAATTGCATCCCTTGGTCGTCTTCGACCACAATTTTGACTCCATCCTTCTCTTCCCACATATCATTTCTTATACAATGCCCTTTTGACACGTTTTGAAAACTCTTGTGTGGTTTGAATAATGTCTTTCTTAACGTGGTTGTACTTTTATTAAGTAGTGCATTATTCTCTTGGTGTCTTAATCATAGCTTATTCTACCAACGAACAATTTCAATTGTCTAAATTGCATTGAAAGGAACACTGAAAGTCCCAAAACTATTCTTGAAAATAGAATTCCAAATCCAAAGGGTTTCTACTCTAAAAAAGAGTCTCAATCTCTAACTTAAAAAATCTGACTCAAAAATTGAGTCCCCAGGTCTTCGTCGACCATAATTTTTCCTCCAACCTTCTTCCCACATATCATTTCTTTTATAATTCCATTTTTAACATGTTCCTGCAGTCTTTTCTGGTATGAATAATATCTTTCTTCATGTACTCGTACTTTTTCTAAGTAGTGCATTCTCTCGGTGTTTTTATCATAGCTTATTCTACCAATGAACCATTTCAATTGTCCAAAGTGTATTGGAGAGAACAGCGGAAGTCCAAAAATTATTCCTGAAAAGGGAGTTCCCAATCCTAAGGGTTTATTATACTAAAAAAAATAGTCTCAATTTCTAATTGAAAAAAAATTGATTCACAATACTTGCGGGTTTTCAATTTCAAATTGCATCCCTTGGTCGTCTTAGACCATAATTTTGACTCCATCCTTCTTCCCACATATCATTTCTTATATAATGCCCTTTTGACACGTTTTGAAAACTCTTGTGTGGTTTGAATAATGTCTTTATTCTCGTGGTTGCACTTTTATTAAGTAGTGCATTATTCTCTTGGTGTCTTAATCATAGCTTATTCTACCAACGAACAATTTCAATTGTCTAAATTGCATTGAAAGGAACACTGAAAGCCCCAAAACTGTTCTTGAAAACAGAATTCCAAATTCAAAGGGTTTCTACTCAAAAAAAGAGTCTCAATCTCTAACTTAAAAAATCTGACTCAAAAATTGAGTCCCCAGATCTTCGTCGACCATAATTTTTCCTCCAACCTTCTTCCCACATATCATTTCTTTTATAATGCCATTTTTAACATGTTCCTGCAGTCTTTTCTGGTATGAATAATGTCTTTCTTCACGTAGTTGTACTTTTTCTAAGTAGTGCATTCTCTCGGTGTTTTTATCATTGCTTATGCTACCAATGAACCATTTCAATTGTCCAAAGTGTATTGGAGAGAACCGTGGAAGTCCCAAAATTATTCCTGAAAAGGGAGTTCCAAATCCTAAGGGTTTATTATACTAAAAAAAAAAATAGTCTCAATTTCTAATTGAAAAAAAATTGATTCACAATACATGCGGGTTTTCAATTTCAAATTGCATCCCTTGGTCGTCTTAGACCATAATTTTGACTCCATCCTTCTTCCCACATATCATTTCTTATATAATGCCCTTTTGACACGTTTTGAAAACTCTTGTGTGGTTTGAATAATGTCTTTCTTCACGTGGTTGTATTTTTATTAAGTAGTGCATTATTCACGTAGTTGTACTTTTTCTAAGTAGTGCATTCTCTCGGTGTTTTTATCATAGCTTATTCTACCAATGAACCATTTCAATTGTCCAAAGTGTATTGGAGAGAACAGTGGAAGTCCAAAAATTATTCCTGAAAAGGGAGTTCCCAGTCCTAAGGGTTTATTATACTAAAAAAAATAGTCTCAATATCTAATTGAAAAAAAATTGATTCACAATACTTGCGGGTTTTCAATTTCAAATTGCATCCCTTGGTCGTCTTCGACCATAATTTTGACTCCATCCTTCTTCCCACATATCATTTCTTATATAATTCCCATTTGACACGTTTTGAAAACTCTTGTGTGGTTTGAATAATGTCTTTCTTCACGTGGTTGTACTTTTATTAAGTAGTGCATTATTCACGTAGTTGTACTTTTTCTAAGTAGTGCATTCTCTCGGTGTTTTTATCATAGCTTATTCTACCAATGAACCATTTCAATTGTCCAAAGTGTATTGGAGAGAACAGTGGAAGTCCCAAAATTGTTCCTGAAAAGTGAGTTCCCAATCCTAAGGGTTTATTATACTAAAAAAAATAGTCTCAATTTCTAATTGAAAAAAAATTGATTCACAATACTTGCGGGTTTTCAATTTCAAATTGCATCCCTTGGTCGTCTTCGACCACAATTTTGACTCCATCCTTCTCTTCCCACATATCATTTCTTATACAATGCCCTTTTGACACGTTTTGAAAACTCTTGTGTGGTTTGAATAATGTCTTTCTTAACGTGGTTGTACTTTTATTAAGTAGTGCATTATTCTCTTGGTGTCTTAATCATAGCTTATTCTACCAACGAACAATTTCAATTGTCTAAATTGCATTGAAAGGAACACTGAAAGTCCCAAAACTATTCTTGAAAATAGAATTCCAAATCCAAAGGGTTTCTACTCTAAAAAAGAGTCTCAATCTCTAACTTAAAAAATCTGACTCAAAAATTGAGTCCCCAGATCTTCGTCGACCATAATTTTTCCTCCAACCTTCTTCCCACATATCATTTCTTTTATAATGCCATTTTTAACATGTTCCTGCAGTCTTTTCTGGTATGAATAATGTCTTTCTTCACGTAGTTGTACTTTTTCTAAGTAGTGCATTCTCTCGGTGTTTTTTTCATTGCTTATGCTACCAATGAACCATTTCAATTGTCCAAAGTGTATTGGAGAGAACCGTGGAAGTCCCAAAATTATTCCTGAAAAGGGAGTTCCAAATCCTAAGGGTTTATTATACTAAAAAAAAAAATAGTCTCAATTTCTAATTGAAAAAAAATTGATTCACAATACATGCGGGTTTTCAATTTCAAATTGCATCCCTTGGTCGTCTTAGACCATAATTTTGACTCCATCCTTCTTCCCACATATCATTTCTTATATAATGTCCTTTTGACACGTTTTGAAAACTCTTGTGTGGTTTGAATAATGTCTTTCTTCACGTGGTTGTATTTTTATTAAGTAGTGCATTATTCACGTAGTTGTACTTTTTCTAAGTAGTGCATTCTCTCGGTGTTTTTATCATAGCTTATTCTACCAATGAACCATTTCAATTGTCCAAAGTGTATTGGAGAGAACAGTGGAAGTCCAAAAATTATTCCTGAAAAGGGAGTTCCCAATCCTAAGGGTTTATTATACTAAAAAAAATAGTCTCAATATCTAATTGAAAAAAAATTGATTCACAATACTTGCGGGTTTTCAATTTCAAATTGCATCCCTTGGTCGTCTTCGACCATAATTTTGACTCCATCCTTCTTCCCACATATCATTTCTTATATAATTCCCATTTGACACGTTTTGAAAACTCTTGTGTGGTTTGAATAATGTCTTTCTTCACGTGGTTGTACTTTTATTAAGTAGTGCATTATTCACGTAGTTGTACTTTTTCTAAGTAGTGCATTCTCTCGGTGTTTTTATCATAGCTTATTCTACCAATTCACCATTTCAATTGTCCAAAGTGTATTGGAGAGAACAGTGGAAGTCCAAAAATTATTCCTGAAAAGGGAGTTCCCAATCCTAAGGGTTTATTATACTAAAAAAAGTAGTCTCAATATCTAATTGAAAAAAAATTGATTCACAATACTTGCGGGTTTTCAATTTCAAATTGCATCCCTTGGTCGTCTTCGACCATAATTTTGACTCCATCCTTCTTCCCACATATCATTTCTTATATAATTCCCATTTGACACGTTTTGAAAACTCTTGTGTGGTTTGAATAATGTCTTTCTTCACGTGGTTGTACTTTTATTAAGTAGTGCATTATTCACGTAGTTGTACTTTTTCTAAGTAGTGCATTCTCTCGGTGTTTTTATCATAGCTTATTCTACCAATTCACCATTTCAATTGTCCAAAGTGTATTGGAGAGAACAGTGGAAGTCCAAAAATTATTCCTGAAAAGGGAGTTCCCAATCCTAAGGGTTTATTATACTAAAAAAAATAGTCTCAATTTCTAATTGAAAAAAAATTGATTCACAATACATGCGGGTTTTCAATTTCAAATTGCATCCCTTGGTCGTCTTAGACCATAATTTTGACTCCATCCTTCTCTTCCCACATATCATTTCTTATACAATGCCCTTTTGACACGTTTTGAAAACTCTTGTGTGGTTTGAATAATGTCTTTCTTCACGTGGTTGTACTTTTATTAAGTAGTGCATTATTCTCTTGGTGTCTTAATCATAGCTTATTCTACCAACGAACGATTTCAATTGTCTAAATTGCATTGAAAGGAACACTGAAATCCCAAAAACTATTCTTGAAAACAGAATTCCAAATCCAAAGGGTTTCTACTCAAAAAAAGAGTCTCAATCTCTAACTTAAAAAATCTGACTCAAAAATTGAGTCCGCAGGTCTTCGTCGACCATAATTTTTCCTCCAACCTTCTTCCCACATATCATTTCTTTTATAATGCCATTTTTAACATGTTCTTGCAGTCTTATCTGGTACGAATAATGTCTTTCTTCACGTAGTTGTACTTTTTCTAAGTAGTGCATTCTCTAGGTGTTTTTATAATTGCTTATTCTACCAATTCACCATTTCAATTGTCCAAAGTGTATTGGAGAGAACCGTGGAAGTCCAAAAATTATTCCTGAAAAGGGAGTTCCAAATCCTAAGGGTTTATTATACTAAAAAAAAAAATAGTCTCAATTTCTAATTGAAAAAAAATTGATTCACAATACATGCGGGTTTTCAATTTCAAATTGCATCCCTTGGTCGTCTTAGACCATAATTTTGACTCCATCCTTCTTCCCACATATCATTTCTTATATAATGTCCTTTTGACACGTTTTGAAAACTCTTGTGTGGTTTGAATAATGTCTTTCTTCACGTGGTTGTACTTTTATTAAGTAGTGCATTATTCACGTAGTTGTACTTTTTCTAAGTAGTGCATTCTCTCGGTGTTTTTATCATAGCTTATTCTACCAATGAACCATTTCAATTGTCTAAAGTGTATTGGAGAGAACAGTGGAAGTCCAAAAATTATTCCTGAAAAGGGAGTTCCCAATCCTAAGGGTTTATTATACTAAAAAAAATAGTCTCAATTTCTAATTGAAAAAAAATTGATTCACAATACTTGCGGGTTTTCAATTTCAAATTGCATCCCTTGGTCGTCTTCGACCACAATTTTGACTCCATCCTTCTCTTCCCACATATCATTTCTTATACAATGCCCTTTTGACACGTTTTGAAAACTCTTGCGTGGTTTGAATAATGTCTTTCTTCACGTGGTTGCACTTTTATTAAGTAGTGCATTATTCTCTTTGTGTCTTAATCATAGCTTATTCTACCAACGAACGATTTCAATTGTCTAAATTGCATTGAAAGGAACACTGAAAGCCCCAAAACTATTCTTGAAAACAGAATTCCAAATCCAACGGGTTTCTACTCAAAAAAGAGTCTCAATCTCTAACTTAAAAAATCTGACTCAGAAATTGCATCCCCTGGTCTTCGTCGACCATAATTTTTCCTCCAACCTTCTTCCCACATATCATTTCTTTTATAATGCCATTTTTAACATGTTCTTGCAGTCTTGTCTGGTACCAATAATGTCTTTCTTCACGTAGTTGTACTTTTTCTAAGTAGTGCATTCTCTCGGTGTTTTTATCATTGCTTATTCTACCAATGAACCATTTCAATTGTCCAAAGTGTATTGGAGAGAACCGTGGAAGTCCTAAAATTATTCCTGAAAAGGGAGTTCCAAATCCTAAGGGTTTATTATACTAAAAAAAAAATAGTCTCAATTTCTAATTGAAAAAAAATTGATTCACAATACTTGCGGGTTTTCAATTTCAAATTGCATCCCTTGGTCGTCTTAGACCATAATTTTGACTCCATCCTTCTTCCCACATATCATTTCTTATATAATGCCCTTTTGACACGTTTTGAAAACTCTTGTGTGGTTTGAATAATGTCTTTCTTCACGTGGTTGTACTTTTATTAAGTAGTGCATTATTCACATAGTTGTACTTTTTCTAAGTAGTGCATTCTCTCGGTGTTTTTATCATAGCTTATTCTACCAATTCACCATTTCAATTGTCCAAAGTGTATTGGAGAGAACAGTGGAAGTCCAAAAATTATTCCTGAAAAGGGAGTTCCCAATCCTAAGGGTTTATTATACTAAAAAAAATAGTCTCAATTTCTAATTGAAAAAAAATTGATTCACAATACATGCGGGTTTTCAATTTCAGATTGCATCCCTTGGTCGTCTTAGACCATAATTTTGACTCCATCCTTCTCTTCCCACATATCATTTCTTATACAATGCCCTTTTGACACGTTTTGAAAACTCTTGTGTGGTTTGAATAATGTCTTTCTTCACGTGGTTGTACTTTTATTAAGTAGTACATTATTCTCTTGGTGTCTTAATCATAGCTTATTCTACCAACGAACGATTTCAATTGTCTAAATTGCATTGAAAGGAACACTGAAAGCCCAAAAACTATTCTTGAAAACAGAATTCCAAATCCAAAGGGTTTCTACTCAAAAAAAGAGTCTCAATCTCTAACTTAAAAAATCTGACTCAAAAATTGAGTCCCCAGGTCTTCGTCGACCATAATTTTTCCTCCAACCTTCTTCCCACATATCATTTCTTTTATAATGCCATTTTTAACATGTTCTTGCAGTCTTATCTGGTACGAATAATGTCTTTCTTCACGTAGTTGTACTTTTTCTAAGTAGTGCATTCTCTAGGTGTTTTTATAATTGCTTATTCTACCAATTCACCATTTCAATTGTCCAAAGTGTATTGGAGAGAACCGTGGAAGTCCAAAAATTGTTCCTGAAAAGGGAGTTCCAAATCCTAAGGGTTTATTATACTAAAAAAAAAAATAGTCTCAATTTCTAATTGAAAAAAAATTGATTCACAATACATGCGGGTTTTCAATTTCAAATTGCATCCCTTGGTCGTCTTAGACCATAATTTTGACTCCATCCTTCTTCCCACATATCATTTCTTATATAATGTCCTTTTGACACGTTTTGAAAACTCTTGTGTGGTTTGAATAATGTCTTTCTTCACGTGGTTGTACTTTTATTAAGTAGTGCATTATTCACGTAGTTGTACTTTTTCTAAGTAGTGCATTCTCTCGGTGTTTTTATCATTGCTTATTCTACCAATGAACCATTTCAATTGTCCAAAGTGTATTGGAGAGAACCGTGGAAGTCCTAAAATTATTCCTGAAAAGGGAGTTCCAAATCCTAAGGGTTTATTATACTAAAAAAAAAATAGTCTCAATTTCTAATTGAAAAAAAATTGATTCACAATACTTGCGGGTTTTCAATTTCAAATTGCATCCCTTGGTCGTCTTAGACCATAATTTTGACTCCATCCTTCTTCCCACATATCATTTCTTATATAATGCCCTTTTGACAAGTTTTGAAAACTCTTGTGTGGTTTGAATAATGTCTTTCTTCACGTGGTTGTACTTTTATTAAGTAGTGCATTATTCACATAGTTGTACTTTTTCTAAGTAGTGCATTCTCTCGGTGTTTTTATCATAGCTTATTCTACCAATTCACCATTTCAATTGTCCAAAGTGTATTGGAGAGAACAGTGGAAGTCCAAAAATTATTCCTGAAAAGGGAGTTCCCAATCCTAAGGGTTTATTATACTAAAAAAAATAGTCTCAATTTCTAATTGAAAAAAAATTGATTCACAATACATGCGGGTTTTCAATTTCAGATTGCATCCCTTGGTCGTCTTAGACCATAATTTTGACTCCATCCTTCTTCCCACATATCATTTCTTATATAATGTCCTTTTGACACGTTTTGAAAACTCTTGTGTGGTTTGAATAATGTCTTTCTTCACGTGGTTGTACTTTTATTAAGTAGTGCATTATTCACGTAGTTGTACTTTTTCTAAGTAGTGCATTCTCTCGGTGTTTTTATCATAGCTTATTCTACCAATGAACCATTCCAATTGTCTAAAGTGTATTGGAGAGAACAGTGGAAGTCCAAAAATTATTCCTGAAAAGGGAGTTCCCAATCCTAAGGGTTTATTATACTAAAAAAAATAGTCTCAATTTCTAATTGAAAAAAAATTGATTCACAATACATGCGGGTTTTCAATTTCAGATTGCATCCCTTGGTCGTCTTAGACCATAATTTTGACTCCATCCTTCTCTTCCCACATATCATTTCTTATACAATGCCCTTTTGACACGTTTTGAAAACTCTTGTGTGGTTTGAATAATGTCTTTCTTCACGTGGTTGTACTTTTATTAAGTAGTACATTATTCTCTTGGTGTCTTAATCATAGCTTATTCTACCAACGAACGATTTCAATTGTCTAAATTGCATTGAAAGGAACACTGAAAGCCCAAAAACTATTCTTGAAAACAGAATTCCAAATCCAAAGGGTTTCTACTCAAAAAAAGAGTCTCAATCTCTAACTTAAAAAATCTGACTCAAAAATTGAGTCCCCAGGTCTTCGTCGACCATAATTTTTCCTCCAACCTTCTTCCCACATATCATTTCTTTTATAATGCCATTTTTAACATGTTCTTGCAGTCTTATCTGGTACGAATAATGTCTTTCTTCACGTAGTTGTACTTTTTCTAAGTAGTGCATTCTCTAGGTGTTTTTATAATTGCTTATTCTACCAATTCACCATTTCAATTGTCCAAAGTGTATTGGAGAGAACCGTGGAAGTCCAAAAATTGTTCCTGAAAAGGGAGTTCCAAATCCTAAGGGTTTATTATACTAAAAAAAAAATAGTCTCAATTTCTAATTGAAAAAAAATTGATTCACAATACATGCGGGTTTTCAATTTCAAATTGCATCCCTTGGTCGTCTTAGACCATAATTTTGACTCCATCCTTCTTCCCACATATCATTTCTTATATAATGTCCTTTTGACACGTTTTGAAAACTCTTGTGTGGTTTGAATAATGTCTTTCTTCACGTGGTTGTACTTTTATTAAGTAGTGCATTATTCACGTAGTTGTACTTTTTCTAAGTAGTGCATTCTCTCGGTGTTTTTATCATAGCTTATTCTACCAATGAACCATTTCAATTGTCTAAAGTGTATTGGAGAGAACAGTGGAAGTCCAAAAATTATTCCTGAAAAGGGAGTTCCCAATCCTAAGGGTTTATTATACTAAAAAAAATAGTCTCAATTTCTAATTGAAAAAAAATTGATTCACAATACTTGCGGGTTTTCAATTTCAAATTGCATCCCTTGGTCGTCTTCGACCACAATTTTGACTCCATCCTTCTCTTCCCACATATCATTTCTTATACAATGCCCTTTTGACACGTTTTGAAAACTCTTGCGTGGTTTGAATAATGTCTTTCTTCACGTGGTTGCACTTTTATTAAGTAGTGCATTATTCTCTTTGTGTCTTAATCATAGCTTATTCTACCAACGAACGATTTCAATTGTCTAAATTGCATTGAAAGGAACACTGAAAGCCCCAAAACTATTCTTGAAAACAGAATTCCAAATCCAAAGGGTTTCTACTCAAAAAAGAGTCTCAATCTCTAACTTAAAAAATCTGACTCAAAAATTGCATCCCCTGGTCTTCGTCGACCATAATTTTTCCTCCAACCTTCTTCCCACATATCATTTCTTTTATAATGCCATTTTTAACATGTTCTTGCAGTCTTGTCTGGTACGAATAATGTCTTTCTTCACGTAGTTGTACTTTTTCTAAGTAGTGCATTCTCTCGGTGTTTTTATCATTGCTTATTCTACCAATGAACCATTTCAATTGTCCAAAGTGTATTGGAGAGAACCGTGGAAGTCCTAAAATTATTCCTGAAAAGGGAGTTCCAAATCCTAAGGGTTTATTATACTAAAAAAAAAATAGTCTCAATTTCTAATTGAAAAAAAATTGATTCACAATACTTGCGGGTTTTCAATTTCAAATTGCATCCCTTGGTCGTCTTAGACCATAATTTTGACTCCATCCTTCTTCCCACATATCATTTCTTATATAATGCCCTATTGACACGTTTTGAAAACTCTTGTGTGGTTTGAATAATGTCTTTCTTCACGTGGTTGTACTTTTATTAAGTAGTGCATTATTCACATAGTTGTACTTTTTCTAAGTAGTGCATTCTCTCGGTGTTTTTATCATAGCTTATTCTACCAATTCACCATTTCAATTGTCCAAAGTGTATTGGAGAGAACAGTGGAAGTCCAAAAATTATTCCTGAAAAGGGAGTTCCCAATCCTAAGGGTTTATTATACTAAAAAAAATAGTCTCAATTTCTAATTGAAAAAAAATTGATTCACAATACATGCGGGTTTTCAATTTCAGATTGCATCCCTTGGTCGTCTTAGACCATAATTTTGACTCCATCCTTCTCTTCCCACATATCATTTCTTATACAATGCCCTTTTGACACGTTTTGAAAACTCTTGTGTGGTTTGAATAATGTCTTTCTTCACGTGGTTGCACTTTTATTAAGTAGTGCATTATTCTCTTTGTGTCTTAATCATAGCTTATTCTACCAACGAACGATTTCAATTGTCTAAATTGCATTGAAAGGAACACTGAAAGCCCCAAAACTATTCTTGAAAACAGAATTCCAAATCCAAAGGGTTTCTACTCAAAAAAGAGTCTCAATCTCTAACTTAAAAAATCTGACTCAAAAATTGCATCCCCTGGTCTTCGTCGACCATAATTTTTCCTCCAACCTTCTTCCCACATATCATTTCTTTTATAATGCCATTTTTAACATGTTCTTGCAGTCTTGTCTGGTACGAATAATGTCTTTCTTCACGTAGTTGTACTTTTTCTAAGTAGTGCATTCTCTCGGTGTTTTTATCATTGCTTATTCTACCAATGAACCATTTCAATTGTCCAAAGTGTATTGGAGAGAACCGTGGAAGTCCAAAAATTATTCCTGAAAAGGGAGTTCCAAATCCTAAGGGTTTATTATACTAAAAAAAAAAATAGTCTCAATTTCTAATTGAAAAAAAATTGATTCACAATACTTGCGGGTTTTCAATTTCAAATTGCATCCCTTGGTCGTCTTAAACCATAATTTTGACTCCATCCTTCTCTTCCCACATATCATTTCTTATACAATGCCCTTTTGACACGTTTTGAAAACTCTTGTGTGGTTTGAATAATGTCTTTCTTCACGTGGTTGTACTTTTATTAAGTAGTGCATTATTCACGTAGTTGTACTTTTTCTAAGTAGTGCATTCTCTCGGTGTTTTTATCATAGATTATTCTACCAATGAACCATTTCAATTGTCCAAAGTGTATTGGAGAGAACAGTGGAAGTCCAAAAATTATTCCTGAAAAGGGAGTTCCCAATCCTAAGGGTTTATTATACTAAAAAAAATAGTCTCAATTTCTAATTGAAAAAAAATTGATTCACAATACATGCGGGTTTTCAATTTCAGATTGCATCCCTTGGTCGTCTTAGACCATAATTTTGACTCCATCCTTCTCTTCCCACATATCATTTCTTATACAATGCCCTTTTGACACGTTTTGAAAACTCTTGTGTGGTTTGAATAATGTCTTTCTTCACGTGGTTGTACTTTTATTAAGTAGTGCATTATTCTCTTGGTGTCTTAATCATAGCTTATTCTACCAACGAACGATTTCAATTGTCTAAATTGCATTGAAAGGAACACTGAAAGCCCAAAAACTATTCTTGAAAACAGAATTCCAAATCCAAAGGGTTTCTACTCAAAAAAAGAGTCTCAATCTCTAACTTAAAAAATCTGACTCAAAAATTGAGTCCCCAGGTCTTCGTCGACCATAATTTTTCCTCCAACCTTCTTCCCACATATCATTTCTTTTATAATGCCATTTTTAACATGTTCTTGCAGTCTTATCTGGTACGAATAATGTCTTTCTTCACGTAGTTGTACTTTTTCTAAGTATTGCATTCTCTAGGTGTTTTTATAATTGCTTATTCTACCAATTCACCATTTCAATTGTCCAAAGTGTATTGGAGAGAACCGTGGAAGTCCAAAAATTATTCCTGAAAAGGGAGTTCCAAATCCTAAGGGTTTATTATACTAAAAAAAAAAATAGTCTCAATTTCTAATTGAAAAAAAATTGATTCACAATACATGCGGGTTTTCAATTTCAAATTGCATCCCTTGGTCGTCTTAGACCATAATTTTGACTCCATCCTTCTTCCCACATATAATTTCTTATATAATCTCCTTTTGACACGTTTTGAAAACTCTTGTGTGGTTTGAATAATGTCTTTCTTCACGTGGTTGTACTTTTATTAAGTAGTGCATTATTCACGTAGTTGTACTTTTTCTAAGTAGTGCATTCTCTCGGTGTTTTTATCATAGCTTATTCTACCAATGAACCATTTCAATTGTCTAAAGTGTATTGGAGAGAACAGTGGAAGTCCAAAAATTATTCCTGAAAAGGGAGTTCCCAATCCTAAGGGTTTATTATACTAAAAAAAATAGTCTCAATTTCTAATTGAAAAAAAATTGATTCACAATACTTGCGGGTTTTCAATTTCAAATTGCATCCCTTGGTCGTCTTCGACCAAAATTTTGACTCCATCCTTCTCTTCCCACATATCATTTCTTATACAATGCCCTTTTGACACGTTTTGAAAACTCTTGCGTGGTTTGAATAATGTCTTTCTTCACGTGGTTGCACTTTTATTAAGTAGTGCATTATTCTCTTTGTGTCTTAATCATAGCTTATTCTACCAACGAACGATTTCAATTGTCTAAATTGCATTGAAAGGAACACTGAAAGCCCCAAAACTATTCTTGAAAACAGAATTCCAAATCCAAAGGGTTTCTACTCAAAAAAGAGTCTCAATCTCTAACTTAAAAAATCTGACTCAAAAATTGCATCCCCTGGTCTTCGTCGACCATAATTTTTCCTCCAACCTTCTTCCCACATATCATTTCTTTTATAATGCCATTTTTAACATGTTCTTGCAGTCTTGTCTGGTACGAATAATGTCTTTCTTCACGTAGTTGTACTTTTTCTAAGTAGTGCATTCTCTCGGTGTTTTTATCATTGCTTATTCTACCAATGAACCATTTCAATTGTCCAAAGTGTATTGGAGAGAACCGTGGAAGTCCAAAAATTATTCCTGAAAAGGGAGTTCCAAATCCTAAGGGTTTATTATACTAAAAAAAAAAATAGTCTCAATTTCTAATTGAAAAAAAATTGATTCACAATACATGCGGGTTTTCAATTTCAAATTGCATCCCTTGGTCGTCTTAGACCATAATATTGACTCCATCCTTCTCTTCCCACATATCATTTCTTATACAATGCCCTTTTGACACGTTTTGAAAACTCTTGTGTGGTTTGAATAATGTCTTTCTTCACGTGGTTGTACTTTTATTAAGTAGTGCATTATTCACGTAGTTGTACTTTTTCTAAGTAGTGCATTCTCTCGGTGTTTTTATCATAGATTATTCTACCAATGAACCATTTCAATTGTCTAAAGTGTATTGGAGAGAACAGTGGAAGTCCAAAAATTATTCCTGAAAAGGGAGTTCCCAATCCTAAGGGTTTATTATACTAAAAAAAATAGTCTCAATTTCTAATTGAAAAAAAATTGATTCACAATACTTGCGGGTTTTCAATTTCAAATTGCATCCCTTGGTCGTCTTCGACCACAATTTTGACTCCATCCTTCTCTTCCCACATATCATTTCTTATACAATGCCCTTTTGACACGTTTTGAAAACTCTTGCGTGGTTTGAATAATGTCTTTCTTCACGTGGTTGCACTTTTATTAAGTAGTGCATTATTCTCTTGGTGTCTTAATCATAGCTTATTCTACCAACGAGCGATTTCAATTGTCTAAATTGCATTGAAAGGAACACTGAAAGTCCCAAAACTATTCTTGAAAACAGAATTCCAAATCCAAAGGGTTTCTACTCAAAAAAAGAGTCTCAATCTCTAACTTAAAAAATCTGACTCAAAAATTGCATCCTCTGGTCTTCGTCGACCATAATTTTTCCTCCAACCTTCTTCCCACATATCATTTCTTTTATAATGCCATTTTTAACATGTTCTTGCAGTCTTGTCTGGTACGAATAATGTCTTTCTTCACGTAGTTGTACTTTTTCTAAGTAGTGCATTCTCTCGGTGTTTTTATCATTGCTTATTCTACCAATGAACCATTTCAATTGTCCAAAGTGTATTGGAGAGAACCGTGGAAGTCCTAAAATTATTCCTGAAAAGGGAGTTCCAAATCCTAAGGGTTTATTATACTAAAAAAAAAATAGTCGCAATTTCTAATTGAAAAAAAATTGATTCACAATACTTGCGGGTTTTCAATTTCAAATTGCATCCCTTGGTCGTCTTAGACCATAATTTTGACTCCATCCTTCTTCCCACATATCATTTCTTATATAATGCCCTTTTGACACGTTTTGAAAACTCTTGTGTGGTTTGAATAATGTCTTTCTTCACGTGGTTGTACTTTTATTAAGTAGTGCATTATTCACATAGTTGTACTTTTTCTAAGTAGTGCATTCTCTCGGTGTTTTTATCATAGCTTATTCTACCAATTCACCATTTCAATTGTCCAAAGTGTATTGGAGAGAACAGTGGAAGTCCAAAAATTATTCCTGAAAAGGGAGTTCCCAATCCTAAGGGTTTATTATACTAAAAAAAATAGTCTCAATTTCTAATTGAAAAAAAATTGATTCACAATACATGCGGGTTTTCAATTTCAGATTGCATCCCTTGGTCGTCTTAGACCATAATTTTGACTCCATCCTTCTCTTCCCACATATCATTTCTTATACAATGCCCTTTTGACACGTTTTGAAAACTCTTGTGTGGTTTGAATAATGTCTTTCTTCACGTGGTTGTACTTTTATTAAGTAGTGCATTATTCTCTTGGTGTCTTAATCATAGCTTATTCTACCAACGAACGATTTCAATTGTCTAAATTGCATTGAAAGGAACACTGAAAGCCCAAAAACTATTCTTGAAAACAGAATTCCAAATCCAAAGGGTTTCTACTCAAAAAAAGAGTCTCAATCTCTAACTTAAAAAATCTGACTCAAAAATTGAGTCCCCAGGTCTTCGTCGACCATAATTTTTCCTCCAACCTTCTTCCCACATATCATTTCTTTTATAATGCCATTTTTAACATGTTCCTGCAGTCTTTTCTGGTATGAATAATGTCTTTCTTCTCGTAGTTGTACTTTTTCTAAGTAGTGCATTCTCTCGGTGTTTTTATCATTGCTTATGCTACCAATGAACCATTTCAATTGTCCAAAGTGTATTGGAGAGAACCGTGGAAGTCCCAAAATTATTCCTGAAAAGGGAGTTCCAAATCCTAAGGGTTTATTATACTAAAAAAAAAAATAGTCTCAATTTCTAATTGAAAAAAAATTGATTCACAATACATGCGGGTTTTCAATTTCAAATTGCATCCCTTGGTCGTCTTAGACCATAATTTTGACTCCATCCTTCTTCCCACATATCATTTCTTATATAATGTCCTTTTGACACGTTTTGAAAACTCTTGTGTGGTTCGAATAATGTCTTTCTTCACGTGGTTGTATTTTTATTAAGTAGTGCATTATTCACGTAGTTGTACTTTTTCTAAGTAGTGCATTCTCTCGGTGTTTTTATCATAGCTTATTCTACCAATGAACCATTTCAATTGTCCAAAGTGTATTGGAGAGAACAGTGGAAGTCCAAAAATTATTCCTGAAAAGGGAGTTCCCAATCCTAAGGGTTTATTATACTAAAAAAAATAGTCTCAATATCTAATTGAAAAAAAATTGATTCACAATACTTGCGGGTTTTCAATTTCAAATTGCATCCCTTGGTCGTCTTCGACCATAATTTTGACACCATCCTTCTTCCCACATATCATTTCTTATATAATTCCCATTTGACACGTTTTGAAAACTCTTGTGTGGTTTGAATAATGTCTTTCTTCACGTGGTTGTACTTTTATTAAGTAGTGCATTATTCACGTAGTTGTACTTTTTCTAAGTAGTGCATTCTCTCGGTGTTTTTATCATAGCTTATTCTACCAATTCACCATTTCAATTGTCCAAAGTGTATTGGAGAGAACAGTGGAAGTCCAAAAATTATTCCTGAAAAGGGAGTTCCCAATCCTAAGGGTTTATTATACTAAAAAAAATAGTCTCAATTTCTAATTGAAAAAAAATTGATTCACAATACATGCGGGTTTTCAATTTCAAATTGCATCCCTTGGTCGTCTTAGACCATAATTTTGACTCCATCCTTCTCTTCCCACATATCATTTCTTATACAATGCCCTTTTGACACGTTTTGAAAACTCTTGTGTGGTTTGAATAATGTCTTTCTTCACGTGGTTGTACTTTTATTAAGTAGTGCATTATTCTCTTGGTGTCTTAATCATAGCTTATTCTACCAACGAACGATTTCAATTGTCTAAATTATATTGAAAGGAACACTGAAAGCCCAAAAACTATTCTTGAAAACAGAATTCCAAATCCAAAGGGTTTCTACTCAAAAAAAGAGTCTCAATCTCTAACTTAAAAAATCTGACTCAAAAATTGAGTCCCCAGGTCTTCGTCGACCATAATTTTTCCTCCAACCTTCTTCCCACATATCATTTCTTTTATAATGCCATTTTTAACATGTTCTTGCAGTCTTATCTGGTACGAATAATGTCTTTCTTCACGTAGTTGTACTTTTTCTAAGTAGTGCATTCTCTAGGTGTTTTTATAATTGCTTATTCTACCAATTCACCATTTCAATTGTCCAAAGTGTATTGGAGAGAACCGTGGAAGTCCAAAAATTATTCCTGAAAAGGGAGTTCCAAATCCTAAGGGTTTATTATACTAAAAAAAAAAATAGTCTCAATTTCTAATTGAAAAAAAATTGATTCACAATACATGCGGGTTTTCAATTTCAAATTGCATCCCTTGGTCGTCTTAGACCATAATTTTGACTCCATCCTTCTTCCCACATATCATTTCTTATATAATGTCCTTTTGACACGTTTTGAAAACTCTTGTGTGGTTTGAATAATGTCTTTCTTCACGTGGTTGTACTTTTATTAAGTAGTGCATTATTCACGTAGTTGTACTTTTTCTAAGTAGTGCATTCTCTCGGTGTTTTTATCATAGCTTATTCTACCAATGAACCATTTCAATTGTCTAAAGTGTATTGGAGAGAACAGTGGAAGTCCAAAAATTATTCCTGAAAAGGGAGTTCCCAATCCTAAGGGTTTATTATACTAAAAAAAATAGTCTCAATTTCTAATTGAAAAAAAATTGATTCACAATACTTGCGGGTTTTCAATTTCAAATTGCATCCCTTGGTCGTCTTCGGCCACAATTTTGACTCCATCCTTCTCTTCCCACATATCATTTCTTATACAATGCCCTTTTGACACGTTTTGAAAACTCTTGCGTGGTTTGAATAATGTCTTTCTTCACGTGGTTGCACTTTTATTAAGTAGTGCATTATTCTCTTTGTGTCTTAATCATAGCTTACTCTACCAACGAACGATTTCAATTGTCTAAATTGCATTGAAAGGAACACTGAAAGCCCCAAAACTATTCTTGAAAACAGAATTCCAAATCCAAAGGGTTTCTACTCAAAAAAGAGTCTCAATCTCTAACTTAAAAAATCTGACTTAAAAATTGCATCCCCTGGTCTTCGTCGACCATAATTTTTCCTCCAACCTTCTTCCCACATATCATTTCTTTTATAATGCCATTTTTAACATGTTATTGCAGTCTTGTCTGGTACCAATAATGTCTTTCTTCACGTAGTTGTACTTTTTCTAAGTAGTGCATTCTCTCGGTGTTTTTATCATTGCTTATTCTACCAATGAACCATTTCAATTGTCCAAAGTGTATTGGAGAGAACCGTGGAAGTCCTAAAATTATTCCTGAAAAGGGAGTTCCAAATCCTAAGGGTTTATTATACTAAAAAAAAAATAGTCTCAATTTCTAATTGAAAAAAAATTGATTCACAATACTTGCGGGTTTTCAATTTCAAATTGCATCCCTTGGTCGTCTTAGACCATAATTTTGACTCCATCCTTCTTCCCACATATCATTTCTTATATAATGCCCTTTTGACACGTTTTGAAAACTCTTGTGTGGTTTGAATAATGTCTTTCTTCACGTGGTTGTACTTTTATTAAGTAGTGCATTATTCACGTAGTTGTACTTTTTCTAAGTAGTGCATTCTCTCGGTGTTTTTATCATAGCTTATTCTACCAATTCACCATTTCAATTGTCCAAAGTGTATTGGAGAGAACAGTGGAAGTCCAAAAATTATTCCTGAAAAGGGAGTTCCCAATCCTAAGGGTTTATTATACTAAAAAAAATAGTCTCAATTTCTAATTGAAAAAAAATTGATTCACAATACTTGCGGGTTTTCAATTTCAAATTGCATCCCTTGGTCGTCTTCGACCATAATTTTGACACCATCCTTCTTCCCACATATCATTTCTTATATAATTCCCATTTGACACGTTTTGAAAACTCTTGTGTGGTTTGAATAATGTCTTTCTTCACGTGGTTGTACTTTTATTAAGTAGTGCATTATTCACGTAGTTGTACTTTTTCTAAGTAGTGCATTCTCTCGGTGTTTTTATCATAGCTTATTCTACCAATGAACCATTTCAATTGTCCAAAGTGTATTGGAGAGAACAGTGGAAGTCCAAAAATTATTCCTGAAAAGGGAGTTCCCAATCCTAAGGGTTTATTATACTAAAAAAAATAGTCTCAATTTCTAATTGAAAAAAAATTGATTCACAATACTTGCGGGTTTTCAATTTCAAATTGCATCCCTTGGTCGTCTTCGACCACAATTTTGACTCCATCCTTCTCTTCCCACATATCATTTCTTATACAATGCCCTTTTGACACGTTTTGAAAACTCTTGCGTGGTTTGAATAATGTCTTTCTTCACGTGGTTGCACTTTTATTAAGTAGTGCATTATTCTCTTTGTGTCTTAATCATAGCTTACTCTACCAACGAACGATTTCAATTGTCTAAATTGCATTGAAAGGAACACTGAAAGCCCCAAAACTATTCTTGAAAACAGAATTCCAAATCCAAAGGGTTTCTACTCAAAAAAGAGTCTCAATCTCTAACTTAAAAAATCTGACTTAAAAATTGCATCCCCTGGTCTTCGTCGACCATAATTTTTCCTCCAACCTTCTTCCCACATATCATTTCTTTTATAATGCCATTTTTAACATGTTCTTGCAGTCTTGTCTGGTACCAATAATGTCTTTCTTCACGTAGTTGTACTTTTTCTAAGTAGTGCATTCTCTCGGTGTTTTTATCATTGCTTATTCTACCAATGAACCATTTCAATTGTCCAAAGTGTATTGGAGAGAACCGTGGAAGTCCTAAAATTATTCCTGAAAAGGGAGTTCCAAATCCTAAGGGTTTATTATACTAAAAAAAAAATAGTCTCAATTTCTAATTGAAAAAAAATTGATTCACAATACTTGCGGGTTTTCAATTTCAAATTGCATCCCTTGGTCGTCTTAGACCATAATTTTGACTCCATCCTTCTTCCCACATATCATTTCTTATATAATGCCCTTTTGACACGTTTTGAAAACTCTTGTGTGGTTTGAATAATGTCTTTCTTCACGTGGTTGTACTTTTATTAAGTAGTGCATTATTCACGTAGTTGTACTTTTTCTAAGTAGTGCATTCTCTCGGTGTTTTTATCATAGCTTATTCTACCAATTCACCATTTCAATTGTCCAAAGTGTATTGGAGAGAACAGTGGAAGTCCAAAAATTATTCCTGAAAAGGGAGTTCCCAATCCTAAGGGTTTATTATACTAAAAAAAATAGTCTCAATTTCTAATTGAAAAAAAATTGATTCACAATACTTGCGGGTTTTCAATTTCAAATTGCATCCCTTGGTCGTCTTCGACCATAATTTTGACACCATCCTTCTTCCCACATATCATTTCTTATATAATTCCCATTTGACACGTTTTGAAAACTCTTGTGTGGTTTGAATAATGTCTTTCTTCACGTGGTTGTACTTTTATTAAGTAGTGCATTATTCACGTAGTTGTACTTTTTCTAAGTAGTGCATTCTCTCGGTGTTTTTATCATAGCTTATTCTACCAATGAACCATTTCAATTGTCCAAAGTGTATTGGAGAGAACAGTGGAAGTCCAAAAATTATTCCTGAAAAGGGAGTTCCCAATCCTAAGGGTTTATTATACTAAAAAAAATAGTCTCAATTTCTAATTGAAAAAAAATTGATTCACAATACTTGCGGGTTTTCAATTTCAAATTGCATCCCTTGGTCGTCTTCGACCACAATTTTGACTCCATCCTTCTCTTCCCACATATCATTTCTTATACAATGCCCTTTTGACACGTTTTGAAAACTCTTGCGTGGTTTGAATAATGTCTTTCTTCACGTGGTTGCACTTTTATTAAGTAGTGCATTATTCTCTTTGTGTCTTAATCATAGCTTACTCTACCAACGAACGATTTCAATTGTCTAAATTGCATTGAAAGGAACACTGAAAGCCCCAAAACTATTCTTGAAAACAGAATTCCAAATCCAAAGGGTTTCTACTCAAAAAAGAGTCTCAATCTCTAACTTAAAAAATCTGACTTAAAAATTGCATCCCCTGGTCTTCGTCGACCATAATTTTTCCTCCAACCTTCTTCCCACATATCATTTCTTTTATAATGCCATTTTTAACATGTTCTTGCAGTCTTGTCTGGTACCAATAATGTCTTTCTTCACGTAGTTGTACTTTTTCTAAGTAGTGCATTCTCTCGGTGTTTTTATCATTGCTTATTCTACCAATGAACCATTTCAATTGTCCAAAGTGTATTGGAGAGAACCGTGGAAGTCCTAAAATTATTCCTGAAAAGGGAGTTCCAAATCCTAAGGGTTTATTATACTAAAAAAAAAATAGTCTCAATTTCTAATTGAAAAAAAATTGATTCACAATACTTGCGGGTTTTCAATTTCAAATTGCATCCCTTGGTCGTCTTAGACCATAATTTTGACTCCATCCTTCTTCCCACATATCATTTCTTATATAATGCCCTTTTGACACGTTTTGAAAACTCTTGTGTGGTTTGAATAATGTCTTTCTTCACGTGGTTGTACTTTTATTAAGTAGTGCATTATTCACGTAGTTGTACTTTTTCTAAGTAGTGCATTCTCTCGGTGTTTTTATCATAGCTTATTCTACCAATTCACCATTTCAATTGTCCAAAGTGTATTGGAGAGAACAGTGGAAGTCCAAAAATTATTCCTGAAAAGGGAGTTCCGAATCCTAAGGGTTTATTATACTAAAAAAAATAGTCTCAATTTCTAATTGAAAAAAAATTGATTCACAATACATGCGGGTTTTCAATTTCAGATTGCATCCCTTGGTCGTCTTAGACCATAATTTTGACTCCATCCTTCTCTTCCCACATATCATTTCTTATACAATGCCCTTTTGACACGTTTTGAAAACTCTTGTGTGGTTTGAATAATGTCTTTCTTCACGTGGTTGTACTTTTATTAAGTAGTGCATTATTCTCTTGGTGTCTTAATCATAGCTTATTCTACCAACGAACGATTTCAATTGTCTAAATTGCATTGAAAGGAACACTGAAAGCCCAAAAACTATTCTTGAAAACAGAATTCCAAATCCAAAGGGTTTCTACTCAAAAAAAGAGTCTCAATCTCTAACTTAAAAAATCTGACTCAAAAATTGAGTCCCCAGGTCTTCGTCGACCATAATTTTTCCTCCAACCTTCTTCCCACATATCATTTCTTTTATAATGCCATTTTTAACATGTTCTTGCAGTCTTATCTGGTACGAATAATGTCTTTCTTCACGTAGTTGTACTTTTTCTAAGTAGTGCATTCTCTAGGTGTTTTTATAATTGCTTATTCTACCAATTCACCATTTCAATTGTCCAAAGTGTATTGGAGAGAACCGTGGAAGTCCAAAAATTATTCCTGAAAAGGGAGTTCCAAATCCTAAGGGTTTATTATACTAAAAAAAAAAATAGTCTCAATTTCTAATTGAAAAAAAATTGATTCACAATACATGCGGGTTTTCAATTTCAAATTGCATCCCTTGGTCGTCTTAGACCATAATTTTGACTCCATCCTTCTTCCCACATATCATTTCTTATATAATGTCCTTTTGACACGTTTTGAAAACTCTTGTGTGGTTTGAATAATGTCTTTCTTCACGTGGTTGTACTTTTATTAAGTAGTGCATTATTCACGTAGTTGTACTTTTTCTAAGTAGTGCATTCTCTCGGTGTTTTTATCATAGCTTATTCTACCAATGAACCATTTCAATTGTCTAAAGTGTATTGGAGAGAACAGTGGAAGTCCAAAAATTATTCCTGAAAAGGGAGTTCCCAATCCTAAGGGTTTATTATACTAAAAAAAATAGTCTCAATTTCTAATTGAAAAAAAATTGATTCACAATACTTGCGGGTTTTCAATTTCAAATTGCATCCCTTGGTCGTCTTCGACCACAATTTTGACTCCATCCTTCTCTTCCCACATATCATTTCTTATACAATGCCCTTTTGACACGTTTTGAAAACTCTTGCGTGGTTTGAATAATGTCTTTCTTCACGTGGTTGCACTTTTATTAAGTAGTGCATTATTCTCTTTGTGTCTTAATCATAGCTTACTCTACCAACGAACGATTTCAATTGTCTAAATTGCATTGAAAGGAACACTGAAAGCCCCAAAACTATTCTTGAAAACAGAATTCCAAATCCAAAGGGTTTCTACTCAAAAAAGAGTCTCAATCTCTAACTTAAAAAATCTGACTTAAAAATTGCATCCCCTGGTCTTCGTCGACCATAATTTTTCCTCCAACCTTCTTCCCACATATCATTTCTTTTATAATGCCATTTTTAACATGTTCTTGCAGTCTTGTCTGGTACCAATAATGTCTTTCTTCACGTAGTTGTACTTTTTCTAAGTAGTGCATTCTCTCGGTGTTTTTATCATTGCTTATTCTACCAATGAACCATTTCAATTGTCCAAAGTGTATTGGAGAGAACCGTGGAAGTCCTAAAATTATTCCTGAAAAGGGAGTTCCAAATCCTAAGGGTTTATTATACTAAAAAAAAAATAGTCTCAATTTCTAATTGAAAAAAAATTGATTCACAATACTTGCGGGTTTTCAATTTCAAATTGCATCCCTTGGTCGTCTTAGACCATAATTTTGACTCCATCCTTCTTCCCACATATCATTTCTTATATAATGCCCTTTTGACACGTTTTGAAAACTCTTGTGTGGTTTGAATAATGTCTTTCTTCACGTGGTTGTACTTTTATTAAGTAGTGCATTATTCACATAGTTGTACTTTTTCTAAGTAGTGCATTCTCTCGGTGTTTTTATCATAGCTTATTCTACCAATTCACCATTTCAATTGTCCAAAGTGTATTGGAGAGAACAGTGGAAGTCCAAAAATTATTCCTGAAAAGGGAGTTCCCAATCCTAAGGGTTTATTATACTAAAAAAAATAGTCTCAATTTCTAATTGAAAAAAAATTGATTCACAATACTTGCGGGTTTTCAATTTCAAATTGCATCCCTTGGTCGTCTTCGACCACAATTTTGACTCCATCCTTCTCTTCCCACATATCATTTCTTATACAATGCCCTTTTGACACGTTTTGAAAACTCTTGCGTGGTTTGAATAATGTCTTTCTTCACGTGGTTGCACTTTTATTAAGTAGTGCATTATTCTCTTTGTGTCTTAATCATAGCTTATTCTACCAACGAACGATTTCAATTGTCTAAATTGCATTGAAAGGAACACTGAAAGCCCCAAAACTATTCTTGAAAACAGAATTCCAAATCCAAAGGGTTTCTACTCAAAAAAGAGTCTCAATCTCTAACTTAAAAAATCTGACTCAAAAATTGCATCCCCTGGTCTTCGTCGACCATAATTTTTCCTCCAACCTTCTTCCCACATATCATTTCTTTTATAATGCCATTTTTAACATGTTCTTGCAGTCTTGTCTGGTACGAATAATGTCTTTCTTCACGTAGTTGTACTTTTTCTAAGTAGTGCATTCTCTAGGAGTTTTTATAATTGCTTATTCTACCAATTCACCATTTCAATTGTCCAAAGTGTATTGGAGAGAACCGTGGAAGTCCAAAAATTGTTCCTGAAAAGGGAGTTCCAAATCCTAAGGGTTTATTATACTTAAAAAAAAAATAGTCTCAATTTCTAATTGAAAAAAAATTGATTCACAATACATGCGGGTTTTCAATTTCAAATTGCATCCCTTGGTCGTCTTAGACCATAATTTTGACTCCATCCTTCTTCCCACATATCATTTCTTATATAATGTCCTTTTGACACGTTTTGAAAACTCTTGTGTGGTTTGAATAATGTCTTTCTTCACGTGGTTGTACTTTTATTAAGTAGTGCATTATTCACGTAGTTGTACTTTTTCTAAGTAGTGCATTCTCTCGGTGTTTTTATCATAGCTTATTCTACCAATGAACCATTTCAATTGTCTAAAGTGTATTGGAGAGAACAGTGGAAGTCCAAAAATTATTCCTGAAAAGGGAGTTCCCAATCCTAAGGGTTTATTATACTAAAAAAAATAGTCTCAATTTCTAATTGAAAAAAAATTGATTCACAATACTTGCGGGTTTTCAATTTCAAATTGCATCCCTTGGTCGTCTTCGACCACAATTTTGACTCCATCCTTCTCTTCCCACATATCATTTCTTATACAATGCCCTTTTGACACGTTTTGAAAACTCTTGCGTGGTTTGAATAATGTCTTTCTTCACGTGGTTGCACTTTTATTAAGTAGTGCATTATTCTCTTTGTGTCTTAATCATAGCTTATTCTACCAACGAACGATTTCAGTTGTCTAAATTGCATTGAAAGGAACACTGAAAGCCCCAAAACTATTCTTGAAAACAGAATTCCAAATCCAAAGGGTTTCTACTCAAAAAAGAGTCTCAATCTCTAACTTAAAAAATCTGACTCAAAAATTGCATCCCCTGGTCTTCGTCGACCATAATTTTTCCTCCAACCTTCTTCCCACATATCATTTCTTTTATAATGCCATTTTTAACATGTTCTTGCAGTCTTGTCTGGTACGAATAATGTCTTTCTTCACGTAGTTGTACTTTTTCTAAGTAGTGCATTCTCTCGGTGTTTTTATCATTGCTTATTCTACCAATGAACCATTTCAATTGTCCAAAGTGTATTGGAGAGAACCGTGGAAGTCCTAAAATTATTCCTGAAAAGGGAGTTCCAAATCCTAAGGGTTTATTATACTAAAAAAAAAATAGTCTCAATTTCTAATTGAAAAAAAATTGATTCACAATACTTGCGGGTTTTCAATTTCAAATTGCATCCCTTGGTCGTCTTAGACCATAATTTTGACTCCATCCTTCTTCCCACATATCATTTCTTATATAATGCCCTTTTGACACGTTTTGAAAACTCTTGTGTGGTTTGAATAATGTCTTTCTTCACGTGGTTGTACTTTTATTAAGTAGTGCATTATTCACATAGTTGTACTTTTTCTAAGTAGTGCATTCTCTCGGTGTTTTTATCATAGCTTATTCTACCAATTCACCATTTCAATTGTCCAAAGTGTATTGGAGAGAACAGTGGAAGTCCAAAAATTATTCCTGAAAAGGGAGTTCCCAATCCTAAGGGTTTATTATACTAAAAAAAATAGTCTCAATTTCTAATTGAAAAAAAATTGATTCACAATACATGCGGGTTTTCAATTTCAGATTGCATCCCTTGGTCGTCTTAGACCATAATTTTGACTCCATCCTTCTCTTCCCACATATCATTTCTTATACAATGCCCTTTTGACACGTTTTGAAAACTCTTGTGTGGTTTGAATAATGTCTTTCTTCACGTGGTTGTACTTTTATTAAGTAGTGCATTATTCTCTTGGTGTCTTAATCATAGCTTATTCTACCAACGAACGATTTCAATTGTCTAAATTGCATTGAAAGGAACACTGAAAGCCCAAAAACTATTCTTGAAAACAGAATTCCAAATCCAAAGGGTTTCTACTCAAAAAAAGAGTCTCAATCTCTAACTTAAAAAATCTGACTCAAAAATTGAGTCCCCAGGTCTTCGTCGACCATAATTTTTCCTCCAACCTTCTTCCCACATATCATTTCTTTTATAATGCCATTTTTAACATGTTCTTGCAGTCTTATCTGGTACGAATAATGTCTTTCTTCACGTAGTTGTACTTTTTCTAAGTAGTGCATTCTCTAGGTGTTTTTATAATTGCTTATTCTACCAATTCACCATTTCAATTGTCCAAAGTGTATTGGAGAGAACCGTGGAAGTCCAAAAATTATTCCTGAAAAGGGAGTTCCAAATCCTAAGGGTTTATTATTCTAAAAAAAAAAATAGTCTCAATTTCTAATTGAAAAAAAATTGATTCACAATACATGCGGGTTTTCAATTTCAAATTGCATCCCTTGGTCGTCTTAGACCATAATTTTGACGACATCCTTCTTCCCACATATCATTTCTTATATAATGTCCTTTTGACACGTTTTGAAAACTCTTGTGTGGTTTGAATAATGTCTTTCTTCACGTGGTTGTACTTTTATTAAGTAGTGCATTATTCACGTAGTTGTACTTTTTCTAAGTAGTGCATTCTCTCGGTGTTTTTATCATAGCTTATTCTACCAATGAACCATTTCAATTGTCTAAAGTGTATTGGAGAGAACAGTGGAAGTCCAAAAATTATTCCTGAAAAGGGAGTTCCCAATCCTAAGGGTTTATTATACTAAAAAAAATAGTCTCAATTTCTAATTGAAAAAAAATTGATTCACAATACTTGCGGGTTTTCAATTTCAAATTGCATCCCTTGGTCGTCTTCGACCACAATTTTGACTCCATCCTTCTCTTCCCACATATCATTTCTTATACAATGCCCTTTTGACACGTTTTGAAAACTCTTGCGTGGTTTGAATAATGTCTTTCTTCACGTGGTTGCACTTTTATTAAGTAGTGCATTATTCTCTTTGTGTCTTAATCATAGCTTATTCTACCAACGAACGATTTCAATTGTCTAAATTGCATTGAAAGGAACACTGAAAGCCCCAAAACTATTCTTGAAAACAGAATTCCAAATCCAAAGGGTTTCTACTCAAAAAAGAGTCTCAATCTCTAACTTAAAAAATCTGACTCAAAAATTGCATCCCCTGGTCTTCGTCGACCATAATTTTTCCTCCAACCTTCTTCCCACATATCATTTCTTTTATAATGCCATTTTTAACATGTTCTTGCAGTCTTGTCTGGTACGAATAATGTCTTTCTTCACGTAGTTGTACTTTTTCTAAGTAGTGCATTCTCTCGGTGTTTTTATCATTGCTTATTCTACCAATGAACCATTTCAATTGCCCAAAGTGTATTGGAGAGAACCGTGGAAGTCCTAAAATTATTCCTGAAAAGGGAGTTCCAAATCCTAAGGGTTTATTATACTAAAAAAAAAATAGTCTCAATTTCTAATTGAAAAAAAATTGATTCACAATACTTGCGGGTTTTCAATTTCAAATTGCATCCCTTGGTCGTCTTAGACCATAATTTTGACTCCATCCTTCTTCCCACATATCATTTCTTATATAATGCCCTTTTGACACGTTTTGAAAACTCTTGTGTGGTTTGAATAATGTCTTTCTTCACGTGGTTGTACTTTTATTAAGTAGTGCATTATTCTCTTGGTGTCTTAATCATAGCTTATTCTACCAACGAACGATTTCAATTGTCTAAATTGCATTGAAAGGAACACTGAAAGCCCAAAACTATTCTTGAAAACAGAATTCCAAATCCAAAGGGTTTCTACTCAAAAAAAGAGTCTCAATCTCTAACTTAAAAAATCTGACTCAAAAATTGAGTCCCCAGGTCTTCGTCGACCATAATTTTTCCTCCAACCTTCTTCCCACATATCATTTCTTTTATAATGCCATTTTTAACATGTTCTTGCAGTCTTATCTGGTACGAATAATGTCTTTCTTCACGTAGTTGTACTTTTTCTAAGTAGTGCATTCTCTAGGTGTTTTTATAATTGCTTATTCTACCAATTCACCATTTCAATTGTCCAAAGTGTATTGGAGAGAACCGTGGAAGTCCTAAAATTATTCCTGAAAAGGGAGTTCCAAATCCTAAGGGTTTATTATTCTAAAAAAAAAAATAGTCTCAATTTCTAATTGAAAAAAAATTGATTCACAATACATGCGGGTTTTCAATTTCAAATTGCATCCCTTGGTCGTCTTAGACCATAATTTTGACGACATCCTTCTTCCCACATATCATTTCTTATATAATGTCCTTTTGACACGTTTTGAAAACTCTTGTGTGGTTTGAATAATGTCTTTCTTCACGTGGTTGTACTTTTATTAAGTAGTGCATTATTCACGTAGTTGTACTTTTTCTAAGTAGTGCATTCTCTCGGTGTTTTTATCATAGCTTATTCTACCAATGAACCATTTCAATTGTCTAAAGTGTATTGGAGAGAACAGTGGAAGTCCAAAAATTATTCCTGAAAAGGGAGTTCCCAATCCTAAGGGTTTATTATACTAAAAAAAAATAGTCTCAATTTCTAATTGAAAAAAAATTGATTCACAATACTTGCGGGTTTTCAATTTCAAATTGCATCCCTTGGTCGTCTTCGACCACAATTTTGACTCCATCCTTCTCTTCCCACATATCATTTCTTATACAATGCCCTTTTGACACGTTTTGAAAACTCTTGCGTGGTTTGAATAATGTCTTTCTTCACGTGGTTGCACTTTTATTAAGTAGTGCATTATTCTCTTTGTGTCTTAATCATAGCTTATTCTACCAACGAACGATTTCAATTGTCTAAATTGCATTGAAAGGAACACTGAAAGCCCCAAAACTATTCTTGAAAACAGAATTCCAAATCCAAAGGGTTTCTACTCAAAAAAGAGTCTCAATCTCTAACTTAAAAAATCTGACTCAAAAATTGCATCCCCTGGTCTTCGTCGACCATAATTTTTCCTCCAACCTTCTTCCCACATATCATTTCTTTTATAATGCCATTTTTAACATGTTCTTGCAGTCTTTTCTGGTACCAATAATGTCTTTCTTCACGAAGTTGTACTTTTTCTAAGTAGTGCATTCTCTCGGTGTTTTTATCATTGCTTATTCTACCAATGAACCATTTCAATTGTCCAAAGTGTATTGGAGAGAACCGTGGAAGTCCTAAAATTATTCCTGAAAAGGGAGTTCCAAATCCTAAGGGTTTATTATACTAAAAAAAAAATAGTCTCAATTTCTAATTGAAAAAAAATTGATTCACAATACTTGCGGGTTTTCAATTTCAAATTGCATCCCTTGGTCGTCTTAGACCATAATTTTGACTCCATCCTTCTTCCCACATATCATTTCTTATATAATGCCCTTTTGACACGTTTTGAAAACTCTTGTGTGGTTTGAATAATGTCTTTCTTCACGTGGTTGTACTTTTATTAAGTAGTGCATTATTCACATAGTTGTACTTTTTCTAAGTAGTGCATTCTCTCGGTGTTTTTATCATAGCTTATTCTACCAATTCACCATTTCAATTGTCCAAAGTGTATTGGAGAGAACAGTGGAAGTCCAAAAATTATTCCTGAAAAGGGAGTTCCCAATCCTAAGGGTTTATTATACTAAAAAAAATAGTCTCAATTTCTAATTGAAAAAAAATTGATTCACAATACTTGCGGGTTTTCAATTTCAAATTGCATCCCTTGGTCGTCTTCGACCATAATTTTGACTCCATCCTTCTTCCCACATATCATTTCTTATATAATTCCTATTTGACACGTTTTGAAAACCCTTGTGTGGTTTGAATAATGTCTTTCTTCACGTGGTTGTACTTTTATTAAGTAGTACATTATTCACGTAGTTGTACTTTTTCTAAGTAGTGCATTCTCTCGGTGTTTTTATCATAGCTTGTTCTACCAATGAACCATTTCAATTGTCCAAAGTGTATTGGAGAGAACAGTGGAAGTCCCAAAATTATTCCTGAAAAGGGAGTTCCCAATCCTAAGGGTTTATTATACTAAAAAAAATAGTCTCAATTTCTAATTGAAAAAAAATTGATTCACAATACTTGCGGGTTTTCAATTTCAAATTGCATCCCTTGGTCGTCTTCGACCACAATTTTGACTCCATCCTTCTCTTCCCACATATCATTTCTTATACAATGCCCTTTTGACACGTTTTGAAAACTCTTGTGTGGTTTGAATAATGTCTTTCTTCACGTGGTTGCACTTTTATTAAGTAGTGCATTATTCTCTTTGTGTCTTAATCATAGCTTATTCTACCAACGAACGATTTCAATTGTCTAAATTGCATTGAAAGGAACACTGAAAGCCCCAAAACTATTCTTGAAATCAGAATTCCAAATCCAAAGGGTTTCTACTCAAAAAAAGAGTCTCAATCTCTAACTTAAAAAATCTGTCTCAAAAATTGCATCCCCTGGTCTTCGTCGACCATAATTTTTCCTCTAACCTTCTTCCCACATATCATTTCTTTTATAATGCCATTTTTAACATGTTCTTGCAGTCTTGTCTGGTACGAATATTGTCTTTCTTCACGTAGTTGTACTTTTTCTAAGTAGTGCATTCTCTCGGTGTTTTTATCATTGCTTATTCTACCAATGAACCATTTCAATTGTCCAAAGTGTATTGGAGAGAACCGTGGAAGTCCCAAAATTATTCCTGAAAAGGGAGTTCCAAATCCTAAGGGTTTATTATACTAAAAAAAAAATAGTCTCAATTTCTAATTGAAAAAAAATTGATTCACAATACTTGCGGGTTTTCAATTTCAAATTGCATCCCTTGGTCGTCTTAGACCATAATTTTGACTCCATCCTACTTCCCACATATCATTTCTTATATAATGCCCTTTTGACACGTTTTGAAAACTCTTGTGTGGTTTGAATAATGTCTTTCTTCACGTGGTTGTACTTTTATTAAGTAGTGCATTATTCACGTAGCTGTACTTTTTCGAAGTAGTGCATTCTCTCGGTGTTTTTATCATAGCTTATTCTACCAATGAACCATTTCAATTGTCCAAAGTGTATTGGAGAGAACAGTGGAAGTCCCAAAATTATTCCTGAAAAGGGAGTTCCCAATCCTAAGGGTTTATTATACTAAAAAAAATAGTCTCAATTTCTAATTGAAAAAATTGATTCACAATACTTTCGGGTTTTCAATTTCAAATTGCATCCCTTGGTCGTCTTCGACAACAATTTTGACTCCATCCTTCTCTTCCCACTTATCATTTCTTATACAATGCCCTTTTGACACGTTTTGAAAACTCTTGTGTGGTTTGAATAATGTCTTTCTTCACGTGGTTGTACTTTTATTAAGTAGTGCATTATTCTCTTGGTGTCTTAATCATAGCTTATTCTACCAACGAACGATTTCAATTGTCTAAATTGCATTGAAAGGAACACTGAAAGCCCCAAAACTATTCTTGAAAACAGAATTCCAAATCCAAAGGGTTTCTACTCAAAAAAAGAGTCTCAATCTCTAACTTAAAAAATCTGACTCAAAAATTGCATCCCCTGGTCTTCGTCCACCATAATTTTTCCTCCAACCTTCTTCCCACATATCATTTTTTTTATAATACCATTTTTAACATGTTCTTGCAGTCTTGTCTAGTACGAATAATGTCTTTCTTCACGTAGTTGTACTTTTTCTAAGTAGTGCATTCTCTCGGTGTTTTTATCATTGCTTATTCTACCAATGAACCATTTCAATTGTCCAAAGTGTATTGGAGAGAACCGTGGAAGTCCCAAAATTATTCCTGAAAAGGGAGTTCCAAATCCTAAGGGCTTATTATACTAAAAAAAAAAATAGTCTCAATTTCTAATTGAAAAAAAATTGATTCACAACACTTGCGGGTTTTCAATTTTAAATTGCATCCCTTGGTCGTCTTAGACCATAATTTTGACTCCATCCTTCTTCCCACATATCATTTCTTTTATAATGCCCTTTTGACACGTTTTGAAAACTCTTGTGTGGTTTGAATAATGTCTTTCTTCACGTGGTTGCACTTTTATTAAATAGTGCATTATTCTCTTGGTGTCTTAATCATAGCTTATTCTACTTACGAACATTTTCAATTGTCTAAATTGCATTGAAAGGAACACTGAAAGCCCCAAAACTATTCTTGAAAACAGAATTCCAAATCCAAAGGGTTTCTACTCAAAAAAAGAGTCTCAATCTCTAACTTAAAAAATCTGACTCAAAAATTGAGTCCCCAGGTCTTCGTCGACCATAATTTTTCCTCCAACCTTCTTCCCACATATCATTTCTTTTATAATGCCATTTTTAACATGTTCCTGCAGTCTTTTCTGGTATGAATAATATCTTTCTTCACGTAGGATTACTTTTTCTAAGTAGTGCATTCTCTCGGTGTTTTTATCATTGCTTATGCTACCAATGAACCATTTCAATTGTCCAAAGTGTATTGGAGAGAACCGTGGAAGTCCCAAAATTATTCCTGAAAAGGGAGTTCCCAATCCTAAGGTAAATTATACTAAAAAAAATAGTCTCAATTTCTAATTGAAAAAAAATTGATTCACAATACTTGCGGGTTTTCAATTTCAAATTGCATCCCTTGGTCGTCTTCGACCATAATTTTGACTCCATCCTTCTTCCCACATATCATTTCTTATATAATTCCCATTTGACACGTTTTGAAAACTCTTGTGTGGTTTGAATAATGTCTTTCTTCACGTGGTTGTACTTTTATTAAGTAGTACATTATTCACGTAGTTGTACTTTTTCTAAGTAGTGCATTCTCTCGGTGTTTTTATCATAGTTTGTTCTACCAATGAACCATTTCAATTGTCCAAAGTGTGTTGGAGAGAACAGTGGAAGTCCCAAAATTATTCCTGAAAAGGGAGTTCCCAATCCTAAGGGTTTATTATACTAAAAAAAATAGTCCCAATTTCTAATTGAAAAAAAATTGATTCACAATACTTGCGGGTTTTCAATTTAAAATTGCATCCCTTGGTCGTCTTCGACCACAATTTTGACTCCATTCTTCTCTTCCCACATATCATTTCTTATACAATGCCCTTTCGACACGTTTTGAAAACTCTTGTGTGGTTTGAATAATGTCTTTCTTCACGTGGTTGCACTTTTATTAAGTAGTGCATTATTCTCTTGGTGTCTTAATCATAGCTTATTCTACCAACGAACGATTTCAATTGTCTAAATTGTATTGAAAGGAACACTGAAAGCCCCAAAACTATTCTTGAAAACAGAATTCCAAATCCAAAGGGTTTCTACTCAAAAAAAGAGTCTCAATCTCTAACTTAAAAAATCTGACTCAAAAATTGAGTCCCCAGGTCTTCGTCGACCATAATATTTCCTCCAACCTTCTTCCCACATATCATTTCTTTTATAATGCCATTTTTAACATGTTCCTGCAGTCTTTTCTGGTATGAATAATATCTTTCTTCACGTAGGATTACTTTTTCTAAGTAGTGCATTCTCTCGGTGTTTTTATCATTGCTTATGCTACCAATGAACCATTTCAATTGTCCAAATTGTATTGGAGAGAACCGTGGAAGTCCCAAAATTATTTCTGAAAAGGGAGTTTCCAATCCTAAGGGTTTATTATACTAAAAAAAATAGTCTCAATTTCTAATTGAAAATAATTGATTCACAATACTTGCGGGTTTTCAATTTCAAATTGCATCCCTTGGTCGTCTTCGACCATAATTTTGACTCCATCCTTCTTCCCACATATCATTTCTTATATAATTCCCATTTGACACGTTTTGAAAACTCTTGTGTGGTTTGAATAATGTCTTTCTTCATGTGGTTGTACTTTTATTAAGTAGTACATTATTCACGTAGTTGTACTTTTTCTAAGTAGTGCATTCTCTCGGTGTTTTTATCATAGTTTGTTCTACCAATGAACCATTTCAATTGTCCAAAGTGTGTTGGAGAGAACAGTGGAAGTCCCAAAATTATTCCTGAAAAGGGAGTTCCCAATCCTAAGGGTTTATTATACTAAAAAAAATAGTCTCAATTTCTAATTGAAAAAAAATTGATTCACAATACTTGCGGGTTTTCAATTTCAAATTGCATCCCCTGGTCGTCTTCGACCACAATTTTGACTCCATCCTTCTCTTCCCACATATCATTTCTTATACACTGCCATTTTGACACGTTTTGAAAACTCTTGTGTGGTTTGAATTGTAAGGTCCCAAATATTTTCATAAAGCAAAATTTATTTTCTTTATATGCTATTATACATGCTTTGAAGGTTAGGGGCTAAGTGGTAAATATACAAAATTTCTTTCAATTTACCCCATATATATATAAGTTTTTATGAGATATTGATAAATATATCAATATTGGGCTCGTTGGATAGCTTGTATTTAATCATGTATGATAGGCTCGAGAAAGTTTGATTCAGATTAATGAAGCCTAATTTATTTAAGATTAAGGAAGTTATCAATAAATGTTATTTTACTATTTGTGTTTGAGTTATAATGGTTAAGTTATGGCCGTTGAGATTTTAGAGAGAATATGAGGTTTCTTGGATTTTAGTGGTTTTAGATTAGATAGGTAGGATAGAAATGGTCTCTTCCTTTCATGATGATGTGTCCCATCAAGTATATTTTATAAGATATTTCACATTTCATGATGATGTGTCCCATCAAGTATATTTTATAAGATATTTCATATTTCATGATGATAGAGACGTGAGGATATTTTACACAATCCTATTCAAGTATCACCACTCTTCCTTCACGTGTATATATATCTCTTTAAGTATATTTTTATTTGCAAACGCAAATAGAATTCATCCAAAATCTTCATAGTCTACGAAGAAAGAAATATATTATCAAGTCTTGAGCAGTTTTAAGGAGTACAAAATTTATTTTGTGAGCAGCAAATCAAGTTTTTCAAAGACTTAAGGTAGGATAACGAGGTGCAGTTGATTTTATCCTGTTTAAATTATTTTTCCATGTTGTTAATTTATCATGCTTATGAAAGTAAATGATATGATATGATATGATGTTTATGGCCATCCGGTACCAAAGATATGATATGATTGAGCTGTTACCGGTTTTCTAAAGATATGATGACGGTATGATATTCTTGGCACATGCGTTTGATATTTTATTCGGGATAGCACCATAATTTTCGTGTCCTACTGAGTATTCCATATACTCACCCCTACTATTTTACAGATTAGAACGAATCGTTGATTGGAGGTTGATGCAGTGGTGTCGAGATGCCAGGATCTAAGGATTTCAATAATTAAATCTGGCGTAATTTTTATTAAATAACTTTATTACCAGTAGTATTTCATTTTGTTAATTTACGGATATTTCTTTTGTTCCGTTTCTGATTTTGGATTGAAGAATGTTTCCTACGCTGTTCTACATGAACGTATGATATTTACGCATTTATTGTTTTGACCAACTTCATGAATTGATACGTATCTATCCCCTATGGAGAATTTTAAACTTTAGCCTGACACCTAGTTCTTTTGACAATGATGGTGCATTCTAGTAGACATTATTAGAATAATGTTCCGTCTCTATCAATTGTATTTTCCTTAGGACTAGTATTTAAATCAAATTTGTGAATTGTTCCAAATTCTACAAGCAGGCAAGCGTAGGACATGCTATACGTAAATGCTCTAACTGATCCGATTTCTTTTAAAATAGAGTTTGGTATTATATTAGTCTCAATAATATATTTTAAATTGAGTTTGAATGATAGAAATTCTATTCATATGGTTTACTTTGATTTCTTTTTATATAAATAATAAGGTTTATAACTAACAAGATCCTTTATAAAATTATAAACTATAACAGAAATAAAGCTTGCACGACCGGTCAAGTTCTATAATTTTGGGTCATTACATGAATAATGTCTTTCTTCACGTGGTTGCACTTTTATTAAGTAGTGCATTATTCTCTTGGTGTCTTAATAATAGCTTATTCTACCAATGAACGATTTCAATTGTCTAAATTGCATTGAAAGGAACACTGAAAGCCCCAAAACTATTCTTGAAAACAGAATTCCAAATCCAAAGGGTTTCTACTCAAAAAAAGAGTCTCAATCTCTAACTTAAAAAATCTGACTCAAAAATTGAGTCCCCAGGTCTTCGTCGACCATAATTTTTCCTCCAACCTTCTTCCCACATATCATTTCTTTTATAATGCCATTTTTAACATGTTCCTGCAGTCTTTTCTGGTATGAATAATGTCTTTCTTCACGTAGTTGTACTTTTTCTAAGTAGTGCATTCTCTCGGTGTTTTTATCATTGCTTATTCTACCAATGAACCATTTCAATTGTCCAAAGTGTATTGGAGAGAACCGTGGAAGTCCCAAAATTATTCCTGAAAAGGGAGTTCCAAATCCTAAGGGTTTATTATACTAAAAAAAAAATAGTCTCAATTTCTAATTGAAAAAAAATTGATTCACAATACTTGCGGGTTTTCAATTTCAAATTGCATCCCTTGGTCGTCTTAGACCATAATTTTGACTCCATCCTTCTTCCCACATATCATTTCTTATATAATGCCCTTTTGACACGTTTTGAAAACTCTTGTGTGGTTTGAATAATGTCTTTCTTCACGTGGTTGTACTTTTATTAAGTAGTGCATTATTCACGTAGTTGTACTTTTCTAAGTAGTGCATTCTCTCGGTGTTTTTATCATTGCTTATTCTACCAATGAACCATTTCAATTGTCCAAAGTGTATTGGAGAGAACCGTGGAAGTCCCAAAATTATTCCTGAAAAGGGAGTTCCAAATCCTAAGGGTTTATTATACTAAAAAAAATAGTCTCAATTTCTAATTGAAAAAAAATTGATTCACAATACTTGCGGGTTTTCAATTTCAAATTGCATCCCTTGGTCGTCTTCGACCACAATTTTGACTCCATCCTTCTCTTCCCACATATCATTTCTTATACAATGCCCTTTTGACACGTTTTGAAAACTCTTGTGTGGTTTGAATAATGTCTTTCTTCACGTGGTTGCACTTTCATTAAGTAGTGCATTATTCTCTTGGTGTCTTAATCATAGCTTATTCTACCAACGAACGATTTCAATTGTCTAAATTGCATTGAAAGGAACACTGAAAGCCCCAAAACTATTCTTGAAAACAGAATTCCAAATCCAAAGGGTTTCTACTCAAAAAAAGAGTCTCAATCTCTAACTTAAAAAATCTGACTCAAAAATTGAGTCCCCAGGTCTTCGTCGACCATAATTTTTCCTCCAACCTTCTTCCCACATATCATTTCTTTTATAATGCCATTTTTAACATGTTCTTGCAGTCTTGTCTGGTACGAATAATGTCTTTCTTCACGTAGTTGTACTTTTTCTAAGTAGTGCATTCTCTCGGTGTTTTTATCATTGCTTATTCTACCAATGAACCATTTCAATTGTCCAAAGTGTATTGGAGAGAACCGTGGAAGTCCCAAAATTATTCCTGAAAAGGGAGTTCCAAATCCTAAGGGTTTATTATACTAAAAAAAAAATAGTCTCAATTTCTAATTGAAAAAAAATTGATTCACAATACTTGCGGGTTTTCAATTTCAAATTGCATCCCTTGGTCGTCTTAGACCATAATTTTGACTCCATCCTTCTTCCCACATATCATTTCTTATATAATGCCCTTTTGACACGTTTTGAAAACTCTTGTGTGGTCTGAATAATGTCTTTCTTCACGTGGTTGCACTTTTATTAAGTAGTGCATTATTCTCTTGGTGTCTTAATCATAGCTTATTCTACTAACGAACGATTTCAATTGTCTAAATTGCATTGAAAGGAACACTGAAAGTCCCAAAACTATTCTTGAAAACAGAATTCCAAATCCAAAGGGTTTCTACTCAAAAAAAGAGTCTCAATCTCTAACTTAAAAAATCTGACTCAAAAATTGAGTCCCCAGGTCTTCGTCGACCATAATTTTTCCTCCAACCTTCTTCCCACATATCATTTGTTTTATAATGTCATTTTTAACATGTTCTTGCAGTCTTGTCTGGTACGAATAATGTCTTTCTTCACGTAGTTGTACTTTTTCTAAGTAGTGCATTCTCTCGGTGTTTTTATCATTGCTTATTCTACCAATGAACCATTTCAATTGTCCAAAGTGTATTGGAGAGAACCGTGGAAGTCCCAAAATTATTCCTGAAAAGGGAGTTCCAAATCCTAAGGGTTTATTATACTAAAAAAAAAATAGTCTCAATTTCTAATTGAAAAAAAATTGATTCACAATACTTGCGGGTTTTCAATTTCAAATTGCATCCCTTGGTCGTCTTAGACCATAATTTTGACTCCATCCTTCTTCCCACATATCATTTCGTATATAATGCCCTTTTGACACGTTTTGAAAACTCTTGTGTGGTTTGAATAATGTCTTTCTTCACGTGGTTGTACTTTTATTAAGTAGTCCATTATTCACGTAGTTGTACTTTTCTAAGTAGTGCATTCTCTCGGTGTTTTTATCATTGCTTATTCTTCCAATGAACCATTTCAATTGTCCAAAGTGTATTGGAGAGAACCGTGGAAGTCCCAAAATTATTCCTGAAAAGGGAGTTCCAAATCCTAAGGGTTTATTATACTAAAAAAAATAGTCTCAATTTCTAATTGAAAAAAAAAATTGATTCACAATAATTGCGGGTTTTCAATTTTAAATTGCATCCCTTGGTCGTCTTAGACCATAATTTTGACTCCATCCTTCTTCCCACATATCATTTCTTTTATAATGCCCTTTTGACACGTTTTGAAAACTCTTGTGTGGTTTGAATAATGTCTTTCTTCACGTGGTTGCACTTTTATTAAATAGTGCATTATTCTCTTGGTGTCTTAATCATAGCTTATTCTACTGACGAACGATTTCAATTGTCTAAATTGCATTGAAAGGAACACTGAAAGCCCCAAAACTATTCTTGAAAACAGAATTCCAAATCCAAAGGGTTTCTACTCAAAAAAAGAGTCTCAATCTCTAACTTAAAAAATCTGACTCAAAAATTGAGTCCCCAGGTCTTCGTCGACCATAATTTTTCCTCCAACCTTCTTCCCACATATCATTTCTTTTATAATGCCATTTTTAACATGTTCTTGCAGTCTTGTCTGGTACGAATAATGTCTTTCTTCACGTAGTTGTACTTTTTCTAAGTAGTGCATTCTCTCGGTGTTTTTATCATTGCTTATTCTACCAATGAACCATTTCAATTGTCCAAAGTGTATTGGAGAGAACCGTGGAAGTCCCAAAATTATTCCTGAAAAGGGAGTTCCAAATCCTAAGGGTTTATTATACTAAAAAAAAAATAGTCTCAATTTCTAATTGAAAAAAAATTGATTCACAATACTTGCGGGTTTTCAATTTCAAATTGCATCCCTTGGTCGTCTTAGACCATAATTTTGACTCCATCCTTCTTCCCACATATCATTTCTTATATAATGCCCTTTTGACACGTTTTGAAAACTCTTGTGTGGTCTGAATAATGTCTTTCTTCACGTGGTTGCACTTTTATTAAGTAGTGCATTATTCTCTTGGTGTCTTAATCATAGCTTATTCTACTAACGAACGATTTCAATTGTCTAAATTGCATTGAAAGGAACACTGAAAGTCCCAAAACTATTCTTGAAAACAGAATTCCAAATCCAAAGGGTTTCTACTCAAAAAAAGAGTCTCAATCTCTAACTTAAAAAATCTGACTCAAAAATTGAGTCCCCAGGTCTTCGTCGACCATAATTTTTCCTCCAACCTTCTTCCCACATATCATTTGTTTTATAATGTCATTTTTAACATGTTCTTGCAGTCTTGTCTGGTACGAATAATGTCTTTCTTCACGTAGTTGTACTTTTTCTAAGTAGTGCATTCTCTCGGTGTTTTTATCATTGCTTATTCTACCAATGAACCATTTCAATTGTCCAAAGTGTATTGGAGAGAACCGTGGAAGTCCCAAAATTATTCCTGAAAAGGGAGTTCCAAATCCTAAGGGTTTATTATACTAAAAAAAAAATAGTCTCAATTTCTAATTGAAAAAAAATTGATTCACAATACTTGCGGGTTTTCAATTTCAAATTGCATCCCTTGGTCGTCTTAGACCATAATTTTGACTCCATCCTTCTTCCCACATATCATTTCTTATATAATGCCCTTTTGACACGTTTTGAAAACTCTTGTGTGGTCTGAATAATGTCTTTCTTCACGTGGTTGCACTTTTATTAAGTAGTGCATTATTCTCTTGGTGTCTTAATCATAGCTTATTCTACTAACGAACGATTTCAATTGTCTAAATTGCATTGAAAGGAACACTGAAAGTCCCAAAACTATTCTTGAAAACAGAATTCCAAATCCAAAGGGTTTCTACTCAAAAAAAGAGTCTCAATCTCTAACTTAAAAAATCTGACTCAAAAATTGAGTCCCCAGGTCTTCGTCGACCATAATTTTTCCTCCAACCTTCTTCCCACATATCATTTGTTTTATAATGTCATTTTTAACATGTTCTTGCAGTCTTGTCTGGTACGAATAATGTCTTTCTTCACGTAGTTGTACTTTTTCTAAGTAGTGCATTCTCTCGGTGTTTTTATCATTGCTTATTCTACCAATGAACCATTTCAATTGTCCAAAGTGTATTGGAGAGAACCGTGGAAGTCCCAAAATTATTCCTGAAAAGGGAGTTCCAAATCCTAAGGGTTTATTATACTAAAAAAAAAATAGTCTCAATTTCTAATTGAAAAAAAATTGATTCACAATACTTGCGGGTTTTCAATTTCAAATTGCATCCCTTGGTCGTCTTAGACCATAATTTTGACTCCATCCTTCTTCCCACATATCATTTCGTATATAATGCCCTTTTGACACGTTTTGAAAACTCTTGTGTGGTTTGAATAATGTCTTTCTTCACGTGGTTGTACTTTTATTAAGTAGTCCATTATTCACGTAGTTGTACTTTTCTAAGTAGTGCATTCTCTCGGTGTTTTTATCATTGCTTATTCTTCCAATGAACCATTTCAATTGTCCAAAGTGTATTGGAGAGAACCGTGGAAGTCCCAAAATTATTCCTGAAAAGGGAGTTCCAAATCCTAAGGGTTTATTATACTAAAAAAAATAGTCTCAATTTCTAATTGAAAAAAAAAATTGATTCACAATAATTGCGGGTTTTCAATTTTAAATTGCATCCCTTGGTCGTCTTAGACCATAATTTTGACTCCATCCTTCTTCCCACATATCATTTCTTTTATAATGCCCTTTTGACACGTTTTGAAAACTCTTGTGTGGTTTGAATAATGTCTTTCTTCACGTGGTTGCACTTTTATTAAATAGTGCATTATTCTCTTGGTGTCTTAATCATAGCTTATTCTACTGACGAACGATTTCAATTGTCTAAATTGCATTGAAAGGAACACTGAAAGCCCCAAAACTATTCTTGAAAACAGAATTCCAAATCCAAAGGGTTTCTACTCAAAAAAAGAGTCTCAATCTCTAACTTAAAAAATCTGACTCAAAAATTGAGTCCCCAGGTCTTCGTCGACCATAATTTTTCCTCCAACCTTCTTCCCACATATCATTTCTTTTATAATGCCATTTTTAACATGTTCTTGCAGTCTTGTCTGGTACGAATAATGTCTTTCTTCACGTAGTTGTACTTTTTCTAAGTAGTGCATTCTCTCGGTGTTTTTATCATTGCTTATTCTACCAATGAACCATTTCAATTGTCCAAAGTGTATTGGAGAGAACCGTGGAAGTCCCAAAATTATTCCTGAAAAGGGAGTTCCAAATCCTAAGGGTTTATTATACTAAAAAAAAAATAGTCTCAATTTCTAATTGAAAAAAAATTGATTCACAATACTTGCGGGTTTTCAATTTCAAATTGCATCCCTTGGTCGTCTTAGACCATAATTTTGACTCCATCCTTCTTCCCACATATCATTTCTTATACAATGCCCTTTTGACACGTTTTGAAAACTCTTGTGTGGTTTGAATAATGTCTTTCTTCACGTGGTTGCACTTTCATTAAGTAGTGCATTATTCTCTTGGTGTCTTAATCATAGCTTATTCTACCAACGAACGATTTCAATTGTCTAAATTGCATTGAAAGGAACACTGAAAGCCCCAAAACTATTCTTGAAAACAGAATTCCAAATCCAAAGGGTTTCTACTCATAAAAAGTGTCTCAATCTCTAACTTAAAAAATCTGACTCAAAAATTGCATCCCCTGGTCTTCGTCAACCATAATTTTTCCTCCAACCTTCTTCCCACATATCATTTCTTTTATAATGCCATTTTTAACATGTTCTTGCAGTCTTGTCTGGTACGAATAATGTCTTTCTTCACGTAGTTGTACTTTTTCTAAGTAGTGCATTCTCTCGGTGTTTTTATCATTGCTTATTCTACCAATGAACCATTTCAATTGTCCAAAGTTTATTGGAGAGAACCGTGGAAGTCCCAAAATTATTCCTGAAAAGGGAGTTCCAAATCCTAAGGGTTTATTATACTAAAAAAAAAAATAGTCTCAATTTCTAATTGAAAAAAAAATTGATTCACAATACTTGCGGGTTTTCAATTTTAAATTGCATCCCTTGGTCGTCTTAGACCATAATTTTGACTCCATCCTTCTTCCCACATATCATTTCTTTTATAATGCCCTTTTGACACGTTTTGAAAACTCTTGTGTGGTTTGAATAATGTCTTTCTTCACGTGGTTGCACTTTTATTAAATAGTGCATTATTCTCTTGGTGTCTTAATCATAGCTTATTCTACTGACGAACGATTTCAATTGTCTAAATTGCATTGAAAGGAACACTGAAAGCCCCAAAACTATTCTTGAAAACAGAATTCCAAATCCAAAGGGTTTCTACTCAAAAAAAGAGTCTCAATCTCTAACTTAAAAAATCTGACTCAAAAATTGAGTCCCCAGGTCTTCGTCGACCATAATTTTTCCTCCAACCTTCTTCCCACATATCATTTCTTTTATAATGCCATTTTTAACATGTTCTTGCAGTCTTGTCTGGTACGAATAATGTCTTTCTTCACGTAGTTGTACTTTTTCTAAGTAGTGCATTCTCTCGGTGTTTTTATCATTGCTTATTCTACCAATGAACCATTTCAATTGTCCAAAGTGTATTGGAGAGAACCGTGGAAGTCCCAAAATTATTCCTGAAAAGTGAGTTCCAAATCCTAAGGGTTTATTATACTAAAAAAAAAATAGTCTTAATTTCTAATTGAAAAAAAATTGATTCACAATACTTGCGGGTTTTCAATTTCAAATTGCATCCCTTGGTCGTCTTAGACCATAATTTTGACTCCATCCTTCTTCCCACATATCATTTCTTATATAATGCCCTTTTGACACGTTTTGAAAACTCTTGTGTGGTTTGAATAATGTCTTTGTTCACGTGGTTGCACTTTTATTAAGTAGTGCATTATTCTCTTGGTGTCTTAATCATAGCTTATTCTACTAACGAACGATTTCATTTGTCTAAATTGCATTGAAAGGAACACTGAAAGCCCCAAAACTATTCTTGAAAACAGAATTCCAAATCCAAAGGATTTCTACTCAAAAAAAGAGTCTCAATCTCTAACTTAAAAAATCTAACTCAAAAATTGAGTCCCCAGGTCTTCGTCGACCTTAATTTTTCCTCCAACCTTCTTTCCACATATCATTTCTTTTATAATGCCATTTTTAACATGTTTCTGCAGTCTTTTCTGGTATGAATAATGTCTTTCTTCACGTAGTTGTACTTTTTCTAAGTAGTGCATTCTCTCGGTGTTTTTATCATTGCTTATTCTACCAATGAACCATTTCAATTGTCCAAAGTGTATTGGAGAGAACCGTGGAAGTCCCAAAATTATTCCTGAAAAGGGAGTTCCAAATCCTAAGGGTTTATTATACTAAAAAAAAAAATAGTCTCAATTTCTAATTGAAAAAAAATTGATTCACAATACATGCGGGTTTTCAATTTCAAATTGCATCCCTTGGTCGTCTTAGACCATAATTTTGACTCCATCCTTCTCTTCCCACATATCATTTCTTATACAATGCCTTTTTGACACGTTTTGAAAACTCTTGTGTGGTTTTAATAATGTCTTTCTTCACGTGGTTGTACTTTTATTAAGTAGTGCATTATTCTCTTGGTGTCTTAATCATAGCTTATTCTACCAACGAACGATTTCAATTGTCTAAATTGCATTGAAAGGAACACTGAAAGCCCCAAAACTATTCCTGAAAACAGAATTCCAAATCCAATGGGTTTCTACTCAAAAAAAGAGTCTCAATCTCTAACTTAAAAAATCTGACCCAAAAATTGCATCCCCTGGTCTTCGTCGACCATAATTTTTCCTCCAACCTTCTTCCCACATATCATTTCTTTTATAATGCCATTTTTAACATGTTCTTGCAGTCTTGTCTGGTACGAATAATGTCTTTCTTCACGTAGTTGTACTTTTTCTAAGTAGTGCATTCTTTCGGTGTTTTTATCATTGCTTATTCTACCAATGAACCATTTCAATTGTCCAAAGTGTATTGGAGAGAACAGTGGAAGTCCCAAAATTATTCCTGAAAAGGGAGTTCCCAATCCTAAGGATTTATTATACTAAAAAAAAAAGTCTCAATTTCTAATTGAAAAAAAACTGATTCACAATACTTGCGGGTTTTCAATTTCAAATTGCATCCCTTGGTCGTCTTCGACCACAATTTCGACTCCATCCTTCTCTTCCCACATATCATTTCTTATACAATGCCCTGTTGACACGTTTTGAAATCTCTTGTGTGGTTTGAATAATGTCTTTCTTCACGTGGTTGTACTTTTATTAAGTAGTGCATTATTCTGTTGGTGTCTTAATCATAGCTTATTCTACCAACGAACGATTTCAATTGTCTAAATTGCATTGAAAGGAACACTGAAAGCCCCAAAACTATTCTTGAAAACAGAATTCCAAATCCAAAGGGTTTCTACTCAAAAAAAGAGTCTCAATCTCTAACTTAAAAAATCTGACTCAAAAATTGCATCCCCTGGTCTTCGTCCACCATAATTTTTCCTCCAACCTTCTTCCCACATATCTTTTCTTTTATAATGCCATTTTTAACATGTTCTTGCAGTTTTGTCTGGTACGAATAATGTCTTTCTTCACGTAGTTGTACTTTTTCTAAGTAGTGCATTCTCTCGGTGTTTTTATCATTGCTTATTCTACCAATGAACCATTTCAATTGTCCAAAGTGTATTGGAGAGAACCGTGGAAGTCCCAAAATTATTCCTGAAAAGGGAGTTCCAAATCCTAAGGGTTTATTATACTAAAAAAAAAAATATTCTCAATTTCTAATTGAAAAAAAATTGATTCACAATACTTGCGGGTTTTCAATTTTAAATTGCATCCCTTGGTCGTCTTAGACCATAATTTTGACTCCATCCTTCTTCCCACATATCATTTCGTATATAATGCCCTTTTGACACGTTTTGAAAACTCTTGTGTGGTTTGAATAATGTCTTTCTTCACGTGGTTGTACTTTTATTAAGTAGTCCATTATTCACGTAGTTGTACTTTTCTAAGTAGTGCATTCTCTCGGTGTTTTTATCATTGCTTATTCTTCCAATGAACCATTTCAATTGTCCAAAGTGTATTGGAGAGAACCGTGGAAGTCCCAAAATTATTCCTGAAAAGGGAGTTCCAAATCCTAAGGGTTTATTATACTAAAAAAAATAGTCTCAATTTCTAATTGAAAAAAAAAATTGATTCACAATAATTGCGGGTTTTCAATTTTAAATTGCATCCCTTGGTCGTCTTAGACCATAATTTTGACTCCATCCTTCTTCCCACATATCATTTCTTTTATAATGCCCTTTTGACACGTTTTGAAAACTCTTGTGTGGTTTGAATAATGTCTTTCTTCACGTGGTTGCACTTTTATTAAATAGTGCATTATTCTCTTGGTGTCTTAATCATAGCTTATTCTACTGACGAACGATTTCAATTGTCTAAATTGCATTGAAAGGAACACTGAAAGCCCCAAAACTATTCTTGAAAACAGAATTCCAAATCCAAAGGGTTTCTACTCAAAAAAAGAGTCTCAATCTCTAACTTAAAAAATCTGACTCAAAAATTGAGTCCCCAGGTCTTCGTCGACCATAATTTTTCCTCCAACCTTCTTCCCACATATCATTTCTTTTATAATGCCATTTTTAACATGTTCTTGCAGTCTTGTCTGGTACGAATAATGTCTTTCTTCACGTAGTTGTACTTTTTCTAAGTAGTGCATTCTCTCGGTGTTTTTATCATTGCTTATTCTACCAATGAACCATTTCAATTGTCCAAAGTGTATTGGAGAGAACCGTGGAAGTCCCAAAATTATTCCTGAAAAGGGAGTTCCAAATCCTAAGGGTTTATTATACTAAAAAAAAAATAGTCTCAATTTCTAATTGAAAAAAAATTGATTCACAATACTTGCGGGTTTTCAATTTCAAATTGCATCCCTTGGTCGTCTTAGACCATAATTTTGACTCCATCCTTCTTCCCACATATCATTTCTTATACAATGCCCTTTTGACACGTTTTGAAAACTCTTGTGTGGTTTGAATAATGTCTTTCTTCACGTGGTTGCACTTTCATTAAGTAGTGCATTATTCTCTTGGTGTCTTAATCATAGCTTATTCTACCAACGAACGATTTCAATTGTCTAAATTGCATTGAAAGGAACACTGAAAGCCCCAAAACTATTCTTGAAAACAGAATTCCAAATCCAAAGGGTTTCTACTCATAAAAAGTGTCTCAATCTCTAACTTAAAAAATCTGACTCAAAAATTGCATCCCCTGGTCTTCGTCAACCATAATTTTTCCTCCAACCTTCTTCCCACATATCATTTCTTTTATAATGCCATTTTTAACATGTTCTTGCAGTCTTGTCTGGTACGAATAATGTCTTTCTTCACGTAGTTGTACTTTTTCTAAGTAGTGCATTCTCTCGGTGTTTTTATCATTGCTTATTCTACCAATGAACCATTTCAATTGTCCAAAGTTTATTGGAGAGAACCGTGGAAGTCCCAAAATTATTCCTGAAAAGGGAGTTCCAAATCCTAAGGGTTTATTATACTAAAAAAAAAAATAGTCTCAATTTCTAATTGAAAAAAAAATTGATTCACAATACTTGCGGGTTTTCAATTTTAAATTGCATCCCTTGGTCGTCTTAGACCATAATTTTGACTCCATCCTTCTTCCCACATATCATTTCGTATATAATGCCCTTTTGACACGTTTTGAAAACTCTTGTGTGGTTTGAATAATGTCTTTCTTCACGTGGTTGTACTTTTATTAAGTAGTCCATTATTCACGTAGTTGTACTTTTCTAAGTAGTGCATTCTCTCGGTGTTTTTATCATTGCTTATTCTTCCAATGAACCATTTCAATTGTCCAAAGTGTATTGGAGAGAACCGTGGAAGTCCCAAAATTATTCCTGAAAAGGGAGTTCCAAATCCTAAGGGTTTATTATACTAAAAAAAATAGTCTCAATTTCTAATTGAAAAAAAAAATTGATTCACAATAATTGCGGGTTTTCAATTTTAAATTGCATCCCTTGGTCGTCTTAGACCATAATTTTGACTCCATCCTTCTTCCCACATATCATTTCTTTTATAATGCCCTTTTGACACGTTTTGAAAACTCTTGTGTGGTTTGAATAATGTCTTTCTTCACGTGGTTGCACTTTTATTAAATAGTGCATTATTCTCTTGGTGTCTTAATCATAGCTTATTCTACTGACGAACGATTTCAATTGTCTAAATTGCATTGAAAGGAACACTGAAAGCCCCAAAACTATTCTTGAAAACAGAATTCCTAATCCAAAGGGTTTCTACTCAAAAAAAGAGTCTCAATCTCTAACTTAAAAAATCTGACTCAAAAATTGAGTCCCCAGGTCTTCGTCGACCATAATTTTTCCTCCAACCTTCTTCCCACATATCATTTCTTTTATAATGCCATTTTTAACATGTTCTTGCAGTCTTGTCTGGTACGAATAATGTCTTTCTTCACGTAGTTGTACTTTTTCTAAGTAGTGCATTCTCTCGGTGTTTTTATCATTGCTTATTCTACCAATGAACCATTTCAATTGTCCAAAGTGTATTGGAGAGAACCGTGGAAGTCCCAAAATTATTCCTGAAAAGGGAGTTCCAAATCCTAAGGGTTTATTATACTAAAAAAAAAATAGTCTCAATTTCTAATTGAAAAAAAATTGATTCACAATACTTGCGGGTTTTCAATTTCAAATTGCATCCCTTGGTCGTCTTAGACCATAATTTTGACTCCATCCTTCTTCCCACATATCATTTCTTATACAATGCCCTTTTGACACGTTTTGAAAACTCTTGTGTGGTTTGAATAATGTCTTTCTTCACGTGGTTGCACTTTCATTAAGTAGTGCATTATTCTCTTGGTGTCTTAATCATAGCTTATTCTACCAACGAACGATTTCAATTGTCTAAATTGCATTGAAAGGAACACTGAAAGCCCCAAAACTATTCTTGAAAACAGAATTCCAAATCCAAAGGGTTTCTACTCATAAAAAGTGTCTCAATCTCTAACTTAAAAAATCTGACTCAAAAATTGCATCCCCTGGTCTTCGTCAACCATAATTTTTCCTCCAACCTTCTTCCCACATATCATTTCTTTTATAATGCCATTTTTAACATGTTCTTGCAGTCTTGTCTGGTACGAATAATGTCTTTCTTCACGTAGTTGTACTTTTTCTAAGTAGTGCATTCTCTCGGTGTTTTTATCATTGCTTATTCTACCAATGAACCATTTCAATTGTCCAAAGTTTATTGGAGAGAACCGTGGAAGTCCCAAAATTATTCCTGAAAAGGGAGTTCCAAATCCTAAGGGTTTATTATACTAAAAAAAAAAATAGTCTCAATTTCTAATTGAAAAAAAAATTGATTCACAATACTTGCGGGTTTTCAATTTTAAATTGCATCCCTTGGTCGTCTTAGACCATAATTTTGACTCCATCCTTCTTCCCACATATCATTTCTTTTATAATGCCCTTTTGACACGTTTTGAAAACTCTTGTGTGGTTTGAATAATGTCTTTCTTCACGTGGTTGCACTTTTATTAAATAGTGCATTATTCTCTTGGTGTCTTAATCATAGCTTATTCTACTGACGAACGATTTCAATTGTCTAAATTGCATTGAAAGGAACACTGAAAGCCCCAAAACTATTCTTGAAAACAGAATTCCAAATCCAAAGGGTTTCTACTCAAAAAAAGAGTCTCAATCTCTAACTTAAAAAATCTGACTCAAAAATTGAGTCCCCAGGTCTTCGTCGACCATAATTTTTCCTCCAACCTTCTTCCCACATATCATTTCTTTTATAATGCCATTTTTAACATGTTCTTGCAGTCTTGTCTGGTACGAATAATGTCTTTCTTCACGTAGTTGTACTTTTTCTAAGTAGTGCATTCTCTCGGTGTTTTTATCATTGCTTATTCTACCAATGAACCATTTCAATTGTCCAAAGTGTATTGGAGAGAACCGTGGAAGTCCCAAAATTATTCCTGAAAAGTGAGTTCCAAATCCTAAGGGTTTATTATACTAAAAAAAAAATAGTCTTAATTTCTAATTGAAAAAAAATTGATTCACAATACTTGCGGGTTTTCAATTTCAAATTGCATCCCTTGGTCGTCTTAGACCATAATTTTGACTCCATCCTTCTTCCCACATATCATTTCTTATATAATGCCCTTTTGACACGTTTTGAAAACTCTTGTGTGGTTTGAATAATGTCTTTCTTCACGTGGTTGCACTTTTATTAAGTAGTGCATTATTCTCTTGGTGTCTTAATCATAGCTTATTCTACTAACGAACGATTTCATTTGTCTAAATTGCATTGAAAGGAACACTGAAAGCCCCAAAACTATTCTTGAAAACAGAATTCCAAATCCAAAGGATTTCTACTCAAAAAAAGAGTCTCAATCTCTAACTTAAAAAATCTAACTCAAAAATTGAGTCCCCAGGTCTTCGTCGACCTTAATTTTTCCTCCAACCTTCTTTCCACATATCATTTCTTTTATAATGCCATTTTTAACATGTTTCTGCAGTCTTTTCTGGTATGAATAATGTCTTTCTTCACGTAGTTGTACTTTTTCTAAGTAGTGCATTCTCTCGGTGTTTTTATCATTGCTTATTCTACCAATGAACCATTTCAATTGTCCAAAGTGTATTGGAGAGAACCGTGGAAGTCCCAAAATTATTCCTGAAAAGGGAGTTCCAAATCCTAAGGGTTTATTATACTAAAAAAAAAAATAGTCTCAATTTCTAATTGAAAAAAAATTGATTCACAATACATGCGGGTTTTCAATTTCAAATTGCATCCCTTGGTCGTCTTAGACCATAATTTTGACTCCATCCTTCTCTTCCCACATATCATTTCTTATACAATGCCTTTTTGACACGTTTTGAAAACTCTTGTGTGGTTTTAATAATGTCTTTCTTCACGTGGTTGTACTTTTATTAAGTAGTGCATTATTCTCTTGGTGTCTTAATCATAGCTTATTCTACCAACGAACGATTTCAATTGTCTAAATTGCATTGAAAGGAACACTGAAAGCCCCAAAACTATTCCTGAAAACAGAATTCCAAATCCAATGGGTTTCTACTCAAAAAAAGAGTCTCAATCTCTAACTTAAAAAATCTGACCCAAAAATTGCATCCCCTGGTCTTCGTCGACCATAATTTTTCCTCCAACCTTCTTCCCACATATCATTTCTTTTATAATGCCATTTTTAACATGTTCTTGCAGTCTTGTCTGGTACGAATAATGTCTTTCTTCACGTAGTTGTACTTTTTCTAAGTAGTGCATTCTTTCGGTGTTTTTATCATTGCTTATTCTACCAATGAACCATTTCAATTGTCCAAAGTGTATTGGAGAGAACAGTGGAAGTCCCAAAATTATTCCTGAAAAGGGAGTTCCCAATCCTAAGGATTTATTATACTAAAAAAAAAAGTCTCAATTTCTAATTGAAAAAAAACTGATTCACAATACTTGCGGGTTTTCAATTTCAAATTGCATCCCTTGGTCGTCTTCGACCACAATTTCGACTCCATCCTTCTCTTCCCACATATCATTTCTTATACAATGCCCTGTTGACACGTTTTGAAATCTCTTGTGTGGTTTGAATAATGTCTTTCTTCACGTGGTTGTACTTTTATTAAGTAGTGCATTATTCTGTTGGTGTCTTAATCATAGCTTATTCTACCAACGAACGATTTCAATTGTCTAAATTGCATTGAAAGGAACACTGAAAGCCCCAAAACTATTCTTGAAAACAGAATTCCAAATCCAAAGGGTTTCTACTCAAAAAAAGAGTCTCAATCTCTAACTTAAAAAATCTGACTCAAAAATTGCATCCCCTGGTCTTCGTCCACCATAATTTTTCCTCCAACCTTCTTCCCACATATCTTTTCTTTTATAATGCCATTTTTAACATGTTCTTGCAGTTTTGTCTGGTACGAATAATGTCTTTCTTCACGTAGTTGTACTTTTTCTAAGTAGTGCATTCTCTCGGTGTTTTTATCATTGCTTATTCTACCAATGAACCATTTCAATTGTCCAAAGTGTATTGGAGAGAACCGTGGAAGTCCCAAAATTATTCCTGAAAAGGGAGTTCCAAATCCTAAGGGTTTATTATACTAAAAAAAAAAATATTCTCAATTTCTAATTGAAAAAAAATTGATTCACAATACTTGCGGGTTTTCAATTTTAAATTGCATCCCTTGGTCGTCTTAGACCATAATTTTGACTCCATCCTTCTTCCCACATATCATTTCTTTTATAATGCCCTTTTGACACGTTTTGAAAACTCTTGTGTGGTTTGAATAATGTCTTTCTTCACGTGGTTGCACTTTTATTCAATAGTGCATTATTCTCTTGGTTTCTTAATCATAGCTTATTCTACTGACGAACAATTTCAATTGTCTAAATTGCATTGAAAGGAACACTGAAAGCCCCAAAACTATTCTTGAAAACAGAATTCCAAATCCAAAGGGTTTCTACTCAAAAAAAGAGTCTCAATCTCTAACTTAAAAAATCTGACTCAAAAATTGAGTCCCCAGGTCTTCGTCGACCATAATTTTTCCTCCAACCTTCTTCCCACATATCATTTCTTTTATAATGCCATTTTTAACATGTTCCTGCAGTCTATTCTGGTATGAATAATGTCTTTCTTCACGTAGTTGTACTTTTTCTAAGTAGTGCATTCTCTCGGTGTTTTTATCTTTTCTTATTCTACCAATGAACCATTTCAATTGTCCAAAGTGTATTGGAGAGAACCGTGGAAGTCCCAAAATTATTCCTGAAAAGGGAGTTCCAAATCCTAAGGGTTTATTATACTAAAAAAAAAATAGTCTCAATTTCTAATTGAAAAAAAATTGATTCACAATACTTGCGGGTTTTCAATTTCAAATTGCATCCCTTGGTCGTCTTAGACCATAATTTTGACTCCATCCTTCTTCCCACATATCATTTCTTATATAATGCCCTTCTGACACCTTTTGAAAACTTTTGTGTGGTTTGAATAATGTCTTTCTTCACGTGGTTGCACTTTTATTAAGTAGTTCATTATTCTTTTGGTGTCTTAATCATTGCTTATTCTACTAACAAACGATTCCAATTGTCTAAATTGCATTGAAAGGAACACTGAAAGCCCCCAAACTATTCTTGAAAACAGAATTCCAAATCCAAAGGGTTTCTACTCAAAAAAAGAGTCTCAATCTCTAACTTAAAAAATCTGACTCAAAAATTGAGTCCCCAGGTCTTCGTCGACCATAATTTTTCCTCCAACCTTCTTCCCACATATCATTTCTTTTATAATACCATTTTTAACATGTTCCTGCAGTCTTTTCTGGTATGAATAATGTCTTTCTTCATGTAGTTGTACTTTTTCTAAGTAGTGCATTCTCTCGGTGTTTTTATCATTGCTTATTCTACCAATGAACCATTTCAATTGTCCAAAGTGTATTGGAGAGAACCGTGGAAGTCCCAAAATTATTCCTGAAAAGGGAGTTCCAAATCCTAAGGGTTTATTATACTAAAAAAAAAAATAGTCTCAATTTCTAATTGAAAAAAAATTGATTCACAATACTTGCGGGTTTTCAATTTCAAATTGCATCCCTTGGTCGTCTTAGACCATAATTTTGACTCCATCCTTCTTCCCACATATCATTTCTTATATAATGCCCTTTTGACACGTTTTGAAAACTCTTGTGTGGTTTGAATAATGTCTTTCTTCACGTGGTTGTACTTTTATTAAGTGGTGCATTATTCACGTAGTTGTACTTTTTCTAAGTAGTGCATTCTCTCGGTGTTTTTATCATAGCTTATTCTACCAATGAACCATTTCAATTGTCCAAAGTGTATTGGAGAGAACAGTGGAAGTCAAAAAATTATTCCTGAAAAGGGAGTTCCCAATCCTAAGGGTTTATTATACTAAAAAAAATAGTCTCAATTTCTAATTGAAAAAAAATTGATTCACAATACTTGCGGGTTTTCAATTTCAAATTGCATCCCTTGGTCGTCTTCGACCACAATTTTGACTCCATCCTTCTCTTCCCACATATCATTTCTTATACAATGCCCTTTTGACACGTTTTGAAAACTCTTGTGTGGTTTGAATAATGTCTTTCTTCACGTGGTTGCACTTTCATTAAGTAGTGCATTATTCTCTTGGTGTCTTAATCATAGCTTATTCTACCAACGAACGATTTCAATTGTCTAAATTGCATTGAAAGGAACACTGAAAGCCCCAAAACTATTCTTGAAAACAGAATTCCAAATCCAAAGGGTTTCTACTCAAAAAAAGAGTCTCAATCTCTAACTTAAAAAATCTGACTCAAAAATTGCATCCCCTGGTCTTCGTCAACCATAATTTTTCCTCCAACCTTCTTCCCACATATCATTTCTTTTATAATGCCATTTTTAACATGTTCTTGCAGTCTTATCTGGTACGAATAATGTCTTTCTTCACGTAGTTGTACTTTTTCTAAGTAGTGCATTCTCTCGGTGTTTTTATCATTGCATATTCTACCAATGAACCATTTCAATTGTCCAAAGTGTATTGGAGAGAACCGTGGAAGTCCCAAAATTATTCCTGAAAAGGGAGTTCCAAATCCTAAGGGTTTATTATACTAAAAAAAAAAATAGTCTCAATTTCTAATTGAAAAAAAATTGATTCACAATACTTGCGGGTTTTCAATTTTAAATTGCATCCCTTGGTCGTCTTAGACCATAATTTTGACTCCATCCTTCTTCCCACATATCATTTCTTTTATAATGCCCTTTTGACACTTTTGAAAACTCTTGTGTGGTTTGAATAATGTCTTTCTTCACGTGGTTGCACTTTTATTAAATAGTGCATTATTCTCTTGGTGTCTTAATCATAGCTTATTCTACTGACGAACGATTTCAATTGTCTAAATTGCATTGAAAGGAACACTGAAAGCCCCAAAACTATTCTTGAAAACAGAATTCCAAATCCAAAGGGTTTCTACTCAAAAAAAGAGTCTCAATCTCTAACTTAAAAAATCTGACTCAAAAATTGAGTCCCCAGGTCTTCGTCGACCATAATTTTTCCTCCAACCTTATTCCCACATATCATTTCTTTTATAATGCCATTTTTAACATGTTCTTGCAGTCTTGTCTGGTACGAATAATGTCTTTCTTCACGTAGTTGTACTTTTTCTAAGTAGTGCATTCTCTCGGTGTTTTTATCATTGCTTATTCTACCAATGAACCATTTCAATTGTCCAAAGTGTATTGGAGAGAACCGTGGAAGTCCCAAAATTATTCCTGAAAAGGGAGTTCCAAATCCTAAGGGTTTATTATACTAAAAAAAAAATAGTCTCAATTTCTAATTAAAAAAAATTGATTCACAATACTTGCGGGTTTTCAATTTTAAATTGCATCCCTTGGTCGTCTTAGACCATAATTTTGACTCCATCCTTCTTCCCGCATATCATTTCTTTTATAATGCCCTTTTGACACGTTTTGAAAACTCTTGTGTGGTTTGAATAATGTCTTTCTTCACGTGGTTGCACTTTCATTAAATAGTGCATTATTCTCTTGGTGTCTTAATCATAGCTTATTCTACTGACGAACGATTTCAATTGTCTAAATTGCATTGAAAGGAACACTGAAAGCCCCAAAACTATTCTTGAAAACAGAATTCCAAATCCAAAGGGTTTCTACTCAAAAAAAGAGTCTCAATCTCTAACTTAAAAAATCTGACTCAAAAATTGAGTCCCCAGGTCTTCGTCGACCATAATTTTTCCTCCAACCTTCTTCCCACATATCATTTCTTTTATAATGCCATTTTTAACATGTTCCTGCTGTCTATTCTGGTATGAATAATGTCTTTCTTCACGTAGTTGTACTTTTTCTAAGTAGTGCATTCTCTCGGTGTTTTTATCATTGCTTATTCTACCAATGAACCATTTCAATTGTCCAAAGTGTATTGGAGAGAACCGTGGAAGTCCCAAAATTATTCCTGAAAAGGGAGTTCCAAATCTTAAGGGTTTATTATACTAAAAAAAAAATAGACTCAATTTGTAATTGAAAAAAAATTGATTCACAACACTTGCGGGTTTTCAATTTCAAATTGCATCCCTTGGTCGTCTTAGACCATAATTTTGACTCCATCCTTCTTCCCACATATCATTTCTTATATAATGCCCTTTTGACACGTTTTGAAAACTCTTGTGTGGTTTGAATAATGTCTTTCTTCACGTGGTTGCACTTTTATTAAGTAGTGCATTATTCTCTTGGTGTCTTAATCATAGCTTATTCTACTAACGAACGATTTCATTTGTCTAAATTGCATTGAAAGGAACACTGAAAGCCCCAAAACTATTCTTGAAAACAGAATTCCAAATCCAAAGGGTTTCTACTCAAAAAAAGAGTCTCAATCTATAACTTAAAAAATCTGACTCAAAAATTGAGTCCCCAGGTCTTCGTCGACCATAATTTTTCCTCCAACCTTATTTCCACATATCATTTCTTTTATAATGCCATTTTTAACATGTTTCTGCAGTCTTTTCTGGTATGAATAATGTCTTTCTTCACGTAGTTGTACTTTTTCTAAGTAGTGCATTCTCTCGGTGTTTTTATCATTGCTTATTCTACCAATGAACCATTTCAATTGTCCAAAGTGTATTGGAGAGAACCGTGGAAGTCCCAAAATTATTCCTGAAAAGGGAGTTCCAAATCCTAAGGGTTTATTATACTAAAAAAAAAAATAGTCTCAATTTCTAATTGAAAAAAAATTGATTCACAATACTTGCGGGTTTTCAATTTCAAATTGCATCCCTTGGTCGTCTTAGACCATAATTTTGACTCCATCCTTCTTCCCACATATCATTTCTTATATAATGCCCTTTTGACACGTTTTGAAAACTCTTGTGTGGTTTGAATAATGTCTTTCTTCACGTGGTTGTACTTTTATTAAGTGGTGCATTATTCACGTAGTTGTACTTTTTCTAAGTAGTGCATTCTCTCGGTGTTTTTATCATAGCTTATTCTACCAATGAACCATTTCAATTGTCCAAAGTGTATTGGAGAGAACAGTGGAAGTCAAAAAATTATTCCTGAAAAGGGAGTTCCCAATCCTAAGGGTTTATTATACTAAAAAAAATAGTCTCAATTTCTAATTGAAAAAAATTGATTCACAATACTTGCGGGTTTTCAATTTCAAATTACATCCCTTGGTCGTCTTCGACCACAATTTTGACTCCATCCTTCTCTTCCCACATATCATTTCTTATACAATGCCTTTTTGACACGTTTTGAAAACTCTTGTGTGGTTTTAATAATGTCTTTCTTCACGTGGTTGTACTTTTATTAAGTAGTGCATTATTCTCTTGGTGTCTTAATCATAGCTTATTCTACCAACGAACGATTTCAATTGTCTAAATTGCATTGAAAGGAACACTGAAAGCCCCAAAACTATTCCTGAAAACAGAATTCCAAATCCAATGGGTTTCTACTCAAAAAAAGAGTCTCAATCTCTAACTTAAAAAATCTGACCCAAAAATTGCATCCCCTGGTCTTTGTCGACCATAATTTTTCCTCCAACCTTCTTCCCACATATCATTTCTTTTATAATGCCATTTTTAACATGTTCTTGCAGTCTTGTCTGGTACGAATAATGTCTTTCTTCACGTAGTTGTACTTTTTCTAAGTAGTGCATTCTTTCGGTGTTTTTATCATTGCTTATTCTACCAATGAACCATTTCAATTGTCCAAAGTGTATTGGAGAGAACAGTGGAAATCCCAAAATTATTCCTGAAAAGGGAGTTCCCAATCCTAAGGATTTATTATACTAAAAAAAATAGTCTCAATTTCTAATTGAAAAAAAACTGATTCACAATACTTGCGGGTTTTCAATTTCAAATTGCATCCCTTGGTCGTCTTCGACCACAATTTTGACTCCATCCTTCTCTTCCCACATATCATTTCTTATACAATGCCCTTTTGACACGTTTTGAAAACTCTTGTGTGGTTTGAATAATGTCTTTCTTCACGTGGTTGTGCTTTTATTAAGTAGTGCATTATTCTATTGGTGTCTTAATCATAGCTTATTCTACCAACGAACGATTTCAATTGTCTAAATTGCATTGAAAGGAACACTGAAAGCCCCAAAACTATTCTTGAAAACAGAATTCCAAATCCAAAGGGTTTCTACTCAAAAAAAGAGTCTCAATCTCTAACTTAAAAAATCTGACTCAAAAATTGCATCCCCTGGTCTTCGTCGACCATAATTTTTCCTCCAACCTTTTTCCCACATATCATTTCTTTTATAATGCCATTTTTAACATGTTCCTGCAGTCTATTCTGGTATGAATAATGTCTTTCTTCACGTAGTTGTACTTTTTCTAAGTAGTGCATTCTCTCGGTGTTTTTATCTTTTCTTATTCTACCAATGAACCATTTCAATTGTCCAAAGTGTATTGGAGAGAACCGTGGAAGTCCCAAAATTATTCCTGAAAAGGGAGTTCCAAATACTAAGGGTTTATTATACTAAAAAAAAAATAGTCTCAATTTCTAATTGAAAAAAAATTGATTCACAATACTTGGGGGTTTCCAATTTCAAATTGCATCCCTTGGTCGTCTTAGACCATAATTTTGACTCCATCCTTCTTCCCACATATCATTTCTTATATAATGCCCTTTTGACACCTTTTGAAAACTCTTGTGTGGTTTGAATAATGTCTTTCTTCACGTGGTTGCACTTTTATTAAATAGTGCATTATTCTCTTGGTGTCTTAATCATTGCTTATTCTACTAACGAACGATTTCAATTGTCTAAATTGCATTGAAAGGAACACTGAAAGCCCCCAAACTATTCTTGAAAACAGAATTCCAAATCCAAAGGGTTTCTACTCAAAAAAAGAGTCTCAATCTCTAACTTAAAAAATCTGACTCAAAACTTGAGTCCCCAGGTCTTCGTCGACCATAATTTTTCCTCCAACCTTCTTCCCACATATCATTTCTTTTATAATGCCATTTTCAACATGTTCCTGCAGTCTTTTCTGGTATGAATAATGTCTTTCTTCACGTAGTTGTACTTTTTCTAAGTAGTGCATTCTCTCGGTGTTTTTATCAATGCTTATTCTACCAATGAACCATTTCAATTGTCCAAAGTGTATTGGAGAGAACCGTGGAAGTCCCAAAATTATTCCTGAAAAGGGAGTTCCAAATCCTAAGGGTTTATTATACTAAAAAAAAAAAATAGTCTCAATTTCTAATTGAAAAAAAATTGATTCACAATACTTGCGGGTTTACAATTTCAAATTGCATCCCTTGGTCGTCTTAGACCATAATTTTGACTCCATCCTTCTTCCCACATATCATTTCTTACATAATGCCCTTTTGACACGTTTTGAAAACTCTTGTGTGGTTTGAATAATGTCTTTCTTCACGTGGTTGCACTTTTATTAAGTAGTGCATTATTCTCTTGGTGTCTTAATCATAGCTTATTCTACTTACGAACGATTTCAATTATCTAAATTGCATTGAAAGGAACACAGAAAGCCCCAAAACTATTCTTGAAAACAGAATTCCAAATCCAAAGGGTTTCTACTCAAAAAAAGAGTCTCAATCTCTAACTTAAAAAATCTGACTCAAAAATTGAGTCCCCAGGTCTTCGTCGACCATAATTTTTCCTCCAACCTTCTTCCAACATATCATTTCTTATATAATGCCCTTTTGACACCTTTTGAAAACTCTTGTGTGGTTTGAATAATGTCTTTCTTCACGTGGTTGCACTTTTATTAAGTAGTGCATTATTCTCTTGGTGTCTTAATCATAGCTTATTCTACTAACGAACGATTTCAATTGTCTAAATTGCATTGAAAGGAACACTGAAAGCCCCCAAACTATTCTTGAAAACAGAATTCCAAATCCAAAGGGTTTCTACTCAAAAAAAGAGTCTCAATCTTTAACTTAAAAAATCTGAATCAAAAATTGAGTCCCCAGGTCTTCGTCGACCATAATTTTTCCTCCAACCTTCTTCCCACATATCATTTCTTTTATAATGCCATTTTTAACATGTTCCTGCAGTCTTTTCTGGTATGAATAATGTCTTTCTTCACGTAGTTGTACTTTTTCTAAGTAGTGCATTCTCTCGGTGTTTTTATCATTGCTTATTCTACCAATGAACCATTTCAATTGTCCAAAGTGTATTGGAGAGAACCGTGGAAGTCCCAAAATTATTCCTGAAAAGGGAGTTCCAAATCCTAAGGGTTTATTATACTAAAAAAAAAAATAGTCTCAATTTCTAATTGAAAAAAAATTGATTCACAATACTTGCGGGTTTACAATTTCAAATTGCATCCCTTGGTCGTCTTAGACCATAATTTTGACTCCATCCTTCTTCCCACATATCATTTCTTACATAATGCCCTTTTGACACGTTTTGAAAACTCTTGTGTGGTTTGAATAATGTCTTTCTTCACGTGGTTGCACTTTTATTAAGTAGTGCATTATTCTCTTGGTGTCTTAATCATAGCTTATTCTACTTACGAACGATTTCAATTATCTAAATTGGATTGAAAGGAACACTGAAAGCCCCAAAACTATTCTTGAAAACAGAATTCCAAATCCAAAGGGTTTCTACTCAAAAAAAGAGTCTCAATCTCTAACTTAAAAAATCTGACTCAAAAATTGAGTCCCCAGGTCTTCGTCGACCATAATTTTTCCTCCAACCTTCTTCCCACATATCATTTCTTTTATAATACCATTTTTAACATGTTCCTGCAGTCTTTTCTGGTATGAATAATGTCTTTCTTCACGTAGTTGTACTTTTTCTAAGTAGTGCATTCTCTCGGTGTTTTTATCATTGCTTATTCTACCAATGAACCATTTCAATTGTCCAAAGTGTATTGGAGAGAACCGTGGAAGTCCCAAAATTATTCCTGAAAAGGGAGTTCCAAATCCTAAGGGTTTATTATACTAAAAAAAAAAATAGTCTCAATTTCTAATTGAAAAAAAATTTATTCACAATACTTGCGGGTTTTCAATTTCAAATTGCATCCCTTAGTCGTCTTAGACCATAATTTTGACTCCATCCTTCTTCCCACATATCATTTCTTATATAATGCCCTTTTGACACGTTTTGAAAACTCTTGTGTGGTTTGAATAATGTCTTTCTTCACGTGGTTGTACTTTTATTAAGTGGTGCATTATTCACGTAGTTGTACTTTTTCTAAGTAGTGCATTCTCTCGGTGTTTTTATCATAGCTTATTCTACCAATGAACCATTTCAGTTGTCCAAAGTGTATTGGAGAGAACAGTGGAAGTCAAAAAATTATTCCTGAAAAGGGAGTTCCCAATCCTAAGGGTTTATTATACTAAAAAAAATAGTCTCAATTTCTAATTGAAAAAAAATTGATTCACAATACTTGCGGGTTTTCAATTTCAAATTGCATCCCTTGGTCGTCTTCGACCACAATTTTGACTCCATCCTTCTTCCCACATATCATTTCTTACATAATGCCCTTTTGACACGTTTTGAAAACTCTTGTGTGGTTTGAATAATGTCTTTCTTCACGTGGTTGCACTTTTATTAAGTAGTGCATTATTCTCTTGGTGTCTTAATCATAGCTTATTCTACTAACGAACGATTTCAGTTGTCTAAATTGCATTGAAAGGAACACTGAAAGCCCCAAAACTATTCTTGAAAACAGAATTCCAAATCCAAAGGGTTTCTACTCAAAAAAAGAGTCTCAATCTCTAACTTAAAAAATCTGACCCAAAAATTGCATCCCCTAGTCTTCGTCGACCATAATTTTTCCTCCAACCTTCTTCCCACATATCATTTCTTTTATAATACCATTTTTAACATGTTCTTGCAGTCTTGTCTGGTACGAATAATGTCTTTCTTCACGTAGTTGTACTTTTTCTAACTAGTGCATTCTTTCGGTGTTTTTATCATTGCTTATTCTACCAATGAACCATTTCAGTTATCCAAAGTGTATTGGAGAGAACAGTGGAAGTCAAAAAATTATTCCTGAAAAGGGAGTTCCCAATTCTAAGGGTTTATTATACTAAAAAAAATAGTCTCAATTTCTAATTGAAAAAAAATTGATTCACAATACTTGCGGGTTTTCAATTTCAAATTGCATCCCTTGGTCGTCTTCGACCACAATTTTGACTCCATCCTTCTTCCCACATATCATTTCTTACATAATGCCCTTTTGACACGTTTTGAAAACTCTTGTGTGGTTTGAATAATGTCTTTCTTCACGTGGTTGCACTTTTATTAAGTAGTGCATTATTCTCTTGGTGTCTTAATCATAGCTTATTCTACTAACGAACGATTTCAGTTGTCTAAATTGCATTGAAAGGAACACTGAAAGCCCCAAAACTATTCTTGAAAACAGAATTCCAAATCCAAAGGGTTTCTACTCAAAAAAAGAGTCTCAATCTCTAACTTAAAAAATCTGACCCAAAAATTGCATCCCCTAGTCTTCGTCGACCATAATTTTTCCTCCAACCTTCTTCCCACATATCATTTCTTTTATAATACCATTTTTAACATGTTCTTGCAGTCTTGTCTGGTACGAATAATGTCTTTCTTCACGTAGTTGTACTTTTTCTAACTAGTGCATTCTTTCGGTGTTTTTATCATTGCTTATTCTACCAATGAACCATTTCAATTGTCCAAAGTGTATTGGAGAGAACCGTGGAAGTCCCAAAATTATTCCTGAAAAGGGAGTTCCAAATCCTAAGGGTTTATTATACTAAAAGAAAAAAATAGTCTCAATTTCTAATTGAAAAAAAATTGATTCACAATACTTGCGGGTTTACAATTTCAAATTGCATCCCCTGTCGTCTTAGACCATAATTTTGACTCCATCCTTCTTCCCACATATCATTTCTTACATAATGCCCTTTTGACACGTTTTGAAAACTCTTGTGTGGTTTGAATAATGTCTTTCTTCACGTGGTTGCACTTTTATTAAGTAGTGCATTATTCTCTTGGTGTCTTAATCATAGCTTATTCTACTTACGAACGATTTCAATTGTCTAAATTGCATTGAAAGGAACACTGAAAGCCCCAAAACTATTCTTGAAAACAGAATTCCAAATCCAAAGGGTTTCTACTCAAAAAAAGAGTCTCAATCTCTAACTTAAAAAATCTGACTCAAAAATTAAGTCCCCAGGTCTTCGTCGACCATAATTTTTCCTCCAACCTTCTTCCCACATATCATTTCTTTTATAATGCCATTTTTAACATGTTCCTGCAGTCTTTTCTGGTATGAATAATGTCTTTCTTCACGTAGTTGTACTTTTTCTAAGTAGTGCATTCTCTCGGTGTTTTTATCATTGCTTATTCTACCAATGAACCATTTCAATTGTCCAAAGTGTATTGGAGAGAACCGTGGAAGTCCCAAAATTATTCCTGAAAAGGGAGTTCCAAATCCTAAGGGTTTATTATACTAAAAAAAAAAATAGTCTCAATTTCTAATTGAAAAAAAATTGATTCACAATACTTGCGGGTTTTCAATTTCAAATTGCATCCCTTGGTCGTCTTCGACCACAATTTTGACTCCATCCTTCTTCCCACATATCATTTCTTACATAATGCCCTTTTGACACGTTTTGAAAACTCTTGTGTGGTTTGAATAATGTCTTTCTTCACGTGGTTGCACTTTTATTAAGTAGTGCATTATTCTCTTGGTGTCTTAATCATAGCTTATTCTACTTACGAACGATTTCAATTGTCTAAATTATACTGAAAGGAACACTGAAAGCCCCAAAACTATTCTTGAAAACAGAATTCCAAATCCAAAGGGTTTCTACTCAAAAAAAGAGTCTCAATCTCTAACTTAAAAAATCTGACTCAAAAATTGAGTCCCCAGGTCTTCGTCGACCATAATTTTTCCTCCAACCTTCTTCCCACATATCATTTCTTTTATAATGCCATTTTTAACATGTTCCTGCAGTCTTTTCTGCTATGAATAATGTCTTTCTTCACGTAGTTGTACTTTTTCTAAGTAGTGCATTCTCTCGGTGTTTTTATCATTGCTTATTCTACCAATGAACCATTTCAATTGTCCAAAGTGTATTGGAGAGAACCGTGGAAGTCCCAAAATTATTCCTGAAAAGGGAGTTCCAAATCCTAAGGGTTTATTATACTAAAAAAAAAATAGTCTCAATTTCTAATTGAAAAAAAATTGATTCACAATACTTGCGGGTTTTCAATTTCAAATTGCATCCCTTGGTCGTCTTCGACCACAATTTTGACTCCATCCTTCTTCCCACATATCATTTCTTATATAATGCCCTTTTGACACGTTTTGAAAACTCTTGTGTGGTTTGAATAATGTCTTTCTTCACGTGGTTGTACTTTTATTAAGTAGTGCATTATTCACGTAGTTGTACTTTTTCGAAGTAGTGCATTCTCTCGGTGTTTTTATCATAGCTTATTCTACCAATGAACCATTTCAATTGTCCAAAGTGTATTGGAGAGAACAGTGGAAGTCAAAAAATTATTCCTGAAAAGGGAGTTCCCAATCCTAAGGGTTTATTATACTAAAAAAAATAGTCTCAATTTCTAATTGAAAAAAAATTGATTCACAATACTTGCGGGTTTTCAATTTCAAATTGCATCCCTTGGTCGTCTTCGACCACAATTTTGAGTCCATCCTTCTTCCCACATATCATTTCTTACATAATGCCCTTTTGACACGTTTTGAAAACTCTTGTGTGGTTTGAATAATGTCTTTCTTCACGTGGTTGCACTTTTATTAAGTAGTGCATTATTCTCTTGGTGTCTTAATCATAGCTTATTCTACTTACGAACGATTTCAATTGTCTAAATTATACTGAAAGGAACACTGAAAGCCCCAAAACTATTCTTGAAAACAGAATTCCAAATCCAAAGGGTTTCTACTCAAAGAAAGAGTCTCAATCTCTAACTTAAAAAGTCTGACTCAAAAATTGAGTCCCCAGGTCTTCGTCGACCATAATTTTTCCTCCAACCTTCTTCCCACATATCATTTCTTTTATAATGCCATTTTTAACATGTTCCTGCAGTCTTTTCTGGTATGAATAATGTCTTTCTTCACGTAGTTGTACTTTTTCTAAGTAGTGCATTCTCGGTGTTTTTATCATTGCTTATTCTACCAATGAACCATTTCAATTGTCCAAAGTGTATTGGAGAGAACCGTGGAAGTCCCAAAATTATTCCTGAAAAGGGAGTTCCAAATCCTAAGGGTTTATTATACTAAAAAAAAAATAGTCTCAATTTCTAATTGAAAAAAAATTGATTCACAATACTTGCGGGTTTTCAATTTCAAATTGCATCCCTTGGTCGTCTTCGACCACAATTTTGACTCCATCCTTCTTCCCACATATCATTTCTTACATAATGCCCTTTTGACACGTTTTGAAAACTCTTGTGTGGTTTGAATAATGTCTTTCTTCACGTGGTTGCACTTTTATTAAGTAGTGCATTATTCTCTTGGTGTCTTAATCATAGCTTATTCTACTAACGAACGATTTCAGTTGTCTAAATTGCATTGAAAGGAACACTGAAAGCCCCAAAACTATTCTTGAAAACAGAATTCCAAATCCAAAGGGTTTCTACTCAAAAAAAGAGTCTCAATCTCTAACTTAAAAAATCTGACCCAAAAATTGCATCCCCTAGTATTCGTCGACCATAATTTTTCCTCCAACCTTCTTCCCACATACCATTTCTTTTATAATGCCATTTTTAACATGTTCTTGCAATCTTGTCTGGTACGAATAATGTCTTTCTTCACGTAGTTGTACTTTTTCTAAGTAGTGCATTCTCTCGGTGTTTTTATCATTGCTTATTCTACCAATGAACCATTTCAATTGTCCAAAGTGTATTGGAGAGAACCGTGGAAGTCCCAAAATTATTCCTGAAAAGGGGGTTCCAAATCCTAAGGGTTTATTATACTTAAAAAAAAAAATAGTCTCAATTTCTAATTGAAAAAAAATTGATTCACAATACTTGCGGGTTTACAATTTCAAATTGCATCCCCTGGTCGTCTTAGATCATAATTTTGACTCCATCCTTCTTCCCACATATCATTTCTTACATAATGCCCTTTTGACACGTTTTGAAAACTCTTGTGTGGTTTGAATAATGTCTTTCTTCACGTGGTTGCACTTTTATTAAGTAGTGCATTATTCTCTTGGTGTCTTAATCATAGCTTATTCTACTTACGAACGATATCAATTGTCTAAATTGCATTGAAAGGAACACTGAAAGCCCCCAAACTATTCTTGAAAACAGAATTCCAAATCCAAAGGGTTTCTACTCAAAAAAAGAGTCTCAATCTCTAACTTAAAAAATCTGACTCAAAAATTGAGTCCCCAGGTCTTCGTCGACCATAATTTTTCCTCCAACCTTCTTCCCACATATCATTTCTTTTATAATGCCATTTTTAACATGTTCCTGCAGTCTTTTCTGGTATGAATAATGTCTTTCTTCACGTAGTTGTACTTTTTCTAAGTAGTGCATTCTCTCGGTGTTTTTATCATTGCTTATTCTACCAATGAACCATTTCAATTGTCCAAAGTGTATTGGAGAGAACCGTGGAAGTCCCAAAATTTTTCCTGAAAAGGGAGTTCCAAATCCTAAGGGTTTATTATACTAAAAAAAAAATAGTCTCAATTTCTAATTGAAAAAAAATTGATTCACAATACTTGCGGGTTTTCAATTTCAAATTGCATCCCTTGGTCGTCTTAGACCATAATTTTGACTCCATCCTTCTTCCCACATATCATTTCTTATATAATTCCCTTTTGACACGTTTTGAAAACTCTTGTGTGGTTTGAATAATGTCTTTCTTCACGTGGTTGCACTTTTATTAAGTAGTGCATTATTCTCTTGGTGTCTTAATCATAGCTTATTCTACTAACGAACGATTTCAGTTGTCTAAATTGCATTGAAAGGAACACTGAAAGCCCCAAAACTATTCTTGAAAACAGAATTCCAAATCCAAAGGGTTTCTACTCAAAAAAAGAGTCTCAATCTCTAACTTAAAAAATCTGACTCAAAAATTGAGTCCCCAGGTCTTCGTCGACCATAATTTTTCCTCCAACCTTCTTCCCACATATCATTTCTTTTATAATGCCATATTTAACATGTTCCTGCAGTCTTTTCTGGTATGAATAATGTCTTTCTTCACGTAGTTGTACTTTTTCTAAGTAGTGCATTCTCTCGGTGTTTTTATCATTGCTTATTCTACCAATGAACCATTTCAATTGTCCAAAGTGTATTGGAGAGAACCGTGGAAGTCCCAAAATTATTCCTGAAAAGGGAGTTCCAAATCCTAAGGGTTTATTATACTAAAAAAAAAAATAGTCTCAATTTCTAATTGAAAAAAAATTGATTCACAATACTTGCGGGTTTTCAATTTCAAATTGCATCCCTTGGTCGTCTTAGACCATAATTTTGACTCCATCCTTCTTCCCACATATCATTTCTTATATAATGCCCTTTTGACACGTTTTGAAAACTCTTGTGTGGTTTGAATAATGTCTTTCTTCACGTGGTTGTACTTTTATTAAGTAGTGCATTATTCACGTAGTTGTACTTTTTCGAAGTAGTGCATTCTCTCGGTGTTTTTATCATAGCTTATTCTACCAATGAACCATTTCAATTGTCCAAAGTGTATTGGAGAGAACAGTGGAAGTCAAAAAATTATTCCTGAAAAGGGAGTTCCCAATCCTAAGGGTTTATTATACTAAAAAAAATAGTCTCAATTTCTAATTGAAAAAAAATTGATTCACAATACTTGCGGGTTTTCAATTTCAAATTGCATCCCTTGGTCGTCTTCGACCACAATTTTGACTCCATCCTTCTTCCCACATATCATTTCTTACATAATGCCCTTTTGACACGTTTTGAAAACTCTTGTGTGGTTTGAATAATGTCTTTCTTCACGTGGTTGCACTTTTATTAAGTAGTGCATTATTCTCTTGGTGTCTTAATCATAGCTTATTCTACTTACGAACGATATCAATTGTCTAAATTGCATTGAAACGAACACTGAAAGCCCCCAAACTATTCTTGAAAACAGAATTCCAAATCCAAAGGGTTTCTACTCAAAAAAAGAGTCTCAATCTCTAACTTAAAAAATCTGACTCAAAAATTGAGTCCCCAGGTCTTCGTCGACCATAATTTTTCCTCCAACCTTCTTCCCACATATCATTTCTTTTATAATGCCATTTTTAACATGTTCCTGCAGTCTTTTCTGGTATGAATAATGTCTTTCTTCACGTAGTTGTACTTTTTCTAAGTAGTGCATTCTCTCGGTGTTTTTATCATTGCTTATTCTACCAATGAACCATTTCAATTGTCCAAAGTGTATTGGAGAGAACCGTGGAAGTCCCAAAATTTTTCCTGAAAAGGGAGTTCCAAATCCTAAGGGTTTATTATACTAAAAAAAAAATAGTCTCAATTTCTAACTGAAAAAAAATTGATTCACAATACTTGCGGGTTTTCAATTTCAAATTGCATCCCTTGGTCGTCTTAGACCATAATTTTGACTCCATCCTTCTTCCCACATATCATTTCTTATATAATTCCCTTTTGACACGTTTTGAAAACTCTTGTGTGGTTTGAATAATGTCTTTCTTCACGTGGTTGCACTTTTATTAAGTAGTGCATTATTCTCTTGGTGTCTTAATCATAGCTTATTCTACTAACGAACGATTTCAGTTGTCTAAATTGCATTGAAAGGAACACTGAAAGCCCCAAAACTATTCTTGAAAACAGAATTCCAAATCCAAAGGGTTTCTACTCAAAAAAAGAGTCTCAATCTCTAACTTAAAAAATCTGACTCAAAAATTGAGTCCCCAGGTCTTCGTCGACCATAATTTTTCCTCCAACCTTCTTCCCACATATCATTTCTTTTATAATGCCATATTTAACATGTTCCTGCAGTCTTTTCTGGTATGAATAATGTCTTTCTTCACGTAGTTGTACTTTTTCTAAGTAGTGCATTCTCTCGGTGTTTTTATCATTGCTTATTCTACCAATGAACCATTTCAATTGTCCAAAGTGTATTGGAGAGAACCGTGGAAGTCCCAAAATTATTCCTGAAAAGGGAGTTCCAAATCCTAAGGGTTTATTATACTAAAAAAAAAAATAGTCTCAATTTCTAATTGAAAAAAAATTGATTCACAATACTTGCGGGTTTTCAATTTCAAATTGCATCCCTTGGACGTCTTAGACCATAATTTTGACTCCATCCTTCTTCCCACATATCATTTCTTATATAATGCCCTTTTGACACGTTTTGAAAACTCTTGTGTGGTTTGAATAATGTCTTTCTTCACGTGGTTGTACTTTTATTAAGTAGTGCATTATTCACGTAGTTGTACTTTTTCGAAGTAGTGCATTCTCTCGGTGTTTTTATCATAGCTTATTCTACCAATGAACCATTTCAATTGTCCAAAGTGTATTGGAGAGAACAGTGGAAGTCAAAAAATTATTCCTGAAAAGGGAGTTCCCAATCCTAAGGGTTTATTATACTAAAAAAAATAGTCTCAATTTCTAATTGAAAAAAAATTGATTCACAATACTTGCGGGTTTTCAATTTCAAATTGCATCCCTTGGTCGTCTTCGACCACAATTTTGACTCCATCCTTCTTCCCACATATCATTTCTTACATAATGCCCTTTTGACACGTTTTGAAAACTCTTGTGTGGTTTGAATAATGTCTTTCTTCACGTGGTTGCACTTTTATTAAGTAGTGCATTATTCTCTTGGTGTCTTAATCATAGCTTATTCTACTTACGAACGATTTCAATTGTCTAAATTATACTGAAAGGAACACTGAAAGCCCCAAAACTATTCTTGAAAACAGAATTCCAAATCCAAAGGGTTTCTACTCAAAAAAAGAGTCTCAATCTCTAACTTAAAAAATCTGACTCAAAAATTGAGTCCCCAGGTCTTCGTCGACCATAATTTTTCCTCCAACCTTCTTCCCACATATCATTTCTTTTATAATGCCATTTTTAACATGTTCCTGCAGTCTTTTCTGGTATGAATAATGTCTTTCTTCACGTAGTTGTACTTTTTCTAAGTAGTGCATTCTCTCGGTGTTTTTATCATTGCTTATTCTACCAATGAACCATTTCAATTGTCCAAAGTGTATTGGAGAGAACCGTGGAAGTCCCAAAATTATTCCTGAAAAGGGAGTTCCAAATCCTAAGGGTTTATTATACTAAAAAAAAAATAGTCTCAATTTCTAATTGAAAAAAAATTGATTCACAATACTTGCGGGTTTTCAATTTCAAATTGCATCCCTTGGTCGTCTTCGACCACAATTTTGACTCCATCCTTCTTCCCACATATCATTTCTTACATAATGCCCTTTTGACACGTTTTGAAAACTCTTGTGTGGTTTGAATAATGTCTTTCTTCACGTGGTTGCACTTTTATTAAGTAGTGCATTATTCTCTTGGTGTCTTAATCATAGCTTATTCTACTAACGAACGATTTCAGTTGTCTAAATTGCATTGAAAGGAACACTGAAAGCCCCCAAACTATTCTTGAAAACAGAATTCCAAATCCAAAGGGTTTCTACTCAAAAAAAGAGTCTCAATCTCTAACTTAAAAAATCTGACTCAAAAATTGAGTCCCCAGGTCTTCGTCGACCATAATTTTTCCTCCAACCTTCTTCCCACATATCATTTCTTTTATAATGCCATTTTTAACATGTTCCTGCAGTCTTTTCTGGTATGAATAATGTCTTTCTTCACGTAGTTGTACTTTTTCTAAGTAGTGCATTCTCTCGGTGTTTGTATCAATGCTTATTCTACCAATGAACCATTTCAATTGTCCAAAGTGTATTGGAGAGAACCGTGGAAGTCCCAAAATTATTCCTGAAAAGGGAGTTCCAAATCCTAAGGGTTTATTATACTAAAAAAAAAAAATAGTCTCAATTTCTAATTGAAAAAAAATTGATTCACAATACTTGCGGGTTTTCAATTTCAAATTGCATCCCTTGGTCGTCTTAGACCATAATTTTGACTCCATCCTTCTTCCCACATATCATTTCTTATATAATTCCCTTTTGACACGTTTTGAAAACTCTTGTGTGGTTTGAATAATGTCTTTCTTCACGTGGTTGCACTTCTATTAAGTAGTGCATTATTCTCTTGGTGTCTTAATCATAGCTTATTCTACTAACGAACGATTTCAGTTGTCTAAATTGCATTGAAAGGAACACTGAAAGCCCCCAAACTATTCTTGAAAACAGAATTCCAAATCCAAAGGGTTTCTACTCAAAAAAAGAGTCTCAATCTCTAACTTAAAAAATCTGACTCAAAAATTGAGTCCCCAGGTCTTCGTCGACCATAATTTTTCCTCCAACCTTCTTCCCACATATCATTTCTTTTATAATGCCATTTTTAACATGTTCCTGCAGTCTTTTCTGGTATGAATAATGTCTTTCTTCACGTAGTTGTACTTTTTCTAAGTAGTGCATTCTCTCGGTGTTTTTATCATTGCTTATTCTACCAATGAACCATTTCAATTGTCCAAAGTGTATTGGAGAGAACCGTGGAAGTCCCAAAATTATTCCTGAAAAGGGAGTTCCAAATCCTAAGGGTTTATTATACTAAAAAAAAAATAGTCTCAATTTCTAATTGAAAAAAAATTGATTCACAATACTTGCGGGTTTTCAATTTCAAATTGCATCCCTTGGTCGTCTTCGACCACAATTTTGACTCCATCCTTCTTCCCACATATCATTTCTTACATAATGCCCTTTTGACACGTTTTGAAAACTCTTGTGTGGTTTGAATAATGTCTTTCTTCACGTGGTTGCACTTTTATTAAGTAGTGCATTATTCTCTTGGTGTCTTAATCATAGCTTATTCTACTAACGAACGATTTCAGTTGTCTAAATTGCATTGAAAGGAACACTGAAAGCCCCCAAACTATTCTTGAAAACAGAATTCCAAATCCAAAGGGTTTCTACTCAAAAAAAGAGTCTCAATCTCTAACTTAAAAAATCTGACTCAAAAATTGAGTCCCCAGGTCTTCGTCGACCAGAATTTTTCCTCCAACCTTCTTCCCACATATCATTTCTTTTATAATGCCATTTTTAACATGTTCCTGCAGTCTTTTCTGGTATGAATAATGTCTTTCTTCGACGTAGTTGTACTTTTTCTAAGTAGTGCATTCTCTCGGTGTTTTTATCAATGCTTATTCTACCAATGAACCATTTCAATTGTCCAAAGTGTATTGGAGAGAACCGTGGAAGTCCCAAAATTATTCCTGAAAAGGGAGTTCCAAATCCTAAGGGTTTATTATACTAAAAAAAAAAAATAGTCTCAATTTCTAATTGAAAAAAAATTGATTCACAATACTTGCGGGTTTTCAATTTCAAATTGCATCCCTTGGACGTCTTAGACCATAATTTTGACTCCATCCTTCTTCCCACATATCATTTCTTATATAATGCCCTTTTGACACGTTTTGAAAACTCTTGTGTGGTTTGAATAATGTCTTTCTTCACGTGGTTGTACTTTTATTAAGTAGTGCATTATTCACGTAGTTGTACTTTTTCGAAGTAGTGCATTCTCTCGGTGTTTTTATCATAGCTTATTCTACCAATGAACCATTTCAATTGTCCAAAGTGTATTGGAGAGAACAGTGGAAGTCAAAAAATTATTCCTGAAAAGGGAGTTCCCAATCCTAAGGGTTTATTATACTAAAAAAAATAGTCTCAATTTCTAATTGAAAAAAAATTGATTCACAATACTTGCGGGTTTTCAATTTCAAATTGCATCCCTTGGTCGTCTTCGACCACAATTTTGACTCCATCCTTCTTCCCACATATCATTTCTTACATAATGCCCTTTTGACACGTTTTGAAAACTCTTGTGTGGTTTGAATAATGTCTTTCTTCACGTGGTTGCACTTTTATTAAGTAGTGCATTATTCTCTTGGTGTCTTAATCATAGCTTATTCTACTTACGAACGATTTCAATTGTCTAAATTATACTGAAAGGAACACTGAAAGCCCCAAAACTATTCTTGAAAACAGAATTCCAAATCCAAAGGGTTTCTACTCAAAAAAAGAGTCTCAATCTCTAACTTAAAAAATCTGACTCAAAAATTGAGTCCCCAGGTCTTCGTCGACCATAATTTTTCCTCCAACCTTCTTCCCACATATCATTTCTTTTATAATGCCATTTTTAACATGTTCCTGCAGTCTTTTCTGGTATGAATAATGTCTTTCTTCACGTAGTTGTACTTTTTCTAAGTAGTGCATTCTCTCGGTGTTTTTATCATTGCTTATTCTACCAATGAACCATTTCAATTGTCCAAAGTGTATTGGAGAGAACCGTGGAAGTCCCAAAATTATTCCTGAAAAGGGAGTTCCAAATCCTAAGGGTTTATTATACTAAAAAAAAAATAGTCTCAATTTCTAATTGAAAAAAAATTGATTCACAATACTTGCGGGTTTTCAATTTCAAATTGCATCCCTTGGTCGTCTTCGACCACAATTTTGACTCCATCCTTCTTCCCACATATCATTTCTTACATAATGCCCTTTTGACACGTTTTGAAAACTCTTGTGTGGTTTGAATAATGTCTTTCTTCACGTGGTTGCACTTTTATTAAGTAGTGCATTATTCTCTTGGTGTCTTAATCATAGCTTATTCTACTAACGAACGATTTCAGTTGTCTAAATTGCATTGAAAGGAACACTGAAAGCCCCCAAACTATTCTTGAAAACAGAATTCCAAATCCAAAGGGTTTCTACTCAAAAAAAGAGTCTCAATCTCTAACTTAAAAAATCTGACTCAAAAATTGAGTCCCCAGGTCTTCGTCGACCATAATTTTTCCTCCAACCTTCTTCCCACATATCATTTCTTTTATAATGCCATTTTTAACATGTTCCTGCAGTCTTTTCTGGTATGAATAATGTCTTTCTTCACGTAGTTGTACTTTTTCTAAGTAGTGCATTCTCTCGGTGTTTGTATCAATGCTTATTCTACCAATGAACCATTTCAATTGTCCAAAGTGTATTGGAGAGAACCGTGGAAGTCCCAAAATTATTCCTGAAAAGGGAGTTCCAAATCCTAAGGGTTTATTATACTAAAAAAAAAAAATAGTCTCAATTTCTAATTGAAAAAAAATTGATTCACAATACTTGCGGGTTTTCAATTTCAAATTGCATCCCTTGGTCGTCTTAGACCATAATTTTGACTCCATCCTTCTTCCCACATATCATTTCTTATATAATTCCCTTTTGACACGTTTTGAAAACTCTTGTGTGGTTTGAATAATGTCTTTCTTCACGTGGTTGCACTTCTATTAAGTAGTGCATTATTCTCTTGGTGTCTTAATCATAGCTTATTCTACTAACGAACGATTTCAGTTGTCTAAATTGCATTGAAAGGAACACTGAAAGCCCCCAAACTATTCTTGAAAACAGAATTCCAAATCCAAAGGGTTTCTACTCAAAAAAAGAGTCTCAATCTCTAACTTAAAAAATCTGACTCAAAAATTGAGTCCCCAGGTCTTCGTCGACCATAATTTTTCCTCCAACCTTCTTCCCACATATCATTTCTTTTATAATGCCATTTTTAACATGTTCCTGCAGTCTTTTCTGGTATGAATAATGTCTTTCTTCACGTAGTTGTACTTTTTCTAAGTAGTGCATTCTCTCGGTGTTTTTATCATTGCTTATTCTACCAATGAACCATTTCAATTGTCCAAAGTGTATTGGAGAGAACCGTGGAAGTCCCAAAATTATTCCTGAAAAGGGAGTTCCAAATCCTAAGGGTTTATTATACTAAAAAAAAAATAGTCTCAATTTCTAATTGAAAAAAAATTGATTCACAATACTTGCGGGTTTTCAATTTCAAATTGCATCCCTTGGTCGTCTTCGACCACAATTTTGACTCCATCCTTCTTCCCACATATCATTTCTTACATAATGCCCTTTTGACACGTTTTGAAAACTCTTGTGTGGTTTGAATAATGTCTTTCTTCACGTGGTTGCACTTTTATTAAGTAGTGCATTATTCTCTTGGTGTCTTAATCATAGCTTATTCTACTAACGAACGATTTCAGTTGTCTAAATTGCATTGAAAGGAACACTGAAAGCCCCCAAACTATTCTTGAAAACAGAATTCCAAATCCAAAGGGTTTCTACTCAAAAAAAGAGTCTCAATCTCTAACTTAAAAAATCTGACTCAAAAATTGAGTCCCCAGGTCTTCGTCGACCAGAATTTTTCCTCCAACCTTCTTCCCACATATCATTTCTTTTATAATGCCATTTTTAACATGTTCCTGCAGTCTTTTCTGGTATGAATAATGTCTTTCTTCGACGTAGTTGTACTTTTTCTAAGTAGTGCATTCTCTCGGTGTTTTTATCAATGCTTATTCTACCAATGAACCATTTCAATTGTCCAAAGTGTATTGGAGAGAACCGTGGAAGTCCCAAAATTATTCCTGAAAAGGGAGTTCCAAATCCTAAGGGTTTATTATACTAAAAAAAAAAAATAGTCTCAATTTCTAATTGAAAAAAAATTGATTCACAATACTTGCGGGTTTACAATTTCAAATTGCATCCCTTGGTCGTCTTAGACCATAATTTTGACTCCATCCTTCTTCCCACATATCATTTCTTACATAATGCCCTTTTGACACGTTTTGAAAACTCTTGTGTGGTTTGAATAATGTCTTTCTTCACGTGGTTGCACTTTTATTAAGTAGTGCATTATTCTCTTGGTGTCTTAATCATAGCTTATTCTACTTACGAACGATTTCAATTATCTAAATTGCATTGAAAGGAACACTGAAAGCCCCAAAACTATTCTTGAAAACAGAATTCCAAATCCAAAGGGTTTCTACTCAAAAAAAGAGTCTCAATCTCTAACTTAAAAAATCTGACTCAAAAATTGAGTCCCCAGGTCTTCGTCGAGCATAATTTTTCCTCCAACCTTCTTCCCACATATCATTTCTTTTATAATACCATTTTTAACATGTTCCTGCAGTCTTTTCTGGTATGAATAATGTCTTTCTTCACGTAGTTGTACTTTTTCTAAGTAGTGCATTCTCTCGGTGTTTTTATCATTGCTTATTCTACCAATGAACCATTTCAATTGTCCAAAGTGTATTGGAGAGAACCGTGGAAGTCCCAAAATTATTCCTGAAAAGGGAGTTTCAAATCCTAAGGGTTTATTATACTAAAAAAAAAATAGTCTCAATTTCTAATTGAAAAAAAATTGATTCACAATACTTGTGGGTTTTCAATTTCAAATTGCATCCCTTGGTCGTCTTAGACCATAATTTTGACTCCATCCTTCTTCCCACATATCATTTCTTATATAATGCCCTTTTGACACCTTTTGAAAACTCTTGTGTGGTTTGAATAATGTCTTTCTTCACGTGGTTGCACTTTTATTAAGTAGTGCATTATTCTCTTGGTGTCTTAATCATAGCTTATTCTACTAACGAACGATTTCAATTGTCTAAATTGCATTGAAAGGAACACTGAAAGCCCCCAAACTATTCTTGAAAACAGAATTCCAAATCCAAAGGGTTTCTACTCAAAAAAAGAGTCTCAATCTTTAACTTAAAAAATCTGAATCAAAAATTGAGTCCCCAGGTCTTTGTCGACCATAATTTTTCCTCCAACCTTCTTCCCACATATCATTTCTTTTATAATGCCATTTTTAACATGTTCCTGCAGTCTTTTCTGGTATGAATAATGTCTTTCTTCACGTAGTTGTACTTTTTCTAAGTAGTGCATTCTCTCGGTGTTTTTATCATTGCTTATTCTACCAATGAACCATTTCAATTGTCCAAAGTGTATTGGAGAGAACCGTGGAAGTCCCAAAATTATTCCTGAAAAGGGAGTTCCAAATCCTAAGGGTTTATTATACTAAAAAAAAAAATAGTCTCAATTTCTAATTGAAAAAAAATTGATTCACAATACTTGCGGGTTTACAATTTCAAATTGCATCCCTTGGTCGTCTTTGTAGCGCCCCGAGTTCCGTATACCCGATTCACTACGTCATTTTCTGTCTAAATTTTTCGAATAATATTTTTGCGGAAGAAATAATTGAAATTCATTTTTGGCAACATTAAATAAACTGTAATGGCCGCTAAAATTGAAAACATTTATGAAACCATTTGAAATAGTAAATCGAACCATTAATATTGTAAAGAAATTGCCAATATCATAATTTCTCAAATAAATGAACTTCTCTAAAATATTCGATTGTTTGGAAAATATGGAAATCATTAACGTCAAACTTTCAACCGTTCAACGATTATTGCCACCATCATTCATCGCTCGCCACCGTCTCCGAAATCTGCAAAACTGTTAAAAGTAGGGTGAGTATTTCATGGGGGAAATACTCAGTAGACTCATCGCAAATTAATTTAATTTATAAGATGATTAAACACATAAATCCCGGCTCTTTATAAAACGGGCATTGATAGAGCTTCTTTATAAAACTGCTCTTGATAAAACTCATATTGTGCATTACAGCACGGGACATATTTTGCAAATCATATGCTCTTTGAAAACATCTCTTTGAAAACAGTTCTTTGAAAACCATATACTTATAAAACATTTTAATTATGCCAAGCATAATTTCTTTTGAAAGCATAACATAAGATAGGATTGAAATCCTCATAAACATAAGAATTTTACCGAACTTAGGTGGTAAGAATTCTTATGTAGTAAAATCATAATAACAGTAAGTTTTCATCATAACATAGGATAAAATCGAAATCCTCATAAACATAAGAATTTTACCGAACTTAGGTGGTAAGAATTCTTATGTAGTAAGTATACCAAGCATAATTTTCTGAAATTCATAGGGATCAATTGCATCATAACATAAGATAGGATCAAAATCCTCATAAACATATGCGACAGGAATTTTACCGAACTTAGGTGGTAAATCCTCATAAACATATGGAAAGATAGGAATTTTACCGAACTTCGTGGCAAATCCTCATAAACATAGGAGACACAAGAATGTTACCGAACTTAGGTGGCAAGAATTCTTATGTGTAGCGCTACTAAAACTCCGGTCCCCTTAACATATCATAACTTATCATATGGGACCCAAAACAATCTTGGTAGATTGATTTCATAGCAATGATCCAAAAAAACATTTTCGTGAAGCATAGGGTATACTTACTTTTCGTAAAACATAAAGTATATTTTCTTTTCATAAAAACATACTTACTTTTCATAACAACATAAGGTATATTTACCTTTCATAAAAACATACTTGTTTTTCTTAAAAATTGACTTTCACAAGTCACATGACATTCATATGAAATCATAAATTAAATCAATTAATAAGTGCGAGTCTACCTCAAATCCGACGAGTGCAAAGTTGAGCGGGAATGACTTCAATTTCTTTAAATTCTCCGTACGCTTCGTCTTAATCAATAAGTCACTTTAGTATATCGAATATATAGTTCAAAATGATAAATTATAATTTGAAGACTAAAATTGATGTTTTGAAAGTTGAGGGACTAAAATGAATACTTTTGAAAGTTGAGGGATTAAAATGAATACTTTTGAAACTTGAGCTTAAAATCAAATAAAGTAAATCAGCAGGGACTGAATTGATCAGAATTTTAAAATGAAAGGGCTGATTAAAATCATTTAAAACTTAAGGGCTGAAATTGATGATTTTAAAACTAAAAGGACTGAATGGAAACAAATTAAAATGTCAGGGACTGGTTTGCAAATTCTGGAAAGTTAAATATTAATATTAACAATATCATTTCTCTCTTCATATCTGATCGAAGAGAGAGAGAGAGACCACACAGAGAGGCGGAGGCGACGATTCAAGCCAAATCCGCCCTTCAGCCGGTGACTCGCCGGCGCAACACCGGTAGCAAGGTGGCGGTGAGTGGCGGTTAAAGGTTTTGAGAGTATTGGGTGAGAGTTTGTGTGCGAACCGGGGCTGGATTCGAAGCTAGGGTTCGCGATGATACTCCGGCGGAAATTCAGCGATGGTTTAAGGTAGGTATTTGGTACTCTATTTCTTGGGTTTTTGGGGTTTTGATTTTGGGTTGCGATTTGGAGTTGGGTTTGATGTTTTGGATCGGAGGTTAGGTGGTGATGATTCTGGGTAGTAGGCTGGTGGTAGTGTTGTAGGTAGAGGTTAATTGGTGGTCCAGCTGTGAGCTGCAGGCGGCTGGAATGGTTGCTGGAAGTGGGATTGCAGTTGATTTGGTTGGTTGCAGTGGTGAATTGCAGAGGCAGGGAAAAAGTGTGCTTGGTGGTGTTGCTGTGGTTTGGGTGGTGATTGGCCGGTTTGAAGTTGAGGCGTGATGGAGGTTGGCTGTTGAAAATGAAAGCTGGCCATGAGTGATCTAATACAGATTGGTGTTGATTGATGATGATGATTAAGATTGTTTGATTTGGAGATCAAAATGGTGATAAACGAAATGGGAGGTGGTGATGCTGCTAATGATGATTGGTTGAGTTTCAGACAAATGGAAATTTGATTCAGATGATGGTTGCTTGTTCATGATTCAATTGGCGTTGAAAAAGCTGCAGGGTGCCAACTGATGATGAATGATTTTGGTTGGTTTCTGATCGTGATGAAAATGTGGATTGGAGATGGAGGTTTGGATTCAAATGGCTGCTTGATAGTGGTAGCTAGATGGTTTAGATGCAAGATACGAATATGGTGGTGATGATGGCAGATTGCTGGTTGGTTTGATGGTAGTTGGAGTGTTTAAACGCAGTAGCTGTGGTGATTTGATTGGCAGCTTCTATGTTGATGGTAATTGTATAGAAAATGGTTGCAGTGATGGAATTCCTGTGGTGGTGGTGGTGATGAAGATGATGATGTGAATTTGAATTGTAGACAGTGGAGCTGAAATGGTTGCAGATTGGGATTGAAGTATTGTTGCTTGTCATTAGAGCTGCTGGTGGTGGAGGAGATGATTTCTTGAATTCATGATAATTGGTCTGATATGTATAAAGAGAAGCATCTTTCTTGCTGGAAAGATGGTTTTTTTGTAAAATAATATGGTGGAGAATATCATGATTTGGAGGGGTGGTGATGATAATGATGATGCTTGTATAATGTGATGAAAAGGAGTATAAAGAGAAAGCAAAACGTGTGAAATAAAATTTTGATTATGATAAGAATTGGACTAACTTTGATTAAGAAATGTATTTAAAACAGATATATTTTGGACTGAAAATAAATCTGAGAATGGATGAATTTTGAGATAAAAATTGAATTACATATTTTGGACTTAAAATAATTTAATAAGGAATATTGTTGGGATATTTTAATAAATTTGGAATTCAAAATGATTTTGAAAATAATACTTTGAATAAATAATTAAAATAACATAATTTTAGAAATTCGGATTTTAATTTAAAATCGAACAAATTCGATATTTCTTGACTTGGCTAGACGAATCCGTCGCGGCGTTAACTTCAAAATAATAGGTGAAATAGTAGCGATACAATTTTTCTAAATATTAAAATAATTATTTATTGCATAAAAATTCTGGGTCGCTATAGTCTTAGACCATAATTTTGACTCCATCCTTCTTCCCACATATCATTTCTTACATAATGCCCTTTTGACACGTTTTGAAAACTCTTGTGTGGTTTGAATAATGTCTTTCTTCACGTGGTTGCACTTTTATTAAGTAGTGCATTATTCTCTTGGTGTCTTAATCATAGCTTATTCTACTTACGAACGATTTCAATTATCTAAATTGGATTGAAAGGAACACTGAAAGCCCCAAAACTATTCTTGAAAACAGAATTCCAAATCCAAAGGGTTTCTACTCAAAAAAAGAGTCTCAATCTCTAACTTAAAAAATCTGACTCAAAAATTGAGTCCCCAGGTCTTCGTCGACCATAATTTTTCCTCCAACATTCTTCCCACATATCATTTCTTTTATAATACCATTTTTAACATGTTCTTGCAGTCTTGTCTGGTACGAATAATGTCTTTCTTCACGTAGTTGTACTTTTTCTAACTAGTGCATTCTTTCGGTGTTTTTATCATTGCTTATTCTACCAATGAACCATTTCAATTGTCCAAAGTGTATTGGAGAGAACCGTGGAAGTCCCAAAATTATTCCTGAAAAGGGAGTTCCAAATCCTAAGGGTTTATTATACTAAAAAAAAAAAATAGTCTCAATTTCTAATTGAAAAAAAATTGATTCACAATACTTGCGGGTTTACAATTTCAAATTGCATCCCCTGTCGTCTTAGACCATAATTTTGACTCCATCCTTCTTCCCACATATCATTTCTTACATAATGCCCTTTTGACACGTTTTGAAAACTCTTGTGTGGTTTGAATAATGTCTTTCTTCACGTGGTTGCACTTTTATTAAGTAGTGCATTATTCTCTTGGTGTCTTAATCATAGCTTATTCTACTTACGAACGATTTCAATTGTCTAAATTGCATTGAAAGGAACACTGAAAGCCCCAAAACTATTCTTGAAAACAGAATTCCAAATCCAAAGGGTTTCTACTCAAAAAAAGAGTCTCAATCTCTAACTTAAAAAATCTGACTCAAAAATTAAGTCCCCAGGTCTTCGTCGACCATAATTTTTCCTCCAACCTTCTTCCCACATATCATTTCTTTTATAATGCCATTTTTAACATGTTCCTGCAGTCTTTTCTGGTATGAATAATGTCTTTCTTCACGTAGTTGTACTTTTTCTAAGTAGTGCATTCTCTCGGTGTTTTTATCATTGCTTATTCTACCAATGAACCATTTCAATTGTCCAAAGTGTATTGGAGAGAACCGTGGAAGTCCCAAAATTATTCCTGAAAAGGGAGTTCCAAATCCTAAGGGTTTATTATACTAAAAAAAAAAATAGTCTCAATTTCTAATTGAAAAAAAATTGATTCACAATACTTGCGGGTTTTCAATTTCAAATTGCATCCCTTGGTCGTCTTCGACCACAATTTTGACTCCATCCTTCTTCCCACATATCATTTCTTACATAATGCCCTTTTGACACGTTTTGAAAACTCTTGTGTGGTTTGAATAATGTCTTTCTTCACGTGGTTGCACTTTTATTAAGTAGTGCATTATTCTCTTGGTGTCTTAATCATAGCTTATTCTACTTACGAACGATTTCAATTGTCTAAATTATACTGAAAGGAACACTGAAAGCCCCAAAACTATTCTTGAAAACAGAATTCCAAATCCAAAGGGTTTCTACTCAAAAAAAGAGTCTCAATCTCTAACTTAAAAAATCTGACTCAAAAATTGAGTCCCCAGGTCTTCGTCGACCATAATTTTTCCTCCAACCTTCTTCCCACATATCATTTCTTTTATAATGCCATTTTTAACATGTTCCTGCAGTCTTTTCTGGTATGAATAATGTCTTTCTTCACGTAGTTGTACTTTTTCTAAGTAGTGCATTCTCTCGGTGTTTTTATCATTGCTTATTCTACCAATGAACCATTTCAATTGTCCAAAGTGTATTGGAGAGAACCGTGGAAGTCCCAAAATTATTCCTGAAAAGGGAGTTCCAAATCCTAAGGGTTTATTATACTAAAAAAAAAATAGTCTCAATTTCTAATTGAAAAAAAATTGATTCACAATACTTGCGGGTTTTCAATTTCAAATTGCATCCCTTGGTCGTCTTCGACCACAATTTTGACTCCATCCTTCTTCCCACATATCATTTCTTATATAATGCCCTTTTGACACGTTTTGAAAACTCTTGTGTGGTTTGAATAATGTCTTTCTTCACGTGGTTGTACTTTTATTAAGTAGTGCATTATTCACGTAGTTGTACTTTTTCGAAGTAGTGCATTCTCTCGGTGTTTTTATCATAGCTTATTCTACCAATGAACCATTTCAATTGTCCAAAGTGTATTGGAGAGAACAGTGGAAGTCAAAAAATTATTCCTGAAAAGGGAGTTCCCAATCCTAAGGGTTTATTATACTAAAAAAAATAGTCTCAATTTCTAATTGAAAAAAAATTGATTCACAATACTTGCGGGTTTACAATTTCAAATTGCATCCCTTGGTCGTCTTAGACCATAATTTTGACTCCATCCTTCTTCCCACATATCATTTCTTATATAATGCCCTTTTGACACCTTTTGAAAACTCTTGTGTGGTTTGAATAATGTCTTTCTTCACGTGGTTGCACTTTTATTAAGTAGTGCATTATTCTCTTGGTGTCTTAATCATAGCTTATTCTACTTACGAACGATTTCAATTGTCTAAATTATACTGAAAGGAACACTGAAAGCCCCAAAACTATTCTTGAAAACAGAATTCCAAATCCAAAGGGTTTCTACTCAAAAAAAGAGTCTCAATCTCTAACTTAAAAAATCTGACTCAAAAATTGAGTCCCCAGGTCTTCGTCGACCATAATTTTTCCTCCAACCTTCTTCCCACATATCATTTCTTTTATAATGCCATTTTTAACATGTTCCTGCAGTCTTTTCTGGTATGAATAATGTCTTTCTTCACGTAGTTGTACTTTTTCTAAGTAGTGCATTCTCTCGGTGTTTTTATCATTGCTTATTCTACCAATGAACCATTTCAATTGTCCAAAGTGTATTGGAGAGAACCGTGGAAGTCCCAAAATTATTCCTGAAAAGGGAGTTCCAAATCCTAAGGGTTTATTATACTAAAAAAAAAAATAGTCTCAATTTCTAATTGAAAAAAAATTGATTCACAATACTTGCGGGTTTACAATTTCAAATTGCATCCCTTGGTCGTCTTAGAACATAATTTTGACTCCATCCTTCTTCCCACATATCATTTCTTACATAATGCCCTTTTGACACGTTTTGAAAACTCTTGTGTGGTTTGAATAATGTCTTTCTTCACGTGGTTGCACTTTTATTAAGTAGTGCATTATTCTCTTGGTGTCTTAATCATAGCTTATTCTACTTACGAACGATTTCAATTATCTAAATTGGATTGAAAGGAACACTGAAAGCCCCAAAACTATTCTTGAAAACAGAATTCCAAATCCAAAGGGTTTCTACTCAAAAAAAGAGTCTCAATCTCTAACTTAAAAAATCTGACTCAAAAATTGAGTCCCCAGGTCTTCGTCGACCATAATTTTTCCTCCAACCTTCTTCCCACATATCATTTCTTTTATAATACCATTTTTAACATGTTCCTGCAGTCTTTTCTGGTATGAATAATGTCTTTCTTCACGTAGTTGTACTTTTTCTAAGTAGTGCATTCTCTCGGTGTTTTTATCATTGCTTATTCTACCAATGAACCATTTCAATTGTCCAAAGTGTATTGGAGAGAACCGTGGAAGTCCCAAAATTATTCCTGAAAAGGGAGTTCCAAATCCTAAGGGTTTATTATACTAAAAAAAAAAATAGTCTCAATTTCTAATTGAAAAAAAATTTATTCACAATACTTGCGGGTTTTCAATTTCAAATTGCATCCCTTAGTCGTCTTAGACCATAATTTTGACTCCATCCTTCTTCCCACATATCATTTCTTATATAATGCCCTTTTGACACGTTTTGAAAACTCTTGTGTGGTTTGAATAATGTCTTTCTTCACGTGGTTGTACTTTTATTAAGTGGTGCATTATTCACGTAGTTGTACTTTTTCTAAGTAGTGAATTCTCTCGGTGTTTTTATCATAGCTTATTCTACCAATGAACCATTTCAGTTGTCCAAAGTGTATTGGAGAGAACAGTGGAAGTCAAAAAATTATTCCTGAAAAGGGAGTTCCCAATTCTAAGGGTTTATTATACTAAAAAAAATAGTCTCAATTTCTAATTGAAAAAAAATTGATTCACAATACTTGCGGGTTTTCAATTTCAAATTGCATCCCTTGGTCGTCTTCGACCACAATTTTGACTCCATCCTTCTTCCCACATATCATTTCTTACATAATGCCCTTTTGACACGTTTTGAAAACTCTTGTGTGGTTTGAATAATGTCTTTCTTCACGTGGTTGCACTTTTATTAAGTAGTGCATTATTCTCTTGGTGTCTTAATCATAGCTTATTCTACTAACGAACGATTTCAGTTGTCTAAATTGCATTGAAAGGAACACTGAAAGCCCCAAAACTATTCTTGAAAACAGAATTCCAAATCCAAAGGGTTTCTACTCAAAAAAAGAGTCTCAATCTCTAACTTAAAAAATCTGACCCAAAAATTGCATCCCCTAGTCTTCGTCGACCATAATTTTTCCTCCAACCTTCTTCCCACATATCATTTCTTTTATAATACCATTTTTAACATGTTCTTGCAGTCTTGTCTGGTACGAATAATGTCTTTCTTCACGTAGTTGTACTTTTTCTAACTAGTGCATTCTTTCGGTGTTTTTATCATTGCTTATTCTACCAATGAACCATTTCAATTGTCCAAAGTGTATTGGAGAGAACCGTGGAAGTCCCAAAATTATTCCTGAAAAGGGAGTTCCAAATCCTAAGGGTTTATTATACTAAAAAAAAAAAATAGTCTCAATTTCTAATTGAAAAAAAATTGATTCACAATACTTGCGGGTTTACAATTTCAAATTGCATCCCCTGTCGTCTTAGACCATAATTTTGACTCCATCCTTCTTCCCACATATCATTTCTTACATAATGCCCTTTTGACACGTTTTGAAAACTCTTGTGTGGTTTGAATAATGTCTTTCTTCACGTGGTTGCACTTTTATTAAGTAGTGCATTATTCTCTTGGTGTCTTAATCATAGCTTATTCTACTTACGAACGATTTCAATTGTCTAAATTGCATTGAAAGGAACACTGAAAGCCCCAAAACTATTCTTGAAAACAGAATTCCAAATCCAAAGGGTTTCTACTCAAAAAAAGAGTCTCAATCTCTAACTTAAAAAATCTGACTCAAAAATTAAGTCCCCAGGTCTTCGTCGACCATAATTTTTCCTCCAACCTTCTTCCCACATATCATTTCTTTTATAATGCCATTTTTAACATGTTCCTGCAGTCTTTTCTGGTATGAATAATGTCTTTCTTCACGTAGTTGTACTTTTTCTAAGTAGTGCATTCTCTCGGTGTTTTTATCATTGCTTATTCTACCAATGAACCATTTCAATTGTCCAAAGTGTATTGGAGAGAACCGTGGAAGTCCCAAAATTATTCCTGAAAAGGGAGTTCCAAATCCTAAGGGTTTATTATACTAAAAAAAAAAAATAGTCTCAATTTCTAATTGAAAAAAAATTGATTCACAATACTTGCGGGTTTTCAATTTCAAATTGCATCCCTTGGTCGTCTTCGACCACAATTTTGACTCCATCCTTCTTCCCACATATCATTTCTTACATAATGCCCTTTTGACACGTTTTGAAAACTCTTGTGTGGTTTGAATAATGTCTTTCTTCACGTGGTTGCACTTTTATTAAGTAGTGCATTATTCTCTTGGTGTCTTAATCATAGCTTATTCTACTTACGAACGATTTCAATTGTCTAAATTATACTGAAAGGAACACTGAAAGCCCCAAAACTATTCTTGAAAACAGAATTCCAAATCCAAAGGGTTTCTACTCAAAAAAAGAGTCTCAATCTCTAACTTAAAAAATCTGACTCAAAAATTGAGTCCCCAGGTCTTCGTCGACCATAATTTTTCCTCCAACCTTCTTCCCACATATCATTTCTTTTATAATGCCATTTTTAACATGTTCCTGCAGTCTTTTCTGGTATGAATAATGTCTTTCTTCACGTAGTTGTACTTTTTCTAAGTAGTGCATTCTCTCGGTGTTTTTATCATTGCTTATTCTACCAATGAACCATTTCAATTGTCCAAAGTGTATTGGAGAGAACTGTGGAAGTCCCAAAATTATTCCTGAAAAGGGAGTTCCAAATCCTAAGGGTTTATTATACTAAAAAAAAAATAGTCTCAATTTCTAATGGAAAAAAAATTGATTCACAATACTTGCGGGTTTTCAATTTCAAATTGCATCCGTTGGTCGTCTTCGACCACAATTTTGACTCCATCCTTCTTCTCACATATCATTTCTTACATAATGCCCTTTTGACACGTTTTGAAAACTCTTGTGTGGTTTGAATAATGTCTTTCTTCACGTGGTTGCACTTTTATTAAGTAGTGCATTATTCTCTTGGTGTCTTAATCATAGCTTATTCTACTAACGAACGATTTCAGTTGTCTAAATTGCATTGAAAGGAACACTGAAAGCCCCAAAACTATTCTTGAAAACAGAATTCCAAATCCAAAGGGTTTCTACTCAAAAAAAGAGTCTCAATCTCTAACTTAAAAAATCTGACCCAAAAATTGCATCCCCTAGTCTTCGTCGACCATAATTTTTCCTCCAACCTTCTTCCCACATATCATTTCTTTTATAATACCATTTTTAACATGTTCCTGCAGTCTTTTCTGGTATGAATAATGTCTTTCTTCACGTAGTTGTACTTTTTCTAAGTAGTGCATTCTCTCGGTGTTTTTATCATTGCTTATTCTACCAATGAACCATTTCAATTGTCCAAAGTGTATTGGAGAGAACCGTGGAAGTCCCAAAATTATTCCTGAAAAGGGAGTTCCAAATCCTAAGGGTTTATTATACTAAAAAAAAAAATAGTCTCAATTTCTAATTGAAAAAAAATTTATTCACAATACTTGCGGGTTTTCAATTTCAAATTGCATCCCTTAGTCGTCTTAGACCATAATTTTGACTCCATCCTTCTTCCCACATATCATTTCTTATATAATGCCCTTTTGACACGTTTTGAAAACTCTTGTGTGGTTTGAATAATGTCTTTCTTCACGTGGTTGTACTTTTATTAAGTGGTGCATTATTCACGTAGTTGTACTTTTTCTAAGTAGTGAATTCTCTCGGTGTTTTTATCATTGCTTATTCTACCAATGAACCATTTCAGTTGTCCAAAGTGTATTGGAGAGAACAGTGGAAGTCAAAAAATTATTCCTGAAAAGGGAGTTCCCAATTCTAAGGGTTTATTATACTAAAAAAAATAGTCTCAATTTCTAATTGAAAAAAAATTGATTCACAATACTTGCGGGTTTTCAATTTCAAATTGCATCCCTTGGTCGTCTTCGACCACAATTTTGACTCCATCCTTCTTCCCACATATCATTTCTTACATAATGCCCTTTTGACACGTTTTGAAAACTCTTGTGTGGTTTGAATAATGTCTTTCTTCACGTGGTTGCACTTTTATTAAGTAGTGCATTATTCTCTTGGTGTCTTAATCATAGCTTATTCTACTAACGAACGATTTCAGTTGTCTAAATTGCATTGAAAGGAACACAGAAAGCCCCAAAACTATTCTTGAAAACAGAATTCCAAATCCAAAGGGTTTCTACTCAAAAAAAGAGTCTCAATCTCTAACTTAAAAAATCTGACCCAAAAATTGCATCCCCTAGTCTTCGTCGACCATAATTTTTCCTCCAACCTTCTTCCCACATATCATTTCTTTTATAATACCATTTTTAACATGTTCTTGCAGTCTTGTCTGGTACGAATAATGTCTTTCTTCACGTAGTTGTACTTTTTCTAACTAGTGCATTCTTTCGGTGTTTTTATCATTGCTTATTCTACCAATGAACCATTTCAATTGTCCAAAGTGTATTGGAGAGAACCGTGGAAGTCCCAAAATTATTCCTGAAAAGGGAGTTCCAAATCCTAAGGGTTTATTATACTAAAAAAAAAAATAGTCTCAATTTCTAATTGAAAAAAAATTTATTCACAATACTTGCGGGTTTTCAATTTCAAATTGCATCCCTTAGTCGTCTTAGACCATAATTTTGACTCCATCCTTCTTCCCACATATCATTTCTTATATAATGCCCTTTTCACACGTTTTGAAAACTCTTGTGTGGTTTGAATAATGTCTTTCTTCACGTGGTTGTACTTTTATTAAGTGGTGCATTATTCACGTAGTTGTACTTTTTCTAAGTAGTGAATTCTCTCGGTGTTTTTATCATAGCTTATTCTACCAATGAACCATTTCAGTTGTCCAAAGTGTATTGGAGAGAACAGTGGAAGTCAAAAAATTATTCCTGAAAAGGGAGTTCCCAATTCTAAGGGTTTATTATACTAAAAAAAATAGTCTCAATTTCTAATTGAAAAAAAATTGATTCACAATACTTGCGGGTTTTCAATTTCAAATTGCATCCCTTGGTCGTCTTCGACCACAATTTTGACTCCATCCTTCTTCCCACATATCATTTCTTACATAATGCCCTTTTGACACGTTTTGAAAACTCTTGTGTGGTTTGAATAATGTCTTTCTTCACGTGGTTGCACTTTTATTTAGTAGTGCATTATTCTCTTGGTGTCTTAATCATAGCTTATTCTACTAACGAACGATTTCAGTTGTCTAAATTGCATTGAAAGGAACACTGAAAGCCCCAAAACTATTCTTGAAAACAGAATTCCAAATCCAAAGGGTTTCTACTCAAAAAAAGAGTCTCAATCTCTAACTTAAAAAATCTGACCCAAAAATTGCATCCCCTAGTCTTCGTCGACCATAATTTTTCCTCCAACCTTCTTCCCACATATCATTTCTTTTATAATACCATTTTTAACATGTTCTTGCAGTCTTGTCTGGTACGAATAATGTCTTTCTTCACGTAGTTGTACTTTTTCTAACTAGTGCATTCTTTCGGTGTTTTTATCATTGCTTATTCTACCAATGAACCATTTCAATTGTCCAAAGTGTATTGGAGAGAACCGTGGAAGTCCCAAAATTATTCCTGAAAAGGGAGTTCCAAATCCTAAGGGTTTATTATACTAAAAAAAAAAAATAGTCTCAATTTCTAATTGAAAAAAAATTGATTCACAATACTTGCGGGTTTACAATTTCAAATTGCATCCCTTGTCGTCTTAGACCATAATTTTGACTCCATCCTTCTTCCCACATATCATTTCTTACATAATGCCCTTTTGACACGTTTTGAAAACTCTTGTGTGGTTTGAATAATGTCTTTCTTCACGTGGTTGCACTTTTATTAAGTAGTGCATTATTCTCTTGGTGTCTTAATCATAGCTTATTCTACTTACGAACGATTTCAATTGTCTAAATTGCATTGAAAGGAACACTGAAAGCCCCAAAACTATTCTTGAAAACAGAATTCCAAATCCAAAGGGTTTCTACTCAAAAAAAGAGTCTCAATCTCTAACTTAAAAAATCTGACTCAAAAATTAAGTCCCCAGGTCTTCGTCGACCATAATTTTTCCTCCAACCTTCTTCCCACATATCATTTCTTTTATAATGCCATTTTTAACATGTTCCTGCAGTCTTTTCTGGTATGAATAATGTCTTTCTTCACGTAGTTGTACTTTTTCTAAGTAGTGCATTCTCTCGGTGTTTTTATCATTGCTTATTCTACCAATGAACCATTTCAATTGTCCAAAGTGTATTGGAGAGAACCGTGGAAGTCCCAAAATTATTCCTGAAAAGGGAGTTCCAAATCCTAAGGGTTTATTATACTAAAAAAAAAAAATAGTCTCAATTTCTAATTGAAAAAAAATTGATTCACAATACTTGCGGGTTTTCAATTTCAAATTGCATCCCTTGGTCGTCTTCGACCACAATTTTGACTCCATCCTTCTTCCCACATATCATTTCTTACATAATGCCCTTTTGACACGTTTTGAAAACTCTTGTGTGGTTTGAATAATGTCTTTCTTCACGTGGTTGCACTTTTATTAAGTAGTGCATTATTCTCTTGGTGTCTTAATCATAGCTTATTCTACTTACGAACGATTTCAATTGTCTAAATTATACTGAAAGGAACACTGAAAGCCCCAAAACTATTCTTGAAAACAGAATTCCAAATCCAAAGGGTTTCTACTCAAAAAAAGAGTCTCAATCTCTAACTTAAAAAATCTGACTCAAAAATTGAGTCCCCAGGTCTTCGTCGACCATAATTTTTCCTCCAACCTTCTTCCCACATATCATTTCTTTTATAATGCCATTTTTAACATGTTCCTGCAGTCTTTTCTGGTATGAATAATGTCTTTCTTCACGTAGTTGTACTTTTTCTAAGTAGTGCATTCTCTCGGTGTTTTTATCATTGCTTATTCTACCAATGAACCATTTCAATTGTCCAAAGTGTATTGGAGAGAACTGTGGAAGTCCCAAAATTATTCCTGAAAAGGGAGTTCCAAATCCTAAGGGTTTATTATACTAAAAAAAAAATAGTCTCAATTTCTAATTGAAAAAAAATTGATTCACAATACTTGCGGGTTTTCAATTTCAAATTGCATCCGTTGGTCGTCTTCGACCACAATTTTGACTCCATCCTTCTTCTCACATATCATTTCTTACATAATGCCCTTTTGACACGTTTTGAAAACTCTTGTGTGGTTTGAATAATGTCTTTCTTCACGTGGTTGCACTTTTATTAAGTAGTGCATTATTCTCTTGGTGTCTTAATCATAGCTTATTCTACTAACGAACGATTTCAGTTGTCTAAATTGCATTGAAAGGAACACTGAAAGCCCCAAAACTATTCTTGAAAACAGAATTCCAAATCCAAAGGGTTTCTACTCAAAAAAAGAGTCTCAATCTCTAACTTAAAAAATCTGACCCAAAAATTGCATCCCCTAGTCTTCGTCGACCATAATTTTTCCTCCAACCTTCTTCCCACATATCATTTCTTTTATAATACCATTTTTAACATGTTCCTGCAGTCTTTTCTGGTATGAATAATGTCTTTCTTCACGTAGTTGTACTTTTTCTAAGTAGTGCATTCTCTCGGTGTTTTTATCATTGCTTATTCTACCAATGAACCATTTCAATTGTCCAAAGTGTATTGGAGAGAACCGTGGAAGTCCCAAAATTATTCCTGAAAAGGGAGTTCCAAATCCTAAGGGTTTATTATACTAAAAAAAAAAATAGTCTCAATTTCTAATTGAAAAAAAATTTATTCACAATACTTGCGGGTTTTCAATTTCAAATTGCATCCCTTAGTCGTCTTAGACCATAATTTTGACTCCATCCTTCTTCCCACATATCATTTCTTATATAATGCCCTTTTGACACGTTTTGAAAACTCTTGTGTGGTTTGAATAATGTCTTTCTTCACGTGGTTGTACTTTTATTAAGTGGTGCATTATTCACGTAGTTGTACTTTTTCTAAGTAGTGAATTCTCTCGGTGTTTTTATCATAGCTTATTCTACCAATGAACCATTTCAGTTGTCCAAAGTGTATTGGAGAGAACAGTGGAAGTCAAAAAATTATTCCTGAAAAGGGAGTTCCCAATTCTAAGGGTTTATTATACTAAAAAAAATAGTCTCAATTTCTAATTGAAAAAAAATTGATTCACAATACTTGCGGGTTTTCAATTTCAAATTGCATCCCTTGGTCGTCTTCGACCACAATTTTGACTCCATCCTTCTTCCCACATATCATTTCTTACATAATGCCCTTTTGACACGTTTTGAAAACTCTTGTGTGGTTTGAATAATGTCTTTCTTCACGTGGTTGCACTTTTATTAAGTAGTGCATTATTCTCTTGGTGTCTTAATCATAGCTTATTCTACTAACGAACGATTTCAGTTGTCTAAATTGCATTGAAAGGAACACTGAAAGCCCCAAAACTATTCTTGAAAACAGAATTCCAAATCCAAAGGGTTTCTACTCAAAAAAAGAGTCTCAATCTCTAACTTAAAAAATCTGACCCAAAAATTGCATCCCCTAGTCTTCGTCGACCATAATTTTTCCTCCAACCTTCTTCCCACATATCATTTCTTTTATAATACCATTTTTAACATGTTCTTGCAGTCTTGTCTGGTACGAATAATGTCTTTCTTCACGTAGTTGTACTTTTTCTAACTAGTGCATTCTTTCGGTGTTTTTATCATTGCTTATTCTACCAATGAACCATTTCAATTGTCCAAAGTGTATTGGAGAGAACCGTGGAAGTCCCAAAATTATTCCTGAAAAGGGAGTTCCAAATCCTAAGGGTTTATTATACTAAAAAAAAAAATAGTCTCAATTTCTAATTGAAAAAAAATTTATTCACAATACTTGCGGGTTTTCAATTTCAAATTGCATCCCTTAGTCGTCTTAGACCATAATTTTGACTCCATCCTTCTTCCCACATATCATTTCTTATATAATGCCCTTTTGACACGTTTTGAAAACTCTTGTGTGGTTTGAATAATGTCTTTCTTCACGTGGTTGTACTTTTATTAAGTGGTGCATTATTCACGTAGTTGTACTTTTTCTAAGTAGTGAATTCTCTCGGTGTTTTTATCATAGCTTATTCTACCAATGAACCATTTCAGTTGTCCAAAGTGTATTGGAGAGAACAGTGGAAGTCAAAAAATTATTCCTGAAAAGGGAGTTCCCAATTCTAAGGGTTTATTATACTAAAAAAAATAGTCTCAATTTCTAATTGAAAAAAAATTGATTCACAATACTTGCGGGTTTTCAATTTCAAATTGCATCCCTTGGTCGTCTTCGACCACAATTTTGACTCCATCCTTCTTCCCACATATCATTTCTTACATAATGCCCTTTTGACACGTTTTGAAAACTCTTGTGTGGTTTGAATAATGTCTTTCTTCACGTGGTTGCACTTTTATTAAGTAGTGCATTATTCTCTTGGTGTCTTAATCATAGCTTATTCTACTAACGAACGATTTCAGTTGTCTAAATTGCATTGAAAGGAACACTGAAAGCCCCAAAACTATTCTTGAAAACAGAATTCCAAATCCAAAGGGTTTCTACTCAAAAAAAGAGTCTCAATCTCTAACTTAAAAAATCTGACCCAAAAATTGCATCCCCTAGTCTTCGTCGACCATAATTTTTCCTCCAACCTTCTTCCCACATATCATTTCTTTTATAATACCATTTTTAACATGTTCTTGCAGTCTTGTCTGGTACGAATAATGTCTTTCTTCACGTAGTTGTACTTTTTCTAACTAGTGCATTCTTTCGGTGTTTTTATCATTGCTTATTCTACCAATGAACCATTTCAATTGTCCAAAGTGTATTGGAGAGAACCGTGGAAGTCCCAAAATTATTCCTGAAAAGGGAGTTCCAAATCCTAAGGGTTTATTATACTAAAAAAAAAAAATAGTCTCAATTTCTAATTGAAAAAAAATTGATTCACAATACTTGCGGGTTTACAATTTCAAATTGCATCCCCTGTCGTCTTAGACCATAATTTTGACTCCATCCTTCTTCCCACATATCATTTCTTACATAATGCCCTTTTGACACGTTTTGAAAACTCTTGTGTGGTTTGAATAATGTCTTTCTTCACGTGGTTGCACTTTTATTAAGTAGTGCATTATTCTCTTGGTGTCTTAATCATAGCTTATTCTACTTACGAACGATTTCAATTGTCTAAATTGCATTGAAAGGAACACTGAAAGCCCCAAAACTATTCTTGAAAACAGAATTCCAAATCCAAAGGGTTTCTACTCAAAAAAAGAGTCTCAATCTCTAACTTAAAAAATCTGACTCAAAAATTAAGTCCCCAGGTCTTCGTCGACCATAATTTTTCCTCCAACCTTCTTCCCACATATCATTTCTTTTATAATGCCATTTTTAACATGTTCCTGCAGTCTTTTCTGGTATGAATAATGTCTTTCTTCACGTAGTTGTACTTTTTCTAAGTAGTGCATTCTCTCGGTGTTTTTATCATTGCTTATTCTACCAATGAACCATTTCAATTGTCCAAAGTGTATTGGAGAGAACCGTGGAAGTCCCAAAATTATTCCTGAAAAGGGAGTTCCAAATCCTAAGGGTTTATTATACTAAAAAAAAAAAATAGTCTCAATTTCTAATTGAAAAAAAATTGATTCACAATACTTGCGGGTTTTCAATTTCAAATTGCATCCCTTGGTCGTCTTCGACCACAATTTTGACTCCATCCTTCTTCCCACATATCATTTCTTACATAATGCCCTTTTGACACGTTTTGAAAACTCTTGTGTGGTTTGAATAATGTCTTTCTTCACGTGGTTGCACTTTTATTAAGTAGTGCATTATTCTCTTGGTGTCTTAATCATAGCTTATTCTACTTACGAACGATTTCAATTGTCTAAATTATACTGAAAGGAACACTGAAAGCCCCAAAACTATTCTTGAAAACAGAATTCCAAATCCAAAGGGTTTCTACTCAAAAAAAGAGTCTCAATCTCTAACTTAAAAAATCTGACTCAAAAATTGAGTCCCCAGGTCTTCGTCGACCATAATTTTTCCTCCAACCTTCTTCCCACATATCATTTCTTTTATAATGCCATTTTTAACATGTTCCTGCAGTCTTTTCTGGTATGAATAATGTCTTTCTTCACGTAGTTGTACTTTTTCTAAGTAGTGCATTCTCTCGGTGTTTTTATCATTGCTTATTCTACCAATGAACCATTTCAATTGTCCAAAGTGTATTGGAGAGAACCGTGGAAGTCCCAAAATTATTTCTGAAAAGGGAGTTCCAAATCCTAAGGGTTTATTATACTAAAAAAAAAATAGTCTCAATTTCTAATTGAAAAAAAATTGATTCACAATACTTGCGGGTTTTCAATTTCAAATTGCATCCCTTGGTCGTCTTCGACCACAATTTTGACTCCATCCTTCTTCCCACATATCATTTCTTATATAATGCCCTTTTGACACGTTTTGAAAACTCTTGTGTGGTTTGAATAATGTCTTTCTTCACGTGGTTGTACTTTTATTAAGTAGTGCATTATTCACGTAGTTGTACTTTTTCGAAGTAGTGCATTCTCTCGGTGTTTTTATCATAGCTTATTCTACCAATGAACCATTTCAATTGTCCAAAGTGTATTGGAGAGAACAGTGGAAGTCAAAAAATTATTCCTGAAAAGGGAGTTCCCAATCCTAAGGGTTTATTATACTAAAAAAAATAGTCTCAATTTCTAATTGAAAAAAAATTGATTCACAATACTTGCGGGTTTTCAATTTCAAATTGCATCCCTTGGTCGTCTTCGACCACAATTTTGACTCCATCCTTCTTCCCACATATCATTTCTTACATAATGCCCTTTTGACACGTTTTGAAAACTCTTGTGTGGTTTGAATAATGTCTTTCTTCACGTGGTTGCACTTTTATTAAGTAGTGCATTATTCTCTTGGTGTCTTAATCATAGCTTATTCTACTTACGAACGATTTCAATTGTCTAAATTATACTGAAAGGAACACTGAAAGCCCCAAAACTATTCTTGAAAACAGAATTCCAAATCCAAAGGGTTTCTACTCAAAAAAAGAGTCTCAATCTCTAACTTAAAAAATCTGACTCAAAAATTGAGTCCCCAGGTCTTCGTCGACCATAATTTTTCCTCCAACCTTCTTCCCACATATCATTTCTTTTATAATGCCATTTTTAACATGTTCCTGCAGTCTTTTCTGGTATGAATAATGTCTTTCTTCACGTAGTTGTACTTTTTCTAAGTAGTGCATTCTCTCGGTGTTTTTATCATTGCTTATTCTACCAATGAACCATTTCAATTGTCCAAAGTGTATTGGAGAGAACTGTGGAAGTCCCAAAATTATTCCTGAAAAGGGAGTTCCAAATCCTAAGGGTTTATTATACTAAAAAAAAAATAGTCTCAATTTCTAATTGAAAAAAAATTGATTCACAATACTTGCGGGTTTTCAATTTCAAATTGCATCCGTTGGTCGTCTTCGACCACAATTTTGACTCCATCCTTCTTCTCACATATCATTTCTTACATAATGCCCTTTTGACACGTTTTGAAAACTCTTGTGTGGTTTGAATAATGTCTTTCTTCACGTGGTTGCACTTTTATTAAGTAGTGCATTATTCTCTTGGTGTCTTAATCATAGCTTATTCTACTAACGAACGATTTCAGTTGTCTAAATTGCATTGAAAGGAACACTGAAAGCCCCAAAACTATTCTTGAAAACAGAATTCCAAATCCAAAGGGTTTCTACTCAAAAAAAGAGTCTCAATCTCTAACTTAAAAAATCTGACCCAAAAATTGCATCCCCTAGTCTTCGTCGACCATAATTTTTCCTCCAACCTTCTTCCCACATATCATTTCTTTTATAATGCCATTTTTAACATGTTCTTGCAATCTTGTCTGGTACGAATAATGTCTTTCTTCACGTAGTTGTACTTTTTCTAAGTAGTGCATTCTCTCGGTGTTTTTATCATTGCTTATTCTACCAATGAACCATTTCAATTGTCCAAAGTGTATTGGAGAGAACCGTGGAAGTCCCAAAATTATTCCTGAAAAGGGGGTTCCAAATCCTAAGGGTTTATTATACTTAAAAAAAAAAATAGTCTCAATTTCTAATTGAAAAAAAATTGATTCACAATACTTGCGGGTTTACAATTTCAAATTGCATCCCCTGGTCGTCTTAGACCATAATTTTGACTCCATCCTTCTTCCCACATATCATTTCTTACATAATGCCCTTTTGACACGTTTTGAAAACTCTTGTGTGGTTTGAATAATGTCTTTCTTCACGTGGTTGCACTTTTATTAAGTAGTGCATTATTCTCTTGGTGTCTTAATCATAGCTTATTCTACTTACGAACGATATCAATTGTCTAAATTGCATTGAAAGGAACACTGAAAGCCCCCAAACTATTCTTGAAAACAGAATTCCAAATCCAAAGGGTTTCTACTCAAAAAAAGAGTCTCAATCTCTAACTTAAAAAATCTGACCCAAAAATTGCATCCCCTAGTCTTCGTCGACCATAATTTTTCCTCCAACCTTCTTCCCACATATCATTTCTTTTATAATGCCATTTTTAACATGTTCTTGCAATCTTGTCTGGTACGAATAATGTCTTTCTTCACGTAGTTGTACTTTTTCTAAGTAGTGCATTCTCTCGGTGTTTTTATCATTGCTTATTCTACCAATGAACCATTTCAATTGTCCAAAGTGTATTGGAGAGAACCGTGGAAGTCCCAAAATTATTCCTGAAAAGGGGGTTCCAAATCCTAAGGGTTTATTATACTTAAAAAAAAAATAGTCTCAATTTCTAATTGAAAAAAAATTGATTCACAATACTTGCGGGTTTACAATTTCAAATTGCATCCCCTGGTCGTCTTAGACCATAATTTTGACTCCATCCTTCTTCCCACATATCATTTCTTACATAATGCCCTTTTGACACGTTTTGAAAACTCTTGTGTGGTTTGAATAATGTCTTTCTTCACGTGGTTGCACTTTTATTAAGTAGTGCATTATTCTCTTGGTGTCTTAATCATAGCTTATTCTACTTACGAACGATATCAATTGTCTAAATTGCATTGAAAGGAACACTGAAAGCCCCCAAACTATTCTTGAAAACAGAATTCCAAATCCAAAGGGTTTCTACTCAAAAAAAGAGTCTCAATCTCTAACTTAAAAAATCTGACTCAAAAATTGAGTCCCCAGGTCTTCGTCGACCATAATTTTTCCTCCAACCTTCTTCCCACATATCATTTCTTTTATAATGCCATTTTTAACATGTTCCTGCAGTCTTTTCTGGTATGAATATTGTCTTTCTTCACGTAGTTGTACTTTTTCTAAGTAGTGCATTCTCTCGGTGTTTTTATCATTGCTTATTCTACCAATGAACCATTTCAATTGTCCAAAGTGTATTGGAGAGAACCGTGGAAGTCCCAAAATTTTTCCTGAAAAGGGAGTTCCAAATCCTAAGGGTTTATTATACTAAAAAAAAAATAGTCTCAATTTCTAATTGAAAAAAAATTGATTCACAATACTTGCGGGTTTTCAATTTCAAATTGCATCCCTTGGTCGTCTTAGACCATAATTTTGACTCCATCCTTCTTCCCACATATCATTTCTTATATAATTCCCTTTTGACACGTTTTGAAAACTCTTGTGTGGTTTGAATAATGTCTTTCTTCACGTGGTTGCACTTTTATTAAGTAGTGCATTATTCTCTTGGTGTCTTAATCATAGCTTATTCTACTAACGAACGATTTCAGTTGTCTAAATTGCATTGAAAGGAACACTGAAAGCCCCAAAACTATTCTTGAAAATAGAATTCCAAATCCAAAGGGTTTCTACTCAAAAAAAGAGTCTCAATCTCTAACTTAAAAAATCTGACTCAAAAATTGAGTCCCCAGGTCTTCGTCGACCATAATTTTTCCTCCAACCTTCTTCCCACATATCATTTCTTTTATAATGCCATTTTTAACATGTTCCTGCAGTCTTTTCTGGTATGAATAATGTCTTTCTTCACGTAGTTGTACTTTTTCTAAGTAGTGCATTCTCTCGGTGTTTTTATCATTGCTTATTCTACCAATGAACCATTTCAATTGTCCAAAGTGTATTGGAGAGAACCGTGGAAGTCCCAAAATTATTTCTGAAAAGGGAGTTCCAAATCCTAAGGGTTTATTATACTAAAAAAAAAATAGTCTCAATTTCTAATTGAAAAAAAATTGATTCACAATACTTGCGGGTTTTCAATTTCAAATTGCATCCCTTGGTCGTCTTCGACCACAATTTTGACTCCATCCTTCTTCCCACATATCATTTCTTATATAATGCCCTTTTGACACGTTTTGAAAACTCTTGTGTGGTTTGAATAATGTCTTTCTTCACGTGGTTGTACTTTTATTAAGTAGTGCATTATTCACGTAGTTGTACTTTTTCGAAGTAGTGCATTCTCTCGGTGTTTTTATCATAGCTTATTCTACCAATGAACCATTTCAATTGTCCAAAGTGTATTGGAGAGAACAGTGGAAGTCAAAAAATTATTCCTGAAAAGGGAGTTCCCAATCCTAAGGGTTTATTATACTAAAAAAAAAATAGTCTCAATTTCTAATTGAAAAAAAATTGATTCACAATACTTGCGGGTTTTCAATTTCAAATTGCATCCGTTGGTCGTCTTCGACCATAATTTTGACTCCATCCTTCTTCCCACATATCATTTCTTACATAATGCCCTTTTGACACGTTTTGAAAACTCTTGTGTGGTTTGAATAATGTCTTTCTTCACGTGGTTGCACTTTTATTAAGTAGTGCATTATTCTCTTGGTGTCTTAATCATAGCTTATTCTACTTACGAACGATATCAATTGTCTAAATTGCATTGAAAGGAACACTGAAAGCCCCCAAACTATTCTTGAAAACAGAATTCCAAATCCAAAGGGTTTCTACTCAAAAAAAGAGTCTCAATCTCTAACTTAAAAAATCTGACTCAAAAATTGAGTCCCCAGGTCTTCGTCGACCATAATTTTTCCTCCAACCTTCTTCCCACATATCATTTCTTTTATAATGCCATTTTTAACATGTTCCTGCAGTCTTTTCTGGTATGAATATTGTCTTTCTTCACGTAGTTGTACTTTTTCTAAGTAGTGCATTCTCTCGGTGTTTTTATCATTGCTTATTCTACCAATGAACCATTTCAATTGTCCAAAGTGTATTGGAGAGAACCGTGGAAGTCCCAAAATTTTTCCTGAAAAGGGAGTTCCAAATCCTAAGGGTTTATTATACTAAAAAAAAAATAGTCTCAATTTCTAATTGAAAAAAAATTGATTCACAATACTTGCGGGTTTTCAATTTCAAATTGCATCCCTTGGTCGTCTTAGACCATAATTTTGACTCCATCCTTCTTCCCACATATCATTTCTTATATAATTCCCTTTTGACACGTTTTGAAAACTCTTGTGTGGTTTGAATAATGTCTTTCTTCACGTGGTTGCACTTTTATTAAGTAGTGCATTATTCTCTTGGTGTCTTAATCATAGCTTATTCTACTAACGAACGATTTCAGTTGTCTAAATTGCATTGAAAGGAACACTGAAAGCCCCAAAACTATTCTTGAAAATAGAATTCCAAATCCAAAGGGTTTCTACTCAAAAAAAGAGTCTCAATCTCTAACTTAAAAAATCTGACTCAAAAATTGAGTCCCCAGGTCTTCGTCGACCATAATTTTTCCTCCAACCTTCTTCCCACATATCATTTCTTTTATAATGCCATTTTTAACATGTTCCTGCAGTCTTTTCTGGTATGAATAATGTCTTTCTTCACGTAGTTGTACTTTTTCTAAGTAGTGCATTCTCTCGGTGTTTTTATCATTGCTTATTCTACCAATGAACCATTTCAATTGTCCAAAGTGTATTGGAGAGAACTGTGGAAGTCCCAAAATTATTCCTGAAAAGGGAGTTCCAAATCCTAAGGGTTTATTATACTAAAAAAAAAATAGTCTCAATTTCTAATTGAAAAAAAATTGATTCACAATACTTGCGGGTTTTCAATTTCAAATTGCATCCGTTGGTCGTCTTCGACCACAATTTTGACTCCATCCTTCTTCCCACATATCATTTCTTACATAATGCCCTTTTGACACGTTTTGAAAACTCTTGTGTGGTTTGAATAATGTCTTTCTTCACGTGGTTGCACTTTTATTAAGTAGTGCATTATTCTCTTGGTGTCTTAATCATAGCTTATTCTACTAACGAACGATTTCAGTTGTCTAAATTGCATTGAAAGGAACACTGAAAGCCCCAAAACTATTCTTGAAAACAGAATTCCAAATCCAAAGGGTTTCTACTCAAAAAAAGAGTCTCAATCTCTAACTTAAAAAATCTGACCCAAAAATTGCATCCCCTAGTCTTCGTCGACCATAATTTTTCCTCCAACCTTCTTCCCACATATCATTTCTTTTATAATGCCATTTTTAACATGTTCTTGCAATCTTGTCTGGTACGAATAATGTCTTTCTTCACGTAGTTGTACTTTTTCTAAGTAGTGCATTCTCTCGGTGTTTTTATCATTGCTTATTCTACCAATGAACCATTTCAATTGTCCAAAGTGTATTGGAGAGAACCGTGGAAGTCCCAAAATTATTCCTGAAAAGGGGGTTCCAAATCCTAAGGGTTTATTATACTTAAAAAAAAAAATAGTCTCAATTTCTAATTGAAAAAAAATTGATTCACAATACTTGCGGGTTTACAATTTCAAATTGCATCCCCTGGTCGTCTTAGACCATAATTTTGACTCCATCCTTCTTCCCACATATCATTTCTTACATAATGCCCTTTTGACACGTTTTGAAAACTCTTGTGTGGTTTGAATAATGTCTTTCTTCACGTGGTTGCACTTTTATTAAGTAGTGCATTATTCTCTTGGTGTCTTAATCATAGCTTATTCTACTTACGAACGATATCAATTGTCTAAATTGCATTGAAAGGAACACTGAAAGCCCCCAAACTATTCTTGAAAACAGAATTCCAAATCCAAAGGGTTTCTACTCAAAAAAAGAGTCTCAATCTCTAACTTAAAAAATCTGACCCAAAAATTGCATCCCCTAGTCTTCGTCGACCATAATTTTTCCTCCAACCTTCTTCCCACATATCATTTCTTTTATAATGCCATTTTTAACATGTTCTTGCAATCTTGTCTGGTACGAATAATGTCTTTCTTCACGTAGGTGTACTTTTTCTAAGTAGTGCATTCTTTCGGTGTTTTTATCATTGCTTATTCTACCAATGAACCATTTCAATTGTCCAAAGTGTATTGGAGAGAACCGTGGAAGTCCCAAAATTATTCCTGAAAAGGGAGTTCCAAATCCTAAGGGTTTATTATACTAAAAAAAAAAAATAGTCTCAATTTCTAATTGAAAAAAAATTGATTCACAATACTTGCGGGTTTACAATTTCAAATTGCATCCCCTGGTCGTCTTAGACCATAATTTTGACTCCATCCTTCTTCCCACATATCATTTCTTACATAATGCCCTTTTGACACGTTTTGAAAACTCTTGTGTGGTTTGAATAATGTCTTTCTTCACGTGGTTGCACTTTTATTAAGTAGTGCATTATTCTCTTGGTGTCTTAATCATAGCTTATTCTACTTACGAACGATATCAATTGTCTAAATTGCATTGAAAGGAACACTGAAAGCCCCCAAACTATTCTTGAAAACAGAATTCCAAATCCAAAGGGTTTCTACTCAAAAAAAGAGTCTCAATCTCTAACTTAAAAAATCTGACTCAAAAATTGAGTCCCCAGGTCTTCGTCGACCATAATTTTTCCTCCAACCTTCTTCCCACATATCATTTCTTTTATAATGCCATTTTTAACATGTTCCTGCAGTCTTTTCTGGTATGAATATTGTCTTTCTTCACGTAGTTGTACTTTTTCTAAGTAGTGCATTCTCTCGGTGTTTTTATCATTGCTTATTCTACCAATGAACCATTTCAATTGTCCAAAGTGTATTGGAGAGAACCGTGGAAGTCCCAAAATTTTTCCTGAAAAGGGAGTTCCAAATCCTAAGGGTTTATTATACTAAAAAAAAAATAGTCTCAATTTCTAATTGAAAAAAAATTGATTCACAATACTTGCGGGTTTTCAATTTCAAATTGCATCCCTTGGTCGTCTTAGACCATAATTTTGACTCCATCCTTCTTCCCACATATCATTTCTTATATAATTCCCTTTTGACACGTTTTGAAAACTCTTGTGTGGTTTGAATAATGTCTTTCTTCACGTGGTTGCACTTTTATTAAGTAGTGCATTATTCTCTTGGTGTCTTAATCATAGCTTATTCTACTAACGAACGATTTCAGTTGTCTAAATTGCATTGAAAGGAACACTGAAAGCCCCAAAACTATTCTTGAAAATAGAATTCCAAATCCAAAGGGTTTCTACTCAAAAAAAGAGTCTCAATCTCTAACTTAAAAAATCTGACTCAAAAATTGAGTCCCCAGGTCTTCGTCGACCATAATTTTTCCTCCAACCTTCTTCCCACATATCATTTCTTTTATAATGCCATTTTTAACATGTTCCTGCAGTCTTTTCTGGTATGAATAATGTCTTTCTTCACGTAGTTGTACTTTTTCTAAGTAGTGCATTCTCTCGGTGTTTTTATCATTGCTTATTCTACCAATGAACCATTTCAATTGTCCAAAGTGTATTGGAGAGAACCGTGGAAGTCCCAAAATTATTCCTGAAAAGGGAGTTCCAAATCCTAAGGGTTTATTATACTAAAAAAAAAAATAGTCTCAATTTCTAATTGAAAAAAAATTGATTCACAATACTTGCGGGTTTTCAATTTCAAATTGCATCCCTTGGTCGTCTTAGACCATAATTTTGACTCCATCCTTCTTCCCACATATCATTTCTTATATAATGCCCTTTTGACACGTTTTGAAAACTCTTGTGTGGTTTGAATAATGTCTTTCTTCACGTGGTTGTACTTTTATTAAGTAGTGCATTATTCACGTAGTTGTACTTTTTCGAAGTAGTGCATTCTCTCGGTGTTTTTATCATAGCTTATTCTACCAATGAACCATTTCAATTGTCCAAAGTGTATTGGAGAGAACAGTGGAAGTCAAAAAATTATTCCTGAAAAGGGAGTTCCCAATCCTAAGGGTTTATTATACTAAAAAAAATAGTCTCAATTTCTAATTGAAAAAAAATTGATTCACAATACTTGCGGGTTTTCAATTTCAAATTGCATCCCTTGGTCGTCTTCGACCACAATTTTGACTCCATCCTTCTTCCCACATATCATTTCTTACATAATGCCCTTTTGACACGTTTTGAAAACTCTTGTGTGGTTTGAATAATGTCTTTCTTCACGTGGTTGCACTTTTATTAAGTAGTGCATTATTCTCTTGGTGTCTTAATCATAGCTTATTCTACTTACGAACGATTTCAATTGTCTAAATTATACTGAAAGGAACACTGAAAGCCCCAAAACTATTCTTGAAAACAGAATTCCAAATCCAAAGGGTTTCTACTCAAAAAAAGAGTCTCAATGTCTAACTTAAAAAATCTGACTCAAAAATTGAGTCCCCAGGTCTTCGTCGACCATAATTTTTCCTCCAACCTTCTTCCCACATATCATTTCTTTTATAATGCCATTTTTAACATGTTCCTGCAGTCTTTTCTGGTATGAATAATGTCTTTCTTCACGTAGTTGTACTTTTTCTAAGTAGTGCATTCTCTCGGTGTTTTTATCATTGCTTATTCTACCAATGAACCATTTCAATTGTCCAAAGTGTATTGGAGAGAACCGTGGAAGTCCCAAAATTATTCCTGTAAAGGGAGTTCCAAATCCTAAGGGTTTATTATACTAAAAAAAAAATAGTCTCAATTTCTAATTGAAAAAAAATTGATTCACAATACTTGCGGGTTTTCAATTTCAAATTGCATCCCTTGGTCGTCTTCGACCACAATTTTGACTCCATCCTTCTTCCCACATATCATTTCTTACATAATGCCCTTTTGACACGTTTTGAAAACTCTTGTGTGGTTTGAATAATGTCTTTCTTCACGTGGTTGCACTTTTATTAAGTAGTGCATTATTCTCTTGGTGTCTTAATCATAGCTTATTCTACTAACGAACGATTTCAGTTGTCTAAATTGCATTGAAAGGAACACTGAAAGCCCCAAAACTATTCTTGAAAACAGAATTCCAAATCCAAAGGGTTTCTACTCAAAAAAAGAGTCTCAATCTCTAACTTAAAAAATCTGACCCAAAAATTGCATCCCCTAGTCTTCGTCGACCATAATTTTTCCTCCAACCTTCTTCCCACATATCATTTCTTTTATAATGCCATTTTTAACATGTTCTTGCAATCTTGTCTGGTACGAATAATGTCTTTCTTCACGTAGTTGTACTTTTTCTAAGTAGTGCATTCTTTCGGTGTTTTTATCATTGCTTATTCTACCAATGAACCATTTCAATTGTCCAAAGTGTATTGGAGAGAACCGTGGAAGTCCCAAAATTATTCCTGAAAAGGGAGTTCCAAATCCTAAGGGTTTATTATACTAAAAAAAAAAAAAAATAGTCTCAATTTCTAATTGAAAAAAAATTGATTCACAATACTTGCGGGTTTACAATTTCAAATTGCATCCCCTGGTCGTCTTAGACCATAATTTTGACTCCATCCTTCTTCCCACATATCATTTCTTACATAATGCCCTTTTGACACGTTTTGAAAACTCTTGTGTGGTTTGAATAATGTCTTTCTTCACGTGGTTGCACTTTTATTAAGTAGTGCATTATTCTCTTGGTGTCTTAATCATAGCTTATTCTACTTACGAACGATATCAATTGTCTAAATTGCATTGAAAGGAACACTGAAAGCCCCCAAACTATTCTTGAAAACAGAATTCCAAATCCAAAGGGTTTCTACTCAAAAAAAGAGTCTCAATCTCTAACTTAAAAAATCTAACTCAAAAATTGAGTCCCCAGGTCTTCGTCGACCATAATTTTTCCTCCAACCTTCTTCCCACATATCATTTCTTTTATAATGCCATTTTTAACATGTTCCTGCTGTCTTTTCTGGTATGAATAATGTCTTTCTTCACGTAGTTGTACTTTTTCTAAGTAGTGCATTCTCTCGGTGTTTTTATCATTGCTTATTCTACCAATGAACCATTTCAATTGTCCAAAGTGTATTGGAGAGAACCGTGGAAGTCCCAAATTTTTTCCTGAAAAGGGAGTTCCAAATCCTAAGGGTTTATTATACTAAAAAAAAAATAGTCTCAATTTCTAATTGAAAAAAAATTGATTCACAATACTTGCGGGTTTTCAATTTCAAATTGCATCCCTTGGTCGTCTTAGACCATAATTTTGACTCCATCCTTCTTCCCACATATCATTTCTTATATAATTCCCTTTTGACACGTTTTGAAAACTCTTGTGTGGTTTGAATAATGTCTTTCTTCACGTGGTTGCACTTTTATTAAGTAGTGCATTATTCTCTTGGTGTCTTAATCATAGCTTATTCTACTAACGAACGATTTCAGTTGTCTAAATTGCATTGAAAGGAACACTGAAAGCCCCAAAACTATTCTTGAAAACAGAATTCCAAATCCAAAGGGTTTCTACTCAAAAAAAGAGTCTCAATCTCTAACTTAAAAAATCTGACTCAAAAATTGCATCCCCTGGTCTTCGTCCACCATAATTTTTCCTCCAACCTTCTTCCCACATATCTTTTCTTTTATAATGCCATTTTTAACATGTTCTTGCAGTCTTGTCTGGTACGAATAATGTCTTTCTTCACGTAGTTGTACTTTTTCTAAGTAGTGCATTCTCTCGGTGTTTTTATCATTGCTTATTCTACCAATGAACCATTTCAATTGTCCAAAGTGTATTGGAGAGAACCGTGGAAGTCCCAAAATTATTCCTGAAAAGGGAGTTCCAAATCCTAAGGGTTTATTATACTAAAAAAAAAAATAGTCTCAATTTCTAATTGAAAAAAAATTGATTCACAATACTTGCGGGTTTTCAATTTCAAATTGCATCCCTTGGTCGTCTTAGACCATAATTTTGACTCCATCCTTCTTCCCACATATCATTTCTTATATAATGCCCTTTTGACACGTTTTGAAAACTCTTGTGTGGTTTGAATAATGTCTTTCTTCACGTGGTTGTACTTTTATTAAGTAGTGCATTATTCACGTAGTTGTACTTTTTCGAAGTAGTGCATTCTCTCGGTGTTTTTATCATAGCTTATTCTACCAATGAACCATTTCAATTGTCCAAAGTGTATTGGAGAGAACAGTGGAAGTCAAAAAATTATTCCTGAAAAGGGAGTTCCCAATCCTAAGGGTTTATTATACTAAAAAAAATAGTCTCAATTTCTAATTGAAAAAAAATTGATTCACAATACTTGCGGGTTTTCAATTTCAAATTGCATCCCTTGGTCGTCTTCGACCACAATTTTGACTCCATCCTTCTTCCCACATATCATTTCTTACATAATGCCCTTTTGACACGTTTTGAAAACTCTTGTGTGGTTTGAATAATGTCTTTCTTCACGTGGTTGCACTTTTATTAAGTAGTGCATTATTCTCTTGGTGTCTTAATCATAGCTTATTCTACTTACGAACGATTTCAATTGTCTAAATTATACTGAAAGGAACACTGAAAGCCCCAAAACTATTCTTGAAAACAGAATTCCAAATCCAAAGGGTTTCTACTCAAAAAAAGAGTCTCAATCTCTAACTTAAAAAATCTGACTCAAAAATTGAGTCCCCAGGTCTTCGTCGACCATAATTTTTCCTCCAACCTTCTTCCCACATATCATTTCTTTTATAATGCCATTTTTAACATGTTCCTGCAGTCTTTTCTGGTATGAATAATGTCTTTCTTCACGTAGTTGTACTTTTTCTAAGTAGTGCATTCTCTCGGTGTTTTTATCATTGCTTATTCTACCAATGAACCATTTCAATTGTCCAAAGTGTATTGGAGAGAACCGTGGAAGTCCCAAAATTATTCCTGAAAAGGGAGTTCCAAATCCTAAGGGTTTATTATACTAAAAAAAAATAGTCTCAATTTCTAATTGAAAAAAAATTGATTCACAATACTTGCGGGTTTTCAATTTCAAATTGCATCCCTTGGTCGTCTTCGACCACAATTTTGACTCCATCCTTCTTCCCACATATCATTTCTTACATAATGCCCTTTTGACACGTTTTGAAAACTCTTGTGTGGTTTGAATAATGTCTTTCTTCACGTGGTTGCACTTTTATTAAGTAGTGCATTATTCTCTTGGTGTCTTAATCATAGCTTATTCTACTAACGAACGATTTCAGTTGTCTAAATTGCATTGAAAGGAACACTGAAAGCCCCAAAACTATTCTTGAAAACAGAATTCCAAATCCAAAGGGTTTCTACTCAAAAAAAGAGTCTCAATCTCTAACTTAAAAAATCTGACTCAAAAATTGAGTCCCCAGGTCTTCGTCGACCATAATTTTTCCTCCAACCTTCTTCCCACATATCATTTCTTTTATAATGCCATTTTTAACATGTTCCTGCAGTCTTTTCTGGTATGAATAATGTCTTTCTTCACGTAGTTGTACTTTTTCTAAGTAGTGCATTCTCTCGGTGTTTTTATCATTGCTTATTCTACCAATGAACCATTTCAATTGTCCAAAGTGTATTGGAGAGAACCGTGGAAGTCCCAAAATTATTCCTGAAAAGGGAGTTCCAAATCCTAAGGGTTTATTATACTAAAAAAAAAAATAGTCTCAATTTCTAATTGAAAAAAAATTGATTCACAATACTTGCGGGTTTTCAATTTCAAATTGCATCCCTTGGTCGTCTTAGACCATAATTTTGACTCCATCCTTCTTCCCACATATCATTTCTTATATAATGCCCTTTTGACACGTTTTGAAAACTCTTGTGTGGTTTGAATAATGTCTTTCTTCACGTGGTTGTACTTTTATTAAGTAGTGCATTATTCACGTAGTTGTACTTTTTCGAAGTAGTGCATTATCTCGGCATTTTTATCATAGCTTATTCTACCAATGAACCATTTCAATTGTCCAAAGTGTATTGGAGAGAACAGTGGAAGTCAAAAAATTATTCCTGAAAAGGGAGTTCCCAATCCTAAGGGTTTATTATACTAAAAAAAATAGTCTCAATTTCTAATTGAAAAAAAATTGATTCACAATACTTGCGGGTTTTCAATTTCAAATTGCATCCCTTGGTCGTCTTCGACCACAATTTTGACTCCATCCTTCTTCCCACATATCATTTCTTACATAATGCCCTTTTGACACGTTTTGAAAACTCTTGTGTGGTTTGAATAATGTCTTTCTTCACGTGGTTGCACTTTTATTAAGTAGTGCATTATTCTCTTGGTGTCTTAATCATAGCTTATTCTACTAACGAACGATTTCAGTTGTCTAAATTGCATTGAAAGGAACACTGAAAGCCCCAAAACTATTCTTGAAAACAGAATTCCAAATCCAAAGGGTTTCTACTCAAAAAAAGAGTCTCAATCTCTAACTTAAAAAATCTGACTCAAAAATTGCATCCCCTGGTCTTTGTCCACCATAATTTTTCCTCCAACCTTCTTCCCACATATCTTTTCTTTTATAATGCCATTTTTAACATGTTCTTGCAGTCTTGTCTGGTACGAATAATGTCTTTCTTCACGTAGTTGTACTTTTTCTAAGTAGTGCATTCTCTCGGTGTTTTTATCATTGCTTATTCTACCAATGAACCATTTCAATTGTCCAAAGTGTATTGGAGAGAACCGTGGAAGTCCCAAAATTATTCCTGAAAAGGGAGTTCCAAATCCTAAGGGTTTATTATACTAAAAAAAAAAATAGTCTCAATTTCTAATTGAAAAAAAATTGATTCACAATACTTGCGGGTTTTCAATTTCAAATTGCATCCCTTGGTCGTCTTAGACCATAATTTTGACTCCATCCTTCTTCCCACATATCATTTCTTATATAATGCCCTTTTGACACGTTTTGAAAACTCTTGTGTGGTTTGAATAATGTCTTTCTTCACGTGGTTGTACTTTTATTAAGTAGTGCATTATTCACGTAGTTGTACTTTTTCGAAGTAGTGCATTCTCTCGGTGTTTTTATCATAGCTTATTCTACCAATGAACCATTTCAATTGTCCAAAGTGAATTGGAGAGAACAGTGGAAGTCAAAAAATTATTCCTGAAAAGGGAGTTCCCAATCCTAAGGGTTTATTATACTAAAAAAAATAGTCTCAATTTCTAATTGAAAAAAAATTGATTCACAATACTTGCGGGTTTTCAATTTCAAATTGCATCCCTTGGTCGTCTTCGACCACAATTTTGACTCCATCCTTCTTCCCACATATCATTTCTTACATAATGCCCTTTTGACACGTTTTGAAAACTCTTGTGTGGTTTGAATAATGTCTTTCTTCACGTGGTTGCACTTTTATTAAGTAGTGCATTATTCTCTTGGTGTCTTAATCATAGCTTATTCTACTTACGAACGATTTCAATTGTCTAAATTATACTGAAAGGAACACTGAAAGCCCCAAAACTATTCTTGAAAACAGAATTCCAAATCCAAAGGGTTTCTACTCAAAAAAAGAGTCTCAATCTCTAACTTAAAAAATCTGACTCAAAAATTGAGTCCCCAGGTCTTCGTCGACCATAATTTTTCCTCCAACCTTCTTCCCACATATCATTTCTTTTATAATGCCATTTTTAACATGTTCCTGCAGTCTTTTCTGGTATGAATAATGTCTTTCTTCACGTAGTTGTACTTTTTCTAAGTAGTGCATTCTCTCGGTGTTTTTATCATTGCTTATTCTACCAATGAACCATTTCAATTGTCCAAAGTGTATTGGAGAGAACCGTGGAAGTCCCAAAATTATTCCTGAAAAGGGAGTTCCAAATCCTAAGGGTTTATTATACTAAAAAAAAATAGTCTCAATTTCTAATTGAAAAAAAATTGATTCACAATACTTGCGGGTTTTCAATTTCAAATTGCATCCCTTGGTCGTCTTCGACCACAATTTTGACTCCATCCTTCTTCCCACATATCATTTCTTACATAATGCCCTTTTGACACGTTTTGAAAACTCTTGTGTGGTTTGAATAATGTCTTTCTTCACGTGGTTGCACTTTTATTAAGTAGTGCATTATTCTCTTGGTGTCTTAATCATAGCTTATTCTACTAACGAACGATTTCAGTTGTCTAAATTGCATTGAAAGGAACACTGAAAGCCCCAAAACTATTCTTGAAAACAGAATTCCAAATCCAAAGGGTTTCTACTCAAAAAAAGAGTCTCAATCTCTAACTTAAAAAATCTGACTCAAAAATTGAGTCCCCAGGTCTTCGTCGACCATAATTTTTCCTCCAACCTTCTTCCCACATATCATTTCTTTTATAATGCCATTTTTAACATGTTCCTGCAGTCTTTTCTGGTATGAATAATGTCTTTCTTCACGTAGTTGTACTTTTTCTAAGTAGTGCATTCTCTCGGTGTTTTTATCATTGCTTATTCTACCAATGAACCATTTCAATTGTCCAAAGTGTATTGGAGAGAACCGTGGAAGTCCCAAAATTATTCCTGAAAAAGGAGTTCCAAATCCTAAGGGTTTATTATACTAAAAAAAAAAATAGTCTCAATTTCTAATTGAAAAAAAATTGATTCACAATACTTGCGGGTTTTCAATTTCAAATTGCATCCCTTGGTCGTCTTAGACCATAATTTTGACTCCATCCTTCTTCCCACATATCATTTCTTATATAATGCCCTTTTGACACGTTTTGAAAACTCTTGTGTGGTTTGAATAATGTCTTTCTTCACGTGGTTGTACTTTTATTAAGTAGTGCATTATTCACGTAGTTGTACTTTTTCGAAGTAGTGCATTATCTCGGCATTTTTATCATAGCTTATTCTACCAATGAACCATTTCAATTGTCCAAAGTGTATTGGAGAGAACAGTGGAAGTCAAAAAATTATTCCTGAAAAGGGAGTTCCCAATCCTAAGGGTTTATTATACTAAAAAAAATAGTCTCAATTTCTAATTGAAAAAAAATTGATTCACAATACTTGCGGGTTTTCAATTTCAAATTGCATCCCTTGGTCGTCTTCGACCACAATTTTGACTCCATCCTTCTTCCCACATATCATTTCTTACATAATGCCCTTTTGACACGTTTTGAAAACTCTTGTGTGGTTTGAATAATGTCTTTCTTCACGTGGTTGCACTTTTATTAAGTAGTGCATTATTCTCTTGGTGTCTTAATCATAACTTATTCTACTTACGAACGATTTCAATTGTCTAAATTATACTGAAAGGAACACTGAAAGCCCCAAAACTATTCTTGAAAACAGAATTCCAAATCCAAAGGGTTTCTACTCAAAAAAAGAGTCTCAATCTCTAACTTAAAAAATCTGACTCAAAAATTGAGTCCCCAGGTCTTCGTCGACCATAATTTTTCCTCCAACCTTCTTCCCACATATCATTTCTTTTATAATGCCATTTTTAACATGTTCCTGCAGTCTTTTCTGGTATGAATAATGTCTTTCTTCACGTAGTTGTACTTTTTCTAAGTAGTGCATTCTCTCGGTGTTTTTATCATTGCTTATTCTACCAATGAACCATTTCAATTGTCCAAAGTGTATTGGAGAGAACCGTGGAAGTCCCAAAATTATTCCTGAAAAGGGAGTTCCAAATCCTAAGGGTTTATTATACTAAAAAAAAAATAGTCTCAATTTCTAATTGAAAAAAAATTGATTCACAATACTTGCGGGTTTTCAATTTCAAATTGCATCCCTTGGTCGTCTTCGACCACAATTTTGACTCCATCCTTCTTCCCACATATCATTTCTTACATAATGCCCTTTTGACACGTTTTGAAAACTCTTGTGTGGTTTGAATAATGTCTTTCTTCACGTGGTTGCACTTTTATTAAGTAGTGCATTATTCTCTTGGTGTCTTAATCATAGCTTATTCTACTAACGAACGATTTCAGTTGTCTAAATTGCATTGAAAGGAACACTGAAAGCCCCAAAACTATTCTTGAAAACAGAATTCCAAATCCAAAGGGTTTCTACTCAAAAAAAGAGTCTCAATCTCTAACCTAAAAAATCTGACCCAAAAATTGCATCCCCTAGTCTTCGTCGACCATAATTTTTCCTCCAACCTTCTTCCCACATATCATTTCTTTTATAATGCCATTTTTAACATGTTCTTGCAATCTTGTCTGGTACGAATAATGTCTTTCTTCACGTAGTTGTACTTTTTCTAAGTAGTGCATTCTTTCGGTGTTTTTATCATTGCTTATTCTACCAATGAACCATTTCAATTGTCCAAAGTGTATTAGAGAGAACCGTGGAAGTCCCAAAATTATTCCTGAAAAGGGAGTTCCAAATCCTAAGGGTTTATTATACTAAAAAAAAAAAATAGTCTCAATTTCTAATTGAAAAAAAATTGATTCACAATACTTGCGGGTTTACAATTTCAAATTGCATCCCCTGGTCGTCTTAGACCATAATTTTGACTCCATCCTTCTTCCCACATATCATTTCTTACATAATGCCCTTTTGACACGTTTTGAAAACTCTTGTGTGGTTTGAATAATGTCTTTCTTCACGTGGTTGCACTTTTATTAAGTAGTGCATTATTCTCTTGGTGTCTTAATCATAGCTTATTCTACTTACGAACGATATCAATTGTCTAAATTGCATTGAAAGGAACACTGAAAGCCCCCAAACTATTCTTGAAAACAGAATTCCAAATCCAAAGGGTTTCTACTCAAAAAAAGAGTCTCAATCTCTAACTTAAAAAATCTGACTCAAAAATTGAGTCCCCAGGTCTTCGTCGACCATAATTTTTCCTCCAACCTTCTTCCCACATATCATTTCTTTTATAATGCCATTTTTAACATGTTCCTGCAGTCTTTTCTGGTATGAATAATGTCTTTCTTCACGTAGTTGTACTTTTTCTAAGTAGTGCATTCTCTCGGTGTTTTTATCATTGCTTATTCTACCAATGAACCATTTCAATTGTCCAAAGTGTATTGGAGAGAACCGTGGAAGTCCCAAAATTATTCCTGAACAGGGAGTTCCAAATCCTAAGGGTTTATTATACTAAAAAAAAAAAAATAGTCTCAATTTCTAATTGAAAAAAAATTGATTCACAATACTTGCGGGTTTACAATTTCAAATTGCATCCCCTGGTCGTCTTAGACCATAATTTTGACTCCATCCTTCTTCCCACATATCATTTCTTACATAATGCCCTTTTGACACGTTTTGAAAACTCTTGTGTGGTTTGAATAATGTCTTTCTTCACGTGGTTGCACTTTTATTAAGTAGTGCATTATTCTCTTGGTGTCTTAATCATAGCTTATTCTACTTACGAACGATATCAATTGTCTAAATTGCATTGAAAGGAACACTGAAAGCCCCCAAACTATTCTTGAAAACAGAATTCCAAATCCAAAGGGTTTCTACTCAAAAAAAGAGTCTCAATCTCTAACTTAAAAAATCTAACTCAAAAATTGAGTCCCCAGGTCTTCGTCGACCATAATTTTTCCTCCAACCTTCTTCCCACATATCATTTCTTTTATAATGCCATTTTTAACATGTTCCTGCTGTCTTTTCTGGTATGAATAATGTCTTTCTTCACGTAGTTGTACTTTTTCTAAGTAGTGCATTCTCTCGGTGTTTTTATCATTGCTTATTCTACCAATGAACCATTTCAATTGTCCAAAGTGTATTGGAGAGAACCGTGGAAGTCCCAAATTTTTTCCTGAAAAGGGAGTTCCAAATCCTAAGGGTTTATTATACTAAAAAAAAAAATAGTCTCAATTTCTAATTGAAAAAAAATTGATTCACAATACTTGCGGGTTTTCAATTTCAAATTGCATCCCTTGGTCGTCTTAGACCATAATTTTGACTCCATCCTTCTTCCCACATATCATTTCTTATATAATTCCCTTTTGACACGTTTTGAAAACTCTTGTGTGGTTTGAATAATGTCTTTCTTCACGTGGTTGCACTTTTATTAAGTAGTGCATTATTCTCTTGGTGTCTTAATCATAGCTTATTCTACAAACGAACGATTTCAGTTGTCTAAATTGCATTGAAAGGAACACTGAAAGCCCCAAAACTATTCTTGAAAACAGAATTCCAAATCCAAAGGGTTTCTACTCAAAAAAAGAGTCTCAATCTCTAACTTAAAAAATCTGACTCAAAAATTGCATCCCCTGGTCTTCGTCCACCATAATTTTTCCTCCAACCTTCTTCCCACATATCTTTTCTTTTATAATGCCATTTTTAACATGTTCTTGCAGTCTTGTCTGGTACGAATAATGTCTTTCTTCACGTAGTTGTACTTTTTCTAAGTAGTGCATTCTCTCGGTGTTTTTATCATTGCTTATTCTACCAATGAACCATTTCAATTGTCCAAAGTGTATTGGAGAGAACCGTGGAAGTCCCAAAATTATTCCTGAAAAGGGAGTTCCAAATCCTAAGGGTTTATTATACTAAAAAAAAAAATAGTCTCAATTTCTAATTGAAAAAAAATTGATTCACAATACTTGCGGGTTTTCAATTTCAAATTGCATCCCTTGGTCGTCTTAGACCATAATTTTGACTCCATCCTTCTTCCCACATATCATTTCTTATATAATGCCCTTTTGACACGTTTTGAAAACTCTTGTGTGGTTTGAATAATGTCTTTCTTCACGTGGTTGTACTTTTATTAAGTAGTGCATTATTCACGTAGTTGTACTTTTTCGAAGTAGTGCATTCTCTCGGTGTTTTTATCATAGCTTATTCTACCAATGAACCATTTCAATTGTCCAAAGTGTATTGGAGAGAACAGTGGAAGTCAAAAAATTATTCCTGAAAAGGGAGTTCCCAATCCTAAGGGTTTATTATACTAAAAAAAATAGTCTCAATTTCTAATTGAAAAAAAATTGATTCACAATACTTGCGGGTTTTCAATTTCAAATTGCATCCCTTGGTCGTCTTCGACCACAATTTTGACTCCATCCTTCTTCCCACATATCATTTCTTACATAATGCCCTTTTGACACGTTTTGAAAACTCTTGTGTGGTTTGAATAATGTCTTTCTTCACGTGGTTGCACTTTTATTAAGTAGTGCATTATTCTCTTGGTGTCTTAATCATAGCTTATTCTACTTACGAACGATTTCAATTGTCTAAATTATACTGAAAGGAACACTGAAAGCCCCAAAACTATTCTTGAAAACAGAATTCCAAATCCAAAGGGTTTCTACTCAAAAAAAGAGTCTCAATCTCTAACTTAAAAAATCTGACTCAAAAATTGAGTCCCCAGGTCTTCGTCGACCATAATTTTTCCTCCAACCTTCTTCCCACATATCATTTCTTTTATAATGCCATTTTTAACATGTTCCTGCAGTCTTTTCTGGTATGAATAATGTCTTTCTTCACGTAGTTGTACTTTTTCTAAGTAGTGCATTCTCTCGGTGTTTTTATCATTGCTTATTCTACCAATGAACCATTTCAATTGTCCAAAGTGTATTGGAGAGAACCGTGGAAGTCCCAAAATTATTCCTGAAAAGGGAGTTCCAAATCCTAAGGGTTTATTATACTAAAAAAAAATAGTCTCAATTTCTAATTGAAAAAAAATTGATTCACAATACTTGCGGGTTTTCAATTTCAAATTGCATCCCTTGGTCGTCTTCGACCACAATTTTGACTCCATCCTTCTTCCCACATATCATTTCTTACATAATGCCCTTTTGACACGTTTTGAAAACTCTTGTGTGGTTTGAATAATGTCTTTCTTCACGTGGTTGCACTTTTATTAAGTAGTGCATTATTCTCTTGGTGTCTTAATCATAGCTTATTCTACTAACGAACGATTTCAGTTATCTAAATTGCATTGAAAGGAACACTGAAAGCCCCAAAACTATTCTTGAAAACAGAATTCCAAATCCAAAGGGTTTCTACTCAAAAAAAGAGTCTCAATCTCTAACTTAAAAAATCTGACTCAAAAATTGAGTCCCCAGGTCTTCGTCGACCATAATTTTTCCTCCAACCTTCTTCCCACATATCATTTCTTTTATAATGCCATTTTTAACATGTTCCTGCAGTCTTTTCTGGTATGAATAATGTCTTTCTTCACGTAGTTGTACTTTTTCTAAATAGTGCATTCTCTCGGTGTTTTTATCATTGCTTATTCTACCAATGAACCGTTTCAATTGTCCAAAGTGTATTGGAGAGAACCGTGGAAGTCCCAAAATTATTCCTGAAAAGGGAGTTCCAAATCCTAAGGGTTTATTATACTAAAAAAAAAAATAGTCTCAATTTCTAATTGAAAAAAAATTGATTCACAATACTTGCGGGTTTTCAATTTCAAATTGCATCCCTTGGTCGTCTTAGACCATAATTTTGACTCCATCCTTCTTCCCACATATCATTTCTTATATAATGCCCTTTTGACACGTTTTGAAAACTCTTGTGTGGTTTGAATAATGTCTTTCTTCACGTGGTTGTACTTTTATTAAGTAGTGCATTATTCACGTAGTTGTACTTTTTCGAAGTAGTGCATTATCTCGGCATTTTTATCATAGCTTATTCTACCAATGAACCATTTCAATTGTCCAAAGTGTATTGGAGAGAACAGTGGAAGTCAAAAAATTATTCCTGAAAAGGGAGTTCCCAATCCTAAGGGTTTATTATACTAAAAAAAATAGTCTCAATTTCTAATTGAAAAAAAATTGATTCACAATACTTGCGGGTTTTCAATTTCAAATTGCATCCCTTGGTCGTCTTCGACCACAATTTTGACTCCATCCTTCTTCCCACATATCATTTCTTACATAATGCCCTTTTGACACGTTTTGAAAACTCTTGTGTGGTTTGAATAATGTCTTTCTTCACGTGGTTGCACTTTTATTAAGTAGTGCATTATTCTCTTGGTGTCTTAATCATAGCTTATTCTACTTACGAACGATTTCAATTGTCTAAATTATACTGAAAGGAACACTGAAAGCCCCAAAACTATTCTTGAAAACAGAATTCCAAATCCAAAGGGTTTCTACTCAAAAAAAGAGTCTCAATCTCTAACTTAAAAAATCTGACTCAAAAATTGAGTCCCCAGGTCTTCGTCGACCATAATTTTTCCTCCAACCTTCTTCCCACATATCATTTCTTTTATAATGCCATTTTTAACATGTTCCTGCAGTCTTTTCTGGTATGAATAATGTCTTTCTTCACGTAGTTGTACTTTTTCTAAGTAGTGCATTCTCTCGGTGTTTTTATCATTGCTTATTCTACCAATGAACCATTTCAATTGTCCAAAGTGTATTGGAGAGAACCGTGGAAGTCCCAAAATTATTCCTGAAAAGGGAGTTCCAAATCCTAAGGGTTTATTATACTAAAAAAAAAATAGTCTCAATTTCTAATTGAAAAAAAATTGATTCACAATACTTGCGGGTTTTCAATTTCAAATTGCATCCCTTGGTCGTCTTCGACCACAATTTTGACTCCATCCTTCTTCCCACATATCATTTCTTACATAATGCCCTTTTGACACGTTTTGAAAACTCTTGTGTGGTTTGAATAATGTCTTTCTTCACGTGGTTGCACTTTTATTAAGTAGTGCATTATTCTCTTGGTGTCTTAATCACAGCTTATTCTACTAACGAACGATTTCAGTTGTCTAAATTGCATTGAAAGGAACACTGAAAGCCCCAAAACTATTCTTGAAAACAGAATTCCAAATCCAAAGGGTTTCTACTCAAAAAAAGAGTCTCAATCTCTAACTTAAAAAATCTGACCCAAAAATTGCATCCCCTAGTCTTCGTCGACCATAATTTTTCCTCCAACCTTCTTCCCACATATCATTTCTTTTATAATGCCATTTTTAACATGTTCTTGCAATCTTGTCTGGTACGAATAATGTCTTTCTTCACGTAGTTGTACTTTTTCTAAGTAGTGCATTCTTTCGGTGTTTTTATCATTGCTTATTCTACCAATGAACCATTTCAATTGTCCAAAGTGTATTAGAGAGAACCGTGGAAGTCCCAAAATTATTCCTGAAAAGGGAGTTCCAAATCCTAAGGGTTTATTATACTAAAAAAAAAAAATAGTCACAATTTCTAATTGAAAAAAAATTGATTCACAATACTTGCGGGTTTACAATTTCAAATTGCATCCCCTGGTCGTCTTAGACCATAATTTTGACTCCATCCTTCTTCCCACATATCATTTCTTACATAATGCCCTTTTGACACGTTTTGAAAACTCTTGTGTGGTTTGAATAATGTCTTTCTTCACGTGGTTGCACTTTTATTAAGTAGTGCATTATTCTCTTGGTGTCTTAATCATAGCTTATTCTACTTACGAACGATATCAATTGTCTAAATTGCATTGAAAGGAACACTGAAAGCCCCCAAACTATTCTTGAAAACAGAATTCCAAATCCAAAGGGTTTCTACTCAAAAAAAGAGTCTCAATCTCTAACTTAAAAAATCTGACTCAAAAATTGAGTCCCCAGGTCTTCGTCGACCATAATTTTTCCTCCAACCTTCTTCCCACATATCATTTCTTTTATAATGCCATTTTTAACATGTTCCTGCAGTCTTTTCTGGTATGAATAATGTCTTTCTTCACGTAGTTGTACTTTTTCTAAGTAGTGCATTCTCTCGGTGTTTTTATCATTGCTTATTCTACCAATGAACCATTTCAATTGTCCAAAGTGTATTGGAGAGAACCGTGGAAGTCCCAAAATTTTTCCTGAAAAGGGAGTTCCAAATCCTAAGGGTTTATTATACTAAAAAAAAATAGTCTCAATTTCTAATTGAAAAAAAATTGATTCACAATACTTGCGGGTTTTCAATTTCAAATTGCATCCCTTGGTCGTCTTAGACCATAATTTTGACTCCATCCTTCTTCCCACATATCATTTCTTATATAATTCCCTTTTGACACGTTTTGAAAACTCTTGTGTGGTTTGAATAATGTCTTTCTTCACGTGGTTGCACTTTTATTAAGTAGTGCATTATTCTCTTGGTGTCTTAATCATAGCTTATTCTACTAACGAACGATTTCAGTTGTCTAAATTGCATTGAAAGGAACACTGAAAGCCCCAAAACTATTCTTGAAAACAGAATTCCAAATCCAAAGGGTTTCTACTCAAAAAAAGAGTCTCAATCTCTAACTTAAAAAATCTGACTCAAAAATTGAGTCCCCAGGTCTTCGTCGACCATAATTTTTCCTCCAACCTTCTTCCCACATATCATTTCTTTTATAATGCCATTTTTAACATGTTCCTGCAGTCTTTTCTGGTATGAATAATGTCTTTCTTCACGTAGTTGTACTTTTTCTAAGTAGTGCATTCTCTCGGTGTTTTTATCATTGCTTATTCTACCAATGAACCATTTCAATTGTCCAAAGTGTATTGGAGAGAACCGTGGAAGTCCCAAAATTATTCCTGAAAAGGGAGTTCCAAATCCTAAGGGTTTATTATACTAAAAAAAAAAATAGTCTCAATTTCTAATTGAAAAAAAATTGATTCACAATACTTGCGGGTTTTCAATTTCAAATTGCATCCCTTGGTCGTCTTAGACCATAATTTTGACTCCATCCTTCTTCCCACATATCATTTCTTATATAATGCCCTTTTGACACGTTTTGAAAACTCTTGTGTGGTTTGAATAATGTCTTTCTTCACGTAGTTGTACTTTTTCTAAGTAGTGCATTCTTTCGGTGTTTTTATCATTGCTTATTCTACCAATGAACCATTTCAATTGTCCAAAGTGTATTAGAGAGAACCGTGGAAGTCCCAAAATTATTCCTGAAAAGGGAGTTCCAAATCCTAAGGGTTTATTATACTAAAAAAAAAAAATAGTCACAATTTCTAATTGAAAAAAAATTGATTCACAATACTTGCGGGTTTACAATTTCAAATTGCATCCCCTGGTCGTCTTAGACCATAATTTTGACTCCATCCTTCTTCCCACATATCATTTCTTACATAATGCCCTTTTGACACGTTTTGAAAACTCTTGTGTGGTTTGAATAATGTCTTTCTTCACGTGGTTGCACTTTTATTAAGTAGTGCATTATTCTCTTGGTGTCTTAATCATAGCTTATTCTACTTACGAACGATATCAATTGTCTAAATTGCATTGAAAGGAACACTGAAAGCCCCCAAACTATTCTTGAAAACAGAATTCCAAATCCAAAGGGTTTCTACTCAAAAAAAGAGTCTCAATCTCTAACTTAAAAAATCTGACTCAAAAATTGAGTCCCCAGGTCTTCGTCGACCATAATTTTTCCTCCAACCTTCTTCCCACATATCATTTCTTTTATAATGCCATTTTTAACATGTTCCTGCAGTCTTTTCTGGTATGAATAATGTCTTTCTTCACGTAGTTGTACTTTTTCTAAGTAGTGCATTCTCTCGGTGTTTTTATCATTGCTTATTCTACCAATGAACCATTTCAATTGTCCAAAGTGTATTGGAGAGAACCGTGGAAGTCCCAAAATTTTTCCTGAAAAGGGAGTTCCAAATCCTAAGGGTTTATTATACTAAAAAAAAATAGTCTCAATTTCTAATTGAAAAAAAATTGATTCACAATACTTGCGGGTTTTCAATTTCAAATTGCATCCCTTGGTCGTCTTAGACCATAATTTTGACTCCATCCTTCTTCCCACATATCATTTCTTATATAATTCCCTTTTGACACGTTTTGAAAACTCTTGTGTGGTTTGAATAATGTCTTTCTTCACGTGGTTGCACTTTTATTAAGTAGTGCATTATTCTCTTGGTGTCTTAATCATAGCTTATTCTACTAACGAACGATTTCAGTTGTCTAAATTGCATTGAAAGGAACACTGAAAGCCCCAAAACTATTCTTGAAAACAGAATTCCAAATCCAAAGGGTTTCTACTCAAAAAAAGAGTCTCAATCTCTAACTTAAAAAATCTGACTCAAAAATTGAGTCCCCAGGTCTTCGTCGACCATAATTTTTCCTCCAACCTTCTTCCCACATATCATTTCTTTTATAATGCCATTTTTAACATGTTCCTGCAGTCTTTTCTGGTATGAATAATGTCTTTCTTCACGTAGTTGTACTTTTTCTAAGTAGTGCATTCTCTCGGTGTTTTTATCATTGCTTATTCTACCAATGAACCATTTCAATTGTCCAAAGTGTATTGGAGAGAACCGTGGAAGTCCCAAAATTATTCCTGAAAAGGGAGTTCCAAATCCTAAGGGTTTATTATACTAAAAAAAAAAATAGTCTCAATTTCTAATTGAAAAAAAATTGATTCACAATACTTGCGGGTTTTCAATTTCAAATTGCATCCCTTGGTCGTCTTAGACCATAATTTTGACTCCATCCTTCTTCCCACATATCATTTCTTATATAATGCCCTTTTGACACGTTTTGAAAACTCTTGTGTGGTTTGAATAATGTCTTTCTTCACGTGGTTGTACTTTTATTAAGTAGTGCATTATTCACGTAGTTGTACTTTTTCGAAGTAGTGCATTATCTCGGCATTTTTATCATAGCTTATTCTACCAATGAACCATTTCAATTGTCCAAAGTGTATTGGAGAGAACAGTGGAAGTCAAAAAATTATTCCTGAAAAGGGAGTTCCCAATCCTAAGGGTTTATTATACTAAAAAAAATAGTCTCAATTTCTAATTGAAAAAAAATTGATTCACAATACTTGCGGGTTTTCAATTTCAAATTGCATCCCTTGGTCGTCTTCGACCACAATTTTGACTCCATCCTTCTTCCCACATATCATTTCTTACATAATGCCCTTTTGACACGTTTTGAAAACTCTTGTGTGGTTTGAATAATGTCTTTCTTCACGTGGTTGCACTTTTATTAAGTAGTGCATTATTCTCTTGGTGTCTTAATCATAGCTTATTCTACTTACGAACGATTTCAATTGTCTAAATTATACTGAAAGGAACACTGAAAGCCCCAAAACTATTCTTGAAAACAGAATTCCAAATCCAAAGGGTTTCTACTCAAAAAAAGAGTCTCAATCTCTAACTTAAAAAATCTGACTCAAAAATTGAGTCCCCAGGTCTTCGTCGACCATAATTTTTCCTCCAACCTTCTTCCCACATATCATTTCTTTTATAATGCCATTTTTAACATGTTCCTGCAGTCTTTTCTGGTATGAATAATGTCTTTCTTCACGTAGTTGTACTTTTTCTAAGTAGTGCATTCTCTCGGTGTTTTTATCATTGCTTATTCTACCAATGAACCATTTCAATTGTCCAAAGTGTATTGGAGAGAACCGTGGAAGTCCCAAAATTATTCCTGAAAAGGGAGTTCCAAATCCTAAGGGTTTATTATACTAAAAAAAAAATAGTCTCAATTTCTAATTGAAAAAAAATTGATTCACAATACTTGCGGGTTTTCAATTTCAAATTGCATCCCTTGGTCGTCTTCGACCACAATTTTGACTCCATCCTTCTTCCCACATATCATTTCTTACATAATGCCCTTTTGACACGTTTTGAAAACTCTTGTGTGGTTTGAATAATGTCTTTCTTCACGTGGTTGCACTTTTATTAAGTAGTGCATTATTCTCTTGGTGTCTTAATCACAGCTTATTCTACTAACGAACGATTTCAGTTGTCTAAATTGCATTGAAAGGAACACTGAAAGCCCCAAAACTATTCTTGAAAACAGAATTCCAAATCCAAAGGGTTTCTACTCAAAAAAAGAGTCTCAATCTCTAACTTAAAAAATCTGACCCAAAAATTGCATCCCCTAGTCTTCGTCGACCATAATTTTTCCTCCAACCTTCTTCCCACATATCATTTCTTTTATAATGCCATTTTTAACATGTTCTTGCAATCTTGTCTGGTACGAATAATGTCTTTCTTCACGTAGTTGTACTTTTTCTAAGTAGTGCATTCTTTCGGTGTTTTTATCATTGCTTATTCTACCAATGAACCATTTCAATTGTCCAAAGTGTATTAGAGAGAACCGTGGAAGTCCCAAAATTATTCCTGAAAAGGGAGTTCCAAATCCTAAGGGTTTATTATACTAAAAAAAAAAAATAGTCACAATTTCTAATTGAAAAAAAATTGATTCACAATACTTGCGGGTTTACAATTTCAAATTGCATCCCCTGGTCGTCTTAGACCATAATTTTGACTCCATCCTTCTTCCCACATATCATTTCTTACATAATGCCCTTTTGACACGTTTTGAAAACTCTTGTGTGGTTTGAATAATGTCTTTCTTCACGTGGTTGCACTTTTATTAAGTAGTGCATTATTCTCTTGGTGTCTTAATCATAGCTTATTCTACTTACGAACGATATCAATTGTCTAAATTGCATTGAAAGGAACACTGAAAGCCCCCAAACTATTCTTGAAAACAGAATTCCAAATCCAAAGGGTTTCTACTCAAAAAAAGAGTCTCAATCTCTAACTTAAAAAATCTGACTCAAAAATTGAGTCCCCAGGTCTTCGTCGACCATAATTTTTCCTCCAACCTTCTTCCCACATATCATTTCTTTTATAATGCCATTTTTAACATGTTCCTGCAGTCTTTTCTGGTATGAATAATGTCTTTCTTCACGTAGTTGTACTTTTTCTAAGTAGTGCATTCTCTCGGTGTTTTTATCATTGCTTATTCTACCAATGAACCATTTCAATTGTCCAAAGTGTATTGGAGAGAACCGTGGAAGTCCCAAAATTTTTCCTGAAAAGGGAGTTCCAAATCCTAAGGGTTTATTATACTAAAAAAAAATAGTCTCAATTTCTAATTGAAAAAAAATTGATTCACAATACTTGCGGGTTTTCAATTTCAAATTGCATCCCTTGGTCGTCTTAGACCATAATTTTGACTCCATCCTTCTTCCCACATATCATTTCTTATATAATTCCCTTTTGACACGTTTTGAAAACTCTTGTGTGGTTTGAATAATGTCTTTCTTCACGTGGTTGCACTTTTATTAAGTAGTGCATTATTCTCTTGGTGTCTTAATCATAGCTTATTCTACTAACGAACGATTTCAGTTGTCTAAATTGCATTGAAAGGAACACTGAAAGCCCCAAAACTATTCTTGAAAACAGAATTCCAAATCCAAAGGGTTTCTACTCAAAAAAAGAGTCTCAATCTCTAACTTAAAAAATCTGACTCAAAAATTGAGTCCCCAGGTCTTCGTCGACCATAATTTTTCCTCCAACCTTCTTCCCACATATCATTTCTTTTATAATGCCATTTTTAACATGTTCCTGCAGTCTTTTCTGGTATGAATAATGTCTTTCTTCACGTAGTTGTACTTTTTCTAAGTAGTGCATTCTCTCGGTGTTTTTATCATTGCTTATTCTACCAATGAACCATTTCAATTGTCCAAAGTGTATTGGAGAGAACCGTGGAAGTCCCAAAATTATTCCTGAAAAGGGAGTTCCAAATCCTAAGGGTTTATTATACTAAAAAAAAAAATAATCTCAATTTCTAATTGAAAAAAAATTGATTCACAATACTTGCGGGTTTTCAATTTCAAATTGCATCCCTTGGTCGTCTTAGACCATAATTTTGACTCCATCCTTCTTCCCACATATCATTTCTTATATAATGCCCTTTTGACACGTTTTGAAAACTCTTGTGTGGTTTGAATAATGTCTTTCTTCACGTGGTTGTACTTTTATTAAGTAGTGCATTATTCACGTAGTTGTACTTTTTCGAAGTAGTGCATTCTCTCGGTGTTTTTATCATAGCTTATTCTACCAATGAACCATTTCAATTGTCCAAAGTGTATTGGAGAGAACAGTGGAAGTCAAAAAATTATTCCTGAAAAGGGAGTTCCCAATCCTAAGGGTTTATTATACTAAAAAAAATAGTCTCAATTTCTAATTGAAAAAAAATTGATTCACAATACTTGCGGGTTTTCAATTTCAAATTGCATCCCTTGGTCGTCTTCGACCACAATTTTGACTCCATCCTTCTTCCCACATATCATTTCTTACATAATGCCCTTTTGACACGTTTTGAAAACTCTTGTGTGGTTTGAATAATGTCTTTCTTCACGTGGTTGCACTTTTATTAAGTAGTGCATTATTCTCTTGGTGTCTTAATCATAGCTTATTCTACTAACGAACGATTTCAGTTGTCTAAATTGCATTGAAAGGAACACTGAAAGCCCCAAAACTATTCTTGAAAACAGAATTCCAAATCCAAAGGGTTTCTACTCAAAAAAAGAGTCTCAATCTCTAACTTAAAAAATCTGACTCAAAAATTGAGTCCCCAGGTCTTCGTCGACCATAATTTTTCCTCCAACCTTCTTCCCACATATCATTTCTTTTATAAAGCCATTTTTAACATGTTCCTGCAGTCTTTTCTGGTATGAATAATGTCTTTCTTCACGTAGTTGTACTTTTTCTAAGTAGTGCATTCTCTCGGTGTTTTTATCATTGCTTATTCTACCAATGAACCATTTCAATTGTCCAAAGTGTATTGGAGAGAACCGTGGAAGTCCCAAAATTATTCCTGAAAAGGGAGTTCCAAATCCTAAGGGTTTATTATACTAAAAAAAAATAGTCTCAATTTCTAATTGAAAAAAAATTGATTCACAATACTTGCGGGTTTTCAATTTCAAATTGCATCCCTTGGTCGTCTTCGACCACAATTTTGACTCCATCCTTCTTCCCACATATCATTTCTTACATAATGCCCTTTTGACACGTTTTGAAAACTCTTGTGTGGTTTGAATAATGTCTTTCTTCACGTGGTTGCACTTTTATTAAGTAGTGCATTATTCTCTTGGTGTCTTAATCATAGCTTATTCTACTAACGAACGATTTCAGTTGTCTAAATTGCATTGAAAGGAACACTGAAAGCCCCAAAACTATTCTTGAAAACAGAATTCCAAATCCAAAGGGTTTCTACTCAAAAAAAGAGTCTCAATCTCTAACTTAAAAAATCTGACCCAAAAATTGCATCCCCTAGTCTTCGTCGACCATAATTTTTCCTCCAACCTTCTTCCCACATATCATTTCTTTTATAATGCCATTTTTAACATGTTCTTGCAATCTTGTCTGGTACGAATAATGTCTTTCTTCACGTAGTTGTACTTTTTCTAAGTAGTGCATTCTTTCGGTGTTTTTATCATTGCTTATTCTACCAATGAACCATTTCAATTGTCCAAAGTGTATTGGAGAGAACCGTGGAAGTCCCAAAATTATTCCTGAAAAGGGAGTTCCAAATCCTAAGGGTTTATTATACAAAAAAAAAAAAAATAGTCTCAATTTCTAATTGAAAAAAAATTGATTCACAATACTTGCGGGTTTACAATTTCAAATTGCATCCCCTGGTCGTCTTAGACCATAATTTTGACTCCATCCTTCTTCCCACATATCATTTCTTACATAATGCCCTTTTGACACGTTTTGAAAACTCTTGTGTGGTTTGAATAATGTCTTTCTTCACGTGGTTGCACTTTTATTAAGTAGTGCATTATTCTCTTGGTGTCTTAATCATAGCTTATTCTACTTACGAACGATATCAATTGTCTAAATTGCATTGAAAGGAACACTGAAAGCCCCCAAACTATTCTTGAAAACAGAATTCCAAATCCAAAGGGTTTCTACTCAAAAAAAGAGTCTCAATCTCTAACTTAAAAACTCTGACTCAAAAATTGAGTCCCCAGGTCTTCGTCGACCATAATTTTTCCTCCAACCTTCTTCCCACATATCATTTCTTTTATAATGCCATTTTTAACATGTTCCTGCAGTCTTTTCTGGTATGAATAATGTCTTTCTTCACGTAGTTGTACTTTTTCTAAGTAGTGCATTCTCTCGGTGTTTTTATCATTGCTTATTCTACCAATGAACCATTTCAATTGTCCAAAGTGTATTGGAGAGAACCGTGGAAGTCCCAAAATTTTTCCTGAAAAGGGAGTTCCAAATCCTAAGGGTTTATTATACTAAAAAAAAAATAGTCTCAATTTCTAATTGAAAAAAAATTGATTCACAATACTTGCGGGTTTTCAATTTCAAATTGCATCCCTTGGTCGTCTTAGACCATAATTTTGACTCCATCCTTCTTCCCACATATCATTTCTTATATAATTCCCTTTTGACACGTTTTGAAAACTCTTGTGTGGTTTGAATAATGTCTTTCTTCACGTGGTTGCACTTTTATTAAGTAGTGCATTATTCTCTTGGTGTCTTAATCATAGCTTATTCTACTAACGAACGATTTCAGTTGTCTAAATTGCATTGAAAGGAACACTGAAAGCCCCAAAACTATTCTTGAAAACAGAATTCCAAATCCAAAGGGTTTCTACTCAAAAAAAGAGTCTCAATCTCTAACTTAAAAAATCTGACTCAAAAATTGAGTCCCCAGGTCTTCGTCGACCATAATTTTTCCTCCAACCTTCTTCCCACATATCATTTCTTTTATAATGCCATTTTTAACATGTTCCTGCAGTCTTTTCTGGTATGAATAATGTCTTTCTTCACGTAGTTGTACTTTTTCTAAGTAGTGCATTCTCTCGGTGTTTTTATCATTGTTTATTCTACCAATGAACCATTTCAATTGTCCAAAGTGTATTGGAGAGAACCGTGGAAGTCCCAAAATTATTCCTGAAAAGGGAGTTCCAAATCCTAAGTGTTTATTATACTAAAAAAAAAATAGTCTCAATTTCTAATTGAAAAAAAATTGATTCACAATACTTGCGGGTTTTCAATTTCAAATTGCATCCCTTGGTCGTCTTCGACTACAATTTTGACTCCATCCTTCTTCCCACATATCATTTCTTACATAATGCCCTTTTGACACGTTTTGAAAACTCTTGTGTGGTTTGAATAATGTCTTTCTTCACGTGGTTGCACTTTTATTAAGTAGTGCATTATTCTCTTGGTGTCTTAATCATAGCTTATTCTACTTACGAACGATATCAGTTGTCTAAATTGCATTGAAAGGAACACTGAAAGCCCCCAAACTATTCTTGAAAACAGAATTCCAAATCCAAAGGGTTTCTACTCAAAAAAAGAGTCTCAATCTCTAACTTAAAAACTCTGACTCAAAAATTGAGTCCCCAGGTCTTCGTCGACCATAATTTTTCCTCCAACCTTCTTCCCACATATCATTTCTTTTATAATGCCATTTTTAACATGTTCCTGCAGTCTTTTCTGGTATGAATAATGTCTTTCTTCACGTAGTTGTACTTTTTCTAAGTAGTGCATTCTCTCGGTGTTTTTATCATTGCTTATTCTACCAATGAACCATTTCAATTGTCCAAAGTGTATTGGAGAGAACCGTGGAAGTCCCAAAATTTTTCCTGAAAAGGGAGTTCCAAATCCTAAGGGTTTATTATACTAAAAAAAAAATAGTCTCAATTTCTAATTGAAAAAAAATTGATTCACAATACTTGCGGGTTTTCAATTTCAAATTGCATCCCTTGGTCGTCTTAGACCATAATTTTGACTCCATCCTTCTTTCCACATATCATTTCTTATATAATTCCCTTTTGACACGTTTTGAAAACTCTTGTGTGGTTTGAATAATGTCTTTCTTCACGTGGTTGCACTTTTATTAAGTAGTGCATTATTCTCTTGGTGTCTTAATCATAGCTTATTCTACTAACGAACGATTTCAGTTGTCTAAATTGCATTGAAAGGAACACTGAAAGCCCCAAAACTATTCTTGAAAACAGAATTCCAAATCCAAAGGGTTTCTACTCAAAAAAAGAGTCTCAATCTCTAACTTAAAAAATCTGACTCAAAAATTGAGTCCCCAGGTCTTCGTCGACCATAATTTTTCCTCCAACCTTCTTCCCACATATCATTTCTTTTATAATGCCATTTTTAACATGTTCCTGCAGTCTTTTCTGGTATGAATAATGTCTTTCTTCACGTAGTTGTACTTTTTCTAAGTAGTGCATTCTCTCGGTGTTTTTATCATTGCTTATTCTACCAATGAACCATTTCAATTGTCCAAAGTGTATTGGAGAGAACCGTGGAAGTCCCAAAATTATTCCTGAAAAGGGAGTTCCAAATCCTAAGTGTTTATTATACTAAAAAAAAAATAGTCTCAATTTCTAATTGAAAAAAAATTGATTCACAATACTTGCGGGTTTTCAATTTCAAATTGCATCCCTTGGTCGTCTTCGACCACAATTTTGACTCCATCCTTCTTCCCACATATCATTTCTTACATAATGCCCTTTTGACACGTTTTGAAAACTCTTGTGTGGTTTGAATAATGTCTTTCTTCACGTGGTTGCACTTTTATTAAGTAGTGCATTATTCTCTTGGTGTCTTAATCATAGCTTATTCTACTAACGAACGATTTCAGTTGTCTAAATTGCATTGAAAGGAACACTGAAAGCCCCAAAACTATTCTTGAAAACAGAATTCCAAATCCAAAGGGTTTCTACTCAAAAAAAGAGTCTCAATCTCTAACTTAAAAAATCTGACTCAAAAATTGAGTCCCCAGGTCTTCGTCGACCATAATTTTTCCTCCAACCTTCTTCCCACATATCATTTCTTTTATAATGCCATTTTTAACATGTTCCTGCAGTCTTTTCTGGTATGAATAATGTCTTTCTTCACGTAGTTGTACTTTTTCTAAGTAGTGCATTCTCTCGGTGTTTTTATCATTGCTTATTCTACCAATGAACCATTTCAATTGTCCAAAGTGTATTGGAGAGAACCGTGGAAGTCCCAAAATTTTTCCTGAAAAGGGAGTTCCAAATCCTAAGGGTTTATTATACTAAAAAAAAAATAGTCTCAATTTCTAATTGAAAAAAAATTGATTCACAATACTTGCGGGTTTTCAATTTCAAATTGCATCCCTTGGTCGTCTTAGACCATAATTTTGACTCCATCCTTCTTCCCACATATCATTTCTTATATAATTCCCTTTTGACACGTTTTGAAAACTCTTGTGTGGTTTGAATAATGTCTTTCTTCACGTGGTTGCACTTTTATTAAGTAGTGCATTATTCTCTTGGTGTCTTAATCATAGCTTATTCTACTAACGAACGATTTCAGTTGTCTAAATTGCATTGAAAGGAACACTGAAAGCCCCAAAACTATTCTTGAAAACAGAATTCCAAATCCAAAGGGTTTCTACTCAAAAAAAGAGTCTCAATCTCTAACTTAAAAAATCTGACTCAAAAATTGAGTCCCCAGGTCTTCGTCGACCATAATTTTTCCTCCAACCTTCTTCCCACATATCATTTCTTTTATAATGCCATTTTTAACATGTTCCTGCAGTCTTTTCTGGTAGGAATAATGTCTTTCTTCACGTAGTTGTACTTTTTCTAAGTAGTGTATTCTCTCGGTGTTTTTATCATTGCTTATTCTACCAATGAACCATTTCAATTGTCCAAAGTGTATTGGAGAGAACCGTGGAAGTCCCAAAATTATTCTTGAAAAGGGAGTTCCAAATCCTAAGGGTTTATTATACTAAAAAAAAAATAGTCTCAATTTCTAATTGAAAAAAAATTGATTCACAATACTTGCGGGTTTTCATTTTCAAATTGCATCCCTTGGTCGTCTTAGACCATAATTTTGACTCCATCCTTCTTCCCACATATCATTTCTTATATAATGCCCTTTTGACACGTTTTGAAAACTCTTGTGTGGTTTGAATAATGTCTTTCTTCACGTGGTTGTACTTTTATTAAGTAGTGCATTATTCACGTAGTTGTACTTTTTCTAAGTAGTGCATTCTCTCGGTGTTTTTATCATAGCTTATTCTACCAATGAACCATTTCAATTGTCCAAAGTGTATTGGAGAGAACAGTGGAAGTCAAAAAATTATTCCTGAAAAGGGAGTTCCCAATCCTAAGGGTTTATTATACTAAAAAAAATAGTCTCAATTTCTAATTGAAAAAAAATTGATTCACAATATTTGCGGGTTTTCAATTTCAAATTGCATCCCTTGGTCGTCTTCGACCACAATTTTGACTCCATCCTTCTTCCCACATATCATTTCTTACATAATGCCCTTTTGACACGTTTTGAAAACTCTTGTGTGGTTTGAATAATGTCTTTCTTCACGTGGTTGCACTTTTATTAAGTAGTGCATTATTCTCTTGGTGTCTTAATCATAGCTTATTCTACTAACGAACGATTTCAGTTGTCTAAATTGCATTGAAAGGAACACTGAAAGCCCCAAAACTATTCTTGAAAACAGAATTCCAAATCCAAAGGGTTTCTACTCAAAAAAAGAGTCTCAATCTCTAACTTAAAAAATCTGACTCAAAAATTGAGTCCCCAGGTCTTCGTCGACCATAATTTTTCCTCCAACCTTCTTCCCACATATCATTTCTTTTATAATGCCATTTTTAACATGTTCCTGCAGTCTTTTCTGGTATGAATAATGTCTTTCTTCACGTAGTTGTACTTTTTCTAAGTAGTGCATTCTCTCGGTGTTTTTATCATTGCTTATTCTACCAATGAACCATTTCAATTGTCCAAAGTGTATTGGAGAGAACCGTGGAAGTCCCAAAATTATTCCTGAAAAGGGAGTTCCAAATCCTAAGTGTTTATTATACTAAAAAAAAAATAGTCTCAATTTCTAATTGAAAAAAAATTGATTCACAATACTTGCGGGTTTTCAATTTCAAATTGCATCCCTTGGTCGTCTTCGACCACAATTTTTACTCCATCCTTCTTCCCACATATCATTTCTTACATAATGCCCTTTTGACACGTTTTGAAAACTCTTGTGTGGTTTGAATAATGTCTTTCTTCACGTGGTTGCACTTTTATTAAGTAGTGCATTATTCTCTTGGTGTCTTAATCATAGCTTATTCTACTAACGAACGATTTCAGTTGTCTAAATTGCATTGAAAGGAACACTGAAAGCCCCAAAACTATTCTTGAAAACAGAATTCCAAATCCAAAGGGTTTCTACTCAAAAAAAGAGTCTCAATCTCTAACTTAAAAAATCTGACTCAAAAATTGAGTCCCCAGGTCTTCGTCGACCATAATTTTTCCTCCAACCTTCTTCCCACATATCATTTCTTTTATAATGCCATTTTTAACATGTTCCTGCAGTCTTTTCTGGTATGAATAATGTCTTTCTTCACGTAGTTGTACTTTTTCTAAGTAGTGCATTCTCTCGGTGTTTTTATCATTGCTTATTCTACCAATGAACCATTTCAATTGTCCAAAGTGTATTGGAGAGAACCGTGGAAGTCCCAAAATTTTTCCTGAAAAGGGAGTTCCAAATCCTAAGGGTTTATTATACTAAAAAAAAAATAGTCTCAATTTCTAATTGAAAAAAAATTGATTCACAATACTTGCGGGTTTTCAATTTCAAATTGCATCCCTTGGTCGTCTTAGACCATAATTTTGACTCCATCCTTCTTCCCACATATCATTTCTTATATAATTCCCTTTTGACACGTTTTGAAAACTCTTGTGTGGTTTGAATAATGTCTTTCTTCACGTGGTTGCACTTTTATTAAGTAGTGCATTATTCTCTTGGTGTCTTAATCATAGCTTATTCTACTAACGAACGATTTCAGTTGTCTAAATTGCATTGAAAGGAACACTGAAAGCCCCAAAACTATTCTTGAAAACAGAATTCCAAATCCAAAGGGTTTCTACTCAAAAAAAGAGTCTCAATCTCTAACTTAAAAAATCTGACTCAAAAATTGAGTCCCCAGGTCTTCGTCGACCATAATTTTTCCTCCAACCTTCTTCCCACATATCATTTCTTTTATAATGCCATTTTTAACATGTTCCTGCAGTCTTTTCTGGTAGGAATAATGTCTTTCTTCACGTAGTTGTACTTTTTCTAAGTAGTGTATTCTCTCGGTGTTTTTATCATTGCTTATTCTACCAATGAACCATTTCAATTGTCCAAAGTGTATTGGAGAGAACCGTGGAAGTCCCAAAATTATTCTTGAAAAGGGAGTTCCAAATCCTAAGGGTTTATTATACTAAAAAAAAAATAGTCTCAATTTCTAATTGAAAAAAAATTGATTCACAATACTTGCGGGTTTTCATTTTCAAATTGCATCCCTTGGTCGTCTTAGACCATAATTTTGACTCCATCCTTCTTCCCACATATCATTTCTTATATAATGCCCTTTTGACACGTTTTGAAAACTCTTGTGTGGTTTGAATAATGTCTTTCTTCACGTGGTTGTACTTTTATTAAGTAGTGCATTATTCACGTAGTTGTACTTTTTCTAAGTAGTGCATTCTCTCGGTGTTTTTATCATAGCTTATTCTACCAATGAACCATTTCAATTGTCCAAAGTGTATTGGAGAGAACAGTGGAAGTCAAAAAATTATTCCTGAAAAGGGAGTTCCCAATCCTAAGGGTTTATTATACTAAAAAAAATAGTCTCAATTTCTAATTGAAAAAAAATTGATTCACAATATTTGCGGGTTTTCAATTTCAAATTGCATCCCTTGGTCGTCTTCGACCACAATTTTGACTCCATCCTTCTTCCCACATATCATTTCTTACATAATGCCCTTTTGACACGTTTTGAAAACTCTTGTGTGGTTTGAATAATGTCTTTCTTCACGTGGTTGCACTTTTATTAAGTAGTGCATTATTCTCTTGGTGTCTTAATCATAGCTTATTCTACTAACGAACGATTTCAGTTGTCTAAATTGCATTGAAAGGAACACTGAAAGCCCCAAAACTATTCTTGAAAACAGAATTCCAAATCCAAAGGGTTTCTACTCAAAAAAAGAGTCTCAATCTCTAACTTAAAAAATCTGACACAAAAATTGCATCCCCTAGTCTTCGTCGACCATAATTTTTCCTCCAACCTTCTTCCCACATATCATTTCTTTTATAATGCCATTTTTAACATGTTCTTGCAATCTTGTCTGGTACGAATAATGTCTTTCTTCACGTAGTTGTACTTTTTCTAAGTAGTGCATTCTTTCGGTGTTTTTATCATTGCTTATTCTACCAATGAACCATTTCAATTGTCCAAAGTGTATTGGAGAGAACCGTGGAAGTCCCAAAATTATTCCTGAAAAGGGAGTTCCAAATCCTAAGGGTTTATTATACTAAAAAAAAAAATAGTCTCAATTTCTAATTGAAAAAAAATTGATTCACAATACTTGCGGGTTTACAATTTCAAATTGCATCCCCTGGTCGTCTTAGACCATAATTTTGACTCCATCCTTCTTCCCACATATCATTTCTTACATAATGCCCTTTTGACACGTTTTGAAAACTCTTGTGTGGTTTGAATAATGTCTTTCTTCACGTGGTTGCACTTTTATTAAGTAGTGCATTATTCTCTTGGTGTCTTAATCATAGCTTATTCTACTTACGAACGATATCAATTGTCTAAATTGCATTGAAAGGAACACTGAAAGCCCCCAAACTATTCTTGAAAACAGAATTCCAAATCCAAAGGGTTTCTACTCAAAAAAAGAGTCTCAATCTCTAACTTAAAAAATCTGACTCAAAAATTGAGTCCCCAGGTCTTCGTCGACCATAATTTTTCCTCCAACCTTCTTCCCACATATCATTTCTTTTATAATGCCATTTTTAACATGTTCCTGCAGTCTTTTCTGGTAGGAATAATGTCTTTCTTCACGTAGTTGTACTTTTTCTAAGTAGTGTATTCTCTCGGTGTTTTTATCATTGCTTATTCTACCAATGAACCATTTCAATTGTCCAAAGTGTATTGGAGAGAACCGTGGAAGTCCCAAAATTATTCTTGAAAAGGGAGTTCCAAATCCTAAGGGTTTATTATACTAAAAAAAAAATAGTCTCAATTTCTAATTGAAAAAAAATTGATTCACAATACTTGCGGGTTTTCATTTTCAAATTGCATCCCTTGGTCGTCTTAGACCATAATTTTGACTCCATCCTTCTTCCCACATATCATTTCTTATATAATGCCCTTTTGACACGTTTTGAAAACTCTTGTGTGGTTTGAATAATGTCTTTCTTCACGTGGTTGTACTTTTATTAAGTAGTGCATTATTCACGTAGTTGTACTTTTTCTAAGTAGTGCATTCTCTCGGTGTTTTTATCATAGCTTATTCTACCAATGAACCATTTCAATTGTCCAAAGTGTATTGGAGAGAACAGTGGAAGTCAAAAAATTATTCCTGAAAAGGGAGTTCCCAATCCTAAGGGTTTATTATACTAAAAAAAATAGTCTCAATTTCTAATTGAAAAAAAATTGATTCACAATATTTGCGGGTTTTCAATTTCAAATTGCATCCCTTGGTCGTCTTCGACCACAATTTTGACTCCATCCTTCTTCCCACATATCATTTCTTACATAATGCCCTTTTGACACGTTTTGAAAACTCTTGTGTGGTTTGAATAATGTCTTTCTTCACGTGGTTGCACTTTTATTAAGTAGTGCATTATTCTCTTGGTGTCTTAATCATAGCTTATTCTACTAACGAACGATTTCAGTTGTCTAAATTGCATTGAAAGGAACACTGAAAGCCCCAAAACTATTCTTGAAAACAGAATTCCAAATCCAAAGGGTTTCTACTCAAAAAAAGAGTCTCAATCTCTAACTTAAAAAATCTGACACAAAAATTGCATCCCCTAGTCTTCGTCGACCATAATTTTTCCTCCAACCTTCTTCCCACATATCATTTCTTTTATAATGCCATTTTTAACATGTTCTTGCAATCTTGTCTGGTACGAATAATGTCTTTCTTCACGTAGTTGTACTTTTTCTAAGTAGTGCATTCTTTCGGTGTTTTTATCATTGCTTATTCTACCAATGAACCATTTCAATTGTCCAAAGTGTATTGGAGAGAACCGTGGAAGTCCCAAAATTATTCCTGAAAAGGGAGTTCCAAATCCTAAGGGTTTATTATACTAAAAAAAAAAATAGTCTCAATTTCTAATTGAAAAAAAATTGATTCACAATACTTGCGGGTTTACAATTTCAAATTGCATCCCCTGGTCGTCTTAGACCATAATTTTGACTCCATCCTTCTTCCCACATATCATTTCTTACATAATGCCCTTTTGACACGTTTTGAAAACTCTTGTGTGGTTTGAATAATGTCTTTCTTCACGTGGTTGCACTTTTATTAAGTAGTGCATTATTCTCTTGGTGTCTTAATCATAGCTTATTCTACTTACGAACGATATCAATTGTCTAAATTGCATTGAAAGGAACACTGAAAGCCCCCAAACTATTCTTGAAAACAGAATTCCAAATCCAAAGGGTTTCTACTCAAAAAAAGAGTCTCAATCTCTAACTTAAAAAATCTGACTCAAAAATTGAGTCCCCAGGTCTTCGTCGACCATAATTTTTCCTCCAACCTTCTTCCCACATATCATTTCTTTTATAATGCCATTTTTAACATGTTCCTGCAGTCTTTTCTGGTATGAATAATGTCTTTCTTCACGTAGTTGTACTTTTTCTAAGTAGTGCATTCTCTCGGTGTTTTTATCATTGCTTATTCTACCAATGAACCATTTCAATTGTCCAAAGTGTATTGGAGAGAACCGTGGAAGTCCCAAAATTTTTCCTGAAAAGGGAGTTCCAAATCCTAAGGGTTTATTATACTAAAAAAAAAATAGTCTCAATTTCTAATTGAAAAAAAAATTGATTCACAATACTTGCGGGTTTTCAATTTCAAATTGCATCCCTTGGTCGTCTTAGACCATAATTTTGACTCCATCCTTCTTCCCACATATCATTTCTTATATAATTCCCTTTTGACACGTTTTGAAAACTCTTGTGTGGTTTGAATAATGTCTTTCTTCACGTGGTTGCACTTTTATTAAGTAGTGCATTATTCTCTTGGTGTCTTAATCATAGCTTATTCTACTAACGAACGATTTCAGTTGTCTAAATTGCATTGAAAGGAACACTGAAAGCCCCAAAACTATTCTTGAAAACAGAATTCCAAATCCAAAGGGTTTCTACTCAAAAAAAGAGTCTCAATCTCTAACTTAAAAAATCTGACCCAAAAATTGCATCCCCTAGTCTTCGTCGACCATAATTTTTCCTCCAACCTTCTTCCCACATATCATTTCTTTTATAATGCCATTTTTAACATGTTCTTGCAATCTTGTCTGGTACGAATAATGTCTTTCTTCACGTAGTTGTACTTTTTCTAAGTAGTGCATTCTTTCGGTGTTTTTATCATTGCTTATTCTACCAATGAACCATTTCAATTGTCCAAAGTGTATTGGAGAGAACCGTGGAAGTCCCAAAATTATTCCTAAAAAGGGAGTTCCAAATCCTAAGGGTTTATTATACTAAAAAAAAAATAGTCTCAATTTCTAATTGAAAAAAAATTGATTCACAATACTTGCGGGTTTTCAATTTCAAATTGCATCCCTTGGTCGTCTTAGACCATAATTTTGACTCCATCCTTCTTCCCACATATCATTTCTTATATAATGCCCTTTTGACACGTTTTGAAAACTCTTGTGTGGTTTGAATAATGTCTTTCTTCACGTGGTTGTACTTTTATTAAGTAGTGCATTATTCACGTAGTTGTACTTTTTCTAAGTAGTGCATTCTGTCGGTGTTTTTATCATAGCTTATTCTACCAATTCACCATTTCAATTGTCCAAAGTGTATTGGAGAGAACAGTGGAAGTCCAAAAATTATTCCTGAAAAGGGAATTCCCAATCCTAAGGGTTTATTATACTAAAAAAAATAGTCTCAATTTCTAATTGAAAAAAAATTGATTCACAATACTTGCGGGTTTTCAATTTCAAATTGCATCCCTTGGTCGTCTTCGACCATAATTTTGACTCTATCCTTCTTCCCACATATCATTTCTTATATAATTCCCATTTGACACGTTTTGAAAACTCTTGTGTGGTTTGAATAATGTCTTTCTTCACGTGGTTGTACTTTTATTAAGTAGTGCATTATTCACGTAGTTGTACTTTTTCTAAGTAGTGCATTCTCTCGGTGTTTTTATCATTGCTTATTCTACCAATGAACCATTTCAATTGTCCAAAGTGTATTGGAGAGAACCGTGGAAGTCCCAAAATTTTTCCTGAAAAGGGAGTTCCAAATCCTAAGGGTTTATTATACTAAAAAAAAAATAGTCTCAATTTCTAATTGAAAAAAAAATTGATTCACAATACTTGCGGGTTTTCAATTTCAAATTGCATCCCTTGGTCGTCTTAGACCATAATTTTGACTCCATCCTTCTTCCCACATATCATTTCTTATATAATTCCCTTTTGACACGTTTTGAAAACTCTTGTGTGGTTTGAATAATGTCTTTCTTCACGTGGTTGCACTTTTATTAAGTAGTGCATTATTCTCTTGGTGTCTTAATCATAGCTTATTCTACTAACGAACGATTTCAGTTGTCTAAATTGCATTGAAAGGAACACTGAAAGCCCCAAAACTATTCTTGAAAACAGAATTCCAAATCCAAAGGGTTTCTACTCAAAAAAAGAGTCTCAATCTCTAACTTAAAAAATCTGACCCAAAAATTGCATCCCCTAGTCTTCGTCGACCATAATTTTTCCTCCAACCTTCTTCCCACATATCATTTCTTTTATAATGCCATTTTTAACATGTTCTTGCAATCTTGTCTGGTACGAATAATGTCTTTCTTCACGTAGTTGTACTTTTTCTAAGTAGTGCATTCTTTCGGTGTTTTTATCATTGCTTATTCTACCAATGAACCATTTCAATTGTCCAAAGTGTATTGGAGAGAACCGTGGAAGTCCCAAAATTATTCCTGAAAAGGGAGTTCCAAATCCTAAGGGTTTATTATACAAAAAAAAAAAAATAGTCTCAATTTCTAATTGAAAAAAAATTGATTCACAATACTTGCGGGTTTACAATTTCAAATTGCATCCCCTGGTCGTCTTAGACCATAATTTTGACTCCATCCTTCTTCCCACATATCATTCCTTACATAATGCCCTTTTGACACGTTTTGAAAACTCTTGTGTGGTTTGAATAATGTCTTTCTTCACGTGGTTGCACTTTTATTAAGTAGTGCATTATTCTCTTGGTGTCTTAATCATAGCTTATTCTACTTACGAACGATATCAATTGTCTAAATTGCATTGAAAGGAACACTGAAAGCCCCCAAACTATTCTTGAAAACAGAATTCCAAATCCAAAGGGTTTCTACTCAAAAAAAGAGTCTCAATCTCTAACTTAAAAAATCTGACTCAAAAATTGAGTCCCCAGGTCTTCGTCGACCATAATTTTTCCTCCAACCTTCTTCCCACATATCATTTCTTTTATAATGCCATTTTTAACATGTTCCTGCAGTCTTTTCTGGTATGAATAATGTCTTTCTTCACGTAGTTGTACTTTTTCTAAGTAGTGCATTCTCTCGGTGTTTTTATCATTGCTTATTCTACCAATGAACCATTTCAATTGTCCAAAGTGTATTGGAGAGAACCGTGGAAGTCCCAAAATTATTCCTGAAAAGGGAGTTCCAAATCCTAAGGGTTTATTATACTAAAAAAAAAAAATAGTCTCAATTTCTAATTGAAAAAAAATTGATTCACAATACTTGCGGGTTTACAATTTCAAATTGCATCCCCTGGTCGTCTTAGACCATAATTTTGACTCCATCCTTCTTCCCACATATCATTTCTTACATAATGCCCTTTTGACACGTTTTGAAAACTCTTGTGTGGTTTGAATAATGTCTTTCTTCACGTGGTTGCACTTTTATTAAGTAGTGCATTATTCTCTTGGTGTCTTAATCATAGCTTATTCTACTTACGAACGATATCAATTGTCTAAATTGCATTGAAAGGAACACTGAAAGCCCCCAAACTATTCTTGAAAACAGAATTCCAAATCCAAAGGGTTTCTACTCAAAAAAAGAGTCTCAATCTCTAACTTAAAAAATCTGACTCAAAAATTGAGTCCCCAGGTCTTCGTCGACCATAATTTTTCCTCCAACCTTCTTCCCACATATCATTTCTTTTATAATGCCATTTTTAACATGTTCCTGCAGTCTTTTCTGGTATGAATAATGTCTTTCTTCACGTAGTTGTACTTTTTCTAAGTAGTGCATTCTCTCGGTGTTTTTATCATTGCTTATTCTACCAATGAACCATTTCAATTGTCCAAAGTGTATTGGAGAGAACCGTGGAAGTCCCAAAATTATTCCTGAAAAGGGAGTTCCAAATCCTAAGGGTTTATTATACTAAAAAAAATAGTCTCAATTTCTAATTGAAAAAAAATTGATTCACAATACTTGCGGGTTTTCAATTTCAAATTGCATCCCTTGGTCGTTTTCGACCACAATTTTGACTCCATCCTTCTTCCCACATATCATTTCTTACATAATGCCCTTTTGACACGTTTTGAAAACTCTTGGTGGTTTGAATAATGTCTTTCTTCACGTGGTTGCACTTTTATTAAGTAGTGCATTATTCTCTTGGTGTCTTAATCATAGCTTATTCTACTAACGAACGATTTCAGTTGTCTAAATTGCATTGAAAGGAACACTGAAAGCCCCAAAACTATTCTTGAAAACAGAATTCCAAATCCAAAGGGTTTCTACTCAAAAAAAGAGTCTCAATCTCTAACTTAAAAAATCTGACCCAAAAATTGCATCCCCTAGTCTTCGTCGACCATAATTTTTCCTCCAACCTTCTTCCCACATATCATTTCTTTTATAATGCCATTTTTAACATGTTCTTGCAATCTTGTCTGGTACGAATAATGTCTTTCTTCACGTAGTTGTACTTTTTCTAAGTAGTGCATTCTCTCGGTGTTTTTATCATTGCTTATTCTACCAATGAACCATTTCAATTGTCCAAAGTGTATTGGAGAGAACCGTGGAAGTCCCAAAATTTTTCCTGAAAAGGGAGTTCCAAATCCTAAGGGTTTATTATACTAAAAAAAAAATAGTCTCAATTTCTAATTGAAAAAAAATTGATTCACAATACTTGCGGGTTTTCAATTTCAAATTGCATCCCTTGGTCGTCTTAGACCATAATTTTGACTCCATCCTTCTTCCCACATATCATTTCTTATATAATTCCCTTTTGACACGTTTTGAAAACTCTTGTGTGGTTTGAATAATGTCTTTCTTCACGTGGTTGCACTTTTATTAAGTAGTGCATTATTCTCTTGGTGTCTTAATCATAGCTTATTCTACTAACGAACGATTTCAGTTGTCTAAATTGCATTGAAAGGAACACTGAAAGCCCCAAAACTATTCTTGAAAACAGAATTCCAAATCCAAAGGGTTTCTACTCAAAAAAAGAGTCTCAATCTCTAACTTAAAAAATCTGACCCAAAAATTGCATCCCCTAGTCTTCGTCGACCATAATTTTTCCTCCAACCTTCTTCCCACATATCATTTCTTTTATAATGCCATTTTTAACATGTTCTTGCAATCTTGTCTGGTACGAATAATGTCTTTCTTCACGTAGTTGTACTTTTTCTAAGTAGTGCATTCTTTCGGTGTTTTTATCATTGCTTATTCTACCAATGAACCATTTCAATTGTCCAAAGTGTATTGGAGAGAACCGTGGAAGTCCCAAAATTATTCCTGAAAAGGGAGTTCCAAATCCTAAGGGTTTATTATACAAAAAAAAAAAAATAGTCTCAATTTCTAATTGAAAAAAAATTGATTCACAATACTTGCGGGTTTACAATTTCAAATTGCATCCCCTGGTCGTCTTAGACCATAATTTTGACTCCATCCTTCTTCCCACATATCATTCCTTACATAATGCCCTTTTGACACGTTTTGAAAACTCTTGTGTGGTTTGAATAATGTCTTTCTTCACGTGGTTGCACTTTTATTAAGTAGTGCATTATTCTCTTGGTGTCTTAATCATAGCTTATTCTACTTACGAACGATATCAATTGTCTAAATTGCATTGAAAGGAACACTGAAAGCCCCCAAACTATTCTTGAAAACAGAATTCCAAATCCAAAGGGTTTCTACTCAAAAAAAGAGTCTCAATCTCTAACTTAAAAAATCTGACTCAAAAATTGAGTCCCCAGGTCTTCGTCGACCATAATTTTTCCTCCAACCTTCTTCCCACATATCATTTCTTTTATAATGCCATTTTTAACATGTTCCTGCAGTCTTTTCTGGTATGAATAATGTCTTTCTTCACGTAGTTGTACTTTTTCTAAGTAGTGCATTCTCTCGGTGTTTTTATCATTGCTTATTCTACCAATGAACCATTTCAATTGTCCAAAGTGTATTGGAGAGAACCGTGGAAGTCCCAAAATTATTCCTGAAAAGGGAGTTCCAAATCCTAAGGGTTTATTATACTAAAAAAAAAAAATAGTCTCAATTTCTAATTGAAAAAAAATTGATTCACAATACTTGCGGGTTTACAATTTCAAATTGCATCCCCTGGTCGTCTTAGACCATAATTTTGACTCCATCCTTCTTCCCACATATCATTTCTTACATAATGCCCTTTTGACACGTTTTGAAAACTCTTGTGTGGTTTGAATAATGTCTTTCTTCACGTGGTTGCACTTTTATTAAGTAGTGCATTATTCTCTTGGTGTCTTAATCATAGCTTATTCTACTTACGAACGATATCAATTGTCTAAATTGCATTGAAAGGAACACTGAAAGCCCCCAAACTATTCTTGAAAACAGAATTCCAAATCCAAAGGGTTTCTACTCAAAAAAAGAGTCTCAATCTCTAACTTAAAAAATCTGACTCAAAAATTGAGTCCCCAGGTCTTCGTCGACCATAATTTTTCCTCCAACCTTCTTCCCACATATCATTTCTTTTATAATGCCATTTTTAACATGTTCCTGCAGTCTTTTCTGGTATGAATAATGTCTTTCTTCACGTAGTTGTACTTTTTCTAAGTAGTGCATTCTCTCGGTGTTTTTATCATTGCTTATTCTACCAATGAACCATTTCAATTGTCCAAAGTGTATTGGAGAGAACCGTGGAAGTCCCAAAATTATTCCTGAAAAGGGAGTTCCAAATCCTAAGGGTTTATTATACTAAAAAAAATAGTCTCAATTTCTAATTGAAAAAAAATTGATTCACAATACTTGCGGGTTTTCAATTTCAAATTGCATCCCTTGGTCGTTTTCGACCACAATTTTGACTCCATCCTTCTTCCCACATATCATTTCTTACATAATGCCCTTTTGACACGTTTTGAAAACTCTTGGTGGTTTGAATAATGTCTTTCTTCACGTGGTTGCACTTTTATTAAGTAGTGCATTATTCTCTTGGTGTCTTAATCATAGCTTATTCTACTAACGAACGATTTCAGTTGTCTAAATTGCATTGAAAGGAACACTGAAAGCCCCAAAACTATTCTTGAAAACAGAATTCCAAATCCAAAGGGTTTCTACTCAAAAAAAGAGTCTCAATCTCTAACTTAAAAAATCTGACCCAAAAATTGCATCCCCTAGTCTTCGTCGACCATAATTTTTCCTCCAACCTTCTTCCCACATATCATTTCTTTTATAATGCCATTTTTAACATGTTCTTGCAATCTTGTCTGGTACGAATAATGTCTTTCTTCACGTAGTTGTACTTTTTCTAAGTAGTGCATTCTTTCGGTGTTTTTATCATTGCTTATTCTACCAATGAACCATTTCAATTGTCCAAAGTGTATTGGAGAGAACCGTGGAAGTCCCAAAATTATTCCTGAAAAGGGAGTTCCAAATCCTAAGGGTTTATTATACTAAAAAAAAAAAATAGTCTCAATTTCTAATTGAAAAAAAATTGATTCACAATACTTGCGGGTTTACAATTTCAAATTGCATCCCCTGGTCGTCTTAGACCATAATTTTGACTCCATCCTTCTTCCCACATATCATTTCTTACATAATGCCCTTTTGACACGTTTTGAAAACTCTTGTGTGGTTTGAATAATGTCTTTCTTCACGTGGTTGCACTTTTATTAAGTAGTGCATTATTCTCTTGGTGTCTTAATCATAGCTTATTCTACTAACGAACGATTTCAGTTGTCTAAATTGCATTGAAAGGAACACTGAAAGCCCCAAAACTATTCTTGAAAACAGAATTCCAAATCCAAAGGGTTTCTACTCAAAAAAAGAGTCTCAATCTCTAACTTAAAAAATCTGACCCAAAAATTGCATCCCCTAGTCTTCGTCGACCATAATTTTTCCTCCAACCTTCTTCCCACATATCATTTCTTTTATAATGCCATTTTTAACATGTTCTTGCAATCTTGTCTGGTACGAATAATGTCTTTCTTCACGTAGTTGTACTTTTTCTAAGTAGTGCATTCTTTCGGTGTTTTTATCATTGCTTATTCTACCAATGAACCATTTCAATTGTCCAAAGTGTATTGGAGAGAACCGTGGAAGTCCCAAAATTATTCCTGAAAAGGGAGTTCCAAATCCTAAGGGTTTATTATACTAAAAAAAAAAAATAGTCTCAATTTCTAATTGAAAAAAAATTGATTCACAATACTTGCGGGTTTACAATTTCAAATTGCATCCCCTGGTCGTCTTAGACCATAATTTTGACTCCATCCTTCTTCCCACATATCATTTCTTACATAATGCCCTTTTGACACGTTTTGAAAACTCTTGTGTGGTTTGAATAATGTCTTTCTTCACGTGGTTGCACTTTTATTAAGTAGTGCATTATTCTCTTGGTGTCTTAATCATAGCTTATTCTACTTACGAACGATATCAATTGTCTAAATTGCATTGAAAGGAACACTGAAAGCCCCCAAACTATTCTTGAAAACAGAATTCCAAATCCAAAGGGTTTCTACTCAAAAAAAGAGTCTCAATCTCTAACTTAAAAAATCTGACTCAAAAATTGAGTCCCCAGGTCTTCGTCGACCATAATTTTTCCTCCAACCTTCTTCCCACATATCATTTCTTTTATAATGCCATTTTTAACATGTTCCTGCAGTCTTTTCTGGTATGAATAATGTCTTTCTTCACGTAGTTGTACTTTTTCTAAGTAGTGCATTCTCTCGGTGTTTTTATCATTGCTTATTCTACCAATGAACCATTTCAATTGTCCAAAGTGTATTGGAGAGAACCGTGGAAGTCCCAAAATTTTTCCTGAAAAGGGAGTTCCAAATCCTAAGGGTTTATTATACTAAAAAAAAAATAGTCTCAATTTCTAATTGAAAAAAAAATTGATTCACAATACTTGCGGGTTTTCAATTTCAAATTGCATCCCTTGGTCGTCTTAGACCATAATTTTGACTCCATCCTTCTTCCCACATATCATTTCTTATATAATTCCCTTTTGACACGTTTTGAAAACTCTTGTGTGGTTTGAATAATGTCTTTCTTCACGTGGTTGCACTTTTATTAAGTAGTGCATTATTCTCTTGGTGTCTTAATCATAGCTTATTCTACTAACGAACGATTTCAGTTGTCTAAATTGCATTGAAAGGAACACTGAAAGCCCCAAAACTATTCTTGAAAACAGAATTCCAAATCCAAAGGGTTTCTACTCAAAAAAAGAGTCTCAATCTCTAACTTAAAAAATCTGACCCAAAAATTGCATCCCCTAGTCTTCGTCGATCATAATTTTTCCTCCAACCTTCTTCCCACATATCATTTCTTTTATAATGCCATTTTTAACATGTTCTTGCAATCTTGTCTGGTACGAATAATGTCTTTCTTCACGTAGTTGTACTTTTTCTAAGTAGTGCATTCTTTCGGTGTTTTTATCATTGCTTATTCTACCAATGAACCATTTCAATTGTCCAAAGTGTATTGGAGAGAACCGTGGAAGTCCCAAAATTATTCCTGAAAAGGGAGTTCCAAATCCTAAGGGTTTATTATACTAAAAAAAAAAAAATAGTCTCAATTTCTAATTTAAAAAAAATTGATTCACAATACTTGCGGGTTTACAATTTCAAATTGCATCCCCTGGTCGTCTTAGACCATAATTTTGACTCCATCCTTCTTCCCACATATCATTTCTTACATAATGCCCTTTTGACACGTTTTGAAAACTCTTGTGTGGTTTGAATAATGTCTTTCTTCACGTGGTTGCACTTTTATTAAGTAGTGCATTATTCTCTTGGTGTCTTAATCATAGCTTATTCTACTTACGAACGATATCAATTGTCTAAATTGCATTGAAAGGAACACTGAAAGCCCCCAAACTATTCTTGAAAACAGAATTCCAAATCCAAAGGGTTTCTACTCAAAAAAAGAGTCTCAATCTCTAACTTAAAAAATCTGACTCAAAAATTGAGTCCCCAGGTCTTCGTCGACCATAATTTTTCCTCCAACCTTCTTCCCACATATCATTTCTTTTATAATGCCATTTTTAACATGTTCCTGCAGTCTTTTCTGGTATGAATAATGTCTTTCTTCACGTAGTTGTACTTTTTCTAAGTAGTGCATTCTCTCGGTGTTTTTATCATTGCTTATTCTACCAATGAACCATTTCAATTTTCCAAAGTGTATTGGAGAGAACCGTGGAAGTCCCAAAATTTTTCCTGAAAAGGGAGTTCCAAATCCTAAGGGTTTATTATACTAAAAAAAAAATAGTCTCAATTTCTAATTGAAAAAAAATTGATTCACAATACTTGCGGGTTTTCAATTTCAAATTGCATCCCTTGGTCGTCTTAGACCATAATTTTGACTCCATCCTTCTTCCCACATATCATTTCTTATATAATTCCCTTTTGACACGTTTTGAAAACTCTTGTGTGGTTTGAATAATGTCTTTCTTCACGTGGTTGCACTTTTATTAAGTAGTGCATTATTCTCTTGGTGTCTTAATCATAGCTTATTCTACTAACGAACGATTTCAGTTGTCTAAATTGCATTGAAAGGAACACTGAAAGCCCCAAAACTATTCTTGAAAACAGAATTCCAAATCCAAAGGGTTTCTACTCAAAAAAAGAGTCTCAATCTCTAACTTAAAAAATCTGACCCAAAAATTGCATCCCCTAGTCTTCGTCGACCATAATTTTTCCTCCAACCTTCTTCCCACATATCATTTCTTTTATAATGCCATTTTTAACATGTTCTTGCAATCTTGTCTGGTACGAATAATGTCTTTCTTCACGTAGTTGTACTTTTTCTAAGTAGTGCATTCTTTCGGTGTTTTTATCATTGCTTATTCTACCAATGAACCATTTCAATTGTCCAAAGTGTATTGGAGAGAACCGTGGAAGTCCCAAAATTATTCCTGAAAAGGGAGTTCCAAATCCTAAGGGTTTATTATACTAAAAAAAAAAAATAGTCTCAATTTCTAATTGAAAAAAAATTGATTCACAATACTTGCGGGTTTACAATTTCAAATTGCATCCCCTGGTCGTCTTAGACCATAATTTTGACTCCATCCTTCTTCCCACATATCATTTCTTACATAATGCCCTTTTGACACGTTTTGAAAACTCTTGTGTGGTTTGAATAATGTCTTTCTTCACGTGGTTGCACTTTTATTAAGTAGTGCATTATTCTCTTGGTGTCTTAATCATAGCTTATTCTACTTACGAACGATATCAATTGTCTAAATTGCATTGAAAGGAACACTGAAAGCCCCCAAACTATTCTTGAAAACAGAATTCCAAATCCAAAGGGTTTCTACTCAAAAAAAGAGTCTCAATCTCTAACTTAAAAAATCTGACTCAAAAATTGAGTCCCCAGGTCTTCGTCGACCATAATTTTTCCTCCAACCTTCTTCCCACATATCATTTCTTTTATAATGCCATTTTTAACATGTTCCTGCAGTCTTTTCTGGTATGAATAATGTCTTTCTTCACGTAGTTGTACTTTTTCTAAGTAGTGCATTCTCTCGGTGTTTTTATCATTGCTTATTCTACCAATGAACCATTTCAATTTTCCAAAGTGTATTGGAGAGAACCGTGGAAGTCCCAAAATTTTTCCTGAAAAGGGAGTTCCAAATCCTAAGGGTTTATTATACTAAAAAAAAAATAGTCTCAATTTCTAATTGAAAAAAAATTGATTCACAATACTTGCGGGTTTTCAATTTCAAATTGCATCCCTTGGTCGTCTTAGACCATAATTTTGACTCCATCCTTCTTCCCACATATCATTTCTTATATAATTCCCTTTTGACACGTTTTGAAAACTCTTGTGTGGTTTGAATAATGTCTTTCTTCACGTGGTTGCACTTTTATTAAGTAGTGCATTATTCTCTTGGTGTCTTAATCATAGCTTATTCTACTAACGAACGATTTCAGTTGTCTAAATTGCATTGAAAGGAACACTGAAAGCCCCAAAACTATTCTTGAAAACAGAATTCCAAATCCAAAGGGTTTCTACTCAAAAAAAGAGTCTCAATCTCTAACTTAAAAAATCTGACTCAAAAATTGAGTCCCCAGGTCTTCGTCGACCATAATTTTTCCTCCAACCTTCTTCCCACATATCATTTCTTTTATAATGCCATTTTTAACATGTTCCTGCAGTCTTTTCTGGTATGAATAATGTCTTTCTTCACGTAGTTGTACTTTTTCTAAGTAGTGCATTCTCTCGGTGTTTTTATCATTGCTTATTCTACCAATGAACCATTTCAATTGTCCAAAGTGTATTGGAGAGAACCGTGGAAGTCCCAAAATTTTTCCTGAAAAGGGAGTTCCAAATCCTAAGGGTTTATTATACTAAAAAAAAAATAGTCTCAATTTCTAATTGAAAAAAAAATTGATTCACAATACTTGCGGGTTTTCAATTTCAAATTGCATCCCTTGGTCGTCTTAGACCATAATTTTGACTCCATCCTTCTTCCCACATATCATTTCTTATATAATTCCCTTTTGACACGTTTTGAAAACTCTTGTGTGGTTTGAATAATGTCTTTCTTCACGTGGTTGCACTTTTATTAAGTAGTGCATTATTCTCTTGGTGTCTTAATCATAGCTTATTCTACTAACGAACGATTTCAGTTGTCTAAATTGCATTGAAAGGAACACTGAAAGCCCCAAAACTATTCTTGAAAACAGAATTCCAAATCCAAAGGGTTTCTACTCAAAAAAAGAGTCTCAATCTCGAACTTAAAAAATCTGACCCAAAAATTGCATCCCCTAGTCTTCGTCGACCATAATTTTTCCTCCAACCTTCTTCCCACATATCATTTCTTTTATAATGCCATTTTTAACATGTTCTTGCAATCTTGTCTGGTACGAATAATGTCTTTCTTCACGTAGTTGTACTTTTTCTAAGTAGTGCATTCTTTCGGTGTTTTTATCATTGCTTATTCTACCAATGAACCATTTCAATTGTCCAAAGTGTATTGGAGAGAACCGTGGAAGTCCCAAAATTATTCCTGAAAAGGGAGTTCCAAATCCTAAGGGTTTATTATACTAAAAAAAAAAAATAGTCTCAATTTCTAATTGAAAAAAAATTGATTCACAATACTTGCGGGTTTACAATTTCAAATTGCATCCCCTGGTCGTCTTAGACCATAATTTTGACTCCATCCTTCTTCCCACATATCATTTCTTACATAATGCCCTTTTGACACGTTTTGAAAACTCTTGTGTGGTTTGAATAATGTCTTTCTTCACGTGGTTGCACTTTTATTAAGTAGTGCATTATTCTCTTGGTGTCTTAATCATAGCTTATTCTACTTACGAACGATATCAATTGTCTAAATTGCATTGAAAGGAACACTGAAAGCCCCCAAACTATTCTTGAAAACAGAATTCCAAATCCAAAGGGTTTCTACTCAAAAAAAGAGTCTCAATCTCTAACTTAAAAAATCTGACTCAAAAATTGAGTCCCCAGGTCTTCGTCGACCATAATTTTTCCTCCAACCTTCTTCCCACATATCATTTCTTTTATAATGCCATTTTTAACATGTTCCTGCAGTCTTTTCTGGTATGAATAATGTCTTTCTTCACGTAGTTGTACTTTTTCTAAGTAGTGCATTCTCTCGGTGTTTTTATCATTGCTTATTCTACCAATGAACCATTTCAATTGTCCAAAGTGTATTGGAGAGAACCGTGGAAGTCCCAAAATTTTTCCTGAAAAGGGAGTTCCAAATCCTAAGGGTTTATTATACTAAAAAAAAAATAGTCTCAATTTCTAATTGAAAAAAAATTGACTCACAATACTTGCGGGTTTTCAATTTCAAATTGCATCCCTTGGTCGTCTTAGACCATAATTTTGACTCCATCCTTCTTCCCACATATCATTTCTTATATAATTCCCTTTTGACACGTTTTGAAAACTCTTGTGTGGTTTGAATAATGTCTTTCTTCACGTGGTTGCACTTTTATTAAGTAGTGCATTATTCTCTTGGTGTCTTAATCATAGCTTATTCTACTAACGAACGATTTCAGTTGTCTAAATTGCATTGAAAGGAACACTGAAAGCCCCAAAACTATTCTTGAAAACAGAATTCCAAATCCAAAGGGTTTCTACTCAAAAAAAGAGTCTCAATCTCTAACTTAAAAAATCTGACTCAAAAATTGAGTCCCCAGGTCTTCGTCGACCATAATTTTTCCTCCAACCTTCTTCCCACATATCATTTCTTTTATAATGCCATTTTTAACATGTTCCTGCAGTCTTTTCTGATATGAATAATGTCTTTCTTCACGTAGTTGTACTTTTTCTAAGTAGTGTATTCTCTCGGTGTTTTTATCATTGCTTATTCTACCAATGAACCATTTCAATTGTCCAAAGTGTATTGGAGAGAACCGTGGAAGTCCCAAAATTATTCTTGAAAAGGGAGTTCCAAATCCTAAGGGTTTATTATACTAAAAAAAAAATAGTCTCAATTTCTAATTGAAAAAAAATTGATTCACAATACTTGCGGGTTTTCAATTTCAAATTGCATCCTTTGGTCGTCTTAGACCATATTTTGACTCCATCCTTCTTCCCACATATCATTTCTTATATAATGCCCTTTTGACACGTTTTGAAAACTCTTGTGTGGTTTGAATAATGTCTTTCTTCACGTGGTTGTACTTTTATTAAGTGGTGCATTATTCACGTAGTTGTACTTTTTCTAAGTAGTGCATTCTCTCGGTGTTTTTATCATAGCTTATTCTACCAATGAACCATTTCAATTGTCCAAAGTGTATTGGAGAGAACAGTGGAAGTCAAAAAATTATTCCTGAAAAGGGAGTTCCCAATCCTAAGGGTTTATTATACTAAAAAAAATAGTCTCAATTTCTAATTGAAAAAAAATTGATTCACAATACTTGCGGGTTTTCAATTTCAAATTGCATCCCTTGGTCGTCTTCGACCATAATTTTGACTCCATCCTTCTTCCCACATATCATTTCTTATATAATTCCCTTTTGACACGTTTTGAAAACTCTTGTGTGGTTTGAATAATGTCTTTCTTCACGTGGTTGCACTTTTATTAAGTAGTGCATTATTCTCTTGGTGTCTTAATCATAGCTTATTCTACTAACGAACGATTTCAGTTGTCTAAATTGCATTGAAAGGAACACTGAAAGCCCCAAAACTATTCTTGAAAACAGAATTCCAAATCCAAAGGGTTTCTACTCAAAAAAAGAGTCTCAATCTCGAACTTAAAAAATCTGACCCAAAAATTGCATCCCCTAGTCTTCGTCGACCATAATTTTTCCTCCAACCTTCTTCCCACATATCATTTCTTTTATAATGCCATTTTTAACATGTTCTTGCAATCTTGTCTGGTACGAATAATGTCTTTCTTCACGTAGTTGTACTTTTTCTAAGTAGTGCATTCTTTCGGTGTTTTTATCATTGCTTATTCTACCAATGAACCATTTCAATTGTCCAAAGTGTATTGGAGAGAACCGTGGAAGTCCCAAAATTATTCCTGAAAAGGGAGTTCCAAATCCTAAGGGTTTATTATACTAAAAAAAAAAATAGTCTCAATTTCTAATTGAAAAAAAATTGATTCACAATACTTGCGGGTTTACAATTTCAAATTGCATCCCCTGGTCGTCTTAGACCATAATTTTGACTCCATCCTTCTTCCCACATATCATTTCTTACATAATGCCCTTTTGACACGTTTTGAAAACTCTTGTGTGGTTTGAATAATGTCTTTCTTCACGTGGTTGCACTTTTATTAAGTAGTGCATTATTCTCTTGGTGTCTTAATCATAGCTTATTCTACTTACGAACGATATCAATTGTCTAAATTGCATTGAAAGGAACACTGAAAGCCCCCAAACTATTCTTGAAAACAGAATTCCAAATCCAAAGGGTTTCTACTCAAAAAAAGAGTCTCAATCTCTAACTTAAAAAATCTGACTCAAAAATTGAGTCCCCAGGTCTTCGTCGACCATAATTTTTCCTCCAACCTTCTTCCCACATATCATTTCTTTTATAATGCCATTTTTAACATGTTCCTGCAGTCTTTTCTGGTATGAATAATGTCTTTCTTCACGTAGTTGTACTTTTTCTAAGTAGTGCATTCTCTCGGTGTTTTTATCATTGCTTATTCTACCAATGAACCATTTCAATTGTCCAAAGTGTATTGGAGAGAACCGTGGAAGTCCCAAAATTTTTCCTGAAAAGGGAGTTCCAAATCCTAAGGGTTTATTATACTAAAAAAAAAATAGTCTCAATTTCTAATTGAAAAAAAATTGACTCACAATACTTGCGGGTTTTCAATTTCAAATTGCATCCCTTGGTCGTCTTAGACCATAATTTTGACTCCATCCTTCTTCCCACATATCATTTCTTATATAATTCCCTTTTGACACGTTTTGAAAACTCTTGTGTGGTTTGAATAATGTCTTTCTTCACGTGGTTGCACTTTTATTAAGTAGTGCATTATTTCTTGGTGTCTTAATCATAGCTTATTCTACTAACGAACGATTTCAGTTGTCTAAATTGCATTGAAAGGAACACTGAAAGCCCCAAAACTATTCTTGAAAACAGAATTCCAAATCCAAAGGGTTTCTACTCAAAAAAAGAGTCTCAATCTCTAACTTAAAAAATCTGACTCAAAAATTGAGTCCCCAGGTCTTCGTCGACCATAATTTTTCCTCCAACCTTCTTCACACATATCATTTCTTTTATAATGCCATTTTTAACATGTTCCTGCAGTCTTTTCTGATATGAATAATGTCTTTCTTCACGTAGTTGTACTTTTTCTAAGTAGTGTATTCTCTCGGTGTTTTTATCATTGCTTATTCTACCAATGAACCATTTCAATTGTCCAAAGTGTATTGGAGAGAACCGTGGAAGTCCCAAAATTATTCTTGAAAAGGGAGTTCCAAATCCTAAGGGTTTATTATACTAAAAAAAAAATAGTCTCAATTTCTAATTGAAAAAAAATTGATTCACAATACTTGCGGGTTTTCAATTTCAAATTGCATCCTTTGGTCGTCTTAGACCATATTTTGACTCCATCCTTCTTCCCACATATCATTTCTTATATAATGCCCTTTTGACACGTTTTGAAAACTCTTGTGTGGTTTGAATAATGTCTTTCTTCACGTGGTTGTACTTTTATTAAGTGGTGCATTATTCACGTAGTTGTACTTTTTCTAAGTAGTGCATTCTCTCGGTGTTTTTATCATAGCTTATTCTACCAATGAACCATTTCAATTGTCCAAAGTGTATTGGAGAGAACAGTGGAAGTCAAAAAATTATTCCTGAAAAGGGAGTTCCCAATCCTAAGGGTTTATTATACTAAAAAAAATAGTCTCAATTTCTAATTGAAAAAAAATTGATTCACAATACTTGCGGGTTTTCAATTTCAAATTGCATCCCTTGGTCGTCTTAGACCATAATTTTGACTCCATCCTTCTTCCCACATATCATTTCTTATATAATGCCCTTTTGACACGTTTTGAAAACTCTTGTGTGGTTTGAATAATGTCTTTCTTCACGTGGTTGCACTTTTATTAAGTAGTGCATTATTCTCTTGGTGTCTTAATCATAGCTTATTCTACTAACGAACGATTTCAGTTGTCTAAATTGCATTGAAAGGAACACTGAAAGCCCCAAAACTATTCTTGAAAACAGAATTCCAAATCCAAAGGGTTTCTACTCAAAAAAAGAGTCTCAATCTCTAACTTAAAAAATCTGACTCAAAAATTGAGTCCCCAGGTCTTCGTCGACCATAATTTTTCCTCCAACCTTCTTCCCACATATCATTTCTTTTATAATGCCAGTTTTAACATGTTCCTGCAGTCTTTTCTGGTATGAATAATGTCTTTCTTCACGTAGTTGTACTTTTTCTAAGTAGTGTATTCTCTCGGTGTTTTTATCATTGCTTATTCTACCAATGAACCATTTCAATTGTCCAAAGTGTATTGGAGAGAACCGTGGAAGTCCCAAAATTATTCTTGAAAAGGGAGTTCCAAATCCTAAGGGTTTATTATACTAAAAAAAAAATAGTCTCAATTTCTAATTGAAAAAAAATTGATTCACAATACTTGCGGGTTTTCAATTTCAAATTGCATCCCTTGGTCGTCTTAGACCATATTTTGACTCCATCCTTCTTCCCACATATCATTTCTTATATAATGCCCTTTTGACACGTTTTGAAAACTCTTGTGTGGTTTGAATAATGTCTTTCTTCACGTGGTTGTACTTTTATTAAGTGGTGCATTATTCACGTAGTTGTACTTTTTCTAAGTAGTGCATTCTCTCGGTGTTTTTATCATAGCTTATTCTACCAATGAACCATTTCAATTGTCCAAAGTGTATTGGAGAGAACAGTGGAAGTCAAAAAATTATTCCTGAAAAGGGAGTTCCCAATCCTAAGGGTTTATTATACTAAAAAAAATAGTCTCAATTTCTAATTGAAAAAAAATTGATTCACAATACTTGCGGGTTTTCAATTTCAAATTGCATCCCTTGGTCGTCTTAGACCATAATTTTGACTCCATCCTTCTTCCCACATATCATTTCTTATATAATGCCCTTTTGACACGTTTTGAAAACTCTTGTGTGGTTTGAATAATGTCTTTCTTCACGTGGTTGTACTTTTATTAAGTAGTGCATTATTCTCTTGGTGTCTTAATCATAGCTTATTCTACTTACGAACGATTTCAATTGTCTAAATTGCATTGAAAGGAACACTGAAAGCCCCAAAACTATTCTTGAAAACAGAATTCCAAATCCAAAGGGTTTCTACTCAAAAAAAGAGTCTCAATCTCTAACTTAAAAAATCTGACTCAAAAATTGAGTCCCCAGGTCTTCGTCGACCATAATTTTTCCTCCAACCTTCTTCCCACATATCATTTCTTTTATAATGCCATTTTTAACATGTTCCTGCAGTCTTTTCTGGTATGAATAATGTCTTTCTTCACGTAGTTGTACTTTTTCTAAGTAGTGCATTCTCTCGGTGTTTTTATCATTGCTTATTCTACCAATGAACCATTTCAATTGTCCAAAGTGTATTGGAGATAACCGTGGAAGTCCCAAAATTATTCCGGAAAAGGGAGTTCCAAATCCTAAGGGTTTATTATACTAAAAAAAAAAATAGTCTCAATTTCTAATTGAAAAAAAATTGATTCACAATACTTGCGGGTTTTCAATTTCAAATTGCATCCCTTGGTCGTCTTAGACCATAATTTTGACTCCATCCTTCTTCCCACATATCATTTCTTATATAATGCCCTTTTGACACGTTTTGAAAACTCTTGTGTGGTTTGAATAATGTCTTTCTTCACGTGGTTGCACTTTTATTAAGTAGTGCATTATTCTCTTGGTGTCTTAATCATAGCTTATTCTACTAACGAACGATTTCAGTTGTCTAAATTGCATTGAAAGGAACACTGAAAGCCCCAAAACTATTCTTGAAAACAGAATTCCAAATCCAAAGGGTTTCTACTCAAAAAAAGAGTCTCAATCTCTAACTTAAAAAATCTGACTCAAAAATTGAGTCCCCAGGTCTTCGTCGACCATAATTTTTCCTCCAACCTTCTTCCCACATATCATTTCTTTTATAATGCCATTTTTAACATGTTCCTGCAGTCTTTTCTGGTATGAATAATGTCTTTCTTCACGTAGTTGTACTTTTTCTAAGTAGTGTATTCTCTCGGTGTTTTTATCATTGCTTATTCTACCAATGAACCATTTCAATTGTCCAAAGTGTATTGGAGAGAACCGTGGAAGTCCCAAAATTATTCTTGAAAAGGGAGTTCCAAATCCTAAGGGTTTATTATACTAAAAAAAAAATAGTCTCAATTTCTAATTGAAAAAAAATTGATTCACAATACTTGCGGGTTTTCAATTTCAAATTGCATCCCTTGGTCGTCTTAGACCATATTTTGACTCCATCCTTCTTCCCACATATCATTTCTTATATAATGCCCTTTTGACACGTTTTGAAAACTCTTGTGTGGTTTGAATAATGTCTTTCTTCACGTGGTTGTACTTTTATTAAGTGGTGCATTATTCACGTAGTTGTACTTTTTCTAAATAGTGCATTCTCTCGGTGTTTTTATCATAGCTTATTCTACCAATGAACCATTTCAATTGTCCAAAGTGTATTGGAGAGAACAGTGGAAGTCAAAAAATTATTCCTGAAAAGGGAGTTCCCAATCCTAAGGGTTTATTATACTAAAAAAAATAGTCTCAATTTCTAATTGAAAAAAAATTGATTCACAATACTTGCGGGTTTTCAATTTCAAATTGCATCCCTTGGTCATCTTAGACCATAATTTTGACTCCATCCTTCTTCCCACATATCATTTCTTATATAATGCCCTTTTGACACGTTTTGAAAACTCTTGTGTGGTTTGAATAATGTCTTTCTTCACGTGGTTGCACTTTTATTAAGTAGTGCATTATTCTCTTGGTGTCTTAATCATAGCTTATTCTACTAACGAACGATTTCAGTTGTCTAAATTGCATTGAAAGGAACACTGAAAGCCCCAAAACTATTCTTGAAAACAGAATTCCAAATTCGAAGGGTTTCTACTCAAAAAAAGAGTCTCAATCTCTAACTTAAAAAATCTGACTCAAAAATTGAGTCCCCAGGTCTTCGTCGACCATAATTTTTCCTCCAACCTTCTTCCCACATATCATTTCTTTTATAATGCCATTTTTAACATGTTCCTGCAGTCTTTTCTGGTATGAATAATGTCTTTCTTCACGTAGTTGTACTTTTTCTAAGTAGTGCATTCTCTCGGTGTTTTTATCATTGCTTATTCTACCAATGAACCATTTCAATTGTCCAAAGTGTATTGGAGAGAACCGTGGAAGTCCCAAAATTATTCCTGAAAAGGGAGTTCCAAATCCTAAGGGTTTGTTATACTAAAAAAAAAAATAGTCTCAATTTCTAATTGAAAAAAAATTGATTCACAATACTTGCGGGTTTTCAATTTCAAATTGCATCCCTTGGTCGTCTTCGACCACAATTTTGACTCCATCCTTCTTCCCACATATCATTTCTTACATAATGCCCTTTTGACACGTTTTGAAAACTCTTGTGTGGTTTGAATAATGTCTTTCTTCACGTGGTTGCACTTTTATTAAGTAGTGCATTATTCTCTTGGTGTCTTAATCATAGCTTATTCTACTAACGAACGATTTCAGTTGTCTAAATTGCATTGAAAGGAACACTGAAAGCCCCAAAACTATTCTTGAAAACAGAATTCCAAATCCAAAGGGTTTCTACTCAAAAAAAGAGTCTCAATCTCTAACTTAAAAAATCTGACTCAAAAATTGAGTCCCCAGGTCTTCGTCGACCATAATTTTTCCTCCAACCTTCTTCCCACATATCATTTCTTTTATAATGCCACTTTTAACATGTTCCTGCAGTCTTTTCTGGTATGAATAATGTCTTTCTTCACGTAGTTGTACTTTTTCTAAGTAGTGTATTCTCTCGGTGTTTTTATCATTGCTTATTCTACCAATGAACCATTTCAATTGTCCAAAGTGTATTGGAGAGAACCGTGGAAGTCCCAAAATTATTCTTGAAAAGGGAGTTCCAAATCCTAAGGGTTTATTATACTAAAAAAAAAATAGTCTCAATTTCTAATTAAAAAAAAATTGATTCACAATACTTGCGGGTTTTCAATTTCAAATTGCATCCCTTGGTCGTCTTAGACCATATTTTGACTCCATCCTTCTTCCCACATATCATTTCTTATATAATGCCCTTTTGACACGTTTTGAAAACTCTTGTGTGGTTTGAATAATGTCTTACTTCACGTGGTTGTACTTTTATTAAGTGGTGCATCATTCACGTAGTTGTACTTTTTCTAAGTAGTGCATTCTCTCGGTGTTTTTATCATAGCTTATTCTACCAATGAACCATTTCAATTGTCCAAAGTGTATTGGAGAGAACAGTGGAAGTCAAAAAATTATTCCTGAAAAGGGAGTTCCCAATCCTAAGGGTTTATTATACTAAAAAAAATAGTCTCAATTTCTAATTGAAAAAAAATTGATTCACAATACTTGCGGGTTTTCAATTTCAAATTGCATCCCTTGGTCGTCTTAGACCATAATTTTGACTCCATCCTTCTTCCCACATATCATTTCTTATATAATGCCCTTTTGACACGTTTTGAAAACTCTTGTGTGGTTTGAATAATGTCTTTCTTCACGTGGTTGCACTTTTATTAAGTAGTGCATTATTCTCTTGGTGTCTTAATCATAGCTTATTCTACTAACGAACGATTTCAGTTGTCTAAATTGCATTGAAAGGAACACTGAAAGCCCCAAAACTATTCTTGAAAACAGAATTCCAAATTCGAAGGGTTTCTACTCAAAAAAAGAGTCTCAATCTCTAACTTAAAAAATCTGACTCAAAAATTGAGTCCCCAGGTCTTCGTCGACCATAATTTTTCCTCCAACCTTCTTCCCACATATCATTTCTTTTATAATGCCATTTTTAACATGTTCCTGCAGTCTTTTCTGGTATGAATAATGTCTTTCTTCACGTAGTTGTACTTTTTCTAAGTAGTGCATTCTCTCGGTGTTTTTATCATTGCTTATTCTACCAATGAACCATTTCAATTGTCCAAAGTGTATTGGAGAGAACCGTGGAAGTCCCAAAATTATTCCTGAAAAGGGAGTTCCAAATCCTAAGGGTTTGTTATACTAAAAAAAAAAATAGTCTCAATTTCTAATTGAAAAAAAATTGATTCACAATACTTGCGGGTTTTCAATTTCAAATTGCATCCCTTGGTCGTCTTCGACCACAATTTTGACTCCATCCTTCTTCCCACATATCATTTCTTACATAATGCCCTTTTGACACGTTTTGAAAACTCTTGTGTGGTTTGAATAATGTCTTTCTTCACGTGGTTGCACTTTTATTAAGTAGTGCATTATTCTCTTGGTGTCTTAATCATAGCTTATTCTACTAACGAACGATTTCAGTTGTCTAAATTGCATTGAAAGGAACACTGAAAGCCCCAAAACTATTCTTGAAAACAGAATTCCAAATCCAAAGGGTTTCTACTCAAAAAAAGAGTCTCAATCTCTAACTTAAAAAATCTGACTCAAAAATTGAGTCCCCAGGTCTTCGTCGACCATAATTTTTCCTCCAACCTTCTTCCCACATATCATTTCTTTTATAATGCCATTTTTAACATGTTCCTGCAGTCTTTTCTGATATGAATAATGTCTTTCTTCACGTAGTTGTACTTTTTCTAAGTAGTGTATTCTCTCGGTGTTTTTATCATTGCTTATTCTACCAATGAACCATTTCAATTGTCCAAAGTGTATTGGAGAGAACCGTGGAAGTCCCAAAATTATTCTTGAAAAGGGAGTTCCAAATCCTAAGGGTTTATTATACTAAAAAAAAAATAGTCTCAATTTCTAATTGAAAAAAAATTGATTCACAATACTTGCGGGTTTTCAATTTCAAATTGCATCCCTTGGTCGTCTTAGACCATAATTTTGACTCCATCCTTCTTCCCACATATCATTTCTTATATAATGCCCTTTTGACACGTTTTGAAAACTCTTGTGTGGTTTGAATAATGTCTTTCTTCACGTGGTTGTACTTTTATTAAGTGGTGCATTATTCACGTAGTTGTACTTTTTCTAAGTAGTGCATTCTCTTGGTGTTTTTATCATAGCTTATTCTACCAATGAACCATTTCAATTGTCCAAAGTGTATTGGAGAGAACAGTGGAAGTCAAAAAATTATTCCTGAAAAGGGAGTTCCCAATCCTAAGGGTTTATTATACTAAAAAAAATAGTCTCAATTTCTAATTGAAAAAAAATTGATTCACAATACTTGCGGGTTTTCAATTTCAAATTGCATCCCTTGGTCGTCTTAGACCATAATTTTGACTCCATCCTTCTTCCCACATATCATTTCTTATATAATGCCCTTTTGACACGTTTTGAAAACTCTTGTGTGGTTTGAATAATGTCTTTCTTCACGTGGTTGTACTTTTATTAAGTGGTGCATTATTCACGTAGTTGTACTTTTTCTAAGTAGTGCATTCTCTTGGTGTTTTTATCATAGCTTATTCTACCAATGAACCATTTCAATTGTCCAAAGTGTATTGGAGAGAACAGTGGAAGTCAAAAAATTATTCCTGAAAAGGGAGTTCCCAATCCTAAGGGTTTATTATACTAAAAAAAAAATAGTCTCAATTTCTAATTGAAAAAAAATTGATTCACAATACTTGCGGGTTTTCAATTTCAAATTGCATCCCTTGGTCGTCTTAGACCATAATTTTGACTCCATCCTTCTTCCCACATATCATTTCTTATATAATGCCCTTTTGACACGTTTTGAAAACTCTTGTGTGGTTTGAATAATGTCTTTCTTCACGTGGTTGTACTTTTATTAAGTGGTGCATTATTCACGTAGTTGTACTTTTTCTAAGTAGTGCATTCTCTTGGTGTTTTTATCATAGCTTATTCTACCAATGAACCATTTCAATTGTCCAAAGTGTATTGGAGAGAACAGTGGAAGTCAAAAAATTATTCCTGAAAAGGGAGTTCCCAATCCTAAGGGTTTATTATACTAAAAAAAATAGTCTCAATTTCTAATTGAAAAAAAATTGATTCACAATACTTGCGGGTTTTCAATTTCAAATTGCATCCCTTGGTCGTCTTAGACCATAATTTTGACTCCATCCTTCTTCCCACATATCATTTCTTATATAATGCCCTTTTGACACGTTTTGAAAACTCTTGTGTGGTTTGAATAATGTCTTTCTTCACGTGGTTGTACTTTTATTAAGTGGTGCATTATTCACGTAGTTGTACTTTTTCTAAGTAGTGCATTCTCTTGGTGTTTTTATCATAGCTTATTCTACCAATGAACCATTTCAATTGTCCAAAGTGTATTGGAGAGAACAGTGGAAGTCAAAAAATTATTCCTGAAAAGGGAGTTCCCAATCCTAAGGGTTTATTATACTAAAAAAAATAGTCTCAATTTCTAATTGAAAAAAAATTGATTCACAATACTTGCGGGTTTTCAATTTCAAATTGCATCCCTTGGTCGTCTTAGACCATAATTTTGACTCCATCCTTCTTCCCACATATCATTTCTTATATAATGCCCTTTTGACACGTTTTGAAAACTCTTGTGTGGTTTGAATAATGTCTTTCTTCACGTGGTTGCACTTTTATTAAGTAGTGCATTATTCTCTTGGTGTCTTAATCATAGCTTATTCTACTAACGAACGATTTCAGTTGTCTAAATTGCATTGAAAGGAACACTGAAAGCCCCAAAACTATTCTTGAAAACAGAATTCCAAATTCGAAGGGTTTCTACTCAAAAAAAGAGTCTCAATCTCTAACTTAAAAAATCTGACTCAAAAATTGAGTCCCCAGGTCTTCGTCGACCATAATTTTTCCTCCAACCTTCTTCCCACATATCATTTCTTTTATAATGCCATTTTTAACATGTTCCTGCAGTCTTTTCTGGTATGAATAATGTCTTTCTTCACGTAGTTGTACTTTTTCTAAGTAGTGCATTCTCTCGGTGTTTTTATCATTGCTTATTCTACCAATGAACCATTTCAATTGTCCAAAGTGTATTGGAGAGAACCGTGGAAGTCCCAAAATTATTCCTGAAAAGGGAGTTCCAAATCCTAAGGGTTTGTTATACTAAAAAAAAAAATAGTCTCAATTTCTAATTGAAAAAAAATTGATTCACAATACTTGCGGGTTTTCAATTTCAAATTGCATCCCTTGGTCGTCTTCGACCACAATTTTGACTCCATCCTTCTTCCCACATATCATTTCTTACATAATGCCCTTTTGACACGTTTTGAAAACTCTTGTGTGGTTTGAATAATGTCTTTCTTCACGTGGTTGCACTTTTATTAAGTAGTGCATTATTCTCTTGGTGTCTTAATCATAGCTTATTCTACTAACGAACGATTTCAGTTGTCTAAATTGCATTGAAAGGAACACTGAAAGCCCCAAAACTATTCTTGAAAACAGAATTCCAAATCCAAAGGGTTTCTACTCAAAAAAAGAGTCTCAATCTCTAACTTAAAAAATCTGACTCAAAAATTGAGTCCCCAGGTCTTCGTCGACCATAATTTTTCCTCCAACCTTCTTCCCACATATCATTTCTTTTATAATGCCATTTTTAACATGTTCCTGCAGTCTTTTCTGATATGAATAATGTCTTTCTTCACGTAGTTGTACTTTTTCTAAGTAGTGTATTCTCTCGGTGTTTTTATCATTGCTTATTCTACCAATGAACCATTTCAATTGTCCAAAGTGTATTGGAGAGAACCGTGGAAGTCCCAAAATTATTCTTGAAAAGGGAGTTCCAAATCCTAAGGGTTTATTATACTAAAAAAAAAATAGTCTCAATTTCTAATTGAAAAAAAATTGATTCACAATACTTGCGGGTTTTCAATTTCAAATTGCATCCCTTGGTCGTCTTAGACCATAATTTTGACTCCATCCTTCTTCCCACATATCATTTCTTATATAATGCCCTTTTGACACGTTTTGAAAACTCTTGTGTGGTTTGAATAATGTCTTTCTTCACGTGGTTGTACTTTTATTAAGTGGTGCATTATTCACGTAGTTGTACTTTTTCTAAGTAGTGCATTCTCTTGGTGTTTTTATCATAGCTTATTCTACCAATGAACCATTTCAATTGTCCAAAGTGTATTGGAGAGAACAGTGGAAGTCAAAAAATTATTCCTGAAAAGGGAGTTCCCAATCCTAAGGGTTTATTATACTAAAAAAAATAGTCTCAATTTCTAATTGAAAAAAAATTGATTCACAATACTTGCGGGTTTTCAATTTCAAATTGCATCCCTTGGTCGTCTTCGACCACAATTTTGACTCCATCCTTCTTCCCACAAATCATTTCTTACATAATGCCCTTTTGACACGTTTTGAAAACTCTTGTGTGGTTTGAATAATGTCTTTCTTCACGTGGTTGCACTTTTATTAAGTAGTGCATTATTCTCTTGGTGTCTTAATCATAGCTTATTCTACTTACGAACGATTTCAATTGTCTAAATTGCATTGAAAGGAACACTGAAAGCCCCAAAACTATTCTTGAAAACAGAATTCCAAATCCAAAGGGTTTCTACTCAAAAAAAGAGTCTCAATCTCTAACTTAAAAAATCTGACTCAAAAATTGAGTCCCCAGGTCTTCGTCGACCATAATTTTTCCTCCAACCTTCTTCCCACATATCATTTCTTTTATAATGCCATTTTTAACATGTTCCTGCAGTCTTTTCTGGTATGAATAATGTCTTTCTTCACGTAGTTGTACTTTTTCTAAGTAGTGCATTCTCTCGGTGTTTTTATCATTGCTTATTCTACCAATGAACCATTTCAATTGACCAAAGTGTATTGGAGATAACCGTGGAAGTCCCAAAATTATTCCTGAAAAGGGAGTTCCAAATCCTAAGGGTTTATTATACTAAAAAAAAAAATAGTCTCAATTTCTAATTGAAAAAAAATTGATTCACAATACTTGCGGGTTTTCAATTTCAAATTGCATCCCTTGGTCGTCTTAGACCATAATTTTGACTCCATCCTTCTTCCCACATATCATTTCTTATATAATGCCCTTTTGACACGTTTTGAAAACTCTTGTGTGGTTTGAATAATGTCTTTCTTCACGTGGTTGCACTTTTATTAAGTAGTGCATTATTCTCTTGGTGTCTTAATCATAGCTTATTCTACTAACGAACGATTTCATTTGTCTAAATTGCATTGAAAGGAACGCTGAAAGCCCCAAAACTATTCTTGAAAACAGAATTCCAAATCCAAAGGGTTTCTACTCAAAAAAAGAGTCTCAATCTCTAACTTAAAAAATCTGACTCAAAAATTGAGTCCCCAGGTCTTCGTCGACCATAATTTTTCCTCCAACCTTCTTCCCACATATCATTTCTTTTATAATGCCATTTTTAACATGTTCCTGCAGTCTTTTCTGGTATGAATAATGTCTTTCTTCACGTAGTTGTACTTTTTCTAAGTAGTGTATTCTCTCGGTGTTTTTATCATTGCTTATTCTACCAATGAACCATTTCAATTGTCCAAAGTGTATTGGAGAGAACCGTGGAAGTCCCAAAATTATTCTTGAAAAGGGAGTTCCAAATCCTAAGGGTTTATTATACTAAAAAAAAAATAGTCTCAATTTCTAATTGAAAAAAAATTGATTCACAATACTTGCGGGTTTTCAATTTCAAATTGCATCCCTTGGTCGTCTTAGACCATAATTTTGACTCCATCCTTCTTCCCACATATCATTTCTTATATAATGCCCTTTTGACACGTTTTGAAAACTCTTGTGTGGTTTGAATAATGTCTTTCTTCACGTGGTTGTACTTTTATTAAGTGGTGCATTATTCACGTAGTTGTACTTTTTCTAAGTAGTGCATTCTCTCGGTGTTTTTATCATAGCTTATTCTACCAATGAACCATTTCAATTGTCCAAAGTGTATTGGAGAGAACAGTGGAAGTCAAAAAATTATTCCTGAAAAGGGAGTTCCCAATCCTAAGGGTTTATTATACTAAAAAAAATAGTCTCAATTTCTAATTGAAAAAAAATTGATTCACAATACTTGCGGGTTTTCAATTTCAAATTGCATCCCTTGGTCGTCTTCGACCACAATTTTGACTCCATCCTTCTTCCCACATATCATTTCTTACATAATGCCCTTTTGACACGTTTTGAAAACTCTTGTGTGGTTTGAATAATGTCTTTCTTCACGTGGTTGCACTTTTATTAAGTAGTGCATTATTCTCTTGGTGTCTTAATCATAGCTTATTCTACTTACGAACGATTTCAATTGTCTAAATTGCATTGAAAGGAACACTGAAAGCCCCAAAACTATTCTTGAAAACAGAATTCCAAATCCAAAGGGTTTCTACTCAAAAAAAGAGTCTCAATCTCTAACTTAAAAAATCTGACTCAAAAATTGAGTCCCCAGGTCTTCGTCGACAATAATTTTTCCTCCAACCTTCTTCCCACATATCATTTCTTTTATAATGCCATTTTTAACATGTTCCTGCAGTCTTTTCTGGTATGAATAATGTCTTTCTTCACGTAGTTGTACTTTTTCTAAGTAGTGCATTCTCTCGGTGTTTTTATCATTGCTTATTCTACCAATGAACCATTTCAATTGTCCAAAGTGTATTGGAGAGAACCGTGGAAGTCCCAAAATTATTCCTGAAAAGGGAGTTCCAAATCCTAAGGGTTTATTATACTAAAAAAAAATAGTCTCAATTTCTAATTGAAAAAAAATTGATTCACAATACTTGCGGGTTTTCAATTTCAAATTGCATCCCTTGGTCGTCTTAGACCATAATTTTGACTCCATCCTTCTTCCCACATATCATTTCTTATATAATGCCCTTTTGACACGTTTTGAAAACTCTTGTGTGGTTTGAATAATGTCTTTCTTCACGTGGTTGCACTTTTATTAAGTAGTGCATTATTCTCTTGGTGTCTTAATCATAGCTTATTCTACTAACGAACGATTTCAGTTGTCTAAATTGCATTGAAAGGAACACTGAAAGCCCCAAAACTATTCTTGAAAACAGAATTCCAAATCCAAAGGGTTTCTACTCAAAAAAAGAGTCTCAATCTCTAACTTAAAAAATCTGACTCAAAAATTGAGTCCCCAGGTCTTCGTCGACCATAATTTTTCCTCCAACCTTCTTCCCACATATCATTTCTTTTATAATGCCATTTTTAACATGTTCCTGCAGTCTTTTCTGATATGAATAATGTCTTTCTTCACGTAGTTGTACTTTTTCTAAGTAGTGTATTCTCTCGGTGTTTTTATCATTGCTTATTCTACCAATGAACCATTTCAATTGTCCAAAGTGTATTGGAGAGAACCGTGGAAGTCCCAAAATTATTCCTGAAAAGGAAGTTCCAAATCCTAAGGGTTTATTATACTAAAAAAAAAAATAGTCTCAATTTCTAATTGAAAAAAAATTGATTCACAATACTTGCGGGTTTTCAATTTCAAATTGCATCCCTTGGTCGTCTTCGACCACAATTTTGACTCCATCCTTCTTCCCACATATCATTTCTTACATAATGCCCTTTTGACACGTTTTGAAAACTCTTGTGTGGTTTGAATAATGTCTTTCTTCACGTGGTTGCACTTTTATTAAGTAGTGCATTATTCTCTTGGTGTCTTAATCATAGCTTATTCTACTAACGAACGATTTCAGTTGTCTAAATTGCATTGAAAGGAACACTGAAAGCCCCAAAACTATTCTTGAAAACAGAATTCCAAATCCAAAGGGTTTCTACTCAAAAAAAGAGTCTCAATCTCTAACTTAAAAAATCTGACTCAAAAATTGAGTCCCCAGGTCTTCGTCGACCATAATTTTTCCTCCAACCTTCTTCCCACATATCATTTCTTTTATAATGCCATTTTTAACATGTTCCTGCAGTCTTTTCTGATATGAATAATGTCTTTCTTCACGTAGTTGTACTTTTTCTAAGTAGTGTATTCTCTCGGTGTTTTTATCATTGCTTATTCTACCAATGAACCATTTCAATTGTCCAAAGTGTATTGGAGAGAACCGTGGAAGTCCCAAAATTATTCTTGAAAAGGGAGTTCCAAATCCTAAGGGTTTCTTATACTAAAAAAAAAATAGTCTCAATTTCTAATTGAAAAAAAATTGATTCACAATACTTGCGGGTTTTCAATTTCAAATTGCATCCCTTGGTCGTCTTAGACCATAATTTTGACTCCATCCTTCTTCCCACATATCATTTCTTATATAATGCCCTTTTGACACGTTTTGAAAACTCTTGTGTGGTTTGAATAATGTCTTTCTTCACGTGGTTGTACTTTTATTAAGTGGTGCATTATTCACGTAGTTGTACTTTTTCTAAGTAGTGCATTCTCTTGGTGTTTTTATCATAGCTTATTCTACCAATGAACCATTTCAATTGTCCAAAGTGTATTGGAGAGAACAGTGGAAGTCAAAAAATTATTCCTGAAAAGGGAGTTCCCAATCCTAAGGGTTTATTATACTAAAAAAAATAGTCTCAATTTCTAATTGAAAAAAAATTGATTCACAATACTTGCGGGTTTTCAATTTCAAATTGCATCCCTTGGTCGTCTTCGACCACAATTTTGACTCCATCCTTCTTCCCACAAATCATTTCTTACATAATGCCCTTTTGACACGTTTTGAAAACTCTTGTGTGGTTTGAATAATGTCTTTCTTCACGTGGTTGCACTTTTATTAAGTAGTGCATTATTCTCTTGGTGTCTTAATCATAGCTTATTCTACTTACGAACGATTTCAATTGTCTAAATTGCATTGAAAGGAACACTGAAAGCCCCAAAACTATTCTTGAAAACAGAATTCCAAATCCAAAGGGTTTCTACTCAAAAAAAGAGTCTCAATCTCTAACTTAAAAAATCTGACTCAAAAATTGAGTCCCCAGGTCTTCGTCGACCATAATTTTTCCTCCAACCTTCTTCCCACATATCATTTCTTTTATAATGCCATTTTTAACATGTTCCTGCAGTCTTTTCTGGTATGAATAATGTCTTTCTTCACGTAGTTGTACTTTTTCTAAGTAGTGCATTCTCTCGGTGTTTTTATCATTGCTTATTCTACCAATGAACCATTTCAATTGTCCAAAGTGTATTGGAGATAACCGTGGAAGTCCCAAAATTATTCCGGAAAAGGGAGTTCCAAATCCTAAGGGTTTATTATACTAAAAAAAAAATAGTCTCAATTTCTAATTGAAAAAAAATTGATTCACAATACTTGCGGGTTTTCAATTTCAAATTGCATCCCTTGGTCGTCTTAGACCATAATTTTGACTCCATCCTTCTTCCCACATATCATTTCTTATATAATGCCCTTTTGACACGTTTTGAAAACTCTTGTGTGGTTTGAATAATGTCTTTCTTCACGTGGTTGCACTTTTATTAAGTAGTGCATTATTCTCTTGGTGTCTTAATCATAGCTTATTCTACTAACGAACGATTTCAGTTGTCTAAATTGCATTGAAAGGAACACTGAAAGCCCCAAAACTATTCTTGAAAACAGAATTCCAAATCCAAAGGGTTTCTACTCAAAAAAAGAGTCTCAATCTCTAACTTAAAAAATCTGACTCAAAAATTGAGTCCCCAGGTCTTCGTCGACCATAATTTTTCCTCCAACCTTCTTCCCACATATCATTTCTTTTATAATGCCATTTTTAACATGTTCCTGCAGTCTTTTCTGATATGAATAATGTCTTTCTTCACGTAGTTGTACTTTTTCTAAGTAGTGTATTCTCTCGGTGTTTTTATCATTGCTTATTCTACCAATGAACCATTTCAATTGTCCAAAGTGTATTGGAGAGAACCGTGGAAGTCCCAAAATTATTCCTGAAAAGGAAGTTCCAAATCCTAAGGGTTTATTATACTAAAAAAAAAAATAGTCTCAATTTCTAATTGAAAAAAAATTGATTCACAATACTTGCGGGTTTTCAATTTCAAATTGCATCCCTTGGTCGTCTTCGACCACAATTTTGACTCCATCCTTCTTCCCACATATCATTTCTTACATAATGCCCTTTTGACACGTTTTGAAAACTCTTGTGTGGTTTGAATAATGTCTTTCTTCACGTGGTTGCACTTTTATTAAGTAGTGCATTATTCTCTTGGTGTCTTAATCATAGCTTATTCTACTAACGAACGATTTCAGTTGTCTAAATTGCATTGAAAGGAACACTGAAAGCCCCAAAACTATTCTTGAAAACAGAATTCCAAATCCAAAGGGTTTCTACTCAAAAAAAGAGTCTCAATCTCTAACTTAAAAAATCTGACTCAAAAATTGAGTCCCCAGGTCTTCGTCGACCATAATTTTTCCTCCAACCTTCTTCCCACATATCATTTCTTTTATAATGCCATTTTTAACATGTTCCTGCAGTCTTTTCTGATATGAATAATGTCTTTCTTCACGTAGTTGTACTTTTTCTAAGTAGTGTATTCTCTCGGTGTTTTTATCATTGCTTATTCTACCAATGAACCATTTCAATTGTCCAAAGTGTATTGGAGAGAACCGTGGAAGTCCCAAAATTATTCTTGAAAAGGGAGTTCCAAATCCTAAGGGTTTCTTATACTAAAAAAAAAATAGTCTCAATTTCTAATTGAAAAAAAATTGATTCACAATACTTGCGGGTTTTCAATTTCAAATTGCATCCCTTGGTCGTCTTAGACCATAATTTTGACTCCATCCTTCTTCCCACATATCATTTCTTATATAATGCCCTTTTGACACGTTTTGAAAACTCTTGTGTGGTTTGAATAATGTCTTTCTTCACGTGGTTGTACTTTTATTAAGTGGTGCATTATTCACGTAGTTGTACTTTTTCTAAGTAGTGCATTCTCTTGGTGTTTTTATCATAGCTTATTCTACCAATGAACCATTTCAATTGTCCAAAGTGTATTGGAGAGAACAGTGGAAGTCAAAAAATTATTCCTGAAAAGGGAGTTCCCAATCCTAAGGGTTTATTATACTAAAAAAAATAGTCTCAATTTCTAATTGAAAAAAAATTGATTCACAATACTTGCGGGTTTTCAATTTCAAATTGCATCCCTTGGTCGTCTTCGACCACAATTTTGACTCCATCCTTCTTCCCACAAATCATTTCTTACATAATGCCCTTTTGACACGTTTTGAAAACTCTTGTGTGGTTTGAATAATGTCTTTCTTCACGTGGTTGCACTTTTATTAAGTAGTGCATTATTCTCTTGGTGTCTTAATCATAGCTTATTCTACTTACGAACGATTTCAATTGTCTAAATTGCATTGAAAGGAACACTGAAAGCCCCAAAACTATTCTTGAAAACAGAATTCCAAATCCAAAGGGTTTCTACTCAAAAAAAGAGTCTCAATCTCTAACTTAAAAAATCTGACTCAAAAATTGAGTCCCCAGGTCTTCGTCGACCATAATTTTTCCTCCAACCTTCTTCCCACATATCATTTCTTTTATAATGCCATTTTTAACATGTTCCTGCAGTCTTTTCTGGTATGAATAATGTCTTTCTTCACGTAGTTGTACTTTTTCTAAGTAGTGCATTCTCTCGGTGTTTTTATCATTGCTTATTCTACCAATGAACCATTTCAATTGTCCAAAGTGTATTGGAGATAACCGTGGAAGTCCCAAAATTATTCCGGAAAAGGGAGTTCCAAATCCTAAGGGTTTATTATACTAAAAAAAAAATAGTCTCAATTTCTAATTGAAAAAAAATTGATTCACAATACTTGCGGGTTTTCAATTTCAAATTGCATCCCTTGGTCGTCTTAGACCATAATTTTGACTCCATCCTTCTTCCCACATATCATTTCTTATATAATGCCCTTTTGACACGTTTTGAAAACTCTTGTGTGGTTTGAATAATGTCTTTCTTCACGTGGTTGCACTTTTATTAAGTAGTGCATTATTCTCTTGGTGTCTTAATCATAGCTTATTCTACTAACGAACGATTTCAGTTGTCTAAATTGCATTGAAAGGAACACTGAAAGCCCCAAAACTATTCTTGAAAACAGAATTCCAAATCCAAAGGGTTTCTACTCAAAAAAAGAGTCTCAATCTCTAACTTAAAAAATCTGACTCAAAAATTGAGTCCCCAGGTCTTCGTCGACCATAATTTTTCCTCCAACCTTCTTCCCACATATCATTTCTTTTATAATGCCATTTTTAACATGTTCCTGCAGTCTTTTCTGGTATGAATAATGTCTTTCTTCACGTAGTTGTACTTTTTCTAAGTAGTGTATTCTCTCGGTGTTTTTATCATTGCTTATTCTACCAATGAACCATTTCAATTGTCCAAAGTGTATTGGAGAGAACCGTGGAAGTCCCAAAATTATTCTTGAAAAGGGAGTTCCAAATCCTAAGGGTTTATTATACTAAAAAAAAAATAGTCTCAATTTCTAATTGAAAAAAAATTGATTCACAATACTTGCGGGTTTTCAATTTCAAATTGCATCCCTTGGTCGTCTTAGACCATAATTTTGACTCCATCCTTCTTCCCACATATCATTTCTTATATAATGCCCTTTTGACACGTTTTGAAAACTCTTGTGTGGTTTGAATAATGTCTTTCTTCACGTGGTTGTACTTTTATTAAGTGGTGCATTATTCACGTAGTTGTACTTTTTCTAAGTAGTGCACTCTCTCGGTGTTTTTATCATAGCTTATTCTACCAATGAACCATTTCAATTGTCCAAAGTGTATTGGAGAGAACAGTGGAAGTCAAAAAATTATTCCTGAAAAGGGAGTTCCCAATCCTAAGGGTTTATTATACTAAAAAAAATAGTCTCAATTTCTAATTGAAAAAAAATTGATTCACAATACTTGCGGGTTTTCAATTTCAAATTGCATCCCTTGGTCGTCTTCGACCACAATTTTGACTCCATCCTTCTTCCCACATATCATTTCTTACATAATGCCCTTTTGACACGTTTTGAAAACTCTTGTGTGGTTTGAATAATGTCTTTCTTCACGTGGTTGCACTTTTATTAAGTAGTGCATTATTCTCTTGGTGTCTTAATCATAGCTTATTCTACTTACGAACGATTACAATTGTCTAAATTGCATTGAAAGGAACACTGAAAGCCCCAAAACTATTCTTGAAAACAGAATTCCAAATCCAAAGGGTTTCTACTCAAAAAAAGAGTCTCAATCTCTAACTTAAAAAATCTGACTCAAAAATTGAGTCCCCAGGTCTTCGTCGACCATAATTTTTCCTCCAACCTTCTTCCCACATATCATTTCTTTTATAATGCCATTTTTAACATGTTCCTGCAGTCTTTTCTGGTATGAATAATGTCTTTCTTCACGTAGTTGTACTTTTTCTAAGTAGTGCATTCTCTCGGTGTTTTTATCATTGCTTATTCTACCAATGAACCATTTCAATTGTCCAAAGTGTATTGGAGAGAACCGTGGAAGTCCCAAAATTATTCCTGAAAAGGGAGTTCCAAATCCTAAGGGTTTATTATACTAAAAAAAAAAATAGTCTCAATTTCTAATTGAAAAAAAATTGATTCACAATACTTGCGGGTTTTCAATTTCAAATTTCATCCCTTGGTCGTCTTAGACCATAATTTTGACTCCATCCTTCTTCCCACATATCATTTCTTATATAATGCCCTTTTGACACGTTTTGAAAACTCTTGTGTGGTTTGAATAATGTCTTTCTTCACGTGGTTGCACTTTTATTAAGTAGTGCATTATTCTCTTGGTGTCTTAATCATAGCTTATTCTACTAACGAACGATTTCAGTTGTCTAAATTGCATTGAATGGAACACTGAAAGCCCCAAAACTATTCTTGAAAACAGAATTCCAAATCCAAAGGGTTTCTACTCAAAAAAAGAGTCTCAATCTCTAACTTAAAAAATCTGACTCAAAAATTGAGTCCCCAGGTCTTCGTCGACCATAATTTTTCCTCCAACCTTCTTCCCACATATCATTTCTTTTATAATGCCATTTTTAACATGTTCCTGCAGTCTTTTCTGATATGAATAATGTCTTTCTTCACGTAGTTGTACTTTTTCTAAGTAGTGTATTCTCTCGGTGTTTTTATCATTGCTTATTCTACCAATGAACCATTTCAATTGTCCAAAGTGTATTGGAGAGAACCGTGGAAGTCCCAAAATTATTCTTGAAAAGGGAGTTCCAAATCCTAAGGGTTTATTATACTAAAAAAAAAATAGTCTCAATTTCTAATTGAAAAAAAATTGATTCACAATACTTGCGGGTTTTCAATTTCAAATTGCATCCCTTGGTCGTCTTAGACCATAATTTTGACTCCATCCTTCTTCCCACATATCATTTCTTATATAATGCCCTTTTGACACGTTTTGAAAACTCTTGTGTGGTTTGAATAATGTCTTTCTTCACGTGGTTGTACTTTTATTAAGTGGTGCATTATTCACGTAGTTGTACTTTTTCTAAGTAGTGCATTCTCTTGGTGTTTTTATCATAGGTTATTCTACCAATGAACCATTTCAATTGTCCAAAGTGTATTGGAGAGAACAGTGGAAGTCAAAAAATTATTCCTGAAAAGGGAGTTCCCAATCCTAAGGGTTTATTATACTAAAAAAAATAGTCTCAATTTCTAATTGAAAAAAAATTGATTCACAATACTTGCGGGTTTTCAATTTCAAATTGCATCCCTTGGTCGTCTTCGACCACAATTTTGACTCCATCCTTCTTCCCACAAATCATTTCTTACATAATGCCCTTTTGACACGTTTTGAAAACTCTTGTGTGGTTTGAATAATGTCTTTCTTCACGTGGTTGCACTTTTATTAAGTAGTGCATTATTCTCTTGGTGTCTTAATCATAGCTTATTCTACTTACGAACGATTTCAATTGTCTAAATTGCATTGAAAGGAACACTGAAAGCCCCAAAACTATTCTTGAAAACAGAATTCCAAATCCAAAGGGTTTCTACTCAAAAAAAGAGTCTCAATCTCTAACTTTAAAAATCTGACTCAAAAATTGAGTCCCCAGGTCTTCGTCGACCATAATTTTTCCTCCAACCTTCTTCCCACATATCATTTCTTTTATAATGCCATTTTTAACATGTTCCTGCAGTCTTTTCTGATATGAATAATGTCTTTCTTCACGTAGTTGTACTTTTTCTAAGTAGTGTATTCTCTCGGTGTTTTTATCATTGCTTATTCTACCAATGAACCATTTCAATTGTCCAAAGTGTATTGGAGAGAACCGTGGAAGTCCCAAAATTATTCTTGAAAAGGGAGTTCCAAATCCTAAGGGTTTATTATACTAAAAAAAAAATAGTCTCAATTTCTAATTGAAAAAAAATTGATTCACAATACTTGCGGGTTTTCAATTTCAAATTGCATCCCTTGGTCGTCTTAGACCATAATTTTGACTCCATCCTTCTTCCCACATATCATTTCTTATATAATGCCCTTTTGACACGTTTTGAAAACTCTTGTGTGGTTTGAATAATGTCTTTCTTCACGTGGTTGTACTTTTATTAAGTGGTGCATTATTCACGTAGTTGTACTTTTTCTAAGTAGTGCATTCTCTTGGTGTTTTTATCATAGCTTATTCTACCAATGAACCATTTCAATTGTCCAAAGTGTATTGGAGAGAACAGTGGAAGTCAAAAAATTATTCCTGAAAAGGGAGTTCCCAATCCTAAGGGTTTATTATACTAAAAAAAATAGTCTCAATTTCTAATTGAAAAAAAATTGATTCACAATACTTGCGGGTTTTCAATTTCAAATTGCATCCCTTGGTCGTCTTCGACCACAATTTTGACTCCATCCTTCTTCCCACAAATCATTTCTTACATAATGCCCTTTTGACACGTTTTGAAAACTCTTGTGTGGTTTGAATAATGTCTTTCTTCACGTGGTTGCACTTTTATTAAGTAGTGCATTATTCTCTTGGTGTCTTAATCATAGCTTATTCTACTTACGAACGATTTCAATTGTCTAAATTGCATTGAAAGGAACACTGAAAGCCCCAAAACTATTCTTGAAAACAGAATTCCAAATCCAAAGGGTTTCTACTCAAAAAAAGAGTCTCAATCTCTAACTTAAAAAATCTGACTCAAAAATTGAGTCCCCAGGTCTTCGTCGACCATAATTTTTCCTCCAACCTTCTTCCCACATATCATTTCTTTTATAATGCCATTTTTAACATGTTCCTGCAGTCTTTTCTGGTATGAATAATGTCTTTCTTCACGTAGTTGTACTTTTTCTAAGTAGTGCATTCTCTCGGTGTTTTTATCATTGCTTATTCTACCAATGAACCATTTCAATTGACCAAAGTGTATTGGAGATAACCGTGGAAGTCCCAAAATTATTCCTGAAAAGGGAGTTCCAAATCCTAAGGGTTTATTATACTAAAAAAAAAAATAGTCTCAATTTCTAATTGAAAAAAAATTGATTCACAATACTTGCGGGTTTTCAATTTCAAATTGCATCCCTTGGTCGTCTTAGACCATAATTTTGACTCCATCCTTCTTCCCACATATCATTTCTTATATAATGCCCTTTTGACACGTTTTGAAAACTCTTGTGTGGTTTGAATAATGTCTTTCTTCACGTGGTTGTACTTTTATTAAGTGGTGCATTATTCACGTAGTTGTACTTTTTCTAAGTAGTGCATTCTCTTGGTGTTTTTATCATAGCTTATTCTACCAATGAACCATTTCAATTGTCCAAAGTGTATTGGAGAGAACAGTGGAAGTCAAAAAATTATTCCTGAAAAGGGAGTTCCCAATCCTAAGGGTTTATTATACTAAAAAAAATAGTCTCAATTTCTAATTGAAAAAAAATTGATTCACAATACTTGCGGGTTTTCAATTTCAAATTGCATCCCTTGGTCGTCTTCGACCACAATTTTGACTCCATCCTTCTTCCCACAAATCATTTCTTACATAATGCCCTTTTGACACGTTTTGAAAACTCTTGTGTGGTTTGAATAATGTCTTTCTTCACGTGGTTGCACTTTTATTAAGTAGTGCATTATTCTCTTGGTGTCTTAATCATAGCTTATTCTACTTACGAACGATTTCAATTGTCTAAATTGCATTGAAAGGAACACTGAAAGCCCCAAAACTATTCTTGAAAACAGAATTCCAAATCCAAAGGGTTTCTACTCAAAAAAAGAGTCTCAATCTCTAACTTAAAAAATCTGACTCAAAAATTGAGTCCCCAGGTCTTCGTCGACCATAATTTTTCCTCCAACCTTCTTCCCACATATCATTTCTTTTATAATGCCATTTTTAACATGTTCCTGCAGTCTTTTCTGGTATGAATAATGTCTTTCTTCACGTAGTTGTACTTTTTCTAAGTAGTGCATTCTCTCGGTGTTTTTATCATTGCTTATTCTACCAATGAACCATTTCAATTGTCCAAAGTGTATTGGAGATAACCGTGGAAGTCCCAAAATTATTCCGGAAAAGGGAGTTCCAAATCCTAAGGGTTTATTATACTAAAAAAAAAAAATAGTCTCAATTTCTAATTGAAAAAAAATTGATTCACAATACTTGCGGGTTTTCAATTTCAAATTTCATCCCTTGGTCGTCTTAGACCATAATTTTGACTCCATCCTTCTTCCCACATATCATTTCTTATATAATGCCCTTTTGACACGTTTTGAAAACTCTTCTGTGGTTTGAATAATGTCTTTCTTCACGTGGTTGCACTTTTATTAAGTAGTGCATTATTCTCTTGGTGTCTTAATCATAGCTTATTCTACTAACGAACTATTTCAGTTGTCTAAATTGCATTGAAAGGAACACTGAAAGCCCCAAAACTATTCTTGAAAACAGAATTCCAAATCCAAAGGGTTTCTACTCAAAAAAAGAGTCTCAATCTCTAACTTAAAAAATCTGACTCAAAAATTGAGTCCCCAGGTCTTCGTCGACCATAATTTTTCCTCCAACCTTCTTCCCACATATCATTTCTTTTATAATGCCATTTTTAACATGTTCCTGCAGTCTTTTCTGATATGAATAATGTCTTTCTTCACGTAGTTGTACTTTTTCTAAGTAGTGTATTCTCTCGGTGTTTTTATCATTGCTTATTCTACCAATGAACCATTTCAATTGTCCAAAGTGTATTGGAGAGAACCGTGGAAGTCCCAAAATTATTCTTGAAAAGGGAGTTCCAAATCCTAAGGGTTTATTATACTAAAAAAAAAATAGTCTCAATTTCTAATTGAAAAAAAATTGATTCACAATACTTGCGGGTTTTCAATTTCAAATTGCATCCCTTGGTCGTCTTAGACCATAATTTTGACTCCATCCTTCTTCCCACATATCATTTCTTATATAATGCCCTTTTGACACGTTTTGAAAACTCTTGTGTGGTTTGAATAATGTCTTTCTTCACGTGGTTGTACTTTTATTAAGTGGTGCATTATTCACGTAGTTGTACTTTTTCTAAGTAGTGCATTCTCTTGGTGTTTTTATCATAGCTTATTCTACCAATGAACCATTTCAATTGTCCAAAGTGTATTGGAGAGAACAGTGGAAGTCAAAAAATTATTCCTGAAAAGGGAGTTCCCAATCCTAAGGGTTTATTATACTAAAAAAAATAGTCTCAATTTCTAATTGAAAAAAAATTGATTCACAATACTTGCGGGTTTTCAATTTCAAATTGCATCCCTTGGTCGTCTTCGACCACAATTTTGACTCCATCCTTCTTCCCACAAATCATTTCTTACATAATGCCCTTTTGACACGTTTTGAAAACTCTTGTGTGGTTTGAATAATGTCTTTCTTCACGTGGTTGCACTTTTATTAAGTAGTGCATTATTCTCTTGGTGTCTTAATCATAGCTTATTCTACTTACGAACGATTTCAATTGTCTAAATTGCATTGAAAGGAACACTGAAAGCCCCAAAACTATTCTTGAAAACAGAATTCCAAATCCAAAGGGTTTCTACTCAAAAAAAGAGTCTCAATCTCTAACTTAAAAAATCTGACTCAAAAATTGAGTCCCCAGGTCTTCGTCGACCATAATTTTTCCTCCAACCTTCTTCCCACATATCATTTCTTTTATAATGCCATTTTTAACATGTTCCTGCAGTCTTTTCTGGTATGAATAATGTCTTTCTTCACGTAGTTGTACTTTTTCTAAGTAGTGCATTCTCTCGGTGTTTTTATCATTGCTTATTCTACCAATGAACCATTTCAATTGTCCAAAGTGTATTGGAGATAACCGTGGAAGTCCCAAAATTATTCCGGAAAAGGGAGTTCCAAATCCTAAGGGTTTATTATACTAAAAAAAAAAATAGTCTCAATTTCTAATTGAAAAAAAATTGATTCACAATACTTGCGGGTTTTCAATTTCAAATTGCATCCCTTGGTCGTCTTAGACCATAATTTTGACTCCATCCTTCTTCCCACATATCATTTCTTATATAATGCCCTTTTGACACGTTTTGAAAACTCTTGTGTGGTTTGAATAATGTCTTTCTTCACGTGGTTGCACTTTTATTAAGTAGTGCATTATTCTCTTGGTGTCTTAATCATAGCTTATTCTACTAACGAACGATTTCAGTTGTCTAAATTGCATTGAAAGGAACACTGAAAGCCCCAAAACTATTCTTGAAAACAGAATTCCAAATCCAAAGGGTTTCTACTCAAAAAAAGAGTCTCAATCTCTAACTTAAAAAATGTGACTCAAAAATTGAGTCCCCAGGTCTTCGTTGACCATAATTTTTCCTCCAACCTTCTTCCCACATATCATTTCTTTTATAATGCCATTTTTAACATGTTCCTGCAGTCTTTTCTGGTATGAATAATGTCTTTCTTCACGTAGTTGTACTTTTTCTAAGTAGTGCATTCTCTCGGTGTTTTTATCATTGCTTATTCTACCAATGAACCATTTCAATTGTCCAAAGTGTATTGGAGAGAACCGTGGAAGTCCCAAAATTATTCCTGAAAAGGGAGTTCCAAATCCTAAGGGTTTATTATACTAAAAAAAAAATAGTCTCAATTTCTAATTGAAAAAAAATTGATTCACAATACTTGCGGGTTTTCAATTTCAAATTGCATCCCTTGGTCGTCTTAGACCATAATCTTGACTCCATCCTTCTTCCCACATATCATTTCTTATATAATGCCCTTTTGACACGTTTTGAAAACTCTTGTGTGGTTTGAATAATGTCTTTCTTCACGTGGTTGTACTTTTATTAAGTGGTGCATTATTCACGTAGTTGTACTTTTTCTAAGTAGTGCATTCTCTCGGTGTTTTTATCATAGCTTATTCTACCAATGAACCATTTCAATTGTCCAAAGTGTATTGGAGAGAACAGTGGAAGTCAAAAAATTATTCCTGAAAAGGGAGTTCCCAATCCTAAGGGTTTATTATACTAAAAAAAATAGTCTCAATTTCTAATTGAAAAAAAATTGATTCACAATACTTGCGGGTTTTCAATTTCAAATTGCATCCCTTGGTCGTCTTCGACCACAATTTTAACTCCATCCTTCTTCCCACATATCATTTCTTACATAATGCCCTTTTGACACGTTTTGAAAACTCTTGTGTGGTTTGAATAATGTCTTTCTTCACGTGGTTGCACTTTTTTTAAGTAGTGCATTATTCTCTTGGTGTCTTAATCATAGCTTATTCTACTTACGAACGATTTCAATTGTCTAAATTGCATTGAAAGGAACACTGAAAGCCCCAAAACTATTCTTGAAAACAGAATTCCAAATCCAAAGGGTTTCTACTCAAAAAAAGAGTCTCAATCTCTAACTTAAAAAATCTGACTCAAAAATTGAGTCCCCAGGTCTTCGTCGACCATAATTTTTCCTCCAACCTTCTTCCCACATATCATTTCTTTTATAATGCCATTTTTAACATGTTCCTGCAGTCTTTTCTGGTATGAATAATGTCTTTCTTCACGTAGTTGTACTTTTTCTAAGTAGTGCATTCTCTCGATGTTTTTATCATTGCTTATTCTACCAATGAACCATTTCAATTGTCCAAAGTGTATTGGAGAGAACCGTGGAAGTCCCAAAATTATTCCTGAAAAGGGAGTTCCAAATCCTAAGGGTTTATTATACTAAAAAAAAAATAGTCTCAATTTCTAATTGAAAAAAAATTGATTCACAATACTTGCGGGTTTTCAATTTCAAATTGCATCCCTTGGTCGTCTTAGACCATAATTTTGACTCCATCCTTCTTCCCACATATCATTTCTTATATAATGCCCTTTTGACACGTTTTGAAAACTCTTGTGTGGTTTGAATAATGTCTTTCTTCACGTGGTTGCACTTTTATTAAGTAGTGCATTATTCTCTTGGTGTCTTAATCATAGCTTATTCTACTAACGAACGATTTCAATTGTCTAAATTGCATTGAAAGAAACACTGAAAGCCCCCAAACTATTCTTGAAAACAGAATTCCAAATCAAAAGGGTTTCTACTCAAAAAAAGAGTCTCAATCTCTAACTTAAAAAATCTGACTCAAAAATTGGGTCCCCAGGTCTTCGTCGACCATAATTTTTCCTCCAACCTTCTTCCCACATATCAATTTCAAATTGCATCCCTTGGTCGTCTTAGACCATAATTTTGACTCCATCCTTCTTCCCACATATCATTTCTTATATAATGCCCTTTTGACACGTTTTGAAAACTCTTGTGTGGTTTGAATAATGTCTTTCTTCACGTGGTTGCACTTTTATTAAGTAGTGCATTATTCTCTTGGTGTCTTAATCATAGCTTATTCTACTAACGAACGATTTCAATTGTCTAAATTGCATTGAAAGGAACACTGAAAGCCCCCAAACTATTCTTGAAAACAGAATTCCAAATCAAAAGGGTTTCTACTCAAAAAAAGAGTCTCAATCTCTAACTTAAAAAATCTGACTCAAAAATTGAGTCCCCAGGTCTTCGTCGACCATAATTTTTCCTCCAACCTTCTTCCCACATATCAATTTCAAATTGCATCCCTTGGTCGTCTTAGACCATAATTTTGACTCCATCCTTCTTCCCACATATCATTTCTTATATAATGCCCTTTTGACACGTTTTGAAAACTCTTGTGTGGTTTGAATAATGTCTTTCTTCACGTGGTTGCACTTTTATTAAGTAGTGCATTATTCTCTTGGTGTCTTAATCATAGCTTATTCTACTAACGAACGATTTCAGTTGTCTAAATTGCATTGAAAGGAACACTGAAAGCCCCAAAACTATTCCTGAAAACAGAATTCCAAATCCAAAGGGTTTCTACTCAAAAAAAGAGTCTCAATCTCTAACTTAAAAAATGTGACTCAAAAATTGAGTCCCCAGGTCTTCGTTGACCATAATTTTTCCTCCAACCTTCTTCCCACATATCATTTCTTTTATAATGCCATTTTTAACATGTTCCTGCAGTCTTTTCTGGTATGAATAATGTCTTTCTTCACGTAGTTGTACTTTTTCTAAGTAGTGCATTCTCTCGGTGTTTTTATCATTGCTTATTCTACCAATGAACCATTTCAATTGTCCAAAGTGTATTGGAGAGAACCGTGGAAGTCCCAAAATTATTCCTGAAAAGGGAGTTCCAAATCCTAAGGGTTTATTATACTAAAAAAAAATAGTCTCAATTTCTAATTGAAAAAAATTGATTCACAATACTTGCGGGTTTTCAATTTCAAATTGCATCCCTTGGTCGTCTTAGACCATAATCTTGACTACATCCTTCTTCCCACATATCATTTCTTATATAATGCCCTTTTGACACGTTTTGAAAACTCTTGTGTGGTTTGAATAATGTCTTTCTTCACGTGGTTGTACTTTTATTAAGTGGTGCATTATTCACGTAGTTGTACTTTTTCTAAGTAGTGCATTCTCTCGGTGTTTTTATCATAGCTTATTCTACCAATGAACCATTTCAATTGTCCAAAGTGTATTGGAGAGAACAGTGGAAGTCAAAAAATTATTCCTGAAAAGGGAGTTCCCAATCCTAAGGGTTTATTATACTAAAAAAAATAGTCTCAATTTCTAATTGAAAAAAAATTGATTCACAATACTTGCGGGTTTTCAATTTCAAATTGCATCCCTTGGTCGTCTTCGACCACAATTTTAACTCCATCCTTCTTCCCACATATCATTTCTTACATAATGCCCTTTTGACACGTTTTGAAAACTCTTGTGTGGTTTGAATAATGTCTTTCTTCACGTGGTTGCACTTTTTTTAAGTAGTGCATTATTCTCTTGGTGTCTTAATCATAGCTTATTCTACTTACGAACGATTTCAATTGTCTAAATTGCATTGAAAGGAACACTGAAAGCCCCAAAACTATTCTTGAAAACAGAATTCCAAATCCAAAGGGTTTCTACTCAAAAAAAGAGTCTCAATCTCTAACTTAAAAAATCTGACTCAAAAATTGAGTCCCCAGGTCTTCGTCGACCATAATTTTTCCTCCAACCTTCTTCCCACATATCATTTCTTTTATAATGCCATTTTTAACATGTTCCTGCAGTCTTTTCTGGTATGAATAATGTCTTTCTTCACGTAGTTGTACTTTTTCTAAGTAGTGCATTCTCTCGGTGTTTTTATCATTGCTTATTCTACCAATGAACCATTTCAATTGTCCAAAGTGTATTGGAGAGAACCGTGGAAGTCCCAAAATTATTCCTGAAAAGGGAGTTCCAAATCCTAAGGGTTTATTATACTAAAAAAAAAATAGTCTCAATTTCTAATTGAAAAAAAATTGATTCACAATACTTGCGGGTTTTCAATTTCAAATTGCATCCCTTGGTCGTCTTAGACCATAATTTTGACTCCATCCTTCTTCCCACATATCATTTCTTATATAATGCCCTTTTGACACGTTTTGAAAACTCTTGTGTGGTTTGAATAATGTCTTTCTTCACGTGGTTGCACTTTTATTAAGTAGTGCATTATTCTCTTGGTGTCTTAATCATAGCTTATTCTACTAACGAACGATTTCAATTGTCTAAATTGCATTGAAAGGAACACTGAAAGCCCCCAAACTATTCTTGAAAACAGAATTCCAAATCAAAAGGGTTTCTACTCAAAAAAAGAGTCTCAATCTCTAACTTAAAAAATCTGACTCAAAAATTGAGTCCCCAGGTCTTCGTCGACCATAATTTTTCCTCCAACCTTCTTCCCACATATCAATTTCAAATTGCATCCCTTGGTCGTCTTAGACCATAATTTTGACTCCATCCTTCTTCCCACATATCATTTCTTATATAATGCCCTTTTGACACGTTTTGAAAACTCTTGTGTGGTTTGAATAATGTCTTTCTTCACGTGGTTGCACTTTTATTAAGTAGTGCATTATTCTCTTGGTGTCTTAATCATAGCTTATTCTACTAACGAACGATTTCAATTGTCTAAACTGCATTGAAAGGAACACTGAAAGCCCCCAAACTATTCTTGAATACAGAATTCCAAATCCAAAGGGTTTCTACTCAAAAAAAGAGTCTCAATCTCTAACTTAAAAAATCTGACTCAAAAATTGAGTCCCCAGGTCTTCGTCGACCATAATTTTTCCTCCAACCTTCTTCTCACATATCATTTCTTTTATAATGCCATTTTTAACATGTTCCTGCAGTCTTTTCTAGTATGAATAATGTCTTTCTTCACATAGTTGTACATTTTCTAAATAGTGCATTCTCTCGGTGTTTTTATCATTGCTTATTCTACCAATGAACCATTTCAATTGTCCAAAGTGTATTGGAGAGAACCGTGGAAGTTCCAAAATTATTCCTGAAAAGGGAGTTCCAAATCCTAAGGGTTTATTATACTAAAAAAAAATAGTCTCAATTTCTAATTGAAAAAAAATTGATTCACAATACTTGCGGGTTTTCAATTTCAAATTGCATCCCTTGGTCGTCTTCGACCATAATTTTGACTCCATCCTTCTTCCCACATATCATTTCTTATATAATTCTCATTTGACACGTTTTTAAAACTCTTGTGTGGTTTTAATAATGTCTTTCTTCACGTGGTTGTACTTTTATTAAGTAGTGCATTATTCTCTTGCTGTCTTAATCGTAGCTTATTCTACCAACGAACGATTTCAATTGTCTAAATTGCATTGAAAGGAACACTGAAAGCCCCAAAACTATTCTTGAAAACATAATTCCAAATACAAAGGGTTTCTACGCAAAAAAAGAGTCTCAATCTCTAACTTAAAAAATCTGACTCAAAAATTGCATCCCCTGGTCTTCGTCGACCATAATTTTTCCTCCAACCTTCTTCCCACATATCATTTCTTTTATAATGCCATTTTTAACATGTTCTTGCAGTCTTGTCTGGTACGAATAATGTCTTTCTTCACGTAGTTGTACTTTTTCTAAATAGTGCATTCTCTCGGTGTTTTTATCATTGCTTATTCTACCAATGAACCATTTCAATTGTCCAAAGTGCATTGGAGAGAACCGTGGAAGTCCCAAAATTATTCCTGAAAAGGGAGTTCCAAATCCTAAGGGTTTATTATACTAAAAAAAAAAAATAGTCTCAATTTCTAATTGAAAAAAAATTGATTCACAATACTTGCGGGTTTTCAATTTCAAATTGCATCCCTTGGTCGTCTTAGACCATAATTTTGACTCCATCCTTCTTCCCACATATCATTTCTTATATAATGCCCTTTTGACACGTTTTGAAAACTCTTGTGTGGTTTGAATAATGTCTTTCTTCACGTGGTTGCACTTTTTTTAAGTAGTGCATTATTCTCTTGGTGTCTTAATCATAGCTTATTCTACTTACGAACGATTTCAATTGTCTAAATTGAATTGAAAGGAACACTGAAAGCCCCAAAACTATTCTTGAAAACAGAATTCCAAATCCAAAGGGTTTCTACTCAAAAAAAGAGTCTCAATCTCTAACTTAAAAAATCTGACTCAAAAATTGAGTCCCCAGGTCTTCGTCGACCATAATTTTTCCTCCAACCTTCTTCCCACATATCATTTCTTTTATAATGCCATTTTTAACATGTTCCTGCAGTCTTTTCTGGTATGAATAATGTCTTTCTTCACGTAGTTGTACTTTTTCTAAGTAGTGCATTCTCTCGGTGTTTTTATCATTGCTTATTCTACCAATGAACCATTTCAATTGTCCAAAGTGTATTGGAGAGAACCGTGGAAGTCCCAAAATTATTCCTGAAAAGGGAGTTCCAAATCCTAAGGGTTTATTACACTAAAAAAAAAATAGTCTCAATTTCTAATTGAAAAAAAATTGATTCACAATACTTGCGGGTTTTCAATTTCAAATTGCATCCCTTGGTCGTCTTAGACCATAATTTTGACTCCATCCTTCTTCCCACATATCATTTCTTATATAATGCCCTTTTGACACGTTTTGAAAACTCTTGTGTGGTTTGAATAATGTCATTCTTCACGTGGTTGCACTTTTATTAAGTAGTGCATTATTCTCTTGGTGTCTTAATCATAGCTTATTCTACTAACGAACGATTTCAATTGTCTAAATTGCATTGAAAGGAACACTGAAAGCCCCCAAACTATTCTTGAAAACAGAATTCCAAATCAAAAGGGTTTCTACTCAAAAAAAGAGTCTCAATCTCTAACTTAAAAAATCTGACTCAAAAATTGAGTCCCCAGGTCTTCGTCGACCATAATTTTTCCTCCAACCTTCTTCCCACATATCAATTTCAAATTGCATCCCTTGGTCGTCTTAGACCATAATTTTGACTCCATCCTTCTTCCCACATATCATTTCTTATATAATGCCCTTTTGACACGTTTTGAAAACTCTTGTGTGGTTTGAATAATGTCTTTCTTCACGTGGTTGCACTTTTATTAAGTAGTGCATTATTCTCTTGGTGTCTTAATCATAGCTTATTCTACTAACGAACGATTTCAATTGTCTAAATTGCATTGAAAGGAACACTGAAAGCCCCCAAACTATTCTTGAAAACAGAATTCCAAATCAAAAGGGTTTCTACTCAAAAAAAGAGTCTCAATCTCTAACTTAAAAAATCTGACTCAAAAATTGAGTCCCCAGGTCTTCGTCGACCATAATTTTTCCTCCAACCTTCTTCCCACATATCAATTTCAAATTGCATCCCTTGGTCGTCTTAGACCATAATTTTGACTCCATCCTTCTTCCCACATATCATTTCTTATATAATGCCCTTTTGACACGTTTTGAAAACTCTTGTGTGGTTTGAATAATGTCTTTCTTCACGTGGTTGCACTTTTATTAAGTAGTGCATTATTCTCTTGGTGTCTTAATCATAGCTTATTCTACTAACGAACGATTTCAATTTTCTAAATTGCATTGAAAGGAACACTGAAAGCCCCCAAACTATTCTTGAATACAGAATTCCAAATCCAAAGGGTTTCTACTCAAAAAAGGAGTCTCAATCTCTAACTTAAAAAATCTGACTCAAAAATTGAGTCCCCAGGTCTTCGTCGACCATAATTTTTCCTCCAACCTTCTTCTCACATATCATTTCTTTTATAATGCCATTTTTAACATGTTCCTGCAGTCTTTTCTGGTATGAATAATGTCTTTCTTCACATAGTTGTACATTTTCTAAATAGTGCATTCTCTCGGTGTTTTTATCATTGCTTATTCTACCAATGAACCATTTCAATTGTCCAAAGTGTATTGGAGAGAACCGTGGAAGTCCCAAAATTATTCCTGAAAAGGGAGTTCCAAATCCTAAGGGTTTATTATACTAAAAAAAAATAGTCTCAATTTCTAATTGAAAAAAAATTGATTCACAATACTTGCGGGTTTTCAATTTCAAATTGCATCCCTTGGTCGTCTTAGACCATAATTTTGACTCCATCCTTCTTCCCACATATCATTTCTTATATAATGCCCTTTTCACACGTTTTGAAAACTCTTGTGTGGTTGGAATAATGTCTTTCTTCACGTGGTTGTACTTTTATTAAGTAGTGCATTATTCACGTAGTTGTACTTTTTTCTAAGTAGTGCATTCTCTCGGTGTTTTTATCATTGCTTATTCTACCAATGAACCATTTCAATTATCCAAAGTGTATTGGAGAGAACAGTGGAAGTCCCAAAATCATTCCTGAAAAGCGAGTTCCCAATCCTAAGGGTTTATTATACTAAAAAAAATAGTCTCAATTTCTAATTGAAAAAAAATTGATTCACAATACTTGCGGGTTTTCAATTTCAAATTGCATCCCTTGGTCGTCTTCGACCATAATTTTGACTCCATCCTTCTTCCCACATATCATTTCTTATATAATTCTCATTTGACACGTTTTTAAAACTCTTGTGTGGTTTTAATAATGTCTTTCTTCACGTGGTTGTACTTTTATTAAGTAGTGCATTATTCTCTTGCTGTCTGAATCGTAGCTTATTCTACCAACGAACGATTTCAATTGTCTAAATTGCATTGAAAGGAACACTGAAAGCCCCAAAACTATTCTTGAAAACATAATTCCAAATACAAAGGGTTTCTACGCAAAAAAAGAGTCTCAATCTCTAACTTAAAAAATCTGACTCAAAAAATTGCATCCCCTGGTCTTCGTCGACCATAATTTTTCCTCCAACCTTCTTCCCACATATCATTTCTTTTATAATGCCATTTTTAACATGTTCTTGCAGTCTTGTCTGGTACGAATAATGTCTTTCTTCACGTAGTTGTACTTTTTCTAAATAGTGCATTCTCTCGGTGTTTTTATCATTGCTTATTCTACCAATGAACCATTTCAATTGTCCAAAGTGTATTGGAGAGAACCGTGGAAGTCCCAAAATTATTCCTGAAAAGGGAGTTCCAAATCCTAAGGGTTTATTATACTAAAAAAAAAAAATAGTCTCAATTTCTAATTGAAAAAAAATTGATTCACAATACTTGCGGGTTTTCAATTTCAAATTGCATCCCTTGGTCGTCTTAGACCATAATTTTGACTCCATCCTTCTTCCCACATATCATTTCTTATATAATGCCCTTTTGACACGTTTTGAAAACTCTTGTGTGGTTTGAATAATGTCTTTCTTCACGTGGTTGCACTTTTATTATGTAGTGCATTATTCTCTTGGTGTCTTAATCATAGCTTATTCTACCAACGAACGATTTCAATTGTCTAAATTGCATTGAAAGGAACACTGAAAGCCCCAAAACTATTCTTGAAAACAGAATTCCAAATCCAAAGGGTTTCTACGCAAAAAAAGAGTCTCAATCTCTAACTTAAAAAATCTGACTCAAAAATTGCATCCCCTGGTCTTCGTCGACCATAATTTTTCCTCCAACCTTCTTCCCACATATCATTTCTTTTATAATGCCATTTTTAACATGTTCTTGCAGTCTTGTCTGGTACGAATAATGTCTTTCTTCACGTAGTTGTACTTTTTCTAAGTAGTGCATTCTCTCGGTGTTTTTATCATTGCTTATTCTACCAATGAACCATTTCAATTGTCCAAAGTGTATTGGAGAGAACAGTGGAAGTCCCAAAATCATTCCTGAAAAGCGAGTTCCCAATCCTAAGGGTTTATTATACTAAAAAAATAGTCTCAATTTCTAATTGAAAAAAAATTGATTCACAATACTTGCGGGTTTCCAATTTCAAATTGCATCCCTTGGTCGTCTTCGACCATAATTTTGACTCCATCCTTCTTCCCACATATCATTTCTTATATAATTCTCATTTGACAGGTTTTGAAAACTCTTGTGTGGTTTTAATAATGTCTTTCTTCACGTGGTTGTACTTTTATTAAGTAGTGCATTATTCACGTAGTTGTACTTTTTTCTAAGTAGTGCATTCTCTCGGTGTTTTTATCATTGCTTATTCTACCAATGAACCATTTCAATTATCCAAAGTGTATTGGAGAGAACAGTGGAAGTCCCAAAATCATTCCTGAAAAGCGAGTTCCAAATCCTAAGGGTTTATTATACTAAAAAAAATAGTCTCAATTTCTAATTGAAAAAAAATTGATTCACAATACTTGCGGGTTTTCAATTTCAAATTGCATCCCTTGGTCGTCTTCGACCATAATTTTGACTCCATCCTTCTTCCCACATATCATTTCTTATATAATTCTCATTTGACACGTTTTTAAAACTCTTGTGTGGTTTTAATAATGTCTTTCTTCACGTGGTTGTACTTTTATTAAGTAGTGCATTATTCTCTTGGTGTCTTAATCGTAGCTTATTCTACCAACGAACGATTTCAATTGTCTAAATTGCATTGAAAGGAACACTGAAAGCCCCAAAACTATTCTTGAAAACGGAATTCCAAATCCAAAGGATTTCTACGCAAAAATAGAGTCTCAATCTCTAACTTAAAAAATCTGACTCAAAAATTGCATCCCCTGGTCTTCGTCGACCATAATTTTTCCTCCAACCTTCTTCCCACATATCATTTCTTTTATAATGCCATTTTTAACATGTTCTTGCAGTCTTGTCTGGTACGAATAATGTCTTTCTTCACGTAGTTGTACTTTTTCTAAGTAGTGCATTCTCTCGGTGTTTTTATCATTGCTTATTCTACCAATGAACCATTTCAATTGTCCAAAGTGTATTGGAGAGAACCGTGGAAGTCCCAAAATTATTCCTGAAAAGGGAGTTCCAAATCCTGAGGGTTTATTATACTAAAAAAAAAATAGTCTCAATTTCTAATTGAAAAAAAATTGATTCACAATACTTGCGGGTTTTCAATTTCAAATTGCATCCCTTGGTCGTCTTAGACCATAATTTTGACTCCATTCTTCTTCCCACATATCATTTCTTATATAATGCCCCTTTGACACGTTTTGAAAACTCTTGTGTGGTTTGAATAATGTCTTTCTTCACGTGGTTGTACTTTTATTAAGTAGTGCATTATTCACGTAGTTGTACTTTTTTCTAAGTAGTGCATTCTCTCGGTGTTTTTATCATTGCTTATTCTACCAATGAACCATTTCAATTATCCAAAGTGTATTGGAGAGAACAGTGGAAGTCCCAAAATCATTCCTGAAAAGCGAGTTCCCAATCCTAAGGGTTTATTATACTAAAAAAAATAGTCTCAATTTCTAATTGAAAAAAAATTGATTCACAATACTTGCGGGTTTTCAATTTCAAATTGCATCCCTTGGTCGTCTTCGACCATAATTTTGACTCCATCCTTCTTCCCACATATCATTTCTTATATAATTCTCATTTGACACGTTTTTAAAACTCTTGTGTGGTTTTAATAATGTCTTTCTTCACGTGGTTGTACTTTTATTAAGTAGTGCATTATTCTCTTGGTGTCTTAATCGTAGCTTATTCTACCAACGAACGATTTCAATTGTCTAAATTGCATTGAAAGGAACACTGAAAGCCCCAAAACTATTCTTGAAAACGGAATTCCAAATCCAAAGGATTTCTACGCAAAAAAAGAGTCTCAATCTCTAACTTAAAAAATCTGACTCAAAAATTGCATCCCCTGGTCTTCGTCGACCATAATTTTTCCTCCAACCTTCTTCCCACATATCATTTCTTTTATAATGCCATTTTTAACATGTTCTTGCAGTCTTGTCTGGTACGAATAATGTCTTTCTTCACGTAGTTGTACTTTTTCTAAGTAGTGCATTCTCTCGGAGTTTTTATCATTGCTTATTCTACCAATGAACCATTTCAATTGTCCAAAGTGTATTGGAGAGAACAGTGGAAGTCCCAAAATCATTCCTGAAAAGCGAGTTCCCAATCCTAAGGGTTTATTATACTAAAAAAAATAGTCTCAATTTCTAATTGAAAAAAAATTGATTCACAATACTTGCGGGTTTTCAATTTCAAATTGCATCCCTTGGTCGTCTTCGACCATAATTTTGACTCCATCCTTCTTCCCACATATCATTTCTTATATAATTCTCATTTGACAGGTTTTGAAAACTCTTGTGTGGTTTTAATAATGTCTTTCTTCACGTGGTTGTACTTTTATTAAGTAGTGCATTATTCACGTAGTTGTACTTTTTTCTAAGTAGTGCATTCTCTCGGTGTTTTTATCATTGCTTATTCTACCAATGAACCATTTCAATTATCCAAAGTGTATTGGAGAGAACAGTGGAAGTCCCAAAATCATTCCTGAAAAGCGAGTTCCCAATCCTAAGGGTTTATTATACTAAAAAAAATAGTCTCAATTTCTAATTGAAAAAAAATTGATTCACAATACTTGCGGGTTTTCAATTTCAAATTGCATCCCTTGGTCGTCTTCGACCATAATTTTGACTCCATCCTTCTTCCCACATATCATTTCTTATATAATTCTCATTTGACACGTTTTTAAAACTCTTGTGTGGTTTTAATAATGTCTTTCTTCACGTGGTTGTACTTTTATTAAGTAGTGCATTATTCTCTTGGTGTCTTAATCGTAGCTTATTCTACCAACGAACGATTTCAATTGTCTAAATTGCATTGAAAGGAACACTGAAAGCCCCAAAACTATTCTTGAAAACGGAATTCCAAATCCAAAGGATTTCTACGCAAAAAAAGAGTCTCAATCTCTAACTTAAAAAATCTGACTCAAGAATTGCATCCCCTGGTCTTCGTCGACCATAATTTTTCCTCCAACCTTGTTCCCACATATCATTTCTTTTATAATGCCATTTTTAACATGTTCTTGCAGTCTTGTCTGCTACGAATAATGTCTTTCTTCACGTAGTTGTACTTTTTCTAAGTAGTGCATTCTCTCGGTGTTTTTATCATTGCTTATTCTATCAATGAACCATTTCAATTGTCCAAAGTGTATTGGAGAGAACAGTGGAAGTCCCAAAATCATTCCTGAAAAGCGAGTTCCCAATCCTAAGGGTTTATTATACTAAAAAAAATAGTCTCAATTTCTAATTGAAAAAAAATTGATTCACAATACTTGCGGGTTTTCAATTTCAAATTGCATCCCTTGGTCGTCTTCGACCATAATTTTGACTCCATCCTTCTTCCCACATATCATTTCTTATATAATTCTCATTTGACAGGTTTTGAAAACTCTTGTGTGGTTTTAATAATGTCTTTCTTCACGTGGTTGTACTTTTATTAAGTAGTGCATTATTCACGTAGTTGTACTTTTTTCTAAGTAGTGCATTCTCTCGGTGTTTTTATCATTGCTTATTCTACCAATGAACCATTTCAATTATCCAAAGTGTATTGGAGAGAACAGTGGAAGTCCCAAAATCATTCCTGAAAAGCGAGTTCCCAATCCTAAGGGTTTATTATACTAAAAAAAATAGTCTCAATTTCTAATTGAAAAAAAATTGATTCACAATACTTGCGGGTTTTCAATTTCAAATTGCATCCCTTGGTCGTCTTCGACCATAATTTTGACTCCATCCTTCTTCCCACATATCATTTCTTATATAATTCTCATTTGACACGTTTTTAAAACTCTTGTGTGGTTTTAATAATGTCTTTCTTCACGTGGTTGTACTTTTATTAAGTAGTGCATTATTCTCTTGGTGTCTTAATCGTAGCTTATTCTACCAACGAACGATTTCAATTGTCTAAATTGCATTGAAAGGAACACTGAAAGCCCCAAAACTATTCTTGAAAACGGAATTCCAAATCCAAAGGATTTCTACGCAAAAAAAGAGTCTCAATCTCTAACTTAAAAAATCTGACTCAAAAATTGCATCCCCTGGTCTTCGTCGACCATAATTTTTCCTCCAACCTTCTTCCCACATATCATTTCTTTTATAATGCCATTTTTAACATGTTCTTGCAGTCTTGTCTGGTACGAATAATGTCTTTCTTCACGTAGTTGTACTTTTTCTAAGTAGTGCATTCTCTCGGAGTTTTTATCATTGCTTATTCTACCAATGAACCATTTCAATTGTCCAAAGTGTATTGGAGAGAACAGTGGAAGTCCCAAAATCATTCCTGAAAAGCGAGTTCCCAATCCTAAGGGTTTATTATACTAAAAAAAATAGTCTCAATTTCTAATTGAAAAAAAATTGATTCACAATACTTGCGGGTTTTCAATTTCAAATTGCATCCCTTGGTCGTCTTCGACCATAATTTTGACTCCATCCTTCTTCCCACATATCATTTCTTATATAATTCTCATTTGACAGGTTTTGAAAACTCTTGTGTGGTTTTAATAATGTCTTTCTTCACGTGGTTGTACTTTTATTAAGTAGTGCATTATTCACGTAGTTGTACTTTTTTCTAAGTAGTGCATTCTCTCGGTGTTTTTATCATTGCTTATTCTACCAATGAACCATTTCAATTATCCAAAGTGTATTGGAGAGAACAGTGGAAGTCCCAAAATCATTCCTGAAAAGCGAGTTCCCAATCCTAAGGGTTTATTATACTAAAAAAAATAGTCTCAATTTCTAATTGAAAAAAAATTGATTCACAATACTTGCGGGTTTTCAATTTCAAATTGCATCCCTTGGTCGTCTTCGACCATAATTTTGACTCCATCCTTCTTCCCACATATCATTTCTTATATAATTCTCATTTGACACGTTTTTAAAACTCTTGTGTGGTTTTAATAATGTCTTTCTTCACGTGGTTGTACTTTTATTAAGTAGTGCATTATTCTCTTGGTGTCTTAATCGTAGCTTATTCTACCAACGAACGATTTCAATTGTCTAAATTGCATTGAAAGGAACACTGAAAGCCCCAAAACTATTCTTGAAAACGGAATTCCAAATCCAAAGGATTTCTACGCAAAAAAAGAGTCTCAATCTCTAACTTAAAAAATCTGACTCAAAAATTGCATCCCCTGGTCTTCGTCGACCATAATTTTTCCTCCAACCTTCTTCCCACATATCATTTCTTTTATAATGCCATTTTTAACATGTTCTTGCAGTCTTGTCTGGTACGAATAATGTCTTTCTTCACGTAGTTGTACTTTTTCTAAGTAGTGCATTCTCTCGGTGTTTTTATCATTGCTTATTCTACCAATGAACCATTTCAATTGTCCAAAGTGTATTGGAGAGAACAGTGGAAGTCCCAAAATCATTCCTGAAAAGCGAGTTCCCAATCCTAAGGGTTTATTATACTAAAAAAAATAGTCTCAATTTCTAATTGAAAAAAAATTGATTCACAATACTTGCGGGTTTTCAATTTCAAATTGCATCCCTTGGTCGTCTTCGACCATAATTTTGACTCCATCCTTCTTCCCACATATCATTTCTTATATAATTCTCATTTGACACGTTTTTAAAACTCTTGTGTGGTTTTAATAATGTCTTTCTTCACGTGGTTGTACTTTTATTAAGTAGTGCATTATTCTCTTGGTGTCTTAATCGTAGCTTATTCTACCAACGAACGATTTCAATTGTCTAAATTGCATTGAAAGGAACACTGAAAGCCCCAAAACTATTCTTGAAAACGGAATTCCAAATCCAAAGGATTTCTACGCAAAAAAAGAGTCTCAATCTCTAACTTAAAAAATCTGACTCAAAAATTGCATCCCCTGGTCTTCGTCGACCATAATTTTTCCTCCAACCTTCTTCCCACATATCATTTCTTTTATAATGCCATTTTTAACATGTTCTTGCAGTCTTGTCTGGTACGAATAATGTCTTTCTTCACGTAGTTGTACTTTTTCTAAGTAGTGCATTCTCTCGGAGTTTTTATCATTGCTTATTCTACCAATGAACCATTTCAATTGTCCAAAGTGTATTGGAGAGAACAGTGGAAGTCCCAAAATCATTCCTGAAAAGCGAGTTCCCAATCCTAAGGGTTTATTATACTAAAAAAAATAGTCTCAATTTCTAATTGAAAAAAAATTGATTCACAATACTTGCGGGTTTTCAATTTCAAATTGCATCCCTTGGTCGTCTTCGACCATAATTTTGACTCCATCCTTCTTCCCACATATCATTTCTTATATAATTCTCATTTGACAGGTTTTGAAAACTCTTGTGTGGTTTTAATAATGTCTTTCTTCACGTGGTTGTACTTTTATTAAGTAGTGCATTATTCACGTAGTTGTACTTTTTTCTAAGTAGTGCATTCTCTCGGTTTTTTTATCATTGCTTATTCTACCAATGAACCATTTCAATTATCCAAAGTGTATTGGAGAGAACAGTGGAAGTCCCAAAATCATTCCTGAAAAGCGAGTTCCCAATCCTAAGGGTTTATTATACTAAAAAAAATAGTCTCAATTTCTAATTGAAAAAAAATTGATTCACAATACTTGCGGGTTTTCAATTTCAAATTGCATCCCTTGGTCGTCTTCGACCATAATTTTGACTCCATCCTTCTTCCCACATATCATTTCTTATATAATTCTCATTTGACACGTTTTTAAAACTCTTGTGTGGTTTTAATAATGTCTTTCTTCACGTGGTTGTACTTTTATTAAGTAGTGCATTATTCTCTTGGTGTCTTAATCGTAGCTTATTCTACCAACGAACGATTTCAATTGTCTAAATTGCATTGAAAGGAACACTGAAAGCCCCAAAACTATTCTTGAAAACGGAATTCCAAATCCAAAGGATTTCTACGCAAAAAAAGAGTCTCAATCTCTAACTTAAAAAATCTGACTCAAAAATTGCATCCCCTGGTCTTCGTCGACCATAATTTTTCCTCCAACCTTCTTCCCACATATCATTTCTTTTATAATGCCATTTTTAACATGTTCTTGCAGTCTTGTCTGGTACGAATAATGTCTTTCTTCACGTAGTTGTACTTTTTCTAAGTAGTGCATTCTCTCGGTGTTTTTATCATTGCTTATTCTACCAATGAACCATTTCAATTGTCCAAAGTGTATTGGAGAGAACAGTGGAAGTCCCAAAATCATTCCTGAAAAGCGAGTTCCCAATCCTAAGGGTTTATTATACTAAAAAAAATAGTCTCAATTTCTAATTGAAAAAAAATTGATTCACAATACTTGCGGGTTTTCAATTTCAAATTGCATCCCTTGGTCGTCTTCGACCATAATTTTGACTCCATCCTTCTTCCCACATATCATTTCTTATATAATTCTCATTTGACACGTTTTTAAAACTCTTGTGTGGTTTTAATAATGTCTTTCTTCACGTGGTTGTACTTTTATTAAGTAGTGCATTATTCTCTTGGTGTCTTAATCGTAGCTTATTCTACCAACGAACGATTTCAATTGTCTAAATTGCATTGAAAGGAACACTGAAAGCCCCAAAACTATTCTTGAAAACGGAATTCCAAATCCAAAGGATTTCTACGCAAAAAAAGAGTCTCAATCTCTAACTTAAAAAATCTGACTCAAAAATTGCATCCCCTGGTCTTCGTCGACCATAATTTTTCCTCCAACCTTCTTCCCACATATCATTTCTTTTATAATGCCATTTTTAACATGTTCTTGCAGTCTTGTCTGGTACGAATAATGTCTTTCTTCACGTAGTTGTACTTTTTCTAAGTAGTGCATTCTCTCGGAGTTTTTATCATTGCTTATTCTACCAATGAACCATTTCAATTGTCCAAAGTGTATTGGAGAGAACAGTGGAAGTCCCAAAATCATTCCTGAAAAGCGAGTTCCCAATCCTAAGGGTTTATTATACTAAAAAAAATAGTCTCAATTTCTAATTGAAAAAAAATTGATTCACAATACTTGCGGGTTTTCAATTTCAAATTGCATCCCTTGGTCGTCTTCGACCATAATTTTGACTCCATCCTTCTTCCCACATATCATTTCTTATATAATTCTCATTTGACAGGTTTTGAAAACTCTTGTGTGGTTTTAATAATGTCTTTCTTCACGTGGTTGTACTTTTATTAAGTAGTGCATTATTCACGTAGTTGTACTTTTTTCTAAGTAGTGCATTCTCTCGGTGTTTTTATCATTGCTTATTCTACCAATGAACCATTTCAATTATCCAAAGTGTATTGGAGAGAACAGTGGAAGTCCCAAAATCATTCCTGAAAAGCGAGTTCCCAATCCTAAGGGTTTATTATACTAAAAAAAATAGTCTCAATTTCTAATTGAAAAAAAATTGATTCACAATACTTGCGGGTTTTCAATTTCAAATTGCATCCCTTGGTCGTCTTCGACCATAATTTTGACTCCATCCTTCTTCCCACATATCATTTCTTATATAATTCTCATTTGACACGTTTTTAAAACTCTTGTGTGGTTTTAATAATGTCTTTCTTCACGTGGTTGTACTTTTATTAAGTAGTGCATTATTCTCTTGGTGTCTTAATCGTAGCTTATTCTACCAACGAACGATTTCAATTGTCTAAATTGCATTGAAAGGAACACTGAAAGCCCCAAAACTATTCTTGAAAACGGAATTCCAAATCCAAAGGATTTCTACGCAAAAAAAGAGTCTCAATCTCTAACTTAAAAAATCTGACTCAAAAATTGCATCCCCTGGTCTTCGTCGACCATAATTTTTCCTCCAACCTTCTTCCCACATATCATTTCTTTTATAATGCCATTTTTAACATGTTCTTGCAGTCTTGTCTGGTACGAATAATGTCTTTCTTCACGTAGTTGTACTTTTTCTAAGTAGTGCATTCTCTCGGTGTTTTTATCATTGCTTATTCTACCAATGAACCATTTCAATTGTCCAAAGTGTATTGGAGAGAACAGTGGAAGTCCCAAAATCATTCCTGAAAAGCGAGTTCCCAATCCTAAGGGTTTATTATACTAAAAAAAATAGTCTCAATTTCTAATTGAAAAAAAATTGATTCACAATACTTGCGGGTTTTCAATTTCAAATTGCATCCCTTGGTCGTCTTCGACCATAATTTTGACTCCATCCTTCTTCCCACATATCATTTCTTATATAATTCTCATTTGACACGTTTTTAAAACTCTTGTGTGGTTTTAATAATGTCTTTCTTCACGTGGTTGTACTTTTATTAAGTAGTGCATTATTCTCTTGGTGTCTTAATCGTAGCTTATTCTACCAACGAACGATTTCAATTGTCTAAATTGCATTGAAAGGAACACTGAAAGCCCCAAAACTATTCTTGAAAACGGAATTCCAAATCCAAAGGATTTCTACGCAAAAAAAGAGTCTCAATCTCTAACTTAAAAAATCTGACTCAAAAATTGCATCCCCTGGTCTTCGTCGACCATAATTTTTCCTCCAACCTTCTTCCCACATATCATTTCTTTTATAATGCCATTTTTAACATGTTCTTGCAGTCTTGTCTGGTACGAATAATGTCTTTCTTCACGTAGTTGTACTTTTTCTAAGTAGTGCATTCTCTCGGTGTTTTTATCATTGCTTATTCTACCAATGAACCATTTCAATTGTCCAAAGTGTATTGGAGAGAACAGTGGAAGTCCCAAAATCATTCCTGAAAAGCGAGTTCCCAATCCTAAGGGTTTATTATACTAAAAAAAATAGTCTCAATTTCTAATTGAAAAAAAATTGATTCACAATACTTGCGGGTTTTCAATTTCAAATTGCATCCCTTGGTCGTCTTCGACCATAATTTTGACTCCATCCTTCTTCCCACATATCATTTCTTATATAATTCTCATTTGACACGTTTTTAAAACTCTTGTGTGGTTTTAATAATGTCTTTCTTCACGTGGTTGTACTTTTATTAAGTAGTGCATTATTCTCTTGGTGTCTTAATCGTAGCTTATTCTACCAACGAACGATTTCAATTGTCTAAATTGCATTGAAAGGAACACTGAAAGCCCCAAAACTATTCTTGAAAACGGAATTCCAAATCCAAAGGATTTCTACGCAAAAAAAGAGTCTCAATCTCTAACTTAAAAAATCTGACTCAAAAATTGCATCCCCTGGTCTTCGTCGACCATAATTTTTCCTCCAACCTTCTTCCCACATATCATTTCTTTTATAATGCCATTTTTAACATGTTCTTGCAGTCTTGTCTGGTACGAATAATGTCTTTCTTCACGTAGTTGTACTTTTTCTAAGTAGTGCATTCTCTCGGTGTTTTTATCATTGCTTATTCTACCAATGAACCATTTCAATTGTCCAAAGTGTATTGGAGAGAACCGTGGAAGTCCCAAAATTATTCCTGAAAAGGGAGTTCCAAATCCTAAGGGTTTATTATACTAAAAAAAAAATAGTCTCAATTTCTAATTGAAAAAAAATTGATTCACAATACTTGCGGGTTTTCAATTTCAAATTGCATCCCTTGGTCGTCTTAGACCATAATTTTGACTCCATTCTTCTTCCCACATATCATTTCTTATATAATGCCCCTTTGACACGTTTTGAAAACTCTTGTGTGGTTTGAATAATGTCTTTCTTCACGTGGTTGTACTTTTATTAAGTAGTGCATTATTCTCTTGGTGTCTTAATCGTAGCTTATTCTACTAACGAACGATTTCAATTGTCTAAATTGCATTGAAAGGAACACTGAAAGCCCCCAAACTATTCTTGTAAACAGAATTCCAAATCCAATGGGTTTCTACTCAAAAAAAGAGTCTCAATCTCTAAGTTAAAAAATCTGACTCAAAAATTGAGTCCCCAGGTCTTCGTCGACCATAATTTTTCCTCCAACCTTCTTCCCACATATCATTTCTTTTATAATGCCATTTTTAACATGTTCCAGTAGTCTTTTCTGGTATGAATAATGTCTTTCTTCACGTAGTTGTACTTTTTCTAAGTAGTGCATTCTCTCGGTGTTTTTATCGTTGCTTATTCTACCAATGAACCGTTTCAATTGTCCAAAGTGTATTGGAGAGAACCGTGGAAGTCCCAAAATTATTCCTGAAAAGGGAGTTCCAAATCCTAAGGGTTTATTATACTAAAAAAAAAATAGTCTCAATTTCTAATTGAAAAAAAATTGATTCACAATACTTGCGGGTTTTCAATTTCAAATTGCATCCCTTGGTCGTCTTAGACCATAATTTTGACTCCATCCTTCTTCCCACATATCATTTCTTATATAATGCCCTTTTGACACGTTTTGAAAACTCTTGTGTGGTTTGAATAATGTCTTTCTTCACGTGGTTGCACTTTTATTAAGTAGTGCATTATTCTCTTGGTGTCTTGATCATAGCTTATTCTACTAACGAACGATTTCAATTGTCTAAATTGCATTGAAAGGAACACTGAAAGCCCCCAAACTATTCTTGAAAACAGAATTCCAAATCCAAAGGGTTTCTACTCAAAAAAAGAGTCTCAATCTCTAACTTAAAAAATCTGACTCAAAAATTGAGTCCCCAGGTCTTCGTCGACCATAATTTTTCCTCCAACCTTCTTCCCACATATCATTTCTTTTATAATGCCATTTTTAACATGTTCCTGCAGTCTTTTCTGGTATGAATAATGTCTTTCTTCACGTAGTTGTACTTTTTCTAAGTAGTGCATTCTCTCGGTGTTTTTATCATTGCTTATTCTACCAATGAACCGTTTCAATTGTCCAAAGTGTATTGGAGAGAACCGTGGAAGTCCCAAAATTATTCCTGAAAAGGGAGTTCCAAATCCTAAGGGTTTATTATACTAAAAAAAAATAGTCTCAATTTCTAATTGAAAAAAAATTGATTCACAATACTTGCGGGTTTTCAATTTCAAATTGCATCCCTTGGTCGTCTTCGACCATAATTTTGACTCCATCCTTCTTCCCACATATCATTTCTTGTATAATTCTCATTTGACACGTTTTTAAAACTCTTGTGTGGTTTTAATAATGTCTTTCTTCACGTGGTTGTACTTTTATTAAGTAGTGCATTATTCTCTTGGTGTCTTAATCGTAGCTTATTCTACCAACGAACGATTTCAATTGTCTAAATTGCATTGAAAGGAACACTGAAAGCCCCAAAACTATTCTTGAAAACATAATTCCAAATACAAAGGGTTTCTACGCAAAAAAAGAGTCTCAATCTCTAACTTAAAAAATCTGACTCAAAAATTGCATCCCCTGGTCTTCGTCGACCATAATTTTTCCTCCAACCTTCTTCCCACATATCATTTCTTTTATAATGCCATTTTTAACATGTTCTTGCAATCTTGTCTGGTACGAATAATGTCTTTCTTCACGTAGTTGTACTTTTTCTAAGTAGTTCATTCTCTCGGTGTTTTTATCATTGCTTATTCTACCAATGAACCATTTCAATTGTCCAAAGTGTATTGGAGAGAACCGTGGAAGTCCCAAAATTATTCCTGAAAAGGGAGTTCCAAATCCTAAGGGTTTACTATACTAAAAAAAAAAAATAGTCTCAATTTCTAATTGAAAAAAAATTGATTCACAATACTTGCGGGTTTTCAATTTCAAATTGCATCCCTTGGTCGTCTTAGACCATAATTTTGACTCCATCCTTCTTCCCACATATCATTTCTTATATAATGCCCGTTTGACACGTTTTGAAAACTCTTGTGTGGTTTGAATAATGTCTTTCTTCACGTGGTTGCACTTTTATTAAGTAGTGCATTATTCTCTTGGTGTCTTAATCATAGCTTATTCTACTAACGAACGATTTCAATTGTCTAAATTGCATTGAAAGGAACACTGAAAGCCCCAAAACTATTCTTGAAAACAGAATTCCAAATCCAAAGGGTTTCTACTCAAAAAAAGAGTCTCAATCTCTAACTTAAAAAATCTGACTCAAAAATTGAGTCCCCAGGTCTTCGTCGACCATAATTTTTCCTTGAACCTTCTTCCCACATATCATTTCTTTTATAATGCCATTTTTAACATGTTCCTGCAGTCTTTTCTGGTACGAATAATGTCTTTCTTCACGTAGTTATACTTTTTCTAAGTAGTGCATTCTCTCGTTGTTTTTATCATATCTTATTCTACCAATGAACCATTTCAATTGTCCAAAGTGTATTGGAGAGAACCGTGGAAGTCCCAAAATTATTCCTGAAAAGGGAGTTCCAAATCCTAAGGGTTTATTATACTAAAAAAAAAAATAGTCTCAATTTCTAATTGAAAAAAAATTGATTCACAATACTTGCGGGTTTTCAATTTCAAATTGCATCCCTTGGTCGTCTTAGACCATAATTTTGACTCCATTATTCTTCCCACATATCATTTCTTATATAATGCCCTTTTGACACGTTTTGAAAACTCTTGTGTGGTTTGAATAATGTCTTTCTTCACGTGGTTGTACTTTTATTAAGTAGTGCATTATTCACGTAGTTGTACTTTTTTCTAAGTAGTGCATTCTCTTGGTGTTTTTATCATTGCTTATTCTACCAATGAACCATTTCAATTATCCAAAGTGTATTGGAGAGAACAGTGGAAGTCCCAAAATCATTCCTGAAAAGCGAGTTCCCAATCCTAAGGGTTTATTATACTAAAAAAAATAGTCTCAATTTCTAATTGAAAAAAAATTGATTCACAATACTTGCGGGTTTTCAATTTCAAATTGCATCCCTTGGTCGCCTTCGACCATAATTTTGACTCCATCCTTCTTCCCACATATCATTTCTTATATAATTCTCATTTCACACGTTTTTAAAACTCTTGTGTGGTTTTAATAATGTCTTTCTTCACGTGGTTGTACTTTTATTATGTAGTGCATTATTCTCTTGGTTTCGTGATCGTAGCTTATTCTACCAACGAACGATTTCAATTGTCTAAATTGCATTGAAAGGAAAACTGAAAGCCCCAAAACTATTCTTGAAAACAGAATTCCAAATCCAAAGGGTTTCTACGCAAAAAAAGAGTCTCAATCTCTAACTTAAAAAATCTGACTCAAAAATTGCATCCCCTGGTCTTCGTCGACCATAATTTTTCCTCCAACCTTCTTCCCACATATCATTTCTTTTATAATGCCATTTTTAACATGTTCTTGCAATCTTGTCTGGTACGAATAATGTCTTTCTTCACGTAGTTGTACTTTTTCTAAGTAGTTCATTCTCTCGGTGTTTTTATCATTGCTTATTCTACCAATGAACCATTTCAATTGTCCAAAGTGTATTGGAGAGAACCGTGGAAGTCCCAAAATTATTCCTGAAAAGGGAGTTCCAAATCCTAAGGGTTTACTATACTAAAAAAAAAAAATAGTCTCAATTTCTAATTGAAAAAAAATTGATTCACAATACTTGCGGGTTTTCAATTTCAAATTGCATCCCTTGGTCGTCTTAGACCATAATTTTGACTCCATCCTTCTTCCCACATATCATTTCTTATATAATGCCCTTTTGACACGTTTTGAAAACTCTTGTGTGGTTTGAATAATGTCTTTCTTCACGTGGTTGCACTTTTATTAAGTAGTGCATTATTCTCTTGGTGTCTTAATCATAGCTTATTCTACTAACGAACGATTTCAATTGTCTAAATTGCATTGAAAGGAACACTGAAAGCCCCAAAACTATTCTTGAAAACAGAATTCCAAATCCAAAGGGTTTCTACTCAAAAAAAGAGTCTCAATCTCTAACTTAAAAAATCTGACTCAAAAATTGAGTCCCCAGGTCTTCGTCGACCATAATTTTTCCTCGAACCTTCTTCCCACATATCATTTCTTTTATAATGCCATTTTTAACATGTTCCTGCAGTCTTTTCTGGTACGAATAATGTCTTTCTTCACGTAGTTATACTTTTTCTAAGTAGTGCATTCTCTCGTTGTTTTTATCATATCTTATTCTACCAATGAACCATTTCAATTGTCCAAAGTGTATTGGAGAGAACCGTGGAAGTCCCAAAATTATTCCTGAAAAGGGAGTTCCAAATCCTAAGGGTTTATTATACTAAAAAAAAAAATAGTCTCAATTTCTAATTGAAAAAAAATTGATTCACAATACTTGCGGGTTTTCAATTTCAAATTGCATCCCTTGGTCGTCTTAGACCATAATTTTGACTCCATTATTCTTCCCACATATCATTTCTTATATAATGCCCTTTTGACACGTTTTGAAAACTCTTGTGTGGTTTGAATAATGTCTTTCTTCACGTGGTTGTACTTTTATTAAGTAGTGCATTATTCACGTAGTTGTACTTTTTTCTAAGTAGTGCATTCTCTTGGTGTTTTTATCATTGCTTATTCTACCAATGAACCATTTCAATTATCCAAAGTGTATTGGAGAGAACAGTGGAAGTCCCAAAATCATTCCTGAAAAGCGAGTTCCCAATCCTAAGGGTTTATTATACTAAAAAAAATAGTCTCAATTTCTAATTGAAAAAAAATTGATTCACAATACTTGCGGGTTTTCAATTTCAAATTGCATCCCTTGGTCGCCTTCGACCATAATTTTGACTCCATCCTTCTTCCCACATATCATTTCTTATATAATTCTCATTTCACACGTTTTTAAAACTCTTGTGTGGTTTTAATAATGTCTTTCTTCACGTGGTTGTACTTTTATTATGTAGTGCATTATTCTCTTGGTTTCGTGATCGTAGCTTATTCTACCAACGAACGATTTCAATTGTCTAAATTGCATTGAAAGGAAAACTGAAAGCCCCAAAACTATTCTTGAAAACAGAATTCCAAATCCAAAGGGTTTCTACGCAAAAAAAGAGTCTCAATCTCTAACTTAAAAAATCTGACTCAAAAATTGCATCCCCTGGTCTTCGTCGACCATAATTTTTCCTCCAACCTTCTTCCCACATATCATTTCTTTTATAATGCCATTTTTAACATGTTCTTGCAATCTTGTCTGGTACGAATAATGTCTTTCTTCACGTAGTTGTACTTTTTCTAAGTAGTTCATTCTCTCGGTGTTTTTATCATTGCTTATTCTACCAATGAACCATTTCAATTGTCCAAAGTGTATTGGAGAGAACCGTGGAAGTCCCAAAATTATTCCTGAAAAGGGAGTTCCAAATCCTAAGGGTTTACTATACTAAAAAAAAAAAATAGTCTCAATTTCTAATTGAAAAAAAATTGATTCACAATACTTGCGGGTTTTCAATTTCAAATTGCATCCCTTGGTCGTCTTAGACCATAATTTTGACTCCATCCTTCTTCCCACATATCATTTCTTATATAATGCCCTTTTGACACGTTTTGAAAACTCTTGTGTGGTTTGAATAATGTCTTTCTTCACGTGGTTGCACTTTTATTAAGTAGTGCATTATTCTCTTGGTGTCTTAATCATAGCTTATTCTACTAACGAACGATTTCAATTGTCTAAATTGCATTGAAAGGAACACTGAAAGCCCCAAAACTATTCTTGAAAACAGAATTCCAAATCCAAAGGGTTTCTACTCAAAAAAAGAGTCTCAATCTCTAACTTAAAAAATCTGACTCAAAAATTGAGTCCCCAGGTCTTCGTCGACCATAATTTTTCCTCGAACCTTCTTCCCACATATCATTTCTTTTATAATGCCATTTTTAACATGTTCCTGCAGTCTTTTCTGGTACGAATAATGTCTTTCTTCACGTAGTTATACTTTTTCTAAGTAGTGCATTCTCTCGTTGTTTTTATCATATCTTATTCTACCAATGAACCATTTCAATTGTCCAAAGTGTATTGGAGAGAACCGTGGAAGTCCCAAAATTATTCCTGAAAAGGGAGTTCCAAATCCTAAGGGTTTATTATACTAAAAAAAAAAATAGTCTCAATTTCTAATTGAAAAAAAATTGATTCACAATACTTGCGGGTTTTCAATTTCAAATTGCATCCCTTGGTCGTCTTAGACCATAATTTTGACTCCATTATTCTTCCCACATATCATTTCTTATATAATGCCCTTTTGACACGTTTTGAAAACTCTTGTGTGGTTTGAATAATGTCTTTCTTCACGTGGTTGTACTTTTATTAAGTAGTGCATTATTCACGTAGTTGTACTTTTTTCTAAGTAGTGCATTCTCTTGGTGTTTTTATCATTGCTTATTCTACCAATGAACCATTTCAATTATCCAAAGTGTATTGGAGAGAACAGTGGAAGTCCCAAAATCATTCCTGAAAAGCGAGTTCCCAATCCTAAGGGTTTATTATACTAAAAAAAATAGTCTCAATTTCTAATTGAAAAAAAATTGATTCACAATACTTGCGGGTTTTCAATTTCAAATTGCATCCCTTGGTCGCCTTCGACCATAATTTTGACTCCATCCTTCTTCCCACATATCATTTCTTATATAATTCTCATTTCACACGTTTTTAAAACTCTTGTGTGGTTTTAATAATGTCTTTCTTCACGTGGTTGTACTTTTATTATGTAGTGCATTATTCTCTTGGTTTCGTGATCGTAGCTTATTCTACCAACGAACGATTTCAATTGTCTAAATTGCATTGAAAGGAAAACTGAAAGCCCCAAAACTATTCTTGAAAACAGAATTCCAAATCCAAAGGGTTTCTACGCAAAAAAAGAGTCTCAATCTCTAACTTAAAAAATCTGACTCAAAAATTGCATCCCCTGGTCTTCGTCGACCATAATTTTTCCTCCAACCTTCTTCCCACATATCATTTCTTTTATAATGCCATTTTTAACATGTTCTTGCAATCTTGTCTGGTACGAATAATGTCTTTCTTCACGTAGTTGTACTTTTTCTAAGTAGTTCATTCTCTCGGTGTTTTTATCATTGCTTATTCTACCAATGAACCATTTCAATTGTCCAAAGTGTATTGGAGAGAACCGTGGAAGTCCCAAAATTATTCCTGAAAAGGGAGTTCCAAATCCTAAGGGTTTACTATACTAAAAAAAAAAAATAGTCTCAATTTCTAATTGAAAAAAAATTGATTCACAATACTTGCGGGTTTTCAATTTCAAATTGCATCCCTTGGTCGTCTTAGACCATAATTTTGACTCCATCCTTCTTCCCACATATCATTTCTTATATAATGCCCTTTTGACACGTTTTGAAAACTCTTGTGTGGTTTGAATAATGTCTTTCTTCACGTGGTTGCACTTTTATTAAGTAGTGCATTATTCTCTTGGTGTCTTAATCATAGCTTATTCTACTAACGAACGATTTCAATTGTCTAAATTGCATTGAAAGGAACACTGAAAGCCCCAAAACTATTCTTGAAAACAGAATTCCAAATCCAAAGGGTTTCTACTCAAAAAAAGAGTCTCAATCTCTAACTTAAAAAATCTGACTCAAAAATTGAGTCCCCAGGTCTTCGTCGACCATAATTTTTCCTCGAACCTTCTTCCCACATATCATTTCTTTTATAATGCCATTTTTAACATGTTCCTGCAGTCTTTTCTGGTACGAATAATGTCTTTCTTCACGTAGTTATACTTTTTCTAAGTAGTGCATTCTCTCGTTGTTTTTATCATATCTTATTCTACCAATGAACCATTTCAATTGTCCAAAGTGTATTGGAGAGAACCGTGGAAGTCCCAAAATTATTCCTGAAAAGGGAGTTCCAAATCCTAAGGGTTTATTATACTAAAAAAAAAAATAGTCTCAATTTCTAATTGAAAAAAAATTGATTCACAATACTTGCGGGTTTTCAATTTCAAATTGCATCCCTTGGTCGTCTTAGACCATAATTTTGACTCCATTATTCTTCCCACATATCATTTCTTATATAATGCCCTTTTGACACGTTTTGAAAACTCTTGTGTGGTTTGAATAATGTCTTTCTTCACGTGGTTGTACTTTTATTAAGTAGTGCATTATTCACGTAGTTGTACTTTTTTCTAAGTAGTGCATTCTCTTGGTGTTTTTATCATTGCTTATTCTACCAATGAACCATTTCAATTATCCAAAGTGTATTGGAGAGAACAGTGGAAGTCCCAAAATCATTCCTGAAAAGCGAGTTCCCAATCCTAAGGGTTTATTATACTAAAAAAAATAGTCTCAATTTCTAATTGAAAAAAAATTGATTCACAATACTTGCGGGTTTTCAATTTCAAATTGCATCCCTTGGTCGCCTTCGACCATAATTTTGACTCCATCCTTCTTCCCACATATCATTTCTTATATAATTCTCATTTCACACGTTTTTAAAACTCTTGTGTGGTTTTAATAATGTCTTTCTTCACGTGGTTGTACTTTTATTATGTAGTGCATTATTCTCTTGGTTTCGTGATCGTAGCTTATTCTACCAATGAACGATTTCAATTGTCTAAATTGCATTGAAAGGAAAACTGAAAGCCCCAAAACTATTCTTGAAAACAGAATTCCAAATCCAAAGGGTTTCTACGCAAAAAAAGAGTCTCAATCTCTAACTTAAAAAATCTGACTCAAAAATTGCATCCCCTGTTCTTCGTCGACCATAATTTTTCCTCCAACCTTCTTCCCACATATCATTTCTTTTATAATGCCATTTTTAACATGTTCCTGCAGTCTTTTCTGGTACGAATAATGTCTTTCTTCACGTAGTTCTACTTTTTCTAAGTAGTGCATTCTCTCGTTGTTTTTATCATATCTTATTCTACCAATGAACCATTTCAATTGTCCAAAGTGTATTGGAGAGAACCGTGGAAGTCCCAAAATTATTCCTGAAAAGGGAGTTCCAAATCCTAAGGGTTTATTATACTAAAAAAAAAAATAGTCTCAATTTCTAATTGAAAAAAAATTGATTCACAATACTTGCGGGTTTTCAATTTCAAATTGCATCCCTTGGTCGTCTTAGACCATAATTTTGACTCCATTATTCTTCCCACATATCATTTCTTATATAATGCCCTTTTGACACGTTTTGAAAACTCTTGTGTGGTTTGAATAATGTCTTTCTTCACGTGGTTGTACTTTTATTAAGTAGTGCATTATTCACGTAGTTGTACTTTTTTCTAAGTAGTGCATTCTCTTGGTGTTTTTATCATTGCTTATTCTACCAATGAACCATTTCAATTATCCAAAGTGTATTGGAGAGAACAGTGGAAGTCCCAAAATTATTCCTGAAAAGCGAGTTCCCAATCCTAAGGGTTTATTATACTAAAAAAAATAGTCTCAATTTCTAATTGAAAAAAAATTGATTCACAATACTTGCGGGTTTTCAATTTCAAATTGCATCCCTTGGTCGCCTTCGACCATAATTTTGACTCCATCCTTCTTCCCACATATCATTTCTTATATAATTCTCATTTCACACGTTTTTAAAACTCTTGTGTGGTTTTAATAATGTCTTTCTTCACGTGGTTGTACTTTTATTATGTAGTGCATTATTCTCTTGGTTTCGTGATCGTAGCTTATTCTACCAATGAACGATTTCAATTGTCTAAATTGCATTGAAAGGAAAACTGAAAGCCCCAAAACTATTCTTGAAAACAGAATTCCAAATCCAAAGGGTTTCTACGCAAAAAAAGAGTCTCAATCTCTAACTTAAAAAATCTGACTCAAAAATTGCATCCCCTGTTCTTCGTCGACCATAATTTTTCCTCCAACCTTCTTCCCACATATCATTTCTTTTATAATGCCATTTTTAACATGTTCTTGCTGTCTTGTCTGGTACGAATAATGTCTTTCTTCACGTAGTTGTACTTTTTCTAAGTAGTGCATTCTCTCGGTGTTTTTATCATTGCTTATTCTACCAATGAACCATTTCAATTGTCCAAAGTGTATTGGAGAGAATAGTTGAAGTCCCAAAATCATTCCTGAAAAGCGAGTTCCCAATCCTAAGGGTTTATTATACTAAAAAAAATAGTCTCAATTTCTAATTGAAAAAAAATTGATTCACAATACTTGCGGGTTTTCAATTTCAAATTGCATCCCTTGGTCGTCTTCGACCATAATTTTGACTCCATCCTTCTTCCCACATATCATTTCTTATATAATTCTCATTTGACACGTTTTGAAAACTCTTGTGTGGTTTGAATAATGTCTTTCTTCACGTGGTTGTACTTTTATTAAGTAGTGCATTATTCACGTAGTTGTACTTTTTTCTAAGTAGTGCATTCTCTCGGTGTTTTTATCATTGCTTATTCTACCAATGAACCATTTCAATTATCCAAAGTGTATTGGAGAGAACAGTGGAAGTCCCAAAATCATTCCTGAAAAGCGAGTTCCCAATCCTAAGGGTTTATTATACTAAAAAAAATAGTCTCAATTTCTAATTGAAAAAAAATTGATTCACAATACTTGCGGGTTTTCAATTTCAAATTGCATCCCTTGGTCGTCTTCGACCATAATTTTGACTCCATCCTTCTTCCCACATATCATTTCTTATATAATTCTCATTTGACACGTTTTTAAAACTCTTGTGTGGTTTTAATAATGTCTTTCTTCACGTGGTTGTACTTTTATTAAGTAGTGCATTATTCTCTTGGTGTCTTAATCGTAGCTTATTCTACCAACGAACGATTTCAATTGTCTAAATTGCATTGAAAGGAACACTGAAAGCCCCAAAACTATTCTTGAAAACAGAATTCCAAATCCAAAGGGTTTCTACGCAAAAAAAGAGTCTCAATCTCTAACTTAAAAAATCTGACTCAAAAATTGCATCCCCTGGTCTTCGTCGACCATAATTTTTCCTCCAACCTTCTTCCCACATATCATTTCTTTTATAATGTCATTTTTAACATGTTCTTGCAGTCTTGTCTGGTACGAATAATGTCTTTCTTCACGTAGTTGTACTTTTTCTAAGTAGTGCATTCTCTCGGTGTTTTTATCATTGCTTATTCTACCAATGAACCATTTCAATTGTCCAAAGTGTATTGGAGAGAACCGTGGAAGTCCCAAAATTATTCCTGAAAAGGGAGTTCCAAATCCTAAGGGTTTATTATACTAAAAAAAAAAATAGTCTCAATTTCTAATTGAAAAAAAATTGATTCACAATACTTGCGGGTTTTCAATTTCAAATTGCATCCCTTGGTCGTCTTAGACCATAATTTTGACTCCATTATTCTTCCCACATATCATTTCTTATATAATGCCCTTTTGACACGTTTTGAAAACTCTTGTGTGGTTTGAATAATGTCTTTCTTCACGTGGTTGTACTTTTATTAAGTAGTGCATTATTCACGTAGTTGTACTTTTTTCTAAGTAGTGCATTCTCTTGGTGTTTTTATCATTGCTTATTCTACCAATGAACCATTTCAATTATCCAAAGTGTATTGGAGAGAACAGTGGAAGTCCCAAAATCATTCCTGAAAAGCGAGTTCCCAATCCTAAGGGTTTATTATACTAAAAAAAATAGTCTCAATTTCTAATTGAAAAAAAATTGATTCACAATACTTGCGGGTTTTCAATTTCAAATTGCATCCCTTGGTCGTCTTCGACCATAATTTTGACTCCATCCTTCTTCCCACATATCATTTCTTATATAATTCTCATTTGACACGTTTTTAAAACTCTTGTGTGGTTTTAATAATGTCTTTCTTCACGTGGTTGTACTTTTATTAAGTAGTGCATTATTCTCTTGGTGTCTTAATCGTAGCTTATTCTACCAACGAACGATTTCAATTGTCTAAATTGCATTGAAAGGAACACTGAAAGCCCCAAAACTATTCTTGAAAACAGAATTCCAAATCCAAAGGGTTTCTACGCAAAAAAAGAGTCTCAATCTCTAACTTAAAAAATCTGACTCAAAAATTGCATCCCCTGGTCTTCGTCGACCATAATTTTTCCTCCAACCTTCTTCCCACATATCATTTCTTTTATAATGCCATTTTTAACATGTTCTTGCAGTCTTGTCTGGTACGAATAATGTCTTTCTTCACGTAGTTGTACTTTTTCTAAGTAGTGCATTCTCTCGGTGTTTTTATCATTGCTTATTCTACCAATGAACCATTTCAATTGTCCAAAGTGTATTGGAGAGAACAGTGGAAGTCCCAAAATCATTCCTGAAAAGCGAGTTCCCAATCCTAAGGGTTTATTATACTAAAAAAAATAGTCTCAATTTCTAATTGAAAAAAAATTGATTCACAATACTTGCGGGTTTTCAATTTCAAATTGCATCCCTTGGTCGTCTTCGACCATAATTTTGACTCCATCCTTCTTCCCACATATCATTTCTTATATAATTCTCATTTGACACGTTTTTAAAACTCTTGTGTGGATTTAATAATGTCTTTCTTCACGTGGTTGAACTTTTATTAAGTAGTGCATTATTCTCTTGGTGTCTTAATCGTAGCTTATTCTACCAACGAACGATTTCAATTGTCTAAATTGCATTAAAAGGAACACTGAAAGCCCCAAAACTATTCTTGAAAACAGAATTCCAAATCCAAAGGGTTTCTACGCAAAAAAAGAGTCTCAATCTCTAACTTAAAAAATCTGACTCAAAAATTGCATCCCCTGGTCTTCGTCGACCATAATTTTTCCTCCAACCTTCTTCCCACATATCATTTCTTTTATAATGCCATTTTTAACATGTTCCTGCAGTCTTTTCTGGTATGAATAATGTCTTTCTTCACGTAGTTGTACTTTTTCTAAGTAGTGCATTCTCTCGGTGTTTTTATGATTGCTTATTCTACCAATGAACCATTTCAATTGTCCAAAGTGTATTGGAGAGAACCTTGGAAGTCCCAAAATTATTCCTGAAAAGGGAGTTCCAAATCCTAAGGGTTTATTATACTAAAAAAAAAATAGTCTCAATTTCTAATTGAAAAAAAATTGATTCACAATACTTGCGGGTTTTCAATTTCAAATTGCATCCCTTGGTCGTCTTAGACCATAATTTTGACTCCATCCTTCTTCCCACATATCATTTCTTATATAATGCCCTTTTGACACGTTTTGAAAACTCTTGTGTGGTTTGAATAATGTCTTTCTTCACGTGGTTGTACTTTTATTAAGTAGTGCATTATTCACGTAGTTGTACTTTTTTCTAAGTAGTGCATTCTCTCGGTGTTTTTATCATTGCTTATTCTACCAATGAACCATTTCAATTATCCAAAGTGTATTGGAGAGAACAGTGGAAGTCCCAAAAAACATTCCTAAAAAGCGAGTTCCCAATCCTAAGGGTTTATTATACTAAAAAAAATAGTCTCAATTTCTAATTGAAAAAAAATTGATTCACAATACTTGCGGGTTTTCAATTTCAAATTGCATCCCTTGGTCGTCTTCGACCATAATTTTGACTCCATCCTTCTTCCCACATATCATTTCTTATATAATTATCATTTGACACGTTTTGAAAACTCTTGTGTGGTTTGAATAATGTCTTTCTTCACGTGGTTGTACTTTTATTAAGTAGTGCATTATTCTCTTGGTGTCTTAATCGTAGCTTATTCTACCAGCGAACGATTTCAATTGTCTAAATTGCATTGAAAGGAACACTGAAAGCCCCAAAACTATTCTTGAAAACAGAATTCCAAATCCAAAGGGTTTCTACGCAAAAAAAGAGTCTCAATCTCTAACTTAAAAAATCTGACTCAAAAATTGCATCCCCTGGTCTTCGTCGACCATAATTTTTCCTCCAACCTTCTTCCCACATATCATTTCTTTTATAATGCCATTTTTAACATGTTCTTGCAGTCTTGTCTGGTACGAATAATGTCTTTCTTCACGTAGTTGTACTTTTTCTAAGTAGTGCATTCTCTCGGTGTTTTTATCATTGCTTATTCTACCAATGAACCATTTCAATTGTCCAAAGTGCATTGGAGAAAACCGTGGAAGTTCCAAAATTATTCCTGAAAAGGGAGTTCCAAATCCTAAGGGTTTATTATACTAAAAAAAAAAATAGTCTCAATTTCTAATTGAAAAAAAAATTGATTCACAATACTTGCGGGTTTTCAATTTCAAATTGCATCCCTTGGACTTAGACCATAATTTTGACTCCATCCTTCTTCCCACATATCATTTCTTATATAATGCCCTTTTGACACGTTTTGAAAACTCTTGTGTGGTTTGAATAATGTCTTTCTTCACGTGGTTGCACTTTTATTAAGTAGTGCATTATTCTCTTGGTGTCTTAATCATAGCTTATTCTACTAACGAACGATTTCAATTGTCTAAATTGCATTGAATGGAACACTGAAAGCCCCCAAACTATTCTTGAAAACAGAATTCCAAATCCAAAGGGTTTCTACTCAAAAAAAGAGTCTCAATCTCTAACTTAAAAAATCTGACTCAAAAATTGAGTCCCCAGGTCTTCGTCGACCATAATTTTTCCTCGAACCTTCTTCCCACATATCATTTCTTTTATAATGCCATTTTTAACATGTTCTTGCAGTCTTGTCTGGTACGAATAATGTCTTTCTTCACGTAGTTGTACTTTTTCTAAGTAGTGCATTCTCTCGGTGTTTTTATCATTGCTTATTCTACCAATGAACCATTTCAATTGTCCAAAGTGTATTGGAGAGAACCGTGGAAGTCCCAAAATTATTCCTGAAAAGGGAGTTCCAAATCCTAAGGGTTTATTATACTAAAAAAAAAATAGTCTCAATTTCTAATTGAAAAAAAATTGATTCACAATACTTGCGGGTTTTCAATTTCAAATTGCATCCCTTGGTCGTCTTAGACCATAATTTTGACTCCATCCTTCTTCCCACATATCATTTCTTATATAATGCCCTTTTGACACGTTTTGAAAACTCTTGTGTGGTTTGAATAATGTCTTTCTTCACGTGGTTGTACTTTTATTAAGTAGTGCATTATTCACGTAGTTGTACTTTTTTCTAAGTAGTGCATTCTCTCGGTGTTTTTATCATTGCTTATTCTACCAATGAACCATTTCAATTATCCAAAGTGTATTGGAGAGAACAGTGGAAGTCCCAAAATCATTCCTGAAAAGCGAGTTCCCAATCCTAAGGGTTTATTATACTAAAAAAAATAGTCTCAATTTCTAATTGAAAAAAAATTGATTCACAATACTTGCGGGTTTTCAATTTCAAATTGCATCCCTTGGTCGTCTTAGACCATAATTCTGACTCCATCCTTCTTCCCACATATCATTTCTTATATAATGCCCTTTTGACACGTTTTGAAAACTCTTGTGTGGTTTGAATAATGTCTTTCTTCATGTGGTTGCACTTTTATTAAGTAGTGCATTATTCTCTTGGTGTCTTAATCATAGCTTATTATACTAACGAACGATTTCAATTGTCTAAATTGCATTGAAAGGAACACTGAACGCCCCCAAACTATTCTTGAAAACAGAATTCCAAATCCAAAGGGTTTCTACTCAAAAAAAGAGTCTCAATCTCTAACTTAAAAAATCTGACTCAAAAATTGAGTCCCCAGGTCTTCGTCGACCATAATTTTTCCTCCAACCTTCTTCCCACATATCATTTCTTCTATAATGCCATTTTTAACATGTTCCTGCAGTCTTTTCTGGTACGAATAATGTCTTTCTTCACGTAGTTGTACTTTTTCTAAGTAGTGCATTCTCTCGGTGTTTTTATCATTGCTTATTCTACCAATGAACCATTTCAATTGTCCAAAGTGTATTGGAGAGAACCGTGGAAGTCCCAAAATTATTCCTGAAAAGGGAGTTCCAAATCCTAAGGGTTTATTATACTAAAAAAAAAATAGTCTCAATTTCTAATTGAAAAAAAATTGATTCACAATACTTGCGGGTTTTCAATTTCAAATTGCATCCCTTGGTCGTCTTAGACCATAATTTTGACTCCATCCTTCTTCCCACATATCATTTCTTATATAATGCCCTTTTGACACGTTTTGAAAACTCTTGTGTGGTTTGAATAATGTCTTTCTTCACGTGGTTGTACTTTTATTAAGTAGTGCATTATTCACGTAGTTGTACTTTTTTCTAAGTAGTGCATTCTCTCGGTGTTTTTATCATTGCTTATTCTACCAATGAACCATTTCAATTATCCAAAGTGTATTGGAGAGAAAAGTGGAAGTCCCAAAATCATTCCTGAAAAGCGAGTTCCCAATCCTAAGGGTTTATTATACTAAAAAAAATAGTCTCAATTTCTAATTGAAAAAAAATTGATTCACAATACTTGCGGGTTTTCAATTTCAAATTGCATCCCTTGGTCGTCTTAGACCATAATTCTGACTCCATCCTTCTTCCCACATATCATTTCTTATATAATGCCCTTTTGACACGTTTTGAAAACTCTTGTGTGGTTTGAATAATGTCTTTCTTCATGTGGTTGCACTTTTATTAAGTAGTGCATTATTCTCTTGGTGTCTTAATCATAGCTTATTATACTAACGAACGATTTCAATTGTCTAAATTGCATTGAAAGGAACACTGAACGCCCCCAAACTATTCTTGAAAACAGAATTCCAAATCCAAAGGGTTTCTACTCAAAAAAAGAGTCTCAATCTCTAACTTAAAAAATCTGACTCAAAAATTGAGTCCCATGGTCTTCGTCGACCATAATTTTTCCTCCAACCTTCTTCCCACATATCATTTCTTCTATAATGCCATTTTTAACATGTTCCTGCAGTCTTTTCGGGTATGAATAATTTCTTTCTTCACGTAGTTGTACTTTTTCTAAGTAGTGCATTCTCTCGGTGTTTTTATCATTGCTTATTCTACCAATGAACCATTTCAATTGTCCAAAGTGTATTGGAGAGAACCGTGGAAGTCCCAAAATTATTCCTGAAAAGGGAGTTCCAAATCCTAAGGGTTTATTATACTAAAAAAAAAATAGTCTCAATTTCTAATTGAAAAAAAATTGATTCACAATACTTGCGGGTTTTCAATTTCAAATTGCATCCCTTGGTCGTCTTAAGTAGTGCATTATTCTCTTGGTGTCTTAATCGTAGCTTATTCTACCAACGAATGATTTCAATTGTCTAAATTGCATTGAAAGGAACACTGAAAGCCCCAAAACTATTCTCGAAAACAGAATTCCAAATCCAAAGGGTTTCTACGCAAAAAAAGAGTCTCAATCTCCAACTTAAAAAATCTGACTCAAAAATTGCATCCCCTGGTCTTCGTCGACCATAATTTTTCCTCAAACCTTCTTCCCATATATCATTTCTTTTATAATGCCATTTTTAACATGTTCTTGCAGTCTTGTCTGGTACGAATAATGTCTTTCTTCACGTAGTTGTACTTTTTCTAAGTAGTGCATTCTCTCGGTGTTTTTATCATTGCTTATTCTACCAATGAACCATTTCAATTGTCCAAAGTGTATTGGAGAGAACCGTGGAAGTCCCAAAATTATTCCTGAAAAGGGAGTTCCAAATCCTAAGGGTTTATTATACTAAAAAAAAAAAATAGTCTCAATTTCTAATTGAAAAAAAATTGATTCACAATACTTGCGGGTTTTCAATTTCAAATTGCATCCCTTGGTCGTCTGAGACCATAATTTTGACTCCATCCTTCTTCCCACATATCATTTCTTATATAATGCCCTTTTCACACGTTTTGAAAACTCTTGTGTGGTTTGAATAATGTCTTTCTTCACGTGGTTGTACTTTTATTAAGTAGTGCATTATTCACGTAGTTGTACTTTTTTCTAAGTAGTGCATTCTCTCGGTGTTTTTATCATTGCTTATTCTACCAATGAACCATTTCAATTATCCAAAGTGTATTGGAGAGAACAGTGGAAGTCCCAAAATCATTCCTGAAAAGCGAGTTCCCAATCCTAAGGGTTTATTATACTAAAAAAAAATAGTCTCAATTTCTAATTGAAAAAAAATTGATTCACAATACTTGCGGGTTTTCAATTTCAAATTGCATCCTTTGGTCGTCTTAGACCATAATTTTGACTCCATCCTTCTTCCCACATATCATTTCTTATATAATGCCCTTTTGACACGTTTTGAAAACTCTTGTGTGGTTTGAATAATGTCTTTCTTCACGTGGTTGCACTTTTATTAAGTAGTGCATTATTCTCTTGGTGTCTTAATCATAGCTTATTCTACTAAAGAACGATTTCAATTGTCTAAATTGCATTGAAAGGAACACTGAAAGCCCCAAAACTATTCTTGAAAACAGAATTCCAAATCCAAAGGGGTTCTACTCAAAAAAAGAGTCTCAATCTCTAACTTAAAAAATCTGACTCAAAAATTGAGTCCCCAGGTCTTCGTCGACCATAATTTTTCCTCCAACCTTCTTCCCACATATCATTTCTTTTATAATGCCATTTTTAACATATTCCTGCAGTCTTTTCTGGTAAGAATAATGTCTTTCTTCACGTAGTTGTACTTTTTCTAAGTAGTGCATTCTCTCGGTGTTTTTATCATTGCTTATTCTACCAATGAACCATTTCAATTATCCAAAGTGTATTGGAGAGAACAGTGGAAGTCCCAAAATCATTCCTGAAAAGCGAGTTCCCAATCCTAAGGGTTTATTATACTAAAAAAAAATAGTCTCAATTTCTAATTGAAAAAAAATTGATTCACAATACTTGCGGGTTTTCAATTTCAAATTGCATCCCTTGGTCGTCTTAGACCATAATTTTGACTCCATCCTTCTTCCCACATATCATTTCTTATATAATGCCCTTTTGACACGTTTTGAAAACTCTTGTGTGGTTTGAATAATGTCTTTCTTCACGTGGTTGCACTTTTATTAAGTAGTGCATTATTCTCTTGGTGTCTTAATCGTAGCTTATTCTACCAACGAACGATTTCAATTGTCTAAATTGCATTGAAAGGAACACTGAAAGCCCCAAAACTATTCTTGAAAACAGAATTCCAAATCCAAAGGGTTTCTACGCAAAAAAAGAGTCTCAATCTCTAACTTAAAAAATCTGACTCAAAAATTGCATCCCCTGGTCTTCGTCGACCATAATTTTTCCTCCAACCTTCTTCCCACATATCATTTCTTTTATAATGCCATTTTTAACATGTTCTTGCAGTCTTGTCTGGTACGAATAATGTCTTTCTTCACGTAGTTGTACTTTTTCTAAGTAGTGCATTCTCTCGGTGTTTTTATCATTGCTTATTCTACCAATGAACCATTTCAATTGTCCAAAGTGTATTGGAGAGAACCGTGGAAGTCCCAAAATTATTCCTGAAAAGGGAGTTCCAAATCCTAAGGGTTTATTATACTAAAAAAAAAATAGTCTCAATTTCTAATTGAAAAAAAATTGATTCACAATACTTGCGGGTTTTCAATTTCAAATTGCATCCTTTGGTCGTCTTAGACCATAATTTTGACTCCATCCTTCTTCCCACATATCATTTCTTATATAATGCCCTTTTGACACGTTTTGAAAACTCTTGTGTGGTTTGAATAATGTCTTTCTTCACGTGGTTGCACTTTTATTAAGTAGTGCATTATTCTCTTGGTGTCTTAATCATAGCTTATTCTACTAACGAACAATTTCAATTGTCTAAATTGCATTGAAAGGAACACTGAAAGCCCCAAAACTATTCTTGAAAACAGAATTCCAAATCCAAAGGGTTTCTACTCAAAAAAAGAGTCTCAATCTCTAACTTAAAAAATCTGACTCAAAAATTGAGTCCCCAGGTCTTCGTCGACCATAATTTTTCCTCCAACCTTCTTCCCACATATCATTTCTTTTATAATGCCATTTTTAACATGTTCCTGCAGTCTTTTCTGGTATGAATAATGTCTTTCTTCACGTAGTTGTACTTGTTCTAAGTAGTGCATTCTCTCGGTGTTTTTATCATTGATTATTCTACCAATGAACCATTTCAATTGTCCAAAGTGTATTGGAGAGAACCGTGGAAGTCCCAAAATTATTCCTGAAAAGGGAGTTCCAAATCCTAAGGGTTTATTATACTAAAAAAAAAATAGTCTCAATTTCTAATTGAAAAAAAATTGATTCACAATACTTGCGGGTTTTCAATTTCAAATTGCATCCCTTGGTCGTCTTAGACCATAATTTTGACTCCATCCTTCTTCCCACATATCATTTCTTATATAATGCCCTTTTGACACGTTTTGAAAACTCTTGTGTGGTTTGAATAATGTCTTTCTTCACGTGGTTGTACTTTTATTAAGTAGTGCATTATTCACGTAGTAGTACTTTTTTCTAAGTAGTGCTTTCTCTCGGTGTTTTTATCATTGCTTATTCTACCAATGAACCATTTCAATTGTCCAAAGTGTATTGGAGAGAACAGTGGAAGTCCCAAAATCATTCCTGAAAAGCGAGTTCCCAATCCTAAGGGTTTATTATACTAAAAAAAAATAGTCTCAATTTCTAATTGAAAAAAATTTGATTCACAATACTTGCGGGTTTTCAATTTCAAATTGCATCCCTTGGTCGTCTTAGACCATAATTTTGACTCCATCCTTCTTCCCACATATCATTTCTTATATAATGCCCTTTTGACACGTTTTGAAAACTCTTGTGTGGTTTGAATAATGTCTTTCTTCACGTGGTTGCACTTTTATTAAGTAGTGCATTATTCTCTTGGTGTCTTAATCGTAGCTTATTCTACCAACGAACGATTTCAATTGTCTAAATTGCATTGAAAGGAACACTGAAAGCCCCAAAACTATTCTTGAAAACAGAATTCCAAATCCAAAGGGTTTCTACTCAAAAAAAGAGTCTCAATCTCTAACTTAAAAAATCTGACTCAAAAATTGCATCCCCTGGTCTTCGTCGACCATAATTTTTCCTCCAACCTTCTTCCCACATATCATTTCTTTTATAATGCCATTTTTAACATGTTCTTGCAGTCTTGTCTGGTACGAATAATGTCTTTCTTCACGTAGTTGTACTTTTTCTAAGTAGTGCATTCTCTCGGTGTTTTTATCATTGCTTATTCTACCAATGAACCATTTCAATTGTCCAAAGTGTATTGGAGAGAACCGTGGAAGTCCCAAAATTATTCCTGAAAAGGGAGTTCCAAATCCTAAGGGTTTATTATACTAAAAAAAAAATAGTCTCAATTTATAATTGAAAAAAAATTGATTCACAATACTTGCGGGTTTTCAATTTCAAATTGCATCCTTTGGTCGTCTTAGACCATAGTTTTGACTCCATCCTTCTTCCCACATATAATTTCTTATATAATGCCCTTTTGACACGTTTTGAAAACTCTTGTGTGGTTTGAATAATGTCTTTCTTCACGTGGTTGCACTTTTATTAAGTAGTGCATTATTCTCTTGGTGTCTTAATCATAGCTTATTCTACTAACGAACGATTTCAATTGTCTAAATTGCATTGAAAGGAACACTGAAAGCCCCAAAACTATTCTTGAAAACAGAATTCCAAATCCAAAGGGTTTCTACTCAAAAAAAGAGTCTCAATCTCTAACTTAAAAAATCTGACTCAAAAATTGAGTCCCCAGGTCTTCGTCGACCATAATTTTTCCTCCAACCTTCTTCCCACATATCATTTCTTTTATAATGCCATTTTTAACATGTTCCTGCAGTCTTTTCTGGTATGAATAATGTCTTTCTTCACGTAGTTGTACTTGTTCTAAGTAGTGCATTCTCTCGGTGTTTTTATCATTGATTATTCTACCAATGAACCATTTCAATTGTCCAAAGTGTATTGGAGAGAACCGTGGAAGTCCCAAAATTATTCCTGAAAAGGGAGTTCCAAATCCTAAGGGTTTATTATACTAAAAAAAAAATAGTCTCAATTTCTAATTGAAAAAAATCGATTCACAATACTTGCGGGTTTTCAATTTCAAATTGCATCCCTTGGTCGTCTTAGACCATAATTTTGACTCCATCCTTCTTCCCACATATAATTTCTTATATAATGCCCTTTTGACACGTTTTGAAAACTCTTGTGTGGTTTGAATAATGTCTTTCTTCACGTGGTTGCACTTTTATTAAGTAGTGCATTATTCTCTTGGTGTCTTAATCATAGCTTATTCTACTAACGAACGATTTCAATTGTCTAAATTGCATTGAAAGGAACACTGAAAGCCCCAAAACTATTCTAGAAAACAGAATTCCAAATCCAAAGGGTTTCTACTCAAAAAAAGAGTCTCAATCTCTAACTTAAAAAATCTGACTCAAAAATTGCATCCCCTGGTCTTCGTCGACCATAATTTTTCCTCCAACCTTCTTCCCACATATCATTTCTTTTATAATGCCATTTTTAACATGTTCTTGCAGTCTTGTCTGGTACGAATAATGTCTTTCTTCACGTAGTTGTACTTTTTCTAAGTAGTGCATTCTCTCGGTGTTTTTATCATTGCTTATTCTACCAATGAACCATTTCAATTGTCCAAAGTGTATTGGAGAGAACCGTGGAAGTCCCAAAATTATTCCTGAAAAGGGAGTTCCAAATCCTAAGGGTTTATTATACTAAAAAAAAAATAGTCTCAATTTATAATTGAAAAAAAATTGATTCACAATACTTGCGGGTTTTCAATTTCAAATTGCATCCTTTGGTCGTCTTAGACCATAGTTTTGACTCCATCCTTCTTCCCACATATAATTTCTTATATAATGCCCTTTTGACACGTTTTGAAAACTCTTGTGTGGTTTGAATAATGTCTTTCTTCACGTGGTTGCACTTTTATTAAGTAGTGCATTATTCTCTTGGTGTCTTAATCATAGCTTATTCTACTAACGAACGATTTCAATTGTCTAAATTGCATTGAAAGGAACACTGAAAGCCCCAAAACTATTCTTGAAAACAGAATTCCAAATCCAAAGGGTTTCTACTCAAAAAAAGAGTCTCAATCTCTAACTTAAAAAATCTGACTCAAAAATTGAGTCCCCAGGTCTTCGTCGACCATAATTTTTCCTCCAACCTTCTTCCCACATATCATTTCTTTTATAATGCCATTTTTAACATGTTCCTGCAGTCTTTTCTGGTATGAATAATGTCTTTCTTCACGTAGTTGTACTTGTTCTAAGTAGTGCATTCTCTCGGTGTTTTTATCATTGATTATTCTACCAATGAACCATTTCAATTGTCCAAAGTGTATTGGAGAGAACCGTGGAAGTCCCAAAATTATTCCTGAAAAGGGAGTTCCAAATCCTAAGGGTTTATTATACTAAAAAAAAAATAGTCTCAATTTCTAATTGAAAAAAATCGATTCACAATACTTGCGGGTTTTCAATTTCAAATTGCATCCCTTGGTCGTCTTAGACCATAATTTTGACTCCATCCTTCTTCCCACATATAATTTCTTATATAATGCCCTTTTGACACGTTTTGAAAACTCTTGTGTGGTTTGAATAATGTCTTTCTTCACGTGGTTGTACTTTTATTAAGTAGTGCATTATTCACGTAGTTGTACTTTTTTCTAAGTAGTGCATTCTCTCGGTGTTTTTATCATTGCTTATTCTACCAATTCACCATTTCAATTGTCCAAAGTGTATTGGAGAGAACAGTGGAAGTCCAAAAATTATTCCTGAAAAGGGAGTTCCCAATCCTAAGGGTTTATTATACTAAAAAAAATAGTCTCAATTTCTAATTGAAAAAAAATTGATTCACAATACTTGTGGGTTTTCAATTTCAAATTGCATCCCTTGTTCGTCTTCGACCATAATTTTGACTCCATCCTTCTTCCCACATATCATTTCTTATATAATGCCCTTTTGACACGTTTTGAAAACTCTTGTGTGGTTTGAATAATGTCTTTCTTCACGTGGTTGTACTTTTATTAAGTAGTGCATTATTCACGTAGTTGTACTTTTTTCTAAGTAGTGCATTCTCTCGGTGTTTTTATCATTGCTTATTCTACCAATGAACCATTTCAATTATCCAAAGTGTATTGGAGAGAACAGTGGAAGTCCCAAAATCATTCCTGAAAAGCGAGTTCCCAATCCTAAGGGTTTATTATACTAAAAAAAATAGTCTCAATTTCTAATTGAAAAAAAATTGATTCACAATACTTGCGGGTTTTCAATTTCAAATTGCATCCCTTGGTCGTCTTAGACCATAATTTTGACTCCATCATTCTTCCCACATATCATTTCTTATATAATGCCCTTTTGACACGTTTTGAAAACTCTTGTGTGGTTTGAATAATGTCTTTCTTCACGTGGTTGTACTTTTATTAAGTAGTGCATTATTCACGTAGTTGTAATTTTTCTAAGTAGTGCATTCTGTCGGTGTTTTTATCATAGCTTATTCTACCAATTCACCATTTCAATTGTCCAAAGTGTATTGGAGAGAACAGTGGAAGTCCAAAAATTATTCCTGAAAAGGGAGTTCCCAATCCTAAGGGTTTATTATACTAAAAAAAATAGTCTCAATTTCTAATTGAAAAAAAATTGATTCACAATACTTGAGGGTTTTCAATTTCAAATTGCAACCCTTGTTCGTCTTCGACCATAATTTTGACTCCATCCTTCTTCCCACATATCATTTCTTATATAATGCCCTTTTGACACGTTTTGAAAACTCTTGTGTGGTTTGAATAATGTCTTTCTTCACGTGGTTGTACTTTTATTAAGTAGTGCATTATTCACGTAGTTGTACTTATTTCTAAGTAGTGCATTCTCTCGGTGTTTTTATCATTGCTTATTCTACCAATGAACCATTTCAATTATCCAAAGTGTATTGGAGAGAACAGTGGAATTCCCAAAATCATTCCTGAAAAGCGAGTTCCCAATCCTAAGGGTTTATTATACTAAAAAAAATAGTCTCAATTTCTAATTGAAAAAAAATTGATTCACAATACTTGCGGGTTTTCAATTTCAAATTGCATCCCTTGGTCGTCTTCGACCATAATTTTGACTCCATCCTTCTTCCCACATATCATTTCTTATATAATTCTCATTTGACACGTTTTTAAAACTCTTGTGTGGTTTTAATAATGTCTTTCTTCACGTGGTTGTACTTTTATTAAGTAGTGCATTATTCTCTTGGTGTCTTAATCGTAGCTTATTCTACCAACGAACGATTTCAATTGTCTAAATTGCATTGAAAGGAACACTGAAAGCCCCAAAACTATTCTTGAAAACAGAATTCCAAATCCAAAGGGTTTCTACGCAAAAAAAGAGTCTCAATCTCTAACTTAAAAAATCTGACTCAAAAATTGCATCCCCTGGTCTTCGTCGACCATAATTTTTCCTCCAACCTTCTTCCCACATATCATTTCTTTTATAATGCCATTTTTAACATGTTCTTGCAGTCTTGTCTGGTACGAATAATGTCTTTCTTCACGTAGTTGTACTTTTTCTAAGTAGTGCATTCTCTCGGTATTTTTATCATAGCTTATTCTACCAATTCACCATTTCAATTGTCCAAAGTGTATTGGAGAGAACAGTGGAAGTCCAAAAATTATTCCTGAAAAGGGAGTTCCCAATCCTAAGGGTTTATTATACTAAAAAAAATAGTCTCAATTTCTAATTGAAAAAAAATTGATTCACAATACTTGCGGGTTTTCAATTTCAAATTGCATCCCTTGGTCGTCTTAGACCATAATTTTGACTCCATCCTTCTTCCCACATATCATTTCTTATATAATGCCCTTTTGACACGTTTTGAAAACTCTTGTGTGGTTTGAATAATGTCTTTCTTCACGTGGTTGTACTTTTATTAAGTAGTGCATTATTCACGTAGTTGTAATTTTTCTAAGTAGTGCGTTCTGTCGGTGTTTTTATCATAGCTTATTCTACCAATTCACCATTTCAATTGTCCAAAGTGTATTGGAGAGAACAGTGGAAGTCCAAAAATTATTCCTGAAAAGGGAGTTCCCAATCCTAAGGGTTTATTATACTAAAAAAAATAGTCTCAATTTCTAATTGAAAAAAAATTGATTCACAATACTTGCGGGTTTTCAATTTCAAATTGCAACCCTTGTTCGTCTTCGACCATAATTTTGACTCCATCCTTCTTCCCACATATCATTTCTTATATAATGCCCTTTTGACACGTTTTGAAAACTCTTGTGTGGTTTGAATAATGTCTTTCTTCACGTGGTTGTACTTTTATTAAGTAGTGCATTATTCACGTAGTTGTACTTTTTTCTAAGTAGTGCATTCTCTCGGTGTTTTTATCATTGCTTATTCTACCAATGAACCATTTCAATTATCCAAAGTGTATTGGAGAGAACAGTGGAAGTCCCAAAATCATTCCTGAAAAGCGAGTTCCCAATCCTAAGGGTTTATTATACTAAAAAAAATAGTCTCAATTTCTAATTGAAAAAAAATTGATTCACAATACTTGCGGGTTTTCAATTTCAAATTGCATCCCTTGGTCGTCTTCGACCATAATTTTGACTCCATCCTTCTTCCCACATATCATTTCTTATATAATTCTCATTTGACACGTTTTTAAAACTCTTGTGTGGTTTTAAAAATGTCTTTCTTCACGTGGTTGTACTTTTATTAAGTAGTGCATTATTCTCTTGGTGTCTTAATCGTAGCTTATTCTACCAACGAACGATTTCAATTGTCTAAATTGCATTGAAAGGAACACTGAAAGCCCCAAAACTATTCTTGAAAACAGAATTCCAAATCCAAAGGGTTTCTACGCAAAAAAAGAGTCTCAATCTCTAACTTAAAAAATCTGACTCAAAAATTGCATCCCCTGGTCTTCGTCGACCATAATTTTTCCTCCAACCTTCTTCCCACATATCATTTCTTTTATAATGCCATTTTTAACATGTTCTTGCAGTCTTGTCTGGTACGAATAATGTCTTTCTTCACGTAGTTGTACTTTTTCTAAGTAGTGCATTCTCTCGGTATTTTTATCATAGCTTATTCTACCAATTCACCATTTCAATTGTCCAAAGTGTATTTGAGAGAACAGTGGAAGTCCAAAAATTATTCCTGAAAAGGGAGTTCCCAATCCTAAGGGTTTATTATACTAAAAAAAATAGTCTCAATTTCTAATTGAAAAAAAATTGATTCACAATACTTGCGGGTTTTCAATTTCAAATTGCATCCCTTGGTCGTCTTAGACCATAATTTTGACTCCATCCTTCTTCCCACATATCATTTCTTATATAATGCCCTTTTGACACGTTTTGAAAACTCTTGTGTGGTTTGAATAATGTCTTTCTTCACGTGGTTGTACTTTTATTAAGTAGTGCATTATTCACGTAGTTGTACTTTTTTCTAAGTAGTGCATTCTCTCGGTGTTTTTATCATTGCTTATTCTACCAATGAACCGTTTCAATTGTCCAAAGTGTATTGGAGAGAACCGTGGAAGTCCCAAAATTATTCCTGAAAAGGGAGTTCCAAATCCTAAGGGTTTATTATACTAAAAAAAAAATAGTCTCAATTTCTAATTGAAAAAAAATTGATTCACAATACTTGCGGGTTTTCAATTTCAAATTGCATCCCTTGGTCGTCTTAGACCATAATTTTGACTCCATCCTTCTTCCCACATATCATTTCTTATATAATGCCCTTTTGACACGTTTTGAAAACTCTTGTGTGGTTTGAATAATGTCTTTCTTCACGTGGTTGTACTTTTATTAAGTAGTGCATTATTCACGTAGTTGTACTTTTTTCTAAGTAGTGCATTCTCTCGGTGTTTTTATCATTGCTTATTCTACCAATGAACCATTTCAATTATCCAAAGTGTATTGGAGAGAACAGTGGAAGTCCCAAAATCATTCCTGAAAAGCGAGTTCCCAATCCTAAGGGTTTATTATACTAAAAAAAATAGTCTCAATTTCTAATTGAAAAAAAATTGATTCACAATACTTGCGGGTTTTCAATTTCAAATTGCATCCCTTGGTCGTCTTAGACCATAATTTTGACTCCATCATTCTTCCCACATATCATTTCTTATATAATGCCCTTTTGACACGTTTTGAAAACTCTTGTGTGGTTTGAATAATGTCTTTCTTCACGTGGTTGTACTTTTATTATGTAGTGCATTATTCACGTAGTTGTAATTTTTCTAAGTAGTGCATTCTGTCGGTGTTTTTATCATAGCTTATTCTACCAGTTCACCATTTCAATTGTCCAAAGTGTATTGGAGAGAACAGTGGAAGTCCAAAAATTATTCCTGAAAAGGGAGTTCCCAATCCTAAGGGTTTATTATACTAAAAAAAATAGTCTCAATTTCTAATTGAAAAAAAATTGATTCACAATACTTGCGGGTTTTCAATTTCAAATTGCATCCCTTGGTCGTCTTAGACCATAATTTTGACTCCATCATTCTTCCCACATATCATTTCTTATATAATGCCCTTTTGACACGTTTTGAAAACTCTTGTGTGGTTTGAATAATGTCTTTCTTCACGTGGTTGTACTTTTATTAAGTAGTGCATTATTCACGTAGTTGTAATTTTTCTAAGTAGTGCATTCTGTCGGTGTTTTTATCATAGCTTATTCTACCAATTCACCATTTCAATTGTCCAAAGTGTATTGGAGAGAACAGTGGAAGTCCAAAAATTATTCCTGAAAAGGGAGTTCCCAATCCTAAGGGTTTATTATACTAAAAAAAATAGTCTCAATTTCTAATTGAAAAAAAATTGATTCACAATACTTGCGGGTTTTCAATTTCAAATTGCAACCCTTGTTCGTCTTCGACCATAATTTTGACTCCATCCTTCTTCCCACATATCATTTCTTATATAATGCCCTTTTGACACGTTTTGAAAACTCTTGTGTGGTTTGAATAATGTCTTTCTTCACGTGGTTGTACTTTTATTAAGTAGTGCATTATTCACGTAGTTGTACTTTTTTCTAAGTAGTGCATTCTCTCGGTGTTTTTATCATTGCTTATTCTACCAATGAACCATTTCAATTATCCAAAGTGTATTGGAGAGAACAGTGGAAGTCCCAAAATCATTCCTGAAAAGCGAGTTCCCAATCCTAAGGGTTTATTATACTAAAAAAAATAGTCTCAATTTCTAATTGAAAAAAAATTGATTCACAATACTTGCGGGTTTTCAATTTCAAATTGCATCCCTTGGTCGTCTTCGACCATAATTTTGACTCCATCCTTCTTCCCACATATCATTTCTTATATAATTCTCATTTGACACGTTTTTAAAACTCTTGTGTGGTTTTAATAATGTCTTTCTTCACGTGGTTGTACTTTTATTAAGTAGTGCATTATTCTCTTGGTGTCTTAATCGTAGCTTATTCTACCAACGAACGATTTCAATTGTCTAAATTGCATTGAAAGGAACACTGAAAGCCCCAAAACTATTCTTGAAAACAGAATTCCAAATCCAAAGGGTTTCTACGCAAAAAAAGAGTCTCAATCTCTAACTTAAAAAATCTGACTCAAAAATTGCATCCCCTGGTCTTCGTCGACCATAATTTTTCCTCCAACCTTCTTCCCACATATCATTTCTTTTATAATGCCATTTTTAACATGTTCTTGCAGTCTTGTCTGGTACGAATAATGTCTTTCTTCACGTAGTTGTACTTTTTCTAAGTAGTGCATTCTCTCGGTATTTTTATCATTGCTTATTCTACCAATGAACCATTTCAATTGTCCAAAGTGTATTGGAGAGAACCGTGGAAGTCCCAAAATTATTCCTGAAAAGGGAGTTCCAAATCCTAAGGGTTTATTATACTAAAAAAAAAATAGTCTCAATTTCTAATTGAAAAAAAATCTATTCACAATACTTGTGGGTTTTCGATTTCAAATTGCATCCCTTGGTCGTCTTAGACCATAATTTTGACTCCATCCTTCTTCCCACATATCATTTCTTATATAATGCCCTTTTGACACGTTTTGAAAACTCTTGTGTGGTTTGAATAATGTCTTTCTTCACGTGGTTGTACTTTTATTAAGTAGTGCATTATTCTCTTGATGTCTTAATCGTAGCTTATTCTACCAACGAACGATTTCAATTGTCTAAATTGCGTTGAAAGGAACACTGAAAGCCCCAAAACTATTCTTGAAAACAGAATTCCAAATCCAAAGGGTTTCTACGCAAAAAAAGAGTCTCAATCTCTAACTTAAAAAATCTGACTCAAAAATTGCATCCCCTGGTCTTCGTCGACCATAATTTTTCCTCCAACCTTCTTCCCACATATCATTGCTTTTATAATGCCATTTTTAACATGTTCTTGCAGTCTTGTCTGGTACGAATAATGTCTTTCTTCACGTAGTTGTACTTTTTCTAAGTAGTGCATTCTCTCGGTGTTTTTATCATTGCTTATTCTACCAATGAACCATTTCAATTGTCCAAAGTGTATTGGAGAGAACCGTGGAAGTCCCAAAATTATTCCTGAAAAGGGAGTTCCAAATCCTAAGGGTTTATTATACTAAAAAAAAAATAGTCTCAATTTCTAATTGAAAAAAAATTGATTCACAATACTTGCGGGTTTTCAATTTCAAATTGCATCCTTTGGTCGTCTTAGACCATAATTTTGACTCCATCCTTTTTCCCACATATCATTTCTTATATAATGCCCTTTTGACACGTTTTGAAAACTTTTGTGTGGTTTGAATAATGTCTTTCTTCACGTGGTTGCACTTTTATTAAGTAGTGCATTATTCTCTTGGTGTCTTAATCATAGCTTATTCTACTAACGAACGATTTCAATTGTCTAAATCGCATTGAAAGGAACACTGAAAGCCCCAAAACTATTCTTGAAAACAGAATTCCAAATCCAAAGGGTTTCTACTCAAAAAAAGAGTCTCAATCTCTAACTTAAAAAATCTGACTCAAAAATTGAGTCCCCAGGTCTTCGTCGACCATAATTTTTCCTCCAACCTTCTTCCCACATATCATTTCTTTTATAATGCCATTTTTAACATGTTCCTGCAGTCTTTTCTGGTATGAATAATGTCTTTCTTCACGTAGTTGTACTTGTTCTAAGTAGTGCATTCTCTCGGTGTTTTTATCATTGATTATTCTACCAATGAACCATTTCAATTGTCCAAAGTGTATTGGAGAGAACCGTGGAAGTCCCAAAATTATTCCTGAAAAGGGAGTTCCAAATCCTAAGGGTTTATTATACTAAAAAAAAAATAGTCTCAATTTCTAATTGAAAAAAAATTGATTCACAATACTTGCGGGTTTTCAATTTCAAATTGCATCCCTTGGTCGTCTTAGACCATAATTTTGACTCCATCCTTCTTCCCACATATCATTTCTTATATAATGCCCTTTTGACACGTTTTGAAAACTCTTGTGTGGTTTGAATAATGTCTTTCTTCACGTGGTTGTACTTTTATTAAGTAGTGCATTATTCACGTAGTAGTACTTTTTTCTAAGTAGTGCTTTCTCTCGGTGTTTTTATCATTGCTTATTCTACCAATGAACCATTTCAATTGTCCAAAGTGTATTGGAGAGAACAGTGGAAGTCCCAAAATCATTCCTGAAAAGCGAGTTCCCAATCCTAAGGGTTTATTATACTAAAAAAAAATAGTCTCAATTTCTAATTGAAAAAAATTTGATTCACAATACTTGCGGGTTTTCAATTTCAAATTGCATCCCTTGGTCGTCTTCGACCATAATTTTGACTCCATCCTTCTTCCCACATATCATTTCTTACATAATTCTCATTTGACACGTTTTTAAAACTCTTGTGTGGTTTTAATAATGTCTTTCTTCACGTGGTTGTACTTTTATTAAGTAGTGCATTATTCTCTTGGTGTCTTAATCGTAGCTTATTCTACCAACGAACGATTTCAATTGTCTAAATTGCATTGAAAGGAACACTGAAAGCCCCAAAACTATTCTTGAAAACAGAATTCCAAATCCAAAGGGTTTCTACGCAAAAAAAGAGTCTCAATCTCTAACTTAAAAAATCTGACTCAAAAATTGCATCCCCTGGTTTTCGTCGACCATAATTTTTCCTCCAACCTTCTTCCCACATATCATTTCTTTTATAATTCCATTTTTAACATGTTCCTGCAGTCTTTTCTGGTATGAATAATGTCTTTCTTCACGTAGTTGTACTTGTTCTAAGTAGTGCATTCTCTCGGTGTTTTTATCATTACTTATTCTACCAATGAACCATTTCAATTGTCCAAAGTGTATTGGAGAGAACCGTGGAAGTCCCAAAATTATTCCTGAAAAGGGAGTTCCAAATCCTAAGGGTTTATTATACTAAAAAAAAAATAGTCTCAATTTCTAATTGAAAAAAAATTGATTCACAATACTTGCGGGTTTTCAATTTCAAATTGCATCCCTTGGTCGTCTTAGACCATAATTTTGACTCCATCCTTCTTCCCACATATCATTTCTTATATAATGCCCTTTTGACACGTTTTGAAAACTCTTGTGTGGTTTGAATAATGTCTTTCTTCACGTGGTTGTACTTTTATTAAGTAGTGCATTATTCACGTAGTAGTACTTTTTTCTAAGTAGTGCTTTCTCTCGGTGTTTTTATCATTGCTTATTCTACCAATGAACCATTTCAATTGTCCAAAGTGTATTGGAGAGAACAGTGGAAGTCCCAAAATCATTCCTGAAAAGCGAGTTCCCAATCCTAAGGGTTTATTATACTAAAAAAAAATAGTCTCAATTTCTAATTGAAAAAAATTTGATTCACAATACTTGCGGGTTTTCAATTTCAAATTGCATCCCTTGGTCGTCTTCGACCATAATTTTGACTCCATCCTTCTTCCCACATATCATTTCTTACATAATTCTCATTTGACACGTTTTTAAAACTCTTGTGTGGTTTTAATAATGTCTTTCTTCACGTGGTTGTACTTTTATTAAGTAGTGCATTATTCTCTTGGTGTCTTAATCGTAGCTTATTCTACCAACGAACGATTTCAATTGTCTAAATTGCATTGAAAGGAACACTGAAAGCCCCAAAACTATTCTTGAAAACAGAATTCCAAATCCAAAGGGTTTCTACGCAAAAAAAGAGTCTCAATCTCTAACTTAAAAAATCTGACTCAAAAATTGCATCCCCTGGTTTTCGTCGACCATAATTTTTCCTCCAACCTTCTTCCCACATATCATTTCTTTTATAATTCCATTTTTAACATGTTCCTGCAGTCTTTTCTGGTATGAATAATGTCTTTCTTCACGTAGTTGTACTTGTTCTAAGTAGTGCATTCTCTCGGTGTTTTTATCATTACTTATTCTACCAATGAACCATTTCAATTGTCCAAAGTGTATTGGAGAGAACCGTGGAAGTCCCAAAATTATTCCTGAAAAGGGAGTTCCAAATCCTAAGGGTTTATTATACTAAAAAAAAAATAGTCTCAATTTCTAATTGAAAAAAAATTGATTCACAATACTTGCGGGTTTTCAATTTCAAATTGCATCCCTTGGTCGTCTTAGACCATAATTTTGACTCCATCCTTCTTCCCACATATCATTTCTTATATAATGCCCTTTTGACACGTTTTGAAAACTCTTGTGTGGTTTGAATAATGTCTTTCTTCACGTGGTTGTACTTTTATTAAGTAGTGCATTATTCTCTTGATGTCTTAATCGTAGCTTATTCTACCAACGAACGATTTCAATTGTCTAAATTGCGTTGAAAGGAACACTGAAAGCCCCAAAACTATTCTTGAAAACAGAATTCCAAATCCAAAGGGTTTCTACGCAAAAAAAGAGTCTCAATCTCTAACTTAAAAAATCTGACTCAAAAATTGCATCCCCTGGTCTTCGTCGACCATAATTTTTCCTCCAACCTTCTTCCCACATATCATTGCTTTTATAATGCCATTTTTAACATGTTCTTGCAGTCTTGTCTGGTACGAATAATGTCTTTCTTCACGTAGTTGTACTTTTTCTAAGTAGTGCATTCTCTCGGTGTTTTTATCATTGCTTATTCTACCAATGAACCATTTCAATTGTCCAAAGTGTATTGGAGAGAACCGTGGAAGTCCCAAAATTATTCCTGAAAAGGGAGTTCCAAATCCTAAGGGTTTATTATACTAAAAAAAAAATAGTCTCAATTTCTAATTGAAAAAAAATTGATTCACAATACTTGCGGGTTTTCAATTTCAAATTGCATCCTTTGGTCGTCTTAGACCATAATTTTGACTCCATCCTTCTTCCCACATATCATTTCTTATATAATGCCCTTTTGACACGTTTTGAAAACTTTTGTGTGGTTTGAATAATGTCTTTCTTCACGTGGTTGCACTTTTATTAAGTAGTGCATTATTCTCTTGGTGTCTTAATCATAGCTTATTCTACTAACGAACGATTTCAATTGTCTAAATCGCATTGAAAGGAACACTGAAAGCCCCAAAACTATTCTTGAAAACAGAATTCCAAATCCAAAGGGTTTCTACTCAAAAAAAGAGTCTCAATCTCTAACTTAAAAAATCTGACTCAAAAATTGAGTCCCCAGGTCTTCGTCGACCATAATTTTTCCTCCAACCTTCTTCCCACATATCATTTCTTTTATAATGCCATTTTTAACATGTTCCTGCAGTCTTTTCTGGTATGAATAATGTCTTTCTTCACGTAGTTGTACTTGTTCTAAGTAGTGCATTCTCTCGGTGTTTTTATCATTGATTATTCTACCAATGAACCATTTCAATTGTCCAAAGTGTATTGGAGAGAACCGTGGAAGTCCCAAAATTATTCCTGAAAAGGGAGTTCCAAATCCTAAGGGTTTATTATACTAAAAAAAAAATAGTCTCAATTTCTAATTGAAAAAAAATTGATTCACAATACTTGCGGGTTTTCAATTTCAAATTGCATCCCTTGGTCGTCTTAGACCATAATTTTGACTCCATCCTTCTTCCCACATATCATTTCTTATATAATGCCCTTTTGACACGTTTTGAAAACTCTTGTGTGGTTTGAATAATGTCTTTCTTCACGTGGTTGTACTTTTATTAAGTAGTGCATTATTCACGTAGTAGTACTTTTTTCTAAGTAGTGCTTTCTCTCGGTGTTTTTATCATTGCTTATTCTACCAATGAACCATTTCAATTGTCCAAAGTGTATTGGAGAGAACAGTGGAAGTCCCAAAATCATTCCTGAAAAGCGAGTTCCCAATCCTAAGGGTTTATTATACTAAAAAAAAATAGTCTCAATTTCTAATTGAAAAAAATTTGATTCACAATACTTGCGGGTTTTCAATTTCAAATTGCATCCCTTGGTCGTCTTCGACCATAATTTTGACTCCATCCTTCTTCCCACATATCATTTCTTACATAATTCTCATTTGACACGTTTTTAAAACTCTTGTGTGGTTTTAATAATGTCTTTCTTCACGTGGTTGTACTTTTATTAAGTAGTGCATTATTCTCTTGGTGTCTTAATCGTAGCTTATTCTACCAACGAACGATTTCAATTGTCTAAATTGCATTGAAAGGAACACTGAAAGCCCCAAAACTATTCTTGAAAACAGAATTCCAAATCCAAAGGGTTTCTACGCAAAAAAAGAGTCTCAATCTCTAACTTAAAAAATCTGACTCAAAAATTGCATCCCCTGGTTTTCGTCGACCATAATTTTTCCTCCAACCTTCTTCCCACATATCATTTCTTTTATAATTCCATTTTTAACATGTTCCTGCAGTCTTTTCTGGTATGAATAATGTCTTTCTTCACGTAGTTGTACTTGTTCTAAGTAGTGCATTCTCTCGGTGTTTTTATCATTACTTATTCTACCAATGAACCATTTCAATTGTCCAAAGTGTATTGGAGAGAACCGTGGAAGTCCCAAAATTATTCCTGAAAAGGGAGTTCCAAATCCTAAGGGTTTATTATACTAAAAAAAAAATAGTCTCAATTTCTAATTGAAAAAAAATTGATTCACAATACTTGCGGGTTTTCAATTTCAAATTGCATCCCTTGGTCGTCTTAGACCATAATTTTGACTCCATCCTTCTTCCCACATATCATTTCTTATATAATGCCCTTTTGACACGTTTTGAAAACTCTTGTGTGGTTTGAATAATGTCTTTCTTCACGTGGTTGTACTTTTATTAAGTAGTGCATTATTCACGTAGTTGTACTTTTTCTAAGTAGTGCATTCTCTCGGTGTTTTTATCATTGCTTATTCTACCAATGAACCATTTCAATTATCCAAAGTGTATTGGAGAGAACAGTGGAAGTCCCAAAATCATTCCTGAAAAGCGAGTTCCCAATCCTAAGGGTTTATTATACTAAAAAAAATAGTCTCAATTTCTAATTGAAAAAAAATTGATTCACAATACTTGCGGGTTTTCAATTTCAAATTGCATCCCTTGGTCGTCTTAGACCATAATTTTGACTCCATCCTTCTTCCCACATATCATTTCTTATATAATTCCCTTTTGACACGTTTTGAAAACTCTTGTGTGGTTTGAATAATGTCTTTCTTCACGTGGTTGTACTTTTATAAAGTAGTGCATTATTCATGTAGTTGTACTTTTTCTAAGTAGAGCATTCTGTCGGTGTTTTTATCATAGCTTATTCTACCAATTCACCATTTCAATTGTCCAAAGTGTATTGGAGAGAACAGTGGAAGTCCAAAAATTATTCCTGAAAAGGGAGTTCCCAATCCTAAGGGTTTATTATACTAAAAAAAATAGTCTCAATTTCTAATTGAAAAAAAATTGATTCACAATACTTGCGGGTTTTCAATTTCAAATTGCATCCCTTGTTCGTCTTCGACCATAATTTTGACTCCATCCTTCTTCCCACATATCATTTCTTATATAATGCCCTTTTGACACGTTTTGAAAACTCTTGTGTGGTTTGAATAATGTCTTTCTTCACGTGGTTGTACTTTTATTAAGTAGTGCATTATTCACGTAGTTGTACTTTTTTCTAAGTAGTGCTTTCTCTCGGTGTTTTTATCATTGCTTATTCTACCAATGAACCATTTCAATTATCCAAAGTGTATTGGAGAGAACAGTGGAAGTCCCAAAATCATTCCTGAAAAGCGAGTTCCCAATCCTAAGGGTTTATTATACTAAAAAAAATAGTCTCAATTTCTAATTGAAAAAAAATTGATTCACAATACTTGCGGGTTTTCAATTTCAAATTGCATCCCTTGGTCGTCTTCGACCATAATTTTGACTCCATCCTTCTTCCCACATATCATTTCTTATATAATTCTCATTTGACACGTTTTTAAAACTCTTGTGTGGTTTTAATAATGTCTTTCTTCACGTGGTTGTACTTTTATTAAGTAGTGCATTATTCTCTTGGTGTCTTAATCGTTGCTTATTCTACCAACGAACGATTTCAATTGTCTAAATTGCATTGAAAGGAACACTGAAAGCCCCAAAACTATTCTTGAAAACAGAATTCCAAATCCAAAGGGTTTCTACGCAAAAAAAGAGTCTCAATCTCTAACTTAAAAAATCTGACTCAAAAATTGCATCCCCTGGTCTTCGTCGACCATAATTTTTCCTCCAACCTTCTTCCCACATATCATTTCTTTTATAATGCCATTTTTAACATGTTCTTGCAGTCTTGTCTGGTACGAATAATGTCTTTCTTCACGTAGTTGTACTTTTTCTAAGTAGTGCATTCTCTCGGTGTTTTTATCATTGCTTATTCTACCAATGAACCATTTCAATTGTCCAAAGTGTATTGGAGAGAACAGTGGAAGTCCCAAAATTATTCCTGAAAAGGGAGTTCCCAATCCTAAGGGTTTATTATACTAAAAAAAAAATAGTCTCAATTTCTAATTGAAAAAAAAAATTGATTCACAATACTTGCGGGTTTTCAATTTCAAATTGCATCCCTTGGTCGTCTTAGACCATAATTTTGACTCCATCCTTCTTCCCACATATCATTTCTTATATAATGCCCTTTTGACACGTTTTGAAAACTCTTGTGTGGTTTGAATAATGTCTTTCTTCACGTGGTTGCACTTTTATTAAGTAGTGCATTATTCTCTTGGTGTCTTAATCGTAGCTTATTCTACCAACGAACGATTTCAATTGTCTAAATTGCATTGAAAGGAACACTGAAAGCCCCAAAACTATTTTTGAAAACAGAATTCCAAATCCAAAGGGTTTCTACGCAAAAAAAGAGTCTCAATCTCTAACTTAAAAAATCTGACTCAAAAATTGCATCCCCTGGTCTTCGTCGACCATAATTTTTCCTCCAACCTTCTTCCCACATATCATTTCATTTATAATGCCATTTTTAACATGTTCTTGCAGTCTTGTCTGGTACGAATAATGTCTTTCTTCACGTAGTTGTACTTTTTCTAAGTAGTGCATTCTCTCGGTATTTTTATCATTGCTTATTCTACAAATGAACCATTTCAATTGTCCAAAGTGTATTGGAGAGAACCGTGGAAGTCCCAAAATTATTCCTGAAAAGGGAGTTCCAAATCCTAAGGGTTTATTATACTAAAAAAAAAATAGTCTCAATTTCTAATTGAAAAAAAAATTGATTCACAATACTTGCGGGTTTTCAATTTCAAATTGCATCCCTTGGTCGTCTTAGACCATAATTTTGACTCCATCCTTCTTCCCACATATCATTTCTTATATAATGCCCTTTTGACACGTTTTGAAAACTCTTGTGTGGTTTGAATAATGTCTTTCTTCACGTGGTTGCACTTTTATTAAGTAGTGCATTATTCTCTTGGTGTCTTAATCGTAGCTTATTCTACCAACGAACGATTTCAATTGTCTAAATTGCATTGAAAGGAACACTGAAAGCCCCAAAACTATTTTTGAAAACAGAATTCCAAATCCAAAGGGTTTCTACGCAAAAAAAGAGTCTCAATCTCTAACTTAAAAAATCTGACTCAAAAATTGCATCCCCTGGTCTTCGTCGACCATAATTTTTCCTCCAACCTTCTTCCCACATATCATTTCTTTTATAATGCCATTTTTAACATGTTCCTGCAGCCTTTTCTGGTATGAATAATGTCTTTCTTCACTTAGTTGTACTTTTTCTAAGTAGTGCATTCTCTCGGTGTTTTTATCATATCTCATTCTACCAATGAACCATTTCAATTGTCCAAAGTGTATTGGAGAGAACCGTGGAAGTCCCAAAATTATTCCTGAAAAGGGAGTTCCAAATCCTAAGGGTTTATTATACTAAAAAAAAATAGTCTCAATTTCTAATTGAAAAAAAATTGATTCACAATACTTGCGGGTTTTCAATTTCAAATTGCATCCCTTGGTCGTCTTAGACCATAATTTTGACTCCATCCTTCTTCCCACATATCATTTCTTATATAATGCCCTTTTGACACATTTTGAAAACTCTTGTGTGGTTTGAATAATGTCTTTCTTCACGTGGTTGTACTTTTATTAAGTAGTGCATTATTCACGTAGTTGTACTTTTTCTAAGTAGTGCATTCCGTCGCTGTTTTTATCATAGCTTATTCTACCAATTCACCATTTCAATTGTCCAAAGTGTATTGGAGAGAACAGTGGAAGTCCAAAAATTATTCCTGAAAAGGGAGTTCCCAATCCTAAGGGTTTATTATACTAAAAAAAATAGTCTCAATTTCTAATTGAAAAAAAATTGATTCACAATACTTGCGGGTTTTAAATTTCAAATTGCATCCCTTGTTCGTCTTCGACCATAATTTTGACTCCATCCTTCTTCCCACATATCATTTCTTATATAATTCCCATTTGACACATTTTGAAAACTCTTGTGTGGTTTGAACAATGTCTTTCTTCACGTGGTTGTACTTTTATTAAGTAGTGCATTATTCACGTAGTTGTACTTTTTCTAAGTAGTGCATTCTCTCGGTGTTTTTATCATAGCTTATTCTACCAATGAACCATTTCAATTGTCCAAAGTGTATTGGAGAGAACAGTGGAAGTCCCAAAATTATTCCTGAAAAGGGAGTTCCCAATCCTAAGGGTTTATTATACTAAAAAAAATAGTCTCAATTTCTAATTGAAAAAAAAATGGATTCACAATACTTGCGGGTTTTCAATTTCAAATTGCATCCCTTGGTCGTCTTCGACCATAATTTTGACTCCATCCTTCTTCCCAAATATCATTTCTTATATAATTCTCATTTGACACGTTTTTAAAACTCTTGTGTGGTTTTAATAATGTCTTTCTTCACGTGGTTGTACTTTTATTAAGTAGTGCATTATTCTCTTGGTGTCTTAATCGTTGCTTATTCTACCAACGAACGATTTCAATTGTCTAAATTGCATTGAAAGGAACACTGAAAGCCCCAAAACTATTCTTGAAAACAGAATTCCAAATCCAAAGGGTTTCTACGCAAAAAAAGAGTCTCAATCTCTAACTTAAAAAATCTGACTCAAAAATTGCATCCCCTGGTCTTCGTCGACCATAATTTTTCCTCCAACCTTCTTCCCACATATCATTTCTTTTATAATGCCATTTTTAACATGTTCTTGCAGTCTTGTCTGGTACGAATAATGTCTTTCTTCACGTAGTTGTACTTTTTCTAAGTAGTGCATTCTCTCGGTGTTTTTATCATTGCTTATTCTACCAATGAACCATTTCAATTGTCCAAAGTGTATTGGAGAGAACAGTGGAAGTCCCAAAATTATTCCTGAAAAGGGAGTTCCCAATCCTAAGGGTTTATTATACTAAAAAAAAAATAGTCTCAATTTCTAATTGAAAAAAAAAATTGATTCACAATACTTGCGGGTTTTCAATTTCAAATTGCATCCCTTGGTCGTCTTAGACCATAATTTTGACTCCATCCTTCTTCCCACATATCATTTCTTATATAATGCCCTTTTGACACGTTTTGAAAACTCTTGTGTGGTTTGAATAATGTCTTTCTTCACGTGGTTGCACTTTTATTAAGTAGTGCATTATTCTCTTGGTGTCTTAATCGTAGCTTATTCTACCAACGAACGATTTCAATTGTCTAAATTGCATTGAAAGGAACACTGAAAGCCCCAAAACTATTTTTGAAAACAGAATTCCAAATCCAAAGGGTTTCTACGCAAAAAAAGAGTCTCAATCTCTAACTTAAAAAATCTGACTCAAAAATTGCATCCCCTGGTCTTCGTCGACCATAATTTTTCCTCCAACCTTCTTCCCACATATCATTTCATTTATAATGCCATTTTTAACATGTTCTTGCAGTCTTGTCTGGTACGAATAATGTCTTTCTTCACGTAGTTGTACTTTTTCTAAGTAGTGCATTCTCTCGGTATTTTTATCATTGCTTATTCTACAAATGAACCATTTCAATTGTCCAAAGTGTATTGGAGAGAACCGTGGAAGTCCCAAAATTATTCCTGAAAAGGGAGTTCCAAATCCTAAGGGTTTATTATACTAAAAAAAAAATAGTCTCAATTTCTAATTGAAAAAAAAATTGATTCACAATACTTGCGGGTTTTCAATTTCAAATTGCATCCCTTGGTCGTCTTAGACCATAATTTTGACTCCATCCTTCTTCCCACATATCATTTCTTATATAATGCCCTTTTGACACGTTTTGAAAACTCTTGTGTGGTTTGAATAATGTCTTTCTTCACGTGGTTGCACTTTTATTAAGTAGTGCATTATTCTCTTGGTGTCTTAATCGTAGCTTATTCTACCAACGAACGATTTCAATTGTCTAAATTGCATTGAAAGGAACACTGAAAGCCCCAAAACTATTTTTGAAAACAGAATTCCAAATCCAAAGGGTTTCTACGCAAAAAAAGAGTCTCAATCTCTAACTTAAAAAATCTGACTCAAAAATTGCATCCCCTGGTCTTCGTCGACCATAATTTTTCCTCCAACCTTCTTCCCACATATCATTTCTTTTATAATGCCATTTTTAACATGTTCCTGCAGCCTTTTCTGGTATGAATAATGTCTTTCTTCACTTAGTTGTACTTTTTCTAAGTAGTGCATTCTCTCGGTGTTTTTATCATATCTCATTCTACCAATGAACCATTTCAATTGTCCAAAGTGTATTGGAGAGAACCGTGGAAGTCCCAAAATTATTCCTGAAAAGGGAGTTCCAAATCCTAAGGGTTTATTATACTAAAAAAAAATAGTCTCAATTTCTAATTGAAAAAAAATTGATTCACAATACTTGCGGGTTTTCAATTTCAAATTGCATCCCTTGGTCGTCTTAGACCATAATTTTGACTCCATCCTTCTTCCCACATATCATTTCTTATATAATGCCCTTTTGACACATTTTGAAAACTCTTGTGTGGTTTGAATAATGTCTTTCTTCACGTGGTTGTACTTTTATTAAGTAGTGCATTATTCACGTAGTTGTACTTTTTCTAAGTAGTGCATTCCGTCGCTGTTTTTATCATAGCTTATTCTACCAATTCACCATTTCAATTGTCCAAAGTGTATTGGAGAGAACAGTGGAAGTCCAAAAATTATTCCTGAAAAGGGAGTTCCCAATCCTAAGGGTTTATTATACTAAAAAAAATAGTCTCAATTTCTAATTGAAAAAAAATTGATTCACAATACTTGCGGGTTTTAAATTTCAAATTGCATCCCTTGTTCGTCTTCGACCATAATTTTGACTCCATCCTTCTTCCCACATATCATTTCTTATATAATTCCCATTTGACACGTTTTGAAAACTCTTGTGTGGTTTGAACAATGTCTTTCTTCACGTGGTTGTACTTTTATTAAGTAGTGCATTATTCACGTAGTTGTACTTTTTCTAAGTAGTGCATTCTCTCGGTGTTTTTATCATAGCTTATTCTACCAATGAACCATTTCAATTGTCCAAAGTGTATTGGAGAGAACAGTGGAAGTCCCAAAATTATTCCTGAAAAGGGAGTTCCCAATCCTAAGGGTTTATTATACTAAAAAAAATAGTCTCAATTTCTAATTGAAAAAAAAATGGATTCACAATACTTGCGGGTTTTCAATTTCAAATTGCATCCCTTGGTCGTCTTCGACCATAATTTTGACTCCATCCTTCTTCCCAAATATCATTTCTTATATAATTCTCATTTGACACGTTTTTAAAACTCTTGTATGGTTTTAATAATGTCTTTCTTCACGTGGTTGTACTTTTATTAAGTAGTGCATTATTCTCTTGGTGTCTTAATCGTAGCTTATTCTACCAAAGAACGATTTCAATTGTCTAAATTGCATTGAAAGGAACACTGAAAGCCCCAAAACTACTCTTGAAAACAGAATTCCAAATCCAAAGGGTTTCTACGCAAAAAAAGATTCTCAATCTCCAACTTAAAAAATCTGACTCAAAAATTGCATCCCCTGGTCTTCGTCGACCATAATTTTTCCTCCAACCTTCTTCCCACATATCATTTCTTTTATAATACCATTTTTAACATGTTCTTGCAGTCTTGTCTGGTACGAATAATGTCTTTCTTCATGTAGTTGTACTTTTTCTAAGTAGTGCATTCTCTCGGTGTTTTTATCATTACTTATTCTACCAATGAACCATTTCAATTGTCCAAAGTGTATTGGAGAGAACCGTGGAAGTCCCAAAATTATTCCTGAAAAGGGAGATCCAAATCCTAAGGGTTTATTATACTAAAAAAAAAATAGTCTCAATTTCTAATTGAAAAAAAATTGATTCACAATACTTGCGGGTTTTCAATTTCAAATTGCATCCCTTGGTCGTCTTAGACCATAATTTTGACTCCATCCTTCTTCCCACATATCATTTCTTATATAATGCCCTTTTGACACGTTTTGAAAACTCTTGTGTGGTTTGAATAATGTCTTTCTTCACGTGGTTGTACTTTTATTAAGTAGTGCATTATTCACGTAGTTGTACTCTTTCTAAGTAGTGCATTCTGTCGGTGTTTTTATCATAGCTTATTCTACCAATTCACCATTTCAATTGTCCAAAGTGTATTGGAGAGAACAGTGGAAGTCCAAAAATTATTTCTGAAAAGGGAGTTACCAATCCTAAGGGTTTATTATACTAAAAAAAATAGTCTCAATTTCTAATTGAAAAAAAATTGATTCACAATACTTGCGGGTTTTCAATTTCAAATTGCATCCCTTGGTCGTCTTCGACCATAATTTTGACTCCATCCTTCTTCCCACATATCATTTCTTATATAATTCTCATTTGACACGTTTTTAAAACTCTTGTGTGGTTTTAATAATGTCTTTCTTCACGTGGTTGTACTTTTATTAAGTAGTGCATTATTCTCTTGGTGTTTTAATCGTAGCTTATTCTACCAACGAACGATTTCAATTGTCTAAATTGCATTGAAAGGAACACTGAAAGCCCCAAAACTATTCTTGAAAACAGAATTCCAAATCCAAAGGGTTTCTACGCAAAAAAAGAGTCTCAATCTCTAACTTAAAAAATCTGACTCAAAAATTGCATCCCCTGGTTTTCGTCGACCATAATTTTTCCTCCAACCTTCTTCCCACATATCATTTCTTTTATAATGCCATTTTTAACATGTTCCTGCAGTCTTTTCTGGTATGAATAATGTCTTTCTTCACGTAGTTGTACTTTTTCTAAGTAGTGCATTCTCTCGGTGTTTTTATCATATCTTATTCTACCAATGAACCATTTCAATTGTCCAAAGTGTATTGGAGAGAACCGTGGAAGTCCCAAAATTATTCCTGAAAAGGGAGTTCCAAATCCTAAGGGTTTATTATACTAAAAAAAAATAGTCTCAATTTCTAATTGAAAAAAAATTGATTCACAATACTTGCGGGTTTTCAATTTCAAATTGCATGCCTTGGTCGTCTTAGACCATAATTTTGACTCCATCCTTCTTCCCACATATCATTTCTTATATAATGCCCTTTTGACACGTTTTGAAAACTCTTGTGTGGTTTGAATAATGTCTTTCTTCACGTGGTTGTACTTTTATAAAGTAGTGCAATATTCATGTAGTTGTACTTTTTCTAAGTAGTGCATTCTGTCGGTGTTTTTATCATAGCTTATTCTACCAATTCACCATTTCAATTGTCCAAAGTGTATTGGAGAGAACAGTGGAAGTCCAAAAATTATTCCTGAAAAGGGAGTTCCCAATCCTAAGGGTTTATTATACTAAAAAAAATAGTCTCAATTTCTAATTGAAAAAAAATTGATTCACAATACTTGCGGGTTTTCAATTTCAAATTGCATCCCTTGTTCGTCTTCGACCATAATTTTGACTCCATCCTTCTTCCCACATATCATTTCTTATATAATGCCCTTTTGACACGTTTTGAAAACTCTTGTGTGGTTTGAACAATGTCTTTCTTCACGTGGTTGTACTTTTATTAAGTAGTGCATTATTCACGTAGTTGTACTTTTTTCTAAGTAGTGCTTTCTCTCGGTGTTTTTATCATTTCTTATTCTACCAATGAACCATTTCAATTATCCAAAGTGTATTGGAGAGAACAGTGGAAGTCCCAAAATCATTCCTGAAAAGCGAGTTCCCAATCCTAAGGGTTTATTATACTAAAAAAAATAGTCTCAATTTCTAATTGAAAAAAAATTGATTCACAATACTTGCGGGTTTTCAATTTCAAATTGCATCCCTTGGTCGTCTTCGACCATAATTTTGACTCCATCCTTCTTCCCAAATATCATTTCTTATATAATTCTCATTTGACACGTTTTTAAAACTCTTGTATGGTTTTAATAATGTCTTTCTTCACGTGGTTGTACTTTTATTAAGTAGTGCATTATTCTCTTGGTGTCTTAATCGTAGCTTATTCTACCAAAGAACGATTTCAATTGTCTAAATTGCATTGAAAGGAACACTGAAAGCCCCAAAACTACTCTTGAAAACAGAATTCCAAATCCAAAGGGTTTCTACGCAAAAAAAGATTCTCAATCTCCAACTTAAAAAATCTGACTCAAAAATTGCATCCCCTGGTCTTCGTCGACCATAATTTTTCCTCCAACCTTCTTCCCACATATCATTTCTTTTATAATACCATTTTTAACATGTTCTTGCAGTCTTGTCTGGTACGAATAATGTCTTTCTTCACGTAGTTGTACTTTTTCTAAGTAGTGCATTCTCTCGGTGTTTTTATCATTACTTATTCTACCAATGAACCATTTCAATTGTCCAAAGTGTATTGGAGAGAACCGTGGAAGTCCCAAAATTATTCCTGAAAAGGGAGATCCAAATCCTAAGGGTTTATTATACTAAAAAAAAAATAGTCTCAATTTCTAATTGAAAAAAAATTGATTCACAATACTTGCGGGTTTTCAATTTCAAATTGCATCCCTTGGTCGTCTTAGACCATAATTTTGACTCCATCCTTCTTCCCACATATCATTTCTTATATAATGCCCTTTTGACACGTTTTGAAAACTCTTGTGTGGTTTGAATAATGTCTTTCTTCACGTGGTTGTACTTTTATTAAGTAGTGCATTATTCACGTAGTTGTACTCTTTCTAAGTAGTGCATTCTGTCGGTGTTTTTATCATAGCTTATTCTACCAATTCACCATTTCAATTGTCCAAAGTGTATTGGAGAGAACAGTGGAAGTCCAAAAATTATTTCTGAAAAGGGAGTTCCCAATCCTAAGGGTTTATTATACTAAAAAAAATAGTCTCAATTTCTAATTTAAAAAAAATTGATTCACAATACTTGCGGGTTTTCAATTTCAAATTGCATCCCTTGTTCGTCTTCGACCATAATTTTGACTCCATCCTTCTTCCCACATATCATTTCTTATATAATTCCCATTTGACACGTTTTGAAAACTCTTGTGTGGTTTGAATAATGTCTTTCTTCACGTGGTTGTACTTTTATTAAGTAGTGCATTATTCACGTAGTTGTACTTTTTCTAAGTAGTGCATTCTCTCGGTGTTTTTATCATAGCTTATTCTACCAATGAACCATTTCTATTGTCCAAAGTGTATTGGAGAGAACAGTGGAAGTCCCAAAATTATTCCTGAAAAGGGAGTTCCCAATCCTAAGGGTTTATTATACTAAAAAAAATAGTCTCAATTTCTAATTGAAAAAAAATTGATTCACAATACTTGCGGGTTTTCAATTTCAAATTGCATCCCTTGGTCGTCTTCGACCATAATTTTGACTCCATCCTTCTTCCCACATATCATTTCTTATATAATTCTCATTTGACACGTTTTTAAAACTCTTGTGTGGTTTTAATAATGTCTTTCTTCACGTGGTTGTACTTTTATTAAGTAGTGCATTATTCTCTTGGTGTCTTAATCGTAGCTTATTCTACCAACGAACGATTTCAATTGTCTAAATTGCATTGAAAGGAACACTGAAAGCCCCAAAACTATTCTTGAAAACAGAATTCCAAATCCAAAGGGTTTCTACGCAAAAAAAGAGTCTCAATCTCTAACTTAAAAAATCTGACTCAAAAATTGCATCCCCTGGTTTTCGTCGACCATAATTTTTCCTCCAACCTTCTTCCCACATATCATTTCTTTTATAATGCCATTTTTAACATGTTCCTGCAGTCTTTTCTGGTATGAATAATGTCTTTCTTCACGTAGTTGTACTTTTTCTAAGTAGTGCATTCTCTCGGTGTTTTTATCATATCTTATTCTACCAATGAACCATTTCAATTGTCCAAAGTGTATTGGAGAGAACCGTGGAAGTCCCAAAATTAATCCTGAAAAGGGAGTTCCAAATCCTAAGGGTTTATTATACTAAAAAAAAATAGTCTCAATTTCTAATTGAAAAAAAATTGATTCACAATACTTGCGGGTTTTCAATTTCAAATTGCATGCCTTGGTCGTCTTAGACCATAATTTTGACTCCATCCTTCTTCCCACATATCATTTCTTATATAATGCCCTTTTGACACGTTTTGAAAACTCTTGTGTGGTTTGAATAATGTCTTTCTTCACATGGTTGTACTTTGATAAAGTAGTGCATTATTCATGTAGTTGTACTTTTTCTAAGTAGTGCATTCTGTCGGTGTTTTTATCATAGCTTATTCTACCAATTCACCATTTCAATTGTCCAAAGTGTATTGGAGAGAACAGTGGAAGTCCAAAAATTATTCCTGAAAAGGGAGTTCCCAATCCTAAGGGTTTATTATACTAAAAAAAATAGTCTCAATTTCTAATTGAAAAAAAATTGATTCACAATACTTGCGGGTTTTCAATTTCAAATTGCATCCCTTGTTCGTCTTCGACCATAATTTTGACTCCATCCTTCTTCCCACATATCATTTCTTATATAATGCCCTTTTGACACGTTTTGAAAACTCTTGTGTGGTTTGAATAATGTCTTTCTTCACGTGGTTGTACTTTTATTAAGTAGTGCATTATTCACGTAGTTGTACTTTTTTCTAAGTAGTGCTTTCTCTCGGTGTTTTTATCATTGCTTATTCTACCAATGAACCATTTCAATTATCCAAAGTGTATTGGAGAGAACAGTGGAAGTCCCAAAATCATTCCTGAAAAGCGAGTTCCCAATCCTAAGGGTTTATTATACTAAAAAAAATAGTCTCAATTTCTAATTGAAAAAAAATTGATTCACAATACTTGCGGGTTTTCAATTTCAAATTGCATCCCTTGGTCGTCTTCGACCATAATTCTGACTCCATCCTTCTTCCCACATATCATTTCTTATATAATTCTCATTTGACACGTTTTTAAAACTCTTGTGTGGTTTTAATAATGTCTTTCTTCACGTGGTTGTACTTTTATTAAGTAGTGCATTATTCTCTTGGTGTCTTAATCGTTGCTTATTCTACCAACGAACGATTTCAATTGTCTAAATTGCATTGAAAGGAACACTGAAAGCCCCAAAACTATTCTTGAAAACAGAATTCCAAATCCAAAGGGTTTCTACGCAAAAAAAGAGTCTCAATCTCTAACTTAAAAAATCTGACTCAAAAATTGCATCCCCTGGTCTTCGTCGACCATAATTTTTCCTCCAACCTTCTTCCCACATATCATTTCTTTTATAATGCCATTTTTAACATGTTCTTGCAGTCTTGTCTGGTACGAATAATGTCTTTCTTCACGTAGTTGTACTTTTTCTAAGTAGTGCATTCTCTCGGTGTTTTTATCATTGCTTATTCTACCAATGAACCATTTCAATTGTCCAAAGTGTATTGGAGAGAACAGTGGAAGTCCCAAAATTATTCCTGAAAAGGGAGTTCCCAATCCTAAGGGTTTATTATACTAAAAAAAAAATAGTCTCAATTTCTAATTGAAAAAAAAATTGATTCACAATACTTGCGGGTTTTCAATTTCAAATTGCATCCCTTGGTCGTCTTAGACCATAATTTTGACTCCATCCTTCTTCCCACATATCATTTCTTATATAATGCCCTTTTGACACGTTTTGAAAACTCTTGTGTGGTTTGAATAATGTCTTTCTTCACGTGGTTGCACTTTTATTAAGTAGTGCATTATTCTCTTGGTGTCTTAATCGTAGCTTATTCTACCAACGAACGATTTCAATTGTCTAAATTGCATTGAAAGGAACACTGAAAGCCCCAAAACTATTTTTGAAAACAGAATTCCAAATCCAAAGGGTTTCTACGCAAAAAAAGAGTCTCAATCTCTAACTTAAAAAATCTGACTCAAAAATTGCATCCCCTGGTCTTCGTCGACCATAATTTTTCCTCCAACCTTCTTCCCACATATCATTTCTTTTATAATGCCATTTTTAACATGTTCTTGCAGTCTTGTCTGGTACGAATAATGTCTTTCTTTACGTAGTTGTACTTTTTCTAAGTAGTGCATTCTCTCGGTATTTTTATCATTGCTTATTCTACAAATGAACCATTTCAATTGTCCAAAGTGTATTGGAGAGAACCGTGGAAGTCCCAAAATTATTCCTGAAAAGGGAGTTCCAAATCCTAAGGTTATACTAAAAAAAAAATAGTCTCAATTTCTAATTGAAAAAAAAATTGATTCACAATACTTGCGGGTTTTCAATTTCAAATTGCATCCCTTGGTCGTCTTAGACCATAATTTTGACTCCATCCTTCTTCCCACATATCATTTCTTATATAATGCCCTTTTGACACGTTTTGAAAACTCTTGTGTGGTTTGAATAATGTCTTTCTTCACGTGGTTGCACTTTTATTAAGTAGTGCATTATTCTCTTGGTGTCTTAATCGTAGCTTATTCTACCAACGAACGATTTCAATTGTCTAAATTGCATTGAAAGGGACACTGAAAGCCCCAAAACTATTTTTGAAAACAGAATTCCAAATCCAAAGGGTTTCTACGCAAAAAAAGAGTCTCAATCTCTAACTTAAAAAATCTGACTCAAAAATTGCATCCCCTGGTCTTCGTCGACCATAATTTTTCCTCCAACCTTCTTCCCACATATCATTTCTTTTATAATGCCATTTTTAACATGTTCCTGCAGCCTTTTCTGGTATGAATAATGTCTTTCTTCACGTAGTTGTACTTTTTCTAAGTAGTGCATTCTCTCGGTGTTTTTATCATATCTCATTCTACCAATGAACCATTTCAATTGTCCAAAGTGTATTGGAGAGAACCGTGGAAGTCCCAAAATTATTCCTGAAAAGGGAGTTCCAAATCCTAAGGGTTTATTATACTAAAAAAAAATAGTCTCAATTTCTAATTGAAAAAAAATTGATTCACAATACTTGCGGGTTTTCAATTTCAAATTGCATCCCTTGGTCGTCTTAGACCATAATTTTGACTCCATCCTTCTTCCCACATATCATTTCTTATATAATGCCCTTTTGACACATTTTGAAAACTCTTGTGTGGTTTGAATAATGTCTTTCTTCACGTGGTTGTACTTTTATTAAGTAGTGCATTATTCACGTAGTTGTACTTTTTCTAAGTAGTGCATTCTGTCGCTGTTTTTATCATAGCTTATTCTACCAATTCACCATTTCAATTGTCCAAAGTGTATTGGAGAGAACAGTGGAAGTCCAAAAATTATTCCTGAAAAGGGAGTTCCCAATCCTAAGGGTTTATTATACTAAAAAAAATAGTCTCAATTTCTAATTGAAAAAAAATTGATTCACAATACTTGCGGGTTTTCAATTTCAAATTGCATCCCTTGTTCGTCTTCGACCATAATTTTGACTCCATCCTTCTTCCCACATATCATTTCTTATATAATTCCCATTTGACACGTTTTGAAAACTCTTGTGTGGTTTGAACAATGTCTTTCTTCACGTGGTTGTACTTTTATTAAGTAGTGCATTATTCACGTAGTTGTACTTTTTCTAAGTAGTGCATTCTCTCGGTGTTTTTATCATAGCTTATTCTACCAATGAACCATTTCAATTGTCCAAAGTGTATTGGAGAGAACAGTGGAAGTCCCAAAATTATTCCTGAAAAGGGAGTTCCCAATCCTAAGGGTTTATTATACTAAAAAAAATAGTCTCAATTTCTAATTGAAAAAAAAATGGATTCACAATACTTGCGGGTTTTCAATTTCAAATTGCATCCCTTGGTCGTCTTCGACCATAATTTTGACTCCATCCTTCTTCCCAAATATCATTTCTTATATAATTCTCATTTGACACGTTTTTAAAACTCTTGTATGGTTTTAATAATGTCTTTCTTCACGTGGTTGTACTTTTATTAAGTAGTGCATTATTCTCTTGGTGTCTTAATCGTAGCTTATTCTACCAAAGAACGATTTCAATTGTCTAAATTGCATTGAAAGGAACACTGAAAGCCCCAAAACTACTCTTGAAAACAGAATTCCAAATCCAAAGGGTTTCTACGCAAAAAAAGATTCTCAATCTCCAACTTAAAAAATCTGACTCAAAAATTGCATCCCCTGGTCTTCGTCGACCATAATTTTTCCTCCAACCTTCTTCCCACATATCATTTCTTTTATAATACCATTTTTAACATGTTCTTGCAGTCTTGTCTGGTACGAATAATGTCTTTCTTCACATAGTTGTACTTTTTCTAAGTAGTGCATTCTCTCGGTGTTTTTATCATTACTTATTCTACCAATGAACCATTTCAATTGTCCAAAGTGTATTGGAGAGAACCGTGGAAGTCCCAAAATTATTCCTGAAAAGGGAGATCCAAATCCTAAGGGTTTATTATACTAAAAAAAAAATAGTCTCAATTTCTAATTGAAAAAAAATTGATTCACAATACTTGCGGGTTTTCAATTTCAAATTGCATCCCTTGGTCGTCTTAGACCATAATTTTGACTCCATCCTTCTTCCCACATATCATTTCTTATATAATGCCCTTTTGACACGTTTTGAAAACTCTTGTGTGGTTTGAATAATGTCTTTCTTCACGTGGTTGTACTTTTATTAAGTAGTGCATTATTCACGTAGTTGTACTCTTTCTAAGTAGTGCATTCTGTCGGTGTTTTTATCATAGCTTATTCTACCAATTCACCATTTCAATTGTCCAAAGTGTATTGGAGAGAACAGTGGAAGTCCAAAAATTATTTCTGAAAAGGGAGTTCCCAATCCTAAGGGTTTATTATACTAAAAAAAATAGTCTCAATTTCTAATTTTAAAAAAATTGATTCACAATACTTGCGGGTTTTCAATTTCAAATTGCATCCCTTGTTCGTCTTCGACCATAATTTTGACTCCATCCTTCTTCCCACATATCATTTCTTATATAATTCCCATTTGACACGTTTTGAAAACTCTTGTGTGGTTTGAATAATGTCTTTCTTCACGTGGTTGTACTTTTATTAAGTAGTGCATTATTCACGTAGTTGTACTTTTTCTAAGTAGTGCATTCTCTCGGTGTTTTTATCATAGCTTATTCTACCAATGAACCATTTCTATTGTCCAAAGTGTATTGGAGAGAACGGTGGAAGTCCCAAAATTATTCCTGAAAAGGGAGTTCCCAATCCTAAGGGTTTATTATACTAAAAAAAATAGTCTCAATTTCTAATTGAAAAAAAATTGATTCACAATACTTGCGGGTTTTCAATTTCAAATTGCATCCCTTGGTCGTCTTCGACCATAATTTTGACTCCATCCTTCTTCCCACATATCATTTCTTATATAATTCTCATTTGACACGTTTTTAAAACTCTTGTGTGGTTTTAATAATGTCTTTCTTCACGTGGTTGTACTTTTATTAAGTAGTGCATTATTCTCTTGGTGTCTTAATCGTAGCTTATTCTACCAACGAACGATTTCAATTGTCTAAATTGCATTGAAAGGAACACTGAAAGCCCCAAAACTATTCTTGAAAACAGAATTCCAAATCCAAAGGGTTTCTACGCAAAAAAAGAGTCTCAATCTCCAACTTAAAAAATCTGACTCAAAAATTGCATCCCCTGGTCTTCGTCGACCATAATTTTTCCTCCAACCTTCTTCCCACATATCATTTCTTTTATAATGCCATTTTTAACATGTTCTTGCAGTCTTGTCTGGTACGAATAATGTCTTTCTTCACGTAGTTGTACTTTTTCTAAGTAGTGCATTTTCTCGGTGTTTTTATCATTGCTTATTCTACCAATGAACCATTTCAATTGGCCAAAGTGTATTGGAGAGAACCGTGGAAGTCCCAAAATTATTCCTGAAAAGGGAGTTCCAAATCCTAAGGGTTTATTATACTAAAAAAAAAATAGTTTCAATTTCTAATTGAAAAAAAATTGATTCACAATACTTGCGGGTTTTCAATTTCAAATTGCATCCCTTGGTCGTCTTAGACCATAATTTTGACTCCATCCTTCTTCCCACATATCATTTCTTATATAATGCCCTTTTGACACGTTTTGAAAACTCTTGTGTGGTTTGAATAATGTCTTTCTTCACGTGGTTGTACTTTTATTAAGTAGTGCATTATTCACGTAGTTGTACTTTTTCTAAGTAGTGCATTCTCTCGGTGTTTTTATCATAGCTTATTCTACCAATGAACCATTTCTATTGTCCAAAGTGTATTGGAGAGAACGGTGGAAGTCCCAAAATTATTCCTGAAAAGGGAGTTCCCAATCCTAAGGGTTTATTATACTAAAAAAAATAGTCTCAATTTCTAATTGAAAAAAAATTGATTCACAATACTTGCGGGTTTTCAATTTCAAATTGCATCCCTTGGTCGTCTTCGACCATAATTTTGACTCCATCCTTCTTCCCACATATCATTTCTTATATAATTCTCATTTGACACGTTTTTAAAACTCTTGTGTGGTTTTAATAATGTCTTTCTTCACGTGGTTGTACTTTTATTAAGTAGTGCATTATTCTCTTGGTGTCTTAATCGTAGCTTATTCTACCAACGAACGATTTCAATTGTCTAAATTGCATTGAAAGGAACACTGAAAGCCCCAAAACTATTCTTGAAAACAGAATTCCAAATCCAAAGGGTTTCTACGCAAAAAAAGAGTCTCAATCTCCAACTTAAAAAATCTGACTCAAAAATTGCATCCCCTGGTCTTCGTCGACCATAATTTTTCCTCCAACCTTCTTCCCACATATCATTTCTTTTATAATGCCATTTTTAACATGTTCTTGCAGTCTTGTCTGGTACGAATAATGTCTTTCTTCACGTAGTTGTACTTTTTCTAAGTAGTGCATTTTCTCGGTGTTTTTATCATTGCTTATTCTACCAATGAACCATTTCAATTGGCCAAAGTGTATTGGAGAGAACCGTGGAAGTCCCAAAATTATTCCTGAAAAGGGAGTTCCAAATCCTAAGGGTTTATTATACTAAAAAAAAAATAGTTTCAATTTCTAATTGAAAAAAAATTGATTCACAATACTTGCGGGTTTTCAATTTCAAATTGCATCCCTTGGTCGTCTTAGACCATAATTTTGACTCCATCCTTCTTCCCACATATCATTTCTTATATAATGCCCTTTTGACACGTTTTGAAAACTCTTGTGTGGTTTGAATAATGTCTTTCTTCACGTGGTTGTACTTTTATTAAGTAGTGCATTATTCACGTAGTTGTACTTTTTTCTAAGTAGTGCATTCTCTCGGTGTTTTTATCATTGCTTATTCTACCAATGAACCATTTCAATTATCCAAAGTGTATTGGAGAGAACAGTGGAAGTCCCAAAATCATTCCTGAAAAGCGAGTTCCCAATCCTAAGGGTTTATTATACTAAAAAAAATAGTCTCAATTTCTAATTGAAAAAAAATTGATTCACAATACTTGCGGGTTTTCAATTTCGAATTGCATCCCTTGGTCGTCTTCGACCATAATTTTGACTCCATCCTTCTTCCCACATATCATTTCTTATATAATTCTCATTTGACACGTTTTTAAAACTCTTGTATGGTTTTAATAATGTCTTTCTTCACGTGGTTGTACTTTTATTAAGTAGTGCATTATTCTCTTGGTGTCTTAATCGTAGCTTATTCTACCAACGAACGATTTCAATTGTCTAAATTGCATTGAAAGGAACACTGAAAGCCCCAAAACTACTCTTGAAAACAGAATTCCAAATCCAAAGGGTTTCTACGCAAAAAAAGATTCTCAATCTCCAACTTAAAAAATCTGACTCAAAAATTGCATCCCCTGGTCTTCGTCGACCATAATTTTTCCTCCAACCTTCTTCCCACATATCATTTCTTTTATAATACCATTTTTAACATGTTCTTGCAGTCTTGTCTGGTACGAATAATGTCTTTCTTCACGTAGTTGTACTTTTTCTAAGTTGTGCATTCTCTCGGTGTTTTTATCATTGCTTATTCTACCAATGAACCATTTCAATTGTCCAAAGTGTATTGGAGAGAACCGTGGAAGTCCCAAAATTATTCCTGAAAAGGGAGATCCAAATCCTAAGGGTTTATTATACTAAAAAAAAAATAGTCTCAATTTCTAATTGAAAAAAAATTGATTCACAATACTTGCGGGTTTTCAATTTCAAATTGCATCCCTTGGTCGTCTTAGACCATAATTTTGACTCCATCCTTCTTCCCACATATCATTTCTTATATAATGCCCTTTTGACACGTTTTGAAAACTCTTGTGTGGTTTGAATAATGTCTTTCTTCACGTGGTTGTACTTTTATTAAGTAGTGCATTATTCACGTAGTTGTACTCTTTCTAAGTAGTGCATTCTGTCGGTGTTTTTATCATAGCTTATTCTACCAATTCACCATTTCAATTGTCCAAAGTGTATTGGAGAGAACAGTGGAAGTCCAAAAATTATTTCTGAAAAGGGAGTTCCCAATCCTAAGGGTTTATTATACTAAAAAAAATAGTCTCAATTTCTAATTTAAAAAAAATTGATTCACAATACTTGCGGGTTTTCAATTTCAAATTGCATCCCTTGTTCGTCTTCGACCATAATTTTGACTCCATCCTTCTTCCCACATATCATTTCTTATATAATTCCCATTTGACACGTTTTGAAAACTCTTGTGTGGTTTGAATAATGTCTTTCTTCACGTGGTTGTACTTTTATTAAGTAGTGCATTATTCACGTAGTTGTACTTTTTCTAAGTAGTGCATTCTCTCGGTGTTTTTATCATAGCTTATTCTACCAATGAACCATTTCTATTGTCCAAAGTGTATTGGAGAGAACAGTGGAAGTCCCAAAATTATTCCTGAAAAGGGACTTCCCAATCCTAAGGGTTTATTATACTAAAAAAAATAGTCTCAATTTCTAATTGAAAAAAAATTGATTCACAATACTTGCGGGTTTTCAATTTCAAATTGCATCCCTTGGTCGTCTTCGACCATAATTTTGACTCCATCCTTCTTCCCACATATCATTTCTTATATAATTCTCATTTGACACGTTTTTAAAACTCTTGTGTGGTTTTAATAATGTCTTTCTTCACGTGGTTGTACTTTTATTAAGTAGTGCATTATTCTCTTGGTGTCTTAATCGTAGCTTATTCTACCAACGAACGATTTCAATTGTCTAAATTGCATTGAAAGGAACACTGAAAGCCCCAAAACTATTCTTGAAAACAGAATTCCAAATCCAAAGGGTTTCTACGCAAAAAAAGAGTCTCAATCTCCAACTTAAAAAATCTGACTCAAAAATTGCATCCCCTGGTCTTCGTCGACCATAATTTTTCCTCCAACCTTCTTCCCACATATCATTTCTTTTATAATGCCATTTTTAACATGTTCTTGCAGTCTTGTCTGGTACGAATAATGTCTTTCTTCACGTAGTTGTACTTTTTCTAAGTAGTGCATTTTCTCGGTGTTTTTATCATTGCTTATTCTACCAATGAACCATTTCAATTGTCCAAAGTGTATTGGAGAGAACCGTGGAAGTCCCAAAATTATTCCTGAAAAGGGAGTTCCAAATCCTAAGGGTTTATTATACTAAAAAAAAAATAGTTTCAATTTCTAATTGAAAAAAAATTGATTCACAATACTTGCGGGTTTTCAATTTCAAATTGCATCCCTTGGTCGTCTTAGACCATAATTTTGACTCCATCCTTCTTCCCACATATCATTTCTTATATAATGCCCTTTTGACACGTTTTGAAAACTCTTGTGTGGTTTGAATAATGTCTTTCTTCACGTGGTTGTACTTTTATTAAGTAGTGCATTATTCACGTAGTTGTACTTTTTTCTAAGTAGTGCATTCTCTCGGTGTTTTTATCATTGCTTATTCTACCAATGAACCATTTCAATTATCCAAAGTGTATTGGAGAGAACAGTGGAAGTCCCAAAATCATTCCTGAAAAGCGAGTTCCCAATCCTAAGGGTTTATTATACTAAAAAAAATAGTCTCAATTTCTAATTGAAAAAAAATTGATTCACAATACTTGCGGGTTTTCAATTTCGAATTGCATCCCTTGGTCGTCTTCGACCATAATTTTGACTCCATCCTTCTTCCCACATATCATTTCTTATATAATTCTCATTTGACACGTTTTTAAAACTCTTGTGTGGTTTTAATAATGTCTTTCTTCACGTGGTTGTACTTTTATTAAGTAGTGCATTATTCTCTTGGTGTCTTAATCGTAGCTTATTCTACCAACGAACGATTTCAATTGTCTAAATTGCATTGAAAGGAACACTGAAAGCCCCAAAACTATTCTTGAAAACAGAATTCCAAATCCAAAGGGTTTCTACGCAAAAAAAGAGTCTCAATCTCTAACTTAAAAAATCTGACTCAAAAATTGCATCCCCTGGTCTTCGTCGACCATAATTTTTCCTCCAACCTTCTTCCCACATATCATTTCTTTTATAATGCCATTTTTAACGTGTTCTTGCAGTCTTGTCTGGTACGAATAATGTCTTTCTTCACGTAGTTGTACTTTTTCTAAGTAGTGCATTCTCTCGGTGTTTTTATCATTGCTTATTCTACCAATGAACCATTTCAATTGTCCAAAGTGTATTGGAGAGAATCGTGGAAGTCCCAAAATTATTCCTGAAAAGGGAGTTCCAAATCCTAAGGGTTTATTATATTAAAAAAAAATAGTTTCAATTTCTAATTGAAAAAAAATTGATTCACAATACTTGCGGGTTTTCAATTTCAAATTGCATCCCTTGGTCGTCTTAGACCATAATTTTGACTCCATCCTTCTTCCCACATATCATTTCTTATATAATGCCCTTTTGACACGTTTTGAAAACTCTTGTGTGGTTTGAAAAATGTCTTTCTTCACGTGGTTGTACTTTTATTAAGTAGTGCATTATTCACGTAGTTGTACTTTTTTCTAAGTAGTGCATTCTCTCGGTGTTTTTATCATTGCTTATTCTACCAATGAAACATTTCAATTATCCAAAGTGTATTGGAGAGAACAGTGGAAGTCCCAAAATCATTCCTGAAAAGCGAGTTCCCAATCCTAAGGGTTTATTATACTAAAAAAAATAGTCTCAATTTCTAATTGAAAAAAAATTGATTCACAATACTTGCGGGTTTTCAATTTCGAATTGCATCCCTTGGTCGTCTTCGACAATAATTTTGACTCCATCCTTCTTCCCACATATCATTTCTTATATAATTCTCATTTGACACGTTTTTAAAACTCTTGTGTGGTTTTAATAATGTCTTTCTTCACGTGGTTGTACTTTTATTAAGTAGTGCATTATTCTCTTGGTGTCTTAATCGTAGCTTATTCTACCAACGAACGATTTCAATTGTCTAAATTGCATTGAAAGGAACACTGAAAGCCCCAAAACTATTATTGAAAACAGAATTCCAAATCCAAAGGGTTTCTACGCAAAAAAAGAGTCTCAATCTCTAACTTAAAAAATCTGACTCAAAAATTGCATCCCCTGGTCTTCGTCGACCATAATTTTTCCTCCAACCTTCTTCCCACATATCATTTCTTTTATAATGCCATTTTTAACGTGTTCTTGCAGTCTTGTCTGGTACGAATAATGTCTTTCTTCACGTAGTTGTACTTTTTCTAAGTAGTGCATTCTCTCGGTGTTTTTATCATTGCTTATTCTACCAATGAACCATTTCAATTATCCAAAGTGTATTGGAGAGAACAGTGGAAGTCCCAAAATCATTCCTGAAAAGCGAGTTCCCAATCCTAAGGGTTTATTATACTAAAAAAAATAGTCTCAATTTCTAATTGAAAAAAAATTGATTCACAATACTTGCGGGTTTTCAATTTCGAATTGCATCCCTTGGTCGTCTTCGACCATAATTTTGACTCCATCCTTCTTCCCACATATCATTTCTTATATAATTCTCATTTGACACGTTTTTAAAACTCTTGTGTGGTTTTAATAATGTCTTTCTTCACGTGGTTGTACTTTTATTAAGTAGTGCATTATTCTCTTGGTGTCTTAATCGTAGCTTATTCTACCAACGAACGATTTCAATTGTCTAAATTGCATTGAAAGGAACACTGAAAGCCCCAAAACTATTCTTGAAAACAGAATTCCAAATCCAAAGGGTTTCTACGCAAAAAAAGAGTCTCAATCTCTAACTTAAAAAATCTGACTCAAAAATTGCATCCCCTGGTCTTCGTCGACCATAATTTTTCCTCCAACCTTCTTCCCACACATCATTTCTTTTATAATGCCATTTTTAACGTGTTCTTGCAGTCTTGTCTGGTACGAATAATGTCTTTCTTCACGTAGTTGTACTTTTTCTAAGTAGTGCATTCTCTCGGTGTTTTTATCATTGCTTATTCTACCAATGAACCATTTCAATTGTCCAAAGTGTATTGGAGAGAACCGTGGAAGTCCCAAAATTATTCCTGAAAAGGGAGTTCCAAATCCTAAGGGTTTATTATATAAAAAAAAAAATAGTTTCAATTTCTAATTGAAAAAAAATTGATTCACAATACTTGCGGGTTTTCAATTTCAAATTGCATCCCTTGGTCGTCTTAGACCATAATTTTGACTCCATCCTTCTTCCCACATATCATTTCTTATATAATGCCCTTTTGACACGTTTTGAAAACTCTTGTGTGGTTTGAAAAATGTCTTTCTTCACGTGGTTGTACTTTTATTAAGTAGTGCATTATTCACGTAGTTGTACTTTTTTCTAAGTAGTGCATTCTCTCGGTGTTTTTATCATTGCTTATTCTACCAATGAAACATTTCAATTATCCAAAGTGTATTGGAGAGAACAGTGGAAGTCCCAAAATCATTCCTGAAAAGCGAGTTCCCAATCCTAAGGGTTTATTATACTAAAAAAAATAGTCTCAATTTCTAATTGAAAAAAAATTGATTCACAATACTTGCGGGTTTTCAATTTCAAATTGCATCCCTTGGTCGTCTTCGACCATAATTTTGACTCCATCCTTCTTCCCACATATCATTTCTTATATAATTCTCATTTGACACGTTTTTAAAACTCTTGTGTGGTTTTAATAATGTCTTTCTTCACGTGGTTGTACTTTTATTAAGTAGTGCATTATTCTCTTGGTGTCTTAATCGTAGCTTATTCTACCAACGAACGATTTCAATTGTCTAAATTGCATTGAAAGGAACACTGAAAGCCCCAAAACTATTCTTGAAAACAGAATTCCAAATCCAAAGGGTTTCTACGCAAAAAAAGAGTCTCAATCTCTAACTTAAAAAATCTGACTCAAAAATTGCATCCCCTGGTCTTCGTCGACCATAATTTTTCCTCCAACCTTCTTCCCACATATCATTTCTTTTATAATGCCATTTTTAACATGTTCTTGCAGTCTTGTCTGGTACGAATAATGTCTTTCTTCACGTAGTTGTACTTTTTCTAAGTAGTGCATTCTCTCGGTGTTTTTATCATTGCTTATTCTACCAATGAACCATTTCAATTGTCCAAAGTGTATTGGAGAGAACCGTGGAAGTCCCAAAATTATTCCTGAAAAGGGAGTTCGAAATCCTAAGGGTTTATTATACTAAAAAAAAAATAGTCTCAATTTCTAATTGAAAAAAAATTGATTCACAATACTTGCGGGTTTTCAATTTCAAATTGCATCCCTTGGTCGTCTTAGACCATAATTTTGACTCCATCCTTCTTCCCACATATCATTTCTTATATAATGCCCTTTTGACACGTTTTGAAAACTCTTGTGTGGTTTGAATAATGTCTTTCTTCACGTGGTTGCACTTTTATTAAGTAGTGCATTATTCTCTTGGTGTCTTAATATTAGCTTATTCTACTAACGAACGATTTCAATTGTCTAAATTGCATTGAAAGGAACACTGAAAGCCCCAAAACTATTCTTGAAAACAGAATTCCAAATCCAAAGGGTTTCTACTCAAAAAAAGAGTCAATCTCTAACTTAAAAAATCTGACTCAAAAATTGAGTCCCCAGGTCTTCGTCGACCATAATTTACCTCCAACCTTCTTCCCACATATCATTTCTTTTATAATGTCATTTTTAACATGTTCTTGCAGTCTTGTCTGCTACGAATAATGTCTTTCTTCACGTAGTTGTTCTTTTTCTAAGTAGTGCATTCTCTCGGTGTTTTTATCATTGCTTATTCTACCAATGAACCATTTCAATTGTCCAAAGTGTATTGGAGAGAACCGTGGAAGTCCCAAAATTATTCCTGAAAAGGGAGTTCCAAATCCCAAGGGTTTATTATACTAAAAAAAAAATAGTCTCAATTTCTAATTGAAAAAAAATTGATTCACAATACTTGCGGGTTTTCAATTTAAATTGCATCCCTTGGTCGTCTTAGACCATAATTTTGACTCCATCCTTCTTCCCACATATCATTTCTTATATAATGCCCTTTTGACACGTTTTGAAAACTCTTGTGTGGTTTGAATAATGTCTTTCTTCACGTGGTTGTACTTTTATTAAGTAGTGCATTATTCACGTAGTTGTACTTTTTTCTAAGTAGTGCATTCTCTCGGTGTTTTTATCATTGCTTATTCTACCAATGAACCATTTCAATTATCCAAAGTGTATTGGAGAGAACAGTGGAAGTCCCAAAATCATTCCTGAAAAGCGAGTTCCCAATCCTAAGGGTTTATTATACTAAAAAAAATAGTCTCAATTTCTAATTGAAAAAAAATTGATTCACAATACTTGCGGGTTTTCAATTTCAAATTGCATCCCTTGGTCGTCTTCGACCATAATTTTGACTCCATCCTTCTTCCCACATATCATTTCTTATATAATTCTCATTTGACACGTTTTTAAAACTCTTGTGTGGTTTTAATAATGTCTTTCTTCACGTGGTTGTACTTTTATTAAGTAGTGCATTATTCTCTTGGTGTCTTAATCGTAGCTTATTCTACCAACGAACGATTTCAATTGTCTAAATTGCATTGAAAGGAACACTGAAAGCCCCAAAACTATTCTTGAAAACAGAATTCCAAATCCAAAGGGTTTCTACGCAAAAAAAGAGTCTCAATCTCTAACTTAAAAAATCTGACTCAAAAATTGCATCCCCTGGTCTTCGTCGACCATAATTTTTCCTCCAACCTTCTTCCCACATATCATTTCTTTTATAATGCCATTTTTAACTTGTTCTTGCAGTCTTGTCTGGTACGAATAATGTCTTTCTTCACGTAGTTGTACTTTTTCTAAGTAGTGCATTCTCTCGGTGTTTTTATCATTGCTTATTCTACCAATGAACCATTTCAATTGTCCAAAGTGTATTGGAGAGAACCGTGGAAGTCCCAAAATTATTCCTGAAAAGGGAGTTCGAAATCCTAAGGGTTTATTATACTAAAAAAAAAATAGTCTCAATTTCTAATTGAAAAAAAATTGATTCACAATACTTGCGGGTTTTCAATTTCAAATTGCATCCCTTGGTCGTCTTAGACCATAATTTTGACTCCATCCTTCTTCCCACATATCATTTCTTATATAATGCCCTTTTGACACGTTTTGAAAACTCTTGTGTGGTTTGAATAATGTCTTTCTTCCCGTGGTTGTACTTTTATTAAGTAGTGCATTATTCACGTAGTTGTACTTTTTCTAAGTAGTGCATTCTCTCGGTGTTTTTATCATTGCTTATTCTACCAATGAACCATTTCAATTATCCAAAGTGTATTGGAGAGAACAGTGGAAGTCCCAAAATCATTCCTGAAAAGCGAGTTCCCAATCCTAAGGGTTTATTATACTAAAAAAAATAGTCTCAATTTCTAATTGAAAAAAAATTGATTCACAATACTTGCGGGTTTTCAATTTCAAATTGCATCCCTTGGTCGTCTTCGACCATAATTTTGACTCCATCCTTCTTCCCACATATCATTTCTTATATAATTCTCATTTGACACGTTTTTAAAACTCTTGTGTGGTTTTAATAATGTCTTTCTTCACGTGGTTGTACTTTTATTAAGTAGTGCATTATTCTCTTGGTGTCTTAATCGTAGCTTATTCTACCAACGAACGATTTCAATTGTCTAAATTGCATTGAATGGAACACTGAAAGCCCCAAAACTATTTTTGAAAATAGAATTCCAAATCCAAAGGGTTTCTACGCAAAAAAAGAGTCTCAATCTCTAACTTAAAAATTGCATCCCCTGGTCTTCGTCGACCATAATTTTTCCTCCAACCTTCTTCCCACATATCATTTCTTTTATAATGCCATTTTTAACATGTTCTTGCAGTCTTGTCTGGTACGAATAATGTCTTTCTTCACGTAGTTGTACTTTTTCTAAGTAGTGCATTCTCTCGGTGTTTTTATCATTGCTTATTCTACCAATGAACCATTTCAATTGTCCAAAGTGTATTGGAGAGAACCGTGGAACTCCCAAAATTATTCCTGAAAAGGGAGTTCCAAATCCTAAGGGTTTATTATACTAAAAAAAAAATAGTCTCAATTTCTAATTGAAAAAAAATTGATTCACAATACTTGCGGGTTTTCAATTTCAAATTGCATCCCTTGGTCGTCTTAGACCATAATTTTGACTCCATCCTTCTTCCCACATATCATTTCTTATATAATGCCCTTTTGACACGTTTTGAAAACTCTTGTGTGGTTTGAATAATGTCTTTCTTCACGTGGTTGTACTTTTATTAAGTAGTGCATTATTCACGTAGTTGTACTTTTTCTAAGTAGTGCATTCTGTCGGTGTTTTTATCATAGCTTATTCTACCAATTCACCATTTCAATTGTCCAAAGTGTATTGGAGAGAACCGTGGAAGTCCCAAAATTATTCCTGAAAAGGGAGTTCCAAATCCTAAGGGTTTATTATACTAAAAAAAAATAGTCTCAATTTCTAATTGAAAAAAAATTGATTCACAATACTTGCGGGTTTTCAATTTCAAATTGCATCCCTTGGTCGTCTTAGACCATAATTTTGACTCCATCCTTCTTCCCACATATCATTTATTATATAATGCCCTTTTGACACGTTTTGAAAACTCTTGTGTGGTTTGAATAATGTCTTTCTTCACGTGGTTGTACTTTTATTAAGTAGTGCATTATTCACGTAGTTGTACTTTTTCTAAGTAGTGCATTCTGTCGGTGTTTTTATCATAGCTTATTCTACCAATTCACCATTTCAAATGTCCAAAGTGTATTGGAGAGAACCGTGGAAGTCCCAAAATTATTCCTGAAAAGGGAGTTCCAAATCCTAAGGGTTTATTATACTAAAAAAAAAATAGTCTCAATTTCTAATTGAAAAAAAATTGATTCACAATACTTGCGGGTTTTCAATTTCAAATTGCATCCCTTGGTCGTCTTAGACCATAATTTTGACTCCATCCTTCTTCCCACATATCATTTATTATATAATGCCCTTTTGACACGTTTTGAAAACTCTTGTGTGGTTTGAATAATGTCTTTCTTCACGTGGTTGTACTTTTATTAAGTAGTGCATTATTCACGTAGTTGTACTTTTTCTAAGTAGTGCATTCTCTCGGTGTTTTTATCATTGCTTATTCTACCAATGAACCATTTCAATTATCCAAAGTGTATTGGAGAGAACAGTGGAAGTCCCAAAATCATTCCTGAAAAGCGAGTTCCCAATCCTAAGGGTTTATTATACTAAAAAAAATAGTCTCAATTTCTAATTGAAAAAAAATTGATTCACAATACTTGCGGGTTTTCAATTTCAAATTGCATCCCTTGGTCGTCTTCGACCATAATTTTGACTCCATCCTTCTTCCCACATATCATTTCTTATTTAATTCTCATTTGACACGTTTTTAAAAATCTTGTGTGGTTTTAATAATGTCTTTCTTCACGTGGTTGAACTTTTATTAAGTAGTGCATTATTCTCTTGGTGTCTTAATCGTAGCTTATTCTACCAACGAACGATTTCAATTGTCTAAATTGCATTGAAAGGAACACTGAAAGCCCCAAAACTATTCTTGAAAACAGAATTCCAAATCCAAAGAGTTTCTACGCAAAAAAAGAGTCTCAATCTCTAACTTAAAAAATCTGACTCAAAAATTGCATCCCCTGGTCTTCGTCGACCATAATTTTTCCTCCAACCTTCTTCCCACATATCATTTCTTTTATAATGCCATTTTTAACATGTTCCTGCAGTCTTTTCTGGTAAGAATAATGTCTTTCTTCACGTAGTTGTACTTTTTCTAAGTAGTGCATTCTCTCGGTGTTTTTATCATATCTTATTCTACCAATGAACCATTTCAATTGTCCAAAGTGTATTGGAGAGAACCGTGGAAGTCCCAAAATTTTTCCTGAAAAGGGAGTTCCAAATCCTAAGGGTTTATTATACTAAAAAAAAAAATAGTCTCAATTTCTAATTGAAAAAAAATTGATTCACAATACTTGCGGGTTTTCAATTTCAAATTGCATCCCTTGGTCGTCTTAGACCATAATTTTGACTCCATCCTTCTTCCCACATATCATTTCTTATATAATGCCCTTTTGACACGTTTTGAAAACTCTTGTGTGGTTTGAATAATGTCTTTCTTCACGTGGTTGTACTTTTATTAAGTAGTGCATTATTCACGTAGTTGTACTTTTTCTAAGTAGTGCATTCTGTCGGTGTTTTTATCATAGCTTATTCTACCAATTCACCATTTTAATTGTCCAAAGTGTATTGGAGAGAACAGTGGAAGTCCAAAAATTATTCCTGAAAAGGGAGTTCCCAATCCTAAGGGTTTATTATACTAAAAAAAATAGTCTCAATTTCTAATTGAAAAAAAATTGATTCACAATACTTGCGGATTTTCAATTTCAAATTGCATCCCTTGTTCGTCTTCGACCATAATTTTGACTCCATCCTTCTTCCCACATATCATTTCTTATATAATTCCCATTTGACACGTTTTGAAAACTCTCTTCACGTGGTTGTACTTTTATTAAGTAGTGCATTATTCACGTAGTTGTACTTTTTCTAAGTAGTGCATTCTCTCGGTGTTTTTATCATAGCTTATTCTACCAATGAACCATTTCAATTGTCCAAAGTGTATTGGAGAGAACAGTGGAAGTCCCAAAATTATTCCTGAAAAGGGAGTTCCCAATCCTAAGGGTTTATTATACTAAAAAAAATAGTCTCAATTTCTAATTGAAAAAAAATTGATTCACAATACTTGCGGGTTTTCAATTTCAAATTGCATCCCTTGGTCGTCTTCGACCACAATTTTGACTCCATCCTTCTCTTCCCACATATCATTTCTTATATAATTCTCATTTGACACGTTTTTAAAACTCTTGTGTGGTTTTAATAATGTCTTTCTTCACGTGGTTGTACTTTTATTAAGTAGTGCATTATTCTCTTGGTGTCTTAATCGTAGCTTATTCTACCAACGAACGATTTCAATTGTCTAAATTGCATTGAAAGGAACACTGAAAGCCCCAAAACTATTCTTGAAAACAGAATTCCAAATCCAAAGGGTTTCTACGCAAAAAAAGAGTCTCAATCTCTAACTTAAAAAATCTGACTCAAAAATTGCATCCCCTGGTCTTCGTCGACCATAATTTTTCCTCCAACCTTCTTCCCACATATCATTTCTTTTATAATGCCATTTTTAAAATGTTCTTCCTATCTTGTCTGGTACGAATAATGTCTTTCTTCACGTAGTTGTACTTTTTCTAAGTAGTGCATTCTCTCGGTGTTTTTATCATTGCTTATTCTACCAATGGACCATTTCAATTGTCCAAAGTGTATTGGAGAGAACCGTGGAAGTCCCAAAATTATTCCTGAAAAGGGAGTTCCAAATCCTAAGGGTTTATTATACTAAAAAAAAAATAGTCTCAATTTCTAATTGAAAAAAAATTGATTCACAATACTTGCGGGTTTTCAATTTCAAATTGCATCCCTTGGTCGTCTTAGACCATAATTTTGACTCCATCCTTCTTCCCACATATCATTTCTTATATAATGCCCTTTTGACACGTTTTGAAAACTCTTGTGTGGTTTGAATAATGTCTTTCTTCACGTGGTTGTACTTTTATTAAGTAGTGCATTATTCACGTAGTTGTACTTTTTCTAAGTAGTGCATTCTCTCGGTGTTTTTATCATTACTTATTCTACCAATGAACCATTTCAATTATCCAAAGTGTATTGGAGAGAACAGTGGAAGTCCCAAAATCATTATTGAAAAGCGAGTTCCCAATCCTAAGGGTTTATTATACTAAAAAAAATAGTCTCAATTTCTAATTGAAAAAAAATTGATTCACAATACTTGCGGGTTTTCAATTACAAATTGCATCCCTTGGTCATCTTAGACCATAATTTTGACTCCATCCTTCTTCCCACATATCATTTCTTATGTAATGCCCTTTTGACACGTTTTGAAAACTCTTGTGTGGTCTGAATAATGTCTTTCTTCACGTGGTTGCACTTTTATTAAGTAGTGCATTATTTTCTTGGTGTCTTAATCATAGCTTATTCTACTAACGAACGATTTCAATTGTCTAAATTGCATTGAAAGGAACACTGAAAGCCCCAAAACTATTCTTGAAAACAGAATTCCAAATCCAAAGGGTTTCTACGCAAAAAAAGAGTCTCAATCTCTAACTTAAAAAATCTGACTCAAAAATTGCATCCCCTAGTCTTCGTCGACCATAAATTTTCCTCCAACCTTCTTCCCACATATCATTTCTTTTATAATGCCATTTTTAACATGTTCTTGCAGTCTTGTCTGGTACGAATAATGTCTTTCTTCACGTAGTTGTACTTTTTCTAAGTTGTGCATTCTCTCGGTGTTTTTATCATTGCTTATTCTACCAATGAACCATTTCAATTGTCCAAAGTGTATTGGAGAGAACCGTGGAAGTCCCAAAATTATTCCTGAAAAGGGAGTTCCAAATCCTAAGGGTTTATTATACTAAAAAAAAAATAGTCTCAATTTCTAATTGAAAAAAAATTGATTCACAATACTTGCGGGTTTTCAATTTCAAATTGCATCCCTTGGTCGTCTTAGACCATAATTTTGACTCCATCCTTCTTCCCACATATCATTTCTTATATAATGCCCTTTTGACACGTTTTGAAAACTCTTGTGTGGTTTGAATAATGTCTTTCTTCACGTGGTTGTACTTTTATTAAGTAGTGCATTATTCACGTAATTGTACTTTTTCTAAGTAGTGCATTCTCTCGGTGTTTTTATCATAGCTTATTCTACCAATGAACCATTTCAATTGTCCAAAGTGTATTGGAGAGAACAGTGGAAGTCCCAAAATCATTCCTGAAAAGCGAGTTCCCAATCCTAAGGGTTTATTATACTAAAAAAAAAATCGTTTCAATTTCTAATTGAAAAAAAATTGATTCACAATACTTGCGGGTTTTCAATTTCAAATTGCATCCCTTGGTCGTCTTAGACCATAATTTTGACTCCATCCTTCTTCCCACATATCATTTCTTATATAATGCCCTTTTGACACGTTTTGAAAACTCTTGTGTGGTTTGAATAATGTCTTTCTTCACGTGGTTGTACTTTTATTAAGTAGTGCATTATTCACGTAATTGTACTTTTTCTAAGTAGTGCATTCTCTCGGTGTTTTTATCATAGCTTATTCTACCAATGAACCATTTCAATTGTCCAAAGTGTATTGGAGAGAACAGTGGAAGTCCCAAAATCATTCCTGAAAAGCGAGTTCCCAATCCTAAGGGTTTATTATACTAAAAAAAAAATCGTTTCAATTTCTAATTGAAAAAAAATTGATTCACAATACTTGCGGGTTTTCAATTTCAAATTGCATCCCTTGTTCGTCTTAGACCATAATTTTGACTCCATCCTTCTTCCCACATATCATTTCTTATATAATGCCCTTTTGACACGTTTTGAAAACTCTTGTGTGGTTTGAAAAATGTCTTTCTTCACGTGGTTATACTTTTATTAAGTAGTGCATTATTCACGTAGTTGTACTTTTTCTAAGTAGTGCATTCTCTCGGTGTTTTTATCATTACTTATTCTACCAATGAACTATTTCAATTATCCAAAGTGTATTGGAGAGAACAGTGGAAGTCCCAAAATCATTATTGAAAAGCGAGTTCCCAATCCTAAGGGTTTATTATACTAAAAAAAATAGTCTCAATTTCTAATTGAAAAAAAATTGATTCACAATACTTGCGGGTTTTCAATTTCAAATTGCATCCCTTGGTCGTCTTCGACCATAATTTTGACTCCATCCTTCTTCCCACATATCATTTCTTATATAATTCTCATTTGACACGTTTTTAAAACTCTTGAGTGGTTTTAATAATGTCTTTCTTCACGTGGTTGTACTTTTATTATGTAGTGCATTATTCTCTTGGTGTCTTGATCGTAGCTTATTCTACCAATGAACGATTTCAATTGTCTAAATTGCATTGAAAGGAACACTGAAAGCCCCAAAACTATTCTTGAAAACAGAATTCCAAATCCAAAGGGTTTCTACGCAAAAAAAGAGTCTCAATCTCTAACTTAAAAAATCTGACTCAAAAATTGCATCCCCTGGTCTTCGTCGACCATAATTTTTCCTCCAACCTTCTTCCCACATATCATTTCTTTTATAATGCCATTTTTAACATGTTCTTGCAGTCTTGTCTGGTACGAATAATGTCTTTCTTCACGTAGTTGTACTTTTTCTAAGTTGTGCATTCTCTCGGTGTTTTTATCATTGCTTATTCTACCAATGAACCATTTCAATTGTCCAAAGTGTATTGGAGAGAACCGTGGAAGTCCCAAAATTATTCCTGAAAAGGGAGTTCCAAATCCTAAGGGTTTATTATACTAAAAAAAAAATAGTCTCAATTTCTAATTGAAAAAAAATTGATTCACAATACTTGCGGGTTTTCAATTTCAAATTGCATCCCTTGGTCGTCTTCGACCATAATTTTGACTCCATCCTTCTTCCCACATATCATTTCTTATATAATTCTCATTTGACACGTTTTTAAAACTCTTGTGTGGTTTGAATAATGTCTTTCTTCACGTGGTTGTACTTTTATTAAGTAGTGCATTATTCACGTAGTTGTACTTTTTCTAAGTAGTGCATTCTCTCGGTGTTTTTATCATTACTTATTCTACCAATGAACTATTTCAATTATCCAAAGTGTATTGGAGAGAACAGTGGAAGTCCCAAAATCATTATTGAAAAGCGAGTTCCCAATCCTAAGGGTTTATTATACTAAAAAAAATAGTCTCAATTTCTAATTGAAAAAAAATTAATTCACAATACTTGCGGGTTTTCAATTTCAAATTGCATCCCTTGGTCGTCTTCGACCATAATTTTGACTCCATCCTTCTTCCCACATATCATTTCTTATATAATTCTCATTTGACACGTTTTTAAAACTCTTGTGTGGTTTGAATAATGTCTTTCTTCACGTGGTTGTACTTTTATTAAGTAGTGCATTATTCTCTTGGTGTCTTAATCCTAGCTTATTCTACCAACGAACGATTTCAATTGTCTAAATTGCATTGAAAGGAACACTGAAAGCCCCAAAACTATTCTTGAAAACAGAATTCCAAATCCAAAGGGTTTCTACGCAAAAAAAGAGTCTCAATCTCTAACTTAAAAAATCTGACTCAAAAATTGCATCCCCTGGTCTTCGTCGACCATAATTTTTCCTCCAACCTTCTTCCCACATATCATTTCTTTTATAATGCCATTTTTAACATGTTCTTGCAGTCTTGTCTGGTACGAATAATGTCTTTCTTCACGTAGTTGTACTTTTTCTAAGTTGTGCATTCTCTCGGTGTTTTTATCATTGCTTATTCTACCAATGAACCATTTCAATTGTCCAAAGTGTATTGGAGAGAACCGTGGAAGTCCCAAAATTATTCCTGAAAAGGGAGTTCCAAATCCTAAGGGTTTATTATACTAAAAAAAAAATAGTCTCAATTTCTAATTGAAAAAAAATTGATTCACAATACTTGCGGGTTTTCAATTTCAAATTGCATCCCTTGGTCGTCTTAGACCATAATTTTGACTCCATCCTTCTTCCCACATATCATTTCTTATATAATGCCCTTTTGACACGTTTTGAAAACTCTTGTGTGGTTTGAATAATGTCTTTCTTCACGTGGTTGTACTTTTATTAAGTAGTGCATTATTCACGTAGTTGTACTTTTTCTAAGTAGTGCATTCTCTCGGTGTTTTTATCATTACTTATTCTACCAATGAACTATTTCAATTATCCAAAGTGTATTGGAGAGAACAGTGGAAGTCCCAAAATCATTATTGAAAAGCGAGTTCCCAATCCTAAGGGTTTATTATACTAAAAAAAATAGTCTCAATTTCTAATTGAAAAAAAATTGATTCACAATACTTGCGGGTTTTCAATTTCAAATTGCATCCCTTGGTCGTCTTAGACCATAATTTTGACTCCATCCTTCTTCCCACATATCATTTCTTATATAATGCCCTTTTGACACGTTTTGAAAACTCTTGTGTGGTTTGAATAATGTCTTTCTTCACGTGGTTGTACTTTTATTAAGTAGTGCATTATTCACGTAATTGTACTTTTTCTAAGTAGTGCATTCTCTCGGTGTTTTTATCATAGCTTATTCTACCAATGAACCATTTCAATTGTCCAAAGTGTATTGGAGAGAACAGTGGAAGTCCCAAAATCATTCCTGAAAAGCGAGTTCCCAATCCTAAGGGTTTATTATACTAAAAAAAAAATCGTTTCAATTTCTAATTGAAAAAAAATTGATTCACAATACTTGCGGGTTTTCAATTTCAAATTGCATCCCTTGGTCGTCTTAGACCATAATTTTGACTCCATCCTTCTTCCCACATATCATTTCTTATATAATGCCCTTTTGACACGTTTTGAAAACTCTTGTGTGGTTTGAATAATGTCTTTCTTCACGTGGTTGTACTTTTATTAAGTAGTGCATTATTCACGTAATTGTACTTTTTCTAAGTAGTGCATTCTCTCGGTGTTTTTATCATAGCTTATTCTACCAATGAACCATTTCAATTGTCCAAAGTGTATTGGAGAGAACAGTGGAAGTCCCAAAATCATTCCTGAAAAGCGAGTTCCCAATCCTAAGGGTTTATTATACTAAAAAAAAAATCGTTTCAATTTCTAATTGAAAAAAAATTGATTCACAATACTTGCGGGTTTTCAATTTCAAATTGCATCCCTTGTTCGTCTTAGACCATAATTTTGACTCCATCCTTCTTCCCACATATCATTTCTTATATAATGCCCTTTTGACACGTTTTGAAAACTCTTGTGTGGTTTGAAAAATGTCTTTCTTCACGTGGTTATACTTTTATTAAGTAGTGCATTATTCACGTAGTTGTACTTTTTCTAAGTAGTGCATTCTCTCGGTGTTTTTATCATTACTTATTCTACCAATGAACTATTTCAATTATCCAAAGTGTATTGGAGAGAACAGTGGAAGTCCCAAAATCATTATTGAAAAGCGAGTTCCCAATCCTAAGGGTTTATTATACTAAAAAAAATAGTCTCAATTTCTAATTGAAAAAAAATTGATTCACAATACTTGCGGGTTTTCAATTTCAAATTGCATCCCTTGGTCGTCTTCGACCATAATTTTGACTCCATCCTTCTTCCCACATATCATTTCTTATATAATTCTCATTTGACACGTTTTTAAAACTCTTGAGTGGTTTTAATAATGTCTTTCTTCACGTGGTTGTACTTTTATTATGTAGTGCATTATTCTCTTGGTGTCTTGATCGTAGCTTATTCTACCAATGAACGATTTCAATTGTCTAAATTGCATTGAAAGGAACACTGAAAGCCCCAAAACTATTCTTGAAAACAGAATTCCAAATCCAAAGGGTTTCTACGCAAAAAAAGAGTCTCAATCTCTAACTTAAAAAATCTGACTCAAAAATTGCATCCCCTGGTCTTCGTCGACCATAATTTTTCCTCCAACCTTCTTCCCACATATCATTTCTTTTATAATGCCATTTTTAACATGTTCTTGCAGTCTTGTCTGGTACGAATAATGTCTTTCTTCACGTAGTTGTACTTTTTCTAAGTTGTGCATTCTCTCGGTGTTTTTATCATTGCTTATTCTACCAATGAACCATTTCAATTGTCCAAAGTGTATTGGAGAGAACCGTGGAAGTCCCAAAATTATTCCTGAAAAGGGAGTTCCAAATCCTAAGGGTTTATTATACTAAAAAAAAAATAGTCTCAATTTCTAATTGAAAAAAAATTGATTCACAATACTTGCGGGTTTTCAATTTCAAATTGCATCCCTTGGTCGTCTTCGACCATAATTTTGACTCCATCCTTCTTCCCACATATCATTTCTTATATAATTCTCATTTGACACGTTTTTAAAACTCTTGTGTGGTTTGAATAATGTCTTTCTTCACGTGGTTGTACTTTTATTAAGTAGTGCATTATTCACGTAGTTGTACTTTTTCTAAGTAGTGCATTCTCTCGGTGTTTTTATCATTACTTATTCTACCAATGAACTATTTCAATTATCCAAAGTGTATTGGAGAGAACAGTGGAAGTCCCAAAATCATTATTGAAAAGCGAGTTCCCAATCCTAAGGGTTTATTATACTAAAAAAAATAGTCTCAATTTCTAATTGAAAAAAAATTAATTCACAATACTTGCGGGTTTTCAATTTCAAATTGCATCCCTTGGTCGTCTTCGACCATAATTTTGACTCCATCCTTCTTCCCACATATCATTTCTTATATAATTCTCATTTGACACGTTTTTAAAACTCTTGTGTGGTTTGAATAATGTCTTTCTTCACGTGGTTGTACTTTTATTAAGTAGTGCATTATTCTCTTGGTGTCTTAATCCTAGCTTATTCTACCAACGAACGATTTCAATTGTCTAAATTGCATTGAAAGGAACACTGAAAGCCCCAAAACTATTCTTGAAAACAGAATTCCAAATCCAAAGGGTTTCTACGCAAAAAAAGAGTCTCAATCTCTAACTTAAAAAATCTGACTCAAAAATTGCATCCCCTGGTCTTCGTCGACCATAATTTTTCCTCCAACCTTCTTCCCACATATCATTTCTTTTATAATGCCATTTTTAACATGTTCTTGCAGTCTTGTCTGGTACGAATAATGTCTTTCTTCACGTAGTTGTACTTTTTCTAAGTTGTGCATTCTCTCGGTGTTTTTATCATTGCTTATTCTACCAATGAACCATTTCAATTGTCCAAAGTGTATTGGAGAGAACCGTGGAAGTCCCAAAATTATTCCTGAAAAGGGAGTTCCAAATCCTAAGGGTTTATTATACTAAAAAAAAAATAGTCTCAATTTCTAATTGAAAAAAAATTGATTCACAATACTTGCGGGTTTTCAATTTCAAATTGCATCCCTTGGTCGTCTTAGACCATAATTTTGACTCCATCCTTCTTCCCACATATCATTTCTTATATAATGCCCTTTTGACACGTTTTGAAAACTCTTGTGTGGTTTGAATAATGTCTTTCTTCACGTGGTTGTACTTTTATTAAGTAGTGCATTATTCACGTAGTTGTACTTTTTCTAAGTAGTGCATTCTCTCGGTGTTTTTATCATTACTTATTCTACCAATGAACTATTTCAATTATCCAAAGTGTATTGGAGAGAACAGTGGAAGTCCCAAAATCATTATTGAAAAGCGAGTTCCCAATCCTAAGGGTTTATTATACTAAAAAAAATAGTCTCAATTTCTAATTGAAAAAAAATTAATTCACAATACTTGCGGGTTTTCAATTTCAAATTGCATCCCTTGGTCGTCTTCGACCATAATTTTGACTCCATCCTTCTTCCCACATATCATTTCTTATATAATTCTCATTTGACACGTTTTTAAAACTCTTGTGTGGTTTTAATAATGTCTATCTTCACGTGGTTGTACTTTTATTATGTAGTGCATTATTCTCTTAGTGTCTTGATCGTAGCTTATTCTACCAATGAACGATTTCAATTGTCTAAATTGCACTGAAAGGAACACTGAAAGCCCCAAAACTATTCTTGAAAACAGAATTCCAAATCCAAAGGGTTTCTACGCAAAAAAAGAGTCTCAATCTCTAACTTAAAAAATCTGACTCAAAAATTGCATCCCCTGGTCTTCGTCGACCATAATTTTTCCTCCAACCTTCTTCCCACATATCATTTCTTTTATAATGCCATTTTTAACATGTTCTTGCAGTCTTGTCTGGTACGAATAATGTCTTTCTTCACGTAGTTGTACTTTTTCTAAGTTGTGCATTCTCTCGGTGTTTTTATCATTGCTTATTCTACCAATGAACCATTTCAATTGTCCAAAGTGTATTGGAGAGAACCGTGGAAGTCCCAAAATTATTCCTGAAAAGGGAGTTCCAAATCCTAAGGGTTTATTATACTAAAAAAAAAATAGTCTCAATTTCTAATTGAAAAAAAATTGATTCACAATACTTGCGGGTTTTCAATTTCAAATTGCATCCCTTGGTCGTCTTAGACCATAATTTTGACTCCATCCTTCCCACATATCATTTCTTATATAATGCCCTTTTGACACGTTTTGAAAACTCTTGTGTGGTTTGAATAATGTCTTTCTTCACGTGGTTGCACTTTTATTAAGTAGTGCATTATTCTCTTGGTGTCTTAATCGTAGCTTATTCTACCAACGAACGATTTCAATTGTCTAAATTGCATTGAAAGGAACACTGAAAGCCCCAAACTATTCTTGAAAACAGAATTCCAAATCCAAAGGGTTTCTACTCAAAAAAAGAGTCTCAATCTCTAACTTAAAAAATCTGACTCAAAAATTGAGTCCCCAGGTCTTCGTCGACCATAATTTTTCCTCCAACCTTCTTCCCACATATCATTTCTTTTATAATGCCATTTTTAACATGTTCCTGCAGTCTTTTCTGGTAAGAATAATGTCTTTCTTCACGTAGTTGTACTTTTTCTAAGTAGTACATTCTCTCGGTGTTTTTATCATTGCTTATTCTACCAATGAACCATTTCAATTGTCCAAAGTGTATTGGAGAGAACCGTGGAAGTCCCAAAATTATTCCTGAAAAGGGAGTTCCAAATCCTAAGGGTTTATTATACTAAAAAAAAAATAGTCTCAATTTCTAATTGAAAAAAAATTGATTCACAATACTTGCGGGTTTTCAATTTCAAATTGCATCCCTTGGTCGTCTTAGACCATAATTTTGACTCCATCCTTCTTCCCACATATCATTTCTTATATAATGCCCTTTTGACACATTTTGAAAACTCTTGTGTGGTTTGAATAATGTCTTTCTTCACGTGGTTGTACTTTTATTAAGTAGTGCATTATTCACGTAGTTGTACTTTTTTCTAAGCAGTGCATTCTCTCGGTGTTTTTATCATTGCTTATTCTACCAATGAACCATTTCAATTATCCAAAGTGTATTGGAGAGAACAGTGGAAGTCCCAAAATCATTCCTGAAAAGCGAGTTCCCAATCCTAAGGGTTTATTATACTAAAAAAAATAGTCTCAATTTCTAATTGAAAAAAAATTGATTCACAATACTTGCGGGTTTTCAATTTCAAATTGCATCCCTTGGTCGTCTTCGACCATAATTTTGACTCCATCCTTCTTCCCACATATCATTTCTTATATAATTCTCATTTGACACGTTTTTAAAACTCTTGTGTGGTTTTAATAATGTCTTTCTTCACGTGGTTGTACTTTTATTAAGTAGTGCATTATTCTCTTGGTGTCTTAATCGTAGCTTATTCTACCAACGAACGATTTCAATTGTCTAAATTGCATTCAAAGGAACACTGAAAGCCCCAAAACTATTCTTGAAAACAGAATTCCAAATCCAAAGGGTTTCTACGCAAAAAAAGAGTCTCAATCTCTAACTTAAAAAATCTGACTCAAAAATTGCATCCCCTGGTCTTCGTCGACCATAATTTTTCCTCCAACCTTCTTCCCACATATCATTTCTTTTATAATGTCATTTTTAACATGTTCTTGCAGTCTTGTCTGGTACGAATAATGATTTCTTCACGTAGTTGTACTTTTTCTAAGTAATGCATTCTCTCGGTGTTTTTATCATTGCTTACTCTACCAATGAACCATTTCAATTGTCCAAAGTGTATTGGAGAGAACCGTGGAAGTCCCAAAATTATTCCTGAAAAGGGAGTTCCAAATCCTAAGGGTTTATTATACTAAAAAAAAAATTGTCTCAATTTCTAATTGAAAAAAAATTGATTCACAATACTTGCGGGTTTTCAATTTCAAATTGCATCCCTTGGTCGTCTTAGACCATAATTTTGACTCCATCCTTCTTCCCACATATCATTTCTTATATAATGCCCTTTTGACACGTTTTGAAAACTCTTGTGTGGTTTGAAAAATGTCTTTCTTCACGTGGTTGTACTTTTATTAAGTAGTGCATTATTCACGTAGTTGTACTTTTTCTAAGTAGTGCATTCTCTCGGTGTTTTTATCATTACTTATTCTACCAATGAACTATTTCAATTATCCAAAGTGTATTGGAGAGAACAGTGGAAGTCCCAAAATCATTATTGAAAAGCGAGTTCCCAATCCTAAGGGTTTATTATACTAAAAAAAATAGTCTCAATTTCTAATTGAAAAAAAATTGATTCACAATACTTGCGGGTTTTCAATTTCAAATTGCATCCCTTGGTCGTCTTCGACCATAATTTTGACTCCATCCTTCTTCCCACATATCATTTCTTATATAATTCTCATTTGACACGTTTTTAAAACTCTTGTGTGGTTTTAATAATGTCTTTCTTCACGTGGTTGTACTTTTATTATGTAGTGCATTATTCTCTTGGTGTCTTGATCGTAGCTTATTCTACCAATGAACGATTTCAATTGTCTAAATTGCATTGAAAGGAACACTGAAAGCCCCAAAACTATTCTTGAAAACAGAATTCCAAATCCAAAGGGTTTCTACGCAAAAAAAGAGTCTCAATCTCTAACTTAAAAAATCTGCCTCAAAAATTGCATCCCCTGGTCTTCGTCGACCATAATTTTTCCTCCAACCTTCTTCCCACATATCATTTCTTTTATAATGCCATTTTTAACATGTTCTTGCAGTCTTGTCTGGTACGAATAATGTCTTTCTTCACGTAGTTGTACTTTTTCTAAGTAGTGCATTCTCTCGGTGTTTTTATCATTGCTTATTCTACCAATGAACCATTTCAATTGTCCAAAGTGTATTGGAGAGAACCGTGGAAGTCCCAAAATTATTCCTGAAAAGGGAGTTCCAAATCCTAAGGGTTTATTATACTAAAAAAAAATAGTCTCAATTTCTAATTGAAAAAAAATTGATTCACAATACTTGCGGGTTTTCAATTTCAAATTGCATCCCTTGGTCGTCTTAGACCATAATTTTGACTCCATCCTTCTTCCCACATATCATTTCTTATATAATGCCCTTTTGACACGTTTTGAAAACTCTTGTGTGGTTTGAATAATGTCTTTCTTCACGTGGTTGTACTTTTATTAAGTAGTGCATTATTCACGTAGTTGTACTTTTTCTAAGTAGTGCATTCTCTCGGTGTTTTTATCATTACTTATTCTACCAATGAACTATTTCAATTATCCAAAGTGTATTGGAGAGAACAGTGGAAGTCCCAAAATCATTATTGAAAAGCGAGTTCCCAATCCTAAGGGTTTATTATACTAAAAAAAATAGTCTCAATTTCTAATTGAAAAAAAATTAATTCACAATACTTGCGGGTTTTCAATTTCAAATTGCATCCCTTGGTCGTCTTCGACCATAATTTTGACTCCATCCTTCTTCCCACATATCATTTCTTATATAATTCTCATTTGACACGTTTTTAAAACTCTTGTGTGGTTTTAATAATGTCTATCTTCACGTGGTTGTACTTTTATTATGTAGTGCATTATTCTCTTAGTGTCTTGATCGTAGCTTATTCTACCAATGAACGATTTCAATTGTCTAAATTGCACTGAAAGGAACACTGAAAGCCCCAAAACTATTCTTGAAAACAGAATTCCAAATCCAAAGGGTTTCTACGCAAAAAAAGAGTCTCAATCTCTAACTTAAAAAATCTGACTCAAAAATTGCATCCCCTGGTCTTCGTCGACCATAATTTTTCCTCCAACCTTCTTCCCACATATCATTTCTTTTATAATGCCATTTTTAAAATGTTCTTCCAATCTTGTCTGGTACGAATAATGTCTTTCTTCACGTAGTTGTACTTTTTCTAAGTAGTGCATTCTCTCGGTGTTTTTATCATTGCTTATTCTACCAATGAACCATTTCAATTGTCCAAAGTGTATTGGAGAGAACCGTGGAAGTCCCAAAATTATTCTTGAAAAGGGAGTTCCAAATCCTAAGGGTTTATTATACTAAAAAAAAAATAGTCTCAATTTCTAATTGAAAAAAAATTGATTCACAATACTTGCGGGTTTTCAATTTCAAATTGCATCCCTTGGTCTTCTTAGACCATAATTTTGACTCCATCCTTCTTCCCACATATCATTTCTTATATAATGCCCTTTTGACACGTTTTGAAAACTCTTGTGTGGTTTGAATAATGTCTTTCTTCACGTGGTTGTACTTTTATTAAGTAGTGCATTATTCACGTAGTTGTACTTTTTCTAAGTAGTGCATTCTCTCGGTGTTTTTATCATTACTTATTCTACCAATGAACTATTTCAATTATCCAAAGTGTATTGGAGAGAACAGTGGAAGTCCCAAAATCATTATTGAAAAGCGAGTTCCCAATCCTAAGGGTTTATTATACTAAAAAAAATAGTCTCAATTTCTAATTGAAAAAAAATTAATTCACAATACTTGCGGGTTTTCAATTTCAAATTGCATCCCTTGGTCGTCTTCGACCATAATTTTGACTCCATCCTTCTTCCCACATATCATTTCTTATATAATTCTCATTTGACACGTTTTTAAAACTCTTGTGTGGTTTGAATAATGTCTTTCTTCACGTGGTTGTACTTTTATTAAGTAGTGCATTATTCTCTTGGTGTCTTAATCCTAGCTTATTCTACCAACGAACGATTTCAATTGTCTAAATTGCATTGAAAGGAACACTGAAAGCCCCAAAACTATTCTTGAAAACAGAATTCCAAATCCAAAGGGTTTCTACGCAAAAAAAGAGTCTCAATCTCTAACTTAAAAAATCTGACTCAAAAATTGCATCCCCTGGTCTTCGTCGACCATAATTTTTCCTCCAACCTTCTTCCCACATATCATTTCTTTTATAATGCGATTTTTAAAATGTTCTTCCAATCTTGTCTGGTACGAATAATGTCTTTCTTCACGTAGTTGTACTTTTTCTAAGTAGTGCATTCTCTCGGTGTTTTTATCATTGTTTATTCTACCAATGAACCATTTCAATTGTCCAAAGTGTATTGGAGAGAACCGTGGAAGTCCCAAAATTATTCTTGAAAAGGGAGTTCCAAATCCTAAGGGTTTATTATACTAAAAAAAAATAGTCTCAATTTCTAATTGAAAAAAAATTGATTCACAATACTTGCGGGTTTTCAATTTCAAATTGCATCCCTTGGTCGTCTTAGACCATAATTTTGACTCCATCCTTCTTCCCACATATCATTTCTTATATAATGCCCTTTTGACACGTTTTGAAAACTCTTGTGTGGTTTGAATAATGTCTTTCTTCACGTGGTTGTACTTTTATTAAGTAGTGCATTATTCACGTAGTTGTACTTTTTCTAAGTAGTGCATTCTCTCGGTGTTTTTATCATTACTTATTCTACCAATGAACTATTTCAATTATCCAAAGTGTATTGGAGAGAACAGTGGAAGTCCCAAAATCATTATTGAAAAGCGAGTTCCCAATCCTAAGGGTTTATTATACTAAAAAAAATAGTCTCAATTTCTAATTGAAAAAAAATTAATTCACAATACTTGCGGGTTTTCAATTTCAAATTGCATCCCTTGGTCGTCTTCGACCATAATTTTGACTCCATCCTTCTTCCCACATATCATTTCTTATATAATTCTCATTTGACACGTTTTTAAAACTCTTGTGTGGTTTGAATAATGTCTTTCTTCACGTGGTTGTACTTTTATTAAGTAGTGCATTATTCTCTTGGTGTCTTAATCCTAGCTTATTCTACCAACGAACGATTTCAATTGTCTAAATTGCATTGAAAGGAACACTGAAAGCCCCAAAACTATTCTTGAAAACAGAATTCCAAATCCAAAGGGTTTCTACGCAAAAAAAGAGTCTCAATCTCTAACTTAAAAAATCTGACTCAAAAATTGCATCCCCTGGTCTTCGTCGACCATAATTTTTCCTCCAACCTTCTTCCCACATATCATTTCTTTTATAATGCGATTTTTAAAATGTTCTTCCAATCTTGTCTGGTACGAATAATGTCTTTCTTCACGTAGTTGTACTTTTTCTAAGTAGTGCATTCTCTCGGTGTTTTTATCATTGTTTATTCTACCAATGAACCATTTCAATTGTCCAAAGTGTATTGGAGAGAACCGTGGAAGTCCCAAAATTATTCTTGAAAAGGGAGTTCCAAATCCTAAGGGTTTATTATACTAAAAAAAAAATAGTCTCAATTTCTAATTGAAAAAAAATTGATTCACAATACTTGCGGGTTTTCAATTTCAAATTGCATCCCTTGGTCGTCTTAGACCATAATTTTGACTCCATCCTTCTTCCCACATATCATTTCTTATATAATGCCCTTTTGACACGTTTTGAAAACTCTTGTGTGGTTTGAATAATGTCTTTCTTCACGTGGTTGTACTTTTATTAAGTAGTGCATTATTCACGTAGTTGTACTTTTTCTAAGTAGTGCATTCTCTCGGTGTTTTTATCATTACTTATTCTACCAATGAACTATTTCAATTATCCAAAGTGTATTGGAGAGAACAGTGGAAGTCCCAAAATCATTATTGAAAAGCGAGTTCCCAATCCTAAGGGTTTATTATACTAAAAAAATAGTCTCAATTTCTAATTGAAAAAAAATTAATTCACAATACTTGCGGGTTTTCAATTTCAAATTGCATCCCTTGGTCGTCTTCGACCATAATTTTGACTCCATCCTTCTTCCCACATATCATTTCTTATATAATTCTCATTTGACACGTTTTTAAAACTCTTGTGTGGTTTTAATAATGTCTATCTTCACGTGGTTGTACTTTTATTATGTAGTGCATTATTCTCTTAGTGTCTTGATCGTAGCTTATTCTACCAATGAACGATTTCAATTGTCTAAATTGCACTGAAAGGAACACTGAAAGCCCCAAAACTATTCTTGAAAACAGAATTCCAAATCCAAAGGGTTTCTACGCAAAAAAAGAGTCTCAATCTCTAACTTAAAAAATCTGACTCAAAAATTGCATCCCCTGGTCTTCGTCGACCATAATTTTTCCTCCAACCTTCTTCCCACATATCATTTCTTTTATGATGCCATTTTTAACATGTTCTTGCAGTCTTGTCTGGTACGAATAATGTCTTTCTTCACGTAGTTGTACTTTTTCTAAGTTGTGCATTCTCTCGGTGTTTTTATCATTGCTTATTCTACCAATGAACCATTTCAATTGTCCAAAGTGTATTGGAGAGAACCGTGGAAGTCCCAAAATTATTCCTGAAAAGGGAGTTCCAAATCCTAAGGGTTTATTATACCAAAAAAAAAATAGTCTCAATTTCTAATTGAAAAAAAATTGATTCACAATACTTGCGGGTTTTCAATTTCAAATTGCATCCCTTGGTCGTCTTAGACCATAATTTTGACTCCATCCTTCTTCCCACATATCATTTCTTATATAATGCCCTTTTGACACGTTTTGAAAACTCTTGTGTGGTTTGAATAATGTCTTTCTTCACGTGGTTGCACTTTTATTAAGTAGTGCATTATTCTCTTGGTGTCTTAATCGTAGCTTATTCTACCAACGAACGATTTCAATTGTCTAAATTGCATTGAAAGGAACACTGAAAGCCCCAAACTATTCTTGAAAACAGAATTCCAAATCCAAAGGGTTTCTACTCAAAAAAAGAGTCTCAATCTCTAACTTAAAAAATCTGACTCAAAAATTGAGTCCCCAGGTCTTCGTCGACCATAATTTTTCCTCCAACCTTCTTCCCACATATCATTTCTTTTATAATGCCATTTTTAACATGTTCCTGCAGTCTTTTCTGGTAAGAATAATGTCTTTCTTCACGTAGTTGTACTTTTTCTAAGTAGTACATTCTCTCGGTGTTTTTATCATTGCTTATTCTACCAATGAACCATTTCAATTGTCCAAAGTGTATTGGAGAGAACCGTGGAAGTCCCAAAATTATTCCTGAAAAGGGAGTTCCAAATCCTAAGGGTTTATTATACTAAAAAAAAAATAGTCTCAATTCCTAATTGAAAAAAAATTGATTCACAATACTTGCGGGTTTTCAATTTCAAATTGCATCCCTTGGTCGTCTTAGACCATAATTTTGACTCCATCCTTCTTCCCACATATCATTTCTTATATAATGCCCTTTTGACACATTTTGAAAACTCTTGTGTGGTTTGAATAATGTCTTTCTTCACGTGGTTGTACTTTTATTAAGTAGTGCATTATTCACGTAGTTGTACTTTTTTCTAAGTAGTGCATTCTCTCGGTGTTTTTATCATTGCTTATTCTACCAATGAACCATTTCAATTATCCAAAGTGTATTGGAGAGAACAGTGGAAGTCCCAAAATCATTCCTGAAAAGCGAGTTCCCAATCCTAAGGGTTTATTATACTAAAAAAAATAGTCTCAATTTCTAATTGAAAAAAAATTGATTCACAATACTTGCGGGTTTTCAATTTCAAATTGCATCCCTTGGTCGTCTTCGACCATAATTTTGACTCCATCCTTCTTCCCACATATCATTTCTTATATAATTCTCATTTGACACGTTTTTAAAACTCTTGTGTGGTTTTAATAATGTCTTTCTTCACGTGGTTGTACTTTTATTAAGTAGTGCATTATTCTCTTGGTGTCTTAATCGTAGCTTATTCTACCAACGAACGATTTCAATTGTCTAAATTGCATTCAAAGGAACACTGAAAGCCCCAAAACTATTCTTGAAAACAGAATTCCAAATCCAAAGGGTTTCTACGCAAAAAAAGAGTCTCAATCTCTAACTTAAAAAATCTGACTCAAAAATTGCATCCCCTGGTCTTCGTCGACCATAATTTTTCCTCCAACCTTCTTCCCACATATCATTTCTTTTATAATGTCATTTTTAACATGTTCTTGCAGTCTTGTCTGGTACGAATAATGATTTCTTCACGTAGTTGTACTTTTTCTAAGTAATGCATTCTCTCGGTGTTTTTATCATTGCTTACTCTACCAATGAACCATTTCAATTGTCCAAAGTGTATTGGAGAGAACCGTGGAAGTCCCAAAATTATTCCTGAAAAGGGAGTTCCAAATCCTAAGGGTTTATTATACTAAAAAAAAATTTGTCTCAATTTCTAATTGAAAAAAAATTGATTCACAATACTTGCGGGTTTTCAATTTCAAATTGCATCCCTTGGTCGTCTTAGACCATAATTTTGACTCCATCCTTCTTCCCACATATCATTTCTTATATAATGCCCTTTTGACACGTTTTGAAAACTCTTGTGTGGTTTGAAAAATGTCTTTCTTCACGTGGTTGTACTTTTATTAAGTAGTGCATTATTCACGTAGTTGTACTTTTTCTAAGTAGTGCATTCTCTCGGTGTTTTTATCATTACTTATTCTACCAATGAACTATTTCAATTATCCAAAGTGTATTGGAGAGAACAGTGGAAGTCCCAAAATCATTATTGAAAAGCGAGTTCCCAATCCTAAGGGTTTATTATACTAAAAAAAATAGTCTCAATTTCTAATTGAAAAAAAATTGATTCACAATACTTGCGGGTTTTCAATTTCAAATTGCATCCCTTGGTCGTCTTCGACCATAATTTTGACTCCATCCTTCTTCCCACATATCATTTCTTATATAATTCTCATTTGACACGTTTTTAAAACTCTTGTGTGGTTTTAATAATGTCTTTCTTCACGTGGTTGTACTTTTATTATGTAGTGCATTATTCTCTTGGTGTCTTGATCGTAGCTTATTCTACCAATGAACGATTTCAATTGTCTAAATTGCATTGAAAGGAACACTGAAAGCCCCAAAACTATTCTTGAAAACAGAATTCCAAATCCAAAGGGTTTCTACGCAAAAAAAGAGTCTCAATCTCTAACTTAAAAAATCTGCCTCAAAAATTGCATCCCCTGGTCTTCGTCGACCATAATTTTTCCTCCAACCTTCTTCCCACATATCATTTCTTTTATAATGCCATTTTTAACATGTTCTTGCAGTCTTGTCTGGTACGAATAATGTCTTTCTTCACGTAGTTGTACTTTTTCTAAGTAGTGCATTCTCTCGGTGTTTTTATCATTGCTTATTCTACCAATGAACCATTTCAATTGTCCAAAGTGTATTGGAGAGAACCGTGGAAGTCCCAAAATTATTCCTGAAAAGGGAGTTCCAAATCCTAAGGGTTTATTATACTAAAAAAAAATAGTCTCAATTTCTAATTGAAAAAAAATTGATTCACAATACTTGCGGGTTTTCAATTTCAAATTGCATCCCTTGGTCGTCTTAGACCATAATTTTGACTCCATCCTTCTTCCCACATATCATTTCTTATATAATGCCCTTTTGACACGTTTTGAAAACTCTTGTGTGGTTTGAATAATGTCTTTCTTCACGTGGTTGTACTGTTATTAAGTAGTGCATTATTCACGTAGTTGTACTTTTTCTAAGTAGTGCATTCTCTCGGTGTTTTTATCATTACTTATTCTACCAATGAACCATTTCAATTATCCAAAGTGTATTGGAGAGAACAGTGGAAGTCCCAAAATCATTATTGAAAAGCGAGTTCCCAATCCTAAGGGTTTATTATACTAAAAAAAATAGTTTCAATTTCTAATTGAAAAAAAATTGATTCACAATACTTGCGGGTTTTCAATTTCAAATTGCATCCCTTGGTCGTCTTCGACCATAATTTTGACTCCATCCTTCTTCCCACATATCATTTCTTATATAATTCTCATTTGACACGTTTTTAAAACTCTTGTGTGGTTTTAATAATGTCTTTCTTCACGTGGTTGTACTTTTATTATGTAGTGCATTATTCTCTTGGTGTCTTGATCGTAGCTTATTCTACCAATGAACGATTTCAATTGTCTAAATTGCATTGAAAGGAACACTGAAAGCCCCAAAACTATTCTTGAAAACAGAATTCCAAATCCAAAGGGTTTCTACGCAAAAAAAGAGTCTCAATCTCTAACTTAAAAAATCTGCCTCAAAAATTGCATCCCCTGGTCTTCGTCGACCATAATTTTTCCTCCAACCTTCTTCCCACATATCATTTCTTTTATAATGCCATTTTTAACATGTTCTTGCAGTCTTGTCTGGTACGAATAATGTCTTTCTTCACGTAGTTGTACTTTTTCTAAGTAGTGCATTCTCTCGGTGTTTTTATCATTGCTTATTCTACCAATGAACCATTTCAATTGTCCAAAGTGTATTGGAGAGAACCGTGGAAGTCCCAAAATTATTCCTGAAAAGGGAGTTCCAAATCCTAAGGGTTTATTATACTAAAAAAAAATAGTCTCAATTTCTAATTGAAAAAAAATTGATTCACAATACTTGCGGGTTTTCAATTTCAAATTGCATCCCTTGGTCGTCTTAGACCATAATTTTGACTCCATCCTTCTTCCCACATATCATTTCTTATATAATGCCCTTTTGACACGTTTTGAAAACTCTTGTGTGGTTTGAATAATGTCTTTCTTCACGTGGTTGTACTGTTATTAAGTAGTGCATTATTCACGTAGTTGTACTTTTTCTAAGTAGTGCATTCTCTCGGTGTTTTTATCATTACTTATTCTACCAATGAACCATTTCAATTATCCAAAGTGTATTGGAGAGAACAGTGGAAGTCCCAAAATCATTATTGAAAAGCGAGTTCCCAATCCTAAGGGTTTATTATACTAAAAAAAATAGTCTCAATTTCTAATTGAAAAAAAATTGATTCACAATACTTGCGGGTTTTCAATTTCAAATTGCATCCCTTGGTCGTCTTCGACCATAATTTTGACTCCATCCTTCTTCCCACATATCATTTCTTATATAATTCTCATTTGACACGTTTTTAAAACTCTTGTGTGGTTTTAATAATGTCTTTCTTCACGTGGTTGTACTTTTATTATGTAGTGCATTATTCTCTTGGTGTCTTGATCGTAGCTTATTCTACCAATGAACGATTTCAATTGTCTAAATTGCATTGAAAGGAACACTGAAAGCCCCAAAACTATTCTTGAAAACAGAATTCCAAATCCAAAGGGTTTCTACGCAAAAAAAGAGTCTCAATCTCTAACTTAAAAAATCTGCCTCAAAAATTGCATCCCCTGGTCTTCGTCGACCATAATTTTTCCTCCAACCTTCTTCCCACATATCATTTCTTTTATAATGCCATTTTTAACATGTTCTTGCAGTCTTGTCTGGTACGAATAATGTCTTTCTTCACGTAGTTGTACTTTTTCTAAGTAGTGCATTCTCTCGGTGTTTTTATCATTGCTTATTCTACCAATGAACCATTTCAATTGTCCAAAGTGTATTGGAGAGAACCGTGGAAGTCCCAAAATTATTCCTGAAAAGGGAGTTCCAAATCCTAAGGGTTTATTATACTAAAAAAAAATAGTCTCAATTTCTAATTGAAAAAAAATTGATTCACAATACTTGCGGGTTTTCAATTTCAAATTGCATCCCTTGGTCGTCTTAGACCATAATTTTGACTCCATCCTTCTTCCCACATATCATTTCTTATATAATGCCCTTTTGACACGTTTTGAAAACTCTTGTGTGGTTTGAATAATGTCTTTCTTCACGTGGTTGTACTGTTATTAAGTAGTGCATTATTCACGTAGTTGTACTTTTTCTAAGTAGTGCATTCTCTCGGTGTTTTTATCATTACTTATTCTACCAATGAACCATTTCAATTATCCAAAGTGTATTGGAGAGAACAGTGGAAGTCCCAAAATCATTATTGAAAAGCGAGTTCCCAATCCTAAGGGTTTATTATACTAAAAAAAATAGTCTCAATTTCTAATTGAAAAAAAATTGATTCACAATACTTGCGGGTTTTCAATTTCAAATTGCATCCCTTGGTCGTCTTCGACCATAATTTTGACTCCATCCTTCTTCCCACATATCATTTCTTATATAATTCTCATTTGACACGTTTTTAAAACTCTTGTGTGGTTTTAATAATGTCTATCTTCACGTGGTTGTACTTTTATTATGTAGTGCATTATTCTCTTGGTGTCTTGATCGTAGCTTATTCTACCAATGAACGATTTCAATTGTCTAAATTGCACTGAAAGGAACACTGAAAGCCCCAAAACTATTCTTGAAAACAGAATTCCAAATCCAAAGGGTTTCTACGCAAAAAAAGAGTCTCAATCTCTAACTTAAAAAATCTGACTCAAAAATTGCATCCCCTGGTCTTCGTCGACCATAATTTTTCCTCCAACCTTCTTCCCACATATCATTTCTTTTATAATGCCATTTTTAACATGTTCTTGCAGTCTTGTCTGGTACGAATAATGTCTTTCTTCACGTAGTTGTACTTTTTCTAAGTAGTGCATTCTCTCGGTGTTTTTATCATTGCTTATTCTACCAATGAACCATTTCAATTGTCCAAAGTGTATTGGAGAGAACCGTGGAAGTCCCAAAATTATTCCTGAAAAGGGAGTTCCAAATCCTAAGGGTTTATTATACTAAAAAAAAAATAGTCTCAATTTCTAATTGAAAAAAAATTGATTCATAATACTTGCGGGTTTTCAATTTCAAATTGCATCCCTTGGTCGTCTTAGACCATAATTTTGACTCCATCCTTCTTCCCACATATCATTTCTTATATAATGCCCTTTTGACACGTTTTGAAAACTCTTGTGTGGTTTGAATAATGTCTTTCTTCACGTGGTTGTACTGTTATTAAGTAGTGCATTATTCACGTAGTTGTACTTTTTCTAAGTAGTGCATTCTCTCGGTGTTTTTATCATTACTTATTCTACCAATGAACCATTTCAATTATCCAAAGTGTATTGGAGAGAACAGTGGAAGTCCCAAAATCATTATTGAAAAGCGAGTTCCCAATCCTAAGGGTTTATTATACTAAAAAAAATAGTCTAAATTTCTAATTGAAAAAAAATTGATTCACAATACTTGCGGGTTTTCAATTTCAAATTGCATCCCTTGGTCGTCTTCGACCATAATTTTGACTCCATCCTTCTTCCCACATATCATTTCTTATATAATTCTCATTTGACACGTTTTTAAAACTCTTGTGTGGTTTTAATAATGTCTATCTTCACGTGGTTGTACTTTTATTATGTAGTGCATTATTCTCTTGGTGTCTTGATCGTAGCTTATTCTACCAATGAACGATTTCAATTGTCTAAATTGCACTGAAAGGAACACTGAAAGCCCCAAAACTATTCTTGAAAACAGAATTCCAAATCCAAAGGGTTTCTACGCAAAAAAAGAGTCTCAATCTCTAACTTAAAAAATCTGACTCAAAAATTGCATCCCCTGGTCTTCGTCGACCATAATTTTTCCTCCAACCTTCTTCCCACATATCATTTCTTTTATAATGCCATTTTTAACATGTTCTTGCAGTCTTGTCTGGTACGAATAATGTCTTTCTTCACGTAGTTGTACTTTTTCTAAGTAGTGCATTCTCTCGGTGTTTTTATCATTGCTTATTCTACCAATGAACCATTTCAATTGTCCAAAGTGTATTGGAGAGAACCGTGGAAGTCCCAAAATTATTCCTGAAAAGGGAGTTCCAAATCCTAAGGGTTTATTATACTAAAAAAAAAATAGTCTCAATTTCTAATTGAAAAAAAATTGATTCATAATACTTGCGGGTTTTCAATTTCAAATTGCATCCCTTGGTCGTCTTAGACCATAATTTTGACTCCATCCTTCTTCCCACATATCATTTCTTATATAATGCCCTTTTGACACGTTTTGAAAACTCTTGTGTGGTTTGAATAATGTCTTTCTTCACGTGGTTGTACTTTTATTAAGTAGTGCGTTATTCACGTAGTTGTACTTGTTCTAAGTAGTGCATTCTCTCGGTGTTTTTATCATTGCTTATTCTAACAATGAACCATTTCAATTGTCCAAAGTGTATTGGAGAGTACCGTGGAAGTCCCAAAATTATTCCTGAAAAGGGAGTTCCAAATCCTAAGGGTTTATTATACTAAAAAAAAAATAGTCTCAATTTCTAATTGAAAAAAAATTGATTCACAATACTTGCGGGTTTTCAATTTCAAATTGCATCCCTTGGTCGTCTTAGACCATAATTTTGACTCCATCCTTCTTCCCACATATCATTTCTTATATAATGCCCTTTTGACACGTTTTGAAAACTCTTGTGTGGTTTGAATAATGTTTCTTCACGTGGTTGTACTTTTATTAAGTAGTGCATTATTCACGTAGTTGTACTTTTTTCTAAGTAGTGCATTCTCTCGGTGTTTTTATCATTGCTTATTCTACCAATGAACCATTTCAATTATCCAAAGTGTATTGGAGAGAACAGTGGAAGTCCCAAAATCATTCTTGAAAAGCGAGTTCCCAATCCTAAGGGTTTATTATACTAAAAAAAATAGTCTCAATTTCTAATTGAAAGAAAATTGATTCACAATACTTGCGGGTTTTCAATTTCAAATTGCATCCCTTGGTCGTCTTCGACCATAATTTTGACTCCATCCTTCTTCCCACATATCATTTCTTATATAATTCTCATTTGACATGTTTTTAAAACTCTTGTGTGGTTTTAATAATGTCTTTCTTCACGTGGTTGTACTTTTATTAAGTAGTGCATTATTCTCTTGGTGTCTTAATCGTAGCTTATTCTACCAACGAACGATTTCAATTGTCTAAATTGCATTGAAAGGAACACTGAAATCCCCAAAACTATTCTTGAAAACAGAATTCCAAATCCAAAGGGTTTCTACGCAAAAAAAGAGTCTCAATCTCTAACTTAAAAAATCTGACTCAAAAATTGCATCCCCTGGTCTTCGTCGACCATAATTTTTCCTCCAACCTTCTTCCCACATATCATTTCTTTTATAATGCCATTTTTAACATGTTCTTGCAATCGTGTCTGGTACGAATAATGTCTTTATTCACGTAGTTGTACTTTTTCTAAGTAGTGCATTCTCTCGGTGTTTTTATCATTGCTTATTCTACCAATGAACCATTTCAATTGTCCAAAGTGTATTGGAGAGAACCGTGGAAGTCCCAAAATTATTCCTGAAAAGGGAGTTCCAAATCCTAAGGGTTTATTATACTAAAAAAAAAATAGTCTCAATTTCTAATTGAAAAAAAATTGATTCACAATACTTGCGGGTTTTCAATTTCAAATTGCATCCCTTGGTCGTCTTAGACCATAATTTTGACTCCATCCTTCTTCCCACATATCATTTCTTATATAATGCCCTTTTGACACGTTTTGAAAACTCTTGTGTGGTTTGAATAATGTCTTTCTTCACGTGGTTGTACTTTTATTAAGTAGTGCATTATTCACGTAGTTGTACATTTTTCTAAGTAGTGCATTCTCTCGGTGTTTTTATCATTGCTTACTCTACCAATGAACCATTTCAATTGTCCAAAGTGTATTGGAGAGAACCGTGGAAGTCCCAAAATTATTCCTGAAAAGGGAGTTCCAAATCCTAAGGGTTTATTATACTAAAAAAAAAATAGTCTCAATTTCTAATTGAAAAAAAATTGATTCACAATACTTGCGGGTTTTCAATTTCAAATTGCATCCCTTGGTCGTCTTAGACCATAATTTTGACTCCATCCTTCTTCCCACATATCATTTCTTATATAATGCCCTTTTGACACGTTTTGAAAACTCTTGTGTGGTTTGAATAATGTCTTTCTTCACGTGGTTGCACTTTTATTAAGTAGTGCATTATTCTCTTGGTGTCTTAATCATAGCTTATTCTACTAACGAACGATTTCAATTGTCTAAATTGCATTGAAAGGAACACTGAAAGCCCCAAAACTATTCTTGAAAACAGAATTCCAAATCCAAAGGGTTTCTACTCAAAAAAAGAGTCTCAATCTCTAACTTAAAAAATCTGACTCAAAAATTGAGTCCCCAGGTCTTCGTCGACCATAATTTTTCCTCCAACCTTCTTCCCACATATCATTTCTTTTATAATGCCATTTTTAACATGTTCCTGCAGTCTTTTCTGGTATGAATAATGTCTTTCTTCACGTAGTTGTACTTGTTCTAAGTAGTGCATTCTCTCGGTGTTTTTATCATTGCTTATTCTACCAATGAACCATTTCAATTGTCCAAAGTGTATTGGAGAGAACCGTGGAAGTCCCAAAATTATTCCTGAAAAGGGAGTTCCAAATCCTAAGGGTTTATTATACTAAAAAAAAAATAGTCTCAATTTCTAATTGAAAAAAAATTGATTCACAATACTTGCGGGTTTTCAATTTCAAATTGCATCCCTTGGTCGTCTTAGACCATAATTTTGACTCCATCCTTCTTCCCACATATCATTTCTTATTTAATGCCCTTTTGACACGTTTTGAAAACTCTTGTGTGGTTTGAATAATGTCTTTCTTCACGTGGTTGTACTTTTATTAAGTAGTGCATTATTCACGTAGTTGTACTTTTTCTAAGTAGTGCATTCTCTCGGTGTTTTTATCATTGCTTATTCTACCAATGAACCATTTCAATTATCCAAAGTGTATTGGAGAGAACAGTGGAAGTCCCAAAATCATTCCTGAAAAGCGAGTTCCCAATCCTAAGGGTTTATTATACTAAAAAAAATAGACTCAATTTCTAATTGAAAAAAAATTGATTCACAATACTTGCGGGTTTTCAATTTCAAATTGCATCCCTTGGTCGTCTCGACCATAATTTTGACTCCATCCTTCTTCCCACATATCATTTCTTATATAATTCTCATTTGACACGTTTTTAAAACTCTTGTGTGGTTTAATAATGTCTTTCTTCATGTGGTTGTACTTTTATTAAGTAGTGCATTATTCTCTTGGTGTCTTAATCGTAGCTTATTCTACCAACGAACGATTTCAATTGTCTAAATTGCGTTGAAAGGAACACTGAATGCCCCAAAACTATTCTTGAAAACAGAATTCCAAATCCAAAGGGTTTCTACGCAAAAAAAAGAGTCTCAATCTCTAACTTAAAAAATCTGACTCAAAAATTGCATCCCCTGGTCTTCGTCGACCATAATTTTTCCTCCAACCTTCTTCCCACATATCATTTCTTTTATAATGCCATTTTTAACATGTTCTTGCAGTCTTGTCTGGTACGAATAATGTCTTTCTTCACGTAGTTGTACTTTTTCAAAGTAGTGCATTCTCTCGGTGTTTTTATCATTGCTTATTCTACCAATGAACCATTTCAATTGTCCAAAGTGTATTGGAGAGAACCGTGGAAGTCCCAAAATTATTCCTGAAAAGGGAGTTCCAAATCCTAAGGGTTTATTATACTAAAAAAAAAATAGTCTCAATTTCTAATTGAAAAAAAATTGATTCACAATACTTGCGGGTTTTCAATTTCAAATTGCATCCCTTGGTCGTCTTCGACCATAATTTTGACTCCATCCTTCTTCCCACATATCATTTCTTATATAATTCTCATTTGACACGTTTTTAAAACTCTTGTGTGGTTTTAATAATGTCTTTCTTCATGTGGTTGTACTTTTATTAAGTAGTGCATTATTCTCTTGGTGTCTTAATCGTAGCTTATTCTACCAACGAACGATTTCAATTGTCTAAATTGCATTGAAAGGAACACTGAAAGCCCCAAAACTATTCTTGAAAATAGAATTCCAAATCCAAAGGGTTTCTACGCAAAAAAAAGAGTCTCAATCTCTAACTTAAAAAATCTGACTCAAAAATTGCATCCCCTGGTCTTCGTCGACCATAATTTTTCCTCCAACCTTCTTCCCACATATCATTTCTTTTATAATGCCATTTTTAACATGTTCTTGCAGTCTTGTCTGGTACGAATAATGTCTTTCTTCACGTAGTTGTACTTTTTCTAAGTAGTGCATTCTCTCGGTGTTTTTATCATTGCTTATTCTACCAATGAACCATTTCAATTGTCCAAAGTGTATTGGAGAGAACCGTGGAAGTCCCAAAATTATTCCTGAAAAGGGAGTTCCAAATCCTAAGGGTTTATTATACTAAAAAAAAAATAGTCTCAATTTCTAATTGAAAAAAAATTGATTCACAATACTTGCGGGTTTTCAATTTCAAATTGCATCCCTTGGTCGTCTTAGACCATAATTTTGACTCCATCCTTCTTCCCACATATCATTTCTTATATAATGCCCTTTTGACACGTTTTGAAAACTCTTGTGTGGTTTGAATAATGTCTTTCTTCACGTGGTTGCACTTTTATTAAGTAGTGCATTATTCTCTTGGTGTCTTAATCATAGCTTATTCTACTAACGAACGATTTCAATTGTCTAAATTGCATTGAAAGGAACACTGAAAGCCCCAAAACTATTCTTGAAAACAGAATTCCAAATTCAAAGGGTTTCTACTCAAAAAAAGAGTCTCAATCTCTAACTTAAAAAATCTGACTCAAAAATTGAGTCCCCAGGTCTTCGTCGACCATAATTTTTCCTCCAACCTTCTTCCCACATATCATTTCTTTTATAATGTCATTTTTAACATGTTCTTGCAGTCTTGTCTGGTACGAATAATGTCTTTCTTCACGTAGTTGTACTTTTTCTTAGTAGTGCATTCTCTCGGTGTTTTTATCATTGCTTATTCTACCAATGAACCATTTCAATTGTCCAAAGTGTATTGGAGAGAACCGTGGAAGTCCCAAAATTATTCCTTAAAAGGGAGTTCCAAATCCTAAGGGTTTATTATACTAAAAAAAAATAGTCTCAATTTCTAATTGAAAAAAAATTGATTCACAATACTTGCGGGTTTTCAATTTCAAATTGCATCCCTTGGTCGTCTTAGACCATAATTTTGACTCCATCCTTCTTCCCACATATCATTTCTTATATAATGCCCTTTTGACACGTTTTGAAAACTCTTGTGTGGTTTGAATAATGTCTTTCTTCACATGGTTGTACTTTTATTAAGTAGTGCATTATTCACGTAGTTGTACTTTTTTCTAAGTAGTGCATTCTCTCGGTGTTTTTATCATTGCTTATTCTACCAATGAACCATTTCAATTATCCAAAGTGTATTGGAGAGAATAGTGGAAGTCCCAAAATCATTCCTGAAAAGCGAGTTCCCAATCCTAAGGGTTTATTATACTAAAAAAAATAGTCTAAATTTCTAATTGAAAAAAAATTGATTCACAATACTTGCGGGTTTTCAATTTCTAATTGCATCCCTTGGTCGTCTTGGACCATAATTTTGACTCCATCCTTCTTCCCACATATCATTTCTTATATAATTCTCATTTGACACGTTTTTAAAACTCTTGTGTGGTTTTAATAATGTCTTTCTTCATGTGGTTGTACTTTTATTAAGTAGTGCATTATTCTCTTGGTGTCTTAATCGTAGCTTATTCTACCAACGAACGATTTCAATTGTCTAAATTGCATTGAAAGGAACACTGAAAGCCCCAAAACTATTCTTGAAAACAGAATTACAAATCCAAAGGGTTTCTACGCAAAAAACGAGTCTCAATCTCTAACTTAAAAAATCTGACTCAAAAATTGCATCCCCTGGTCTTCGTCGACCATAATTTTTCCTCCAACCTTCTTCCCACATATCATTTCTTTTATAATGCCATTTTTAACATGTTCTTGCAGTCTTGTCTGGTACGAATAATGTCTTTCTTCACGTAGTTGTACTTTTTCTAAGTAGTGCATTCTCTCGGTGTTTTTATCATTGCTTATTCTACCAATGAACCATTTCAATTGTCCAAAGTGTATTGGATAGAACCGTGGAAGTCCCAAAATTATTCCTGAAAAGGGAGTTCCAAATCCTAAGGGTTTATTATACTAAAAAAAAAAATAGTCTCAATTTCTAATTGAAAAAAAAAATTGATTCACAATACTTGCGGGTTTTCAATTTCAAATTGCATCCCTTGGTCGTCTTAGACCATAATTTTGACTCCATCCTTCTTCCCACATATCATTTCTTATATAATGCCCTTTTGACACGTTTTGAAAACTCTTGTGTGGTTTGAATAATGTCTTTCTTCACGTGGTTGCACTTTTATTAAGTAGTGCATTATTCTCTTGGTGTCTTAATCATAGCTTATTCTACTAACGAACGATTTCAATTGTCTAAATTGCATTGAAAGGAACACTGAAAGCCCCAAAACTATTCTTGAAAACAGAATTCCAAATCCAAAGGGTTTCTACTCAAAAAAAGAGTCTCAATCTCTAACTTAAAAAACCTGACTCAAAAATTGAGTCCCCAGGTCTTCGTCGACCATAATTTTTCCTCCAACCTTCTTCCCACATATCATTTCTTTTATAATGCCATTTTTAACATGTTCCTGCAGTCTTTTCTGGTATGAATAATGTCTTTCTTCACGTAGTTGTACTTTTTCTAAGTAGTGCATTCTCTCGGTGTTTTTATCATTGCTTATTCTACCAATGAACCATTTCAATTGTCCAAAGTGTATTGGAGAGAATCGTGGAAGTCCCAAAATTATTCCTGAGAAGGGAGTTCCAAATCCTAAGGGTTTATTATACTAAAAAAAAAATAGTCTCAATTTCTAATTGAAAAAAAATTGATTCACAATACTTGCGGGTTTTCAATTTCAAATTGCATCCCTTGGTCGTCTTAGACCATAATTTTGACTCCATCCTTCTTCCCACATATCATTTCTTATATAATGCCCTTTTGACACGTTTTGAAAACTCTTGTGTGGTTTGAATAATGTCTTTCTTCACGTGGTTGTACTTTTATTAAGTAGTGCATTATTCACGTAGTTGTACTTTTTTCTAAGTAGTGCATTCTCTCGGTGTTTTTATCATTGCTTATTCTACCAATGAACCATTTCAATTATCCAAAGTGTATTGGAGAGAACAGTGGAAGTCCCAAAATCATTCCTGAAAAGCGAGTTCCCAATCCTAAGGGTTTATTATACTAAAAAAAATAGTCTAAATTTCTAATTGAAAAAAAATTGATTCACAATACTTGCGGGTTTTCAATTTCAAATTGCATCCCTTGGTCGTCTTAGACCATAATTTTGACTCCATCCTTCTTCCCACATATCATTTCTTATATAATGCCCTTTTGACATGTTTTGAAAACTCTTGTGTGGTTTGAATAATGTCTTTCTTCACGTGGTTGCACTTTTATTAAGTAGTGCATTATTCTCTTGGTGTCTTAATCATAGCTTATTCTACTAACGAACGATTTCAATTGTCTAAATTGCATTGATAGGAACACTGAAAGCCCCAAAACTATTCTTGAAAACAGAATTCCAAATCCAAAGGGTTTCTACTCAAAAAAAGAGTCTCAATCTCTAACTTAAAAAATCTGACTCAAAAATTGAGTCCCCAGGTCTTCGTCGACCATAATTTTTCCTCCAACCTTCTTCCCACATATCATTTCTTTTATAATGCCATTTTTAACATGTTCCTGCAGTCTTTTCTGGTATGAATAATGTCTTTCTTCACGTAGTTGTACTTGTTCTAAGTAGTGCATTCTCTCGGTGTTTTTATCATTGCTTATTCTACCAATGAACCATTTCAATTGTCCAAAGTGTATTGGAGAGAACCGTGGAAGTCCCAAAATTATTCCTGAAAAGGGAGTTCCAAATCCTAAGGGTTTATTATACTAAAAAAAAAATAGTCTCAATTTCTAATTGAAAAAAAATTGATTCACAATACTTGCGGGTTTTCAATTTCAAATTGCATCCCTTGGTCGTCTTAGACCATAATTTTGACTCCATCCTTCTTCCCACATATCATTTCTTATATAATGCCCTTTTGACACGTTTTGAAAACTCTTGTGTGGTTTGAATAATGTCTTTCTTCACGTGGTTGCACTTTTATTAAGTAGTGCATTATTCTCTTGGTGTCTTAATCATAGCTTATTCTACTAACGAACGATTTCAATTGTCTAAATTGCATTGAAAGGAACACTGAAAGCCCCAAAACTATTCTTGAAAACAGAATTCCAAATTCAAAGGGTTTCTACTCAAAAAAAGAGTCTCAATCTCTAACTTAAAAAATCTGACTCAAAAATTGAGTCCCCAGGTCTTCGTCGACCATAATTTTTCCTCCAACCTTCTTCCCACATATCATTTCTTTTAAAATGTCATTTTTAACATGTTCTTGCAGTCTTGTCTGGTACGAATAATGTCTTTCTTCACGTAGTTGTACTTTTTCTTAGTAGTGCATTCTCTCGGTGTTTTTATCATTGCTTATTCTACCAATGAACCATTTCAATTGTCCAAAGTGTATTGGAGAGAACCGTGGAAGTCCCAAAATTATTCCTTAAAAGGGAGTTCCAAATCCTAAGGGTTTATTATACTAAAAAAAAATAGTCTCAATTTCTAATTGAAAAAAAATTGATTCACAATACTTGCGGGTTTTCAATTTCAAATTGCATCCCTTGGTCGTCTTAGACCATAATTTTGACTCCATCCTTCTTCCCACATATCATTTCTTATATAATGCCCTTTTGACACGTTTTGAAAACTCTTGTGTGGTTTGAATAATGTCTTTCTTCACGTGGTTGTACTTTTATTAAGTAGTGCATTATTCACGTAGTTGTACTTTTTTCTAAGTAGTGCATTCTCTCGGTGTTTTTATCATTGCTTATTCTACCAATGAACCATTTCAATTATCCAAAGTGTATTGGAGAGAATAGTGGAAGTCCTAAAATCATTCCTGAAAAGCGAGTTCCCAATCCTAAGGGTTTATTATACTAAAAAAAATAGTCTAAATTTCTAATTGAAAAAAAATTGATTCACAATACTTGCGGGTTTTCAATTTCTAATTGCATCCCTTGGTCGTCTTCGACCATAATTTTGACTCCATCCTTCTTCCCACATATCATTTCTTATATAATTCTCATTTGACACGTTTTTAAAACTCTTGTGTGGTTTTAATAATGTCTTTCTTCATGTGGTTGTACTTTTATTAAGTAGTGCATTATTCTCTTGGTGTCTTAATCGTAGCTTATTCTACCAACGAACGATTTCAATTGTCTAAATTGCATTGAAAGGAACACTGAAAGCCCCAAAACTATTCTTGAAAACAGAATTACAAATCCAAAGGGTTTCTACGCAAAAAACGAGTCTCAATCTCTAACTTAAAAAATCTGACTCAAAAATTGCATCCCCTGGTCTTCGTCGACCATAATTTTTCCTCCAACCTTCTTCCCACATATCATTTCTTTTATAATGCCATTTTTAACATGTTCTTGCAGTCTTGTCTGGTACGAATAATGTCTTTCTTCACGTAGTTGTACTTTTTCTAAGTAGTGCATTCTCTCGGTGTTTTTATCATTGCTTATTCTACCAATGAACCATTTCAATTGTCCAAAGTGTATTGGATAGAACCGTGGAAGTCCCAAAATTATTCCTGAAAAGGGAGTTCCAAATCCTAAGGGTTTATTATACTAAAAAAAAAAATAGTCTCAATTTCTAATTGAAAAAAAAAATTGATTCACAATACTTGCGGGTTTTCAATTTCAAATTGCATCCCTTGGTCGTCTTAGACCATAATTTTGACTCCATCCTTCTTCCCACATATCATTTCTTATATAATGCCCTTTTGACACGTTTTGAAAACTCTTGTGTGGTTTGAATAATGTCTTTCTTCACGTGGTTGCACTTTTATTAAGTAGTGCATTATTCTCTTGGTGTCTTAATCATAGCTTATTCTACTAACGAACGATTTCAATTGTCTAAATTGCAATTAAAGGAACACTGAAAGCCCCAAAACTATTCTTGAAAACAGAATTCCAAATCCAAAGGGTTTCTACTCAAAAAAAGAGTCTCAATCTCTAACTTAAAAAACCTGACTCAAAAATTGAGTCCCCAGGTCTTCGTCGACCATAATTTTTCCTCCAACCTTCTTCCCACATATCATTTCTTTTATAATGCCATTTCTAACATGTTCCTACAGTCTTTTCTGGTATGAATAATGTCTTTCTTCACGTAGTTGTACTTTTTCTAAGTAGTGCATTCTCTCGGTGTTTTTATCATTGCTTATTCTACCAATGAACCATTTCAATTGTCCAAAGTGTATTGGAGAGAATCGTGGAAGTCCCAAAATTATTCCTGAGAAGGGAGTTCCAAATCCTAAGGGTTTATTATACTAAAAAAAAAATAGTCTCAATTTCTAATTGAAAAAAAATTGATTCACAATACTTGCGGGTTTTCAATTTCAAATTGCATCCCTTGGTCGTCTTAGACCATAATTTTGACTCCATCCTTCTTCCCACATATCATTTCTTATATAATGCCCTTTTGACACGTTTTGAAAACTCTTGTGTGGTTTGAATAATGTCTTTCTTCACGTGGTTGTACTTTTATTAAGTAGTGCATTATTCACGTAGTTGTACTTTTTTCTAAGTAGTGCATTCTCTCGGTGTTTTTATCATTGCTTATTCTACCAATGAACCATTTCAATTATCCAAAGTGTACTGGAGAGAACAGTGGAAGTCCCAAAATCATTCCTGAAAAGCGAGTTCCCAATCCTAAGGGTTTATTATACTAAAAAAAATAGTCTAAATTTCTAATTGAAAAAAAATTGATTCACAATACTTGCGGGTTTTCAATTTCAAATTGCATCCCTTGGTCGTCTTCGACCATAATTTTGACTCCATCCATCTTCCCACATATCATTTCTTATATAATTCTCATTTGACACGTTTTTAAAACTCTTGTGTGGTTTTAATAATGTCTTTCTTCATGTGGTTGTACTTTTATTAAGTAGTGCATTATTCTCTTGGTGTCTTAATCGTAGCTTATTCTACCGACGAACGATTTCAATTGTCTAAATTGCATTGAAAGGAACACTGAAAGCCCCAAAACTATTCTTGAAAACAGAATTCCAAATCCAAAGGGTTTCTACGCAAAAAAAGAGTCTCAATCTCTAACTTAAAAAATCTGACTCAAAAATTGCATCCCCTGGTCTTCGTCGACCATAATTTTTCCTCCAACCTTCTTCCCACATATCATTTCTCTTATAATGCCATTTTTAACATGTTCTTGCAGTCTTGTCTGGTACGAATAATGTCTTTCTTCACGTAGTTGTACTTTTTCTAAGTAGTACATTCTCTCGGTGTTTTTATCATTGCTTATTCTACCAATGAACCATTTCAATTGTCCAAAGTGTATTGGATAGAACCGTGGAAGTCCCAAAATTATTCCTGAAAAGGGAGTTCCAAATCCTAAGGGTTTATTATACTAAAAAAAATAGTCTAAATTTCTAATTGAAAAAAAATTGATTCACAATACTTGCGGGTTTTCAATTTCAAATTGCATCCCTTGGTCGTCTTCGACCATAATTTTGACTCCATCCATCTTCCCACATATCATTTCTTATATAATTCTCATTTGACACGTTTTTAAAACTCTTGTGTGGTTTTAATAATGTCTTTCTTCATGTGGTTGTACTTTTATTAAGTAGTGCATTATTCTCTTGGTGTCTTAATCGTAGCTTATTCTACCGACGAACGATTTCAATTGTCTAAATTGCATTGAAAGGAACACTGAAAGCCCCAAAACTATTCTTGAAAACAGAATTCCAAATCCAAAGGGTTTCTACGCAAAAAAAGAGTCTCAATCTCTAACTTAAAAAATCTGACTCAAAAATTGCATCCCCTGGTCTTCGTCGACCATAATTTTTCCTCCAACCTTCTTCCCACATATCATTTCTCTTATAATGCCATTTTTAACATGTTCTTGCAGTCTTGTCTGGTACGAATAATGTCTTTCTTCACGTAGTTGTACTTTTTCTAAGTAGTACATTCTCTCGGTGTTTTTATCATTGCTTATTCTACCAATGAACCATTTCAATTGTCCAAAGTGTATTGGAGAGAATCGTGGAAGTCCCAAAATTATTCCTGAGAAGGGAGTTCCAAATCCTAAGGGTTTATTATACTAAAAAAAAAATAGTCTCAATTTCTAATTGAAAAAAAATTGATTCACAATACTTGCGGGTTTTCAATTTCAAATTGCATCCCTTGGTCGTCTTAGACCATAATTTTGACTCCATCCTTCTTCCCACATATCATTTCTTATATAATGCCCTTTTGACACGTTTTGAAAACTCTTGTGTGGTTTGAATAATGTCTTTCTTCACGTGGTTGTACTTTTATTAAGTAGTGCATTATTCACGTAGTTGTACTTTTTTCTAAGTAGTGCATTCTCTCGGTGTTTTTATCATTGCTTATTCTACCAATGAACCATTTCAATTATCCAAAGTGTACTGGAGAGAACAGTGGAAGTCCCAAAATCATTCCTGAAAAGCGAGTTCCCAATCCTAAGGGTTTATTATACTAAAAAAAATAGTCTAAATTTCTAATTGAAAAAAAATTGATTCACAATACTTGCGGGTTTTCAATTTCAAATTGCATCCCTTGGTCGTCTTCGACCATAATTTTGACTCCATCCATCTTCCCACATATCATTTCTTATATAATTCTCATTTGACACGTTTTTAAAACTCTTGTGTGGTTTTAATAATGTCTTTCTTCATGTGGTTGTACTTTTATTAAGTAGTGCATTATTCTCTTGGTGTCTTAATCGTAGCTTATTCTACCGACGAACGATTTCAATTGTCTAAATTGCATTGAAAGGAACACTGAAAGCCCCAAAACTATTCTTGAAAACAGAATTCCAAATCCAAAGGGTTTCTACGCAAAAAAAGAGTCTCAATCTCTAACTTAAAAAATCTGACTCAAAAATTGCATCCCCTGGTCTTCGTCGACCATAATTTTTCCTCCAACCTTCTTCCCACATATCATTTCTCTTATAATGCCATTTTTAACATGTTCTTGTAGTCTTGTCTGGTACGAATAATGTCTTTCTTCACGTAGTTGTACTTTTTCTAAGTAGTACATTCTCTCGGTGTTTTTATCATTGCTTATTCTACCAATGAACCATTTCAATTGTCCAAAGTGTATTGGATAGAACCGTGGAAGTCCCAAAATTATTCCTGAAAAGGGAGTTCCAAATCCTAAGGGTTTATTATACTAAAAAAAATAGTCTAAATTTCTAATTGAAAAAAAATTGATTCACAATACTTGCGGGTTTTCAATTTCAAATTGCATCCCTTGGTCGTCTTCGACCATAATTTTGACTCCATCCATCTTCCCACATATCATTTCTTATATAATTCTCATTTGACACGTTTTTAAAACTCTTGTGTGGTTTTAATAATGTCTTTCTTCATGTGGTTGTACTTTTATTAAGTAGTGCATTATTCTCTTGGTGTCTTAATCGTAGCTTATTCTACCGACGAACGATTTCAATTGTCTAAATTGCATTGAAAGGAACACTGAAAGCCCCAAAACTATTCTTGAAAACAGAATTCCAAATCCAAAGGGTTTCTACGCAAAAAAAGAGTCTCAATCTCTAACTTAAAAAATCTGACTCAAAAATTGCATCCCCTGGTCTTCGTCGACCATAATTTTTCCTCCAACCTTCTTCCCACATATCATTTCTCTTATAATGCCATTTTTAACATGTTCTTGCAGTCTTGTCTGGTACGAATAATGTCTTTCTTCACGTAGTTGTACTTTTTCTAAGTAGTACATTCTCTCGGTGTTTTTATCATTGCTTATTCTACCAATGAACCATTTCAATTGTCCAAAGTGTATTGGATAGAACCGTGGAAGTCCCAAAATTATTCCTGAAAAGGGAGTTCCAAATCCTAAGGGTTTATTATACTAAAAAAAAAAATAGTCTCAATTTCTAATTGAAAAAAAATTGATTCACAATACTTGCGGGTTTTCAATTTCAAATTGCATCCCTTGGTCGTCTTAGACCATAATTTTGACTCCATCCTTCTTCCCACATATCATTTCTTATATAATGCCCTTTTGACATGTTTTGAAAACTCTTGTGTGGTTTGAATAATGTCTTTCTTCACGTGGTTGCACTTTTATTAAGTAGTGCATTATTCTCTTGGTGTCTTAATCATAGCTTATTCTACTAACGAACGATTTCAATTGTCTAAATTGCATTGATAGGAACACTGAAAGCCCCAAAACTATTCTTGAAAACAGAATTCCAAATCCAAAGGGTTTCTACTCAAAAAAAGAGTCTCAATCTCTAACTTAAAAAATCTGACTCAAAAATTGAGTCCCCAGGTCTTCGTCGACCATAATTTTTCCTCCAACCTTCTTCCCACATATCATTTCTTTTATAATGCCATTTTTAACATGTTCCTGCAGTCTTTTCTGGTATGAATAATGTCTTTCTTCACGTAGTTGTACTTGTTCTAAGTAGTGCATTCTCTCGGTGTTTTTATCATTGCTTATTCTACCAATGAACCATTTCAATTGTCCAAAGTGTATTGGAGAGAACCGTGGAAGTCCCAAATTATTCCTGAAAAGGGAGTTCCAAATCCTAAGGGTTTATTATACTAAAAAAAAAATAGTCTCAATTTCTAATTGAAAAAAAATTGATTCACAATACTTGCGGGTTTTCAATTTCAAATTGCATCCCTTGGTCGTCTTAGACCATAATTTTGACTCCATCCTTCTTCCCACATATCATTTCTTATATAATGCCCTTTTGACACGTTTTGAAAACTCTTGTGTGGTTTGAATAATGTCTTTCTTCACGTGGTTGTACTTTTATTAAGTAGTGCATTATTCACGTAGTTGTACTTTTTCTAAGTAGTGCATTCTCTCGGTGTTTGTGTCATTGCTTATTCTACCAATGAACCATTTCAATTGTCCAAAGTGTATTGGAGAGAACCGTGGAAGTCCCAAAATTATTCCTGAAAAGGGAGTTCCAAATTCTAAGGGTTTATTATACTAAAAAAAAATAGTCTCAATTTCTAATTGAAAAAAAATTGATTCACAATACTTGCTGGTTTTCAATTACAAATTGCATCCCTTGGTCGTCTTAGACCATAAGTTTGACTCCATCCTTCTTCCCACATATCATTTCTTATATAATGCCCTTTTGACACGTTTTGAAAACTCTTGTGTGGTTTGAATAATGTCTTTCTTCACGTGGTTGCACTTTTATTAAGTAGTGCATTATTCTCTTGGTGTCTTAATCATAGCTTATTCTACTAACGAACGATTTCAATTGTCTAAATTGCATTGAAAGGAACACTGAAAGCCCCAAAACTATTCTTGAAAACAGAATTCCAAATCCAAAGGGTTTCTACTCAAAAAAAGAGTCTCAATCTCTAACTTAAAAAACCTGACTCAAAAATTGAGTCCCCAGGTCTTCGTCGACCATAATTTTTCCTCCAACCTTCTTCCCACATATCATTTCTTTTATAATGCCATTTTTAACATGTTCCTACAGTCTTTTCTGGTATGAATAATGTCTTTCTTCACGTAGTTGTACTTTTTCTAAGTAGTGCATTCTCTCGGTGTTTTTATCATTGCTTATTCTACCAATGAACCATTTCAATTGTCCAAAGTGTATTGGAGAGAATCGTGGAAGTCCCAAAATTATTCCTGAAAAGGGAGTTCCAAATCCTAAGGGTTTATTATACTAAAAAAAAAATAGTCTCAATTTCTAATTGAAAAAAAATTGATTCACAATACTTGCGGGTTTTCAATTTCAAATTGCATCCCTTGGTCGTCTTAGACCATAATTTTGACTCCATCCTTCTTCCCACATATCATTTCTTATATAATGCCCTTTTGACACGTTTTGAAAACTCTTGTGTGGTTTGAATAATGTCTTTCTTCACGTGGTTGTACTTTTATTAAGTAGTGCATTATTCACGTAGTTGTACTTTTTTCTAAGTAGTGCATTCTCTCGGTGTTTTTATCATTGCTTATTCTACCAATGAACCATTTCAATTATCCAAAGTGTATTGGAGAGAACAGTGGAAGTCCCAAAATCATTCCCGAAAAGCGAGTTCCCAATCCTAAGGGTTTATTATACTAAAAAAAATAGTCTAAATTTCTAATTGAAAAAAAATTGATTCACAATACTTGCGGGTTTTCAATTTCAAATTGCATCCCTTGGTCGTCTTCGACCATAATTTTGACTCCATCCTTCTTCCCACATATCATTTCTTATATAATTCTCATTTGACACGTTTTTAAAACTCTTGTGTGGTTTTAATAATGTCTTTCTTCATGTGGTTGTACTTTTATTAAGTAGTGCATTACTCTCTTGGTGTCTTAATCGTAGCTTATTCTACCGACGAACGATTTCAATTGTCTAAATTGCATTGAAAGGAACACTGAAAGCCCCAAAACTATTCTTGAAAACAGAATTCCAAATCCAAAGGGTTTCTACGCAAAAAAAGAGTCTCAATCTCTAACTTAAAAAATCTGACTCAAAAATTGCATCCCCTGGTCTTCGTCGACCATAATTTTTCCTCCAACCTTCTTCCCACATATCATTTCTTTTATAATGCCATTTTTAACATGTTCTTGCAGTCTTGTCTGGTACGAATAATGTCTTTCTTCACGTAGTTGTACTTTTTCTAAGTAGTGCATTCTCTCGGTGTTTTTATCATTGCTTATTCTACCAATGAACCATTTCAATTGTCCAAAGTGTATTGGATAGAACCGTGGAAGTCCCAAAATTATTCCTGAAAAGGGAGTTCCAAATCCTAAGGGTTTATTATACTAAAAAAAAAAATAGTCTCAATTTCTAATTGAAAAAAAATTGATTCACAATACTTGCGGGTTTTCAATTTCAAATTGCATCCCTTGGTCGTCTTAGACCATAATTTTGACTCCATCCTTCTTCCCACATATCATTTCTTATATAATGCCCTTTTGACATGTTTTGAAAACTCTTGTGTGGTTTGAATAATGTCTTTCTTCACGTGGTTGCACTTTTATTAAGTAGTGCATTATTCTCTTGGTGTCTTAATCATAGCTTATTCTACTAACGAACGATTTCAATTGTCTAAATTGCATTGATAGGAACACTGAAAGCCCCAAAACTATTCTTGAAAACAGAATTCCAAATCCAAAGGGTTTCTACTCAAAAAAAGAGTCTCAATCTCTAACTTAAAAAATCTGACTCAAAAATTGAGTCCCCAGGTCTTCGTCGACCATAATTTTTCCTCCAACCTTCTTCCCACATATCATTTCTTTTATAATGCCATTTTTAACATGTTCCTGCAGTCTTTTCTGGTATGAATAATGTCTTTCTTCACGTAGTTGTACTTGTTCTAAGTAGTGCATTCTCTCGGTGTTTTTATCATTGCTTATTCTACCAATGAACCATTTCAATTGTCCAAAGTGTATTGGAGAGAACCGTGGAAGTCCCAAAATTATTCCTGAAAAGGGAGTTCCAAATCCTAAGGGTTTATTATACTAAAAAAAAAATAGTCTCAATTTCTAATTGAAAAAAAATTGATTCACAATACTTGCGGGTTTTCAATTTCAAATTGCATCCCTTGGTCGTCTTAGACCATAATTTTGACTCCATCCTTCTTCCCACATATCATTTCTTATATAATGCCCTTTTGACACGTTTTGAAAACTCTTGTGTGGTTTGAATAATGTCTTTCTTCACGTGGTTGTACTTTTATTAAGTAGTGCATTATTCACGTAGTTGTACTTTTTCTAAGTAGTGCATTCTCTCGGTGTTTTTGTCATTGCTTATTCTACCAATGAACCATTTCAATTGTCCAAAGTGTATTGGAGAGAACCGTGGAAGTCCCAAAATTATTCCTGAAAAGGGAGTTCCAAATTCTAAGGGTTTATTATACTAAAAAAAAATAGTCTCAATTTCTAATTGAAAAAAAATTGATTCACAATACTTGCGGGTTTTCAATTACAAATTGCATCCCTTGGTCGTCTTAGACCATAAGTTTGACTCCATCCTTCTTCCCACATATCATTTCTTATATAATGCCCTTTTGACACGTTTTGAAAACTCTTGTGTGGTTTGAATAATGTCTTTCTTCACGTGGTTGCACTTTTATTAAGTAGTGCATTATTCTCTTGGTGTCTTAATCATAGCTTATTCTACTAACGAACGATTTCAATTGTCTAAATTGCATTGAAAGGAACACTGAAAGCCCCAAAACTATTCTTGAAAACAGAATTCCAAATCCAAAGGGTTTCTACGCAAAAAAAGAGTCTCAATCTCTAACTTAAAAAATCTGACTCAAAAATTGCATCCCCTGGTCTTCGTCGACCATAATTTTTCCTCCAACCTTCTTCCCACATATCATTTCTTTTATAATGCCATTTTTAACATAGTCTTGCAGTCTTGTCTGGTACGAATAATGTCTTTCTTCACGTAGTTGTACTTTTTCTAAGTAGTGCATTCTCTCGGTGTTTTTATCATTGCTTATTCTACCAATGAACCATTTCAATTGTCCAAAGTGTATTGGAGAGAATCGTGGAAGTCCCAAAATTATTCCTGAAAAGGGAGTTCCAAATCCTAAGGGTTTATTATACTAAAAAAAAAATAGTCTCAATTTCTAATTGAAAAAAAATTGATTCACAATACTTGCGGGTTTTCAATTTCAAATTGCATCCCTTGGTCGTCTTAGACCATAATTTTGACTCCATCCTTCTTCCCACATATCATTTCTTATATAATGCCCTTTTGACACGTTTTGAAAACTCTTGTGTGGTTTGAATAATGTCTTTCTTCACGTGGTTGTACTTTTATTAAGTAGTGCATTATTCACGTAGTTGTACTTTTTTCTAAGTAGTGCATTCTCTCGGTGTTTTTATCATTGCTTATTCTACCAATGAACCATTTCAATTATCCAAAGTGTATTGGAGAGAACAGTGGAAGTCCCAAAATCATTCCTGAAAAGCGAGTTCCCAATCCTAAGGGTTTATTATACTAAAAAAAATAGTCTAAATTTCTAATTGAAAAAAAATTGATTCACAATACTTGCGGGTTTTCAATTTCAAATTGCATCCCTTGGTCGTCTTCGACCATAATTTTGACTCCATCCTTCTTCCCACATATCATTTCTTATATAATTCTCATTTGACACGTTTTTAAAACTCTTGTGTGGTTTTAATAATGTCTTTCTTCATGTGGTTGTACTTTTATTAAGTAGTGCATTATTCTCTTGGTGTCTTAATCGTAGCTTATTCTACCGACGAACGATTTCAATTGTCTAAATTGCATTGAAAGGAACACTGAAAGCCCCAAAACTATTCTTGAAAACAGAATTCCAAATACAAAGGGTTTCTACGCAAAAAAAGAGTCTCAATCTCTAACTTAAAAAATCTGACTCAAAAATTGCATCCCCTGGTCTTCGTCGACCATAATTTTTCCTCCAACCTTCTTCCCGCATATCATTTCTTTTATAATGCCATTTTTAACATGTTCTTGCAGTCTTGTCTGGTACGAATAATGTCTTTCTTCACGTAGTTGTACTTTTTCAAAGTAGTGCATTCTCTCGGTGTTTTTATCATTGCTTATTCTACCAATGAACCATTTCAATTGTCCAAAGTGTATTGGATAGAACCGTGGAAGTCCCAAAATTATTCCTGAAAAGGGAGTTCCAAATCCTAAGGGTTTATTATACTAAAAAAAAAAATAGTCTCAATTTCTAATTGAAAAAAAATTGATTCACAATACTTGCGGGTTTTCAATTTCAAATTGCATCCCTTGGTCGTCTTAGACCATAATTTTGACTCCATCCTTCTTCCCACATATCATTTCTTATATAATGCCCTTTTGACATGTTTTGAAAACTCTTGTGTGGTTTGAATAATGTCTTTCTTCACGTGGTTGCACTTTTATTAAGTAGTGCATTATTCTCTTGGTGTCTTAATCATAGCTTATTCTACCAAAGAACAATTTCAATTGTCTAAATTGCATTGAAAGGAACACTGAAAGTCCCAAAACTATTCTTGAAAACAGAATTCCAAATCCAAAGGGTTTCTACGCAAAAAAAGAGTCTCAATCTCTAACTTAAAAAATCTGACTCAAAAATTGCATCCCCTGGTCTTCGTCGACCATAATTTTTCCTCCAACCTTCTTCCCACATATCATTTCTTTTATAATGCCATTTTTAACATGTTCTTGCAGTCTTGTCTGGTACGAATAATGTCTTTCTTCACGTAGTTGTACTTTTTCAAAGTAGTGCATTCTCTCGGTGTTTTTATCATTGCTTATTCTACCAATGAACCATTTCAATTGTCCAAAGTGTATTGGATAGAACCGTGGAAGTCCCAAAATTATTCCTGAAAAGGGAGTTCCAAATCCTAAGGGTTTATTATACTAAAAAAAAAAATAGTCTCAATTTCTAATTGAAAAAAAATTGATTCACAATACTTGCGGGTTTTCAATTTCAAATTGCATCCCTTGGTCGTCTTAGACCATAATTCTGACTCCATCCTTCTTCCCACATATCATTTCTTATATAATGCCCTTTTGACATGTTTTGAAAACTCTTGTGTGGTTTGAATAATGTCTTTCTTCACGTGGTTGCACTTTTATTAAGTAGTGCATTATTCTCTTGGTGTCTTAATCATAGCTTATTCTACTAACGAACGATTTCAATTGTCTAAATTGCATTGAAAGGAACACTGAAAGCCCCAAAACTATTCTTGAAAACAGAATTCCAAATCCAAAGGGTTTTTACTCAAAAAAAGAGTCTCAATCTCTAACTTAAAAAATCTGACTCAAAAATTGAGTCCCCAGGTATTCGTCGACCATAATTTTTCCTCCAACCTTCTTCCCACTTATCATTTCTTTTATAATGCCATTTTTAACATGTTCCTGCAGTCTTTTCTGGTATGAATAATGTCTTTCTTCACGTAGTTGTACTTGTTCTAAGTAGTGCATTCTCTCGGTGTTTTTATCATTGCTTATTCTACCAATGAACCATTTCAATTGTCCAAAGTGTATTGGAGAGAACCGTGGAAGTCCCAAAATTATTCCTGAAAAGGGAGTTCCAAATCCTAAGGGTTTATTATACTAAAAAAAAAATAGTCTCAATTTCTAATTGAAAAAAAATTGATTCACAATACTTGCGGGTTTTCAATTTCAAATTGCATCCCTTGGTCGTCTTAGACCATAATTTTGACTCCATCCTTCTTCCCACATATCATTTCTTATATAATGCCCTTTTGACACGTTTTGAAAACTCTTGTGTGGTTTGAATAATGTCTTTCTTCACGTGGTTGTACTTTTATTAAGTAGTGCATTATTCACGTAGTTGTACTTTTTCTAAGTAGTGCATTCTCTCGGTGTTTTTGTCATTGCTTATTCTACCAATGAACCATTTCAATTGTCCAAAGTGTATTGGAGAGAACCGTGGAAGTCCCAAAATTATTCCTGAAAAGGGAGTTCCAAATTCTAAGGGTTTATTATACTAAAAAAAAATAGTCTCAATTTCTAATTGAAAAAAAATTGATTCACAATACTTGCGGGTTTTCAATTACAAATTGCATCCCTTGGTCGTCTTAGACCATAAGTTTGACTCCATCCTTCTTCCCACATATCATTTCTTATATAATGCCCTTTTGACACGTTTTGAAAACTCTTGTGTGGTTTGAATAATGTCTTTCTTCACGTGGTTGCACTTTTATTAAGTAGTGCATTATTCTCTTGGTGTCTTAATCATAGCTTATTCTACTAACGAACGATTTCAATTGTCTAAATTGCATTGAAAGGAACACTGAAAGCCCCAAAACTATTCTTGAAAACAGAATTCCAAATCCAAAGGGTTTCTACGCAAAAAAAGAGTCTCAATCTCTAACTTAAAAAATCTGACTCAAAAATTGCATCCCCTGGTCTTCGTCGACCATAATTTTTCCTCCAACCTTCTTCCCACATATCATTTCTTTTATAATGCCATTTTTAACATAGTCTTGCAGTCTTGTCTGGTACGAATAATGTCTTTCTTCACGTAGTTGTACTTTTTCTAAGTAGTGCATTCTCTCGGTGTTTTTATCATTGCTTATTCTACCAATGAACCATTTCAATTGTCCAAAGTGTATTGGATAGAACCGTGGAAGTCCCAAAATTATTCCTGAAAAGGGAGTTCCAAATCCTAAGGGTTTATTATACTAAAAAAAAAATAGTCTCAATTTCTAATTGAAAAAAAATTGATTCACAATACTTGCGGGTTTTCAATTTCAAATTGCATCCCTTGGTCGTCTTAGACCATAATTTTGACTCCATCCTTCTTCCCACATATCATTTCTTATATAATGCCCTTTTGACACGTTTTGAAAACTCTTGTGTGGTTTGAATAATGTCTTTCTTCACGTGGTTGCACTTTTATTAAGTAGTGCATTATTCTCTTGGTGTCTTAATCATAGCTTATTCTACTAACGAACGATTTCAATTGTCTAAATTGCATTGAAAGGAACACTGAAAGCCCCAAAACTATTCTTGAAAACAGAATTCCAAATCCAAAGGGTATCTACTCAAAAAAAGAGTCTCAATCTCTAACTTAAAAAATCTGACTCAAAAATTGAGTCCCCAGGTCTTCGTCGACCATAATTTTTCCTCCAACCTTCTTCCCACATATCATTTCTTTTATAATGCCATTTTTAACGTGTTCCTACAGTCTTTTCTGGTATGAATAATGTCTTTCTTCACGTAGTTGTACTTTTTCTAAGTAGTGCATTCTCTCGGTGTTTTTATCATTGCTTATTCTACCAATGAACCATTTCAATTTTCCAAAGTGTATTGGAGAGAACCGTGGAATACCAAAATTATTCCTGAAAAGGGAGTTCCAAATCCTAAGGGTTTATTATACTAAAAAAAAAATAGTCTCAATTTCTAATTGAAAAAAAATTGATTCACAATACTTGCGGGTTTTCAATTTCAAATTGCATCCCTTGGTCGTCTTAGACCATAATTTTGACTCCATCCTTCTTCCCACATATCATTTCTTATATTATGCCCTTTTGACACGTTTTGAAAACTCTTGTGTGGTTTGAATAATGTCTTTCTTCACGTGGTTGTACTTTTATTAAGTAGTGCATTATTCACGTAGTTGTACTTTTTTCTAAGTAGTGCATTCTCTCGGTGTTTTTATCATTGCTTATTCTACCAATGAACCATTTCAATTATCCAAAGTGTATTGGAGAGAACAGTGGAAGTCCAAAAATCATTCCTGAAAAGCGAGTTCCCAATCCTAAGGGTTTATTATACTAAAAAAAATAGTCTAAATTTCTAATTGAAAAAAAATTGATTCACAATACTTGCGGGTTTTCAATTTCAAATTGCATCCCTTGGTCGTCTTCGACCATAATTTTGACTCCATCCTTCTTCCCACATATCATTTCTTATATAATTCTCATTTGACACGTTTTTAAAACTCTTGTGTGGTTTTAATAATGTCTTTCTTCATGTGGTTGTACTTTTATTAAGTAGTGCATTATTCTCTTGGTGTCTTAATCGTAGCTTATTCTACCAACGAACGATTTCAATTGTCTAAATTGCATTGAAAGGAACACTGAAAGCCCCAAAACTATTCTTGAAAACAGAATTCCAAATCCAAAGGGTTTCTACGCAAAAAAAGAGTCTCAATCTCTAACTTAAAAAATCTGACTCAAAAATTGCATCCCCTGGTCTTCGTCGACCATAATTTTTCCTCCAACCTTCTTCCCACATATCATTTCTTTTATAATGCCATTTTTAACATGTTCTTGCAGTCTTGTCTGGTACGAATAATGTCTTTCTTCACGTAGTTGTACTTTTTCAAAGTAGTGCATTCTCTCGGTGTTTTTATCATTGCTTATTCTACCAATGAACCATTTCAATTGTCCAAAGTGTATTGGATAGAACCGTGGAAGTCCCAAAATTATTCCTGAAAAGGGAGTTCCAAATCCTAAGGGTTTATTATACTAAAAAAAAAAATAGTCTCAATTTCTAATTGAAAAAAAATTGATTCACAATACTTGCGGGTTTTCAATTTCAAATTGCATCCCTTGGTCGTCTTAGACCATAATTTTGACTCCATCCTTCTTCCCACATATCATTTCTTATATAATGCCCTTTTGACATGTTTTGAAAACTCTTGTGTGGTTTGAATAATGTCTTTCTTCACGTGGTTGCACTTTTATTAAGTAGTGCATTATTCTCTTGGTGTCTTAATCATAGCTTATTCTACTAACGAACGATTTCAATTGTCTAAATTGCATTGAAAGGAACACTGAAAGCCCCAAAACTATTCTTGAAAACAGAATTCCAAATCCAAAGGGTTTCTACTCAAAAAAAGAGTCTCAATCTCTAACTTAAAAAATCTGACTCAAAAATTGAGTCCCCAGGTCTTCGTCGACCATAATTTTTCCTCCAACCTTCTTCCCACATATCATTTCTTTTATAATGCCATTTTTAACATGTTCCTGCAGTCTTTTCTGGTATGAATAATGTCTTTCTTCACGTAGTTGTACTTGTTCTAAGTAGTGCATTCTCTCGGTGTTTTTATCATTGCTTATTCTACCAATGAACCATTTCAATTGTCCAAAGTGTATTGGAGAGAACCGTGGAAGTCCCAAAATTATTCCTGAAAAGGGAGTTCCAAATCCTAAGGGTTTATTATACTAAAAAAAAAATAGTCTCAATTTCTAATTGAAAAAAAATTGATTCACAATACTTGCGGGTTTTCAATTTCAAATTGCATCCCTTGGTCGTCTTAGACCATAATTTTGACTCCATCCTTCTTCCCACATATCATTTCTTATATAATGCCCTTTTGACACGTTTTGAAAACTCTTGTGTGGTTTGAATAATGTCTTTCTTCACGTGGTTGTACTTTTATTAAGTAGTGCATTATTCACGTAGTTGTACTTTTTCTAAGTAGTGCATTGTCTCGGTGTTTTTGTCATTGCTTATTCTACCAATGAACCATTTCAATTGTCCAAAGTGTATTGGAGAGAACCGTGGAAGTCCCAAAATTATTCCTGAAAAGGGAGTTCCAAATTCTAAGGGTTTATTATACTAAAAAAAAATAGTCTCAATTTCTAATTGAAAAAAAATTGATTCACAATACTTGCGGGTTTTCAATTACAAATTGCATCCCTTGGTCGTCTTAGACCATAATTTTGACTCCATCCTTCTTCCCACATATCATTTCTTATATAATGCCCTTTTGACACGTTTTGAAAACTCTTGTGTGGTTTGAATAATGTCTTTCTTCACGTGGTTGCACTTTTATTAAGTAGTGCATTATTCTCTTGGTGTCTTAATCATAGCTTATTCTACTAACGAACGATTTCAATTGTCTAAATTGCATTGAAAGGAACACTGAAAGCCCCAAAACTATTCTTGAAAACAGAATTCCAAATCCAAAGGGTTTCTACGCAAAAAAGAGTCTCAATCTCTAACTTAAAAAATCTGACTCAAAAATTGCATCCCCTGGTCTTCGTCGACCATAATTTTTCCTCCAACCTTCTTCCCACATATCATTTCTTTTATAATGCCATTTTTAACATGTTCTTGCAGTCTTGTCTGGTACGAATAATGTCTTTCTTCACGTAGTTGTACTTTTTCTAAGTTGTGCATTCTCTCGGTGTTTTTATCAATGCTTATTCTACCAATGAACCATTTCAATTGTCCAAAGTGTATTGGAGAGAACCGTGGAAGTCCCAAAATTATTCCTGAAAAGGGAGTTCCAAATCCTAAGGGTTTATTATACTAAAAAAAAAAATAGTCTCAATTTCTAATTGAAAAAAAATTGATTCACAATACTTGCGGGTTTTCAATTTCAAATTGCATCCCTTGGTCGTCTTAGACCATAATTTTGACTCCATCCTTCTTCCCACATATAATTTCTTATATAATGCCCTTTTGACACGTTTTGAAAACTCTTGTGTGGTTTGAATAATGTCTTTCTTCACGTGGTTGTACTTTTATTAAGTAGTGCATTATTCACGTAGTTGTACTTTTTCTAAGTAGTGCATTCTCTCGGTGTTTTTATCATTGCTTATTCTACCAATGAACCATTTCAATTATCCAAAGTGTATTGGAGAGAACAGTGGAAGTCCCAAAATCATTCCTGAAAAGCGAGTTCCCAATCCTAAGGGTTTATTATACTAAAAAAAATAGACTCAATTTCTAATTGAAAAAAAATTGATTCACAATACTTGCGGGTTTTCAATTTCAAATTGCATCCCTTGGTCGTCTTCGACCATAATTTTCACTCCATCCTTCTTCCCACATATCATTTCTTATATAATTCTCATTTGACACGTTTTTAAAACTCTTGTGTGGTTTTAATAATGTCTTTCTTCACGTGGTTGTACTTTTATTAAGTAGTGCATTATTCTCTTGGTGTCTTAATCGTAGCTTATTCTACCAACGAACGATTTCAATTGTCTAAATTGCATTGAAAGGAACACTGAAAGCCCCAAAACTATTCTTGAAAACAGAATTCCAAATCCAAAGGGTTTCTACGCAAAAAAAGAGTCTCAATCTCTAACTTAAAAAATCTGACTCAAAAATTGCATC